>CM029639.1:27325699-29725699 GCA_017311315.1 Dendrocalamus latiflorus | reverse complement strand
GCAACAACAGTTCGCCTAAACATGTCCTCATGCCAAACGGCAACAGTAGGGCACCAATAGAAACCAAATAGCACCAGCAGTAGCAAACATTAACTCTTAGATTGATCAAGTAACACAAGAACAACCCGGAAGAACAACAGCACGTAGACGACGTCCACCAGTGCGCACGATGGTACATGAACAAGAACGCGTGGATCACACAATCCATCAAATAAACTCCAACACCACAGTAGGAATTCACGTGCAAAGGATGAAACCCTAGATGGATTTCATAGGTGCATATGCAAGGTATGGCCGCCGAACATGGCGTATTTTCTATATATGACTCAATGCAAAAACGTCCCTCTATTACATCTGCCAACCCTTTATGTGGCACACAGACACAAATCTAATCCAACTCCAAACCGACTAGAACACTATACGAGCTCGTATGCCATGGTCGTATGCAAATATATGCATATGTATACACGGACTTGGACTAGGACTTAACCATGCATGAAAACACGTCTAACACAACTATTCATGCATATGTACAAAACTTGATTAGAAACACAAACCATCCACACTACATGGATGAATCAACTAGAAAATCAACAACACTAGAACTGAATGGGGACGGCTAGATAACACACGCATGCGCAACTAAACAAAATTTATGTAGCTAACAACAAAACTAAATAGCTAATCAAATTAAACTTGGATGCATACTAGCATGGAGCCAACGTAGATATGGTCTCTTCGTTCTCTTTGCTTCGCTTCCACACACTGCCAAGCATGCTCTGCTTCTTTCTCATGTAGTTTATGCTAGTACGTGCTCAAGTGATTTAAGTCCCGCACACACGCATATACTCTCACTTGACCCCCTTGGCCTTCCTCCCTCTTCTCCCTTTTGGCCACCATAAATGTAGTAGTGTTACTTGGTGCCATATCATAACGGCAACTCTGTGCGCTACGATGAGCTGGCCAACTTCGATTCCCAGTACAGCGTGCAGGACTAGAAGGTGAACCTGATGGCAACACTGCAGCACCCATATCTAGACGTGTAGCTAGACCCACGCTATAGATGGGGCTGTTTAACGATGTGTGGATATAGTTCTACCACAACCTGTTGTGCCAGTACACGAGTGGTGACACGAGGAACCTGCAGACATGTGGAACTCGTGGACCAGCGGCATGAAGGCCAGGAGCTTCTACCTCAGCCTTCCGGTCTCATCAGACATGGCAAGCAGTGGGTACGTGCCACTTGGTGACTTGACATTGATGGTGCTCTCTGATGTGTAGGGCATCGACTACTATGGGCCTACAACTAGTGTGAATGTGGCACCCTTTGCAAGGTGAGCACCCATTAAGCAAGGTCCTTGGCCATGTCAGTGCATGCCATGTGGGCCAAATGGGTCAGAACAATTGGTTCTAACAGCCAATGGGTTCTAAGGAAAAATGGGTTTTGTGTGAAGTAATGCCTCAATCCATATGGTTTTGCAAAAACAAAACAAAAACATGTGGTTTTGTGTTTCCAATGCTCCCAATGCCTAGGGTTTCCTAAAATTTACTCACACAGAGTTATAATAGGGACCCTGAGAAGATAGGAAATTATAGAATAGTCCTTGAAACTCGGAAAGAAGGATTAAAAATAAACAAAATGTTACATCCATGTCCTTGTGTTGTTCTTGGTGACATCGACGACATGAGAGAAGATTCAGTTGCTGAAACGATGACTCACCTTTGATGCCCACACCTGGCCACGATTCTGCCACTTCTTCTGCATTGGCTAGCGGTTGTGGGTGGCGGAAGGAGTAAAAGGGGATTCCTTGAGTCGAAGGTTGAAGGTGGGTCATAGAATCCACGACGATGGAACAGTACTATGCTACAGTACTCATAGAACAATACTCTGCTACAGTACTCATAGAATAGTACTCGGATGAACAATGCTCGGAGGACTCCCCGACTGCTAGAGTACTTTGACCATGTTGGCACGGCCCTCTTGAGTACTTGAAAGTACTCTGAACTACTCCAGTACTCGATCTCTCACTCTGATCGAGTACTCCGACCACCCCAACTCACTCAACAAGAAATTTGGAGAAAGAACACACAAGCACAATATAGGAGTTTTGCGATGCGTAAACTTCTCAACATCTTTTCTGGTTTTTTCTTCACTTTAAATACTACTGAATACAGAGAACGTTATGACCGGTAACTAAAACTTTGTGGTGCGTTACCACTAGTAACTCAACATTATGACCGGTAACTAAGCTTAATGCAGAATGCTAAATGCAAAGAAATTGTCAGTAAACATACTCTCAAATGCAAAATTAACTCCTGTTTCTAACCGACTCATTTACGACCGAAAGTAAATATACAGTGAAATTACTTAACAAACACCCCCTAATTTCGCTACACTTCTAATATTCCAATTTTGTTGCGCATCTCCTGAAACTTAACTCACCCAAGAGGCTTTGTCAAGATATCTGCAAGTTGGTCGTTCGAACCAATGTACTCAACTCCAATCGTTCCTTCTTTAACACATTGTTTGATGAAGTGATATCAAGTCTCGATGTGTTTACTACAATCATGCAACACCGGATTCTTTCAAAGTGAGATAGTAGACATATTATCCACCTTGAGTGTTACCTTTCCATGCTTTGTTTTGGTCAATTCAGCAAGCAAATGCATGAGCCAGACTCCCTAGCACATAGCGGTCGTGGCAGCAACATACTCTGCTTCACACGAGGACAATGCTACGACCTTTTGTTTTGTCGACTACCAGTTGATTAGACTCTCTCTGAAGAAAAACATCACTCCCATGGTACTCTTGCGATCGTCAATATCGCCAGCCATGTCAGAGTGGTTGTATCTGATCAGCTTTGCTTCTTCTTCTTTCTTGGCATAGAAACATCCATAGTTTGTTGTTTTAGCAATGTACCGCAGTAAATGCTTCACTACATTATAATGTTCCATTGTTGGCTTTTCCATGAAAAGGCTTACATAGCCTACTGCATAAGCAATATCCGGTCTCGTGTGAACTAGGTACCAGAGACTCCCCACAATACTTCTGTACCAAACAGTGTCTATTGGTACAATAGTACTTTTCTTGCTTAGCTTCAATCGTGCCTCCATCGGAACTTGACATGGATTACAATCTGCCATGGAACTTCTTTCAAAAATATTGGATGCATAAGCTCCTTGGCTCAGTGAGATCTCGTTGGCATTCTGATCAACCTCGATGCCAAGATAATAAGTGAGTAGTCCCAAATCACTCATCTTGAAGAGCCACTTCATTTCTTTTTGAATTTGGTGATCTCCAGTGGGTGTGATCCAGTGATTACCAGATCATCAATCATCAACATTCACCCCCACCACTAGGTGTGACTTGCCTGCTCCTCGCGTGTACATGGCGTGTTCAGAATCACTCCCATGGAAACCAAGTGATAGTAAACTTACATCAAGCTTGGAGCTTGTCTTAACCCATAGAGCACCTTATGTAGCCGCAAAATCTTCTCCTCATGGCCCTCGCGCACAAAGCCTGAAGGTTGTGTGACGTAGACCTCTTTTTTGAGCTCTCCATTCAGAAATATAGATTTCACGTCCATGTGGTGGAGTTACCAGCCCTCATGCACCGCGATGGCCACCAGCAGTTGTACAGATTCCATACAAGCCACCGGCGCATACACCTCGTCGAAATCCATGCCTTGACACTATACATAACCTTTTGCGACGAGACGTGCTTTGTGCTTCACCACATCGCCTTGAGAGTTCTTCTTTATCTTGTACACCCATTTGAGGCCTATTGGTCGATGCTCGGTTGGGAGATCAACAAGCCTCCACGTTTGGTTTTCTTCTATAGACTTGATCTCTTCTTGCATTGCCTGTCTCCAAATTGAACTCTTTTCTATCTACATAAAACTTGCCAGTTCTTCTACTGCCAGAAGGCTCATCTCACCGAATGCCACTGCCAAATCTTGGACTAATGTAGTTTCATAGATGTTAGCCAGCGTTCGGTATCTTTGTGGCTCTCCATTGATCTCCGAGGCATTGCTTAGTGGAGATGCCCATTTGACACTTGCTGGTGCTAATGATGATGTCGGTGTTGGGGTAGACTCGGTGCACATCATCGTCAGCTATCTGTCGTGGTCGAATCTTCTGTGGTCAACCACACTCGAGCTCACCTCACGTAGCCATGAGCTTCACGGTGTCTGTGATGATGATGTCGTTGCATCACCATGCTCATGAGATGACGTTAGTCCTCCTCCATCTCCTGTGGACATATAAGTTGTGTACTCCACAGTGAAAATCTCATCAGTAGGATCCACCTCCTTCTCGTTGCTGGACGTGTCCTAGACCCATCTTGCATCTTCATCAAATATGATATCTCGTGTTACATGCACCTTGTCGTTGAGGGGATCATACATCTGGTACGCCTTGGTGCTGGGTTCATACCCAAAGAACACCATAGGACTATTTCTATCCTCCAGCTTCTTGATATTTGGCTTCACAATCTTGACGTAGCCTAAACACCCAAATGTGCGGAAATAATGCACATTCAATTGTCTTCCATACCAAACTCCAAACGGGTTTTCCCATCAACACTTCGGGTTGGAGTACGGTTTAGGATGTACACAGACAGTGTGATGGCTTCTCCCCAAAACCTTGCTGGTACATCCCTCGCCTTCATCATGCTTCTTGCCATCGAGATCACGGTCTGATTGTGTCTTCGACCATGCCATTTTGTTGTGGCAAGTACGACACTATGAGATGACATATAATACCTCGATCTACACCGAAGTCTCCAAACTCCATGGTTGTAAACTCTCCTCCACGATCTATGCGTAGCACTTGTAGCTTTTGCCTGGCCTCCAGCTCGACGCTTGCTTGGAAATGCTTAAGAATTGTCAATGTCTCATCTTTTGTCTTTAGAAGCATCAGCCACATATAGCAACTAAGGCCATCAACCAGAAGCAGGAAATAACACCTGCCTCTGGGAGTTGGTGGTGTAATCAGTCCGCAAAGGTCACCATGCACGAGGTCGAGTACTCGATCAGCTCGGTACTCAACCTCCTTGGGAAATGAGGCTCCTCGTTGCTTCCCGATGAAACAACTTGTGCACAATTGATCCACCTGATCAATTTGAGGTAGTCCTCGGACCATCCCTTGCTAGGCCAATCTCTGGATTGAGTGGAAATTTAGATGGCCGAAGCATTCGTGCCATCACCACGCCAATTCCCCACTTCGGGCTGACAGGCATACTAACCATGCAATGTTGAGGTTAAGCACATAGAACCAATTGCGTGTAGGGTTTACCTTGGCAAGAAGGCTCTGATTTGGATCACAGATCTGCATGACTCCATCCTCGATGATCATCTAGTACACAACCTCGTCGAGCTGCCCAACACTTATGATGTTGTTGGACAGTCGAGGTATGTAGTAGACGGTCGTGAGTTCATGATGCTCGCCAGTGCGACATGTGAACAAAACTGTCCCACGCCCATAGATCTCCACATTTGATCCATCACCAAACTTTACCGATCCCTTCACTGACATGTCTTGTTCAGTGAAGGCTGATCGGCACCTGGTCATGTGGTTGGTCACATCGGTGTCCAGGTACCACTTGTCGTCCTTCTCATCATTCACACACCCAAGATTCACACGCGCGTGGACTTCATTCAGTGAGATCTCAGTCGAGACAACCTTAGCCATCTCAGTGATCCCACATACCTTTGCCATGAACAGAGCAGGCTCATCCTCTTGAGATTGGACGAGGTTTGCCTGCTCCTTGCGTTCTCGACGTGGCTTGCAACACTCCTTTGCAAATGCCCAAAGCTATTGCAATTGAAACATTTCACCTTTGACTTGTCGCGCCTGTAGCCTGTGAAGCCTCCGTCCTTCCCGTTTGGTTATCCTTTCATTTGACCACCTTGCTTGTCTCGACCATGAGGTGGATCATGCCTTCCCTCGCACCAGATGAAGAGTTCGACTCGACCAGAGAACAGTTACAAAATTTTGATGGTGTGTTACCACCAGTAACTCAACGTTACAACTAGCAACTAAACTTGATGTAGAATGCTAAATACAAAGAAATGGTCAATAAACAGACTCTCAATGCAAAATTAACTTCTACTCCTAATTGATTGATTTATTTGCAATGCTAGCTCCCAAGAGAGTCTAGACCATCGCTGTCAATCGTGACGGAGGTTGCCACCTCCTTCCCGATGGCCTGCATCTTCCTCGGCGATGTGCTCCAAGGTGCCTGCCTCCGCCTCTTCTTAATCAGTTTCCCTTTGTGGATTTGGTGTTTATCACCTTCCTTCCCGCGTGTGCCATCTCTTTCCAATTGTTGTGGTTTTCCTCCCCGTCTCCACCCCTGGTTCAAAGGTTGAGCTCTACATCCCCAACAAATTTCTCCTCCACTTTTCCTAGATCTGGGTGATTTTGGCCCAGGTGCACCGGTTCCTTGTTCCGATTTGGGTTCCCCTTTTATTCTGTCGCCACCGAATAGAAATCTTTGTTGTAACTGCGAGGGCATTTCGGTAATTTCCCAATTGAAAAAGAAAAAAGAAGAAAGAAAGAGAGAGAGACTAACAGGTGGGGCCCACCTGTCAGTGGGCCGCCCGAGACGATAAGGGGAGGAGACTTCGTCTCCTCCCATGGCTTGGCTCGCGTGATGGTTCGCGTTCGTCTTGCTTCGTCTCCTCGCGAGCGGCGCGGCGTCGACCGCTTCTCCCGGGCAATCGAGTCGAGCGGCGGCGACGGCGTAGGAGGTGCCATCAGCTCGGGCACTTTGGTGCCAATCGTGGTAGTAGCTCGCCAGCCTCCGCCCCGCTCCCCTATTTATGCCGCCTCTCCTCTCTTTGGTGACCGAATGCAAGAGTAAGTCCTCCCCTCTCCGATCTGAAATCTCTCGCTGTGATTCTTCGATCTTGAGTCCCGAGAGCCACCAGCCGGGTTTTCTCCGGTGGCCGTCGGCTGAGGAGCTCAAGTCGGTGTTCTAGGTTTTTTCCCCGTGCGGTTTCCTTGAGCCTTTCTTTGATTTAGCCGAGAGGAAAGGTTGGGATAACCCTAGAGATTGATTTGGCTCAGGATTGTGCCGAGTTTGTGAGAGATTTATGACCTGTTCTGATTGTTCTCGTGCGCTCTCGGGCGGAGCACTCGGTGGTCTTGTGCGGCGTCAACCCTAACCCTCGACTCCGGCGTTGGCTTCCCGTGGCTGGAGGGGGTATTGTATCTCCGTCTGCCACACTCCTCTTCTGCAAGCTGCACAGGGGGTGCTAGGTTTTCTAGGACAGCGCCGTGTGCGTGCCTTGCCCGTTTTTTATTTCTTCACGGTGATTTTGAGTATCACTACCGCTGTGAGTATTCTGGTTCCTGTTTCTTTGCAATTTGGTGATATATTTCATATATCAGTGAGCCTCTTTAGCACAAGATTGCAAAGATATTCCTATGAGTAATTGCTCTGTGATGAAAATGACAAATTGATGAGATTATATATGGATGTGAGGGTAGATTGATCTTGGGCATTCAATAGAATATGCTATATTTTCCTTCACTGGTCATTAAATCTGCTTGCTGTATATGCTATGTTGTTCTCTGTTAGTACTGGGCAGTGCTGATCCTTGTTTAGTTTTGGGCAGTGCTGAGTTTGTCTTCAGTTCTGGTCTGTGCCGATTGCTGTTATCCTATTAAATCAATAGTATTCTCTATGGAGGATTGGAAGATTGATTTTAAGTAGATTTCGGCACTGTCCAGCAGACTGATTTCTTGATTTATTAATATTTGGCAGTAGCAAGATTCATTTTTAGCTTAAGATCTAATCTACAACTGTCATACATAATCAAGATTAGGTTTTGTCATGACGGAGAGGGCCAAGAATAAATCTTGCGCAACTAGCCTTCTGAGAGCACTAAAAAAATTTCAATTTGTTAAACATATGCTGAATCTGGTCATATACATTATGTTTTGGTTAAGATTAGCATTTCTATGTGTTGGTGATATGCCCTAGAGGCAACATGGAGATGTTGAATATATCACATACTATGTTTATGATACATTGCTTTGTTCCTTGAAATAGACATTATCATTATTGATCAATGAGTATGTGACTTATTCATGAGACTCTTAATGCCAAAATGTTGCTATTTCTAAATGATCCCTGATCATATATCATATGAGGAACAAATATGATTCAAAGATCAGCATATGTATTGATTGATGATCATGTCTCATGGATCATGGTATGGAGATACCAAATCAATAATATGGACATGTGTTAGTGAACATATGTTGGATAGACCCGCCATGAGACACTGCAGAGATTCCATGTGTCATTAGTTGGTCTCAAGTAGTGTTTATGTAGAATCCTTAGACTTGAGATCATCATGGTTCCCAACATGCGTAGTAGCCTATTTTGGGACTACTAACCACTACTCCGTAACTGGGTAGTCATAAAAGTAGTCTTCGGGTTTGCTATGAAACATGTAGTGGGATGTGAATGATCAAGATAGAATTTGCCCCTCCTTATGGGAGAGATATCTCTGGGCCCCTCGATGTAATAGATTATGAAAGTGCATGGCCATGCCAATGTGATTGAGGAGTCAATCACAAGTTTATAATCCATCACGGAATCGAGAGAGTGATTGAGCTATTAAGAGGATGACACAGGTCTCGCCTTGAGCTTAATCTATATCGTGAGGCAAAGGGATTCGTACATGAGAACATTACAGGTTCAGCCGATATGATCTTTACGTATACTTTGGGGTTAATATGTCTTGCTAGAGGCCGCTTTTAACAGGGTGACCGGAAAGGTGTTTCCGGGTCGCGACCAAGTATACGTGAACCTACAGGGTCGCACACTTAACGGGTTGGAACACTAATTCGAATGTGATTCGGATGTGGGCTCAATTCGGATAGAGATCCGGATAGACTCCTATTGGGCCTCGGTCCACGAGGCCCAAGTGAGGAGGTCTATATATTTGGAGGCGGGGGGGGGGGGGGGGGGCTGAGGGATGCACGCATATGTTCCTCCCGAGCAAAACCCTAGCCGCCACCTCCCGAGCCAAACCCTAGCCGCTCGCGAGTGCTGGTACACTCGCGATCGGCGTTCCAGCCCCGGACGTGTGGATACCGGTGGAGGCGCTGCTCGGTGCGGCGTTGATCGGCATCAACAAACTACAGATTGGATCTGCTCGTGGTGTGTTTGATCACGTGGAGGAGACGATCTGTTCGGGACGATCGGCTACTTCCACTACTACCTCGACGCGCGTGGTTGGATCGGCTTCTCCAACTCTTCTTCCGCTGCACTGCGCGTCTAGTGGTAACGATCTATGATCCCCTCTTAGCATGATGTCCTGGTGTGCGCGGTAGAAATTTTTTATTTTCTGCTATCATAGCCTACGCGCGTTCCTTCACTATGCACTTGTGTACATGAGGTTAGGCTAATCTTGAACTCTTATATGACATTTATGTTCAACATATGTTTCTTTTGCAATGACTTAAATGATTCATATGTTAATATGCTGGTTAAGTCATTTCTGTGCCATGTCTACCATGCTTGGACTATTATAATTATTGCTGGAATTAAATTAAGAATTATGCTTATACCTCAATTCTTATTGAATCATCCTTTTAATATAAATATGGGCATTTCCTTAAAAAAAAGAACCTTGAGTTTGAATAGGAAATGGACCAAATGGTGCACAACTGTGACTACTAAAACTAAGCATTGGGCTTGCTCATGGAACGGTGGATCTTCGCGGAAGTAGCAAATGTGGCTTCCTTTTCTGTTGACTGGGCTAACGTTAACATAGGGTGGCTGCCATGCCATCCAGTCCTCCTCATGCCATCCGGAGTTCCAGACGATGAGGGCCTGCACCTGTTGTCTACGCCACCGCGAGTCGCAACTGCACCAACGCTAGCCCAAGTTGGCTTCTCTAACAGCAAATGGCTAAATTGCGCCACCACCCTCCCCATTCGTGCCATCTCGCTAGTCGATGCACCAATCTGCGCTGCTCTGCTGTCACCCAATCGACACCATCACGACCCGATCTACGCCACCCTATGATGCATGACACGGATACGTCGACGCGATACGACACGACACTGACACGGGAATTCGCCGTTTTCCCAAAAATACCGATACGCCGACACGGCTATATATATTTAAATAATAAATAAATAAATTATATATATATATATATATATATATATATATATATATATATATATGTGTGTGTGTGTGTGTGTGTGTATTATTTTCTATGTTTCCACATGCTTATTATCTGAAATAATGTAAATTGTAAATTTGTAATTTGTAAAGTGTATACTTGGAATATGTACCTCATGAATTGTTTTGTTAATCCTGGCGATAATTGTTGATGTGAATACCATTTCTAGAAATAAGAACTCCATTAATCTGGGAAAAAGTAACATGATCAGATCGGCAAGACTACACGGGAGGAGATGCGGGAGCCGGCGACGCACGGGAGATGTAGTCGGCGGCAAGACGCGGGAGATGTAGTCGGCGGCGAGATGCGAGATATGTCGTTGGCGGCCAGATGCGGGAGCCGGCGGGCAGAGGAGATGCGAGTGAGGAGATGGAGGCGGCGGCGAGATGCGGGAGCCGACGGGAGCGGGCGGCGGCGAGATGCGGGAGCCGGCGGGAGCGGGTGGTGGCGCGAGCGGCCGATGCGGAAAAGCGCGAGCGAGTGATGGGAATGATGCGCTCGGGAATCGGCGCTTATGGTTAGGGTTAGGGATGGGCCGGCCTGGGCCGACCGTGTCCTAGGCTGGATATGTTCAGGCCGTGTCCGACTCGTATATTTACTGTGTCCGACACGTGTCAAGAATTTTAAAAATTAAAATTAATTCCGAAATCGGCCGATACGTTGCCGACACGTGTCCGAGATGTGTCCGTGTCGTATCCGTGTCCGACACGTGTCGGATACGGATACGGCGGTTTTTACACGTGTCCGTGCTACATAGACGCCACCACCTCACCGATTTCGTCACTAGAGGGTACGGACGAGGTGGAAGAAACCGGGGAGGAGAAGATGTGACAACGAGTGAGGTGCGGTGGTGGCCGGCAAATATGGGTGGCAAAGTATCACACACGCGCCCATGCTTGAGTGAATGCAAAAAAGAAGTAAAAGAACTAGGTATACTATCCGCGTGTTGCACAGTACGTGCCTAGCCTGACGGTTGTTGAGGCGATGGAGAGGTGGCGCCGTGGTGGTCGGAGGGCGGAGGCGAGGTGAGAAGCGGCATCGAAGGGCAAGGCGAGGAGGAGGGGGTGGCAACGCGAGGAAGCAACGTCGCGTGGAGAGGCAGCAGTTGGCGTTAGAGTCGAGGCGAGAGGTGGCATCAAAGGGCAAGGCAAGGCGGAGGGGGCGACGACACAAGAGAGTGGCGTCGTGTGGAGGGGGAAACAGCTAGCGCCAAAGTCGAGAAAGTTGGCAGTAGATCCAACGACAGAGGGGCGGCGATGGAGGAGGCGGCGGATGGGTGGCGGTTGAGGAGGTGAGTGGTACATTAGCGTCGGAGGAGGTGGTGGAGTAGTGGCACCCTCGATCGCCCGGTGTTAATGTGTGGAGGCCAGTGGGGAGCGCTGGGGTAGGCAGGCGGGCGACTGGCCAGTTAGGATTAGGGAATGGGGATTAGGGTTTATTGTTTAAAATTTATATATGGGGATGAGACTCGTGGGAATGGATGAGGATCATTGGATTTCGATCCAATAGTTGGAATTTGGAAATGTGACTGAAATACGCCTAGTAGGCTAAATGAGATGACGATGGCCTGTCAAGCTTAACGTGCCTAAGTCGACATGGCACGGTCCATGATCTTGTTGTGCTGTGCTTGGTTCTAAGGCTTAGTCTATGACCTATTTAGTTAAACGGGTCAATCAGATCGTGTCTATATGGTCCATTTCAATCGGTTTATTTGACTAGGTCTAGACAAAGCACCACTTGTCTTAGAGTTTTAAGGTCGAGGAAGCTTCCTACCACAGCTTATGGACCATGGCATGAGTCTATCCACAAGTACAGAAGAAGGCCGGCGAGGCAGACCAGAATGGTGTTGAAACAGCAGCCTTCGCCTTGGATTTGTTGCAATTGCAGGACTACCGTATTTGGCTTCTAACTTATGACCGAATAGATGCATTGTGACTACCGTGTTTTGAGCAGCTACAGCCTTACACAGGCATCATCATATCGAATACGACTGACCACGGCAAGTCAAGCAATCGGTATCATCCACCCGTGTAGTAGCGTGAGTCGGTCGTGCTCGGCTCTCGCGCTTTCCTCCCGGGCGGTCTCACCTCACCGGCCACTCTGCCAGTCCCATTCGAAGCCTTCCTTCCCCAGTCCCAGTCCGCGGCAGGTCGAAACCAACGTAAAAAGGCCCGCAACCTAGTCGCCGTGCCGGTAACGGCACGGCCTTGCCGCTTCCTCCTCGCCGCCTCGCCGCGGTAGGAGCGTCCGGGGGGAGCAGCGCCGCGGGAGAGATGCACAGATCGGGTTCCGCGATGGCGTGGAACGTGTTCAGGTTCTGCACGGCGCTGCGGGGGCTGGGCTCCGTCATGATCCTGCTCGTTCTCGCCATCGTCGGGGTCACCTACTACGCACTCGTCCTCTGCAACTACGGCCCCGCGCTGCTCGCCGCCGCGGGAGGCCTCGACGCCCTCGCCGCGCTCTCCGTCCTCCTCCTCTTCCACTTCCTGGTGGGCGCTACCGGCCTCTCGCCCCTGCTTTTTAGTTGATCTTGGCGTAATTCGGTGGCTTTGGGGCTCCGATTTCGAATGTTTGGGTGGTATAGCTGGATCTTTATTCTTTAACCTCTGTCTCGGGAGTTATGACGATGATTCGTGCGTTATTGAGGTTAGTTGGAGGTGCAGAGATGAGGGTTTTAGGTGCTCGGGTTGTTTCCATTTCTTTCTTTCGTTTCTTGTATAGTAATGTCTTTCCCAACTGCAATTTGAGGCATGTGAACTTAAGAGATGCATCCAATGTTACCTTGCTAGATTGTCTTGGTCAGTTTTTTTTTGGTTGTTTCTTTGCTTTTCTGCGTTAAGTACTAGAGACCATTTCTGCTTTAGTTAATTACTTCTTTTAAAGTTTGCTTGAGCCAAAATTAGCATCTTGCTTGCAAATTTTTTTAAATTGGCTCTCTATTTGAATGAGGCCTCATTTTGGTATCTTGTTGTCTGGAAGTGTATATGGTTTTATGAACTTACCAACAGTGAATACTACTAATTCCTGTAATCTTTTCTACATGCTGAAAGAAACATTTCTCCTTTTTTTTCTTTCTGACCTCTTTTTCTATTACCTGGTATGTTAATAACAACAAAATTATTTGACGATGCAGCTTGTCATGCTTCTGTGGAGTTATTTCTCTGTTGTGTTTACTGACCCTGGTGCTGTTCCACCAAATTGGAGGCCTGATGTTGATGAAGAGAGAGGAGAAACAGCTCCCTTATCCACCTCAGACTTTAGTGGTCTGATAAATTCACAGCAATCTATGGCTCTTAGTGATACAGGAAGTCCAAGGATCAGATACTGCTGGAAGTGCAACCAGCTGAAGCCACCCCGTTGCCATCACTGTTCTGTCTGTAAGTTCATTTCCGGAACTTTAGATTTAGTTTTGAACACTTGTTACAGATGCGAGTTTCTCAGAGAGTGTGAAATTCTCTGTTGTACTGTGTATTAATGCCTATAATTGATCTCAGGTGGAAGGTGTGTGCTGAAGATGGATCATCATTGTGTATGGGTTGTGAATTGTGTTGGGGCGCTAAACTACAAGTTCTTCCTTCTCTTCTTGGTAAGATATACAATATTTTGTTGGTGTATGCATGTCTATTTATGCAATGGTTCTACAAGCTATCTCCATTAGAAACCAACATATGGACGTCAGGAAATTTTCCTGGTTCTAGTTGTGGTCCATTTCTTTATTCCACTGACCGTGAAAGGGTATGTTAATTTATGTTTCAAGTATCTAGATCATACTTATGTGATAAATAATTGGGAGTCATTTAAAAATGCACATGAATAGTAAAATTTGTGATATTGCTGGAGTTATCTACTTTTCTCCATTAGTCGTTCCTTGGTTTATTGGCCAAATTACTTGAGATGTGTATGCAACATCCTCATTTGCAGTCTTGCATAGTATATATTGGATTACATTCTATGCCTCTTTACTCTTCAATTTGCTATACCAGAAATCCTCTAGAAAAATATTTGGGAGTGAATATGATATTATTTTTTCAGAACCTCAGATGGTCTGTACCAACCTGTAAAAACTACATGTGAAGGTTAAAAAAACCCAGTAGCAAATTCACAATATCCTCAATCTTACCAAATTCTTGAAATTTGAGGTTCTTTAAAACACTAATGTACAGCATGATATGCTCATGATGGAAACCTTGAACCTATACTAATGTACAGCATATGCTCACAACAGAAGCCTTGAACCTATACTAGTTCTACTATTATTTCCAGGGCATATCATACATGCAGCGTGAATACCTTGTGGACTTCCCCATGTAGCTTCCCAGCATCCTTCTGCGTGTTTTTATTACTGTCATCATCTTAGTAATCTTTTTGGGCATTGGTATTGTATCCTCTCTTTTGCTTTCCAAAATTAAGCATCGGTCGACTTGTGCTTTATATTGTGTCACACGCTCACACTGCCATAGTTGTTTCGGACCTACTATCAGTGCTTCCTGTGCAGCATTGTTTTTTTAAAAAGAAGAATAGCCACTTATTTTGCTGTTTGATCCTTGCATGTGTCCTTATAGAAGCTGTGTTAGTTGAGTTGAACACCAGAAATCAGTAATATCATAGGAAAGTGAAGCTGCATGAATCTGAATACAGGTTTCTCTTCTGTTATGTATATCAAGTTTAGAGTACATTCGGTATGACCTAACTAGTAATCTAATCAATGGCTTAAATTTAGGAAAATTGCAAACCCCCCTATTTGTCATCTGAGTTTGCAAAACACCTGCACAACTTATTTTGTGGCATTTACACTACACCATCACAAGTTATCTCACTTTGTAAAATCCCCCTGCTGTCACTTTCTTTACTGATTTTAATGGGAAACATTAAAAAACTTAAGCAATAAGCCTTTGATCGTTTTTAGTGTTTTAACAGATTATGTCCGGGTTAAAAGTCATACCTATATTTTTGTCCATGGGAGTGTTCTCAGTGCATTCCTGAGAAATTGTCCTGCTTTTCTTTTTGCAATTTAAGCATTCGTACTAAATATAGTGATACAGGTAAATGATTGATGGGGGCAATAAGCCAATGACTATTGTAAGATGGAATAAATGAATACTAAAAGCCGCCACTACAGTAGTCATGGAGCTGTATACATCGTAGTTATTGGATGCCAATAGCTGTAATGGTTTAGGATCTTTAGGTCGGCAATGTAGAGGCTGTGTAAAGTATCTCCACTGTGCTGCGAAAAGCTCATATCGATACCTGGTTTCTGTTGATTAGCGGACTTACTGCACACATGATACCTTTTAGGAATAAGTAATATAATTTATACTTAAATATATTCTTCTAGTGCAATGCTTCTAATATTAGCATTGTTGGGAGGACAGCCTTCTCTTGGATTTGTCCTTTCCTTTAAACTGATGTATTAATAGGGGTAGGGGAGATTTCTTATATGCCACTATCTTTTTGTAATACATTCTCACTGTGAGGCTGACTTAGTGGGTCATTGCTGGTAACAATACGTCAGTGAGAGATCCATAGGCGTATGAGGACATCAGAAAAGATACAGTGAAAAACAAGGGCTTATTTATATATTTATTTTCTTTGTTGCTTTGCTCTCTATATCCTAAGGGTTCTGAAGTTATTTTCTTGTCTTTTGTATAATGCAGTTCTACACTTTTCTTGAGACGGCGCTTGTTACCCTGTCCTTATTGCCTCACTTTATTGCTTTCTTCAGCGATGTTGAGATCCCAGGAACTCC
Source organism: Dendrocalamus latiflorus (assembly GCA_017311315.1). Taxonomy (NCBI): domain Eukaryota; kingdom Viridiplantae; phylum Streptophyta; class Magnoliopsida; order Poales; family Poaceae; genus Dendrocalamus; species Dendrocalamus latiflorus. Next base: position 29,709,742 of record CM029639.1, on the reverse strand, counting down.
TGGGGCACTTGCAACCACGTTCCTCACATTCGGTAAAGGCATTCTTCTGTGTGCAGTATCTCAATTGCACTCTCTTGCTTGAGAAATTCGAACGACCATCTTATCGAAGCATCCCTTTTTTCCCTGGCAGTATTGAATCTGGCCTTTGCTTTGAGTGTCCTTGGTTTTATGATAATGCATATTTCACTTGTTTCTGCTAATACAACAACAATTGAGGCAAGTACCTAGAAATTCCAATATTTTTTCCCTGCTGAATACACTATATTGAGGCTAATCTGCTATCATAAAAGTACAGGCATATGAGAAAAAAACTACACCACATTGGAAGTATGATCTTGGCCGGAAGAGGAATTTTGCTCAGGTCAGGCTTGTTCAGGCTTTTATTTTTGCTCTGATCGATTTCTTATTTTCTTTTGGCAGAGTCCACTGCATTTCTAACATGGCCACCACATATATGTCAGCTTAGTTTTATTGGAGCTCCTGGACATATATCATGTGAAGTGACCTGGAAAGATACATGTGGTTGCTAGTATTTTGTACGACTAACTAAAAGAGAAAATTGCATTGTACCTATCTGTACAAGTTTAATGTTCACTTGTACCTTTCAATTTACCACTTATTCTTTTAAGTTGGCCAATAGTACTTTTGAACCTAATGTAAATTACATCCAAACTCTTATAGTACAAATTAATACATGCTGTGTTGATATAACTGTTCCATCATATGGAGGACCTGTAGAGGGTTTTAGTGCTAATATTAACGCATGTCTTGTACCATTTTCTCACCTTTTGTGCCAATGAGCAATTTTGTCGATATGGCAGTTGTTAAAATTATGGGCGTTAACTGCCATATAATTATAAGAAAAATGCAATTTGTATAATGTAGATGTACATATAGCAAACTATCAAAAATGAAAGCACAGGTGGGAATATATAATTCTGTAAAAAGAGGTAGGATCTGTACAATTCTTTAATTCTGCCTGACAGTGCCAAATAATTTTATAAATTTTATAAGAAAAATAATTTGAATTCGTCCGACCATAAATGGTTCATCTCAAATTAATAGGAAATGTTGGCAAAATTGATGGCCTTTTGCTCAAGTTCTTTTTTCTTATCTATTTGTGACGCATTATTGCTATCTCTTAATCCAAAATGTTTCCTGACATTCCGTGCATTATGATTGATTTCCATGTTTTGGCACATCTGTGTATGCCTCTTATGTCCCAATAGGCCAATAGCTTTTATTATTATATAGTGTTTGATTTTCTAATATATTTTGTTATCAGGTTTTTGGAAACGACAAGCGGTATTGGTTCATCCCGGCATACTCAGAAGAGGATTTAAGAAGAATGCCAGCTCTGCAGGGCCTTGATTATCCTGTCAGAGCAGATTTTGATGGCCAAGGACTGTAGTAGGACAAGCTCGATGTGCCCCCATTTCCCTTCTGTATTGAACTTTTGGAGTAACAGACATGCTACTGATATCTGGATGTCTCAGGGTGGTTAAAAACTTAATATGTACTTGTACATAATCTCTTTGCAGCTGACATCAGTATGGTCGAGTTGGACATTTACAGGATGATGTGCGAATACATTTCTCTCTTTCTGATGCCTTGTTGTGCTGTTAAAGAATTTGTAGAGACCCTGTTCTTGTGTAAAGGAGGGGTGTGCTGTAAATTTGTTTCATGTATTTCAAACGGGCATGGATTGTGCATGTGTATCAAGTTACGCGTGTATCAGGTTAAGAGTAAATTCCTCTTGCTGCTGTTTTACAGAGCAGCAAATTGTCAATTTCACGACTCCTAGATGACGCATGATTATTGCAATAAATATTAATGTCCATCTATCTTGGCAGGTTACAGTCTGTTTCTTCTTGTTAAGAGTTTTTGACTAATTTGGGCTAGGTAGCGTAAGGAGATGCCTGACTAAAACTAGGCTGCTGATTTTACTCGTTTGTTGGCTATATTTTGCTTGAATTTGCTGCATTCTCACTTGCATTAGTCAGGCTGTTAGTTTTCTGAATTCTACTTAAGCAAGGGGTAAAAAGACGATAAGCCTCGAAAGAATCGATCGAAGTGAGACCGCTGATGCTAGGATCATGGATCGTACACTAGTTAAAAAATCACGGCCGCTGATGCTAAGATCATGGATCGTACACTAGTTGCTCGTCCATGGCGGTTTCAGCGAACACGCTACTAAACTTGTGCACAGAGTTCCATTATTTAATCCCTCCATTGTTTTTCTTCTTCTCTTTGGTATGGAAGTTGTTCGAAGAAGCATAGCTGAGATTATCTTCATGTACTGTGAACTAGCGGAGTGACCCGCATAATTACGTGGCTAAATTTAGTATATTTTGTTCGGAATAAATATACTGTTACAAATGTGGACAAAATTTTAAATCCAAGTTTTATTAGGAGACAAAAACAATAAACTAATGATACAAAACTCACAACTAACAACAGACTACTCATCATACTTCAGAATATACTAAAGAAAGAATATAGTAACCAAGTCGAACGTGCACGCGAACGACTTACTTGTTAGCCTGATGAAGAACAGGAAGCTGCGCAGGCTTGACGCGGTGCAGAACGTAGATGACGCGGTGCAGTGAGCTGACTCGATCTATATTTTGTCAGTAGATATAAAGGCGATATCGGTTAATACGTAGAACTGACGCAGTACAAACAATGTCAAATACGAATATAAATCTATATTTTTAAAATGAAAATAAAAATTAATTTGAATATTTCAAATATGAATACGAATCGAATGTCATAACGGATACAAATTCGAATCGAATATGTACTTAATTCGGTCAAATATGAATATCCTCCTATAAATTCTGTAACAAATCTTAATAGAACAAATTCCTAACGGTTTTGCCGGTTTTTGACCGGTTACCGGAATAGTTACCAATTTCAAACCGGCCAAATTCAAATTTCGAATCATAAAATTCGTCTGGGTTTTTCCCAGGTTCCGTAAATGGATCAAATACAAATCGAATAGTCTCAAATACAAATATGAATAATCTTGAATACGGATACGAATATTCTCGAATACGAATATGAATATTCTTGAATACGGATACGAATATTCTCGAATACGAATATGAATATTTTTGAATACGGATTTTGTTTACCAGATTCGCGTTTTCTCATATACGAATATCGAATAAAACAGATTATCTGTTACTATTTTCCACACCTAACAATAACATGTTATTGATCCAATTTGAGTTCAGACAGAGAAACTATGAGGTCATGAAGCTGGTGATAGACTAGTACTTTAGTGGGTTCTTTTTTGTTGCGGTTTAAGGTTTATGTCTATGGTTTATGATTTTTAGCTCTAATACGAGCCTTGTATAAAAGAATCGAATGTCGATAAATCTATTTAAAAAGATCATCCCAATAAAGTACTTTAAAATAGCAAAAAAACTATTTTATTTATTTATTCAAAAGAAGTAATAAGACATGAACCGTTAAGAACTCAGCGAGAGTAGGATGTGCTGCCGACAGCTATCGGCTCATGAACCATAAAACGGAAATCAAAGTTCCTGACGTGATCATACAAAGTCCCGTACGTGCGATGCAAGCCAGAGATCAAACTGAATCCCACACGTAAAAGGGCTAGATAGGAAATACACACTACCTTGCGTCCATGCGGCCAACCGGGAAAACCTATACATAATTACGGTAAGCAAACGGACGTTTACGGGTAAAAATACGGGAATAAACAAGGATGTATACGTAATTGCAGGAAATTAGAGGGCTTTTGTGCAAAAGCGTTGACGTAGCACACGTCCTTCCAGCACGAGAAGGACACGAGCCACGCGTGCAGAACGCAACGACCGCACGCACGGAGCGGGCGAGCCACAAGCCGAGCGGCGAGGAGGGGCTGAACGTACGGCATCGTTGAGAAGCTGGAATTCTTTCGGTCGGCCTGTTCTTTTCGGCTATAATTTATAATTTTTGTTAAAATATTTGAATTTTATCTGTTTACGATACAGATTATAGAGAGACAGATACTCACTTACGATTTTAGCTGGTACAGATATTGAACTTTTAATGTATAGATCGTTTAACTTGTAAACTCCATCTTAAGAAAATACTCCGTTTTTTTTAGAAAATGGAAAAATTCCGGCCTCTGCAACCGCACACAGCCAAGTCTTACAATGTTATCAGCTTATTGCTTACAAAATAAAGAAAATAATACTTTGCCAGAAGCAAAAGTAAATTCAGAAGCAAATTCTAATATTACTTTGCCATCCATTCTTAGCAAAAACATCTAAAGCAACAACCTCCAAAGCTTTGCTTGCCAATCGCAACGTCTCCCTTTTGTCTTCACGCTGCAGCAGCGCCCAGAACCGCAACCAATATGCTCCTCTGAAAATAATCTGCATAAAAGAAACATTTTGTTTGTTCTCAAAAACAATATCATTACGAGAACACCAAATTGCCCAAATAATTGCAGCAGCCCCCACAAAAATCTGTTTTTTATCCTCTCGCCCAGTGCCCGTGAGCCAGCCTCCAAGCATGTGAGTAAAAGATCTAGGTGGAGTTATCCCAGTAGCAATATGAACAATATTCCAAATTGTTTTAGCCTGGCAGCAATTAAAAAAAAGACCATCAGCTTAAAAGTTAGATACTGTAATAAAAATCAAAAACCGTCAGCTTTTAATTTAAAGAACAGGCCATGATGAAGTTTTCTTTCTTATTGTAGGAACATAAATGCCTCTCACGTCCATGAGACTGCCATCTTTAGGGATTAGTAGGAGGACATCATGATGGTGGTATCGAAGAGCATTTTTTCAACAGCAGGATTAGAGTCATGGACGGTGCTTAGTTAGTACGCAGTGATTAGTGAAGTAAGGTGGAGTTCCATGTCACTGCCTCGTCACGCCTCTTTCAATACGGCAAGATCACGCTGGCTATTTAATAACATGACGTATCCTAAACGGTTCTAACCATAAACCGTCTGTGATTTGAAACGATTACAAACGGTTTGTATTAATAACTGTCTATGAAGTTTACAGACGGTTATTAATACGAACTGTCGGTGACGTCTGCCATTATCAAAATATCACAAACAATTATTCATATGAACCGCCTATCATAGTTGTATATTACAGATGGTACATAGTCACACTTGTATAACTGTCTGTGATATGAACGGTCTGTAATATAGCCGTTCAGTATAGCATCTTTTATAGTAGTGATCCTAAGCATGTAACCACAGCCCTGTTGTTTCTAGGAGTCAATTGCTGATTGATGATGCTATTTTACTTTTGCGTTCTTCTTCCAATTTTTGGCTCTCCAAATGTGATCCCATCTATTAGTCGATATGGCAATTGGCAGCATGGGTTCTTCTTTATCTGGAACATGTAATTGGGTCCTAAATTTGTCAAATTTACAGACGGTTTCCTTAAATGGTCTCTCTTTCTTCTCATATAATATTGTTTAATGCGACATGTCTGCCACCGTAAAGGTTGGATTTGGACAACAGATTTAGCCCCGATCGGTTCGGCTTGAGCTTCTGGCTTCTGACTTATTTTTCACTATTCATAAATTTCGTCTTTTTCTGAACTTTTGGCTTGTTGAGCTTTTTTGCCGATTCTTTTTTTCCCCGTATTCGTTTGTATTATACATATTGGGCTAACATATTTTTTATATTTTTAAAATTTTTAAAATTTAATTATGCTAAATAAGTCTCTGTCAGCTACAGTGTTTTCAGCCATAAGCCACGCCACGGGGTGATCTTCCTATCCAATATTCCAATTGCCTATGTTGCACGGATACTTCACAAAAGTCACGTACTCATATTAGACACTGTACCAGATACGGATACTGCCCCGATACGCTTCGATACGTATCCTGCACGTATCCATTAATTTATGATTATTAAAAAAAGAAAATAAATCCCGATACTTCTCCGATACCTAGTCGATACTTTTTCGATACGATAAACCTAATAAACCTCCCTTCACTCACACAGATCCAATCCACTCCTACCTCCCACTCCCGCACGCCGCCCCCAACCCTCCACTCCCACTCGCCGCTCCCACGCACGCTGGGCCACCTCCACTCCCGCTCCCACGCATACTGCCTCCCCGGCGGCTTCACGCTTGCCGCCTCAGGGTGCCGGCTCCCACTGCCTCACCGCACGCTGCCTCGACCCGCCGCTTGTCACCGCCTCCCCGCACACCGCTCTCCGCCACCTCGACGCCGCCTCGGCTCGCCGCTCCACGCCATGTCGGCCCGCCGCTCCCCGCCTCCTCGACCTGCCGTCCTCGACCTTCTGCCTCAACATGCCATTCCCCGCCGCCTCGGCCCGCGTTCCCCTGCCTCGGCTCGTCGCCTCCACGCTGTCTCAGCCCGCCGCATCGACGCCGCCTCGGCTCGCCGTTCCCCGCCGCCTCGGCCCACCGTTCCCCTGCCTCGGCTCGTCGCCTCCACGCCGCCTCAGCCCGCCGCATCGACGCCACCTCGGCTCGCTGCCTCACCGTCACCTCGGTCTGCCACTTGGACGCTGCGTCGACACTGCCTCTACTCGTCGCCTCCACGCTACTTCTCCACGACGGCCACCGCCTCCATGCTGCTTCTCCACGCCGGTCGCTGCCTCCACGCCTTCTCCACTCTGGCCGCCTCCTCCACACCGACCAGCTCCCTTAGTGAGCTCTGAGCTCTCCCCCTTAGTGCTTGACTGCCTTCAGTTTTCTTTGGCTGGTAAAGAATGCAATGCTTCCTGTCTATTTGAGAGAGGAATAGATTAGCAGAATGATGTCCTGGCTAAAGAACTATGAGCTCATTCGATGTTTGAACTTGTCAGATCAGATCATGGCATCTGGTGGTGGTGGTGGATTCAGAGGCTCGACTGCATCATGTAGCAGTGGTATAATCTGTGTCCTGCCCCATCTAGTGGAGCCACCTTGGCCAGGAATATCCTGAATGCTGCTCGTGTGATACCTCCAACTGACAATGAAAAGAAGCCGCTTTGGAGGTATGTTGAGTTGCTACAAAAGACTGGGAATGGTGCAGGAGGGAATGCACAGTCTAGATGTAGGCTTTGTGATCACATTATTCATGGGAGCTACTCAAGAGTTAAAGTACATCTCTTGAAGATAGGAAATTATGGTGTGAAGTTTTGTCCAAAGGTTACAGTCGATATTCTTGCTCAACTTCACGACGAAATTGCTAAAGCGGAGGCAGTGATTGTGAGAAGCCTGCCAAGGGAAGTCCCACTGCCAACAGAAGGGTTGAATGTGAGGAAGAGAAAGGGGGTTCCGGCTATTGAATCAAGCTTCCATCATGAAGGTCGTAGCCAGCTTGACACTTTGATTGCTAGGATGTTCTTTACCACAGGTTAATATCTTTTTGCACTAACTAATCTTCTTATCTTACAATGTGAAATTGTTAATTACATTTATAAATTAATTTGGACCCCTTTGTTCATTTGTAGGCATACCTTTCAATGTAGTAAGAAATCCTTATTTTAGGAAGACATTTACCTATGCTGCTAATCACAATTTGGGTAGCTATGCCCCTCCAAGTTACAACAAGTTGAGGACAACTTTTCTTGTGCAAGAGAAGACATATGTTGAGCGAATGTTGCAGCCCATCAAGTCAACATGGCGCTCAAAAGGTGTGAGTATTGTATCAGATGGGTGGTTCGATGCAAAAAGGCATCCACTCTTAATTTTCTTGGCCGTAACAGAAGATGGACCAATGTTTTTAAGAGCAGTCAACACTGAAGGTGATGTCAAGAAAAAGGAGTACATCGTCGAGAAGATGATATCTATAATTGAGGAGGTTGGACCGCAGAATATTGTCCAAGTGATCACTGATAATGTAGCCAAATACAAAGCCGTAGGGTTGATTATTGAGCAAAAGTATCCCCACCTTTCTTGGACCCCATGCGTTGTCCATACCTTGAACCTTGGCTTGAAGAACATATGTGCTGCTAGGGAAATTGATGACGAGGCTTATGAAGATTTCCATTGGATTAGTGAGGTTGCAACAGATGCTAATATTATAAAGAATTTCATCATGAATCATTCCATGACGTTGTCTATATTCAATGAGTTCAGTAAGTTAAAATTTCTTGCTATTGCTAATATGAGATTTAATTCTACTATTGTGATGTTGAGGAGGTTTCATTTGATCAAAGAAAATCTTGTGTTGATGATAGTGAGTGAAAAGTGGAGTACCTGTAGAGATGACAATGTGGGGCAAGCGCAGTTTGTCAAAGATAAGATTTTGAATGATGTATGGTGGGATAAGGTGCAATACATAATTGATTTCACTGAGCTTATCTATTCTATGATACGAGCAGCTGACATTGATAAACCATGTCTCTATTTGATCTATGAGATGTGGGATACAATGATTGAGAAGGTGAAGACTATAATTTATCGCCATGAAGGGAAAGAACCCCATGATGATTCTACTTTTTATAATATTATGCAAGAGATATTGGTGAGTCGATGGGCAAAAAGTAATACCCCCTTGCATTGCTTGGCACACCCACTAAATCCCAAGTAAGGTCCTTTGCCTTTTAAATTTTTATTGCTTGCCTTTAGATTTCAGTTTTAGGATACTACCTTAGCACATACAAGGAAACCTAGCTTCTCATGTTCTTTGTGCCCCCCTTTTTAGGTGTTACAATGAAACTTGGCTTGCCGAGATTCCAAATCGCCAAGCTCCTCATATGGACATTGAAATTTCAAAGATGAGAAATAAATGCTTCAGGAGGTTTTTTGTTGGTGATGAATTGCGACATATCAAACAATAATTTGTAGATTTCTCTTTGTTGGAAGTGGATTTAATTCCTTTGACTCAATTGAGGATAGAGCTCATCTAGAACCAAAAGCAATGATGAGGAATTTATGGTAACTGTACCCCAGATTTGAGAAAATTGGCATTGAAATTACTCGGGCAACCAACATCATCTTCTTATGCTGAAAGAAACTGGAGTACCTATGATTTGATCCATAGTTCAATGAGGAATGGGTTCTACATTTACCTTCTTTCCTTAATTTATCATTTCTTACTCCTAAACTACATTACATACAGTTACTTAATTACTTTGGTGTGTGCTCTCTGGTTTGTAGGTTAAACCCTGGACGTGCTGAGGATCTCGTATTTGCACACCATAACTTACGCCGTCTTTCAAGGAAATCTGAAGAGTATTACATTGGCCCATCAAGAATATGAGATATCGGAGGAGATATCTTCGAGTTCTTTGATGGTGGTGCTCAATTTCTTCAGCACGCTGACCTCTCACTGGATGAGCTGGACCTTGAGTGTGTCCTAGAGGATCTTGGGATGTTGGACCTGTCTGGGTCTCAGTCTGCATCAGATCTTGGGCCTCCAATCCAATCAGAGACAATTCTACAGGATGGAAGCAACAATTAGACTACACAATTGTGTTATGTCATATGTTTTATCTGTCTATCTATCTTATTATGTAATAGTTATGATTATGGACTTATGGTTTGTTGAAATTGAACACTCTTTTGGACTTGTGTGGTACTATGCTCTATGATTATCATTTTGATAATGTACTAAGTCCGTTGAATACTTACTATATGACTAATTGACTATCTGTGACTATAATTCTATTATTTATTTGTATACATGATACATGTACTTATTTATTCTCTCATTCTTCGTAGATGGTTTATTATATTGGTTTAAAGCTAGAAGGGTGAACTAAAGAACAAAGCAATTTGTTACATCAATATGAAGGTATTCTCGGTTTCTTATAAGAATTCAATAATTTCTTATTTTTAATATTTATTACATATATATAAACATATTGGTATCGGTATTTTTGGAGAAATGACGAATTACGGTATCACGTATCCGTATCGGAGTATCAGGACAACATAGCCAATTGCTACAAAAGTACAAAAAACGAATCCAGATTGCTTATATTTACTGATTTATATGCTGCAGCTATCCAGATTGAAACTTTCCCACTTAACATTTTAGTGCAACTACTGATCAAAACGCAATAGCTCACGGCATTGATTGATCGTGACTCACCGTAGCCGCGTTGGAGGAGGAAGTTGAATGTGTGCCGGTCGCAGGCATAGCTGAACCTGGCCGGCGCGCCGCCGGGGTTGGCAGAGCCGGCGGGGAGTCGCTGCAGGCACTGAGCGGCGATGGCCGGGAAGTTGCCGGTGAACTCGGTGTACTCCGCCAGCACCGCCGTGCCGCGCCACGAACGCGTAGATCAGCCACTCCCCCTTGCCGCCGCCAGCGCCCTTCCCCGCGCTCCTTCCCACCCGGTGCCGGCGACGCCATGGGATCCGGGATCTCGGGTTCTTGGCAAGATCGGAGTTCTTGGGTTGGGGAGTGGAGAGGTCAAGAAAAAGGCGGTGGCTGTGGCGGTGGGGATTTCGTGATTCCTTGGTGCGGGGGTGGAGAATCGAGCGCGAGTGTGCAGTGTGCTGGCAGGAGTAGGAATGCTAGCTGACACTGGCGAGCGCACCCACGACAATTACCGGTCTCGACAGCCCCTTTTTATTATTATTCCTTAGTTCGGTGCCTGCTATAAGCACCCAAAGGCTTACATTTTTCTAACGGTTGATCGGATGGCTGAGTTTTTCAGATGACGTGGCGCAACTTGCTGGTCGAAATGTCTTCCCTTTAATAGGTTTATGATTTAGGCATGCTTCAAAGGGCTTAAAAAATAGCTTTTTGGTTTTTTATGTACAGTTTTGGCTGCAAATGAACTATAGTAACTATTAGTTTTTTCTAGTCAAAAAAAAGAAAAATAATAAAAATTGGAAAAACACTACTATATATTTTAGAACAATGCAAAGAAATATTGGAAAAAATAAAAATAAAAACAAAAAAACCAAAAAAGGCCAAAAAATAAAATAAAAAGCCACTTGTTTGAAATCTAGAAGCTAAAACCGTTTAGAGCGAATCTACACAGAAGGAGAACTAGAAGCCGTGTACAATGAGGAAAGCCAACCCACATACGCCATTGACTCCTTGATCTTTATCGGTTTACACATATCTGAGAGTTATTTTTATTCAATATTGCTTCACATCCACATGTCGTTCAAAATCAATTTGGACTTAAATTATCTTGCTATTGACGGCCACACTGATTTCGATCAAATTGGCTGGGAGTATTGGTCCACTATGTGGTTGACCTTTGCAACCTTCGTAGAGAGCAGTGTTATTGTTCAAAAATCCCCCCGGTGCATACAAATCAGTGTACAATCGGCATACCCGCAGTTGCCTAGACTGATGTACTGATGGAATCGGCATACTCGCCGGTGCCTTTGATTCATTTGCTGCAGTCATAAATTAATGTGCCAATACAATCGGCATACCCGCTGGTTGCCCAAATTGACATACCGTTGGGATCGGTGTGCTTGCCGATGTATCTGTTGAGGAACCATCGCTGGCGATCAGTCCAATCGATTCCTCTGCTATGCAAAAGATAGATCAATCACAGAAGATGCAAATCATAGATTGAAACACAGAGATAGAGAGAATTTCTGGTGTTTCTTTATTGCTTTCTCTTTCTCATGCGTGTACAAAATAGCCAATAGTACTCCCTATTTATAGTCTAATGGTGAGGTGCCCACCATGGGCCAAGGGTTCACGCCCAGGTCCAGGTTTCTTAACACTTTCCCTTGGGCACTAATCCGACACGTTCATGCCTCATCAAAACTATATAAAAACCCAGTGGGAAAAATTTAGAGAAGAAGTACATAATGCATGCTATGTTGTGTTGCACGAATTGCCTCATTAAAAACCTTGGCCGAGAAACTTCAGAAAAACTCGTCAAAAGAAAAAGAGTACAATCCACCCAATTTCATTTAATCTTTAGGATTTATTCTTTGGGTACTCGATCTTCGTGATTAAGTTTTAATAACGAGCTTAAGAAAAATCTCTCCCTGAATTATGTACTTCTCTAAGTCTCATCATTCCAATTTCTCGTATACATCTTTCAAAACTAGATGCTAGGAGTGACTTTGTGAATAAATCTGCAAGATTTTCACATAACTTAGTGTGCAGTACCTTAATTTTGTCCATCTGTTACAATTCATGAGCATAGAAGAACTTGGGGTTGATATGCTTTGTGAGATGACTCTTTACGTAGTCCGTCTGCACTTGTGCAACACAAGCTGCATTATCTTCATAGATAATTATGAGAGCTTGCATGATATTCATCCCATATGACTGCTGGATGTGGTGAATCATTTGTCGAAACCAAGTACATTCTCGTGCGGCTACATACAGCGCTATAATTTCTGAATGGTTCGTCGAAGTCGTTACAAGATTTTGCTTAGACGATTTTTATGAAATTGCAGTTCCATCACACAGAAATAAATAGCCTGTTTGTGATCTGGATACACCCAAAACGACCCGCTTTGGAAAATAGCCGCCACCAACTATCTCCTGGTCGAACCACATTTATGGTAGTACCACAACCACCAAACTGGTACTACCGCCCTAATAGTACTGTCGACTTCTGGCTGGTACTATCGATAGCAATCTGAATTTTCAGGAAATTGTTATCCCTTTGTAAAATCTTTGATTCATCTCAACTCAGCTGCTAATTGTTTATTATACATTGATCTAGACCTACCTACATGGTCTTAGAAAGAAAAGAATTTGAGGATTGTACATTTTTTTTTGTGATTTTTAGATAAAGAAGGTAGCATTTTTGGTGAACAAAAAAATGCAAGGAACTCATAAAAACCGACAAACAATTCGAAAAATTTTGCACAAAAATTTCATGAAGTTTTAGAACTTTTTGCACTATCACAGATCATCTATTGGCTAACATGAATAAAGGCCGATTGGTTACTCCACGACTGCAGCGAGTGCTCCTCGGCTCGTGGGGCAGGAGGCTGTTGATATTCATTCTACGCCGCAAGTACTCGGAGGGCAGCACATCTTGCACGAGCGGATTATTTCTAATGAAGTCACGCAAGAAGAAATAATGGTGATGCAACCTTCAAGCCAGCAATAATTGCCGCAACATCATTGTCGCCTTCCCAACTCACCAGTGGTACAAGTTTCACCTCATACTTCTCAATTAATTAAGTCGGATACAATTATTAAGGAGAAGCAAGCGACTATAGTTAGCAAATCGGCTCATATATAATAGCCGGAGTTCATTAGAATTGAATTGTCGTAATCGTTTACATGCATATGCGGATCGATGATCCAGTTAAATCTTCTATGGGTGATACTCTTCCGGCAATAGAAATATTTTTGTTTATTTTGTATGTACAATGTAAAGGGTTTTTATATTTTAAGAAATATTTGTGATCATATTTAATTTGTATTCACTCTTATTATTCGTATTTATAGAAAAATCATGAAAACAAATGTGAGAGACATTATCGGTCAGTCACAGCTGTTGGATTCGATCGGAAGCCATGCATGGTACTTCTAGCTGGATCGGACAGAGATTCAACCAATACTTTGACTTTTTAGCGGATTTGGCACTGTTTATAACAGTATTTATAAAATTAGCTGTATGCACAACGTATTTATAGAAATAGCGTTTTTACCGTCTGGTGAAAGGACGACAGCGTGGAGAAGACGACGCGTGGCACCTGCCGTCCCGTGAACAGACGGCAGGCGCCTACCGCTCGCCCACGAGATGGCAGGTGATTTAGCCTACAAATTTTAGTCGACTGTATTGGAAGACTCCACATAAAATTTTATAATTTTTAGAGCTCGTTTGATATATATAATAATTCCTACAAATATCAAAATCTTACGAATGTTTTAGCAATATTCAGAGGGGATAAAATTGTAAAAAAATTACACGATAAAGTACATTATGTCAGAAGTTTGTGCATAAAATTTCATAATTTTTTATCTCATTTTCTATATTTAAAAATTCAAAAAATTATGATGTAAAATTACGAATTTAGACAATGATTAAGCCAGCTAATTAACCAGCTTAATCACCTGCCATCCCATGGGCGAGCGGTAGGCGCTTGCCGTCAGTTCGCGGGGCGGCAGGTGCCACGCATCGTCTCCCCGCGCTGCCACTTGTCTATCGGACGGCAAAAACATCGTTTCTATAATACACTGTGCATATGACTAATTTTGTAAATATTGTCATAAATAGTGCCAAATCCGCTAAAAACTCCAGTACTACTGAACTGTATACCTCTGGGGCACTGTAGTATCTACAGTATCCTTTTCTTAGGAGGAAGCGTGCACAGTACTCCAGGACTTGCACAGTAAGTGGCTAGTAAGCGACATCTGATGGTCAGTGTGTAGTTGTCCTTTCCTTCGTGGAAAACAATGGCGAGGGAAAATGCCGCACCGACTGAGAACTGGGATATTTTCTATCTTGTGTCATCTTGGTCTGCTGCGTCGTTTTCCTAGGACCCCGGTGTTCTTGATCTTAGCACTGCTATCTGCCGAAGTTGTTCAAGCCTGGCACGCTTTTGTGCCATTATTTCATGGTCCTTTGATTGATCGTGATTTGGAACATTTTTCTACGTCGTGCTACAGTCGCTATGAAATATGCGTTTCGTAAAATATTGTGCTGTCGAGGTGTCGGCATACAGTAGTTAGTGTTAGTTAATTTTCACTGCATATTGTGTTATTTTTTTTGTCTTAGTTACCTAGCTTGTTTGCTTACTGCATCGCTGTGCTGTTTTGAGTTTTTGGTGTTAACAGTAGTAGTACTCTGCATTATTTGGGCCGTGCCATTTAGTCTGGACCGAGTCACTCGGATCGTGTTGATTCAGAGCAAGACTCGTCCCCTCAACTGTATGTACCGAGTCTTGTATTCTGCACTGAATAAAGGGAAGAAATGCTGAAAAGCCGCAATTGGTTGAGCGGCACAATTGGGTGAGTGTGTGCTCTGTTTCGATACTCTGAACCTTGCCATTTGTTCACTGTTCATCATCCGAAATGACTCTGTCTTCAGAGTTTTGTGTCCAGTTTGAACTGCAGAGCAGCTCCGACTGCTGAGTTGAGTGCAGGTTGTGTCTAACAAGTGGTATCAGAGCGGTGATCATACGGGTCTTGCAAAGATGCCTCTCGGTGTAAGATCGGTGTCTCCTCCCTCCAGAAGATTAACCGGCGCTTGTGAGCATCGCGGAGTGGTTCTTGGCAACGGCCAAGAGATGATGGCGTAGACGGCGCTAAAGGAAGCCAGTGTCACGCTGCGCTACCCTGTCCTCACGCGTACCAACTACAACGACTAGGCACTTCTGATGAGGGTCAACCTACAAGTTCAGGGAGTCTGAAAGGCCGTCGACCTGGGTGGCGCGGAGTACTGGATGGATAGGATGGCGTTGGCCGCCATCCTTCAAGTCGTGCCTCCGGAGATGCTAGCATCACTGGCGGCAAAGAACACGGCGAAGGCGAGCGTGGGAGGCTATCTGTACCATGCGGATGGGTGGCTAGCGCGTCCGGGAGGCCTGCTTGCAGACGCTATGCTAGGAGTTTGAATCCATCTGGATGAAGGAGACCAAAATGGTGGATGATTTTTCCATGCGGCTAATCAGTCTAGTGAACACATGTGTGCATTGGGCGATAACCTGGAGGAAGAAAAGGTAGTTAAGAAGTTCTTGCGAGTGCTTCCAGAGTAGTACTCACAAGTAGCTATATCCATAGAACTTCTTGATCTCAGCGCCATGACCACTGAAGAACTCACTAGGAGGCTCAATGTCGTGAAAGACCAGTGGGGAGCTGGTGTTCAAGAAGATGCGGGAGCCCGCCTGCTCCTGACCAAAGAAGAGTGGCTAGCTGTAGGATCAAGGATAACTGACTAGAGGGGGTGAATAGTTCTAAAAATTCTTGCCGACTAAAACTAATTATCACAAAATATGACTAGGCAAGATTTCAATGCAATTTAAACGTACAAAATTCTAGTATACCTAAGGCACCACAAGCACTAGTCCCTACAAATATATCTCTAGTACTAGTAAATAAGATAATTTTAGCAATCACAAGATAGAAATATAAGTACAGAATATAGAGGCAAAGAAATAACCACAAGATGACTCGAGAACTTTTCCCGTGGTATTGAAGACTTGCCAATCTTTACTAGTCCACGTTGAGGAAAGGCCAAGCAACTTGGGCTGGCTCCACGAAATAAGCCTCAACTCCTTAATCCACTAGTGGTTGTCCTTCCGCCGCTTTGGAGATGGTGGACACCAAACCACTCACAAGTCACCGTCGGACCTCTTCACAATCTTCTTGAAGAGGTCACCTCACAATCTCCTGCCAAGCCATCTAGGTGCCAACAAGCACCAAAAGTAATAAACCAAGGCTTTGCTTGATGGCTATCATGTGCCAGAGGATCAATCTAGATGAATGCATTTGATGTTGGTTCAACTACCTCAAATGAATGGAATGAAAGCAACTGAGCTGTGTAGTGAATGCTCTTTGCTCAAGGATATTGCAATGAAGTGGGGGGGGGGGGGTATTTATACCCCCACCAACCAAATCTACCCATTACAAGGCAATCCCTGAAAAGATCAGGGCGAGTGGAAGTACCATCGTTCATCGGCCGGTACTATCGCACCTATTTTGATGCAATAGTAACGGCTATAACAGAGCGTCAGAACTAGCCATTGAAATTCGGTGTGGTACCACAGCCGTTGTAATTGCGGTAGTTCCGATCTTCGAAAGTTCTTGAATTTCAGCACGATACTTCCATTTGCTTCGAGGCCAAAAGTTGGCACTTTCTGAAAAAAATGTACCGCCCGGATTTTCAGAACTTCTGTGTTCCGGTAGTTTCACTCAAGAATTAAGGTACTTCCATTCTACGGTAGTTCTGCCATTAAAACTTTGGTACTTCTATTTTCTAGATATACAAATGTGATTCCAAGGGTGCTCTATGGAAAAAATGTACTGCTCATTTTGTCAGAACTTACGAAATGTGGTAGTACCGCCGTTTACACTCTGGCACTTCAAATATTCCTGACAGTGCACAGTTTGGCTATCAATTTTAGTTTTAAGTGCATGCATTATCCTAAATTGATCCAATGGCACAAAAACATACTATCAAGTTACTAGCTATGAACACTCTTAATAGTACGGTATTTATCTTATAATCCAGTCTTCTACCCTTTCTCCTAAGACTGGTAAAAACAAAAGGGATCCTAGACTACTTATACATTTGTCTTGAGCCACATTGATTTTTATGTTGACTCTTAGCATACATCTCACAATCATCATCAAGACTAACCTATCAAATACTTACTAATTACCAAAACTATTTTTAGGGGCCTAAATGCTTTCAATCTCCCCCTTTTTGGTAATTGATGACAACACAAATATTATATAAAGAAAATAAAGTTTTGAATATACCACTTGTTTGAAAAACAAGTTGTATATTCTTTTGTGACTTTGAAAAGACAATTAATTTTTTGCAATGAGCTCAATTGAGTTTGGAGAATTAATTGCTTCTAAAGTCAATACAAGGAAAAACTCCCCTCAAATATGTGCATATAGATGATGATAGGGACGGGGTCCCGATCTTCCAACAGGTTCTGGATATGTTTGATTTGGTGGAGGCGCGACACAAATCGATCCGGCTTCCGAACGACACGTTCCGAACCCCGCAATCGCAGCACCACGTCTCCTCAGGTTATCAATCGTGCGCAGCCGGTTGACCTCGCCAAGAAGGCTAATCCTTGCCTGCGAATCGAAGAACACAAGCAAGAACAAGGAAGAACACAACTGAATTGCAGATGTATTGATTTAGCACTCGAAAGTTGGGGTCTCACAAACCGATGAACAGCGATACTGTTCAAAGACAGAATTAATCTAAGCAAAACCCAACCCTAATGGTGGGGGTGGCGGCTGGATATAAAGGATTAAGGGGCGTGCAAAACCCCTGGACGCGCCCTAATGGGCTCCAACACGATACAAAGCCGAAAGGCCCAAAAGACGGTGGCGCAGCACCCTGACAGATTCTGAACGCTCACTTGTTTCAACGATTCCCGTTGACTCAGAAGGAATTTTGACATGGGACCAGAGCTATTGGAAAGGTAGTCTTCTCGGCTTTCCATACATATATAGAACGTCCAAAGCGGAGTCCGGATGCGATCTGGGCGTCCGTTTTAGTGCGGACTGGTCCTGGACTCCGAATTGGATTCGAAGTCGGTTTGAATTGAGCCTCCAACATGATTCGACCGCCCTTGCTGGACTTGTGCGCCTCGTAGTCCTTCTCCAAGTACTTCTAGGTCCTCTCCATGGTTCCTAATCACAATTAAATCATTAGGTAGCAATCGATTCTCAAGTGAACAAAAAGAAGTACTTAGGAACGAGGTCACCGGTAAATTCAATTGTCGGGCGCGAACTCTAGTGATTGGTCCTTGAATGTCAAGTGGAGGAGTGTTGTGTGTATCCGAAGAAGTGATGTCCTCATCATCCTCCCCCACTTGAAGCGGAGTTGTCCTCAACTCAGCCTCATCTTCTTCTCCCAAGTATGGCTTCAAATCTGAAATGTTAAAGGTGTGACTAACCCCGAACTCGAAAGGCAATTCAAGTTTATATGCATTATCATTTATCTTCTCAACTATCTTAAAAGGACCAGCAGCTCTAGGCATCAATTTTGACTTTCTTAACTCAGGAAATCTATCCTTTCTCAAGTGCAACCAAACAAAATCACCCGGTTCAAGTTTAACTTCCTTTCTACCTTTACTACCAGTAATCCTATATTTTCATTCATCTTTTCAATGTTTGCCTTAGTAGCCTCATGCATTTTAACAATAAAATCAGCACGCTCCTTAGCATCATTATGAACTCTCTCACTAGTAGGCAACGGTAAAATATCAATAGGGGCACGTGGATTGAATCCATACACTACCTGAAAAAGACTTACCTTGGTGGTGGAGTGTTCCGCTCGATTATATGCGAACTCAACATACGGCAAACACTCTTCCCACAGCTTCAAATTATCCTTCAAAACAGCTCTCAACATGGTAGACAATGTGCGGTTCACCACCTCAGTTTGGCCATCAGTTTGTGGGTGACATGTTGTAGAGAATAACAACTTTGTACCCAACTTGTTCCATAGAGTACGCCAAAAGTGACTCAAGAACTTGGCATCACGATCTGAAACAATAGTAGAAGGCATACCATGCAAACGAACTATCTCTTTGAAAAAGAGGTCAGCAATATGAACGGCATCATCGGTTTTATGACATGGTATAAAGTGAGCCATCTTAGAAAAGCGATCCACAACAACAAAAATGCTATCCCTCCCCCTCTTAGTTCTAGGCAATCCTAAAACAAAGTCCATAGAAATATCTGCCCACGGAATAGAAGGAACAGGAAGAGGCATATATAAACCATGTGGATTCAAGCGAGACTTAGCTTTTTGACATGTAGTGCAGCGAGCCACAAACCGCTCAACATCTCGCCTCATCTTTGGCCAAAGGAAGTGTGTGGCCAGAACGTCCTCCGTCTTCTTAGCACCAAAATGTCCCATCAAACCGCCTCCATGCAACAACAAAAGACGAACGGATCCAACTGGAATGCATAGGCGGTTAGCTCTAAACAAGAACCCATCATTGATCACGAATTTATTCCATGCTTGTCCCTCTTTACAATGCAACAACACATCCTTAAAATCAGCATCAAAAGCATGTTGTGTTTTAATAGTTTCAAGACCAAAAATGCGACAATCAAGTTGAGACAACATGGTATAGCGTCGAGACAAGGCATCAGCAATCACATTATCCTTCCCTTTCTTGTGTTTAATGACATAAGGAAAAGATTCAATAAATTCAACCCACTTAGCATGTCTACGATTCAAATTGGTTTGACTACGAATATGCTTAAGTGATTCATGATCGGAATGAATGACAAATTCTTTAGGCCATAAATAGTGTTGCCACGTTTCTAAAGAACGAACAAGAGCATACAATTCTTTATCATACGTGGAATAATTAAGAGTAGGACCATTCAATTTTTCACTAAAGTAGGCAACAGGTTTGCCTTCTTGCGTCAAAACATCACCAATACCAATTCCGCTAGCATCACATTCGAGCTCAAAAGTCTTACCAAAATCCGGAAGTTGGAGCAATGGTGCGTGTGTAAGCTTGTCCTTCAAAAGATTAAATGACTCCTCTTGTGATGGCCCCCAATGGAACACGACGCCCTTTTTTGTCAACTCAATCAATGGTGTCGCAATGGTGCTGAATTCCTTGACAAAGCGATGATAAAATCCTGCAAGGCCAAGAAAACTCTGCACTTGGGAGACCGTCGTGGGCGTGGGCCAACTCCATATCGCCTCCACCTTGGCTCTATCAACCTCAATTCCCTGTGGAGTCACAACATACACTACAAGAGAAGTGCCATTTTTTGACATATCATTTATGTCATAATATCTAAAATTATGTCATAATTCACCTTTTATGACATCTGTGTGACGAAAATCGTTATGTCAAAAAATGAGCATCACAAATTTGTTTAATGACGTTTGTTTGTCCCGTGTCACAAAAATTATGACATTCATTTTAATGTCACAATAACTTATGACATTTGTTTTATGTCACAAAATCCTAGGCCTTGCCACGTAGGCAGCTGCCACGTAGGATAAAAAAACGTCATAAAATGTTGACGTGGCGCTGACGTGACAGATTTAAAAACGTCATAAAAATGTTGACGTGGCAGATATAAAAACGTCATAAAAAATGCTAACGTGGCGCTGACGTGGAAGATTTTAAAACGTCATAAAAAATGCTTACGTGACAGATGACGTGGCAGATTTAGAAACGTCATAAAATGTTGATGTCACGCTGACGTGGCAAATTTAAAAAACGTCATAAATTATTTGGGCTGAAACAGTAATTGGGCTTTTTTTTCTCTGGCCCGATGGGTACCATTTTTTTATGATTGCAGCCTATATTTTTTTTTCAGCCCACAAATTTGAGCCCATATATTTTTATCAGCCCATACATTCAAACCATCCAACAAAATGCACAAATAGTTGCTGTCTCAACACACATTCAAATCAAATCAGGACTGATATTAAATATCAAGCATTTCATGCATCACCAAATTCAAAACACATAAAGTTGGTGTCTCAACACAAATTCAAAACACATATAGTTGTTGTCTCAACCTCATCACATGTATCCATATCAAAATGATAACTCTAGCCACCAAAATTTCATCTATAGCCTAAGTTTGAGAGCTTACTACTCAGCATCAGATGATGCAAATTTGCTGCCAAACAAGGAACGAAGGAAGCCTTGGATCTCACTTCCTTGCTTCCTCAGCTTCTCAGTTTCTTCTGCATGCTTCCTTGCTGCATCATTCTGATCCTCTACCTGCTTCTGCAGATTACCCATCTGTGCTCGAAGCTCTGCTGCTCCTGCCTTCTCAGCATGTAGTTCGCTCTCAAGCTCATGGACACGCTCATTCATTGCAGCAGCCTTGGCATTCCTCTTCATTGCTGCAGACTGCAAGCCAACATTTCGAAGGAAAGTTGATTTTGGAAGAACTTGAGCTACAGCTTGGATAGGAGTCTTCGGATCTTGCCCTTCTTGTGTTGGTTGTGCAATGATGGCCTCCATTTGAGCCTAACAATAGCACAAAACATTCAGGTTTCTTGTATCCCAACTGTTGTTCATCATATAAGATAAGATAGAGAAAATGTACTCACAATGGCATCCTGCACATTCTCACTAAAACCTGACTTGCTACTGCAGTGTGTGTCCTTGAAAATATCAATTGCACTTGGTGGCGCATCCTTATATTTTTCTTGCTTCTGAAATTACATGAAAACAGCAAAATAAGTTAACCGAACAGATTATTACAGTTATATGAATATAGTTCTTACTGAAAAGCAGTCCTATACTGATAAAACCAACATACAATTAGGTCTAATTATTTTCCAATCTTAAACAGAATGTTTAATATTCATTTGTTTCGTCTATATAGCTATTGCACAGGTCTTTCGTGGATAATGGATATTTGCCAATGTTATGAGAAGTGAAAGAACATATAATATGAAAGGAAATATAGGATTTAATTTCATTATAAAAGCTACAAAATGTTAATGATACAGTTTGCTGATTATTTTTTCATTTCCAATGGCCTGGTGAAAGAACAGAATGAACTCATGAATATGCGATCAGTCTTTGTTGAGTCTTCCATATTCAACACATCCAGTTACCAATAAAAATTGATTCTTTTCAATCTAGTTTGCAAACTACCTTTGTCGCAACTCATGAATATATAGGCTGAATAGATCATCGTACCATGAATTACTGAACAACAATCTAAGGTTTAGTATCACCGCAATACTGCATGACCAATATATAAAGTAACAAATACGAAAAAACTAATAAAGCTGCATGAAGCCTTAAGTTGGATCCATGGTCATTATGAAATTATTATCTAGAGCTTAGAATGGGAAAATGCTGAAACAGTGGCAAGGAACTTATATTCATATGTCATACCATTAAGATGAACATAAAAGCATTTGAATGAAGCATCAGAAGAAATCGAATCAAATACTCAGTTTCCACACAAACAATTGGTTTCCAGTAATCCAATCAAGCAGAGGAATCTTAGAAGTGATAACTTGTGAGCATCTAGAAACTACCACCAAGCAGGTAAAGCCAAGACAGTCACCAGGCAAAAACATAACCATGAAGGTAGTAAAAAGGGAAGCTAATACTAGAAAAAGAACCACATCCGATCTTGTACAATAGCTTTAATTATTTTCTAATCAAGAAAAACTTGCAACTCAATTGTGGTTGAATGAAATGATTCAGAGTGACAGACATCATCAATTCAGTCAAATCATGATGAGCCTTATAGTCGATTGTATGGATTGTAATTTGTACTCAACATGTACAACAACATCGGCAAAATTATAAATGAAGCAAAGCAGGTCCACATATGGAGGGGGAGCAGGGGACATGTTGGTCCTGCTCCTGAATGGTCTTGCCGGTTGGTCCGGCAGTAGTAGACATGTTTTCTGGCAAACTCTTGCTAAGTTCATGCTCCTAATCCATCATGGTCTCCTGCATGATAGAAGAAATTAGAACAGAACAAATAATTCTGCATAATTAAGACAAATGAGTAATCATCACGGATCATTACGTATACCTTATGAACTACTCCTTCCTCAATGTCCTCCTCATCTTCAGGTTCATACTGTGAGCCAGAGTCTTCACGATCAGGAAATGTGCGCTTTGATCTTGTGACATTCAGAAATGAAGTTAATGGTCCTAATCCAAGAGAACGGAACTTCCGATTGTTCAGCATCATGTTTTGCATCCTCGCCCTCTCATACTCAGTCATTGTCTCTTCTGTACACAAGAGAGAAATAAACCAAACATTAGTTTAAAATAGATATTGCTGGTTCAGTACTGAAGTATTGAACTTGCTCGCATAATGTGTTCGAATGCTTGAATAGAAACAAAAATAATGCAGTACTGTTCAAAAGGTGGTCACTGACATAGTTGGTGAGTTAAAAATTACTACATGACAACAAGTTGAAAGTAAATATTATTCATTCTTTAAGAATTGTAAAGGGGATGATGATGCCTAGCTCTCTTATTCGCTTTTGGAAGATCAACAACATATAATATGAAGAAATGGATAGCAGTTCTGTACATAAATAAATGAACAAAAAAGATGAGACAATTATATATATAATGCTCCAACCACAGCAGTACTGGAGAAACAAACATGTACTGCTTATATACCAGCTATATAATCACGCGGCTAGATATGAAAGGAACTAGTGCATCCATAACATACCAGGTATTCACTAACCATAAGAGACATGCAGATTACACAACTAGTGCCTCCATAACATACCAGTTATTCACTAACCCTACGAGACATGGAGATTACACGAAATCAAATCAAGAGATCTTGCTGCACACCATATGGATTGCATAGAGGGGGCGTTGAACGAGAGGTACCCTGTGGTTGACTCCTGGTTGAGGGCCGGTTGGCCACCTTGCGACCTGGAGCCATCTCCACGAGTTAGGGCGCCGAGGAAGCTGGGGACAGACAGGTCGCGGTCGAGGACGGAGCGCGGAGGGCGCGGTCGGAGGAGCAGCCGGAGGGGCGCGGTCGGGGGAGCAGCCGGAGGGGCGGGTCGAGGACGGAGCGCGGAGGTCGTGGTCGAGGACGGAGCGCGGAGGGCGCGGTCGGAGGAGCAGCCGGAGGGGTGCGGTCGGGGGAGCAGCCGGAGGGGCGCGGTCGAGGACGCAGCGCGGAGGGCGCGGTCAGAGGAGCAGCCGGAGGGGCGCGGTCGGGGGAGCAGCCGGAGGGGCGCGGTCGAGGACGGAGCGCGGAGGGGCGCGGTCGGGGGAGCAGCCGGAGGGGCGCGGTCGAGGACGGAGCGCGGAGGGCGCGGTCGGGGCCTCGGGGGAGCAGCGTCGCGGCAGCCTCCGTCGGGGGAGGAGCGCCGAGGGGCGTGGTCGATGGAGATCGCGGAGGGCGGCGGCTGTGGACTGCGGCAGTTTTTGGGGTGCTTTCGCTTGAATAGATTAGGTTGGGGTTAATGTTACTGTACTGCCCTTTAGGGTTAATGAGATTGTTGTAGTATATGTGTGCGTAGAAAAGACATTTTGTCTCCAAAATTGTGGTGTGCGCGGGATCCTTGGTGCCACTGTGCCAAATGATTTTTTTTACCGCCCAAAGGCCGTTCCCGCATATTAGGCCAATTAATTAATTTAGGGAAAACCCCTTCAGCCCCATAAATTTATGAAAAAATGTATATTATGCCAATTAATTTAGGGAAAAAAACATTTAGGCCCATAAATTACATATCTAGGGGTGTGTTTGGAATTATATTTTTGCCATCTACGGTTCGTCTTGATTAATTGGAATTGTAGGATGTGTTTGGTTTAGGTGACAGTACACGGCGTAGTAGGTTTCGGAGGCGTGCTTGCAACCCGGCGTGGATTCTCTGACTTACAGGAGGTAAGTCATGGGTAACTTTCCCCCTGCCCGATGCCATTCATTCCCTCAGTACCTCATGTAAGTCAGAGAATCCGCGCCGGCTTGCAACCATGTCGTAATCTCAATCCCTTCCGGCTCGCCTCCCTCCCGCCGCCCTCCCTGCGCGTGCTCCTCCGACATGTTCAGCCGCGCCATTCCCCGCCGCGTGTTCAACCGTCAACACACGCTCGTCCTCAGCTTCAACCTCCTCGCCGGCGCCGTTCCCCCGGAGCTCCTCTTCTCGCGCCGGCTCCGGAAGGTCGACTCGCAGTGGGAGGACGAGGAGGAGGAGGAGCAAGAAGGGGACATGTGAGGGAGCTGTAGCTTTCTTGGCTCATTGATGGCGTGTACGGATACCCGTGCACATCTCGAAGTCCACTGATGACGACTCAAGATGTTTGGATGATGACCTGATGGTACTGACAAATCCGATGGCGATTAGTACGGATAACCCTGTGCCTAACTCTAAGTCCATCAAATGACAACTTAGGATGGTTGGATCAGGAATTTGACGGTCCATGCTCATCCGATGCATGTACGGATACCTATGCACAACTCAAAGTCCACTGATGATGACTCAAGATGGTTGCACGAGGACCTGATGTTACTGACAAATCCGATCGCGAGTACGAATACCTTTGCACAACAAAAATATTTCATGAAAATATATTCATGAAATGCATGGGCTGATGTACTAATTATTTTGGCAAAAAAAATATTCATGATATGGGCTAATGTACAGGTTAATTTGCAAAAAAGCGTGAAAATACCAAAAAAGGTTGGTCTTTATGACTCGAACCCAGGACCCAACGATCGGAGCCATGCACATCTACCACTGGACCTTGAGCGTATGTTCTATATGGAACACGTATTTTTTCAACATGAATGCGCCTGTAGTCGCCACAAAAATATTCCACATAAACCCATCGTCTCCCTTCCCTTTTTACTTTGGCTACTTAATTTTTTTAATTTGGTGTTCGTGCTTACCTTTTTACTTTGGCTACTTAATTTTTTTAATTGTCTTGGGCTTAAACTCTGAATTAAAGTCGTCATGGCCTTATTTGTTGTGAAGAAAAGCATTTCTTCATGAAAATAAGTTGCTCAAAGTTTCATTTTACCCTCTCGTATGTGGATATGACCACCAGGCTGGCAAATCAAGTTCTCGTAGTAGGGGACATGATGACACGCTGCAAGCAGCTCGTGTGGATAGCCCTTTAAGTCAGTTGCCTTCACAAACTACAGAAGGTGAAAGCTCACTTAGTGGACAAGCCTCCGAATATGAGGAAACAGAATCAGGTTATGAGCTGCTTGGTCATCTTCTTCTGCTGTGCGTAAAATCCACTAAAATAGTTTCACTGATACATATTCCAATTATGCACAGCGTATCTAAAGCAAAATTCGGTGCAGCAGATATTTATTCGGGAGGAGCCGGATACCACTCTTTCTCTCGGATGCAGCAGCATGAAAATGGAGGTGGACCTGTGATTGATGCTTCTATTTTCAACCCTTATGTTCCTGCATCATCTGTAGGCAAGTGGAATTAAAAATAATTTCTTCTGGTTATGAACCTAAGTTGAATGGATTTGTAACCCTTCATTTGCTACAAAACAATAATGTTCAGATAATCATCGAGGATTACAGGCTACAGCACCTAATACAGGCTTCTATTCTCATGGCCAAAATAACTTACCAGTGGTTCTTAACGAGTCAGGTCTTGGAGTTGCATTCAATGGGCCTAATAGTCAATTTAAACCTGATAAAGGGATCACAGGCAAGATATCACAAGGATTTCATATTTAAATGCAGTAGCTAGAATGCAAGAAAAACAATATAAAGCACCATCTTTTCATAGATCAAGAATAGCAAGAACATAGTCACTGAAAACAAAAAAGTGACAAGGCTGCAAGTTTGTAGCACCAAGCATAGCAAGAACAGAGGATCTAGGAAACAACTACTAGCAAGTGACAGGCCCTGCTATAGCTAGTATTGTGTCACCATCTTCATCAATTCACCACAATCTTGAAGAGAAGACCATCTCATGTCACCGCATATCAAAAAGAGTACCACCTGTGCATACGAATAAGAGCATATGACACATTGATGCAGCCCATATGAGAATGCAAAATAAGATACGACCATAAAAAAAATGTAACATGATTGGCGTACCAGAATGACCAAGACTACTCATAATCACTCTCATCATCATTGTCTTCTTGAGGGATTGATGGACATTCATTGTCACTCACGTATTGCCATCCGGTTTCATCTTCATCAGCGCTCGACTCATTTTGTTGCACTTCCTGTTCTGTTTCTCTACAGATGTCATCAACTACAGTAGCATCAACACTAACAAAATGTTCATTGATCGACTGTTCATTTCCTAGATTTCCTTCATTAAGTTGAACCTGAACACCTTCACAATCATCATCTTGGTAGGACAGTACCGAGACATTAGGTATATCATCGTTTTCTTTTTCAGCCACACTCCACAAGTGCCTATGTGAAAACTTTTGAACAACTCTCCATTTTTCACGATACTTGGTGTCTTCTAGGTAAAAAACTTTTGTTGCCTTTGATGCAAGAATAAAAGGATCATCCTTGTACCAGAAACTACCATGGTTTATGCTTTTAAAGAACCCATCTTCCTTCATTCTGCACTTCCTTCCATGAGTGTCAAACCAATCGCATCGAAACAAAACCACTGTCCGGCTATCACTCAAATTTGAGTTGTACCTCAGCTCGATTATCTCCTTCAAGCAACCATAAAAATCAATATTCTGGTTCTCATGTGTACCCTCAACCATAATTCCGCTATTCTGTGTTCTTCTATTTTTATCACGGTCCATAATGTGGTACCGGACACCATTAACAAGGCATGCTGAAAAAACTCGAACTCTCAAATCAGGCTCACATGACAATGCAAATAGGTCATCGTTTATGTCTTCTCCCTCCACGTAACGGAGTCTGGCAATCTGCACGAACACAAAAAATGCATGAAGACTAAAACCAATACATCTTAACAGGCTAAAAAAAAATTAATTGACATCAAACTCACGTGCTTCTTAAACCAAGATGAAAATTGCTTCTCACTGATTTTTTCAACATCAAGACATCCTTCATCCTCCAACTGTTTCTTGTGTAACCTGAAAATGATAGTTCATTCAGACATTAGTGCTAATAATTAGGTTATATGAAAATAACTAAAAGAGTTAATGGGCTGACATACTCAATATATGGCTCCACCTCTGGGCAATTGTTTAGTACAAACCAAATCATTTTTTCATAATCATGTTCAAGATATGTAATCCTCGGTGCTCCAAGTACATCGACTCCATGCTAGAAAACAGAGAGGTCACCTTTTCTCAAATCAACCCGCTCTCTATTCCTACCCTCTCGATTGTGCCGTGTCTCCACATCTTCACCAAAGTACCTTGAGCAAATTGTCAAGCACTCAGCAGCGACATATGCTTCTGCAATTGACCCTTCAGGTCTTGCCATGTTCCTAACAAACCGTTTCAATGTAAACAACCTTCTTTCCACAGGGTACATCCATCCATACTGTACTGGACCTCTAAGAATTGCCTCATTAGGTAAATGTACAGCCAAGTGCAGCATCACATCAAAGAAAGAAGGAGGAAATATTTTTTCAAGTTTGCACAGAATGATTGGGATTTCATCTCTCAATCTTTGCAACACATCTAACTTCAAAGTTTTTGCACACAATTGCTGAAAAAAGTTACCTAACTCAGCAAGTACTTCATATATGTCCTTGTGCATGATTCGTCGGACAGCAACAGGTAAAATCCTTTGAAGTAGAATATGACAGTCATGCGTTTTTAATCCTTGGATGTTGCATCCATCAGAAGTGACACATGCTGCTAAGTTTGAAGCGTATCCATCTGGGAATTTTACACTCCTCAAAAAATCACAGAAAGCAACCTTTTGAGTTTTAGTCATTGTGTAAGGGGCATGAGGAATACTACATGAATTTCCATCACGGATCAAGTGCAAATTTTTCCTTATGCCCATGTCCTCCAAATCAAGCCTAGAATTTACATTGTCCTTTGACTTACCAGATATGCCTAGAAATGTACCAAGGATGTACTCACATATATATTTTTCAATGTGCATCACATCAAGATTATGCCGAAGCTTCAAACTAGACCAATATGGCAAATCCCACAAACAAGATCTTCGCTTCCAAACTTGGCCTTCATTCCGCTTTCTCTTTCTGCTTTCTGGATGTTTTCCAGGTCTAACATCCTTCGCCCTCTCTAGCTGCTCCATTAGCTCATCCATTGTAAATTCCTCTGGTTTCTCACGGTTTTCAACAGTACCATCAAACACCTTCCTCCTCCTCCACGGATGGTCCCTAGCAAGGAAACGCCGATGGCCAATATAACATATCTTATTCCTTATACTTCTGGAGCAAGGATTTTTGTCACAATGCACACAAGCATAATAACCTCTTGTGACTCTACCTGATAATGTGCTCAAAGCGGGATAATCATGAATGCACCATATTACTGCAGCATGTAGGTCAAACTTCTTCCCACTAAGTGCATCCGAAGTACGGACACCTTTCCAAAGCTCTAGCAACTCCTCAACAAGTGGCTCCAAGAAGACATCAATATCCTTTCCTGGGCATTCTCTACCAGGGATTAGTAGACCCATGATGAAATTGGATTGCTCCATACATTCCCATGGAGCAAAGTTGTAAGGGATAAGAAACACTGGCCACATGCTGTACGAGGAACTCATTTTGCCAAATGGATTGAAACCGTCCGTAGCAAGGCCAAGTCTGATGTTCCTTGCATCTTGTGCAAACCACCCATATTTTTTGTCGAAGTCTTTCCATGCCTCACCATCAGCTGGATGGCTGAGCTCATTCTCTTTTGGTTCCCTCTTCAACTTGTGCCACTGTGCCTCCTCTGCCATTTTTTTGGAAGAAAAGAATCTCTTCAGCCTAGGAATCAACGGAAAATGCCGCAACACCTTCTGAGGAACCTTCTTTGTTCCATCATTATCTTTCCATCTTGATGCACCACAAATTGGACAAAGATCACTTGCTTTTAACTCCTTCCGAAACAAAATACAATTATTCGGGCAAACATGTATTGATTTGTATCCGAGGCCCAATGCACGAATAAGTCTCTTTGCTTCTTGGTATGATGCAGGAATAGAGCAATTCGGGAAAGCCGATGACAACAACTTCAGTACTGCGGTGAATGCAACATTAGAAATCCGATAAAAAGACTTGATATGAAGTAACTTCACCACAAAAGAAAACCGTGTATAATGTGCACCAGGGTAGAGCTCCTGCTTCATCTCTTCCAATAAAATTGCAAACATAGACTGTTTCCCTTTACCTTCCTCTTCAGCAGTGTACAACTCCTCTACCATACGACGAATTCCATCATCCTCGTCATTTTCGTCATCCACGTTCATACCAAAATCCTCATTCAGACTAGTATGTTCATTCAGATTGTCTTGATGTTCATGTAATACAACCTCCAATGGTTCTCCATGATGAATCCATCTAGTGTAAGTGCTAGCCATCCCATAAATGTACAAGTGATCCTCCACCTGTCCTTTAAGTCGGCGAATCCCATTCAAACACCTACGACATGGACAGAGCACCTCTTCTGTACCAATACATCTCTCCGAAACAAAGGTCATGAACTCGTTCACCCCATCCACGTGTTCCTTGCTGAACATTCTACTATTGATCCAAGATCTATCCATCTGCACCAAATCAAGAGATACACTAGCTCAAAAAAGTATTACATATGATACTTGACCAAAGTTATCTTACATGTGACATGCAATACACAGTACACCCCAGCCGCGCCAGCCACGCACTGGCGCGCCGGCCGCCCCAGCCGCGCCCTGCCGCGACGGCCACCCCCGGCCAGCCCTAGGGATGGCAATCGGGCGCGGCGGGTACGGGTAGTGCTCGCCCATACCCGTACCCGTGACCCCAATTTTCGCCCACGGGCATACCCGTACCCGCCCACGGGTAAAAAACCCCGCCCATACCCGTCGCCCACGGGCATACCCGTTTACCCGCGAACTGAGTACATCACATATTCACATGCAAACATCACAAATCACAAATATTCATGCTTTCCGTAAATCACAACGTCACAAATACTCATTTTAGTACAACATATTCAAGATTGTTACATCCTACGTACCAAATAGAATCTGCAAGGCCAACTAAACAGATCGCCAACAGAGACTAAACAGATAGCCAACAACAGAGACTAACTGAACCAATTTCAAAATGTCCAAACTTCACAAGGCAAACATCAGCACACAGAAAGGGCTGCCCTGAATCAAATCAAAACCAGAGATTAATAGCTCCACTGATCAGAAAAAATATACCAACAAAAACGTAAAAAGAGCTACCATTTCATCTTAATTTCTTATGCATAACACAGTAACAATAAAAACTACATTGGGCATAATATTAATATGCCAATGATTCAAAATCAACTAAAACCCCAACTACTAACAACCACAGGTAAAAATTAGAACACATCATCAAATCAACCACAATGTTGTAGTAGCTCTTACTTAGCACAACCACAATGAGCAAGCCACAATTCAAATGACAATCCTCCTAAGTAGGGATGGATTTTGCAACTGTACACTGAATTTACCACACTATATTTAGAAACCGCACCTGGTAAGCCATTTTTTTGTGTGGTACTTCGGTATTTACCATAATGTCAAATCACTATGCAAAACTAAGACACTTGCAAACAGAGTCAAATTGTGTTAAACATGAAGACACAAACCTACAATTTAGTAGTTAGTACACTATCAAAGGATAAGATGAAAAGTGAGTCTGGATGGCACGAGAGGCACGATCAGAAGCCTAAGAACCTGACAGGGAGGACTCAGTGCGTCTATCTTGTTATCTCGAGAGGCACGATCAGAAGCCGAAGAACCTGACAGGGAGGACTCAGTGTGTCTACATATTCACAGAAACAACGATTACGGGATGGGGCCTAAACAAATGCCAAGAGAAAGCTTGAAATTTAGGTTAAATGCCAAGCCTCTCCCCATCCTTGTGCCTCAAAAATGAGGATCCTAAAACCCTAATCCAGTTCAGAGAAATCACTTTACCCAAATTACCTCTTCCTGCTAGCGTTGCAAAGGAGAATATAGGGGGTAGCGGCGCAGATCGGAGGACGGCGGCTCGGCAGGTGGGGGCGGTGCAGATCAGAGGACGGCGGCTCGGCGGGTGGGGGCGGCGGCTTGGCGGGTGGGGGCGGCGGCAGATCGGAGTTGGCGGGTGGGGGCGGCGGGTGTCTGGGTGAGGAGTGAGGACCGACTGGGGAGCTGAGGGACCGAGCGAGTGACCGAGTGTGGGAGTTGAATTCCAGCGCCACTTCCACCAATTTTTCTTTTTCTTTTTTTAAATAATTCCGTCTGCTTATCCTGGGCTGAGCAAGGCCATTAAAAAACTAGTTGGTTGGGCCCTGAGCAAGCTCATTAAAAAAACAGTTTGTTGGGCCACGTGGCGGTGGGACCTATCTTGACAGGTGGGCCGTATGCCAACAAGGAAAATGATGGTTTAAATAATTCAATATAATAATTTGTGACGCACCAGTTTTGTCATTAATTTATGACATTCGCAAAGTAGCCCCTATGACACAACAAATATTGTCACTACATGGATATATAATAATTTATGACACACCAGTTTTGTCATTAATTTATGACGTTCGCAAAGTAGCCCTAATGACACAACAAATATTGTCACTACATTGATTTAGACTTGCATCATGACATTTTTTGTGAGATTCATATTATTGTTGTCACTAAGCCAAATTACCTCTACAAAAACGTCATAAACTAGATGATTTAGTGACATTTAGACACTTTGTCATGCCATATATGTCACAAAATGACACATCTCTTGTAGTGATAGCCAAGAAAAGAGACTCGATCCGTGCAAAAGGTGCACTTCCCAAGGTTACCAAACAAACGTGCATCCCTCAAAGCATTAAAAACAGCACGTAAGTGATTCAAATGTTCATCCATGGACTTGCTATAAATCAAGATATCATCAAAGTAAACAACCACAAATTTTCCAATGAAAGGACGTAAAACCTCGTTCATGAATCTCATGAAAGTGCTAGGTGCATTAGTTAAACCAAAAGGCATGACTAACCACTCATACAAGCCGAACTTAGTTTTAAAAGCAGTTTTCCATTCATCGTCAAGTTTCATTCTTATTTGGTGGTATCCACTACGCAAGTCAATCTTTGTGAAAATTACAGCACCACCCGACTCATCAAGCATGTCGTCTAGCCTAGGAATAGGATGACGATACCTTATAGTAATGTTGTTAATGGCTCTACAATCTACACACATACGCCAAGAACCATCTTTTTTGGGAACCAAAAGAACAGGAGTAGCACAAGGACTAAGGCTCTCACGTACGTACCCACGGTCCAAAAGGTCTTGGACTTGTCGCTGAATCTCCTTAGTCTCTTCAGGATTGGTCCTGTATGCCGCACGGTTTGGCAAACTCGCTCCAGGAATCAAGTCAATCTGGTGCTCAATCCCTCGAATGGGTGGAAGTCCTGGAGGTATCTCATCAGGGAAAACATCTCTAAACTCCTGCAAAGGGTTAGTGACAGGAGCAGGCAAAGTGCAAGGCATATTATCAAGAGAAAATAAAGCATCTTTGCACACAAAAGCATAGCATGTACCATTAACATCATCAATTTCAGTAAGGTCTGATTTTGTGGCAAGCATAACAGAATTTTTCAAATGAATTACTTGCTGTTTTTCAGATTTATCATGTTCCTTTTGATCATTAGCAGCAGCAGCTCTCGCCCTATCGGCCTCTATAATCTCAGTTGGGGTCAAAGGCAGTAAAGTAACTTTCTTTCCCTTATGCATAAAAGTGTATTTGTTACTACTACCATGGTGTAAAGCATCATTATCAAATTCCCAAGGTCGACCCAATAAAAGAGAGCATGATTGCATGGGAACCACATCACAATCAACATGATCAGCATAACCACCAATGGAAAAATGGACTCGGCATGTTTGCGTTACCTTAGTTTTTCCAGAATCATTTAACCACTGAATATGGTATGGATGTGGATGCGGTCGCGTGGTCAAGCCAAGCTTCTTGACCAAATCAGAACTCACCAAGTTGTTGCAGCTTCCTACATCAATGATGACACGTGCGCGCCGGTTGTTGATTGCGAAGAAAGTCTGAAACAAATTATGGCGTTGAAGCTTATCGGGTTGTTGTACCTGTGTGCTGAGGACTCGCTGCACAATGATGCTCCGTAGCGTCGCTGTGGACGCCCCACCAAGGACCAGGCGTCATCACCACCGCCATTTTCGTCCGAGGCAGCAGCAACATCATCATCCTCCTCAACATCTGAAGTGCTGATGTAGCCTCCATCTTCTGTGGCGATGTATGCCCGTTGGCTAGGGCAATTCTTCTGCACATGACCAAGCCCATGGCAGCGGTGGCACTGAATGTCGGAGGAGCGGCCCGTTGAAGCCACGGAAGAAGAACTCTTGGCTAGAACCTGCAAGGAATTTTTTGAAGCATCTACAAAGCGTGACGTGGAAGGTGGCTTCGGTGGCGCTGCTGCAATCTTGTTCACAGGTGGTGGAGGAGAACGAAAACTCGAAGAAGACTTGGGCAGTCCCGTCGATGTAGTCGTGCGCGGCGTGTAGAAGGGTCGTCCGGTGCTTGCCTTCGCTGATTCCTTGCGTCCCTGCAATTCTTTTTCTGCAAGCATAGCAAGCTGGAACAACTGGTTGACAGTAGTAAATTCTTTATAATCAACAATGTCCTGAATTTCACGCCGTAACCCCCCCGTAGAAACGACAAATCTTATCATCCGTGTCCTCAACAACCCCACAACGCATCATACGCTTTTGAAGCTCAACATAATAGTCCTGAACAGAACGATCACCTTGTTCTAAGCGCTGCAATTTTTTTTCTCAAATCAAGTTTATATGTGGGAGGAACAAAACGATTACGCATATCTTCTTTTAACCGCTCTCATGTATCAGGTTGTAAGTGCATGTTACTTAGTTCATTCCACCAGATAATAGCAAAGTCCTTAAACTCACTAGTAGCTTGTCTAACTCTATGTTGTTCAGGAACCAAGTGAGAATTAAATTTCTGCTCTACCGTCATCTCCCAATCAAGATATATATCAGCATCGTAAAGACCAGCAAAAGATGGAATGGTAAACTTGACTTTAGCAAAAGGGTCGTCGTTACCATGACGGTTCTGGTTATTACCTCCCATACCCTGTCGGTTTTGCTGAAGACGCCGACGTAGTCGTGCATCTTGTGTCGCCCGCCGATCAATGTTGCCATCTGCATCATACACTGTGTCATCATCAGGATGATGGCCATCATTGACAGGTGGCAGGCGTGCCTCCAATGTGTCCATCCGACCAGTGAGGTCAGCCAACCGCCGCTCCACCCGCTCAATGCCTTCCGTGGTGTTCAACTTGGCAATGGCGGCGATGATGGTGTCCATTCTCGCGCCGAGATCAGTGATTGAAGCATTTTGTTTGTCGAGTGCAGCTTATAGCTGGCCGCGACTAACACACTCGTTGAAATCGACCGGTGTCCCGTCCCCTTCGTCTCCTGCCATGGTTAGTGGAAACACAGGGAAAACAAAAGGATTATCCCTATCAACTACAAAGTAAGGGCAGTGGAACTCGCAACGGAAGTGGCTTACCAAGCTCTTACAAGTGTTCTTACCACAGCAGCAGGTGGTACAACCGGTGGCTGGTTCGTGAAACCATGTCGAGCGTGGCTACGATTGCAAGGGTCAAAACTGTGCTATCCAGAAGTAGATATAGGGAGCTTGGCAGGCCAAATATGTCAGTGGAACACAAATCAATAACATATAGTAATGCTGAATAAATGTCCAAATCACTGGTTCTAGTTGCTGGTCTAAATGTGTCCTATATCAGGGTTAAGATATGATGAACAAGGAGTCAAGACCAGAATAGTAAGGCAGAGACAGCAACAAAGATGGCCAGGCACTGAGAGACTTAATTCAGCATAAGCACAAAACAAATAAATTTCTGTCACTTAAAACTGTGCTCTGTCCAGTTTTTCTCTTTTTTTTCTTCTTTTTTTTTCTTTTTTCTTTTTTTTGGCCACGGATAGCACTCTCTCTCTTCTCTACTAAGCCGAAATTTTTCTTTTTTTGTGTCTTTTTTATTTTATTTTTTTCACAGAGCAGAGCACAGAAATAGGAACCACACAAAGTTTCAACTCAATCTGATGTAAGGTGTGGCCTACAGAAAATAATGAATGTGCTGTAAATTCGGTGATTCAATTTCGGAGCTCGAGTACTGCACTTTCCAGGCCGAATTTGGGGAAAATAAAATCGCCGAACCCGACAAAGTGGGGGAGTATCGGATGCAAAATTTAATTTCACCCAATTTCAAAAAAAAAATCGCCTGATTTCGAGTCCGTATGCAAAAGTTACGGCCGTTTGAAGTTGAGCCTCCGAGTTATGGTTTCTGTGGAGGCCGAAAACGAAATTGAGTGGAGGAAATCAGTGGAATTTGGGGGCGGAAGCTCAGGAAAAAGTGGGGGATGGTGTTGTGTGATCACGAGATGCGAAGAAAGACTCAAACAGTGGGCGGGATATGGGTGGGAAAACAAAAACAGAGGGTGGAATACGCGATGGATGACGGCTAGGGTTTGTATGAGAGGTAGCGGAAGCAAGATAACCCGAAACAAAACACGATCTAAACCAGCAACACAACTCGACTAAGGACACAAACTCAACACTACGGACTCTGGAATCAAATTGTGCAAAGGCTAAACGAGATCTAGGACAGGAAACAACCTATGACTACAATTTTTTTGTAGGGCTTTTTCATGGACTATAGGATGAAACCGAAAACAACAAAGGAGGGTAACGCGAACCTGAAGGAACACCTGAAGCTCTGATTACCACTTGATAGGGACGGGGTCCCGATCTTCCAACAGGTTCTGGATATGTTCGATTTGGTGGAGGCGCGACACAAATCGATCCGGCTTCCGAACGACACGTTCCGAACCCCGCAATCGCAGCACCACGTCTCCTCAGGTTATCAACCGTGCGTAGCCGGTTGACCTCGCCAAGAAGGCTAATCCTTGCCTGCAAATCGAAGAACACAAGCAAGAACAAGGAAGAACACAACTGAATTGCAGATGTATTGATTTAGCACTCGAAAGTTGGGGTCTCACAAACCGATGAACGGCGATACTGTTCAAAGACAGAATTAATCTAAGCAAAACCCAACCCTAATGGTGGGGGTGGCGGCTGGATATAAAAGATTAAGGGGCGTGCAAAACCCCTGGACGCGCCCTAATGGGCTCCAACACGATACAAAGCCGAAAGGCCCAAAAGACGGTGGCGCAGCACCCTGACAGATTCTGAATGCTCACTTGTTTCGATGATTCCCGTTGACTCAGAAGGCATTTTGACATGGGACCAGAGCCATTGGAAAGGTAGTCTTCTCAGCTTTCCATACATATGTAGAACGTCCAAAACGGAGTCCGGATGCGATCTGGTCGTCCGTTTTAGTGCGGCCTGGTCCTGGACTCCGAATTGGATTCGAAGTCGGTTTGAATTGGGCCTCCAACATGATTCGACCGCCCTTGCTGGACTTGTGCGCCTCGTAGTCCTTCTCCAAGTACTTCTAGGTCCTCTCCATGGTTCCTAATCACAATTAAATCATTAGGTAGCAATCGATTCTCAAGTGAACAAAAAGAAGTACTTAGGAACGAGGTCACCTGTAAATTCAATTGTCGGGCGCGAGCTCTAGTGATTGGTCCTTAAATGTCAAGTGGAGGAGTGTTGTGTGTATCCGAAGAAGTGATGTCCTCATCAGATGACAAGATGCATTGCAAGCACATGTTAAGATTTTTTTTAAAAAAATTGGTGGAGTTTTCTTTGTTTGTTGAACTTGAGGGAATAGACAGTTGCAATAATACAATTTATATAACAAAAGAGTATAAGTTGCAATTTTATAAAATAACTACAACTTCAAGTTCAACAGAACAAAAGCATAACACAGAGCATGTACATTAAGCATAAACATTCGAAAGTATGACCATAATCCATACTAATAATGATAAAATGCACAAGTTCATTACATCACAAAGATAAATATACATAATTGGTAGCTAAGATAGATAGGCTTCTTGGTGCCTTCTTTTTCTTGAAACTTCCATCTTTGTCTTCTCCATATTTTTCTTTTTCTTCTCCAACTCTTTCTCCCCCCTTTGGCATCAAATAGCCAAAAAAAGCTACTCCTGAGGTGCTTGAGGAGAAGGACCATGACAGTGACGGCGGCAATAATGAACTGGAGAGGGAGGACACTCGGTCCCCAAGAGAGAAAACAATAACAGTAAAAAAAAGTGAGATGTCCTTCCATCCTTAGGACTGCAGAGTACACCTGAAAGAGAGAGACTTGTCCTTCTTCTTGTGGTGCAACTACAGGTTCTTGTTGTGGAGCTTGAGAACATGGAGTTGGAGGAATAGGAGGTTCTGCTGATGGCTTGTAAGCCTTGTGGACTCCGCCTAAGCCACCATGGTATTCAATCTTCCTAAGAATCAAGACCATGATGTATGGAGCATAATTTATCCTTTTGATCCTGTCATTCTTAGAATAGGCTATTTTTTGGATAATAAGATCAACTACATCAAATTTCCGGCCTTGCATAACATAGTCAATAGGTTCCATGTATGGCTCTAATAGCATTATAGTTCTCACTCTTGGGAAGAATGATATGTTTAATTATCTAGTTTACTAGGCTTGGAATGGGGAGGAGATCAATGAGCTTACCTGGGACAAATCTAGCACTCTGATCATAGCACTCAGACATGGTAGAAATCTCAAGTGCAGGCCTATCATATACCTTCTCATATGCACTTGACTCTATCCTTAGAGACAGCTCAAACTCGTGTTTGTTGAAGTCTAAGTACTGAGAGCCAGTCATCTATGAGATATACTAGAAATCAGGAGAGATATATAGAGTAGCATAAAACTGGCTGACTATATCTTCATTATAGTTTGATTTGAGAGTCACAAGATTTTGTTCCAGCCATCTGAAACAGCCTATAAGTCCCATCATATTTGTCAATTGAGTCCAGATGGTCCCAATCAACATACTTGTGATCTGCAAAGAGTCTACTCGGACCATATAATTGCTCATATACTTGCTCCTGAAACTTGGAATGAAATCTTGGATTGATAGAATTGTTGGAGAGCATACTGGCTTCTGTTATGCAACTGTGCATACTCTTCAGCTGTGATTTGTCTGAGGTCTATTTGAGGCTCTTCTCGATCATTCATCTACTCATCTGATTGTTCAAGAGGTGAACTTTCTTTTTATTCTATTTCTGTCTCAGAGTCAGAGGCTATTGCCTTGACTCTGTCTTCTCTAGTCTTTTGTGCAGATTTTGAGGTGGTTGGAGCTGCATGAGGAGGCACCTGGGCTACAAGAGGGTCTGCTTGAGATGAAGATTGACCGGGAGCCATAGTAGAGGAGTTCTTGACATACACTTTGCGGCTAGTGTTCCTTGTCCTAATCATTTTCAACAAAGGAAAAAGATACCAAGGATAAGCTAGGAAACATCCTCAATAGGTTTGAAAAAATAAATGAATGAAGTTGCTGTTTTAATCAGAGAAATCAAAAATTGGAAGTACCGACGTGCAACAAACGATAATACCGGGCTCCGGTAGTACCGCGCATGTCAAGCAGTAGTTCCGCTTTCTCTAAACCATTTCTAGGGTGAACTAAAAAATGAATTCTTTGGTGTTATTCTTAGATTGACTCCTTGGAATAGATGCTCAAACATCTTTAGACACCAAATATATTAACTTGCCTGAGAAAATTATCGCTAAATCATTTGCATTATAAATCAAAACCTAGAAAAGACTTAGGGTTCTCAAACAAGGTAAAAGTAAGGACTTTGATCCCATTTACCTTGTGGATCGGAGGTGACGAACCCTTTGAAGTCAAGGAATCACCAGGGGGTGAAGAAATCTCGAGGAGGTTAACTACCGGTAGTTCTGATGTCTCATTTGTGTACGACCACTTCAGAGTCCGACTTCGCATTCTCGTATGACCACACAGATCGCTTTTGACCGCTATGGTCATTTTTGAACACACTAGTCGTGTTTGACTGCACTAGCCATTTTTTACTGCACTCAACCACATTTTTGACCATGTCAGTTCAACCATGTTTTCGACCACATTTTCGACCTTATTTTCGACCATGTCAGTTCTACCACATTTTTTACCATGTTTTCAATCACATTTTGACCACGTTTTGACCACTCGGTTTGACCACACTTTCGACTACATTTTTGATCATGTATTTGACCACTCGGTTCGACCACGCTTTCGACATGTTTTCAATCACGTTTTCAACCACCCGGTTCAATCACGCAAGTCTTCGACTACCTTGGTTCAACCACACAAGTTCGACCACGTTGGTTCTTGACCACATAGGTCTTCTGACCATCAACAAACGTGGTAGTACCGTGATAACATAGCCAGTAGTTCTGGAAGGTAGAAGTACCACAAGAAACATAGCGGTAGTTCTGATTTTTCTAGAACTTTGAGGGAACTGAACTTAGATAAGAGGAATGTGAAAGTGATCCATAGTTTTGCACTCAAATAAACATCATTCATGATCATTATGCATTAGGAAGACTAGAGAAAACATTGGAATATAGTTTTTATGAACATAGAGATTTTTAGCAAAAATAAGCGACAATACCTTTCAAAAACAACTCAAATAACACCAAATGAGCGTGAAAGTATGAGGCATGAGTTCAAGCAATATTTGAGTAGTCTATGACACTTAATTCATTTCTCAACTTGCAAAAGCGGTTTTCATCTAATGGTTTGGTGAAAATATCCGCTAATTGATCTTCAGTCCGGATGTGGCTAATTGTAATATCTCCCTTGCCCACATGATCTCTCAAGAATTGGTGGCGTATATCTATATGCTTGGCTCTTAAGTGTTGGACTGGGTTATTCTCTATTTTCACCGTAATATCATTATCATACAAAAGAGGCATTTTAGCAAATTTAATTCCATAGTCCATCAAATTCCCTAGACATCAAACCACGAAATTCCTTGCAAAATTCTTGATTAGTGGAACTAAATATGATATCATTAACATAAATTTGACATACAAAAAATCATCAATAATCTTTGTAAACAAAGTTGTATCAACCCTTCCAATTTTAAATCCTTTAGAGAGTAGAAAGTCTCAAGGCACTATACCATGCTCTAGAAGCTTGTTTTAAGCCATATAGTGCCTTGAAGAGTTTTATACGCATGATTAAGATTTTTAGGATCTTTAAAACTGGAAGCTTGTTCAACATAAACAAGTTTGAAAATTGTTTCATTTAAGAATGCACTTTTAGCATCCATTTGAAATGATTTAATATCGAAGTTTGATGCAAAGGCTAGTAATATACGAATTGACTTAAGTCTAGCTACGGGTGTAAATGTTTCATCATAATGCAAACCCTCAACTTAAGTATAACCTTGAGTAACTAATCTTGCCTTGTTTCTTACCACAACTCCATTTTCATCTTGCTTGTTGTGAAAGACCCATTTTGTGCCAATCACATTGTGCTCCTTGGGCCTTTCCACTAATGTCCAAACATCATTTCAGGCAAAGTTGTTAAGTTCTTCATTCATAAATTTTGGCTCAAGAGAAGACACAAAAGAGTAATGTTCACAAAATGAATGTACTCTACATGTAGTTTGAACAACCTTACTCACGTCACCCAATATTTGATCTATTGGATAATCTTTAGCAATTGCATTGTGGATCTTTGATGAAAGAGGTTGCTCTTCTTTTTTTCCACATCTATTGCTTAAGTGTTGCTTGTTATAGAAGAAGTAGGAGCTTCAACTTGCTTTAATGAAGGGGATATACTTGGATCATCCTCTGGCATGATGTCACTAATTTGCATGTTCTCCGTTTGCTCACCTTAGTCCTTCATCACCAACATCATCTAAATTTTCTTGCTCTTATTGAGAGCCATTAGTTTCATCAAATTGAACATCACATGATTCTTCAAATAAACTGAAGTTTTTGTTGAAGACTCTATAAGCTTTGCTATTTGAAGAATAACTAAGCAAAAATCCTTCATCACATCGACTTTGAAATTTAGAAAGTAAAACATCCTTTCTTACGATAAAGCATTTGCATTCAAATACTCTAAAGTAGGAAATGTTCGATCTTGTTCCAATGAGAAGCTCATAAGAAGTGTTTTTCAAAAGACGATGCAAATAAAGACGATTTAAGGCATGAAAAGTGGTATTGATAGCTTTCGCCCAAAAATTATCGGAAGTATTATATTCATCAAGCATTGTCCTAGATATTTCAATTAATGTTCGATTTTTCCTCTCTACAACTCTGTTTTGCTCTGGAGTGTAAGTAGTGGAAAGAACTTGCTTTATTCTAAGTTCATCATAAAAATCTTCAATTTTAGTGTTTTTGAACTCGGAACCATTGTCACTTCTAATTTTCTTTATTTTGAATTCAAATTCATTTTGGGCCCCTTTTGAATAACTTTTGAAAATACTAGAGGCTTCACTCTTGTGATTTAAGAAGAATACCCATGTGTATCTAGAGTAATCTTCTACAATGATTAAACAATAGCTATTGCCCCCCGATGCTCTTATAGGTTGTTGGCCCAAATAAATCTATATGCAAGAGCTCCAATGGTCTAAAAGTTGACATGATACTCTTGGAGGGATGAGAATTTACAGTTTGCTTCCTGGTTTGACAAGCGCTATATAATATATTTTTCTTAAACTTCACATCTTTCAAGCTAACTACTAAGTCATGTTTGAAAGATTTTTAAGTTGGATTATATCCACATGACCTAACCTTCTATGCTATAACCAACCCAAAGATGTTTTTGCCATTAAACAAGTTTTCAAGCATGAATCACTAGAACAAGTTTTTAAGTTCATTTTTCTTTTGTTTTGAAATAGTTACACCGAGAATGAGCAAATTTCTGCAATGGATAGCAAATTGAAATTTAATGTTTCTATAAGAGATATATTAGAAATGGAAAGAACATTGAGATAGCAATTTTACCCAATCCAACTATCTTTCCTTTTCTATTGTCTTCAAATGTGATCGTCTCATTGCTTTCCTTCTCAAAAGTTGTGAACATCTTCCGGTCTCCAGTCATATATTGAGTGCACCCATTGTTAAGCACCCAATGCCTTCCACCGATCTTATAGTTCACCTACAATAGAAAATCAAATTCTTTTAGATACCCAAATTTATTTGGGTTCTTGGAGGTTAGTAACCAAGACTTTGAGCACCCAAATAGCATTCTTTTTAGCACATTGAATTGAAGTGCCAACAAA
Organism: Dendrocalamus latiflorus; assembly: GCA_017311315.1. Lineage (NCBI taxonomy): Eukaryota > Viridiplantae > Streptophyta > Magnoliopsida > Poales > Poaceae > Dendrocalamus > Dendrocalamus latiflorus. The sequence goes on along the minus strand of CM029639.1, from coordinate 29,666,379 downwards.
TTTAGCAATAACACTACCATTTCTGGATTTCTTAAGCATATAGCAAGAATCAAACAATTCAATGGAAGGAGTCTTACCCATAGAATAATTTGGTTGCATATGTCCTATTTCCTAGCATGTTTGACAACACGGCACAAGGGGGGGCCCCGATCTGGTGGATTCCTTATTGGGGTGAAAACTTAGTGGAGACGTGGCCAGGTTGATGATTTTGCATTGTATAGGTCTTATCATGATCTCTTCGCCACATACTCAAGGAAGTGTGCTAATCGCATGGCAATATGAGTTGATCATGTCTTGTGGGTAAAGTTGTACCACTTCTGCAGAGTGTATAAAGTATCCTGGATAGCTGTGCCCACGGTCATAGGCATGCTGAGTAAAGTTTTTCACAAATCATATTTTGTTTTCAAAATAGTTTGTCAAATGCTTATGGATGGATGGAATCCACATGAGTTCTTTTGAAAAAGATGGTCCAGGTGAGATACTTGTGGTTAGGTTAGTATTAGGTCCGTGCCTGAGCTAACGGTATTAATTTGCTTAAATTACTGTCTTTACTTATTGTATTAAATTCAGTAATTTTTAATATATTTATGGTTTTTTAAAATTCTGCTTTACGCTCAACTAACCCTATATGTCTTCACTTGTGAGCCTTGCATTATTATTGTATTTTTCCGTCTAACTTGCGAAGTACAACTTTGTACTCACCCTTGCTATCTCTACTCAGAGGATGATATCTTCAACTACGGTGAGAACTAGAACGAGTAGGTCGCGTCTTACTGTCGTTTTCCTATGGGTAGGTTTATTGGGCTTCTTTCGCTTTGGTGTTTATTTTTCGCTACTATTATTTTATTTTGGCCTATGGGCTATTGATGTAAACATTGGCCGTCAGGCTCATACTTTGCTAATAAAATAAATATCATTATAGTTGATAATTATCTTTGTTATCCACTGTGTGCATTAACTGATCCTAGATTAGTTCAATTTACACAGAGGATTTCGGAGTTGTTGCTCCAAGGTCTGACACAATGCTATTAGTCTATAACAATAATCATAATTTGATTTTGAAAGAGCCAATGACACAAAAAAAACTATGGATCACCAACCGCAACATTTACCTGGAGGTTGGAATTCTTGCTTCTTCTCGGCATCTCCTGTCCCAGCTCGGCTGACCAGCATCTGCTGCCAGTACTCGATTACTCGTATACAACAATGATGTTGATTGCCTAGACTGCCCAGCCTGTCCCTGACGTCTCCGCCACCGTTGAGCCGTACACCATCACTTTCGTCTTCATCACCGAGTTGCGTTGCCATTGTCGTCTTTCGTGCTAGCGCGGTTGTCATCTTCTTCCTCATCTACTGCTCCTCCGTCAGGCCATTCACCGTCCCAGCCGACTGTTAGTGATATGCCCTAGAGGCAACATGGAGATGTTATATATATATCACATACTATGTTTATGATGCATTAGTTTGTTCCTTGAAATAGACATTATCATTATTGATCAATGAGTATGTGACTTATTCATGAGACTCTTAATGCCAAAATGTTGCTATTTCTAAATGATCCCTAATTATATATCATATGAGGAACAAATATGATTCAAAGATCAGCATATGTATTGATTGATGATCATGTCTCATGGATCATGGTATGGAGATACCAAATCAATAATATGGACATGTGTTAGTGAACATATGTTGGATAGACCCGCCATGAGACACTGCAGAGATTCCATGTGTCATCAGTTGGTCTCAAGTAGTGTTTATGTGGAATCCTTAGACTTGAGATCATCATGGTTCCCAACATGCGTAGTAGCTTATTTTGGGACTACTAAACACTACTTCGTAACTGGGTAGTCATAAAAGTAGTCTTTGGGTTTGCCATGAAACATGTAGTGGGATGTGAATGATGAAGATAGACTTTGCCCCTCCTTATGGGAGAGATATCTCTGGGCCCCTCGATGTAATGGATTATGAAAGTGCATGGCCATGGCAAGGTGATTGAGGAGTCAATCACGAGTTTATAATCCATCACGGAATCGAGAGAGTGATTGAGCTATTAAGAGGATGACACAGGTCTCGCCTTGAGCTTAATCTATATCGTGAGGCAAAGGGATTCGTACATGAGAACATTACAGGTTCAGCCGATATGATCTTTACGTATACTTTGGGGTTAATATGTCTTACTAGAGGCCGCTATTAACAGGGTGACCGGAAAGGCGTTTCCGGGTCGCGACCAAGTATACGTGAACCTACAGGGTCGCACACTTAACGGGTTGGAACACTAATTCGAATGTGATTCGAATGTGGGCTCAACTCGGATAGAGATCTCGATAGACTCCTATTGGGCCTCGGTCCACGAGGCCCAAGTGAGGAGGTCTATATATATGGAGGCGGGGGGCTGAGGGGTGCATGCTTCTGTTCCTCCCGAGCAAAACCCTAGCCGCCACCTCCCGAGCCAAACCCTAGCCGCTCGCGAGTGCTGGTACACTCGCGATCGGCGTTCCAGCCCCGGACGTGTGGATACCGGTGGAGGCGCTGCTCGTTGCGGCGTTGATCGGCATCAACAACCTACAGATTGGATCTGCTCGTGGTGTGGTTGATCGCGTGGAGGAGATAATCTGTTCGGGACGATCGGCTACTTCCACTACTACCTCGACGCGCGTGGTTGGATCGGCTTCTCCAACTCTTCTTCCGCTGCGCTGCGCGTCTAGTGGCAACGATCCATGATCCCTCCTTAGCATGATGTCCTGGTGTGCGCGGTAGAAATTTTTGTTTTCTGCTCTTGTAGCATACGCGCATTCCTTCAGTGGTATCAGAGCCATCTTGCTTAGTTTGCGATCTGGATCAGCGCATATGCTGATATGCGGTTGTAGTAGATTGGATCTATTACAGTCTAGATCAGTCGGTTCATGTGATGAATCGATGGTAGCACGGGTTGATGAGATCAATCGGTGAATAGGGGTTAGATGAGGTGCAGATTGTATCACTACTAGTGCCCTAGAGATTGTCTCGGATCGGCATAAGGTGGTTATGTCGAATACTAGTAGGATATGAATCTGATAGCCTCGGGCTAGTGAAAAACTAGTGTCCTTTAGATTGTCTCGGATCGGCCAGCGGGACCGCTGTGCGTACCGCCCTTGTATAGCGTCATGGGTTCACATCGTTAGGTAGAATGCGATTCTACGTCTAACTTGTTTTTGCAGGGAATGATGTGAATAGTATGGCCCTATATCTTATTGGAATGTATGAGATGTATGTGATGCATGTAACATTCGTTCATGGCCTGCGTGTCATGATTATTTCAGCTATTGTTAGCTGTCTATATTGTATTTAACGACATGCGTGTCGACCCTAATGCTTGAATCTATCTTTGTAATCTTCAATTTCTAGCTATTATAGGTAGTAGCCTAGTTTTGAGGTTACAAGCTTTCAAGCATGGTGGCCTAAAGGAGTGATGTGGAGGATGGAGATCGTCCACACCTACATGGAGATGGAGATCACCATTTTTTGGGCCATACTACTTCACAGTTAAATGTGTTTATCTGTGATGTTATCTATCTTATTCTTATGCAATGATATATGTGATATGTTGCTTTGGTAGGATAGAATCCCTCATAAAATTAGGTGTTAATGCCCTTCCATATGTTGCACCAAAAGATAATGATCACCGCATGGTAGGTCTACCAAAGTAGAGTGCCGTCGGTTATCATCATTATTTGGGGTAGATGTCGGACATCTACATGCGGAAGCATTTGGTTTACTTAACAAGGTTATCAAAACAGTTTTGGACCTTGGGGCATAGGTTGGGGCCGGGACATATTGATGTCACCCAACAAGCAAGAGTCACATAGGGATGTGATTAGCAAGGTGTTGCTTACCCATGTCACTAGTTTTCTAGCCGTGATGCCAAAGCTCACTAGGAATTAGTGAAATGAGGATCTTGACCCACTATGTAACTTAGAGGGAGTTTTGTTGCAAAACACATGGTGGGAGTCTTTTGTTAAATAGTTTAATAAAAGATGAACATAAACATAGTGCTAAACTTTGCATATTCTTTATTGTAGATCATGTCAACTAATGCCGCATCCAGTTCTTTTAATTTGCGATCTATTCTTGAGAAAGAAAAACTCAATGGAACGAACTTTATGGATTGGTATCGCAACTTGAGAATTGTTCTCAAGCAAGAGCGCAAGGAGTATGTCCTTGAGTCTCCTTATCCTGATGACTTGCCTGATAATGCTACTGCGGCTGCACGGAGAGCTTATGAGAAGCAAACGAATGATTGCCTTGATGTGAGCTGTCTCATGCTTGCCACAATGTCCTCTGAGCTTCAGAAGCAATATGAGAACACAGATGCCTACAATATCATTGTGGGGTTGCGTGGTATGTTTGAGAACCAAGCAAGGGCTGAGAGGTTCAACACTTCAAAGTCCTTGTTTGCGTGTAGGCTTGCAGAAGGGAATCCCGTCAGCCCTCATGTGATTAAGATGATTGGCTACACTGAGAGTCTGGAAAAGCTTGGTTTTCCCCTTAGCCAAGAGTTGGCTACTGATGTGATTCTCCAGTCGCTCCCCCCGAGCTTTGAGCCATTCATACTGAACTATCACATGAACAACATGGATAAGACCTTGGCTGAGTTGCATGGGATGCTAAAAGCTGCCGAGGAAAGCATTAAGAAAAGCAGCAATCATGTGATGATGATGCAGAAAGGCAAGGGCAAGCCCAATGTCAAGAAATGTGCGGTCAAAAGAAAGTTAGCTCCCGATGAGATCGCGAGCAGTTCTAAGGCCAAGCAAGTCAAGAAGGGCGCTGCTCCTAATGCAGATTGTTACTACTGTAAGCAATCAGGACATTGGAAAAGGAACTGCCCAAAGTACTTGGAGGATCTTGAGAAGAAGAAGGGAAGTACGACTTCCCCTCCAGGTATAAATGTTATAGAGATCAATCTTGCTACTTCATCCACTGATTCTTGGGTATTTGATACCGGATCGGTTGCTCACATTTGCAAATGGTTGCAGGGGCTAAGAAGAAGTAGAAGTTTGAGGAGGAGCGAAGTGGATCTTCGCGTTGGCAATGGAGCAAAAGTTGCTGCGGTGGCTGTTGGCACCATGCCATTGTCTTTACCTTCAGGATTAGTTTTGGAGTTGAATAATTGTTATTGTGTTCCATCTCTTTCCAAGAACATTATTTCTGCTTCATGTTTGCAAGCAGAAGGTTATGACTTTAGATCTATGAACAATGGTTGTTCTCTTTATTTCAAAGATATGTTCTATTGTCATACTCCATTGGTGAATGGGTTATATGTTCTTACTCTTGAAGAGTCACCGGTCTATAACATTAATGCAAAGAGGCAACGTTCGAATGATTTGAATACCACGTTTATTTGGCACTGTCGCTTAGGTCACATAAATGAGAAACGCATAGAGAAGCTCCATAGAGATGGTATTCTGCACTCATTTGATTTTGAATCATTTGAGACATGCGAATCTTGTTTACTTGGCAAGATGACAAAGGCACCTTTCACCGGTCAAGGTGAACGGGCAAGTGACTTATTGGCACTCGTACATTCTGATGTATGTGGACCAATGAGCTCAATAGCCAGAGGTGGTTTTCAGTACTTCATAATTTTTACTGATGACTTTAGTAGATATGGGTATATCTACCTGATGAAGCATAAGTCTGAATCCTTTGAAAAGTTCAAAGAATTCCAAAATGAAGTGCAAAATCATTTAGGCAAGACAATTAAGTTTCTACGATCTGATCGTGGAGGCGAGTATTTGAACCATGAGTTTGGCAATCATCTGAAGGATTGTGGAATTGTTCCACAATTGACTCCGCCAGGAACACCTCAATGGAATGGGGTATCTGAACGGAGAAATCGCACCTTATTAGATATGGTGCGCTCCATGATGAGCCAAAGTGATCTTCCGTTGTCTTTTTGGGGGTACGCTCTTGAAACAACCGCTTTCACACTAAACAGGGTTCCATCAAAATCAGTAGAAAAGACACCATATGAGATGTGGACAGGACAACGTCCTAGCTTGTCTTTTCTTAAGATTTGGGGATGTCAGGCTTATGTAAAACGGTTACAATCTGATAAGCTCACTCCTAAATCTGATAAATGCTTCTTTATCGGGTATCCTAAGGAAAGAAAAGGATATTACTTCTATAATCAAGGAGAAGGCAAAGTGTTTGTCGCCCGGCATGGTGTCTTCTTAGAGAAAGAGTTTCTCTCAAGAAGGGATAGTGGGAGCACGGTGCAACTTGAAGAAATTCGAGAAACACCTGAAAACGTTTCAGCTCCTACAGAACCACAACAGGATGAACAAACTGTTAAAGAACCTGTTGTGGACACACCGGCATCACGTAGGTCAAAGAGGTCACGTCGTGCACCTGAGAGGTACATGTTCTTGACTACTCAACAACGGGACATATTGTTGTTAGACAACGATGAGCCTAAGACCTATGAAGAAGCGATGGTGGGACCAGACTCTGAGAAATGGCTTGAAGCCATGAGATCCGAAATTGAATCCATGCACAGTAATCAAGTTTGGAACTTGGTTGATCCACCTGATGGTGTTAAAACTATTGAGTGCAAATGGATTTTCAAGAAAAAGATAGACATAGATGGAAATGTTCACATCTATAAAGCGCGATTGGTGGCCAAAGGTTTCAAACAAATTCAAGGTGTTGATTATGATGAAACTTTTTCGCCCGTCGCAATGCTAAAGTCTGTTCGGATCATTCTAGCGATTGCTGCATATTTCGACTATGAAATATGGCAAATGGATGTCAAAATAGCTTTCCTTAATGGAAATCTGAGTGAGGATGTGTACATGACGCAGCCCACGGGTTTTGTCGATCCGCAATCAGTTGGAAAGATATGCAAGCTGCAAAGATCCATTTATGGATTAAAGCAGGCATTTCGGAGTTGGAACATTCGTTTTGATGAAGTAATCAAAGGGTTTGGTTTAATCAAGAACGAAGACGAACCTTGTGTTTACAAAAAGGCTAGTGGGAGCGCACTCGTGTTTCTGGTCTTATATGTGGATGACATATTACTGATCGGAAATGACATTCCTATGCTCGAATCTGTTAAGTCTTCATTGAAAAATAGTTTCTCTATGAAAGACTTAGGAGAGGCGGCATATATTCTGGGCATCAAGATCTATAGGGATAGATCAAGAAGGCTAATTGGATTAAGCCAAAATACGTACATTGACAAGGTGTTGAAAAGGTTCAACATGCAGGATTCCAAGAAAGGCTTCCTACCTATGTCACATGGTATAAATCTTAGCAAGAGTCAGTGTCCTAGTACACCTGATGAGCGGGATAAAATGAATGCGATTCCATATGCTTCAGCTATGGGGTCCATTATGTATGCCATGCTTTGTACACGTCCAGATGTCTCGTATGCTTTAAGTGCTACAAGTAGATACCAGTCAGATCCAGGTGAAAGTCACTGGATTGCCGTAAAGAACATCTTGAAGTACTTGAGAAGAACTAAAGATGTGTTCCTCGTCTATGGGGGTGAGGAAGAGCTCGTTGTAAATGGTTACGCCGATGCTAGCTTCCAAACTGACAAAGATGATTTCAGATCGCAATCTGGATTTGTGTTCTGCCTGAACGGCGGTGCGGTGAGCTGGAAGAGTTCCAAGCAGGAGACAGTTGCTGATTCTACAACAGAAGCCGAGTACATAGCAGCTTCTGAAGCTGCTAAAGAGGCTGTTTGGATCAAGAAATTTGTTTATGAGCTTGGTGTGATGGCTAGTGCATCCAGTCCAATGGACCTCTACTGTGACAACAGTGGAGGCATTGCGCAAGCCAAGGAGCCTAGATCGCACCAGAAGTCGAAGCACATTTTACGGCGATTTCATCTCATCCGCGAGATAGTGGAGAGAGGCGATGTGAAGATATGCAAAGTACAAACGGATTTGAACATTGCAGATCCGTTGACAAAGCCGCTTCCCCAGCCAAAGCATGAGGCTCACACTAGGGAAATGGGTATTAGATACCTACATGGTTGACTTTAGTGCAAGTGGGAGACTGTTAGTGATATGCCCTAGAGGCAACATGGAGATGTTATATATATCACATACTATGTTTATAATGCATTAGTTTGTTCCTTGAAATAGACATTATCATTATTGATCAATGAGTATGTGACTTATTCATGAGACTCTTAATGCCAAAATGTTGCTATTTCTAAATGATCCCTGATTATATATCATATGAGGAACAAATATGATTCAAAGATCAGCATATGTATTGATTGATGATCATGTCTCATGGATCATGGTATGGAGATACCAAATCAATAATATGGACATGTGTTAGTGAACATATGTTGGATAGACCCGCCATGAGACACTGCAGAGATTCCATGTGTCATCAGTTGGTCTCAAGTAGTGTTTATGTGGAATCCTTAGACTTGAGATCATCATGGTTCCCAACATGCGTAGTAGCTTATTTTGGGACTACTAAACACTACTCCGTAACTGGGTAGTCATAAAAGTAGTCTTTGGGTTTGCCATGAAACATGTAGTGGGATGTGAATGATCAAGATAGAATTTGCCCCTCCTTATGGGAGAGATATCTCTGGGCCCCTCGATGTAATGGATTATGAAAGTGCATGGCCATGCCAAGGTGATTGAGGAGTCAATCACGAGTTTATAATCCATCACGGAATCGAGAGAGTGATTGAGCTATTAAGAGGATGACACAGGTCTCGTCTTGAGCTTAATCTATATCGTGAGGCAAAGGGATTCGTACATGAGAACATTACAGGTTCAGCCGATATGATCTTTACGTATACTTTGGGGTTAATATGTCTTACTAGAGGCCGCTATTAACAGGGTGACTGGAAAGGCGTTTCCGGGTCGCGACCAAGTATACGTGAACCTACAGGGTCGCACACTTAACGGGTTGGAACACTAATTCGAATGTGATTCGAATGTGGGCTCAATTCGGATAGAGATCCGGATAGACTCCTATTGGGCCTCGGTCCACGAGGCCCAAGTGAGGAGGTATATATATATGGAGGCGGGGGGCTGAGGGGTGCATGCTTCTGTTCCTCCCGAGAAAAACCCTAGCCGCCACCTCTCGAGCCAAACCCTAGCCGCTCGTGAGTGCTGGTACACTCGCGATCGGCGTTCCAGCCCCGGACGTGTGGATACCGGTGGAGGCGCTGCTCGTTGCGGTGTTGATCGGCATCAACAACCTACAGATTGGATCTGCTCGTGGTGTGGTTGATCGCGTGGAGGAGACGATCTGTTCGGGACGATCGGCTACTTCCACTACTACCTCGACGCGCGTGGTTGGATCGGCTTCTCCAACTCTTCTTCCGCTGCGCTGCGCGTCTAGTGGTAACGATCCATGATCCCTCCTTAGCATGATGTCCTGGTGTGCGCAGTAGAAATTTTTGTTTTCTGCTCTCGTAGCATACGCGTATTCCTTTCATTGACTAGCTGCTCTGCCATATGCTCCGCTTCGCCATCACTCCGCCCGTGCATTGCCTCGCCCTTCAAAGGGACACCTCGAACCATGCACCGTTGACATGACTGCTGACATCAGCGATGATATCAGACTGCACTGGTGCCTCTTCGTCTTCTCTATGGACCAAATCCATCATGCACCGTGCCTATGACATGTGGGGTCCCCCGATCAGATGCACTGTTATGTAGACATGTGCACTGAGCCTTGTTAGCATAGCCATGTCGGATGCCATGCCAACCCTAGACACATGTGTCTGCCACCTTAGCACACTGAGCCACGTGTCAGCATCCACGTCAATGCCATGTGTCATTGCCACATCATTGCCACCCATGCCACGTGTATGCCATGTGTCACCACCATGTTGGCCCTACGTGCCACGTCAACAAGCTTTGCCAGCATGTGCACTGTTTCGTGAGTCGAGTTCACCGTAGACTAGCACTATTCTATAGACCAGGTCCACAACACATTATCGTTTCTCAATTTTCAAGAATATATTTTCTGGAAAATTTTTCAATAGCTTGTTCTTCTCCGTGCTAACTCCAATTGATCCGATTCTTTTTCCTAAATTCATGTAAAATTGAGCAATATCTTTCTGTTATAGTTTTAAAGTTTTTTCAATTCATTTAAATTTTATTTGGTTTTATTGTGTTTCATTCATTTTCTCTCCTATTAGATAACGTCTTCAAAGGAGCGGAAGTAGGATCTAAAGACCAAGAGTTGGTACCCGACTGTAGTTATTAAGACAAACACCAACCAACTGCATTCATGATCAACCACCAAATAGCTGCATTCATATACAACACCAACCAGCTGCATTCACACAGTGTATTTCTTTACACATTTTCTCATTCTCAAAATTGACTACATCACACATTTTCACATATACATAAATGCAAATTCACAAATACATCACACAACAGCATTGTTCTATACATAAATGCCAATTCACATATACATCACACATATACATCACATATACATAAATGCCAATTCACAAATACATCACACTGCAGCATTGTTCTATACATAAATGCCAATTCACATGTACATCACACATATACATCACATATACATAAATGCAATTCACATATACATTCACATATATGTCGCACAGTCTCATTGTACTTGCTTATTTCCTTTAAAAATTAGCCCTTCATCATGATCAATGCGTACGTAACTAGTTTCGTCACGTTGTTCGTCGTCGACCCTTATGCCATTTCTAAAAGGAGGTAACTCGTCAAATTGATTGCATTCTTCCTCGTCCATTACATTCTCTACTCCGACAATTCTCCTTTTTCCATGAAGAACTACATGGCGTTTCTTATTTGCCGGGTCGGTTACATAGAAAACTTGAACAACTTGGTTGGTGAGTATGAATGGTTCGTCTTTGTACCCGACACGTTGGAGGTCCACGGTCGTGACACCGTACTTGTCAACCTTCACTTGTGGGAGATGCACCCAATGGCAGCGAAATAAGGGGATTTTGAAAATCACATAGTCGAGCTCCCAAATCTCTTCTATGAAGCCATAGTACGAGTTTCTCGACCCATCAGAACTGAACGCATCTATGTGGACACCGCTGTTCTGGTTAGTGCTCTGTACATCATGAGACTACGTATAGAATGTGTACCCATTTATGTCATATCCTTGCCATGTCACAACTGTAAATGTCGGCCCTTTTGCCAACCATGTCAGCGTCTCACTTGGCGAGCTCCTAGCGATTTGCTCCTTCAACCATTGGTTGAACTGACTATTGTGTTGCCTCATGATCCAAACATCCGGCCGCTTCGGATTCTGTTGCCAAAGCACATCCTTGTGCTGGTCGACATAAGGCGCCACTTTAGTCGTGTGTTGCAACACTGTGAAATGGGCTTGAGTATACGTGTCCATATCTGGAGTGATTGATCCCCTTCCGATAGTTCTGAGACCCTTCAGCCTCCCCTCAAGACGAGATTGAGGCACACCTATCGGTTGAATCTGAGCCATATAACCGACACAAAACTCAATGACCTCTTCGCTTGCATAACCTTCGACGATGCTGCCCTCCGACCGAGAATGATTCCGTACGTAGGACTTGAAAATTCCCATGAACCTCTCAAATGGGTACATGCTATGTAGGAATACGAGCCCGCACATTTTTATCTCCCACACAATGTGAACAATGACATGGACCATGATATCGAAAAACGAAGGAGGAAAATACATTTCAAGGTGACATAGAGTCATTACCACCTCGTCCTGCAGAGCATCTAGTCCTTCGGGATCGATGACCTTCTGAGCAATTGTGTTAAAGAAATAACATAGCCTCATGATTGTCTCTCGGACTTTTATCGGCAAAATATTTCTAATTGCAATAGGGAGCATCTGTGTCATCAGCACATGACAATCATGAGACTTCATGCCATTTAACTTCAAATATTGCATCGAAACAAGTTTCTTCACGTTGCCGGAGTAACCAGACGGAACTTTGACACCATGCAAGCACTGGCACAGTTCTGTTTTCTCAGCCTTGGACAGAGTGTAACACGTAGGGGGAAGGTACGTTCATCCATTATTAGTGTATGTCGGTGCTAACTCAGGCCTGATGTCCATATCAGCCAAGTCAAGCCGTGCGTTGACGCCGTCCTTTGTTTTATCACGAATGTTCAGTAAGAGACCAATTAAGTTGTCGCATACATTCTTTTCTACGTGCATAACGTCGATGCAGTGTCGAACATCTAGGTACTCCCAATAAGGTAAGTCCCAAAATATTGATCTCTTCTTCCAGGTGTTCTTCTCATGAGCCCCCAGTTTATGTCCCTTTCCGAGGACAACATCTAAATCCTTAACCATATCATAAACCTCGTGTCCCCTTAAATGCCTTGGAGCTGAACTGTCTTTCTTCTCTCCGTCAAATTGTTTCTTCATCTTGCGGTGTGGGTGAGCCCTCCGAAGGAACCGGCGGTGACGCATGTAGACGGTTTTGCGTGAGTGTTTCAGCCACACACTCTGGGTACCATCTAAACAGTGGGTACAAGTTTTGGCACCTTTTGTACTATGGCCCGATAGGTTACCAGGGGCAGGATAATCATTTATGGTGCAGAACAATAAGGAGCGTAAAGTGAAGTTCTCTCGTTTGTATGCATCCCATACCTGTACCCCTTCGTTCCACAATACTTTTAGATCTTCCACCAACGGTGCTAGGAACACATCAATATCATTCCCAGGTTGTTTTGGCCCTTGGATAAGTATTGACAGCAAAATATACTTTTGCTTCATACACAACCAAGGAGGAAGGTTATAGATGCAGAGAGTAACGGGCCATGTGCTATGTCGGCTGCTTAAGCTACTGAAAGGATTCATTCCATCTGTACTCAGTCCAAACCTTATATTCCTTGGTTCTGCACCAAAGTCTGCAAAACTCCTATCGATGTTTCTCCACTACGCGGAATCAGCAAGGTGCCTTAGCATTCCATCCTTCTTGCGCTCCTCCGAGTGCCAACACAGCAGTTTTGCCTCCTTTGGATTTGCAAAAAACCTTTTCAAACGGGGAATTATAGGAAAATACCATGCCACCTTAGCAGGAGGTCCTTTCTTCGCCTCTGTTCCCTCGCCATCATATGATTGATTGTTACGTTTGTATCGGGATGCGTTGCACACCGGACATACATGCATGTTTGCATACTCTTTACGGTAGAGGATACAGTCGTTCGGACATGTATGTGTTCTTTCTACTTCCATTCCCAATGGACAAAGAACCTCTTGGCTTTATACGTGGTTTTAGGCAACTCATTTCCCTCCGGAAGCATGTCCGCTAAAAGACCTAGAAGCGCCGTGAAACTCTTGTCGAACCAACCGTTGCTTGCCTTCAATTTCAACAGTTCAAGCACGGCCGACAAACCTCGTGTACTTGCAGCACGTGAACAAAGGTTTCTCTTAGTCCTCCATCAAGCCCCGGAATTTAACATACTCTCTCTGTTGGACCGAAATGGCAACAGAGGGGGGTGAATGTCGACTCTTGAAAACAACCCCTAACAAGTATCACTTAAAAACTCTTCTCCAATAGCTACAAAGCTATGAAGAAGGATTCTTGTTCATTGGAAACTCAACTAAACTCATTCAAGAGAGATGCAGCAAAGAATTGAAGAGAAACAAAAACAACAACCACCAAGAATGCAAGGCCGGTCTGACTGATGCCCATGGGCCGGTCTGACCGCTATGTGGCCAGCAGTCAGACCGCCACTGCTTGGCCGGTCAGACCGGTTCCCTGCGGCCGGTCATACCGCTTCATTACATCCGGTCTGACCGGGGTACAGCTTCCGGTCCGACCGCCTTACTCTGACCAGCCTTCCCCCGAAAATCTGAACAGCAGCCTGAATTTCTGTACAGAGGTTATGGGAACTTCAGGTTTTAAGCAAATTGAAGAATTACTGGAGACTTCTCTTGCCCAAAGGTTTAGAGACCTATTCTAAACAACATAGAGGCTTCAAACAACACGGGAAACCACCTGGAAACATAAGAATTTCAGATTTGAAGAAAAATATGAAAACTTACAGATGCAACACCAAAATCCAAATTCCTCTTCAATCCTTGAATCTTTGATCATGAGCTTTTGCAGCTAGATTAGCAATGAGCACAGGACTCTGCAGACCAACAATCAGGTCATCTCATGAAGGGAATAAAGATACACATCAAAACCCTAGAAATGCCAAAACCTGAACAACTACAGAGGCTTCAACAAAATCCAAATTCCTCATCAATCTTTGATCCTCTGGCCATGAAACTTTGAGGGAAGCTAATTGATAGCCTCAGGACTCTAAAAACCAAGTTTCAAGCCATCACACGAAGAGAATCAAGAACAGCACCAAAACCCTAGAAATGCAAATGAAGAACAGAGAAGGCTCCAAAGGGAAGACTGAAATTAAATTTGGTTTGCTCTTAGGATCAACTAGCCAAATGGCTTTTGAGCATCTCCCATGTCATAGCAACCCATTTTTGACCTTCCCAGCAAGAACCAACTTAAATATAGAAAATCAAGAAATCACTCCAAAAAGGATGAACGAAGAATGAACAGGAGACAGAAATAAAACTTCAGAGATTTCATTCCAGGGAACAAGAGGATTACAAAGGAGTCCCGATACGCATGGACATTAGAACAAGAGGAATGATTACAAGGCTCTCAACTCCAACCTCTCCCTCTCCTCAAGCCAAGAACTTACCCACTCACTACATGCTTGGAGAGGGATGAACACACACAGAGCTCTCACATAGGGGACATCGAAGGAGACACAGCCTGTGTTCCACACCCACTCTCACCAACTAAAGCCTAAAACCAAAACAAACTCACAAAGCCTCTTTTGACTCTAGCAAACCCTAATTCTCTCCCAAAGCCATGAGGGGGCATGCAGCCACTCCCTCCGTTATATAACCCTTGGCTAACGGGTCTCCAGCCCGTTACGCCCGCTAAATCCAACGGAACCCGCTCCCGCTTGTGTAGCCTCGCGAAATTACCAATTCGCCCCTCCTGCACCTTCTGGGAAGCTTCCGCGCTGCTTGTCGTCCACGACTCGCAACAACGTCGAATCTCCGCCGTCTTCGACACATCCGACCGTTCTGACCTCGACACCGCCCGTGTCTACTCCGGTCACCTCGTGTCTCGCCACGACTCCGCCTCGACGTCCTGCAGCCAACACAGACAAGAAACACATCAAATAGCACCGCTCGATACATGTAAGCATAAATGTATTAATGAAATAGCCCAAACCTGACAAGTCGACATAATATGCATCCTAACCATTTTGACCAGGTTTGACCAAGTCCGACCGAGCCTGATTGCACCATGCAACGTCAAGGACCGAACCAACCAAATCAAACTCGACTTTCCTAAACCGATGTCAATTACTCATCACACACATGGGATGACCTCCACATGGTCTCTCACTCTCTCATCATAGTTCTCTTCTACATCGCGAAGCATCTGATCCAGATTATCATCGTGCAACCTATCCGAACCACAATCGACATCATCCGGCGGCATGTCATTCACTTCACCGGCGATGTCATCCGGCGGCATATCATTCACTTCACCGGCGATGTCATCCGGCGGCATATGATCATTCACTTCGCCATGACTGGTCCAACACGTATAACCCTTTTTGAAACCCCCTCCGAATCAAGTGCGCTTTAATTTGCCCTCGGTTTTTAAGC
Source organism: Dendrocalamus latiflorus (assembly GCA_017311315.1). Taxonomy (NCBI): domain Eukaryota; kingdom Viridiplantae; phylum Streptophyta; class Magnoliopsida; order Poales; family Poaceae; genus Dendrocalamus; species Dendrocalamus latiflorus. Next base: position 29,650,701 of record CM029639.1, on the reverse strand, counting down.
ATCTTTAAATTCTCGCAGTCAGTGCATGGACAATAAATATATTCCACCCCCTTATTCAACATACCCTCCTCGGCGGCTCTTGTAAAAGCAGACATGCCATTAATGTACTCTTCACACACACGGCTCGCGGCATACATCTAGCTTCGGTCCTACGTTACGTACATATATAACAACTGAGTATTAAAAATTAGATTAACTAATTATTACTACATATATACCGGCCACATGTATTATATTGAGGCTTAATTTGCTAGCTCAATTCATATTATAAACACAACAGCTATTATATAACCAACAATTTTGCAAACCATCTTCAATAACTCACCAATTACTTAGATCTAAATTGTAATGCAAAGAAAAAATAAATTTCATTACTAACCATATCTAGAGCAACCAGGAAAGTATGAATCTTCAAAGCTCAATCTCTGCCTCTTCCCACCAAATTAACTGGCCTGAAATCGCCTAGCTTGCCTCCTGAGCAAAAGAGTGCGCAGCAGTGGCTAGATCTGGATCGAGATGAAGACGGATGCGGTCTGAGCAGCGCAATAAATGCCTAGTGCCATTATCATAGACGGGTTTTAATTAAAAACCGTCTGTGAATTATGACAGACGGTTTTTTATTAAAAACCGTGTGATAACTAGCTTATCACAGACGGTTTTTAATACAGACCGTCTGTGATACTAAAGTATCACAGACGGTTCATCGGTACGAATCGTCTGTGATACTCCTTTTCTCCGACGCCGCCAACACAGACGGTATCCAAATTCATACCGTCTGTGTTAGTGTCGGTCACAGACAGTTTTGTCAAACCGTCTGTGATTGACCGTCTAGTATTAGGCTTTCTGTAGTAGTGACCACGCACTCACACATCGCCTAGTCAGAGTTTGTGAGCTCTTCTTTTGCATCATCTAGCTAGCAACCGATGAAGTAGATGTCTCTAAGCTCATCCGTTTTGTAGGGAGATATTAGGTGAGTTTGTTTTCCCTTTTTGCATGTACTCTCTTCTCCTCCGTGTATATAAATGTCGGACCGGATTTTATCAACCCAAAATTCTTTGTGATTCCACCACACTATTCTCTAGATCAGTAGATAGTGCTTACAGGTACATTGCTGGATCGTTCCATACACGACAAATACCATACCATTACAATACCAGAGTTCAAATAGACCGTGTCGGGTCGAGTTTACAATAGGGCTGTCAGGCTAAATGTTTATATTATATAAAGTGAGGAACTGGAAGTAAACATGGTAAGGCACAACCCGCCACATGCAAGCGACTTAGACAACTTAGGTGCCACCAATATTAGCCAGAGATCTGATTAATATTGGAACCACCCACAAGGTTTTGAAGATAGAACTAACTCGAGTAAGATTCTATGTCTACTCTTGACCGTGGGCACGGCTATTCAAATAGTTTTTACTTTGCAGAGAGTGTACATCTTTACCCACAAGAGACAATCAACCTGATGGCCTATGTGATTCTTTGGTCACGTAGATCGAGAGATTATCACAAGGCCTTTACAATACCTCGCTGCAATGCCATTTCACCCTTATGAAGAACCACTAGAGGTAGCCCCCATAGGTTAGTGCGGGAAGTCACATCCTAACATTATAGCGGAGTGGGACCATGGCTTTTCCCCACCGCTAGAGAAATGGGTACACATCACTTTTACACGATGTCTCATTCATGCCAGACTTTTCAGTCCGCACATGCACAACTTCACTCCCCCACCTTTGGAAGGACTCCGAGGCCTAGTAAGTTATTCAGCCAAGTCTACACTTTGCCAGCTTGTGGTAGTATTATTTTATATGGGGAGGTCATCACAGGTGTTGTGGTTACATACCAAACAGAGAGAGATGTGGTAGTGGAGAGTTGGGAGAGAGTGAATCGTGGTCTCTCTCCCGTCTTCCCTCGGTATATGTATTCATATGGGCTGTGCTTTTACAAATGTGCCCTTACATTGGTAACTCCTTGCCAGGGGTATTTAAGCCATTACATATGTCCCATTTTGGGCCCTACAACCTTCTAACAGGCCTGCTGGGTTTAGGTGGGGGCCACCCCTACAACAGGAGCCTCTCATGGTGAAGGGCTTCACAGGGCCGAAGCCATGTTGCCGAGTCCTTTGGCCCCCTTCGTCCCTGCGGCCTGTGAACTTCTCCGAGCTTGTGGAGCCTTAGTGTTGAGGTAGGCGCGCGAGCGCTCCGTCCCGTGCGGGCGCCTGGGCGAAGTAGGCTCGCGCACGCGCTCCGTCCCGTACCCTTCGAACGGGTGGCAGCGGAGCTGGCGCCTAGTCGAAGTAGGCTCGCTCGTGCTCCGTCCCCTACCCTTCGAACGGGTGGCAGCGGAGCTGGCGCCTAGTCGGAGTAGGCTCGCGCGCGCTCCGTCCCCTACCCTTCGAACGGGTGGCAGCGGAGCTGGCGCCTAGTCGGAGTAGGCTCGCGTGCGCTGACCCCGCGGTCTGGTAGTGTGCTTTCAATGGCACCTGGAATCGTGCCACCGCCTGGCCTGTCAGGGCGCAGGCTGTCCCGCCGTGCCGTCCGCCTTCCCGTGGGTGGGGCATGCGGCGGCTTGTGATTGGTGCGTCGTGGGACGTGAGCGGTTGCGTGACCACGGCCGTTCGCCTCTTCCCTAGGAAAGTGGGACGCGTGGCGGGCGCCCGTTGGCGTTGCGCACTGTCTGGCCACCTACCAGGCAGGCTCCTCGAAGTGCTGGCGGTTCTTTTTTCCAAGCCGTGGGTAGTCGAACCGCTGGGAGTTAATCTGGCTGCGCCTGTAGCCATGGAGAAGGCGAGCGGGCTTTATAAGGTGCCCCCGTTGTTGTGGGGACGTTCTGCCTCGCCTGTCTCCTGGCTCTGCTTGTTCTGTCAATAGCGCGACTTGCTCTCACCTTGTTCCTTTTGCCTTGATCGGAGGGGACAATGGCCGGCCAAGATGATATCTCCCACCATCCCGGCGGCGGCTCCTTACCTAGCCGGGACGAATTGCCTGTCCCTTCTGAGTACGAGTTGGTGCTGCAGGGGCGTTCACGTGCCGACAGGCGGTGGGACGCCATGGAAAACTCGGGGGGCCACTGCTCCCGTGTGTTGGGGAAGAGTCGCGTAACCGAAGAGACGCTGCAGCGGCTCGTTCGGGAAGGGAAGATCGAGGAGCGTGATGGGGCTCGCCTACCCCGTCGCGACGAGACAGAGCCAAGGCCCCGTGAGATGGAGGCGATCGTTTTCGTCGCGTTTTTCGACGCCGGCCTTCGGATGCCCTCAACGATGTTTGTAGGCGAAGTCCTGCGAGCCTATGAGTTGGAATTAGCACAGCTGACGCCAAACGCCATAGTCCACCTAACTGTCTTTTTGTGGGCGGCACGGACGGAAGGCTGGCGTCCCAGCGCGAGCCTGTTCGTCACCCTGCATGACGCATGCTGCCGACCCAAGAAAGCCGGGGAGGGGGCTGTATCCAACTTCGTGCTGCGAGCGTGCTGCACGACACTATTCCCTACGTCGGCCACCTTGGGGAGGTGGGAGTCCGGTTGGACGCGACGGTGGTTTTACTACATCGTGACCAGCGCGAGCGGCCTGCTCTGCCAAGGTGGGTCAATCTCGTTTAATATCTCGCCAAGCGTGAAGCCGGAGGCTGACGACGCCTCCACTCCTTGTAAGTCGTAGAGTGCGTTGGTATGCATCCATTTGCGCCTGCGTAGTCTCCGCCTGATAAAGATTTGTCTTTTGTGCAGTGGCCCGGCTAGAAAATGCGGAGCGCGCGGTTGTGGCGTTCCTGGGTCCTTACACGCTCAAGGAGCACAAGCTGCGTGAGGCCGCGACCAAAGCGGCGAAGCAGGGGCGGATAAACCGCACGTGCGAGGTCCTGGGTATTGCTATGCCCGAGCGCGCGGTGCCGGTGGAGGCTCCCGCTGGGATTCCGGACCGCCGTGGCGGTGGTAGCCAAGCGGAGGTATTGCCTTCGCGGCGCCGCGCCTGCTCTGAGATGACCGTACCCAGCCAGCCAGCCACTTCGGCAGCTGGCACCGCTGGGACGGGACGTGCGACCGGCGATGAGTCTGGCCGGACCAGTTCGGGTGGGCGCGTCGCCTCGAGCCCCTTGGCGGCACCATCCGCCGGCGCTGTCGAGGCTCGTCGCACGGCGTTCGTCGAGCCGGAACCTGCCAACCGGGGGGGATGTCGCTCCCAGCGAGAGTGCTGCGGTCGGCGGTATTTTGCCACCCACGGCGGCTGCCCAGGACGTGCCCGGGGCAGTAGGGACTGAAGGCGCGACCGGAGCTGCGACTGCTAGCGCCGCGGAAGAATCACCTACGGTGCCGCGGGCGAAACGTCCTCGAGTCCGGTCTCCCTCGTCGCCGAGGGGTCGGTACGTCGTCGCCGGCCCTGTGCTTGGGGTTGTGGTGCCTGAGGCGGCCGAAGGGTCTTCGCGACCGCCCCCCAGGCACCTGCCCCCCTGCCGACGGTTGAGTGGGCACCCCCTTCCGTCGCGGCGGAGGGCGCAGGAGGTAGGCGCAGCTCCCTTTCCTCGCACGACTTCGCGAAACTCTCTCCGATTTGCTCGCTCATTCCGTCGACATCAGGCGAGACGAAGTCTCCCGGTTGTGAAGGATCGAGCAACGGGGGTGCGCGCGACGTTCCGGATCCTGTGCGGGGTGCCCCGCAGGCGCCTGCCGCCATTGAAGTGGCCGAAGCCTCCGCAACCCTTGACGCAGCGGGGGTGGAGCTTGTTCTCTCCAACTTCCTCCCGCGGCTGGAGATGCTTCGCGCTTTCAATGCAGCCGCGGAGCGCGCCCGCGGCGGCTTGGATTGACAGATGTTGTCATCGTGCGAGGGGACCTCCTGGCCCTCGCGCTGCAGGCCTTGGAGATAAGGGTAAGTATGTGCGCTCGCAGTTATTGGAGTACTACTGATGAGGACATCACTTCGTCAGATACACACAACACTCCTCCACTTGACATTCAAGGACCAATCACTAGAGCTCGCGCCCGACAATTGAATTTACAGGTGAGCTCGTTCCTAAGTACTTCTTTTTGTTCATTTGAGAATCGATTGCTACCTAATGATTTAATTATGATTAGAAACCATGGAGAGGACCTAGAAGTACTTGGAGAAGGGCTACGAGGCGCACAAGTCCAGCAAGGGTGGTCGAATCATGATGGAGGTCCAACTCAAGCCGACTTCGAATCCAGTTCGGAGTCCAGGACCAGGCCGCACTAAAACGGACGCCCAGATCGCATCCGGAATCCGTTTTGGACGTTCCACATATGTATGGAAAGCTGAGAAGACTACCTTTCCAATGGCTCTGATGCCATGTCAAAATTCCTTCTGAGTCAACGGTAATCGTCGAAACAAGTGAGCGTTCAGAATCTGTCAGGGTGCTGCGCCACCGTCTTTGGGCCGTTCGGCTTTGTATCGTGTTGGAGCCCATTAGGGGCGCGTCCAGGGGTTTTGCACGCCCCTAACTCCTTTATATCCAGCCGCCACCCCCACCATTAGGGTTGGGTTTTGCTTAGATTAATTCTGTCTTGAACAGTTTCGCCGTTCATCGGTTTGTGAGACCCCAACTTTCGAGTGCTACATCAATACATCCGCAATTCAGTTGTGTTCTTCCTTGTTCTTGCTTGTGTTCTTCGATTCGCAGGCGAGGATTAGCCTTCTTGGCGAGGTCAACCGGGCCGCGCACGGTTGATAACCTGAGGAGACGTGGTGCTGTGATTGCGGGGTTCGGAACGTGTCGTTCGGAAGCCGGATCGATTTGTGTCGTGCCTCCACCAAATCGAACATATCCAGAACCTATTGGAAGATCGGGACCCCGTTCCCATCAAGTGGTAATCAGAGTTTCAGGTGTTCCTTCAGGTTCGCGTTACCCTCCTTTGTTGTTTTCGGTTTCATCCTAGAGTCCATGAAAAAGCCCTACAAAAAACAATTGTAGTCATAGGTTGTTTCCTGTCCTAGATCTCGTTTAGCCTTTGCACAATTTGATTCCAGAGTCCGTAGTGTTGAGTTTGTGTCCTTAGTCGAGTTGTGTTGCTGGTTTAGATTGTGTTTTATTTCGGGTTGTCTTGCTTCCGCTTCATCCCATACAAACCCTAGTCGTCATCCACCGCGTATTCCACCCTCTGTTTTTGTTTTCCCACCCATATCCCACCCTCTGTTTGAGTCATCCTTCGTGTCTCGTGATCACACAGTATCATCCCCCACCATTCCCCGAGCTTCCGCCACCAATTTCCACCAATTCCCTCCACCCGATTTCGTTTCGGCCTCCACAGAAACCATAACTCGGAGTCCCATCTTCAAACGGCCATAACTTTTGCATACGGACTCGAAATCAGGCGATTTTTTTTTGAAATTGGGTGAAATTAAATTTTGCATCCGAAACCGATGTGACTCAGTCGGGTTTTGGCGAATTTATTTTGCCCAAATTCGGCCTGGAAAGTGCAGTACTCGAGCTCCGAACTTTCATCACCAAATTTACAGCACATTCATCATTTTCTGTAGGCCACACCTTGCATTAGATTGAGGTGAAACTTTGTGTGGTTCCTATTTCTGTGCTCTGCTTTGTGAAAAAAATAACAGAAAAAAGAAACAAAAAAGAAAAATTTCGGCACCTGGTTTTGCCTGAGAGCAAAGGCACCTGAGTTCTGTGCCTAAAAAAAAGAAAAAAAAGGAAAAAAAAAGTGCACAGTTTTAGGTGACAGAAATTCATTTGTTTTGTGCTTATGCTGCATTAAGTCTCTCAGTGCCTGGCCATCTTTGTTGCTGTCTTTGCCTTACTATTCTGGTCTTGACTCCTTGTTCATCATATCTTAATTCTGATATAGGACACATTTAGACCAGCAACTAGGACCAGTGCTTTGGACATTTATTCAGCATTACTATCTGTTATTGATTTGTGTTCCACTGACATATTTGGCCTGCCAAGCTCCATATATCTACTTCTGGATAGCACCGTTTTGACCCTTGCAATCGTACCCACGCTCGACATGGTTTCACGAACCAGCCACCGGTTGTACCACCTGCTGCTGTGGTAAGAACACTTGTAAGAGCTTGGTAAGCCACTTCCGTTGCGAGTTCCCCCCTGCCCTTCATTTGTAGTTGATAGGGATAATCCTTTTGTTTTCCCTGTGTTTCCACTAACCATGGCAGGAGACGAAGGAGACGGGACACCGGTCGATTTCAACGAGTGTGTTAGTCGCGGCCAGCTACAAGCTGCACTCGACAAACAAAATGCTTCAATCACTGATCTCGGCGCGAGAATGGACACCATCATCGCCGCCATTGCCAAGTTGAACACCACGGAAGGCATTGAGCGGGTGGAGTGGCGGTTGGCTGACCTCACTGGTCAGATGGACACATTGGAGGCACGCCTGCCACCTGTCAATGATGGCCATCATCCTGATGAAGACGTTGTGTATGATGCAGATGGCAACATTGATCGGCGAGCGACACAAGATGCACGACTACGTCGGCGTCTTCAGCAAAACCGACAGGGTATGGGAGGTAATAACCAGAACCGTCATGGTAACGACGACCCTTTTGCTAAAGTCAAGTTTACCATTCCATCTTTTGCTGGTCTTTACGATGCTGATATATATCTTGATTGGGAGATGACGGTAGAGCAGAAATTTAATTCTCACTTGGTTCCTGAACAACATAGAGTTAGACAAGCTACTAGTGAGTTTAAGGACTTTGCTATTATATGGTGGAATGAACTAAGTAACATGCGCTTACAACCTGATACATGAGAGCGGTTAAAAGAAGATATGCGTAATCGTTTTGTTCCTCCCACATATAAACTTGATTTGAGAAAAAAATTGCAGCGCTTAGAACAAGGTGATGGTTCTGTTCAGGACTATTATGCTGAGCTTCAAAAGGGTATGATGCGTTGTGGGGTTGTTGAGGACACGGATGATAAGATTTGTCGTTTCTACGGGGGGTTACGGCGTGAAATTCAGGACATTGTTGATTATAAAGAATTTACTACTGTCAACCAGTTGTTCCAGCTTGCTATGCTTGCAGAAAAAGAATTGCAGGGACGCAAGGAATCAGCGAAGGCAAGCACCGGACGACCCTTCTACACGCCGCACACGACTACATCGACGGGACTGCCCAAGTCTTCTTCGAGTTTTCGTTCTCCTCCACCACCTGTGAACAAGATTGCAGCAGCGCCACCGAAGCCACCTTCCACGTCACGCTTTGCAGATGCTTCAAAAAATTCCTCGCAGGTTCCAGCCAAGAGTTCTTCTTCCGTGGCTTCAACGGGCCGCTCCTCCGACATTCAATGCCACCGCTGCCATGGGCTTGGTCATGTGCAGAAGAATTGCCCTAGCCAACGGGCATACATCGCTACAGAAGATGGAGGTTACATCAGCACTTCGGATGTCGAGGAGGATGATGATGCTGTTGCTGCTGCCTCGAACGACAATGGTGGTGGTGATGACGACTTGGTCCTTGGTGGGGCGTCCACAGCGACGCTACGGAGCATCATTGTGCAGCGAGTCCTCAGCACACAGGTACAACAACCCGATAAGCTTCAACGCCATAATTTGTTTCAGACTTTCTTCGCAATCAAGAACCGTCGCGCACGTGTCATCATTGATGGAGGAAGTTGCAACAACTTGGTAAGTTCTGATTTGGTCAAGAAGCTTGGCTTGACCACGCGACCGCATCCACATCCATACCATATTCAATGGTTAAATGACTCTGGAAAAGCTAAGGTAACACAAACATGTCGAGTCCATTTTTCCATTGGTGGTTATGTTGATCATGTTGATTGTGATGTGGTTCCTATGCAAGCATGCTCTCTTTTATTGGGTCGACCTTGGAAATTTGATAATGATGCTTTACACCATGGTAGTAGTAACAAATACACTTTTATGCATAAGGGAAAGAAAGTTACTTTACTGCCTTTGACTCCAGCTGAGATTATAGAGGCCGATAGGGAGCGAGCTGCTGCTACTAATGATCCAAACAAACATGATAAATCTGAAAAACAGCAAGTACTCCATTTGAACAATTCTATTATGCTTGCCACCAAATCAGACCTTGCTGAAATTGATGATGTTAATGATATATGCTATGTTTTTGTGTGCAAAAATGCTTTATTTTCTCTTGATAATATGCCTTGCACTTTGCCTGCTCCTGTCACTAACCTTTTGCAGGAGTTTAGAGATGTTTTTCCTGATGAGCTTCCTCCAGGTCTTCCACCCCTTCGAGGGATTGAGCACCATATTGACTTGATTCCTGGAGCGAGCTTGCCAAACCGAGCGGCGTACAGGACCAATCCTGAAGAGACTAAGGAGATTCAGCGACAAGTCCAAGACCTTTTGGACCGTGGGTACGTACGTGAGAGCCTTAGTCCTTGTGTTGTTCCTGTTCTTTTGGTTCCCAAAAAAGATGGTTCTTGGCGTATGTGTGTAGATTGTAGAGCCATTAATAACATTACTATAAGGTATCGTCATCCTATTCCTAGGCTAGACGACATGCTTGATGAGTTGTGTGGTGCTATAATTTTCACAAAGATTGACTTGCGTAGTGGATACCACCAAATAAGAATGAAACTTGGCGATGAATGGAAAACTTCTTTTAAAACTAAGTTCGGCTTGTATGAGTGGTTAGTCATGTCTTTTGGTTTAACTAATGCACCTAACACTTTCATGAGATTAATGAACGAGGTTTTATGTCCTTTCATTGGCAAATTTGTGGTCGTTTACTTTGATGATATCTTGATTTATAGCAAGTCCATGGATGAACATTTGAATCACTTACGTGCTGTTTTTAATGCTTTGAGAGATGCACGTTTGTTTGCTAACCTTGCGAAGTGCACCTTTTGCACGGATCGAGTCTCTTTTCTTGGCTATGTTGTGACTCCACAGGGAATTGAGGTTGATAAAGCCAAGGTGGAAGCGATATGGAGTTGGCCCACGCCCACGACGGTCTCCCAAGTAAGGAGTTTTCTTGGCCTTGCCGAATTTTATCGCCGCTTTGTCAAGGAATTCAGCACCATTGCGACACCGTTGATTGAGTTGACAAAGAAGGCCGTCGTGTTCCATTGGGGGCCGTCACAAGAGGAGTCCTTTAATCTTTTGAAGGACAAGCTTACACACGCACCATTGCTCCAACTTCCGGATTTTGGTAAGACTTTTGAGCTGGAATGTGATGCTAGCGGAATTGGTATTGGTGGTGTTTTGATGCAAGAAGGCAAACCTGTTGCCTACTTTAGTGAAAAATTGAATGGTCCTGCTCTTAATTATTCCACGTATGATAAAGAATTGTATGCTCTAGTTCGTTCTTTAGAGACGTGGCAACACTATTTATGGCCTAAAGAATTTGTCATTCATTTCGATCATGAATCACTTAAGCATATTCGTAGTCAAACCAATTTGAATCGTAGACATGCTAAGTGGGTTGAATTTATTGAATCTTTTCCTTATGTCATTAAACACAAGAAAGGAAAGGATAATGTGATTGCTGATGCTTTGTCTCGACGCTATACCATGTTGTCTCAACTTGATTGTCGCATTTTTGGTCTTGAAACTATTAAAGAACAATATGCTTTTTATGATGATTTTAAGGATGTCTTGTTGCATTGTAAAGAGGGACAAGCATGGAATAAATTCGTGATCAATGATGGATTTTTTGTTTAGAGCTAACCGCCTATGCATTCCAGTTGGTTCCGTTCGTCTTTTGTTGTTGCAGGAGGCGCATGGAGGCGGTTTGATGGGACATTTTGGTGCTAAGAAGATGGAGGACATTCTGGCCACACACTTCTTTTGGCCAAAGATGAGGCGAGATGTTGAGCGGTTTGTGGCTCGCTGTACTACATGTCAAAAAGCTAAGTCTCGCTTGAATCCACATGGGTTATATATGCCTCTTCCTGTTCCTTCTATTCCGTGGGCCGATATTTCTATGGACTTTGTTTTAGGATTGCCCAGGACTAAGAGGGGGAGGGATAGTATTTTTGTTGTTGTGGATCGTTTTTGTAAGATGGCTCACTTTATACCATGTCATAAAACCGATGATGCCGCTCATATTGCTGACCTCTTTTTCAAAGAGATAGTTCGTTTGCATGGTATGCCTTCTACTATTGTTTCAGATCGTGATGCCAAGTTCTTGAGTCACTTTTGGCGTACTCTATGGAACAAGTTGGGTACAAAGTTGTTGTTCTCTACAACATGTCACCCACAAACTGATGGCCAAACCGAGGTAGTGAACCGCACATTGTCTACCATGTTGAGAGCTGTTTTGAAGAATAATTTGAAGCTGTGGGAAGAGTGTTTACCGCATGTTGAGTTCGCATATAATCGAGCGGAACACTCCACCACCAAGGTAAGTCCTTTTCAGGTAGTGTATGGATTCAATCCCCGTGCCCCTATTGATATTTTGCCTTTGCCTACTAGTGAGAGAGTTCATAATGATGCTAAGGAGCGTGCTGATTTTATTGTCAAAATGCATGAGACTACTAAGGCAAACATTGAAAAGATGAATGAAAAATATAGGATTACTGGTAGTAAAGGTAGAAAGGAAGTTAAACTTGAACCGGGTGATTTTGTTTGGTTGCACTTGAGAAAAGATAGATTTCCTGAGTTAAGAAAGTGGAAATTGATGCCTAGAGCTGCTGGTCCTTTTAAGATAGTTGGGAAGATAAATGATAATGCATATAAACTTGAGTTGCCTCCCGAGTTTGGGGTTAGTCCCACCTTTAACATTTCAGATTTGAAGCCATACTTGGGAGAGGAAGATGAGGCCGAGTTGAGGACAACTCCGCTTCAAGAGGGGGAGGATGATGAGGACATCACTTCGTCAGATACACACAACACTCCTCCACTTGACATTCAAGGACCAATCACTAGAGCTCGCGCCCGACAATTGAATTTACAGGTGAGCTCGTTCCTATGTACTTCTTTTTGTTCATTTGAGAATCGATTGCTACCTAATGATTTAATTATGATTAGGAACCATGGAGAGGACCTAGAAGTACTTGGAGAAGGGCTACGAGGCACACAAGTCCAGCAAGGGTGGTCGAATCATGATGGAGGTCCAACTCAAGCCGACTTCGAATCCAGTTCGGAGTCCAGGACCAGGCCGCACTAAAATGGACGCCCAGATCGAATCCGGACTCCGTTTTAGATGTTCCACATATGTATGGAACGCTGAGAAGACTAAGTTTCCAATGGCTCTGGTCCCATGTAAAAATTCCTTCTGAGTCAACAGGAATCGTCGAAACAAGTGAGCGTTCAGAATCTGTCAGGGTGCTGCGCCACCGTCTTTGGGCCGTTCGGCTTTGTATCGTGTTGGAGCCCATTAGGGGCGCGTCCAGGGGTTTTGCACGCCCCTAACTCCTTTATATCCAGCCGCCACCCCCACCATTAGGGTTGGGTTTTGCTTAGATTAATTCTGTCTTGAACAGTTTCGCCGTTCATCGGTTTGTGAGACCCCAACTTTCGAGTGCTACATCAATACATCCGCAATTCAGTTGTGTTCTTCCTTGTTCTTGCTTGTGTTCTTCGATTCGCAGGCGAGGATTAGCCTTCTTGGCGAGGTCAACCGGGCCACGCACGGTTGATAACCTGAGGAGACGTGGTGCTGCGATTGCGGGGTTCGGAACGTGTCGTTCGGAAGCCGGATCGATTTGTGTCGTGCCTCCACCAAATCGAACATATCCAGAACCTGTTGAAAGATCGGGACCCCGTCCCCATCAACTACGGGGCGCCTGCTGATTCTTGTTGCTTTTCCCAGACGCTTGTCATCAGCCAAGCGCTGGATGAGGCCCGTATTCGGGAGCGGGGAGCCCTGGAGGTCGGTCTTCGTGCTGCAGATGACGCCCACGCCACAAAAGACGAGCAACTTCACGCGCTAGAGGGCGCCCTGGAGGCCGCGCAACACGAGACCGAGGAAGTCCAGCGTGCCGCGGCGGAGGAACGTACCTCCTTTTTGTAGCAGATCACCGCCCTAAAGGAGGAGAAGGCCCAGCTGGTGGAGTCTCTTGCGGAGAAGGACCGCGCCTTGGACAATGTGTCCATGTCGGCGTGGAGGGCGATGGAGTCTCTGAACCGGGCCCTGCGGGATCTGTGCGTCGACGTGCTGGACGCCACTCATGGGCCGGAGGACTTGGTGGAGACGCTCGGGCTGGTCGAGGAAGGGGCCGACGTTGCTCTCCGCAGCGCTAGCACCTTTAGCGAGCACTGTGGTTTCCTCGGAGCTTGCCTCGCCCTCGCCATGCTTCACACGCATGGGTGTAGACATGTCCATGAGCTGCCGAACCCCCACCTGGATCTCCCTGCCCGGCCGGAGGCGATGTCGGACGCTATTCGCTTCATCGAGCCTGGCCTCCGAAACTTTCACCGATGGATCTGGGGCTATGTCGGGGAAGACGCGGCTAGGGTTGCAGTGCAGCACACGCTGCATGGGGGTGGGGACCTCCTCCACTGGCTCGAAGGAGTTCCCCGGCGCCATGATGGCAGCGCGGGCCCATCGGCACCGCACGAAGGATGAGCGGTTGGTTAGGGGAGTGGTGTACTGCGCCCTCCTGCTTTTGTAGTCATGTAACCCCGACATTTTTTTGCAGTGAACCGGAGTAGCACCCGTTCTTAATGTTGTATGATGCTTTTATACTCCGAGTACGCACAGGGGCAACGCCTGTGCGTGCGCGGGATCTGTGTTGTGTTTATACTCCGGAGAGTGTGCGCGAGGGTGTCCTCCTACCACGTCTTATTTAGAGTCCGTAGACTGGCGCGTGCGGAGGCAGACCTCGACGCTACGACTTCATTTAGAGTCCGTAGACTGGCGCGTGCGGAGGCGGACCTCGACACTACGACTTCATTTAGAGTCCGTAGACTGGCGCGTGCGGAGGCGGACCTCGACGCTACGACTTCATTTAGAGTTCGTAGACTGGCGCCTGCGGAGGCGGACCTCGACGCTACGACTTCATTTAGAGTCCGTAGACTGGCGCGTGCGGAGGCGGACCTCGACGCTACGACTTCATTTAGAGTCCGTAGACTGGCGCGTGCGGAGGCGATCTTCTGCACATTGTGGCCAGACAACATGGTACTTTCTGCGAACAGCCAGTTTTATTGAACTCCCGTTTGCGCGGGTGAGCATCGTACAAGGAGGGGATGATGCCCCTATACTTTTCGTCCTGCTTCTAGGTGTAATATCGCCGCAACTTATCCGCGTTCCATTTTTGGCGGAGAGTTTGCCCCTCGAGTGTGGCGAGGCGGTATGCTCCGTTTGTAATGCTTCTGCCACAATGTATGGACCTTCCCACTTGGACTCCGGCTTGCCAACGGTCTCCGCATGGAGCGCCACTCTGAGGACGAGATCCCAGGCTTGAACCCTCGCGGATATAGGGACCGGTCTCGAGTACGCACGGTCTGCCGTGCGTACTTTTCGACATGCTGGGCCGCGCTTGCCCGCGCCCCATCGAGGAGGTCTAAGGACACGCGACGCTCCTCGTCGTGCGCTTGGACGAGGACCCTCCGCGAGCCAGCCTTGATTTCTTCAGGTGTCACTGCCTCGTCGCCGAAAAGGAGTTTGAAAGGTGTGAACCCCGTCGGGCGTGTTACCGTTGTGCGAAGGGACCAGAGGACGCTGTGAAGCTCGCTCGGCCACTTGCCCTTTGGCAACCCTACCAGACGCTTTTTGACGGCGGCAGAGATGGCGCCATTCGCCCTCTCGACTGCTCCGTTAGACTGGGGGTGCCTGACCGAGGCGAACCGAAGCGTAATGCCCATACTGTCACAGAACTCCTTGAATAAGGTGGCGTCGAATTGCAGGCCGTTGTCAACGGTGAGCTCCCTGGGCATGCCGAAGCGACATATAATGTTCTGCCAAAGGAAGCGCTGCATGGCCGTCGAGGTTATTTTGGCCAGGGCTACCGCCTCCGACCACCTGGAAAAATATTCCAGCGCAACTACCACGAACCGCAGGTCCCCTGGGGCTCGGGGAAGCCGACCCACTATGTCGACGCCCCAGCGTGCCAGCGGCCACACCGGGGGAATAGGGTTGAGGTTGGTCGGGGGCCTGCGGATGATACGCCCCATCCACTGGCACCCCTGACACCGACGCACGAGGTCCTGGGCGTCAGTGATGGCCGTCAGCCAGTAAAAGCCTTGTCTGAATGCCTTGCCGACCAACGACCTTGGCGCGAGGTGAGACCCGCACACCCCCGCATGGATCTCCGCAAGGAGCTTTTTCCCTTCTTCATGCGAGAGGCAACGCAGGAGCGGTGCGCAGACTCCCTTTTTGTAGAGTGTCCCTTCGAACACCTGGAAGGATCTGGCACGGTGTTGCAGGCGCCGGAGCTCGGCTGGGTCCTCCGGCTCGGCAATGCCCTGCAGGAAATAGAAGACCGGCTCTCGCTAGTCGCCTTGCTGGACGATGTGGTGCACGAGGGCCGCGTCCCAGTTGTCCTGCGCGATGGCCGCCTGCGGTAACACTTCGTAAAACGCCCTGTCAGGGGGCGGTAGTTGTTGGCTGGCCGCCTTTGCGAGGGCGTTGGCCTGCTCGTTTTTCGCGCGAGGGATGACCTTGACCGTGACACCCAAGAAATGCCTTTCCCTCGCTCTTACGACCGCGAGGTATTTGGCCAACTCGGGGTCCTTGGCTTGATATGACTTGTCTACGTGGCCTGGCACCAAACGTGAGTCCGTGCGGACGAGCACGCGCCGCGCACCAACTGCCTTGAGCTTCGTCAGGCCGAAGAGCAGCGCTTCATATTCAGATGTGTTATTGGTGGCCGGAAACGCGAGGCGCGCTGAGTATAACAGGCGCTGCCCCTCGGGCGTAACAATCACGGCGCCTATGTAATACCCTGATCATCGATTCGGCGTAAGTTTTAAAATAATCGCGGAGTCGCCGGTTTTTCGGTAAATCGCGGGAAGGAAAAAAAATAAAAATTGTAGAACAGTATAAAATGAATAAAATAAATTAAATTAAAACGTCTGAGTGGGCTGCCTGGGGAGTGGGCCGACCGCCTTGGGCCGGAGGCCCAAGGGGTGGCCGCACCTCTCCTCCCCCTCCCCAAAAACCCTAGCCCTTTTTCTCCCCCCTCTCCCATCCCTTTGCAGCCGCCACCCCCCTTCCTCCACCCCCTGGGCGCAGCCCCCTTCCCCCCCCCCCCCCCCCCCCCCCCCAAGTGCTGCTGCCATTGGAGCCAAGGAGAGGAAGGAGAAAGAGAAGAAGGAAGGAGAAGGAAGGAGAAGAAGAAGAGGAGGAAAAAAGGGGTGATTCTTCATCTAGGTAATTTTTCCTCATCCCAAACCCTCTGATTTTCGAAATAATTAGGGTTCTTGGCACGGATTTTGAAGGTAGTTAATAGATTAATTGCCCGATTAGAGATTAGTTGTTGTCTGCCTGTAGATTGATTCGCGCAGCGCGTCTGTTCACGAGGTGTTGACCTAGTAAACGAATTTTCCTGCAGACTCTCCCAAAAGAAAAGTTGTAGAGGACTTCCAGGCGCATCTTCTGTATTTGTTTCGGAATTTTATGCCGTGGGATCTGGTAGTTACAGGGTCGGGAATACTGCTGTTCGTCAGGCGAGCAGATTGGTACAGACTGACGGTAATCTGTGAATCTGAGGTAGTAAATGATTTTTGTGGTCATGTCCGTAATTGAGAAATTTGTAGATAATTTAGAGATATAGCTTCTGTATAAATTTCAGAATTTTTAGACCCCTGTACTGTTGCTGGGAACGCAATTGAATACCGCTGTCCAATCTGCCAGAACAGAGTTCTTCCTCTGTTTTGGACATTAAATTACACCTAGCTGTGATCACAATAAAAATATGTGTTCTACATGCAAAATGTAGGTTTTTAAGTGTTGAATCCAGAGAGGTATCGTTTGTTGTATTTGGATCAATATTTTTAAAGTTACGAAAATGTTAAGCAGCGCTGCTGCAGAGGGTAATTTACTGAATTGTTGAGCGGAGAGGAGTAAGTGCGGGTTCGGGGGTTCTAGCGACGTCTTTAATTATTTATGTCGTGTTTGTATGCTGTGGCTTTGTGCTGAGAGATGTCTTTTGGACAGGTGGTCTTGTCCCTGAGCGCTCTTGATTTTACTTCGCATCGTCGGATTGAGGCAAGTAAACGTAGCGGTGGTTGCTACCGTTTAACTTGTTATTCCTTCTACTTGCAGTTTAAATTATTATAATAATTTAATACATTATGCCATGATTGCATGATATTTTAATTGTGGAGGTGGTAGCAACTATTGATCCATTGATATGTTGATAATCTGCTAGTAGACATGTGGAATTCTTGCTTAATGTTATAATGTGGAACATGAAAATAACATGTGGTGGATGTGGATATGTTGTGAGCATGTTGATGCTCCTTTGAGGATGGATTAATGTGATTTATGATTATCATATCATATCATATCATATCATATCATATCATATCATATCATATCATATCATATCATGTCATGTCATATGCATATGTGGATGTCGCCGCACATAGCCGCGACCGTACCGGTACATCATCGTATATTGCCGTAATACGATGCACCTCTTATCCCGCGGGAAGCATCGTATATTGCCGTAATACGATGCACCTCAATTCCTGCCCTGGAAAGAGTGATGTGGAGCATAGCATGAAAGCATTCATATGCATTGCATTGTGGAAAGATTCATTTGCATACATATGCAATATGTTGTGGTGAAGTTATTTTGTGGAATATTCAACTTCATAGTTGCAATGTGGAATTGGCTCATGTGAGCTAATTGTGGTATGAGGATTGTGGTTGTGGTCGTGGAATGTGGTTCCTCCCTTGTGTATGGTAAAGGTTGTGATGGTGGCATGAGATTCTTTTCTCTTGTAGTAATTGATGATATCAATTGTGGATGTGAGAAATAATAAAGTATTGAAGTAAGACATACATATGTTTTATTGCTTTTGGTAGTGGTAGTGGTCGAGGATTTAAAGTAGTCAAACAAGATTTATTTGCTAAATGCTTTACCGTCATTGATGGTGATTTGAGGTCGAGGATATAAACATTGTTATTTGTGGAAGATTAAATATTGATGATTAATCTATTGTGGATTGTAGAAGATTAAATGTTTTCTCTTGCATCTAACCGTGGATAAAATGATTGCATGCATATGCCAATTAAATCTGAAACTGAAGAGGTATGAATACAGAAGTTGTGGTGGTTTAATAATTGTAGACATGAATTGTGGTTGTAGTTGTATGGAATTATAAATGATGATGTATATTTGTTTGTAGTTTGAATAGCCTGTTAAACAGTTTGCTTGCTGAGATTTTTATCTCACCCTTGTTTCCCCCTCCCTACAGGTGGACTTTGAGCATGCATGGGAAGGGTAGAACGGCACCACACTGATGCACGTGAATCATATTTTTATGCTGTAATAAAGTTGAAAGGATTCTAGACCTTGCATAGCTTTGTTTACATTATCCTAATAATGTTAAATTTGTGAACTATGTTTTAGATTAAAATGTTGGAGGATGTTTTAAATAGTGAATTGCTATCACTATCCTGTTATTCCTTAGTTGTTTATGCTTCCGCTTATACTATTTTGTTTAGTAATTGTTGCCAGTTTATTTTATCTTGTAAATTGGCTCGTTGTAGAGCAGTTTTAGTAGCATCCCAAGGTAATGTGGGTCCTGGGGTGTTACAGTTGGTATCAGAGCGGGCGTTAGGTCCGTGGTAATTAAATTATTAAATTGACACACTGGTGCACAGTAGGATGGGATGGGTCAAGCATTGCACTTATGCTTTTGACATGTTGTATTGATGATTTACATTATGAGATAATCTTGTATAATTATGATTTGCTCCTATGACTGTTATGAGTGAGAATTGTCAATGATATGATGTAGAGATTGTATTTGCTGTCTTGGCATTTGCCAGATTGTTACCACTGTTCGTAGTATGTGGTTAGCGATGTAGTTACCTCGGGTAACTTAGTTGTGGATGTTGTGAGTGAGTTTATTTAGAAAAGTTGATATCTTCCTTGAGTTGATTTTGGCCAATCCTTGGTCTATTGCAGTTAATGAATTTCTCTTGAGTTTGTGGTTCATTGCAGTGGAGGGTTTGCAATTGGTCTCTATCTGTTTGTTGAAGCAATTATTGTTTCTTTTCGGATTATTGAGACACTTTTGCTGCATGTGAACATTGTTGATTTGTAAGGATAGTCCCTTCGTGGGAGTTTTGTCTTGTTGTGAATCATGACTCATTGGTTCGCTTGGTATTTTTATTAATGAAAGTTTTATGTTGTAAACTCATTAATATGATAAAGCCTTGGATCTATGTATTTCTCTTAGATTATTTCGAGTGTTGAAGTTTAATTCATTTCCTTTCGGAAAGAGAGTGTTAAAACCATTTGTGGTGTTTTGCTATGTTTAAGTGGAAGGTGGTAATCATATAAATCAATTCATAAGGTATGAATTATCGAGTTGAGATGTTAGTATGGTGCATAATTAATTTAACTAGCATCCTCAGAAATATAGTTGATTAATTTGATATCACCTTGTAATAGTTTCTAGAAGAACTATGATTAAGAGTATGTCTATTCATGATTGGAACTCATGGAGTTATTGAGGAGTGTGCAAAAGAATTGGAATGATTATTATGATTGTTTAAATTTCTATCATGTTGGATAAATTGAATTATTTTTGTCTATAGTATTTAATCTGACCGTTTGGAATGATTAAGTAAGGAGGTGTTGGAATATTGCCTTGGTAATATTAACCTTTAATCTGTCCTTTATTTAGATACTTTATGAGCATGTACAATTGCTAGATTCATCTATCTTTCACCATGCTAAATTGTTGAAACATGTATAAAGAAATAGAGGAAGGTGGATGTATTGACTTGTAGAATCTTGTCTTACAAAGCTGGTATTATTGAAGTTTAAAGTTATTTCGTTCTAATTTCTGAACGTAAGGTGGGATACTGAATCTATGCTCATGATGATTTTATGATTGTAAAACGGAGTTAGGATCATGAATGTTGTTATGATAAAATAATAATCAATTATTGCTAGTAATGACTAGAGTACAATCAATTTGTGCTAAATTAGAGTTGAGCATCAATAAGAATTGAATATATGGAATCTAATAAGAGATTCATACTAGCATGTTTGTGAGATTGTCATGTTCTAGTATCATCTTGTTTAAGAGCTTTGATTTAATATGGTGGCTTATGCACCAGGATTTCCTAGATTAAGTAGTCGCAATCTTATTCAGATAATAGAAACATGATGATGTGATTTCTTATGTTTCTTTTTGGAAAAGTTTATGAAGGGATTTGTGGATATGATGATGCTTGTTAAGAATGTATTATTCTAATGTTAGCATGATGGTCAGTATGTGGTTGTGATGATAATGTTGAATGTTCCTTAAATAAAAGAATTTGATAACTTCCATGATACTATTTAAATCAAAAGTTTTGACATTTGTGTATGCGATCTTTTTGATCTCATGACTTATGTGGCAGTTGAAATTGTTTTGAGCAAAGTGACGCGTTGAGAGCTTTTATTAGCTCTTAAGGGATTAATGTGTTGTGGTCTTCAAATCTTTTTGTCGGAATTGTTAAGGTAATACCGTAATCAAAGAAAGTTGTTCTCTTTGTTAAAAGAAAGAGTGCGGTAAAAGTATTGGAGGTTGAAGTCATGTCATGCAATTCTTTTTAGGTGTGTTTGACTTCTTAATTTCACCGCATAAGAGCTTCTTGAACTCAAATGGCAATATTTTTCCGTCGCCTAAGAGTTTCTTGAGCTCAAATGGCAATGCTGTATTCTTATTGGTTGAGATTTGATATTTTTCTTCTTGAGGAGGCATGTGCCTTCAGCTGTGATCTTATCTTTTGTTGTCCAAGTTATTTCTCTTGGTTTTGTGTTTATTGCAGATGGTAACATCTTCTTTTGTGCTGAAATTTACTTCTTTTTGCCTCTCCAAGAAAGGGGTAATCAAGTTGAGTGGCAAAGTCCTTAAGAGGTGTTTGGCATCTAGTTGGTGTGGTCATGTGATTGATTTTGGTGAGATTGTGGGTGTGATATGAATTTCGAGTTGTTATCCTTAAAAGGATTGAGGTGTTTTAGGAATTATCTGTCAAAGTAATTCCATTGGTCGAGGGCTTGGCTAGAATGTTTTTTTTTGTGGAGACAGTAGAGTCTCTCTGCAAGGGTGTGGATGATGTACTCAGTTTGAGCGCATCGTCGAAGTTGCCAACCTAAGATAAATGAGTTGGTGTGTTGGGCGATGATTTGGAAATCCTTGGTTCAAGGAAGTTAAATTTCCAAAGGAAATGGATTGGGAAATTATTAATAACTCGAGCAGTAATATGCTCTCTTGATTCTTGTTTAAACTGTGTGTTTATGGCAGAGGTCATCTGCAAATTGAGTTGTTATATGTTGTGGTGTATTATTTTCCAGTTAGGAAAAGAAAACGATTGTTTTGGTCTGTCGAGTGATTTTCACTCTTGGCTTGTGTAGTGTGGATTCTCCAAATGTCTTTTTGGAGAGTGTGAATGGTTTTGTTGTGAATCCTTTGTTTGGATTGTGGTCCTTTGAAGGAAGGTTGTTTGCTAGTATGTTGTTTGAGAATCCTTTATTCCTCTTTTGGTTGGGTTTCTTTTGCGAAGTTATTGTTCGTGCTTCGAGTAAAATGTTATGAGTGGATCTGTGGTTGAATTCTTTTCAAAGGGGTACAATGTATTATCCCGATTATAATATATAGAGGAAAATGTTTTAATAAGAAGGATGGTATTAGATAGTGGCTTGATAGTTGTGGCGGAGAATTTTGTGAGAACGACATGATCTGTTGGCCGCTCAGAGCCGACAAAAGAGTTGTAGGTGCTCGGCGTTGACCGGCGCGTGTCGTGGACTCATCGGAGTTGGACATGAGGAAGAGAGCCACCATGTATGTGGAGGCCCTCTTGGCGAATCAGTCCGAGCGGGAGGTGACGTGGGAGCTTGAAGTTCAAATGTAGAGGAAGGACCCGAGTTCTTCAAGGCGGGTGAGAAACCGTAGTTGTTGTTCCTTGGGATGCTCTTTCTTGTGGTTGTTCTTTCCTTCGTTGCTCTTTTCTTTGCTGTTCTCTTGGTTTGTGGTTTGAGGAGTTAGATTCGAGGACGAATCCTTTTTAGGTGGGGAGAATGTAATACCCTGATCATCGATTCGGCGTAAGTTTTAAAATAATCGCGGAGTCGCCAGTTTTTCGGTAAATCGCGGGAAGGAAAAAAAATAAAAATTGTAGAACAGTATAAAATGAATAAAATAAAATAAATTAAAACGTCTGAGTGGGCTGCCTGGGGAGTGGGCCGACCGCCTTGGGCCGGAGGCCCAAGGGGTGGCCGCACCTCTCCTCCCCCTCCCCAAAAACCCTAGCCCTTTTTCTCCCCCCTCTCCCATCCCTTTGCAGCCGCCACCCCCCTTCCTCCACCCCCTGGGCGCAGCCCTCTCCCCCCCCCCCACAAGTGCTGCTGCCATTGGAGCCAAGGAGAGGAAGGAGAAAGAGAAGAAGGAAGGAGAAGGAAGGAGAAGAAGAAGAGGAGGAAAAAAGGGGTGATTCTTCATCTAGGTAATTTTTCCTCATCCCAAACCCTCTGATTTTCGAAATAATTAGGGTTCTTGCACGGATTTTGAAGATAGTTAATAGATTAATTGCCCGATTAGAGATTAGTTGCTGTCTGCCTGTAGATTGATTCGCGCAGCGCGTCTGTTCGCGAGGTGTTGACCTAGTAAACGAATTTTCCTGCGGACTCTCCCAAAAGAAAAGTTGTAGAGGACTTCCAGGCGCATCTTCTGTATTTGTTTCAGAATTTTCTGCTGTGGGATCTGGTAGTTACAGGGTCGGGAATACTGCTGTTCGTCAGGCGAGCAGATTGGTACAGACCGACGGTAATCTGTGAATCTGAGGTAGTAAATGATTTTTGTGGTCATGTCCGTAATTGAGAACTCCAAATGTTACCCGAGCTCCGGCCGCCGTCCGTCGCAACCTCATGACTTTGACGCACGTCTTCGTGTGGTGGTCGCCGTAACCGTGCACCTCACACCACTTGCCGTAATCTAGAATTTCTTGCTCCGCGCGGGGTCGCCTGTTGCGATCTGGTTCGCCTTCGCATCCGCGGCCCCCTCCCCAAGATGTGGGGGCAGGTCCTCGAGAGGCATTCTCGATGCCGAGGACATGGCGGACCTTTTGTGGCCTGCGCTGGTGACGTCGGGGCTTGCGCCTACCCCTGGAAGAGCCCTCCTGCCCCCCGGTATCGCTACCACCGGGAGTGGCCTCCTGGGGTTCTCGTCTGCGGCCCTGCTTCGGGGAATCATCACTCGCCTCCCCTCGTGTGGTAGGCGTTTTGCTTGGACGAGGTCGGGGGCGGCGGCGCTGTGTCTCCGCGCCTCCTCCTCTGCCCGCGCGTACTCCTCCATTTTGTCGAATAGCTTGGCGACTGTCTTGATAAGCTTCCGTGCGTTGTATTCGGCCATGGGGCCCGGGCGAAGGCCCTGTATGGCCGCGTTGATGACGGTTGTCTCATTAATGTCTTTGACTTGGCAGCGCACCTTCGCGAAGCGCTTGGAGTCCCGGAGCTTTTCCGAAGGTTTTTGCTTTACTGCGAAGAGCTGGTCTGCGTCGACCCGCTCGACATAGCTCCCTTGAAAGTTGTTGTAAAGGCGGTCGTGGATCCGCTCCCACGCGTAGATGGAGTTTGGTTCCATGGTAAAGAACCAGGAAAGCGCCACCCCTTGCAGCGCGAGGGGGAGCCCCTTCGCCTTTGTGATGTCGTCTCCACCCGCGGCCTCGATTGCGGTTTCGTATACGCGCACGAACTCGTGGGGGTCTGTATCACTTTTGTAAGGCTCGATGACACTGGGGAATGTGAAGTCTTCGGGCCACGCCGCCTGCTGTAGTCCTGCCGAAAGCGGGGACTCTGGATCGACGCATCGCCGCGGCACACGGCTGGACGTGGGGGCGCGACGGCTACCTGCCCTTTCCGGCGCGGGCTCTGGCGCGACCACTGGCACGGCTTGCTGGCTCCGGGCCTCTTGCATGTCTCGGACAGCCCCGCGAAGATCCCCTAGCTCCCGCTGGAACGCATTGAGGGCCGTCAGCAAGGCGCTTTCCACCGCTGGTACGTGCGGCACGGGTACGATCGCCTCGCGAGCTCCCGAGCTGCCGGTCGCTCCGTTGTGGCTATCTCCAACCACCCGGTCCGCGCTACCGGCGAGCGCTGCGACGAGGGTGGTGGGGTTGGTCGCTGTCGCGCCAGCGACGGGGGTGGTCGTCGCAGCGCTAGTGGCGGGGTCGGTCGTCGCAGCGCGAGCATCGACGCCCGCGCACGCTACAGCCGATGCCGAAGCCCTGGTACCCACGCGACGCTCTGACCTGGCCACTTTCTTCCTCTTCGCCACCGTCGACGAAGCTTTTTTCGGTGCCATCCTTCTTTGGATTTCAGGCTTGCTCCTGTCCTCCCCACGGATGGCGCCAACTGTTGTGGTTACAGACCAAACAGAGAGAGATGTGGTAGTAGAGAGTTGGGAGAGAGTGAATCGTGGTCTCCCTCCCGTCTTCCCTCGGTATATGTATTCATATGGGCTGTGCTTTTATAAATGTGCCCTTACATTGGTACCTCCTTGCCAGGGGTATTTAAGCCATTACATATGTCCCATTTTGGGCCCTACAACCTTCTAACAGGCCTGCTGGGTTTAGGTGGGGGCCACCCCTACAACAACAGGATTAAGTAATTAATTTGTCCGGATGGTTCCTACCACAATTTCTCGTGTTACATCCACACCAACCTCTCTTACCATCCGCCCGACAGGTACAGTAAGTTTTTAGGGTTTTGAGAAGCATAAACTAAGTTATTGTAAATTACTAGTCACTTACATCCTATGACTGTCCCAAAACTAGTTTTCATGTTTAGAGATTGATGATCAGGGCCACTAATGCTTTGGACTTGACAAGACTAGCATGGCATTAAATATGACTTATTGCTATCCAGGTTACTAATATTATCTAGGACGACAAGGTTCGTGGATTTTCAATTATCAAGGACATCAGTACTATAATACTTAGATCGACAAGTGGGTGTTTCGCTACCTTACGAGTAACATACATTTGTATATAAAATAAAGCATGCAGTTTTGCTAATTTAAATGAACATACTTCACATGAAATATAGGCTCCAAATGGTCAAAGTATTAACTCGCCTAAATCAAAAGCTTAAGGGTCTTGAGGGTCATGCTTTGCTTCAATCGGGCGCTCGTTCGCACCTTCGAACTCTACTCGGGAGAACATTTCGGAAAATGAACTACAGGCGAGCAAACGTAAATAAGTACCAAATAAAATTCAAATGACTACCAAATTTAACAACATTAGAACTAATAGATAGATTTTGATTTTTGAAAAAAATTATAAACAAGTCTCATTAAATTTGGACTTACGAAAAGAGAGTACGAGCTCCTCAAAGTTTTATTCTCAGCGAAAATGTTGGACCGAAATGGCAACAGAGGGGGTGAATGGTGCCTTCAAACCGCCCCGAGTATTCTTCCCAAAAATTCGTCTCCGATAGCTGTAGAAGCTATGAAGCAAGAAAGTAAAAAGGCTTCACTGAAAACTTGAAGAAACAATCAAACAAACCCAGCATAAAAAACGAAGCAGAGAAATCTGAGCATGAACTGTTGTCCAAACAGACCTTTGATCGAGAATTAGTCCATAAAGGACGAAAGACGACTTCCTGTGGTCACACTAGCTGAAACAAGTAATGGAAAACAGCCTGGCTAAAAACAAAAACTAAAAGGCAAAAGACACAGAGATTACCAATTTTGTCAAAGCACAATCAAAAACTGTAAAGCAGAGACAGCAAAAGAAAGAAGAAAGGCAAACCCAAAAAGAAAGTAAACTGGAGAAGGGGTTTGTTTGCTGCCTGACAAAGGTTGGCACAGAGATACTCAAAAGAAGCCGAAAGCAGACTAAGAAACTGAAAACAGGAAGCATTCATTTTCAGATTGCAGCCGCAAGGAACAGACAAAAACAGTGCTGGCCGAAATGAGCTTAAACTGCAGACTAAATGAAGGGGCTGCTGAAAACAAAAGACTAAGACACTACAAAACTGAAGCAGCAAAAAGTAGGAAGGCAACCAAGAAAGAAAGGAGAACTGGCCACCTGAGAAGAACAAAAAACAACAGACCAAAAACAACACATGAACTGCAAGTAAATTTAGAACTGAGAGGAGAAACTGGGTTCCGAACTTCTGCTATTCAGTCTGATCGAAAATAGCAACTTTCGATTTTAAATGCTGATCCCTACGGACTGCCAAGTAGAGTAACAGATACTGCAAATCAGTGATCACAGAAAAAGAAAGAATCAAAAGTAACAGTCATCAGGAGCAGTTGAAAAGCAGATCGGTACAGTAAATATCAAGCTGAAATAAAACAGAGATCATGATGAACACAAACTGCTTTTCTGGAAATTCTCACCAGGACTAAACACAAAATAACAAATCTAAAATAGGGGGAGGAAACCAGACCCAAGAAGTAAACGCAGCAAAAATTGAAAAGAAAGGACTGAAGATAATCGAAAATAATCAGGGAGAGAGCTTCTGTCGAAAATTGGTACTCTGAACCGAAAAAGGGTGAAATCCAAAAGGCTTTGAGTTTCTCTAATCCCTTGATCAAAAGATTCTTGATTTCTACAAGGAATCCACTCCAGATCAAGAGCTGAAACATTTTTCAACCAGAAACTCAAGAACACGAGGATCCTCTGTTTACACAAAACAGTAAACCCTAAAAACTGAAAAAGCAGAGGAAGTTGATAGCGATCAAACTTTTGAAGAGAAACATGCTAGAAAGGCTTTTTCTCTCGGGAATTTGCTGGCCAAGGAGCCTAGTGAATCAATCCCGGTTCAGAGAGAAGGATATAAACTCCAAACAACAACCAAGAGGCAAAGAACGAAAAGAGAGATCAAAGCAAGACACATAACAGAACAAGACAGAATGGCTCAGACACATGATTTCTTCATATTAAAACAGAGAGATGAATGCTTGTACAAGAATGCAAGAACTACAACCATTTCATCCCCATACGCGCTTTCACATTCTGGACAACATGAGCTCACAGAGACAAAAGCACAAGACCACCTCCAACTCACGCAGACTCTCACATAGACTTGGGAGACAACAGCACAACAACTCCTGCTCTCCTCACCTACTCTCCAACAACTTCTCAACAAACAAAGACTAAAAGCAAAACCCTAATCCATTCATGCACCAGGAGACACACCTCCTCTATTTATAGCTTTTGGATAACGGGTCTCCAACCAGTTTTACCCGCTAACTCCAAATCGAATCCACTTCCTTTTGTGCAGCCCAGCGTATTTACCAAAACGCCACTCCTGCATCTTCCGGGAAGCTTCCTCATTTCTTGCCGACCAAGCCTTGCAGCCACCTCGAGTCCTCGCCGTCTTCGGCACATCCCGACCGCTCTGACCTCAGCACCGCCTGTGCCTAGTCCGGTCAACCCGTGCCTCGCCACGACTCCGTCTCAAAGTCCTACAGCCATCACAGACAAGAAACAAATCACATAGCACCACTCGATATATTGTAACCATACATTAGCATCAGACGAAATACTCAAAGCCCAAACCGATTGAAACAAAAAATAAACGACTTAGGCACGTTCGACCTAGTTCAACAAGGTCCGACCGAAGCCGGCTGCACCACGCAACGACATGGCTCGAACCACTCAAACCAAACTCAAACTTTCCCTAACACGCGTCAATTACTCATCACAAGAATGGGGTCACCTCCACATGGTCTCTCAATCTCCCCCTTGATGAGTATATTGACAAAACAAGAAAAAGCGTAAAGTTGAGTTTGAAAATGAAAGAAAGTCAAACATGGCCTAAGAAATAAGCAAAGAGGAACCAAGACCATGTTGACAATGGGAACACTAGAGTGAAAACAGAAAGAGCAAATTGTTCTCCAAAGCTCCAGAAGGTTCCCAAAAAGGCTTTTTCTCCGCTATTCTCCCCCTTTTGGCAATAAAATCATAAAGATGCAAGGAAGAGAATCAATCATGAGTATGGATGGAATGGTTGAATATTATTCATTTTAAGCATGATGAGCCATGAAAATTATCCAAAATAACCTTGAAGTATTACACCAAGCCATAACATATAAGAATGCTATCAAGATCATGACTATGCATATATAATCAAGCTAAACCGAAAGGTTATAATCTGAGATTTAGATGGATTGCTTAGTATGTCAAATCATGCAGGATAATAGTCTAGCTAAAGGTATCCAAGGATGATGCAAGCCATATCAATAATCTAAGTGGAACCAAGAAGCTAGTATTGAGTCAATTTAGAGTGCTACAAGTTCAAGAATGAATCATTTGTTCCAGTACTTGGTCTTTTTGTGTGATTAAGCAAATTTAGCACAAGTGACATGTTTTCTTTATAGAAACTCATGGTTGTTACCAACCAAAATTTTAGTCATGTGCTAGATCTCAAGCCTTATGTGACCACTCCAAGCAATAAGCTTAAGAAGATGATCTTGGTCAAACAAAACTTCCCCTGAGTTCATGCCTAGTGCCATGGCAAGCAGTCTCATGAGAAACAATTGGTGAGATCAGTTTTTTTTGCACAAAAGAGATCTTTTTGCATTTTCACGAATAGAAGACTTGTACTAACTCATGCTTCATCAAGAAACTAGCATAGCTCAATCTAACGCTCAATAAAGATTCAAGACTCAACTCAGCCTATTTAACATGGCATGAATCATAAACGAATAACTAAAGACAGACTAATCTCAATGGCTAACGTGACATGATTTAATTCAAGTTGAGCATTTTAATCAACCTAACATGGTAAAAACTGGACTACACATATAAAGTCATGATAAATCTAGCAAGTAAGCACAGATCATGGCAAGATGTAATGCATTGTAAACATGTCATAAAAGGATAATAATCAAGGCTTCATGTAGTTATATTACAATGCAGAATGACATGCAAGAAAATCCAGCTCCCCCTCAACATGTGATGCACTTTTAGTTCAAGTTGAGTTATGTCATCATTAAGATCTAGAAACTCCCAAATGAACTCCCCCTGAACCAAAGCAATAAAAATGAGAAGTTGGCAAAGAAATCAAAAGGTAGTTCTTAAAGCATAGACAAGATATAGAGGATACTATAGCTCAGACTGACTCTCATCTACCCCATATGACTCTGAGACTATCAGCTGATCATCTAACACACTAAGGAGCAAACACGTACCCTGTCAACCCAAGGGTGGCCCAACTCTTGCTAGAACCTATAAGAAGTGAGTAAGCTCAACCTAGTGAGAAGAGAAACAGCTAATAAGCAGCATCCTAGAATCACAAGATGAGAGGAAGAAGTCTAAACAACTAGACGAGAGAAACACTCTAATTTATGCTAGGAGGACTAACCCAATGCATCCATATGCAATGCAACAGAAAGGAGCAGGAGCATAATAAACAGGATAAACCATGAAGCACAAAACTCCCCCTCACAACAGTCCATAAGGACAAACCACCTGTCGTAGGGGTGGCCCCCACCTAAACCCAGCAGGCCTGGTAGGAGATTATAAGGCCCAGAATAGGCCATGTGTAATGACATAACTGCCCCCAGAGGGGATAACCGGATGTAAGGGTATAGCTGTAAAAGCACTCCTCATGTGTGTATATATATATGAGTAAGCCATGGAGAGGACCCAGGCCATTACACTTATCTTCATCACTCTCCACTACCATCTCTCTCTCTCTATATGGTCTGTAGCCACAACAGTTGGCGCCGTCCGTGGGGAGGACAGGACAAGCCTGAAGACCGAAGAAGAAGGATGGCACCGAAAAAAGCTTCTTCAGCGGCGGCGAAGGGAAAGACGGCGGCCGGGTCGGAGCGTCGTATGAGTACCAGGGCTTCGGCATCGGCAGCGGCGGACGCGGGTGGCGACAAAGGCGCGGTGGCCGAAGACGTCGACGTTCGCGCGGTGACGACCAACCTCGTCACCGGCACCGCGACGACCAACCTCGCCACCGGCAACGCGACGATCGCCCCCGTCACCGGCACCGCGACGACCCGCCCCGTCACCGGCGTTGCGGGGACGGACCCCGCGGCCGACCCCGCGGTCAAAGACGTCGACGCGGGTGCGGCGACAACCGACCCCGCCGATGCAACGACAGCCGACCTCGCCGCCCCCACTGCAACCCTCGCCGGCGGCGCGGACCGGGCGGTCCGAGGTAGCCACGACGGAGCGACCGGCAGCTCGGGACCTCGCGACGCGGTCGTCCCCGCGCCGATCCGCCCGTCGGCAGTACCGGCGACCCCGCCTGCACCGGCGATGGAAAGTGCCCTGCTGGCGGCTCTCAACGCGTTCCAGCGGGAGCTCGGGGACCTTCGCGGAGCCGTCAGAGATATACAAGAGGCTCGGAGTCAGCAGGCCGTGCCAGTAATCGCGTCCGAGCCCACGCCGGAGAGGGCGGACAGTCGCGGAGCCCCCACGTCTAGCCGCGTGCCGCTGCGGCGCGTGGATCCGGAGTCCCCGCTTTCGGCGGGGCTGCAGCAGGCGGCATGGCCCGAAGACTTCAAGTTTCCTAGCGCCATCGACTCGTACAAAGGCGACACGGACCCCCGTGAGTTCGTGTGCGTATACGAAACCGCGATCGAAGCCGCGGGCGGAGACGACACCACGAAGGCAAAGGGACTCCCCCTCGCGCTACAAGGAGTGGCGCTCTCTTGGTTTTTTACCATAGAGCCGGGCTCCATCTACGCGTGGGAGCAGCTCCGCGTCCGCCTTCACAACAACTTCCAAGGAAACTACGTCGACCGGGTCGACGCGGACCAACTCTTTGCCGTGAAGCAAAAACCCTCGAAGAAGCTCCGGGACTACTTCAAACGCTTCGCCAAGATTCGATGTCAAGTGAAGGATGTCAACGAGACCACCATCGTCAATGCAGCCATACAGGGCCTTCGTCCGGGCCCGATGGCCGAGTACAACGCGCGAAAGCCAATCAAGACGGTGGCGAAGCTCTTCGACAAGATGGAAGAGTATGCCAGGGCGGAGGAAGACGCGCGGCGAAGGCAAGGTGACGACTCCGACACCAACCAGGTCGGAGCCTCGGCAAAAGCCGAAGACCCGCCGAAGGGCGGTTCTTCGAAGGGAAAGCGTAAGCAGGAGTCGTCCAAGGACGCGCCCGACCGCAGGGACAACTCGCATAAGGAGTCGTCCGATCAGCCCAAGCGCGGTCAGCAGAGGACGAGGCGAAACCGGTACGTCCTCGACATCAAAGGCGGGTCCGACGAGGGTGCTCCAGCGGGCCGAGGCGGCCGGGGGCGCCGTGGCCAGGGGCGCGGCCGTGGCAGGGGCCGCGACGATAAGGGTCGCGGAGATTACGACGACCAGCATCAGGGACTGTGGTGCGTAGTCCACGGCCGCGGCAATCATGATACCCGCGCCTGCACCTCCATCGCGGCGCTGCGCGACAGCGTCGCCAGGGACAGGAACCCGGAGGCGCGCCCGCCTGCGGTGGCCCACGTCTAATTCCCGTACGAGGCCCCCATGCAGGTACAGGCGCAAGGGATGCAGGTACAGGCGCAAGGGATGCAACCCCAGGAAGGCACCCTACGGATCCAAGCTCACGTACAGCAGCCTCGGGAGGGCCTCCTGTCGTTGCAGGCCCCGGACGCAACCTACCGCAGGGTCATTAACGTCATATCCGGAGGCTCTGCGCTGGAATTCGCCTCGGCATGGCAGCAGAAGGCCTATGCGCGAAGACTACATCACGTGGTGGCATACCCAGCGCAAGCACCGCCGGATTGGGCGCAACACGAAGTTACATTCACACCCGACGACGCCCAGGGTGTAGATTTCCCTCATCAGGACCCCCTGGTCATCCGGGTCACTATCGCGGGATGCGACGTGGGGCGCGCCTTGGTGGACGGCTGTTGAAAATATGCCCTAGAGGCAATCATAGAGATGATGATATTTCGTTGTATCCATGATTTAATAAATGTTCCTTGAATATTGCCTTTGTGTTGATTAACAAGTATGTGACTTGTTTGTGAAACTCTTTACTTATATGGTTATTCTAAAGTTGTCCCTAGTCGGAGTTCATGTGAGGACACACGTGAATAATGGATTAGCACATGTATCGGTTGATGACCATGTTTCACAGGTCATAGACATGGAGATGTCAAACCAATAATGTGGACACATGTTTAGAACATGGGGTTGGACCGACCCAACATGAGACATAACAATTATACTTATGGTTCTCTCTCTACATAATGTGTACGCCTTGTCCTTAGACCTGAGATTGTCGCATGTACTTGAGATGTGAATCGACCTACTTAGGGGCTATCAAACGCTACTCCGTAACTGGGTAGTTATAAAGGTAGTTTTCGGGTTTGTCATGAAGCATGCTACGAGGCATGGTCAGTCGAGATGGGATTTTCCCCTCTCTACCTGAGAGAGATATCTCTGGGCCCCTCGAGTGATCGGATCCAGAAATGCATGGCCATGCTACTTAAGGTTAAGAGTTAACCTAGTAAGGGATTCCGGATCACAGGATCGAGAAAGAGTGGTCAGCTTGGAGCTCGACCAAATATCGTGAGGCAAAGGGATTGGCATGTACATAAAGTTGTGATGGTTCGTCCGATATGATCTTTGTGTATGTTTAGGAGTTGGCACGTCTTGCTAGAGGCCGCTACCAACTATTGACCGAGTAGGTAAACTCGTGTCATGTCTAAACATACGTGAACCCATAGGGTCACACACTTAAGGGCTGAAGCCTAATTCGGATTGGATCCGGGTTAGACTGGGTATTGAGTCCTAATGGGCCTCCATTCGCTGAAGCCCATGATAAGGACGTCTATAAAAGGAGGGCAAGGGCGCACAGGGTTGGGTGAGAAGTTTTTCGTGACCTCCTCAAACCCTGGCCGCCACCCCTCCCACGCCTTGGGCGCTCGCGCGGATCTAGTAATCCGGCGTGCGTCGCTTCCTCCCGTACGTGTGGATACCTTTTGGCGGCGCTGCATCTGTAGCGTTTGGACGAACCGCAATAGAGGAGTTGTACGTGGGACGCCGCAACGTGGACGAGGAAGTAGTACGACTACTCTGCCCCGACGTGCTGCATCGACGTAGTACGACTACTCTGCCCCGACGTGCTGCATCAATTCCGCACCTGCGCGTCTAGTGGTAATTCCGTGATCTATAACTGTAGTGATCTTGGTTTACGGGTAGAATTTTTTAATTTGCGCTAGCGTAGCCTACCCGTATCCCTACAACGGCGGTAGCTCCACGAACGTATTGTTTGCGGCGGCCTTCGACCAGATGGGGATCCCTCGAAGCCGCCTAGGGCCCTCAGGAATCCCACTGCAGGGCTTTGGGGGACAGCCCCTGCGGGCGCTGGGCCAAATCAGTCTTCAAGTCTCCTTCGGCCGAGGTGACAATGTGCGGACCGAAGATGCCACCTTCGACGTGGTCGACCTTCCGTACCCCTACAATGCCATCTTAGGGCGCCCAATCCTCAACTCCTTCGGCGCGGTACCGCATCACGGCTACCTATGCATGAAGATCCCGGGTCCCCGGACCATCATCACCGTCCGAGGCGACCAGGATATGGCCCGACGCATCGAGCCAGGTACCAGGTGCCCGCGTCGCGAAGCCCAACGGCGCTCCTAGAAGCTGGCGTCACCGCACGGAGGTCTGCGGGGCCATTCACAGGCGCCCTGGCCGGCCCTGCAGATGTCTAGCGACTAGAGGCTTCAGCCGCATCAAGGGCAAACGGTTAGTATACCCATCCTTTGTAGTTGCTCACCCGCGCAAACGGGGATGTAATGAAGATCACCGTTTGTCGCTAATCTTCCTTTATTGCGCCCAAATACGCGGTGAAGGTGCGCGCAGGCTCAGCCAACGCGCGCGTTCCCGCGAGTATAAACCAAAGACGCACGTTCGCGTGTGCACTCGCCGTAGCCAGGGGTGCGGGACTGAGTATAAACCAAAGACGCACGTTCGCGTGTGCACTCGCCGTAGCCAGGGGTGCGGGACTGAGTATAAACCAAAGACGCACGTTCGCGTGTGCACTCGCCGTAGCCAGGGGTGCGGGACTGAGTATAAACCAAAGACGCACGTTCGCGTGTGCACTCGCTGTAGCCAGGGGTGCGGGACTGAGTATAAACCAAAGACGCACGTTCGCGTGTGCACTCGCCGTAGCCAGGGGTGCGGGACTGAGTATAAACCAAAGACGCACGTTCGCGTGTGCACTCGCCGTAGCCAGGGGTACGGGACTAAGTATAAATCGAAGTCGCATGTTCGCGTGTGCACTCGCCGTAGCCAAAGGTGACGGGCCTGAGTATAAACAAAAGACGCACCGGGGGGACGCCCTGTTGAGCCTAGCTCCGCACGCACCAGTCTACGGACTTTAAATAAGACGTAGCGTTGAGCCTAGCTCCGCACGCACCAGTCTACGGACTTTAAATAAGACGTAGCGTTGAGCCTAGCTCCGCACGCACCAGCCTACGGACTTTAAAAAAGACGTAGCGTCGAGGTCCGCCTCCGCACGCACGAGTCTCCGGACTATAAAGGAAGACGTAGCGTCGAGGTCCGCCTCCGCACGCACTAGTCCACGGACTTTAAATAAGACGTAGCGTTGAGCCTAGCTCCGCACGCACCAGTCCACGGACTTTAAATAAGACGTAGCGTTGAGCCTAGCTCCGCACGCACCAGTCCACGGACTTTAAATAAGACGTAGCGTTGAGCCTAGCTCCGCACGCACCAGTCCACGGACTTTAAATAAGACGTAGCGTTGAGCCTAGCTCCGCACGCACCAGTCTACGGACTTTAAATAAGACGTAGCGTCGAGGTCCACCTCCGCACGCACGAGTCTCCGGACTATAAAGGAAGACGTAGCGTCGAGGTCCGCCTCCGCACGCACTAGTCCACGGACTTTAAATAAGACGTAGCGTCGAGGTCCGCCTCCGCACGCGCGAGTCTCCGGACTATAAAATAAGACGTAGCGTCGAGGTCCGCCTCCGCACGCACTAGTCTACGGACTCTAAATAAGACGTAGCGTCGAGGTCCGCCTCCGCACGCGTGAGTCTACGGACTTTAAATAAGACGTAGCGTCGAGGTCTGCCTCCGCACGCGCGAGTCTCCGGACTATAAGATAAGACGTAGCGTCGAGGTCCGCCTCCGCACGCACTAGTCTCCGGACTATAAAATAAGACGTAGCGTCGAGGTCTGCCTCCGCACGCGCGAGTCTCCGGACTATAAAGTAAGTCGTAGCACGGAGGTCTGCCTCCGCATACGTCAGTCTCCGGGCTGCCTGTCCTAAGGATCCTGGCGCAGCTACTTCGCCAACGGTGGCATCAACACACAGCGCATATCCCAAAAATGCCAAGAAGTCTGCCTACCGGAAAAATCACAAGTACAAAAGTACGGCAACATCCCTGCCGCTCTAAGCCGCTACCCCGTGGGTTCGTCCTTAACACGCGCTAAAGATGGGGCCTCGCTCGAAGAAGGCCGGCTCGCCCAAAAGTCCAGCGACTCTTCGGCCCTTCGCCAGCGTCGAAGGCGTCGCCGGGTTGAAAGGTCGGCCGCGCGAAGCCGGCCCCAGCAAGGAAGCTGCCCGGGATATAGGCGAAAGTCAGAATGCGTGCAGCAAGTGTGTACTTTACTCAGAAAGACAAGGAGCAGTACAACGCACGCCTACACGTAGGCACCACGGCGTCAGACCTGCGGGTTCCCGGCGCCTTCGGAGGGCCCAGCGCCGCCATCGTCGCGTCGAGGGACCCTGTCCAGGAATTGGCCGAGGCTCCCCGTCCCATAGAGCGACTTCTGGAGCTCGATCAGTGCAGCATCCGGCCCGACGTAACCCCAGATCCGGTAGAAGAAGGGCCCAAGGGCAAGGCGAGTGGAGCGGACGGCGCCGGACATCACTCCGGCCCCGCCAGGCATCTCCAGCTGGGGGTCATCCAGCGCGGCGACGTGTGTACAACCGCGGTGCTGCAGGAGCGCGCACACCAAGCATGCCGACGTGTACGCGCAGTGGGTGCCGAAGGACGTCGCCGCGTCGCGCACGACGTTGGCGGCATCCCCGACCCAGCGGAGCGTCCGAGACAGCTCCTCCGGGCCGAAGGCGCGGCCCGGCACCTCAGCTACCAGCCCTTGAAGATGGCTCTCCAGCGCCTGCATGGCGTCCCACGCAACCACCGAGGCGTCGCCCAGCGTCCGGTTGCGCTCCGCTAGGGTCAAGGCAAGCTCGCCTTTTTCCTTCTCTAGCGCGGCGACCTGCTCCAGGAGCCCGTCCCGCTCCGCCGCGAACTTTCGTTCAGCAGCTGCCGCGGCCGACTCCTGCGCCGATGCAGCCAGTCCCTCGGCGTGTGCCCTCGCTTCGGCACATTCCGCTTCCAGCTGGCGGATGCGGGCGTCCTGGGCAGAGCGGGCGCCAGAGGCTTCGCGCAGCTCCTCCTCGACGGCCCGTAGCCTATCCTCGAGCGTTGTTCGGCTACGAGCATAGGCCGTTTGCAGGGCCTGCCCCAGCACAAGGGTCTGTAGAAGGGAAAAGACTTAGCAAACTCAGCTAAGCTCAGGCGTGGTCGCATGAGTACTTACCCTCACCCCAGACACCTCGAAAGCGTCCTCGAGGCACCCCGCACCGTAGGCCTGCAGCACTTGCGGGTCGACGCTCGTGGCCGCGTCATTTACAATCCCGCGCCACGCCCTCAGCGTCTCCGGAGGCGGCACGAAGTCCGCGGGGCTCACGTGCTCGGAGGCCCCGTGTTCCGCCGAGTGCTCCCCCTCCGGAATGAGCAACGCTGTAAACAGGGATACGGGTGAGCACCCCAAGGCATGAAAGCATACATCAGAGTAAGCTAAGCCACCCTACCTTCGGTAGCAGAGGGAACGGCCCCGCCGCGAGCAGAGGCCTCCGCGTTCGGGGAGGACGGCGGCTGTCCCTGCGCGGCGGGCGGCGTGGCCAGAGGGGCAGAAGGCGCATAAGCCGTAGGGCCCCCGGTGCTTGCGCTGGAGTCCCATAGGCTTCTAATGCTCGTGGCCACGACGAATCCCCGCGGTGTCCGGTGGAGCTTCGGCCGCACACACGGCCGTTTGGCCGGGGCAGCCAGCAGCGACACCGCCCCCGCAGCCGTGGTTGAGGAAGACCCCGCGGCTGCCGTGCCCGGGGGCGACGGTTCCACGGCGGCAGTTGTTGCAGGGGGCACCTCGGTTTCCGCTGGTGGTGGTAAAGACAGCACGGCTACGTGCGCCCCCGCGGAGGGCGCCTCCGGCACCACAGCGGTCGCGGTCGAGGGCTCCACCCCGGCATCGCCGGTCCGCGCGAGGTCCGCTTCGGCGACTTCGGCGGGCGGTGAAGCTTCCGCCCTCCGGCTGCCCGCGGCGAACCTGCCGTCCGGGACGCTCGCCGAAGACACCTCGCCTTCGGCGCCTGCGCCACCCAAGCCCGAGTCGGCATACCTCGCCGAGTCCGACTCCGCGTCCGTCGCGCCCTCGGAAACACTAGCAGCAGGCGTGGTAGGCGCCCCGCTGCGGCCCCTCTTCCGAGACGGGGCCTTCTTCTTCCTCGCTCCACCATGTCTGGAGCGACACGGTCCGGCACGGCAAGGCCCAGGACCTCGCACACGCGGTTTATTCGCCCCAACCCCGCCTTGGCGATAGCAGACGCGCGCTGCCCGTGCTCCCTGGCGGTGTACGGCCCCAGGAATACGCACGCGGCTTGCTCTGCCTCCTCCAAGGAAATCCCTGAAGCAAAGGAAAATAGCATCAGCATACAACGCATTTCGCGTCAACAAAGGGGGGACGCGATCGAGGCTTACGAGGACCGGGCGGTGCCGGCAGCGAGCAAACCCATGGCGAAACATTGTCGTCTCGACGCCTCTCGGCGGCAAGACGCCAGTCGTAGGCAAGCGGCGCCACGCCGTACATCACGTACTCTTCGGCGAGGTCGCGCGTGTTGAGGCGGGCGGCCACGCCTACGAGCCGCTTGACCCTCCGCTTGTCCTCATCATCGAGCGTTCGGCCGGGCGAGGGCTTGAACGCGATTGGTCGGCCTGTGCACTCAAGGCCGCTCCCGCTCTCAACACGGTGGTAGAACCACCGCTTCATCCAGTAGGACTCCCACTTCCCGCGAGTTGAGTTCGCAGGGAAGAGCTTCTTGCACGACGGGCGAAGAATAAAAGTGACACTACCGAAGCTCGACAGCGTCCCGTCCTTCCGGCCCTTCGGCTGGCATCGTGCCTCGTGAAGATAGGCGAACAGCGACGCGCTGGGCCAACATGCCCCCGAGCGCAAGGCCCAGCTGTACACCGCGAGCCGGGCCACAGCGTTCAGAGTCAGTTGCGCCAGCTCCAGCCCGAAGGTCCGCAGCACGTCGCCCACCACCACCGCCGCTGGGATCCGGAGCCCCGCGTCGAAAAAGGCAACGAAGACGACCGCCTCCGACCTTTTGGGATGCAGTTCCGTCTCGTCGGCGGCGGGCAATCGTACGTCTTGGCGCCCGGACAACTTCCCCGCGCGCAGGAGCCCTTGGATCGTCTTCTCGGTCACGAGCGAGGGGCCTAGCTCACTGGAGAACGTGCCTTCCTCCTCCGCCACCAGCCGCTCCTGGTCCGCCGCCGCCGGCTCGCGCTCTTGGAGCGCGTATTTCACCTTCAACGGCGAGGATCGCCGGCGAATGGCAGGGCCACCAACCACCTGGCCGCGCTCGCTACTGGAGGCCATCGCTTCCCACGACGAGACTGAAGCGGTGAAGATAGCGCGAAGGTGTGGAAGGCGGAGCAGACAGGAAAGAGGGCGTAAAGATGCGGGGACGCTGTTATGGGGGGGCTATTTCAAGCCACCTCGCCCATACCGCCGCTACCGAAGCGTCGCAACGATCCGCGTGCCGGATGCAACTGCAGTGGTGTAAAGACCCGCCCCGCACGATTCCCCGTAATTGAAAGCGAAGGGTCGCGAAGGTCCGTGTACGAGGTGCGCCCGCAGTCGTACAAGCGCCCGTCCAGCACAACGCCCCACCCAACGCTGGAAGGTCATGACCACGGGCGCCAAGGACCGTCGCAACACGGCGTTACCTAGCCGCTATTATAGGCGCACCAGTGGGCCAGCGGATCACAACAGCTCCGGCGCCGCGCCATTCACTGCCCGCCCAGTGTCCCCCTTGCCTAGGGAAGAGGTGAGCGGCTGCAAACACGCAACCGTCCACATCCCGCCGCCCACCCGTCATAGGCCGCCGTGTGCCCCGGGCGCGTCGGGTCGCACGGTACGGGAACCTAACCCTGGCAGACCAGGGGCCGCCGTGATTCCAGGAACATTTACAGCGCAAGACCGCATCACAAGACCCCAAGTCACCGCCCACGCGGCGGCGTTCGCGGGGCGAAGGCGCCACCTTCGCTGCCAGCTCCGCTGCCACCCGTTCGACGGGTAGGGGACGGAGCGTGCGCGTCTACGTCGACTAAGCGCCAGCTTCGCTGCCACCCGTTCGACGGGTAGGGGACGGAGCGCGCGCGTCTACTTCGACTAGGCGCCAGCTCCGCTGCCACCCATTCGACGGGTAGGGGACGGAGCGCGCGCGTCTACGTCGACTAGGCGCCAGCTCCGCTGCCACCCGTTCGACGGGTAGGGGACGGAGCGCGCGCGTCTACTTCGACTAGGCACCAGCTGCGCTGCCACCCGTTCGACGGGTAGGGGACGGAGCGCGCGCGTCTACGTCGACTAGGCGCCAGCTCCGCTGCCACCCGTTCGACGGGTAGGGGACGGAGCGCGCGCGTCTACTTCGACTAGGCACCAGCTTCGCTGCCACCCGTTCGACGGGTAGGGGACGGAGCGCGCGCGTCTACGTCGACTAAGCTGCCAGCTCCGCTGCCACCCGTTGGACGGGTAGGGGACGGAGCGCGCGCGTCTACTTCGATTAGGCGCCAGCTCCGCTGCCACCCGTTCGAAGGGTAGGGGACGGAGCGCGCGCGCGTCTACTTCGACTAGGCGCCAGCTGCGCTGCCACCCGTTCGACGGGTAAGGGACGGAGCGCGCGCGTCTACTTCGACTAGGCGCCAGCTCCGCTGCCACCCGTTCGAAGGGTAGGGGACGGAGCACGCGCGCGTCTACTTTGACTAGGCGCCAGCTCCGCTGCCACCCGTTCGAAGGGTAGGGGACGGAGCGCGCGCATCTACTTCGACTAGGCACCAGCTTCGCTGCCACCCGTTCGAAGGGTAGGGGACGGAGCGCGCGCGTCTACTTCGACTTGGGCGCCAGCCTTCGGTGCCACCCGTTCGAAGGGTAGGGGACGGAGCGCGCGCGCGTCTACTTCGACTAGGCGCCAGCTTCGCTGCCACCCGTTCGAAGGGTAGGGGACGGAGCGCGCGCGTCTACTTCAACTTGGGCGCCAGCCTCCGCTGCCACCCGTTCGAAGGGTAGGGGACGGAGCGCGCGCGCGTCTACTTCGACTAGGCGCCAGCTTCGCTGCCACCAGTTTGAAGGGCAGGGGACGGAGCGCGCGCGCCTGCTTCGACTCAGGCGCCAGCCTCCGCTACCACCATCCCAGACTTCAGGCTCCCCAACCACAAGCTTGGAGGAATTCACAGGCCGCAGGGGACGGAGGGGGCCAAAGGACTCGGCGACATGGCTTCGGCCCTGTGAAGCCCTTCACCATGAGAGGCTCCTGTCGTAGGGGTGGCCCCCACCTAAACCCAGCAGGCCTGGTAGGAGATTATAAGGCCCAGAATAGGCCATGTGTAATGACATAATTGCCCCCAGAGGGGATAACCGGATGTAAGGGTATAGCTGTAAAAGCACTCCTCATGTGTATATATATATATATATATATATATATATATATATATGAGTAAGCCATGGGGAGGACCCAGGCCATTACACTTATCTTCATCACTCTCCACTACCATCTCTCTCTCTCTGTTTGGTCTGTAGCCACAACACCACCCCAAGCTCTCCCCGCAAGGCTGAAAACCTAGAGCTATCCAAAGGCTTGGTAAAGGTATCAGCCAACTGGTGGTCACTCTCCACAAATTGAAGCACTATGTCACCCTTCTCCACATGGTCTCTAAGGAAGTGATATCGGATATCAATGTGCTTGGTCCGAGAGTGTTGCACTGGGTTTTTGGCAATATTAATGGCAGAAGTGTTATCACAAAAGAGTGGGACACTATCTATAGCTAACCCAAAGTCCCGCAAGGTCGAAGCCATCCAAAGCACCTGGCTGCAGCAACTGGCGGCAGCAACATACTCGGCCCCTACGGTGGACTGTGCAACACCGGACTACTTCCTAGAAAACCAAGAAACAAGAGAAGTGCCAATGAATTGGCAGGTGCCAGAAGTGCTTTTCCGATCTATCCTACAACCAGCAAAGTCTGCGTCCGAGTAGGCTCTAAGGGAAAGACATGATGAGGAAGAGTACCAGATATCATAGTCTATGGTAGCTTGAATGTACCGAAGGATGCGCTTCACCGCCTGTCGGTGAGATACGCGAGGAGAAGCCTAAAATTGAGCACACAGACACACGGAAAAGTGTATGTCCGGTCTCGAGGCAGTGAGGTACAAGAGAGAGCCAATCATGCTGCGATACTCCTTCTGATCAACTGGCTCGCCATCCTCATCTGGGTCGAGTGAAGCTGATGTAGCCATAGGAGTGGACACCGGCTTACCATCACTCATATCAAAGCGTCTCAGGAGGTCTCGAGTGTATTTTCCCTGATGCAAGAAGGTACCCTCCCGAGTCTGCTT
The DNA here is from genome assembly GCA_017311315.1 of Dendrocalamus latiflorus. Lineage (NCBI taxonomy): Eukaryota > Viridiplantae > Streptophyta > Magnoliopsida > Poales > Poaceae > Dendrocalamus > Dendrocalamus latiflorus. Next base: position 29,608,980 of record CM029639.1, on the reverse strand, counting down.
GATTTGCAGGTGGCGAAGCCCTACGCCGAAGACGTGTCGTCCCGCTGAGGCGATGCCTACAAGGCAGACGACGAAGTCGGGCGCCGAAGACGTGCTGTCCCGCCGAGGCGATGCCAACAGGGCGGACGGCGAAGACCTGCGCCGGAGCAGCGCCGTCCTGCCGAGGCAATGCCTCCCCGGTGGAGGGTGAAATCGAGCGGCGAAGACGTGCCATCCCGCCGAGGCAATGCCTACAAGGCGGACAGCGAAGTCCTGTTTATAGGAACGGGGTCCCGATCTTCCAACAGGTTCTGGATATGTTCGATTTGGTGGAGGCGCGACACAAATCGATCTGGCTTCCGAACAACACGTTCCGAACCCCGCAATCGCAGCACCACATCTCCTCAGGTTATCAACCGTGCACAGCCCGGTTGACCTCGCCAAGAAGGCTAATCCTCTCCTGCGAATCGAAGAACACAAGCAAGAACAAGGAAGAACACAACTGAATTGCAGATGTATTGATTTAGCACTCGAAAGTTGGGGTCTCACAAACCGATGAACGGTGAAACTGTTCAAAGACTAAATAATCTAAGCAAAACCCGAAACCCTAATGGTGGGGGTGGCGGCTGGATATAAAGGAGTGAGGGGCGTGCAAAACCCCTGGACGTGCCCTAATGGGCTCCAACACGATACAAAGCCGAACGGCCCAAAAGACGGTGACGCAGAACCCTGACAGATTCTGAACGCCCACTTGTTTCAATGATTCCCGTTGACTCAGAAGGAATTGTGACATGGGACCAGATCCATTGGAAAGGACGTTTTCTCAGCTTTCCATCCATATGTAGAACATCCAAAACGGAGCCCGGATGCGATCTGGGCATCCGGTTTAGTGCGGCCTAGTCCTGGACTCCGAATTGGATTCGAAGTCGGCTTGAGTTGGCCCTCCAACATGATTCGACCGCCCATGCTGGACTTGTGCATCTCGTATGTTAGATTAATTGGGCTTGGTCCATTATTAATTTAGCAATTAATCAAATTAAATTCCTAGGCCCACATGGAAAAACTATTTAGTCCCATATGGAGAGTTGAATGGGAGTTACACCACTTTAAAAGGTGGAACGTGGTAACCCCCTTGTGGAATTGGAGAGGGCCAATACACACGCGCGCACTCGCTCGCTCGCCTCACCTCGCCACGCCACGCCGAGCCGTGCCGTGCGGTGCGGTGCGTGTGCGTGTGCGTGTACGTGCGTGCGTGCGTGCGCACGCGCAGACGTGTCGGGTGCGGGCGCGTTTTTCTTTATCTATTCGAAAATTGAAATGCACTGACTCGCTGGCAGTAACGGTGCAGTTACTAGTGGTTTATAGCTACGGTTACTTTCGAGTAATGGCTGCAGTTACTAGTCTCTTCATTTTTGCTGTTACAAGAGAACAGAGCATAAGAAGGCTCTCCTCTCCATACGAAAAGATATACGAACGAACAGTACTCTCTCTGTTTTTGTTGCTGCTCTCTGCAATCTCCAGTCCAGAACCTTGCGCGCATAAGTTTCTGGGCGAGTAGGCCTCCGAAACTTCGTCTGTTTGTGTACCTGCACGGGTAGGCGGGCGATCAAGTTTTTGGGGAGCGCATCAGCGCGACTACTCAATCTGCGACGTCTACTTCCTGGTGGTGAACCGTTCGTGGGACTGCACTGCGAACATCTTCCTGCATCAAGCTTCGTCCTGCATCACGCCTCGATCGACTACATCGAATAGGCCATCATGTCGGCTGATGGTAACGGCGCCTCCGGTGTCTCCGGCACTGGCCCCGCCCGAGGGTATACACTGAAAACTTTTCTGGTGTATTTGTTTCTGTGCGCTATGAATATGTTAATAGATGTTTCTGTTAGCTTGTTCGTTAGCGAATATGAATACATCGTTAATAGATCACTCATGCATGTTTATGTCATGTTTTATATGCTGAATTTCTGGATTAAAATATGCCGAAAATTGACTAGATTTCCAACAATCCAAAAACTTTATAGATCTTTTTCGGTAGTTGGCTTTGCTGCGTTGCTTAAGCCGCACCCTCCGTTTGATGGTTCCAATTTTAAGAGATGGCGTGCACGCGCAATCCTGTGGTTTACTGCCATGGAATGTTTTCATGTTGCACAAGGCAAGCCCGCTGAGCCTCTGTCTGATGAGGATGAACGCAAGTTCAATGCAGCGGATAACTTGTTTCGAGGTGCACTTGTCAACATACTGGGGGACAACATTGTGGATGTGTACAGGCATTTGCCTACGGGCAGAGAGATGTGGAATGCACTTGAGGCCAAGTTCGGAGTTTCCGATGCTGGCAGTGAGCTGTATGTCATGGAGCAGTTCTATGACTACAAGATGGTCGATGACTGTTCTGTAGTAGAACAAGCTCATGAGATTCAGGCGCTGGCAAAGGAGCTCGAGAACAATAAGTGCGAGTTACCGGACAAGTTTGTGGCTGGCGGTATTATCGCTAAGTTACCACCTTCTTGGTCGGGTTTTGCTACCTCTCTAAAACACAAGAGGCAGGAGTTCAGTGTTACTGATCTCATTGGCACTCTTGGTGTTGAAGAGAAGGCGAGGGCAAAAGATACTCGTGGCAAGAAAGTTGCTGCTGAGGGAGGTTCTAGCGCCAATTTGGTGCAGAAGAAGAATCCTCAGGCTTTCCACAACAAGAAGAAAAATAAGCCTTTTGTCAAGCCCAAGGCTACTACTGAGTTTAAGAAGAAAGGCAAAGGAAAGGGCAGCTGCTTTGTGTGCGGTGATTCTGGCCATTGGGCTAAGGATTGTCCAGATCGCAAGGATAAGCAGAAGAAGTCTGCCAACATGGTTATTAGTGACGCTGGAGGAACATCGGGGTACGGTAATTATTTACCTACAGTTCTTTCTGTTTGTCAATCACCTGAGTGGTGGGTTGACACTGGTGCTAATATTCATGTTTGTGCTGATATTTCCTTGTTTTCATCTTATCAGGTCGGTCGAGGTTGCTCCTTGTTGATGGGGAACGGATCGCATGCAGCTGTTCATGGTGTTGGTACGGTCGATCTGAAGTTTACTTCGGGAAAGACCGTGCAGCTGAAGCACGTGCAGCATGTCCCCTCCATAAAGAAGAATCTCGTCAGCGGATCTCTACTGTGTAGAGATGGTTTTAGGCTTGCATTTGAGTCCAATAAATGTGTCGTGTCTAAGTATGGAACATTTGTTGGTAAAGGCTATGAGAACGGAGGTTTGTTCCGTTTTTCTTTGATGGATTCCTATAATAAAGTTGTCAACCATGTGTGTAACGATGATGATGAGTCTAATATTTGGCATTCACGACTTTGTCATGTTAATTTTGGGTGTATGACGCGCTTAGCTAATATGAGTTTAATCCCGAAATTCACTTTGGTCAAAGGTTCTAAGTGCCATGCGTGTGTTCAATCGAAACAACCTCGCAAGTCTCACAAGGCAGCAAAAGAGGCGAGGAATTTGGCACCGTTAAAACTCATTCATTCTGATTTATGCGAGATGAATGGCGTGTTGACTAAAGGTGGAAAGAAATATTTCATGACGCTTATAGATGATTGCACTAGATTTTGCTACGTGTACTTATTAAAAACAAAAGATGAAGCGTTGGATTACTTTAAGATCTATAAAGCTGAGGTAGAAAACCAACTTGAGAGGAAAATCAAGTGGGTAAGGTCTGATCGTGGGGGAGAGTATTTTTCAAATGAGTTTACTTTATTCTGCAAGGAACATGGAATTATTCATGAAAGGACGCCTCCCTATTCTCCCGAATCAAACGGGGTTGCCGAAAGAAAGCATCGCACTCTAACTGATTTGGTTAACGCCATGTTAGACACTGCGGGACTTTCTAAGGAATGGTGGGGTGAGGCTATATTGACTGCGTGTCATGTCCTTAATAGAGTTCCTACAAAGAACAAAGAAGTAACACCATTCGAGGAATGGGAAAAAAGAAGCTGACTCTCTCATATTTACGCACCTGGGGATGTTTGGCCAAAGTTAACATGCCAATTGTCAAGAAGCGCAAACTTGGACCAAAAACCGTAGATTGTGTATTTCTTGGTTATGCTATTCACAGCGTGGGTTATAGGTTCTTAATTATAAAAACTGGAGTACCTGACATGCGTGTTGGTACAATCATAGAGTCCAGAGATGCTACATTTTTTGAGAATGAATTTCCTATGAAATGTAATGTACCTAGCTCATCTAGTCAAGAACCTATAATTTCCCTTGATTCCTTTGTGCCGATAGAACATGTTGAGGAAACGCCTATGGAAAATCCTGAAGAGGATAACAATGAAGTTACTCGAAAGAGTAAGAGACAGAGGATTGCAAAGTCTTGTGGTGATGATTTCATTGTATATCTCGTGAATGACACTCCAAGAACCATGGAAGAGGCATATTCTTCTCCTGACGCTGACTATTGGAAGGAAGCAGTACGGAGTGAGATGGACTCTATTATGTCTAATGGAACTTGGGAGGTCGTTGACCGTCCTTATGGGTGTAAACCTGTAGGATGTAAATGGATTTTCAAGAAAAAGCTTAGGCCTGATGGTACAATTGAAAAGTACAAGGCAAGGCTTGTGGCCAAGGGTTATACCCAGAAAGAAGGCGAGGACTTCTTTGATACTTATTCACCTGTTGCCCGATTGACCACAATTCGAGTACTACTTGCCCTGGCTGCCTCTCATGGTTTGCTCGTTCATCAAATGGACGTTAAGACAGCTTTCCTAAATGGAGAGTTGGAGGAGGAGATTTATATGGATCAGCCAGACGGGTTTGTGGTAGAAGGTCAAGAAGGAAAGGTGTGCAAGTTGTTAAAGTCTTTGTATGGCCTAAAGCAAGCACCTAAGCAATGGCATGAGAAGTTCGACAGAACTTTGACATCTGCTGGCTTTGTTGTGAATGAAGCCGACAGATGTGTGTACTATCGCTATGGTGGGGGAGAAGGAGTGATCTTGTGCTTGTATGTTGATGACATACTAATTTTTGGGACCAACCTCAATGTGGTTGAGGAGGTCAAGGACTTTCTGTCCAAGAGTTTTGAGATGAAAGATTTGGGAGTGGCTGATGTGATTCTTAACATTAAGCTACTGAGAGGAGGTGATGGTGGGGTTACACTCGTGCAATCCCATTATGTGGAGAAGGTCTTGAGTCGCTTTGGTTATAGTGACTGCAAGCCTACTCCTACTCCTTATGATCCTAGTGTATTATTGAGGAAAAACCGAAGAATAACAAGGGATCAATTGAGATACTCCCAAATCATTGGCTCATTGATGTATTTAGCTAGTGCTACGAGGCCTGACATCTCGTTTGCTGTAAGCAAGCTAAGCCGGTTTGTTTCAAATCCGGGAGATGATCATTGGCGTGCTCTTGAGAGAGTGATGCGCTATCTAAAGGCAATTGTGAGCTATGGCATTCACTATGCTGGGTACCCAAAGGTACTGGAGGGATATAGTGATTCAAACTGGATCTCTGATGCTGATGAGATAAAAGCCACAAGTGGATATGTGTTCACACTTGGAGGTGGTGCTGTTTCCTGGAAGTCTTGCAAGCAGACCATCTTAACGAGGTCAACAATGGAAGCAGAACTCACAACATTAGATACCGCTACTATTGAGGCTGAGTGGCTTCGTGAACTCCTTATGGATTTGCCGGTGGTTGAAAAACCGATACCGGCTATCCTGATGAACTGTGATAATCAGACTGTAATTATCAAGGTGAACAGTTCTAAGGACAACATGAAGTCATCTAGGCATGTTAAGAGGTGGTTGAAGTCTGTCAGAAAGCTGAAAAACTCCGGAGTGATAGCGCTGGACTATGTCCAGACAGCTAAGAATCTGGCCGACCAATTTACAAAGGGTTTATCACGTAATATGATAGATAGTGCATCGAGTGAGATGGGCCTGAGACCCACATGAGTCATACCACAGTGGTAACCTGTTCTACGTGATCGGAGATCCCGTGAAGTAGGATGGTGAAACAAGCTGTTGGTTGACTGGGAGGAGAGACCTTTACAGGGCTCATTTCTTCAATGATGCGCTTCTCTCCTATTCTGTATGGCAGGTTGGTTTTTTACCGTAATGTGATCCAAGTGGCTTATTTAGAGCAGAGATATCAGCCTACAAGACATCTTAGAAGGAACACACCTATATGAGTTCGACTGCTGGTCACAGTCTATGAGATTTGGGTGATCTCTAGATACTCATGAATAGGCATGGAGTATGACTTATATGCTCCAACCAGAGGGGATGCTTTAGGTAGCCTAGTACTAGTAAAGGAATTGGGTAAAGCTTGTTCGCACAAAACTGTCAATTCAAGGCATAGTCTATTGTTCAGTTGTGGATGAGTATAACTCCTTTCCTAAGGTGGATATTCAACTTAACAGTCTCCATCGAAACACTGGTATATCAAACAACAGCAGAACTGAGCATTTCTTGTGTGCCTTGAAATTTGGTGGGGATTGTTAGATTAATTGGGCTTGGTCCATTATTAATTTAGCAATTAATCAAATGAAATTCCTAGGCCCACATGGAAAAACTGTTTAGTCCCATATGGAGAGTTGAATGGGAGTTACACCACTTTAAAAGGCGGAACGTGGTAACCCCCTTGTGGAATTGGAGAGAGCCAATACGCGCGCGCGCGCTCGCTCGCTCGCCTCGCCTCGCCAGAAGGAACACCCGAAGCTCTGATTACCACATTACAGGAATGGGGTCCCGATCTTCCAACAAGTTCTGGATATGTTCGATTTGGTGGAGGCGCGACACAAATCGATCTGGCTTCCGAACAACACGTTCCGAACCCCGTAATCGCAGCACCATATCTCCTCAGGTTATCAACCGTGCACAGCCCGATTGACCTCGCCAAGAAGGCTAATCCTCGCCTGTGAATCGAAGAACACAAGCAAGAACAAGGAAGAACACAACTGAATTGCAGATGTATTGATTTAGCACTCGAAAGTTGGGGTCTCACAAACCGATGAACGACAAAACTGTTCAAAGACAGAATAATCTAAGCAAAACCCCAAACCCTAATGGTGGGGTGGCGGCTGGATATAAAGGAGTGAGGGGCATGTAAAACCCCTGGACACGCCCTAATGGGCTCCAACACGATACAAAGCCGAACGGCCCAAAAGACGGTGACGCAGCACCCTGACAGATTCTGAATTCCCAATTGTTTTGACGATTCCTATTGACTCAGAAGGAATTGTGACATGGGACCAGATCCATTGGAAAGGTCGTCTTCTCAGCTTTCCATCCATATGTAGAACGTCCAAAACGGAGCCCGGATGCGATCGGGGCGTCCGTTTTAGTGCAGCCTGGTCCTGGACTCCGAATTGGATTCGAAGTCGGCTTGAGTTGGCCCTCCAACATGATTTGACCACCCTTGCTGGACTTGTGCGTCTTGTAGTCCTTCTCCAAGTACTTCCAAGTCCTCTCCATGATTTCTAATCATAATTAAATCATTAGGTAGCAATCGATTCTCAAATGAACAAAAAGAAGTACTTAGGAACGAGCTCACCTGTAAATTCAATTGTCGGGCGCGAGCTCTAGTGATTGGTCCTTGAATGTCAAGTGGAGCAGTGTTGTGTGTATCCGAAGAAGTGATGTCCTCATCACCTGTGCTAGGGTCGGACCATCCCGCCGAGGTGACGCCCACGAGGCGGACAGCGAAGTGGAGCGCCGAAGACGTGCCGTCCCGCTAAGGCAATGCCTATATGGCGGACGGCGAAGTCCTACGCCAGAGCCATGCCATCCTGCTGAGACGATGCCTGGGAGGCCAAACCGTCCCACCGAGCCGACGCCTACGAGGCGGACGGCGAAGACCTGCGCCAGAGCTGGGTCGTCCCGCCGAGGCGAGGCCTCCCAGGCGGACGGCGAAATGAAACGCCGAAGATGTGCCATCCCGCCGAGGCAATGCCTACAAGGCGGACAGCGAAGTCCTGCGCTAGGGCCAGACCGTCCTGCCGAGGCAACGCCCACGAGGCGGGCGGCGAAGACCTACGCCGAAGCCAGGCCGTCCCGCCGAGGCAATGCCTACAAGGCGAACGACGAAGTGAAGCGCCGAAGACGTGCCTACAAGGCGGACAGCGAAGTCCTGCGCTAGGGTTGGACCGTCCTGCCAAGGCGGACGGCGAAGTCCTGCGCTGGAGCCAAACCGTCCCGCTGAGACGATGCCTCCCCGGTGGACAGCGAAGTCGAGCGGCGAAGACGTGCCATCCCGCTGAGGCAACGCCTACAAGGCGGACAGCGAAGTCCTGCGCTAGGGCCAAACCGTCCCGCCGAGGTGACGCCTACGAGGCGGACGGCGAAGACCTGCGCTAGAGCCGGGTCGTCCCGCCGAGGCAATGCCTACAAGGCGGACAGCGAAGACCTGCGCCAGAGCCGGGTCGTCCCGTCGAGGCGAGGCCTCCCAGGCGGACGGCGAAGTGGAGCGCCGAAGACGTGCCCCGCCAAGGCAATGCCTACAAGGCAGACAGCGAAGTCGCGGAGAGCGGGCGCGAGAAACGTAGGCCGAGGGCACGATGCACAGAGGCAGGGAGGCGGAGACGCTATTGTCCGACAGGGAGGCGATACCGCCGTTCCCCTACCTTCAAAAACTCGCACCGAGATAGGGAGAAGACACCGCCGTTCCCCTGCCTTGAAAAAATAGTGTCCGCGGAGAGCGGGCGCTTGCTGCGTAGGCTAAGGGCGCTACGCACGCCGAGGTAGGGAGGCAACACTACCGTTCCCCTACCTACAAAAACAGGGCCCGCGGAGAGCAAGCGCTTGCGGCGCAGGCTGAGGGCACTGCACACGTCGAGGTAAAGAGGCGGAGCCGCCGTTCCCCTACCTTCAAAAATAGTGCCCACAGAGAGCGGGCGCTTGCGGCGTAGGCCGAGGGCACTACGCACACCGAGGTAGCGAGGCGGAGCCACCGTTCCCCTACCTTCAAAAACAGGGCCCACGGAGAGCGGGCGCTTACGACGTATGCCGAGGGCGCTACGCACGCCGAGGCAGGGAGGCGACACCGCCGTTCCCCTACCTTCAAAAATAGTGCCCGCGGAGAGCGAGCGCTTACGGCGTAGGCCGAGGATGCTACGCACGCCAAGGCAGGGAGGCGACACCGCCGTTCCCCTACCTTGAAAAAACAGTGCCCGCGGAGAGCGGGCGCTTGCGGCGTAGGCTAAAGGCGCTACGCACGCCGAGGCAGGGAGGCGACACTGCCATTCTCCTACCTTCAAAAACAGTGCCCGTAGAGAGCGGGCGCTTGTGGCGTAGGCCGAGGGCCCTACGCACGCCGAGGTAGGGTGGCGGAGCCGCCGTTCCCAGTTCCCCTACCTTCAAAAACAGGGCCCGCGGAGAGCGGGCGCTTGCGGCGTAGGCTGAGGGCGCTACGCACGCCGAGGCAGGGAGGCGACACCGTCGTTCCCCTACCTTCAAAAACAGTGCCCGCAGAGAGCGGACGCTTGCGGCGTACACCGAGAACGCTACGCACACCGAGGCAGGGAGGCGACACCGCCGTTCCCCTGCCTTGAAAAAATAGTGCTCGCGGAGAGCAGGCACTTGCGGCGTATGCTGAGGGCACTACGCACGCCGAGCTAAGGAGGCGGAACCGCCGTTCCCCTACCTTCAAAAACAGTGCCCGCGGAGAGCGGGCGCTTGCGGCGAAGGCTAAGGGTGCTACGTACGCCGAGGCAGGGAGACGACACTGCCATTCCCCTACCTTCAAAAACAGTGCCCACGGAGAGCGGGCGTTTGCGGCGTAGGCTAAGGGCGCTACGCACGCCGAGGCAGGGAGGCGACACTACTGTTCCCCTACCTTCAAAAATAGTGCCCGCGGAGAGCGGACGCTTGTGGCGTAGACTTAGGGCACTATGCACGCCGAGGTAAGGAGGCAGTGCCACCGTTCCCCTACCTTCAAAAACAGTGATGTGGCCAAGAGGAAGACACAAGATCAATCAAGTTCTCGTGATTGAAGTTCTGTCCACAAAGTTCATGAAGTTATCAACGTCAATTCTGAGGTTTCTAAGACACAAAAAATACATATTTGGAAAGCTAATGAAGTCTACTTTCCAACAAATCAAACGGAACTTGATTTGGAGCTTCCTACACAAAGTTATGGCAATTTCATTGGAAGTTGCACGAGCTGTCCGGAGAGACGCGCGAGACTTGCCAAACATAAGGAGTCCGAGTATTGCAATGCAAGTAAGGATAAAATCTGACCACACCATGGCTTTCTAAAGGTTGAGAAGGATTCCTTTTTAGGTTCCAAATGGATTTAGAAGCCCCTTGAACGAGAAAACAAAACATATAAAAATTTGAAACCGATTCGGACTCGGATTGGGACAGCTGGCAAGACCGATACTAAAACGTCCATAACTTGCACAAACGGAGTCCAATTTGGGCGTTCTTGGACTCGTTGGAAAGCTATTTTGAAGACCCACACAATGGATGAGGTGCCAGCCATGGAATCCTCATGGTAAGTCACAAATTGAGAGAGAAACCAGAGGTAGCAGTTTAGGTATTTCCTTTTTAGTTCGTATTGGAGTTTGTTTCGGCCTTAGGCCAAGTAGTGCATGAATTGTAATCAAGGCCTTGCATTGTGCATCAATATAAGGCCAGGGCCTTAGCCCCTTTGTAACTGAGGCTATGATATGATCAGTTTTTAGACTCGTGAAATAAAGGAGAAAATCGCCATGATGGTTGGTGGCGGCCAAATTACGTGATTGCAAGGTTTTCTCGTTTGGAGTTTGCAAAGTTGGTGCAAGGCAAGAATAGGAGATTCTTGAGATTGCCCATCGAATCTACAAGGTTCATCTCTTCTAATTCGTGTCTTCTTGCTGAATTCACGGTTTGGGGAGTTCGGCGGACTGCTTCTAGTGTGCGCCTTGCATACTAGTGCAAATTGCCCTTATCAATATTGTTTGCTGCATCAAGACAAGGAGAAGACTCTATCCAAGGAGAAGGAACCTCGCTGATCATACCGGGAAAGATCGGGCCATCCCTACGCATCAACTAATCCTTAGTTGGTCCGCATCAAACAGGGCCCACGGAGAGCGGGCGCTTGCGGCGTAGGCCGAGGGCACTTCGCACGCCGAGGTAGGGAGGCGGAGCCGCCGTTCCCCTACCTTCAAAAACAGGGCCCACGGAGAGTGGGCGCTTGCGGCATAGGTCGAGGGCGCTACGCACGCCGAGGCAGGGAGGGACACCGCCGTTTCCCTACCTTCAAAAACAGTGCCTACAGAGAGCGGGCGCTTGCGGCGTAGGCCGAGGACCTACGCACGCCGAGGTAGGGAGGCGGAGCCGCCGTTCCCCTACCTTCAAAAACTTGGCGATGCACTCCCTGGTGCAACGCTCGCGAGGGCGTGATATCCAAGTGGTGCGCCGCTTAAAGCGAGGCACTCCCTGGTGTCTCGGCTATGTCGCAATTTTTATACTCTGTAGAGTACGTGGGAACATCGTCCACGTCTTGTTTATACTCCGTAGAGTGCGTGGGAATCAACATCCACGTCTTATTTATACTCCAGAGAGTACGCATATGGACAACATCCATACGTGCGCGGGATCCGCGTCTTGTTTATACTCAGTAGAGTGCGTAGGGACAACATCTGCGTCTTATTTATACTCCGCAAAGTGCGCGGAATCAACATCCACGTCTTGTTTATACTCCGAAGAGTACACATATGGATAACATCCATGCGTGTGCGGGATCCGCATCTTGTTTATACTCAGTAGAGTGCGCAGGGACAACATCCGCGTCTTATTTATACTCCGTAGAGTGCGTGCGGAGGCGGACCTCGACGCTACGTCTTATTTATACTCTGTAGAGTGCGCGCGGAGGCGTCCCCCGCTGCATCATATTTATACTCCGTAGAGTGCATGCGAGGTGAACCTCGATACTACGTCTTATTTAGAGTCCATAGACTGCGCGCGGGGGCAAGACCCCGCGCGTTGCGGGCGGTGAAGGTGCGTGCGAAGGCGGACCTCGATGCTACATCTTATTTTTACTCCGTAGAGCGCGTGCGAAGGCGGACCTCGACGCTACGTCTTATTTAGAGTCCGTAGACTGCGTGCGGGGGCAAGCCCCCGCGCGTTGCAGGCGGTGAAGCTGCGTACGGAGGCGGACTTCGATGATACGTCTTATTTATACTCCATAGAGTACGCTGACGCTTGAGGCAATCGTGCGATTTAAATCAAAAACGAGGACCAAAACAGAGGCATCAAAGAAATGGCCGAAGACTTGCGACAACAAAACGCTCCAAAATGCAGTACCAGGAATGCATTAGATGCTACGGGAGCCCAGAATTGGCCAAAACTGGAGACGCAAACATGGCCAAATCAAATGCTCTTACACAGGAACTACAGACGCAATAAACAATATGCTGCATAACTGCTTCCTTAAAGCCATGCACGCAAGAAATGCAGCGGGAATTAGTAGAGCCTTGCGGGTACCCACATGTAGTACGTACCGGGTGGGATGGCTGCACGACGCTAGCGGAGGCCCCATCGTGAGATGTGGCGCTCACGACCAACACAAGCAAGGTGGACACTGCTACGCCTTCCTCCTGGTTTTCGGCGATGCACGTGCATGGCCATGCATGCATGCAGTGTTTGAAACATAGCCTGGGTGCACTCATGTGACGAATGATGTTGACGCGCGAAGGCCCGAAGCGCCGCATGGAGGCCGGCGGAGTCTCACTCGACGTGCAAAGGCCCGACGCACAGTGCACGCATGGCAGCCGGCGAAGTCTCGTCGAGGAGAGCGAAGGCCCGGAGCGCTGCATGGAGACCGGTAGAGTCTCACCAGACGTGCAAAGGCCGAAGCGCAGTGCACGCGTGGCAGCCGGCGGAGTCTCGTCGAGGACGAGCGAAGGCCCGGCGAAGACTTGCTTGCACCGAGGCGGAGTGTCGCGGGTAGGCCAACGAAGTCGTCGCGGAGTGGAGCGAAGGTCGGCAAAGTCCTCCCAATGGCGAGGCGAAGTGTCGTCGCGGCCAGCTCGATCTCCGAAAGAGCGAACGCTGAAGCCGAAGTTGATGTCGCCCGGCATGCCGGCACATCTGGCTGGTGGAGCACTTGACGCCTACGGGGGCTCGCGCGGAGTAGACCTTGCCGAAGACGTGCAAAGGCCCGAGGCGCTGCACGGAGGCCGGCGGAGTCCTACCGGACGTTGTTGTGCGAAGGCCCGGAGCGCGGCGTGGAGTTTGGCGAAGGCTCGCCGAAGACGTGCGAAGGCCCGAGGCGCTTCACGGGGGCCAGCGGAGTCCCACCGGACGTTGTCGTGTGAAGTCCTGGAGCGCGACGTGGAGTTCGGCAAAGGCTCACCGAAGACGTGCGAAGGTCCGAGGCGCTGCACGGGGGCCGACAGAGGATTGGGCGGCCTCGTCGGGGTCGACTCCTCATGTGCAGTGCGGAAGCCGAAGACGCCGAGGCGGAGGCCAGCGGAGATCCGGCGTGGGCGACGAGCGCAAGGAGGCGAAGTCCTAACGCGCGGAGTAGGAGGTGTGTCTCTGCGCGGAGGCCGAGCTGTGGCGCAGACTCCGACGTTGCGCGAAGCCCGGGTACTTCATCGCGAGGTCGTCAGCCTCTGGTGCTGCCGGAGACACTTGGGATTTGCATTGCTTGGGTAGTGAACGACGAACAGTCGGTGGAGCCACGGCGAGGAGGCGCCGAGGTGCACGGAGGCCGAAGCAGCGGAGCCACGGCGGACCTTGTCCACCTCGCCAAACCCGTCGGAGCCGACCTTGTGCGCGTACTTCTGGGTGAAAGCGCGCAGCTGGTCAGAGACGTGCGCCTCATGCACGCGCGTGGCGTCGCGGCGGAGGCAACCAGCGCCCAGACTGTGCTTGCTTGCTTGCTTTGATAGACATTTAAGTGCATGCATGTATATGTGCATGGACGTATGCATGGATAGATATTTACGCATGCCTGGATGGAGACGTGGACGAGCTTGCCGCCATGCATGTATGTATGAATACGCATGTGCGGCTCATACGTACATACTCGTGGAGGCGTAGAGACTCGGCGCGGAGACTCGACACAGAGGCTCTGCTTCGCGCTGAGACTCACAGAAGCTCGTCGCGTAGGCTCAACATGTGTTGGCGAGATCGGGATCACGGAGTACTTGGCCCGAAGACGGCAACAGCAGACAAGCGGCGTGGCCGGCATCCAGTCCGACCTCGTCGCCGGCATTCCCGCCAAGTGCAGCGTCGACATCAAATGCGGCATCAGCGCCTCCACAGATAATAGTTAGTAGTTAGTAGTAATTCGTACTAATTGATGCAGTTATTGCACGGTCGCATGCAAGGCTAATACACGTAACCGTGACATGTAATCGTAAGATGCATGCAGGAACTAAGGGGATGGAATGGATGCAACACAACGCTAGAAATGGATGGATACGCCTTGGCAGCGGAGTCTCGCGAAGGTTCCGAGGTGGCTTCCGACGGCGCGGAATCCACGGTCGCGTAGGGGTGAGCGGAGATCGTGACGCAAAGTCCCAAAGCCGCCCGGAGGTCGCAGGCAAGGAGACTCCTAGGCAGCCTTCGACTGCGCGGAGTCTCTAGGCACGCTGAGACGAGGGGAGACTCGACGCCATGCCTGAACGAAGGCCACGGCGACCCAGATGCCTAAACACAGGCTTGGGCGAGAGCCAGTGCGGACCACGCTGGCGGCGACCCCCAGTCCACGAGGCAGTTCGCGCATCTGGATCTTGCTACACCCAAGGACCCATCCATCTACTCCAGATCTACTTTATTATGCTTGTGCATGTAATGAATGCGATCGCATGCCATAGGGATGCTCTTATGCACGATAAATATATACCGAGGTGAATAGGCTAATGCCAAGAACTTATCTGCGGCGCTCATGACGACGGATCGATGGATTTTTGGTAGTGCCTTCTGTTCCCGTCGAATGGGATCCAGCACGCCAAGACGCATCTCCACCCAGCCACAGCGACTCTTCTATGCGTGACTTCTTGCCCAGTCCCCACCGACGGCACCATCTGTTGTGGCTACAGGCCAAACAGTGAAGAAGGGGACTGGTAGAAGGAGAAGATGAGAGCTAGATCTGTGGGAGAGTTGGTAAGAATGAGAGGATGTGCCCTCTCCTGCCCCTCCTGGGGGTTTATATACATGAGTGGGGTAGAATGGGAAATCCCCATTCTACCCCTTAGTACTTACAAAGGATGAGGGTACATTGGTATATTTGCACTGGTATATTCTCTACACTATTGGGCCTATTACATGCTGGACTAGTTGCACGGCCCAGTCGCAGGGGGTTGGGCCACCCCCACAACAGAAGGCACTCTTGACGTCCATCTGGTAAAGCTTGAAGCCTTAGACGCTGCAAAAGCAAGCAAGAACCTAATAGCCTCTAGCCTAGCTACAGGGGCAAAAGTCTCCTCAAAATCTAGACTCTCAACATGGGAGAAACCCTGAGCTACCAATCTAGCTTTGTTTTGAATGACTACCCCATCCTCACTCTGCTTGTTTTTGAACACCCACTTAGTACCTATGACATTGTGACCTCTAGGGGGCTCAACAAGCGACCAGACCTTGTTTCTCTCAAAGTTTTCCAACTCCTCATGCATGGCATTGACCCAAAACTCGTCTGAAAGAGCTTGACAAACGTCCTTGGGCTCGAATGAGGCAACAAAGGTAGAGTGGAGACAGAAGTGAGACATGCCAGATTTTGAGCGGGTGACATGCTCAAAGAGATCTCCAATCATCTGCTCTGAAGGATGATCTTTTTGGATATGACGGGGAGGTCCTGGATGAGAAGAAGACGTGGCCTCTACCTCATGAGCTAACGAGGTAGGAACAGAGCCACTAACTCCAGAAGATGTGGAAGGCATGGGCTGATCTCCTCGAGGTGCAGTGGAAGAAGCAGGCACCTCAAGGGGAGAAGGAATTGGATCAGGTAAACCACCTTCATCTCCATCCTCCTCATCATCCACAAAGATGGGCTCGGACTACTCTACAGAACCTGAGATATCGGGTCTAGTCCCCGGACTAGCCTCGTCGAAGGTCACCTCACAGGTCTCTTCCATTATACTAAACTCGTAGTTCCAGACCCTATACGCCCACGAAGAAGTCGAGTAGACCAGAAAGATCCCATCACATGATCGTGACTCGAACTTATCTAGGTTCCCGGACTTCAGAATAAAGCACTTGCAACCAAACACGTGAAAATGAGAGACACTGGGCTTTTGCCAGTGTCTCAACTCATAAGAAGTGTGATGCAAGTGTGCCCTGAGAAAAACTCTATTGAAAACATGGCACGCGGCGGCTATCGCCTCAGCCCAAAACTTCCAAGGTGTAGAGTACTCATCAAGCATCCTCCTGACCATCTCGACCAAGGTACAGTTCTTCCTCTCCACGACGCCATTTTGCTATGGGACGTGCGGAGAAGAGAACTGGTGCTCTACACCTGTCTCATCACAAAACCTCTCAAAGTAGGAATTCTAGAACTCCGTGCCATTGTCACTGCGGATCGCTCGTAAGGCACCCGGGAGCTCAACAGAAAAGCCTACTAAAAAGACCCCAGAAATGGGTAAATGTCTCATCCTTTGAGGCTAAGAAAAACACCCAAGAATACCTCGAGAAGTCATCAACCACAACAAGAACATACCACTTCCCTCCTGCTGACTGCACCCGAGCTGGACCAACAGTGTCCATATGGAGCAGCTGTCCTGGTGCATCGGTCATAGTCACTGTGATCGGAGGATGAGAAGCGGCAACCATCTTGTCGTGCTGACAAGGAGCGCAAACCAGATCTTTGACCATCTTGAGTTTGGGCAGACCACGAATGAGATCATGGCCGCTAACTCGGGTCAAATGGTCAAATCAAATATGACCAAGTCTCCTATGCTAAAAAGTAAGGTCACGGGACTCAGAAGCAACTAAACACCTGAGAGGATCACCAGAAGACTCAACAAAATCAGCACGAAAGATCTTCCTATATCTAGAAATCCCGCAAACCAGACTCCCCAAAGAATTAAGAATTTTGCAAGCATTTTTTTAAAGCTCACCTCGAAACCATCATCGGTAAGCTAGGAAATTGAAAGCAAATTATACTGCAGCTTACTAACCAAGGCAACATTTTTTAAAATGAAAGAATCATTCACACGCACTGTGCCTTTGGCGGTGACACGCCCAGACGAGGCATCTCCGAAGGTGATCGTCTTATCACCTGGAGCTCGGGCTAGGGAAGAGAACCAACGAGAATCTCCGGTCATGTGTCGAGAACATCCGGAGTAAACGAGCCAAAACTCTCCCTTCCCCGCCCGGCGAACCTGAGTCAACGAGAGAGAAACGGCTCAGTACTGGGATAAATCAAAAGAGATTTTGGAACCCAATACTGAGTCACACGAGCAGAAGAAGTAGTCACACACGACTGACCTCTAACTACCCTACGCTCTCCGTCGCTCAGAAAGCCAGAAGGTCTACGAGCAGACCTAAAGCTGTTGTCGGGTTCGACTGCTATGGAAGAGCGAGTCGATGTACCGGCAATACGCTGATCTCGATGGGGAAAATGAGACCTACCCTCAGGACAGCGGATATCACGAGCAGAGGCAAATCGAGGACGAAAATCAAAAACACCAGAAAAGCCAAGCCCTCGATGCTGCCTAAACACATCAGTATGATCAACCCTAGACCTTGTGTTGGTCTTAGGTGCACTCAAGGTCTGGGGCTGACCCTGAATACGCCTAAGATCACGAACACGATCTCTCCGCGCAATCTTGGCGCGCCTAAAGCATCTCTCAATCATATGTTCTTCCTTCTGATAGAAGGTGCAATGAAACTTTGCCTTCTGGGAGGTCGAGCCAACAGGTGTTACCACCTTACTGTCAGAGATCCCTTGGACAAAGCCCGCAGATTTGAACTCAACCATTTTAGATCTAGGCTTGACCTCGATCACACCTACTGCTATGGGTCTGAGAACAACAGGTGGATGCTTCCTAACATCCTCAAGAAAATCGTATCCTAGACCTTGATTGAACTTGCAAATCTTGGACTGGTCTAGAATAAGATTCAGCTTCTTCTTGCCGCTTACAAATCTCTCGAGAGTGTTCATAAGATACTGACACTCCCAAAAGAGAGAGGTGCAAGAAGAGCAGGGGGAAGAAGGGACAGCAGAAGGAGAAGAAGAAGACCCAACAGCAGAAGAAGGAATGGCATGTGGACGCACAGCCGCCTCAACATTAAGGTCTTCGCAAGGACTAGGAGGGACAATACTACCTCTAGCTGTTTGGTCATCGTGTCTAAGCGTCTCTACTTCTTTGGGCATCGCCCCCACACCAGCACACACAGTACAAGGAGATTGTGACTTCTCTAGAAGGTCCTTAGTTAGCTTCACACATTTGTCATCTAATGCAATCAACTCAAATTTTAGTTTTTCACAATTATTGCATGGTGAGCTAACAGGGTCCTTAGAAGCATATTGAGCCATTTTCTTATTTTAATCAACCATTTCTTGAAATTGTTTAGAAACTGATTCAAGCTTAAAGGTCAATTTAGGACAGTTAGTATAAGAAATAATGGGCTGAAGCAAAGAAGCATGCAATTCAGCAATTTTATGGTCTGCTCTTTTTAGGTTCAATTTCAAGTTATTGCAATTTCACATGTTTCTGGCAGATCAAGGAGCATAGTATAAAGACCTCTAAATGCATTGTCCTTATCCTCACATGAGGTGCAAGAAGTAGTCTCAACAACAGTAGATGAAAGAGCAGCTACCCTACTCATTTCTAGTTCAGCAAGCAGACTAACATTCTCCACCTTAACAATGTCCAATTCAGAAGTCAGACTATCATAAGAGGTCCTTAGTTTCTCCATATTTCCAAGCAAAGAAGAAAACATGTCACATTCATCACGGGAGGGAGCAGGTATAAGTGAAGTAAGCTCCCGTGATAGTCTATCTACTTCCTTCTCAAGATCACCACACCTAGCTCTAGATCTAGCATAAAATCTTCCTAACTTAAGAATGCATCATTGTGCTAATCATAGGAGGGATCTACCTCATCGGTATCCGTGTAGAGGTCGTCGTCGCTGACGTCGGCCTCGTTGGCCATGAAGCACTTGCCGATGAAGTCGTCGTCGTCCTTGGGGTCTTGACCATCCATGCGGTCGTCGTCACTCCAACCTTCCATGTCCCTGAAGTCGATGTCGTCGAAGGCGGTGAAGACGCGATGGAATAGCTTCTTGGCTTTGCCAAGCTTGCGGAACTTCTTCTTGCCTTGGGCATGAGCTGGGGGCTTCTTGTTGCGGTTCTTGTCGATGTAGTCGTTCTTGCTCACGCCGCCATAGTCATTCTTGCCGCTCTACAGCTTGGGGCAATTCGCCTGAATGTGGTTGGGGCCACCACACTCGAAGCAAATTATCGGCCCACTCCTCTTTCTGTCCCTCACTCTCTTGTATGCGTGGGAGAACTTTCTGGCTAGAAGAGCTAACTGGTCATCTGGTAGCTGCTCTAATTGATCATCAGTTACGTCACAGAGAGCAGCTAGGGAAAAACTAGCAGCATTATCAGAGAAAACACCAGAAGCAGGACTGGGATCGGTGACCAATGCCATCGACTATGACTTTGACCTACGAGAGAATATGTCAATCTCGTGAGTCTTAAGGCGTGAGTACAGTGCGTCAAGAGTCAAGGTCGAGTGGTCTGTCGTGTCTTTGATGGTGGTCACCTTCATCTCCCAAACACGCAAATCAAGAGCAGATAGCATCTGTCGAGCATTGTCCGAGTCGGGGTATGTGAGACCGACCGCTCGGAGATTGCTCATAATCTTGTGAAACCTCGCAAAACACTCATCCGAGGACTCACCAGTGAGCATTTCAAACTTGTTGTAATCTCGCTTGAACTGGTCCTGTCGTACCGTCTTGATCTGGGTGGTGCCCTCATGGTATGCATCGAGGGTCACCCAGATGTCGAAGGTCGACGTCAGATAAGAGATAAGATCGAATTCGCTTCTGCTTAGACCATGAATTATGAAGTTCCTCGCCTTAGCATTCGCCTCAACATCGGCCATGTTTCCGGCATTGATGTTCTCATCGGCAGGAACAATATATCTGGTCTTGACCCGCCAGATGGCGTAGCCCTGAGCCTGGATGTAGGTCTCCATCCGACTCTTCCAGAAGGGATAGTCGATCCCATCGAAGATCGGGGGCTTGGTGGAATACTTGTCTGTCGCCATGGCTCTAGAGACTGGTTAAGATCTACGAGGAAGAGCTAACCGGCTCTGATACCAATTGTTGGACCGAAATGGCAACAGATGGGGGTGAATGGTGCCTTCAAACCGCCCCGAGTATTCTCCCCAAAAATTCTTCTCCGATAGCTATAGAAGCTATGAAGCAAGAAAGTAAAAAGGCTTCACTGAAAACTTGAAGAAACAATCAAACAAACCCAGCACAAAAAGCGAAGCAGAGAAATCTGAGCATGAACTGCTGTCCAAACAGACCTTTGACCGAGAATTAGTCCATAAAGACCGAAAGACGACTTCCTGTGGTCACACTAGCTGAAACAAGTAATGGAAAACAGCCTGGCTAAAAACAAAAACTAAAAGGCAAAAGACACAGAGATTACCAATTTTGTCAAAGCACAATCAAAAACTGTAAAGCGGAGACATCAAAAGAAAGAAGGAAGGCAAACCCAAAAAGAAAGTAAACTGGAGAAGGGGTTTGTTTGTTGCCTGACAAAGGTTGGCACAGAGATACTCAAAAGAAGCCGAAAGCAGACTAAGAAACTGAAAACAGGAAGCATTGATTTTCAGATTGCAGCCGCAAGGAACAGACAAAAACAGTGATGACCGAAATGAGCTTAAACTGCAGACTAAATGAAGGGGCTGCTGAAAACAAAAGACTAAGACACTACAAAACTGAAGCAGCAAAAAGTAGGAAGGCAACCAAGAAAGAAAGGAGAACTGGCCACCTAAGAAGAACCGAAAACAGCAGACCAAAAACAACACATGAACTGCAAGTAAATTCAGAACTGAGAGCAGAAACTAAGTTCTGAACTTCTGTTATTCAGCCTGACCGAAAACAGTAACTTTCAGTTTTAAATGCTGATCCCTACGGACTGCCAAGTAGAGTAACAGAGACTGCGAATCAGTGATCACAGAAAAAGAAAGAACCAAAAGTAACAGTCATCAGGAGCAGTTGAAAAGCAGATCGGTACAGTAAATATCAAGCTGAAATAAAACAGAGATCGTGATGAACACAAACTGCTTTTCTGGAAATTCTCACCAGGACTAAAAACAAAATAACAAATCTAAAATAGGGGGAGGAAACCAGACCCAAGAAGTAAACGCAGCAAAAATTGAAAAGAAAGGACTGAAGATAACCGAAAATAATCAGGGAGAGAGCTACTGCCGAAAATTGGTACTCTGAACCGAAAAGGCTTTGAGTTTCTCTAATCCCTTGATCAAAAGATTCTTGATTTCTACAAGGAATCCACTCCAGATCAAGAGCTGAAACATTTTTCAACAAGAAACTCAAGAACACGAGGATCCTCTGTTTACACAAAACAGTAAAACCTAAAAACCGAAAAAGCAGAGGAAGTTGATAGCGATCAAACTTTTGAAGAGAAACAAGCTAGAAAGGCTTTTTCTCTCGGGAATTTGCTGGCCAAAGAGCCTAGTGAATCAATCCCGGTTCAGAGAGAAGGATATAAACTCCAAACAACAACCAAGAGGCAAAGAACAAAAAGAGAGATCAAAGCAAGACACATAACAGAACAAGACAGAATGGCTCAGACACATGATTTCTTCATATTAAAACAGAGAGATGAATGCTTGTACAAGAATGCAAGAACTACAACCATTTCATCCCCATACGCGCTTTCACATTCTGGACAACATGAGCTCACAGAGACAAAGCACAAGACCACCTCCAACTCACGCAGACTCTCGCATAGACTTGGGAGACAACAGCACAACAACTCCTGCTCTCCTCACCTACTCTCCAACAACTTCTCAACAAACAAAGACTAAAAGCAAAACCCTAATCCATGCATGCACCAGGAGACACACCTCCTCTATTTATAGCTTTTGGATAACGAGTCTCCAACCAGTTTTACCCGCTAACTCAAATCGAATCCACTTCCTTTTGTGCAGCCCAGCGTATTTACCAAAACGCCACTCCTGCACCTTCTGGGAAGCTTCCACATTTCATGCCATCCAAGCCTCGCAGCCACCTCGAGTCCTCACCGTCTTCGGCACATCCCGATCGCTCCAACCTCAGCACCGCCTGTGCCTAGTCCGGTCAACCCGTGCCTCGCCACGACTCTGTCTCAAAGTCCTGCAGCCATCACAGACAAGAAACAAATCACATAGCACCGCTGGATATATTGTAACCATACATTAGCATAAGACGAAATACTCAAAGCCCAAACCGATCGAAACAAAAAATAAACGACTTAGGCACGTTCGACCTAGTTCGACAAGGTCCGACTGAAGCCGGCTGCACCACGCAACGACATGGCTCGAACCACTCAAACCAAACTCAAACTTTCCCGAACACGCGTCAATTACTCATCACAAGCATAGGGTCACCTCCACATGGTCTCTAAGAAAATCCCCAAAATAACAGAAGAGAGAGGAATGCTTCTCTAACAAGTGGGGCCCGAGAAATTTTAATGATTTTTTGAGTTATTTTGTGATTTTGAACTGTAGTGAATGACATGTGGGGCTTTTTGCTGTGCATACAGTAGATGGGCCCACCTATCGGTGGCCCAAGCTTTGAGAATGGGTTTTTATTAGATTTTTAAACCAGGGGGTCAACTGTTAGTATCTATATAATGGTCAATTAAGACATTCATTAGTTGGGCTAATGGCATGTGCTAAATAAATCACGCAGCTACAGAGATGTGATACAATCTCTTCCCTGCCAAGAGGAAGGCGGAGCTGGCTGGCAGTCTGAGAGGCCACAGTGGTGCGATAGCATTAGCAAAATGGGTTACCAGGCCTTGCGCACATCCCCGGGTGAAGTGTCGCAGCCTAATTTGACCCGGCTGTGATGGGGCGGCAAGCTAGGCCGTGGCCGGAACAGGGGATGGTGCATTCCAATGGCCTGAGGCATTAGAATTCGATTGACCTACATGGGAGCTTCTATGGGTTGTTATGAACTCACTCAAAGCTTGGTTTGCAGTCAGGATGGAGCCGAAGGAGCTGGCGTCGGGGATGGCCTTGGCAGCGAGGTTGGTGACGATGTCGACTCACCGAAGTAGGGAGGGAGCTCGATGAGGTTGGTATCGACTTTGTAGTTGCCGGGCGGTGCTCCTTGCTTGGTTAATTGGACCGAGATGCAGTATAACGCCAAGACGATGGAACGTCGAAGCCAGAGAGGAAGGAGCTCGCCGGTGGCCTACAGGGGGAGAGAAGCCGATTAGGCGAGGGAGGAGAGAGAATGAGTTATGGTGAACTCAGGGAGAAGCTCATGAGGTCCTGAGGTCCACCGAGGGGAGCTGGCGATGGACTGCCGAAGGAAAAGCGAGCGTTAGAGGCAGCAGGAGTGAGGCACTAGCTCGGGAAATGTAGGGGAAGGCTGAGCGAAGCTGGTGTGGAGCAAGGGGCTCGAGCTGCTTTCTTATAGGCAGATAGGAAGACTAGCGTCGTGGAGCCTCAATGTGGCTACAGTGTGGGGTGCGGCAACCGGAGCTCGCCACATTAGCTTGGAAAGACGGCAAGTACCACATGTTGTCGCGGCACGGAGGTGTTGTCACAGCAGGGCATTCCTTGGCCCAGCGGTCATAGGAGGGTGGAGCGGAAGACGAGGTAGATGGGATGGCTGCTGCTATAGCAAAACTCTGGCGGGGGGTCGAGACGGGGACACTGTTGTGGCAAGCGTGGGGGCCACGACGGCACAGGCACGGCAGGGCCGGACCACGGCGGCGCAACATGTGGGAGTAGAAGCAGAGCCTAGTCAAGGCGGGGCTGCGGTGACGCGAGGGGTCAACAGGAAAATAGGGGAGGTGCGTGGGAGCCGATGCAACGCAGCGGTCCAAGCGGTCTCATCGTCCTTCAGCTAAGCGGAGGAGGGCGCGGTCTACCAGGGGCTGGGGTGTGTGCAGGGGCTCCAAACCACGGCGGAACTAAAATCCATAAGCTTCAGCTCAAAAGAACAGGCCCTATGGCTTTTGGCAACGGCTTTTGGCTTTTGAGTTATTCATACGAGAGATTATAGAGTAACAGAAACTCACATGCAGTTGTTGCCAATATAAATAAAGTCGATATAGTATGCACTATAATTAACTAGTAGACCCCATCTTGAAAAAATACTTCGTTTAAAAGCTAGTTACTGTAGAAAAGCCAAAAGCTGAAAAAGAACATGGCCTTATTTTTCTTATCTGTTAATTCACACATATTACAGTATAATGCCCTTGCTATATAGTACCAGGACTCAGACAACTAGGAAGACAAACGGACTAGGACTCAGTAACACCTAGTACTCGAGACGGCTAAGAAAAAAAGGAAATAAAAGAAAGATTAAACTCTAACATATTCTCTCTTAATCTTGACTTACATCATCATAGCAGGGTTGATTTCATCATCACTAAGAGTTTTAGTAAAAAGCATTTTCTTCTCCTTCTTTGGCTTGCGGCATTCTGAAATAAAATGTCCATAATCATTACAATTATAGCACATCATTTTTGCCTTATCAAACTTTTGATTCCTGCAACCTCGTCCACCACTGCTGGAGGTTCCCTCACCTTTGTACTTCGATGATCGGGCCTTCCACTCGGCGTGGATCAGTAGGACATGTTCGTCGTTATTATCACTGCTATCACGCGTTCGTTCCTCGTAAGCCTTAAGACGACCGATGACCTCCTCCATGATCATTGCCTTCAGGTCTCCAAATTGCTCTTGTTGTAGTTGTGGGCAATATTTTAATTCCAAATTTTAGCAGGAGGCAAACACAATAAACCAGTGATGCAAAACTTACTACTAACAGTAGACTACTCATCATACTTCAGAATATACACAAGAAAATATAGTAACAAGGTTGAACGAACGCGCAAACGACTTACTTTTTCGCTTGATGAAGAACAGGAAGCAGCACAGACTTGACGCAGTGCAGAACGTAGATGATGCAGTGCAGTGAGCGATCGCACAGATGTGCGCTGCCCAGAAACCTTATTGCCGCCCCGCGCAGGAACTCTCTACGGCAACGATTCAGAGATAGCCGCTCTCTCTCCTTCCAGGTGCACACCGGGAAGAAAGGTTGGCGAAGTTCAGACGGGGCAGTACAACAACACAAATTACTGCTCAATTACTCTCTAGTAACTGCCCATTGAACTGAAATAATTCACTGGTAACTGCTCAATTATTCACTGGTAACTGAAAATATTTAACCAGTGATTTACCCACTGATAACTATCTGTCATCAAAAACCCAATTAAGCCTCAAATTCAAACGTTTGAATCTCATTCAAACAGAGGGAGTGAGGTGCAGGGTTCAGCAAAAATAAAGATGGACTTCCTTCACACGATCGGCGCTAAGGTGCATTATCTTCAATGCCTCTCATGCATCTTTGGCAGTCTTCTTTTCGACCAGTAGGAAGAGCGTCTTCTCTAGAATATCCTGATAGATGGCCACTAGTGCCATCTGATCCTTGCGCACATTGACGTTGTTGTTCTCGACTGTGTCTTATACTCCTTAAGGTCTCATGTACACATTCATCTTAATTGATTAGGCTGCATAATTGCTCGTCATGAGCATTAGATAATGCAGCAAGACGACAAAACTGTCATTCGCCATCGCACCCAATGTTGCCTTATTACCAGTGACACCATTTTTCGAAGAGTGCGGCGTGATTTTAGGCATACACGGATTAAGAATTCATACTCTAATATTAATTGTTAGCTTCAACCAGGATCAACACACGTAGAAGAAGAAACACAAACACGAGAAAATTACTTTACGGCGCAACTCAACTTGCGTCTTTTTTTATTGTTCTTATTTGCTAACTCACACAATGCCCCTGCTTACACAGTATCCAGAGAGAACTAGGAAGACAAATGGACTAGGACTCGGTAACACCTAAGTCTCGGACATGGTCAAACAAAATAGAAAACTAAACAAAGATTAAACTCTAACAGCCTTCTCTCCAAGGCAAGCCACTGCATGACTTAAGAAGCTGAGGGTGTGTTTGGTTGCTTTTGGGTAGTGGGATCGTATATCCTGGATGAGGGGAAGCTGGATGAGGAGGGCCGTATTTTGAAAAAGAAGAGTGTTTGGTTCGATGTATCTGTGGATACAGGCTGAATGAGTATGTGATTGGTAGTCTGTATATGAGACTGTATGAAGGTCTTGCTCGACTCCCTCGGTCCTAGACGGGCAGATTCGGTCGAAATGGCCTTCACTCCCGGTCCCGGATGAGACCGTATGCGGGGACGAGCGGATCTAGGCTTCCACAGTAAATTCGTCCAACCAAACACCCGAATTTTTCGCAATATACGGTGGAGCTGGGATCCGACCGTCCATATTCAGCAAACCAAACACACCCTGAGGAACGAGTACTTCCAGACCGAGCAGCCCACGTTGTCGCCCCGCAGCGGAGCTTACGCGCAGCAAACGGCCTCAACGAGACGGTGTGTGTTAGGTGATCATATTTTACAAATTATAAATATGAGATATCAAATTAATAATATAGACATATATTAGAGAATATAATATTAGATTGATCTATCATAAGACGTTGTGGAAATTGTTATATTCTTAAGTATCATCAATTGATCTCATACATAATGTATATAAGATTCTTAGACCGGAGATCGTCACTGTTTTCTACATATGTAATAATTTACCTAAGGGTTGCTAAACACTACTCCGTAACTGGGTGGTCATAAAGATAGCTTTCAGGTTTACTATGAAACATGCAGAGAAATATGAGCAATCAAGGTAGAATTTGCCCCTCCTATATAATAGAGAGATATCTCTGGTCCTCTCGATATGGTTGGATTAAGAAAGTAAATGGTTGTGCCAAATATGGTTGAGGAGTCAATCACAACTGAGTAATCTACTACATGTTCGAGTGAATAATTGAATTATCATAGGATGGCACGTTTCTCACCTTGAGATCGATCTGGTATTATGAGGCAAAGAGATTGGTATATAAGCACTATATAGATTTATCTGATATGATACTTATGTATGTTTGGGAGTCGTTATGTCCTACTAGGAACCACTACCGACTTATGGACCAAAAAGGAGTTTTCAGCTTATGTCCAAATATACATGAACCTATATAGTCACATACTTAATGAGTTGGAACGATAGGGGTCCAAATGATAGTCTCAGAGTGGGATACGATCTCTACTCTATCGAATAAAGATCCAACCTAACGATTTTCAAGTTGGATATGATATCTGATTGTATCGGATAAGAATTCGATTGTAGGCTATATAAAGAGAGGTGTGGGGACTGAGAGAGGTATCCTAAAACACACCCATCGAAACCCTAGCCGTTACCTCTCATAACCCCTACCATGCGTGCTGGTTCTAGCATGCCGACGCACGATGTTTTATCCATGGACATGTGGACCTCAGTAGAGACGCTGCTGCGACTGCGGCGCTGATCGGGAGGATCGCGAGGAGACGGTTGGTTAGAGGACGATTGACTACTTCCAATACATTGACGCGCTCTTCGCTGAACTGGGCGCTTCAAATTTATTTCAATTGCACTGTGCGTCTAGTGGTAATGATTTATGATCTCTTATTCGTATAGCTTCCTAGTTTATGTGGTAGAATTTTTTTATTTTGCGCTAGTGTAGACTACCCGTATCCCAATAGTGTGTGTCATGAAGTTCAAGAGAAACATCGCCTACCCGTAGTCCGCCGATATCTTCAACCTTTGAGGCGAGAGGATTAATAGAATAAATCTTAATTTTTGGTTGGGTCTGTTTATTTTAGAGAGTTTGTTTTATATTTAGAAAGTATTTGTTAGGGATACTAGATTCGGTTTATAATCTCTTTTGGATATGTAGAGTCATGATCGAATATGAAATTAGTTAAGAGAGAGAAATAGAAAAAGCGAAAGTGCTCTGTGCCCCCGGAGAAAAGAAACCAATTTATCGTGTTCTTTCTCCCGGCGTTTGTCTGGTGTTTTGTTCTTTCCAACAGAAAGCAGCACGTGGAGCTTCATCACGTAATGGGCAAGGGGGAGAGGCGCTGTTCCAGCGGGACCCACAGAGAAAAAGCGAGGCGCTGCTTCGTTGGTGCATCACGTCTTGACGGCAGGAGAGCACGTCGCCACGTCCAGCATAGGAGTTGACGCGAGTCGCCCATCCCACGAGTGTGTCACTTAGGGAATGTTTGGTTGCCAGCCACAGTTTACCACGCTTAAGATTAGACAAATTTAATCAACTTTGGGAGCTGTTTGGTTACAGCCACAGTTGTGACAAGATTCCCTTCCAGCAAACTAGATCCCACACGTCAATGACTCAAAAAAGTGTGGCAAGATTCTCTTAGACTTGCTAAGGTGTGGCAAAGAATTTGAGCACCTCAACTTAGGCAAGTATGGCAATTTTTGTTGGCAAAGTGTGGCTAGCAACCAAACAGCCTCTAAAGCTGTAAAAAAAATAAGCTCAAAACTTATGAGCTACTCGAATTTAGTTTATTCTATATTTAATTTGAGCTTGACTTAAATTATAAATGAGCCAAACTCAAGTTTGATCATGAGCTCATGAACTTCACCGAGCTGAACTCGAATAGTTCACGAGTCTCGATTCAATCTTAAATAGTATGCATATTAACATTTACCGAGCTTACTTGAGCCGAACTCGACCTCGAGTTTTTCTTATTGTTGAAAATTAGTATATGTTTGAATTATTTTTCCTGTTATCGAGTTTACTAGAGTCGAGTTCGAACTCAAAATTTTCTTATTATTGAAAAATAGTATATAATAAATTATTTTAATTGTTGTCGAGCTTCAACGAGCCGAGCTCGAGTCTACTTGAGCTTAGGCCGAGCCGAACTCGAACCCAGGTCCAAGCTCGGACCCCAACTCGAGTTCAGCTAAAGCTTCTACCGAGCTCGAGCCTAGAAGACCAAACTCGCTCAAGCTTGGCTCGTTTATAGCCCTACATGTCACGTCGGGGATCAACGGGAGACTCTGGAAGACACGGCGACAGATCAACAAGGCAATGGAGTAGTGATTCCTCAAGATTATAGGTGAGAAGGTAGAGCTGTCCAAATGGGCCGGGCCGTGACGGGCCGCACCGCGACCCGGCACTGTAGACCCGGCCCACGAAGGCACGGCACGGCGGACCGGGTCGTGCCTGGGCCGAGGGCGCAGCACGGCCCGTTAAGAAATCGGGCCGTGCCGGCCCGGCACGGCCCGCCCAACGGCACTAAACGGGCCGTGCCGGCCCGATTAGTTTGAAAAATAGCCATTTTTGTGACCGTTGGGGGGTAAAAAATTCGGAAAAAATAGCAAAAAATTCGGAAAAAATCTGAAATTTTTCCTATAAATAGGGGGTCATCTGGCCTCCTTCTTCCACACCTCAAATCTCATTCTTCTCTATCGGTTTAGCTGTGAAAAATCTGAAAGTGTTAGCGCAAATTTGGTAAAAATTCGAGCAAAATTCCGAAAATTCAAAAATGTTCAAATTTTTTGTGAGAGCTGCAAAGGAGGTAATAATGCTGTCTTATTTTAAATTTTTGGTATTATTTGTTGGATTAATTTTTTGCTATTATTTGTAGGTTTAATAGTAAGTTAATCGTTTTTGCTATTTCAATTTGCAGCTGATTACTTGATTAATGGATAACTACAATTTTCAACTCTCCGAATTCGGGCTCTCGGCGGAGGATATGCAATCGTTTCAACAAGCATATCCATCCGCGGAAGGACCACATGTACAAACTGGAGATGCCGAAGAACCGACGGCCCCGGTTGCGCAGGGTCCAATCGATCCATCTTCTGCTGGCTCAACAAGTGCATCCACGACCCAAAGCACGGGTGCAAAAAAAACAAGAGCTAGTACATCAACAGTTTGGAATGATTTCGACAAGAAGATCAAGACCGACAATGATGGAACTGAAGTGAGGTATGCTGTTTGTAAAATTTGTGGTAATGAATTGAGTGCAAAATCTTCAGGTGGGACGGGTCATCTACAACGACATGCTGCAAGCTGCAAGAAAAGGCAAGGAATACAAATGCGCCAGACACAGCTGCAATATAACCCCGACGGCTCGATACGTACGTGGGAGTACAACCCAGAGGTAGCTCGGGAATCTCTTTGTAGATTAATTGCTTCTCAAGATTTACCTTTAAATTTTGGTGAATCTGATGCTTTCCAAAAATATATTAGGACTGCTCATAACACTCGATTTAGTACTGTATCTAGGCAAACAACAACTAGAGATTTAATTAAATATTATAACAATTATCGTGATAAATTGAAAGAAATGTTTCATACATGTACATTCTCTATTGCTTTGACATCTGACATATGGAGTGGTAGGGCTAGAGAGGATTATATTAGTGTTGTTGCTCATTATGTTAATGATGACTGGATAATGGAAAAAAGAATTATAGGATTTAAATTAATTAATGTTTCACATAATGCTGAAAATATTGCAGAAAGCATTATTAAAGTTGTAGAAGATTTTGGTCTCACGGATAAGATTTTTTCTATAACTTTAGATAATGCAGCTGCAAATACTAAAGCTATGGAAATTTTTACTCCTTTGTTTAATATTTATGCACAGTCTTTCTTATTGCATCAACGTTGTGCTTGTCATATTATTAATCTTATTGTTAAATCCGGTTTAAAAATATTAAATGCTTGTATTGATTCTTTTAGAGATGCAATTTTATTTATTAATTGTTCTAACCAACGAATAGCCGCATATAAGAGTTTTTGCGTAGCAATGAATGTTCGTCCTAGAAAATTTGGTTTAGACATGCCTGTTAGATGGAACTCTACTTACCTTATGCTTAAACATATATTGCCATATAAGAGCACTTTATCTGTTTTCCTTCACACCCAAAGTCATCAATCTCGTAGCTCCTCCAGTAGAACCCAAGTTAGAGACCCTGAAATTACTGAGGACGATTGGGTTGTTGGTGAAAAAATATTTTCCTTTCTAGAAATTTTCCATAAAGCTACAGTTTGTCTTTCTGGAGTATACTACCCTACATCTCCTATGATTGTTCATAATATTGTTGAAATTGCCACTCACCTAAAGGCTTTTGAAAATGATCCTATACTACGGGATGCTGTAGTTGCCATGAAATCTAAGTTTTTAAAATATTGGAGAGAAATTCCTATTTTATATGCATTTGCTTTTATTTTGGATCCTAGGGCCAAACTCCAAGGATTTATAAATGTTTTACAAGTTTTAAGTGAGGTTACCGATTTAGACTATTGTTCATACTTTACATTAGTTAAGGATAAATTATATGAGGTATATAATAAATATGAAAATAAGTTTGGATCTGTGCGTTTGGAAAGACCCCCGGTAGTCCCTAGCACCTCTAGGGGGGCTATGCAATGGGGCAAGATTTTTGGTTCTTCGTCTAGTTCTCGTGCAGGTGCAGGTGCAGGTGCAGGTACACAGCAGTTAGGAGTAGGAAGGCGACAAAGCACTGGAGACCTATCAAGCTATCTCAACAGTGATAGCGTCAGCTTCGAGCAGGAGTTGAACATCCTCTCATGGTGGCAAACCCAGAAGGTATCATATCCAGTGCTATCCATATTAGCGCGGGATGTGTTGACTGTTCCTGTCTCTACAGTCTCCTCGGAGTCAGCATTCAGTCTTTCCGGAAGAATAATCGAGGAGCGACGAACAAGTCTCTCCAACGAGATGGTCGAAGTACTTATGACCGTCAAAGACTGGGAACAAGCTGAATCAAGACTCCAACATACTGCAGATAATAAAGATTTAGAAGAGTCTTTTGAGAATTTGTATTTAGATAGCAATGAATAGAATTTTCAATATTTTTCTCACTAATGAGCTTTATAGGCTGTACTCTTTTTTCTTTACCAAGGTTTTCTCAAATTGAGTTTTTACTTGGTAAAGGTTTTAATGAGGCAGCCATCCCATGTAATTTAATAAGTTAATAAAGCTCATTATGTCATTGGAAATATTTATTTTTATGATTAACAATGTCTACAAATTTCTATATTTTTTCTGAATTTTCTACAATTTTTCTTATTTTTTCTCAATTTTTCTTTTTTTCCGACTAAACGGGCTAGCGGGCCGGCACGGCCCGTTTAGCCGCAATCGTGCCCGGGCTGGCACGGCACGGCCTCGGGCCGTGCCTGGGCTCCCACCGCGGCCCGCGGGTCGGCACGGCACGGCCTCGGGCCGTGCCTGGGCTCCCACCGCGGCCCGCGGGCCAGCACGGCACGACCCGTTTAATACACGGGCCTTAACGGGCCGTGCCTAAACGGGCCGTGCCGATCCCGGGCCCGTGCTGTGCCGGCCCGGCACGGCCCATTGGCCAGCTTTATGAGAAGGCGAAGATCCAAAATGAGCTAATCTTTTTCTAGTATCTTCTTCTAATGATCGACAATTATTCGATATAGACAATGAAGATAAAGACAAGCATGAATGCCAGGGTATCTGGGGTGCAGTCGATCTGAAGAGGAAGGTAGAAGATGACAAGATAGATCAGATGTTGCTTGTTGCGATCTGTTAGATGGTACCAAACTCGATGATGCATCAACTCGTCGGAAAGGAGATGGCATGGAAAGCATGTGAGACGCTTCAGAAGATGCACAAATGAGTTGGCCGTGTGAAGGAGGCGCGGCTCCCAAATTTATGGAGCGAGTTCGAGAATCTCTAGATGGGAGAAACCCAGTCGGTGGACGAGTTCACCTGCAAGCTGATTTTACTATACAATCATATTATCTCTCTTGGCGACAAGATAGAGAAATCTATGACATTGAAGAAATACCTACGCTCATGTACTCCTCGGATCTGTAGATAAAGAAGATCGAAGAGATCACCGGCTCCTTTAAGGCGCATGACGAGCTATTGAAGGGGTTTCAGTCCCGTAACAAGCAGAAGTTATTGTTAAAGAGAGGTGCAATGAGTGGTGGCAGGCATGTCTACAAAGAACTATCGACGAAGGACGGTCATGGCTCGTCAAGGAGCCACGAGCACGGCCGAGGTGGCTAAGATAGCAGAGGCAGTCGTGGGCAAGACAGTGGTGACAGATCTCGTGACAAATCACATATCAAGTATTTTGAATATGATAAATTCGGTCACTACGCATCACATATCAAGGGGTTTCAGTCTTGAACCTATATGTTGGTGACACATTAAGAGCCTATCATCAATTGCACCTTAAAAGATGAGACAAATAATCAAATGCCCATTATACTTTAGATTTCCTGCATGGAAAAATATCATGGATTGGTAGTTTCTACTAAACTGTTCCCTTTGTTCTTTTTTCTTGATGTTTTTGATTTTTTACGGTTTCCGATATGTAACTTTGATCACTACTTTTTTATAATTTTACACTAAGACATACTAATAAATTATAATATTATGAAAGAATTTTTACCAATAAATCTACAAATATAACTTTTATATAACTAATCTAAATAATTTTGAATCTATTAGCAGTCACGTTTTAAAATTTGACGTACAGATTCTCAAAAGTGAAGTAACAAAGTATAAAATATTAAAGCGGATGGAGTAGATCTGGAAAAGAGAACAATTTCCGCGGGCAAACCAAAACAACACTCAAAATGAGGCGGGATCAAATGGCATGAGGTCAATAGGCACCGCCGCCCCATCATCGCTAGAGGTACAAAACTATCTTCGCAACTCCAGAGGCCATTAGTTTCTTTGTGCCCACCACATTAATGGCGGCGGCGCTAATGGACGGCGAGCTCGGCACCCTCGTGAAGGTCTCGGCGGCGGTGTGGGTGGCCATGTCCTATGCCCGCCTGACCGCTGCGCGCCTCCGCCCAGGCGTCCCCCGCCTTGCTGCGCTTCTGCCCGTCGTCACGCTCTTCTACGGGATCCCCTTCGCATTCGCCACCACCACCTTCCGTGGCAGCTCCGCCTTCTTCCTCTGCTGGCTCGGCGCCTTCAAGCTCCTCCTCCTCGCCACCGGCCGTGGGCCCCTGGATCCCTCCCTCCCCCTCCTCCCCTTCGTCTTCTCCGCCTCCCTTCCGGTCAAGCTTCGGCAGTCCACCTCCGCAAACGCCAAAAACCAAGATCCCGCTTCCGCCCGCGGACGCGCCCCCGCAAAGATCCTTGTCTCCGGCGCCGTCATCCCCCTCATCATCTACGCGTATCAGTTCAAAAACGCGATGACCCTGTACCAACTCCTTATCCTGTACACCCTGCACATCTATCTCTCCCTGGAGCTCATCCTCGCCGCCGTGCACGCCATGATTCACGGCATGCTGGGGATGGAGATGGAGCCACAGGTAGACCGGCCGTACCTGGCATCTTCGCTACGGGACTTTTGGGGCCGGCGGTGGAACCTCATGGTGCCGGCTATTCTCCGGCCGTCGGTGTATCACCCGGTGCGTGCGCGCCTCGGCGACGCGGCTGGCGTCCTAGCGGCGTTCCTCGTCTCCGGACTCATGCACGAGGTGATGTTCTACTACATCATGTGGCGGCCCCCGAGCGGCGAGGTGACTGCGTTCTTCCTCTTGCACGGGGCGTGCACCGCGACGGAGACGTGGTGGGCGCGGCACACGAAATGGTGGCGCCCGCCGCGGGGGGTCGCCATTCCGCTGACCCTGGCGTTTGTGGCCGGGACAGGTTTCTGGCTATTCTTCCCGGCTATGATCAAAGGGGGCCTGGACGAGATGGTGCTGCAGGAGTGCCAAGGTATGGTGGCGGTTATAGAGCAGGCTAGCCGGCGGCTTGCCGGTGCCACCGATCTGATCTTGTCATCTCAGTGACAATCGGAAACATATGCAATCGGACGGAAGTTGTGTCTTGATGTGTTGTGGTTAGCAGATCTTGAAAAAAATGTGCTGATACTGTCTGTTCGTGATTGATATAATTTTCTGTAGTTAAATCCTCTTCAGATCTCGTATTGCTGGTATGGCCAAGCCAGCTTGGCGATTTCGCTTGGGTTGACTTGTGAGACGCTTTCTGCGTCAATTGCGAGAGGCTGGTACTGCTACGTGTACCACGGTATACGTCGTGTATGAATCCTTCGAGTCTTAACAACTACCTCCGGCCTCGGTCGTCCTTGCCCCGCCAACGTTCATGTGGCCAGACCTCTTACAAATTTGCGACAAACATATCGCATGGTTTTTTTTTTGTAGATTTCAGTCCAATTTTTTAATTAAAATATACTTAAAGATTCGTGTGCCTTCACATCCATCTTGACTGTAGCGATCACGTGAGACCATAGTTACCTCTCCTGGAGCTGGCTTCTCGCCGTTGATGAATGCTCCTCCTTCCTCCTTACATTTAGGTTTCTCAAGTTGATTTTAATGCCGTAGTCAATGGCTTATTTGTCACTGCGGCGGCGGGAGAGGAGGGGCAGCACGGGATAAGGGAGGCGGAGCGTCGCGGTGGAGTGGTAGAGCGCGGGTGGAGTAAATATTCTTTAAGAAAGAAATCTTTTCAAACGGGTGCACATGATGGACCTGGCCAACTAGGTCCTTGATGAAAATAATCTTGTTACGGTACTGTCAGCGTTGCTGGTGCTCAGGACGTCGGAAACGTGCAAGTATTGGTTAGTTTCTGTTTTGAGTCTGATTTGTTTCCATGTTAGAGATCAAAATCAGTTTGTTTATTTCTCTGTTTAGGAGATAGACTTCCTTGTTATCAGATAGAAAATGTAGAAAGAGTTGGTTCGGTTTCTGATCTTGTAATCTGTTTTGAGTTTCTGCTTTTTAATGAGAAGATGAAAAAACTAGAAAAGGTGCGGGGAGGTTTTGCACCGCAAGCTTTGTCTTTCCTTTCCTCTGCTCGCATGAGTTTCCTGCGCTGCTAGCCTCTGCTCTGATGATGTTTTCTCGGTAGACTGTAGCTCATACGGCAACAAGCCGTTTTCTGAAATTCAGTGTGCAGTTTTCAGCCGAGAGGATACGAGTGCTTCCAGTGTGTCCAGATAACATCCAGATAGCGTGTGTTTGTGTGTTTTGATCCTGGAGTTTTTCCAACACTCATTCTATAAGCATGATTAGGGGCAGTAATTACTAGCAGTACGTCTTAATTCAGTTTTCATACATGTTCTAGGTCCGCATGTCTTAAACGCCGAACATTAATTTCAGTGGAACCTGATAACCACGCCTGGTCAAGCTGATAAGACAAAGGAACACGATCACACGAGGCGTAGCCGCGTAGGTGGCAAGCTGAACAACTTGACATCTTCTTTTAAGCTGTGGCTTAGGGTTTTTAGCTGTGACTTATAGTTTTTAGCTGTTTGCAAGATAAAGTATGAAAAGAGAGTGACTCATATGCGATTTTGGTCGATATAAATAAAGTCGCTACAGGATCTACCATAATTAACTTGTATATCATACCTTAAAAATCCGTTTAAAAGCTGGTCACTATAGACAAACGGTTTTTAGAAGCCGAAAAAATGAGGCTATAAAGAAGTCGCTTGTCAGCTTTCGTTGTGGCTCGGTCTAGATTTCAACCCAATAAAATTTTGCAACTTGATGGGAATCTTCATTTTCTAAATACAAACCCACAACAATGACGTTTCTGGTTTGCTTGCTTCGATCGGTACAGCTACGGCATTTGACCTCGATCGGCAGTTCTTCTTCTTTTGTGTGAAAAATATTTTATAATTGTTCGCTCAACATTTCAACTGATCTGCCAGATTATGAGCACCTTATTTGAGGTCTTGTTATTGTCTCCAGCTAGGTGCTTGCACTAGCAACTTGCAGCTAATCTAGCTGCTTCCACATTACTAGTTCCAAGTCCAAATCTGGACGTAGATGGAAATAGCCCTGACGATAACACTTCATGCTTACTTTCAGTATGCTTGGCGCTATTTGATACTCTGATCCTTTTTTCACTATTTGTTAACCAGACCTTTTTTGCTAATAAAGAGGTTTGATAAGTTCCCTGGGCTCCAACTCTTGTATTTGTAACATTAAAATTTTCAAATGAATTTCAGAGGAAATAAATAATTAAGCACCACCAGTATATGCCTTCGTTTTCTACAAGCCTTATTTTCCCTTTTGATTCGATATTCAAATGACAGTGTTATCCAGGACAGTGCGAGTATAGATAAATTCCCTACAGCTTGTGTAACGTCATCTCTGCTGCTTAAAAGAAGATATTGGTGATGGTGATTCATTTGCCACCCGTTAGTGCTAACATGTGGGCTCTCAATGTTAGCGATTATCATCTAGCTCCCAGCGTCTCGCACCTCACCTCACCCTTCCACCTCGATCCCCTAGGTCGCACCTCCCCCTCCCATTCTTGTTGCCCCAACTCCCAATCCCCTCCCGACCCAGGCCACTCTGGGGTCTCCTTGTGGCAGACACCGGCAGCGAATTCTCCTTCGACCCTGATCTCACCCCACCGAAGCCTCCCCGTGAGGTGGCATTGACGGTAGCCTTGGCTGTATCCGGAGTGCACCATCAAACTGACACCGCCCGACCTCCATCCTGTTGAAATGTGTTCGCTGTCACCGCCGCTCGCTTGTCTAGCTTACACCACCAACTGCCACGCATGCTGCCTCCGCCTGGTCACTGTGCCTTAGCCTTCAGTGCCACGCTACATCATTGCTGGCGCTTCATGCTGTAGCGTGCCGCCTGTTGTTACGGCTACCTACTACTACAGAAAAGGTTATCATAGACAGTTCAAAAACATCATAACAGAAGATTTCGTGAGTTATCTGAGTTTATGGGTCAGTAATGGCATGAGGTCATCACCGATGGTTTTCAAACCGTCTGTGATATAGACTATCATAGACCGTTATTAACTCATGACTGTCTGTGATAGTTGATTATTATAGATGGTTTATAGTAGAAACCATCTGTGATAGCTGATGTATCACAGATGATTTCAACTACAAACTGTCTGTGATAGCAAACTATTACAGACGGTTTGTAGTTCAAACCGTTTGTGATATTTGATGTATCGCAGATGGTTTGTAGATAAAACCGTCTGTGATATACATGTATTACGGATGGTTTGTAGATAAAACCGTTTGTAATATTCCTTTGTATTGCTAAATCTATTTCTGTTTATTGGCTAGCCTCAGGAAATGCTAGTCATGCCATCTGAAACAAGCAAAAACACAATAAGTACATGTATACATCCAATTCACATTCATTTCAGAAACAAGAACATCCATTGTACAATCAATTAACTCAAATGAAATAAATTAACTATTCATGAAGAAATATACATATGTACAATTATGTTCAATCTTACCCAATCAAGTTCATTCTACATTGTGGAACTCCCCATCCTTGTTTATGAACTGAGACATCAAGAAGTACGCATATTGTCCTCGAATTTTTTGGATCTCAGTCTGTTCCAACATAGTTGTAGTAATGGTCGCAACCTGTCGGTAGCAAGATCAAAGTTGTGCATACATATAAATTGATAAGTATGAAATAATTATTACAAGATTAACAAACCTGAAGATGATTGGTCACCGTGGAACCGAGGAGTAGTTCCATGTTGTGGCAAATATAGTATCCACAGATGTTACTTGACAGTTGTTAGTGGCACTACAAAAATAGAATTTGTTAGTTCGAAAGGCATTACTACGAAGTATTATATAGAATTAAGGTGTACTAGCGAACACCGAGAAATCTAGGTCATGTTATAGGACACTGATCCCTCCCTTGGATCTTAGTGCAGTAGCAATGTACTTGGCAACAACCTACGTGATTCCAAAAGGTTAGCCTTAGCCAATGCGAAGGAAGGAAAGACTACAATATAGTTATATATTGAGAAAATGCATTTACCTATCGATTAATTGTTGAATAACTATGAAGTCATTTTTTGCCCTCTTTAGGGAATCAGGGTATATTACCTTGTTCTATTTTGATATAATTACAATTAGAATCCAGTGGAACCTACATAGGTATGTCGTCATGATCATTAAACCTAAGTTCGTATTGCTTATAAAATACAAATCAACAAGTATAGCTACTAGTACAACACTTACCCCTGGTTATAGGGCAAAAGTATGAATTTCTTATCATGGTGAGCCACCAATGCCATCGTCATAAAATCCTCGACGAAGGATGCATCCTCCTTGATGATTTGCACGGAGACCAAGTGTGGGTCAAGGAAACCTACTGGTGATTTCGTTAATCTGGCTTCACTCACCATATATATATATACACACACACACAGGCGCACACACACGCACAAAAGTAAGGAGTTACATATGACATTTATCGGTATTACACGAATGTAGATCACGATTAGACACACTTACAGTGTCTAGCATCGAATGAATGAGGTGTCAAGGGCGTCGAGATTGAAGAGAAAGAACAGGTCCTTAAAGGTCAGCGTGAAGATACAGTCTTGAGCCTCGTGCTAAAGATGATGTGGCCTAAACTTGACTTAACACTCAAGCGTTGTTGTCCACCTGTCTTGTTGGCCTGTTCCATGTACCATGCATGCAATCTTTGGCAAGCGAATCTTAGGGTTAGGAGGCGCTCTTTCGAGACGACCAACGGCTCAACAAACATGAATTTCTGGGCCAACGGTAAGTAAGAGATATCATCAATCTTCTTGATTTGTCCTTGCCGCCTCACTATTTAGAGGTTGAGTTCATGGGAGTCGATCGGGCATGAGATGTAGATGCATATGATGCATCACGCCCTTGGCGCGTCAGTGCAGGTAACTTTGGTGTAGGTAGCTCTAGTGCAGATAGCTGTTGTGGACTTGGCACCGGTGCATGACTTTCTCGTGAAGCTAACACCAGTGAAAGTGCCTCTAGGCAGATGTCCCTCTTGGACCACTAGATAAATGTCCCAATGGCTTGCCCTAGAGTCACGACCTCGTCGTTTCGAGGCATCTGCAGAGGGATGACCTCGAAGTTAGTATGAACACTATCCATATTTACTTTTGTAAAATCCAACACTAGAGTTACACTGTGCACCAAGGCCCCAGCACCGAATGGATACACTTGGCCCAAAGCAGCGTACAAGGCAATGAAGGCATATCTCACTTGGAGCTTACATTTCATAGCTACCTATGTAACGATACAAAATTAGCTAGTCCAATAGGCCTATTAATGGATCGAGCATTCCAGAGATAATAATTATTACCAGGATGTCATCGATAGAAAATCTGTGGTCGATTTCCGAGGTAGGTTGGACGAGCAGCCACTCCAACAGTTGGGGGCTGGCTAGCATAGGGGCTACAGGGGCTTCCAATTGATTTTCCCTAAACCTTTCCTCCATGCTCTCCATCTGCCATTGCATCTTCTCTCTGACGGCATCAGTGATCTCCTCTTTGATGGCACAAATGATCTCCTCTCTAGGGGATTCATGAATCTTCTCTCGTAGCCATGCATTGCACTCAACTTTGGCTCTCTTTTTACTTCGGTATGTCTCACAATCCTTTGAGAATCTCTGTTTCCATGGAATATAAAGACCAAGACCTTTTGTGCGACTCGAGTGCTCCTTGTTTCCTAGAGCCGCAGAGAGTGTATCTCTCTCCCTGACTACATGGAATGAGCCTTGGGAAGATTATGCACTCGGCACTTCCTGTAAAAGCCTGACATATTATTTCACTTCCTATGATGTTAGCACTTCTTGTAAGAGCCTGACATATTATTTCACTTCCTATGATGTTATGGAGTAATTACGAACTAGATAGTTTGATATCTTACCAAGCGTTGGGACACTTCCTTGTCTGCAGGGTTTTGAAAGAAGATGACCCTCGAAGACATGGTAGATGACCTCGCTCTTATCTAGAAGATCTCGAATGATTGGAAAATTTTTGTCACCAGCTGATTTTTCTGATATTCGGTCAAGTCCTTCCATGAATCGTAGGTGATCTTGACCCATTTCCATGCAACTATTATGACCATTCTCTAGAATGAAACGCTACTCGGCGAGGATTGAGAGGGGTCCCAGATGTATCGACATCCGTGATCGTAAATCGGTCCCAGACTCGCGCTTGGATTCTCCAAAGGATAGCACATTAGACACATGAGATGACGATGACAGAGAATGAGCAGATAATATCTTCACAATACTACTGACAATAATCCAATACCTCCTTTTGATAGAAAATCAAGAAATTAATAGTTCAAGGATTCATTGTTTAAACAGAATAGTCTATTGAAAACAGATAATAGGTGCACTCATCATGAGGTGTTGCATAACTCATTTTTACTCCATTTCTCATTTTCCCTATAAGCACTGTTAATGAGGAATGACTTAGTGTACCCATTTCTCAACCTAAACACCTCCATATGTGAATTATCTCATCCATTTTCTTGTTAACAACATGCAAAAATTAATAAAACCACAATGTGAATATGAGCAGTATCTGATTCAATGATTATTATACAATTGCTTTTATTTCTATTTGGACCAAAGAGAACTAAAATATGACTTATCTTTTATTTAGGAGATTGATGCTTAAAAGCATTAGCAATTCATCTTTAGGATATTGACATCAAAAGGGCAACCTAATGATAAAGGCAATAAAGGAAGGCATATAGGGTTATTTGTGCGTAAAATAGCATTTAAAGAAATACAATAAATAGATTGGAAATTGCTAAATTTAATACAATAAGTATAAACAGTAATTTAAGGAAAATATTACTGTTGGAGCAGGCACCGACCTGACACCAACCTAACCACGGGTATCCCTCCTGGACCATTTTTCCAAAAGATCTCATATGGATTCCATCCATCCATACTCATTTTGTAAACCAATTTGAAAAACAAAGTCCAATCCATGAAAAACTTTGCCCAGCTTGCCCTTGACCGTGGGCATGGCTATTCAGGATAGATTATACACTCTGTAGAGGTTGTACAGCTTTACCCACAAGACATGATCATCCTATATTGCCATCGGATAAGCACACTTCCTTTGGTGTGCGGTGAGGAGATCATGACAAGGCCTTACAATGCAAAGCCTTCAACCTGGCCAAGCCAACACTAAGGTTTTGTCCCAATAAGGAATCCACCAGATCGGGACCTCCTCTTGAACTGAGTGAGACTTCACATGGCCTACGCCACGCTCACCTTTAACCTACAACAAGACTCAGGTTGGGACTTGCAAATTAGTCAGCGAGAACTGTCCCAATCAGCCTTGTGCTAGTACGAAAAGGGTTTTATAGCAGTAGCTCATAGACTAGTCCTTAACTTGACTTAGGCTCAAACCACATACCCCTTGTGCCTGACAATCAACATTGTGTCACCGAACAACAATG
This sequence comes from Dendrocalamus latiflorus, assembly GCA_017311315.1. Taxonomy (NCBI): domain Eukaryota; kingdom Viridiplantae; phylum Streptophyta; class Magnoliopsida; order Poales; family Poaceae; genus Dendrocalamus; species Dendrocalamus latiflorus. Next base: position 29,566,697 of record CM029639.1, on the reverse strand, counting down.
CATGCCAGTACCCACCACCTAACCATTAGCCTAATCTAAACCAAGTTTTATTTTTTGTTTTGAAATATTCCATATACTTTCTTGACTCACCGAAGTCAAGAATGCATTTTAAAAGCTCATTATTTTATGTGAAAAAGAGTATCCGAACCTAGAGTTATATCTATGCATGTCTAAGCATCTACTATGAAAATTCTTTAGCTATACTAGTGTACTAATGATAGTTTTAGTCTAGGGTGATAAGGTATCAGGGAATTCAACGTCAAAGGAGGTGATAACAAATAGGCATTAACTAAATTTAAAACTGGAATTGAAATACATTGAATAAAACTAAGCAGGCAATATAATTTAAAATGACATAATTTTATTTCATAAACTGGGATCAACATAATCAAGGTGTGTGAGTTTCCTTGCTCTATAGTCTGGTGCGAGTTGTCGAAGTAGTATTCTCCCGAATCATCGTAGTCTACACGTAAAAGCTACCTACCAAAATCAAATAAAATCTAAATAAATTCAAATAAACTACAAATATTAAGAAGAAGGGTAGAAATAAATTTATTGGAATTTTTGATGAATTTAGGAATTTGAATGGGTTCAATTGGAGCTAGGACGAAGGAGAACAGGCCCTTAGAAGTTTGAAATCAGAGAAAAAAAGAACAAATCTGGATTTTTGGAATTATTTTTCTAAAGGAAATTAATCTTATGACGTCATACTGACATCAGCGCTGATTATATATTTTTTGGACAAGAGGCTAACATGTGGGCCCGGCTCATGTGGACCGAGTCCACGGACTGGAGGGTGACTGAGGTGGCGAGGATGGTGATGTGGCACTAACGCGATGGCTGATTGGGATGTATTTGCTGACATGGTAGACAGGTGGTGCTGACGTGGCTAACACATGGTTGCCACGTGGGCGTGTGGTCTAACGCAGCTGGTGGGGCACGACATTGCGCATGTGTGGTGGCTTGGTGCTGGTGTGGAGCACCATGTGGTGCCATATGGCGGCCGCCTCAGCTGTGCCGTTTGACGTGGTCATGTCGGCCAGTGCGGCGCATGGGACTCAATGGTCATTGATGTTTCGGTGGGCAGCAGCGGCCGATGAGCAGTGCAAAAGAGAGGGGAGAGTGAGGGGAGTGTGATGGTTCTCGTGGATTTTACCGAGGGTGGCCGGAGAGCGATCGGCGACAAGGGAGGCGATAGTGCAGACGGTGACTTCGATGAGGAGGGCTGTCTGGCGGGGCTTGGGCTCGACGGAGGGGCGGTCGATGTCAGTGGACGCTCAGCATTGCTGAAGACTGGGTCGGTGGGGCTCAAGTGATGCCAGCACATCAGCAATCCTTCGTCGGAGGCATTCGCTAGCACGGAGAGGGGGAAGACAGCACCAGAATTCCTCGAGGCTCGAGAGAGAGAATGGGAGGCAGGGTGAGGTGGAGTGGAGTGGGGCGGTGTAACACCCTGCCCATCCTCTAGGCCTAGAGTGCTATCATCATTACATAATAATACCATTTTTGAACAACTGCTAATCATTTTAAGCAAACTCTAATTTATTCATAAAGTAGCAACCACTTATACCATACTATTTTAAGCAATTACTCTAGCATACTAGTGGAGTTAAACATACTAACAAAAGCTTATATGTGAAGTGCTGCAAGTACGTGAAGTTATCCATGTACTACTCCCGCCCGTGCATGACATCCTTAACGTTCACCTAAAAAACAAATGAAGCAAGGGTGAGTCCGGAGACTCAGCAAGTAGATAATAGAATGATAAACACTACCAAAACATGTAAGCAATTTAACCAGCCATGACATCCTCCACATACATTATCCTGTTCTTATTTTCATTTCATGTTCCTACATTATCATACCATTAGTGCGATGCAGCACTACTCTACATGCTTATTTGCTCATCTCATTGCATATACCAGTATTGTTGAGTGAACACCCATCGATATTCATCCAAAATCTTGGGCCCGCCCTGATCAGCACTGGGGTCTCTCCACTCCTGTGGAGGCCTACCAAAGAAAGTCTTACTCAAGAGCACTCCGAATTAGTCAACTAGCTTTACTCGTAGCTAGAGACTTTCTCACCACCCTCACTCTTGAGTGCACATGATGCAAATGCAGATGTCCATTGTCATTATCATTGTCATGTTCATCAGTAATACTATTGGTAGGGAGGCATCACTGCTCACCCTGTTCTATTACCATTGTCATCATCAATACATCATCATGTCAGGTAAACATTGAAATTCCCTTTAAGCATCATCATATCATGAAAACATCGCATATTTCATAAACTCTATGGTCTACCACTCTACCATGCACTTGCCTATTAACCAAGCGGAGCGGAGCGAGGTGCGGACGGCGTTGATCCTGGACCCCTACCTAAACAGGCAGATAATCTCGACTCAGAATAGAATTTCGGTACAAGCGCTTGAATGAACAACATCGATTCTACACATAAGACCTGATGCTAGCTTAGAACATCCGGGGTTAACGACCCGTCGCGCAAGTACCAAACCCCATTTTTTTCTTTTTCTCCTCTTTTTTCCTTCCTTTTCTTCTCCCTCTTCTTTCTTTTTTTTCTCTCTAAAAGCATCTAGGCCCCTAAAAATGCCTTTGGTAATTAATAAATTTACGTGAATATGGGACTAATGTGTATGATGAGTGTTTAAAAGGTTAAGTCCTTAAGTGGATAATAAGACGCATGCCAAGGATAATTATGAAGATCGAAAGTGGCCCAAGGCGAAGGTATACTTAGACTAGGACCCTCTTTTATCATTACTGGTCTTAGGAGAAAGGGTGGAAGACCAGATTATAGGCTAAATGTTGAACCATAAAAAGGGATCATGGCAAGTAGCTTGATAGCATAATTCTTGTGCTATTTGGATTAAATTAGGATCATGCATTCTTTGAAAATCAAGTTTAAAAGTCAAATCTGTGCTCTGTCTGGAAAAACAGAAGTACCGGAGTTTTAACGATGGAACTACCATAGAGCAGAAGTTCCGCAGTCCTGAGCGGTACTTTCGGCGAGCGGAAGCTCAGAAAATATAAGCGGAACCTTTTTTCCAGAGAGCACCTCCGAGAGTGCTCGGTGCTCTGTCCGGACAACTGGAAGTACCGACGTGTAAACCACGGTACTTCCGCTTGCTGGAAGGTCCGGGCATCCGAGTGGAACATTTTTTCAGAGAGCACCCTCTAGGTGTTTTTAGAGTTTGCAAAAATCGGAAGTACCGGAGTTTCAACGCCGGAACTACCGTTCAAGCGGTAGTTCCGCTGTCCAGAGCGGTACTTCTAGAGCACGGAAGCTCTGGAGGCAAGGGTGGAACCTTTTTTCTAGAGAGCGCTAAGTTTTGGTTCCGGCCCAAGCGATACTACCACGCCGACTTCCCAGAACTACCGCAGAGTGGAAGTACCGAATTTATAACAGCGGTAGTTCTGCGCCGACTTTCAAACGGCTAGTTCAGAGGCTCTGACATATTTGGTTTAGTCGCGCCAGAGCCAGAGCGGAAGTATCGGCCCTTGGCCTGCGTACTTCCACTCACCCTGATTTTTTTAAAAATTGTTCCTAATGGCTAGATTTGGTTGGTAAGGGTATAAATACCCGTACCACTGCTCAAGGACAGAAGCAAGAGACCCCATTGAACATCCTTGAGCATTGAGCATTCACTCCACACCTCATTTACTCCTTGTGCATTCATTTGAGGTGGTTGAGCCAAAAAGTACATTGCATTTAATAGTTTGACCCTTTGGCACTCGTTTGCAATAAAGTGAAGCTGGTGATTTGTTAGTCTTGGTGTTTGCCGGCACCTAGACGACTCGGTGAAGGTTGACCGATGATCTTCTTAAAGAAGCTTGTGAGAAGCCTCAGTGTGCGTGTGAAGGTTGGAGCTCACCTACCCGAAGCAGGAAAGAGCTACCACTAGTGGATTAGAGGTGCTTCAGCTTAATTCGTAGAGCCAGTCCAATTCGTTTGGGCTAACCTCAACGTGGATTAGGGGAAACCGGCAAGTTTCCGAACACCACGGTAAAACATCGAGTGTACTTGTTTCTCTCTCGATTTCTTTTAGCTCTTGTTTATTAATCTAATTGTGATTATTTATTTGAGTTAGAGCTGTTGTTGATTCTCAACTTGACTAGAATTGTGTAGGAATTAAGTGCTTTACACTCTTGTTAGATTAAAATTGTAAAGAATTAATTAAAAGACAAGAAAATTTAAAAACCTCCTATTCACCCCCCTCTAGTTGGTTATCCTTGATCCTACACTTTCTCTTCGTCTTTTCTTTCTGGCCTTATCCTTCCCCATTTCTTGCTCTCTCTATCTTTCTAGGCATGCGGCTGGGCTCATGGCACGCTTGGGTGGCTAGCCCTTCCTTGCTGCCGACTGCCGAGTCGCTGCCAGCCTGCTCCTCCACCCTTCCCCTACAGCACTGCCTTCCACCTCTCTCTCGACACCACCGTCGCCCATGGCTCCAGTTTCCATGGCACGGCCACGTCGAGCACCGTCAGCCTTTGGTGCTGAGTGCATGCCCCACCGCCGCTTCTTACCCCCTCACCCTTCGCCAAGATCCGACAAACCGGGACCGGATCTGTCGCCTCCCCTTTGCGCATGTGTGACAAGGCGCTTGGCGCCGCTCCCTGGGCGTTGTGGGTGCATTGGACTTGGGGTCACCATTGCCCGGCCACACCACTGGCAGGCGCCCCACTGCCCCTCATGCGCAGCTCCACCCTAGGCCACCGTTGCCTCCTCTAGCCCGGCTGTTGCGCCACCAGCACCTTCCACGGGCCTATGCCCAGACACTTGGGCCTGGTCCATCGTTGGCCTGCTCCAGCCCAGCTGCCGATGCCATGGCTCGGGCCCCTGCCCTCCAGCTAGTCGTCCACAACATACAGCCAGCCAGTTCTTCTACTACTAGGATAGCTCTCCCCTCTATCCCCCTTTCTATGTATTTGATTTGTGTAGGACCGGACAGGCAAAGGGGGGGTGAATGGTGCCAGAAATTTTTCCTCCAAATATTCATATATTCCTTTTTTCAAATAGCTACAAAGCTATGAAAACTAGGATATGAGGTCTAGTTGACGGCAATGGTGATGGCTGCGTTGCACTTCAGTTGGTCCCTTCTCTTGCCATCGTGGTTGGCCGCGCCCTTGCTCCTCCTCTTGTAGGCTTCCTCTTCCTCACCTCCTCTTCACTTGGCTGAGGGGTGGCGGTGTTAGGCCTTGGCTGGAGTATTGAGTGACAATAAGGTTCTGGGTTGTGCCTGGCTTGCTCTCGACTGGGGATGTGAAATGGGGGAAATGCATGTGCACTGTACATGCTGGTGGACTATGGCTTAAAAAGGAGCTTCGGTTGGCTTCTCCCTCTACTACCCTACGTATTGCCAAGTTTGCCCTTCCCATTTTAGCCTTGACTGATCATGTGCCTCATCGACCTTTTGGTCTAAGGGTGGCTCTGCACTGTTTGGGGGCTTTTCTTTTTCTACTTCGGCAGGTAAGTCGGTAAAAGTGGGCATTGGATAAATTTTCTGCCGAATGACGAGGCCTACAGTAATGAGAGGCACTGACCAGCCCCGAACGATCTAGGAATCTTTGTGGGCGCTACTTTTATTTGGCATTCTAAAGCCAATGGGTCTGATGGCAAAACTCTACTTTATTTCCTTTATTTTCCATTGATTGTTTCATTTCTCATTTTTCTTCCCTTTGCATTTTAGTGGTATTGCAAGCGGTGCCTAGGGGAGGTATTTATAGGGGCGAAGGGCTCCACGATCGGGGATCGCTCGCTGGAGGAATAGGGGATGCAGCAGCGATTGCGGAGGGTATAGGGGCGAGGGTTGGTGCGGGAGTGAGAGAGGTGGGCACGCGGAGTAGGGGAGAAGGGAAAGAGAGCAGTCATTGCAGAGAAGGGAAGGGTGGGGCATCAGAGGAAATGACGGAGCCAGCGGCGCTCGCGTGGGGAAAGGTGGAGGATGGAGGGTGGGGGGTGGGAAGGTGGGCACAGGGAGTGCGGTGCATGAAGAAAGAGGTGGGGCGGTGCTCGTGCGGGAGAGGGAGGTGGCCGGAAAGGGCGGAGCAGGCCAACGGCCGTGGCGGCGGTGCGGCCTGGGAAGAAAGAGGCGCGGGGAGGAAGAAGGCCTCATAGACAGGGCCCAGGCGTAGAGAGAGAAGAGAGGGCAGGGAGCTAGGCAGTAGGGATTTTGGGCCGACGCGAGGTAGCGCTATCCGAGCCGGCCACTTATCAGACAAGGGATGGGAGAGGAAGATTTAAAATTTGAATTCTAATTTTGATTTCTAAAAAAGCCCAAGGAAACCAAAAAGGCTCAGAAAAATACCAAATAAATTCAAAAAATTCCAAAACAAATCATAGAAATTTATGGAATCATTTTAGTATTACGAAAAATATTTCCAACTTATGTTGGTATATGTTTTTATACTTAACACTTTTTAATTTTAAAATTAAATTTTAAACTCCAGAGAATCACAAAAAATTCAAATAAAAGCCAAATAAATCCAAATAGTTAATTTAAATTAGGATTTTATAGAATTTCAAAATATCCTTTCTTTAATATTTTTTTAGGTTTTTACTTAAATTACTTTTCAAAATGAATGCCTTTTTAAAAGCCGAAAGTCACAGTAAATCAAATTCAAATCTCAGATAACCAAAACACTTATTTTTATTTTAAACCAAATTAATTTAATTTAAATTTTTTTCACTCAAAAGCTAAAATAAACGGCTGGGCTATTACACTAAGGCACAATAAGTAGAAATCTCTACAAGAAAAACTCTAGCACAAATGAATATGACAAGCACAATATACTAGAAATACAAGAGTGGAAAGAAGGGATAAAGAAATAACGAATTTACACATGATGTTTTATCGTGGAGATCGAAAACTTGTTGGTTCCCCTAATCCTTGTTGAGGAAAACCCAAGCAACTTGGATCGGCTCCACTAATTAAGCCTCAACTTCTCAATCCACTTATGGTTGTCCTTTCTTTGCTCCAGAGATGGTGGACACCAAACCAATCACAAGTCAGCGCTAGGCTTCTTCACAACCTTCTTGAAGAAGTCACTGTGCAAGCTTCTGCCAAGCAATCTAGGTGCTGGCAAGCACCAAGAGTAAAAAATCACAGCTTTGCTTAATGGCGATTAAGTGCTAGAAGGATCAATTTAGAGGTGAAATGCACTTGTTTTGGCTCAACTACCTCAAATGAATGCACAATATAAAATTGAGGTGTGGAGTGAATGCTCAATGCTCAAGGATATTCAATGGGGTCTCATACATTTGTCCTTGAATAGGTGGGAGAGAATTTATACCCTCACCAACCAAAACTAGCCATTATAAGGCAAGCCCTGAAAAAATCAGAGCAAGTGAAAGTACCACCGTTCATCGGCCGGTACTACCGCACCTATTCTGACGCAATAGTAACGTCTATTTCAGAGCATCTGAGCTAGCCATTGAAAGTCGGTGCGGAACTATTACCGTTGAAATCGTGGTAGTTCCGATATTCGGAAGTTCTGAAATTTCGTAGCGGTACTTTCATTTGCTTCAAGGCCAAGAGTTGGCGCTCTCTGGAAAAAATATTCTGTTCAGATTTTTAGAGCTTCCGTGCTCTGGAAGTACCATTTAAGGTTGTGGTACTACTACTCTACGGTAGTTCCATCATTGAAACTTTGGTACTTCCGCTTTTCGCAAAGACAAAGTGATTCTGAGGGTGCTCTCTGGAAAAAACATTTCGCTCGTTTTGACGGAACTTCCGGAAAGCGAAAGTACCGTCCTTTGCACTCTGGTACTTCTGATTATTCAGATAGAGCACGGATTGGCTATCAATTTTAAGAAAATGCATAATCCTAAATTGATCCAAATGGCACAAGAATATGCTATCTAGTTACTAGCCATGATCTCTCTTAATAGTATGACATTTGTCCTATAACCCAGTCTTCCACCCTTTCTCCTAACACCAGTAAAAGCAAAAAAGGGATCTTAGTCTACATATACGTTTGTCTTGAGCTACTTTGATCTTCACGTTGACCCTTGGCATGTGTCTCATCATCATTTTAGGGACTAAACCTTTTAAACACTCAACAAACATATTAGTCCCATATTCACATAAATTCATTAATTACCAAAACCATTTTTAGGGGCCTAGATGCTTTCAATCTCCCCCTTTTTTGGTAATTGATGACAATACAAATATTGTGTGAGGAGAATAAAGTTTTAAATATACCACTTATTTGAAAACTAGTTGTATATTCTTTTGTGTTGGATCGAAAAGGCCGACAGAGGTAGGGTGAATGTCGATCTCTTTAAAATTATCCCCCAACAAGTATCCTCTAAATGCGCTCCTCTCCAATAGCTACAGAGCTATGAAGAAGCCAGCAGAAGCTTATGAAACTCATACACACAGAAGAAAACTTAAGACAAAAGAAGTAGACCTTCTCCTCTGGCCGAAATTTGTGCAATCAAAAAATTACTACACTGCATGTGCACTGCACTTGGCCGAAACCTGCTCAGAGCAAAAAGGAAGAAACAAGCAATACTTGCCGCAAACAAACTGAAAGCAGAGCTACAAAGCAAAAAGGATAAAGGGCTACACAAAACCAAAAAGAAAGAGGATCGAGAAGACAGGCTTGCGGCAAAAAAAAAGAAACCAAAGACTGGATGCAGATAGTACTCACGCATGAGCTTGTGAACCAAATCAATTGGCTGCACCTTTTCTCAAGAAAAATATTTTTGCTTCACTCCTTGTGCCCAGCTGAAACCAACAAGAGAAAAGGAAATTCGGACTGCATGCAACACTGTTAAAATCAGCCTAGATCAGCAATTAAACAGCAAAAATTTCAGTCAAAAACGAGGTCATCTGGACTGCATGCAGTAGGGTCAAAAACAGCAAAAAATAGAGAAAAACATGACTTCTTCCATTCTTGTGCCATTTGGTACTGCATGCAACTCAGATTTTCATTGGCATCCGAGAGCAATATCTAAGTGAAATCGGCAAGGGAAGAAATGGTACATTCTTGCTGCCGAAAACTGCATGCCAAAGAAAATGAAGCAAAAGGGAATCTACTGCCGAAAGAAGGTTGGCCGAAGGCACTGAAAATCAACATGCAACACCATGGGATTTCAAATCCTGGGCAAGATTTAACCCACCATCTCCATTCATGGATGAAAGGAAAACAAGATCACAAAACAAAGAGAACCAAATAAGAACATCTTCTTGCCAAGAAATCAAGCCATCTTAACACAACTAATAAAAGCGATACGGAGACATGAATGATTAAAATGGAATGATTACATGCTGTCCACTACTCTCAAGAACTCAAACTAAGTCCCCATACGCCTGGAGAGCATAGAGAGCAGCTCACACCTCCTCTCTTTCTCTCTTTCTCTCTTTCTCAATTCATACATGGAGAGAACCAAATAAAACCCTAACTCTTACACCCACTCTCTCAAATTCAGCACAACCTCTCCCTCTCCTTTTATAGCCTCCCACTAATGGGTTTGCACATGCTTTACCCATTAGGTCACCACCTACTCGATGCTTTATCCAAACCCGCTTCCTTTAGTGCAGCTTTGTGTTTTTACCGAAACGCCCCTCGCGCACCTTCCAGGAAGCTTCCTCCTTTCTTGCCTTGCAAGCCTCGCAGCCACCTCGAGCCCTCGCCGTCTTCGACACCTCCCGACCATTCTGACCTCAGCGCCACCTGCACCTAGTCCGGTCCACCGTGTCTCGCCACGACTCTGCCTCGATGTCCTGCAGCCAACACAGACAAGAAACACATCAAATAGCACCGCTCGATACATGTAATCAAAATTAGCATGATAAAGCCCAAACCTGTCGAATCAAAGGAATACCCATCCTAAACACGATTGACTAGGTTTGACCAGGTCCGACCGAAACCGATTGCACCGCATAACGACATGGTCCGAACCACACAAACCAAACTTGACTTTCCTAAACCGATGTCAATTACTCATCACACACATGGGGTCACAACCACATGGTCTCTGAATCTCCCCCTTGATGAGTATATTGACAAACCCCGAAAAAGCACAAAGTTGAGTTTGAAAAGCAAGAAAGAAGTCAAACATGGTCCAAAGGAAGAAAAAAAAAGGCTAATGACCATGTCGACACAAGGAGCAAAAGAAAGAACAAGTTTTCCTCAACGCTCCCGAAATGGCTTTTTCTACCACTATTCTCCCCCTTTTGGTAATAAACACATCAAGGATGCAAGGAAGAGAACAGGTCATGGAAATGGATGAAATGGCTGAGGTTGATTTATTCTAAGCATTTAGAGCCATGAGAATTATCCAAAATGACCATTAAGAATTACATCAAGCCATAACTCAATAGAATGCTATCTAGATCATGACAAGATATATATAAGCCAGCTAAACCAAATAGATGACAATCTGAAATTTAGTGCAATTTGTGAGTATGTCAAGTCATCCATGATCAAAGTCTAGCTAGAGGTATCCAAGGATGATGCAAACCATGTCAATAAGCTAAGCGGAACCAAGAAGCTAGTATTGAGTCAAATTAGAGTGCTACAAGCTCAAGAGTGAAACATTTGTTTAAGTACTTGTAATCTTTGTTATTTTAGCAAATTGAGCACAAATGATAAGTTTTTCTTTAGAAATCTCATGATTGATGCCAACCAGTTTTTTTATCATGTGCTAGATCTCAAGCCTTATGCGACCACTCCAAGCAAGAAGCTTAAGGAGATGATCTTGGTCATCCAAAACTCCCCCTGAGTTCATACCTTGTGCAATGGCAAGCCGTCTCATGAGAAAGAATTGATGAGATCAGTTTTTTCGCACAAAAGAGATCTTTTTGCTTTTTAACATGTTGTACTAACTCATGCTGCATCAAGAGACTAAAATAGCTCAATCTAAGGCTCAATAGAAATTCAACGCTCAACTCAGCCTATTTGACATGGCATGAATCATAAAAAGATAACTCAAGAAATACTAGTCTCGAAGGCTACCATGACAAGTTTTAATTCAAGTTGAGCAATTTTTAATGAACTTCTCATGGCAAAAGCTAATCTACACATATGAAGTCATGATCAATCTAGCAATGAAGCATAAATCATGGCAGAATGTAAAGCGATGTAAACATGTCATGAAAGGATAATAATCAAGGCTCAATGTAGATTTTTACAATGCAGAATGATATGCAGGAAATCCAGCTCCCCCTCAACATGAGATGCAACTTTTAGTTCTAGTTGAGTTATGTCAAAATTAAGCTCCAGAAGCTCCCAAATGAACTTCCCCTGAACCAAAGCAGTAAATACGAGAAGCTAGCAAGAAAAATCGAAAAGGGCAGTCCTTAGAGCATAGATAAGATATAGAGGAAACTATGGCTCAGACTGACTCTCATCTACCCCATATGACTCGAGGACTATCAGCTGGACTACTAACAACCTAGGGAGCAAACACGTACCCTGTCTACCCGAGGGTGGCCCAACCCTCGCTAGAACCCACAAGAAGTGAGTAAGCTCAACCTAAAGAGAAGAGAGACAACTAACAAGCAGCATCCTAGAGTCACAAGATAAGAGCAAGAAGTCTGAACACTAGACAAGAAGACCACTCTAACCTATGCTGGAAGGACTAAAACCCCATGCACCCACATGCAATGCAATCAGAAGGAAGTAAGAGCATAATCAATATAATAAAGCAGTAAAGTACAAAGCTCCCCCTCACAACAGTCTATAAGGACAAACCACCCCAAGCTCTCCCCGCAGAGCTGAAAACCTAGAGCTATCCAACGGCTTGGTAAAGATATTAGCCAACTGGTGGTCACTCTCCACAAACTAGAGCACGAGGTCACCCTTCTCTACATGGTCTCTAAGGAAGTGATAGCGAATATCGATATGTTTGGTCCGAGAATGCTGCACTGGGTTCTTAGCAATGTTAATCGCAGAAGTGTTATCACAAAAGAGTGGAACACTGTCGATAACTAACCCAAAGTCCCGCAGGGTCGAGACCATCCAAAGCACCTGGCTACAGCAACTGGCTGCAGCAACATACTCGGCCTCTGCGGTGGACTGTGCAACACCGGACTGCTTCCTCGAAGACCAAGAAATAAGAGAAGTGCCAATGAATTGGCAGGTGCCAGAAGTGCTCTTCCTATCTATCCTACAGCCAGCAAAGTCTGCGTCCGAGTAGGCTCTTAAGGAAAGACAGGAGGAGGAAGAGTACCAGATACCATATTCAATGGTAGCTCGAAGGTACCGAAGAATGTGTTTCACCGCCTGGCGGTCAGATACGCGAGGAGAAGCCTGAAACCGGGCACAAAGACACATAGCGAAGTGTATGTCCGGTCTCGAGGCAGTGAGGTACAAGAGGGAGCCGATCATACTATGATACTCCTTCTGATCAACAGGCTCGCCGTCCTCATCTGGGTCGAGTGAAGCTGATGTAGCCATCGGAGTGGACACTGGCTTGCCATCACTCATATCGAAGCGCTTTAGGAGGTCTCAAGTGTACTTGCCCTGATGCAGGAAAGTACCCTCCCGAGTCTGCTTGATTTGGAAGCCAAGGAAGAAGCTTAACTCGCCCATCATGCTCATCTCAAACTCCGAGCTCATGACATTGGAAAACTGGGAAACGAGAACATGTGAAGAGCCGCCAAAGATGATGTCATCCACGTAAATCTGGATGAGCAGAAAATCAGTGCCATGCCGGCGAATGAACAAGGTCTTGTCTACTTTACCCATCTCAAATCCATGACTCAACAGGTAGGACTTAAGCCTCTCATACCAAGCTCTAGGGGCCTGCTTAAGTCCATACAGCGCTTTGGAAAGCTTGAAGATATGGTTTGGGTATTTGGGGTTCTCGAAACCTGGAGGCTGTCTGACATAGACTTCTTCCTCAATGAAGCCATTAAGAAAGGCACTCTTGACGTCCATCTAGTAAAGCTTGAAACCCTTAGAAGCTGCAAAGGCAAGCAGAATTCTAATGGCTTCAAGTCTAGCTACAGGGGCAAAGGTCTCCTTGAAATCGAGACCCTCAACCTGAGAGAAGCCCTGAGCCACCAGTCTAGCCTTGTTTCGAACAACCACCCCATCCTCACTCTGCTTGTTTTTGAACACCCACTTAGTCCCAATGACATTGTGACCTTGAGGGGGCTCAACAAGCGACCAGACCTTGTTTCTTTCGAAATTTTCAAGCTCCTCATGCATGGCATTTACCCAAGACTCGTCAGATAGAGCATGACAAATGTCTTTGGGCTCAAAGGAGGCGACAAAGGCAGAATGGAGACAGAATTGAGACACGCCAGATTTTGAACGAGTGACTCGCTCAAACAGGTCTCCAATAATCTGCTCAGAAGGATGAGCTTTTTGGATATGCCGAGGAGGTCCAGGATGAGATGAAGAAGTGGCCTCTACCTCATGAGTAGATGAGGTAGGAATAGAGCCACTAGCTCCAGAAGAAGCAGAAGGCAAGGGCTGATTGCCTCGAGGTGCAGGGGAAGAAGGCACCTCAAGGGGTGGATGAGGGATTGGATCGGGTAGACAACCCTCATCTCCATCGTCCTCATTATCCACAAAGATGGGCTCGGACTGCCCTAAAGAACCTGAGATATCTGGTCTAGTCCCCGGACTGGCCTCGTCGAAGGTCACCTCACAGGTCTCTAGCATCTTACTAGACTCGCAGTTCCAAACCCGATAAGCCCGCGAAGAAGTCGAGTAATCCAGAAAGATACCGTCACAAGAACGTGACTCGAACTTGTCTAGGTTCCTGGACTTCAAAATAAAGCACTTGCAACCAAACACACGAAAATGAGAGACGCTGGGCTTTCGCCCATATCTCAACTCATAAGAAGTGCGGTGCAGGTGTGCCTGATTTGAGACATGGCACGCGGTGGCTATAACCTCAGCCCAGAACTTCCGCGATGTAGAGTACTCATCGAGTATCGTCCTGGCCATCTCGACCATGGTACGGTTCTTTCTCTCCACGACGCCATTTTGCTGTGGGACGTGCGGAGGGGAGAACTAATGCTCTACACCTGTCTCATCGCAGAACCTCTCAAAGTAGGAATTCTTGAAGTCCGTGCCATTGTCACTACGGATCGCTTGTAAGGCACCCGGGAGCTCAACAGAAAGCCTACTGAAAAGACCTAGAAAATATGTAAACGACTCATCCTTCGAGGCTAAGAAAAACACCCAAGAGTATCTCGAGAAGTCATCGACCACGACAAGGACATACCACTTCCCTCCTGCTGACTGCACACGAGCTGGTCCAACTGTATCCATATGGAGCAGCTGTCCTGGTGCATCAATCATAGTAACTGTGACCGGAGGATGAGAAGCGGCAACCATCTTGCCGTGCCAGCAAGGAGCACAAACTAGATCTTTGACCATCTTGAGTTTCGGCAAACCACGAAAGAGGTCGTGGCCGCTAACTCGGGTCAAATGGTCAAATCCAATATGACCAAGTCTCCTATGCTAGAAAGAAAGGTCGCGGGACTCAGAAGCAACTAAACACCTGAGAGGATCACCAGAAGACTCAGAAAAACCAGCACGAAAGATCCTCCCAAAACGAGAAATCCCGCAAACCAGACTACCCGAAGAATCAAGAATTTTGCAAGCGTTTTTCTTGAAGCTCACCTCGAAACCGTCATCGGTAAGCTGAGAAACAGAAAGCAAATTATACTGCACCTTACTAACCAAAGCAACATCTTTCAAAATGAAAGAATCATTAACGCGCACTGTACCTTTGGCGATGACGCGCCCAGATGAAGCATCTCTGAAGGTGATCGTCTCATCACCTGGAGCACGGGCAAGGGAAGAAAACCAACGGGAGTCTCTGGTCATGTGTCGTGAACACCCGGAGTCTACGAGCCAAACCTTTGCCTTCCCTACCCGGCGAACCTGAGTCAAACAGAGAGTAAAGTCTCAGTACTGGGGTAAATCAAGAGTGATTTTGGCACCCAATACTGAGTAACACGTCGAGCAGATGAAGTAGTCAAGCACGACTGATCTCTATCTAGCCTACACTCTCTGTCACTCAAAGAAGCAAACGGTCTGTGTGCAGACCTGAAGCTGTTGTTGGGCTTGACTGCTACAGAAGAGCGAGTCAAGATACCAGCAACATGCTGATCACACCGCGGGTAGCTATCTCGACGGGGGAAACGAGATCTACCCTTAGGACGGCGAAAGTCACGACCAAAGGGAGCATGAGGACGAAAACCAGAAAACTCGGAAAAACCAAGCCTCAATGCTGCCCAAACCCATCAGAAGTAACTGAAGCAAACCCAGACCTCGTGTAGGTCTTAGGTGCATTCAAGGTCTGGGGCTGACCCTAAATACGCCAAGAGACTCAACACGGTCTCTTCGCGCGATCTTGGCACGCTTGAAGCATCGATCGACCAGATGTCTATCCTTCTGACAGAAGGTGCAATGATTGAGAAACCAGGTGGTCGTGACCCCATGAGAGTGATGAGTAATTGACAAGGGTTTAGGATAGTCGAGTTTGGTTTGGACCATGTCGTTGCGTGGTGCAACGGGCTCGGTCGGTTTGGTCAAACTTGGTCGTATGGGCTTAGGATGCATATTCTAATATTTCGACAGGTTTGGACTTCATCATGGGTAAGCATGATGTGTTTATGATATTTACGCTTACATGTATCGAGCGGTGCTATTTGACGTGTTTCTTGTCTGTGTGACTGCAGGACGTCGAGACGGAGTCGTGGTGAGACACGGAGGACTGGACTAGGCGCAGGTGGCGCTGAGGTCAGAACAGTCAGGAGGTGTCGAAGACGACGTGGACTCGAGGTGGTTGCGAGGCGTGCGAGGCAAGGAGCGCGGAAGCTTCCCGGAAGGTGCAGGAGGGGCGAATCGGGAATTTCGCGAGGCTGCACAAGTGGGAGACGGTTCCGTTCGGGTATAGCAGGCGTAACGGGTTGGAGACCCGTTAGCCAAGGCTATAAATAGGTGAAGGGGCTGCATGCCCTCAAAATGGCTTTGGGAGAGAGTTAGGGTTTGCTAGAGTCAAAAGAAGCTTTGAGAGTTTGTTTTGGCTTTAGGCTTTAGTTGGTGAGACTCTTTAGTGGTTGAGAGCAGGGAGAGGGCAGAGGCTCTGTGTCTCCTTCGATGGTTTCTTGAGTGTGTTCATCCCCTCCTCCAAGCATGTATGGTTGAGGGATTGAGTTGGAGAGGGAGAGGTAGAGGTGAAACCATGTAATCTTCCATCTTGTTCTAATGTCCATGCATATGGGGACGTAGCTCTCTGTAAATCTCACGTTTCCTTGAATGAAAATCTGAAGTTTATTTCTGTTCTTGCCTGTTCCCTTCGATGTTCTATGTGGTAGATGTCTTGGATTTCTGTTTTTGAGTTCTTGGTTGCTGAGGAGTAGCAAAATGGGTTGCTGTGATCTAGGAGATGCCCTAAAGCCATTTGGCTAGTCAATCCTAAGAGCAAACCACTTTTGATTTCAGTTTTTCATTCTTGAGCTCCTCTGTTCTTAGTTTTCAGTTTCTAGGGTTTTGATCAAATCTCGTTTCCCTATCTTCTTTCTTTATAGCTTCCATAGCTATTAGAGAAGAAGTATAAATGTGGATTCTTGAGGGGCGAATTTATTTTTAGAAAGCGACATTCACCCCCCTCTGTCGCTATTTTGGTCCAACAATTGGTATCAGAGCTGGTTAGCTCTTTTCAATAGATCTTAACCGGTCTCAAGAGCCATGGCGACGGATAAGTACTCGACCAAGCCTCCCGTCTTTGATGGCCTGGATTACCCCTTCTGGAAGAGCCGAATGGAAACATACATCCAGGCTCAGGGGTATGCCATTTGGCGGAAGGTGAAGGTCAGATTTGTTGTTCCTGCTGATGAGAACATCAATGCTGGAAATATGCATGATGTTGAGGCAAACGCTAAGGCAAGGAACATCATAATCCAGGGCCTGAGTCATAGCGAGTTTGACCGCATATCTCATCTTTTGTCCGCTTTCGATATTTGGGAGACCCTCGATGCTTACCATGAGGGCACCACCCAAATAAAGACGGTGCGACAGGACCAGTTCAAGCAAGATTACAACAAGTTTGAAATGCTCGTTGGCGAGTCCCTTGATGAGTGTTTTGCGTGTTTTCACAAGATTCTGAGCAATTAATGCATGGTGAGCTAACAGGGTCCTTAGAAGCATTATGAGCCAATCTATTGTTGTCATCAACTAATTCTTGAAACTGTTTGGAGATAGCTTCAAGCTCAGCAGTAAGCTTGGGACAATTCACACAAGAAGCAATAGGCTCAAGAAGAAAAGCTTGTAATTCAGCAATTTTATGATCTGCCTGTTTTAGGTTCATCTTCAGATTATTGCAATTTTCACAAGTCTCAGGCAGATCGAGAAGCATAGTATATAGACCTCTAAAAGCATTGTCCTTATCCTCACATGAGGTGCAAGCATAGTCTCAACAGAAGTAGATGAAACAGGAACTACCCTACTCATCTCAAGCTCAGCAAGAAGACTAATGTTCTCCACCTTAACCATATCAAGCTCAGAGGACACACTATCATGCAAGGTCCTTAGCTTCTCCATGTCATCCAGCAAAGCAGTGCATACATCACAATCGTCACAAGAGGGAGCAGATCTAAGTGAAGTAAGCTCCCGTGGCAGTCTATCTACTTCCTTCTCTAACTCGGTACACCTAGCCTCGCTCGAGCATGAAATCCACCTAGCTTAAGAAAAGCATGATTAAGCTGATCGTAGGTGGAACATACCTCGTCCGAGTCGGAGTACAGCTCGCTGTCGCTCAGTTCGCCCTCAAAGGCCATGAAGCACATGCCGGAGAAGTCGTCGCCGCCCTTGGGGTCTTGGTCACCCGTCTCGTCGTTGTCGCTCCATCCCTCCACCTCGCTGAGGTCAAGGTCGTCGAAGGTGGTGAGGACGCGGTGGAAGAGCTTCTTGCCTTGAGGGTTCGCTGGAGGCTTCTTGTTGCGGTTCTTGTCGGTGTAGTCGTTCTTGCCCGAACTGCTGTAGTCGTTCTTGTCCTTCTCCAGCTTGGGGCAGTTTGCTCGAATGTGGTTGGGACCACCACACTCGAAGCAAATCATAGGTCCTCCTCTCTTTCTGTCCCTCCTCCTCTTGTAAGCATGGGAAAACTTCCGAGCTTGGAGAGCCAGCTGCTCATCCTCAAGCTACTTTAACTGATCATCAGTTACATCACAGAGAGCAGCAAGAGAGAAACCACAAAGCGAATCTGAAGAAGAAACACCAGAAGTCGAACTGGGATCGGTGACTAGGGCCATCGACTGTGACTTCGACTTGCGAGAGACAATGTCAATATCGTGAGTCTTGAGGTGCGAGTACAGCGCATCAAGAGTCAAAGTCGAGAGGTTCGTGGTGTCCTTGATGGTAGTCACCTTCATCTCCCAAACCCGCAAGTCAAGTGCAGCGAGCATCTGTCGAGCGTTATCCGAGTCGGGGTATGTGAGACCGACCGCTCAGAGGTTGCTCAGGATCTTGTGAAAACGCGCAAAACACTCATCAAGGGACTCGCCAGTGAGCATTTCAAACTTGTTGTAATCTCGCTTGAACTGGTTCTGTCGCACCGTCTTTATTTGGGAGGTGCCCTCATGGTAATGTAACATCCCAAAATTTGGCTTTCTGGAAAAATTTAAATTCAAATTAATTATTTTAAGGTATTTGGATTTTACTTGGCTTTTATTTGCCTTTCTGGATTTTCTGGAATTTAAAAACTATTTTTAGAATTTAAAAAGTAATTCAAAATATGAAAATTAAATATCAACAGTAGTTGGAAATAATTTTGTTTAGTCCAAAATATGTCCAGGAGCTTCTGTGAATTTTTCTAGAATTTTTGGAGGTATTTTCATATTTTTCTGAGGCCTAAATAATTTTCTAGCCTTTTCTGAAAATCAAAATCAAATTCTGAAAATAAAAATCCCTCCCTTTCCCTCCAGCCGACGCGTGGACGGCCCAGATCCGTCCACGTCGCCGCTCGGCCAATCCAGGCCACCCCTCCCCTTCCCTCGCTGTCCAGCGGGCCCGGCCCGTCAGCCGGCGGCCCCGCCTTCCCCTCCTCCTCGCCCGACGCGTGGACGGCTCGGATGAGCCGAGTCTCCGCGCGGGCCATCCAGCCGCCCGCTCTCACTTCCTCCCTCACCTCGCTGACCTGCGGGCCCCGCCCGTCAGCCGCACGCGCTCTCGCTCCCGCTGCCACCCGGCCCCGCCTGTCAGGTCGTCGTCCCCGCGGAGCCGCCTCCTTCCTTTCTCTTCCCCCCTCTTTCCTTTCTCGCCGGCCGACCGAATCCTCGACGGACCCGGCCTTTCCTTACTCGTCTCTCTGCAGTTTTGGAAGCCTCGGACGCCGCCGCGACCGAATCCCCAAATCCCCGCGCCTCCCTTCCTTCCGCGCCCCCTCTTTCCATTTTCTCCCCCTTTCCTTCCTTTTTCCGGCCGACACACCGGCGAGCAATCCCGCGCCCAAGTCCCCTCCTCCGCCCCTATAAATACCTCCCTCGGCTTCGCCTCCTCCCGCACCACCTCCCAGAGCGCTCCACCTCTCTCCCTAAGCCCCGAGCGCCGTCGCACCGCAAGTTCCCCGTGCGCCCACGGTAAGTACTCCGGCGAGCCTTCGCCGCCGCCTCGGTCATCCCCAGAGCCCGCCGTCGCCACCTCGAGCTTCCTCGCGCCCGGGCGAACCTCCCCGACACCTCAGCCGCCCCTCCCCGCCGCCGGAGCGCCGTCGCGCCGGAGAACCCGAGCCAGCTCCTAGGGGTGAAAACGGGTCGGATTCGGACGGATATTGCTGTTACCATATCCTAACCCATATTTTTTCTCCGGATTCGGTACCAATCGGATTCGGTACCAATCGGATTCGGTGTCGGATCGGTCGGGATTAACCCATTTCGTTTGCACCCCTACTTGTTTGTAAGGAATGCATACAGTGCAGTAAATGAAGTAGGACGCACTGACTTGATGTTACTATTTAATAGCTGATGTGGAAGATTTTATTTTACCATTGCAAAAGAAAATGAAACGTCAAATAGTAGCACTAACTTGAAATCAAACTTGAAGATGTATCGGATTCGGACGGATATTCGGATTCGGACGGATATTGCTGTTACCATATCCTAACCCATATTTTTTTCTCCGGATTCGGTACTAGTCGGATTCGGTACCAATCGGATTCGGTGCCGGATCGGTCGGGATTAACCCGACCCGTTTTCACCTCTACCAGCTCCGCCACCCCCTCGCCGCCGGCCTTCTCCGCTCGTCGCCGCACCTCGTCGAACCCTCCAACCGAACCCCCTCCGCTCAAGGATTGCATTTCACGCGTCAACCGCACCCCTCCGACCCTCCCTCGCCGCCGACGACCTTGCCTCCGTCCACGGCTGCCGGACCACTCCAGCAGGTAACCCTCAAAGGGATTACCTACCCATTAGGGGTAGGCAACGCCTCCCCGCTCACTTGGCTATCACCGCTCGCTCTCCCCTCCCCCGACTCCCTCGGCGCGCGTTCGAGCCCTCGGCTCCGCACGCTGAGGTTGAGTTTTCGTTATTTATCCGCGACTGACAAGTGGTCCCCACACGTCAGCGGCCGCCGGTCTGAGCTGGCACTGCCGCCTGGGCCCCACCAGTCTGCGTCAGCTTCTGACAAGTGGGTCCAGATGCCAGTGGGTCCCACCTGTCAGTGACCGAAGAAAATGAGGTCACTGACAGAGGGGTCCCACATGTCAGTGACCAGCAGAGAATACTGTTATGTGGGTCCCACCTGTCAGTCTCTCAAAATAAAAATAGAAATTAAAATCTAATATTCCAGTGGGCCCCACCTGTCAGAAATTTGGGAATTTCTAGATTTATTCAAATCTGAGATTTTCAAATGAACATAACTTTCTCATTTTAACTCCAAATCCAGCCATTCAAATTTCTAAATTCATCTAAAATCATAATCTATCCAACTATGGCCTCTGTTGAATTTTTGGATTTTATTTGAATTTTTGTTTGTATTTATTTGCTTTGTTTGCTTCGTCTTTCCTCGCGTAGATTCCAACGTTGTCGACGATCCCTCTTCACAGCAACAAGAAGACCCAGAAACCCTGCAAGAAGGCAAGTCTCCTTTGATCATCTTGAACCTATGCTTTTGAAAATGTTTTAATTATATTAAATTGTATGCATTGCTATTTACATAAAAGTCACTAGTTCAAATCTTTAGGAATTAGTTATTCCAACTTTGTTATGCCCTCATTTGACATTAATTGCCATGTACCTTGTCACCCTAGAACTTCCTTTGTCTCAATAATGAGATTACTATTAATCTTTGTGAATGTTAGAATGGTAGGTTAATGCTTAGTCTTGCTATCTAATAACTTTGGAAAATCTTGAAAATGGAAAATTATGATTTATTATTGAACCCTTGTGTTTATGAGTGTAGTGGTAATTGGAGTTGCCACTGATCTTTCAAAATAAAATAAAAATGTGAAAGTTGGTTTAGATTAGGGTGGATGGCTGTTTGGGATGGTGCAGTAAGCACGAGAACTTGTTAAGTGTATGTTCCACCCTAGTCAATTAAGGACCGACGCTTGTGTTTGTCCAAACTGAGCATTAACCGTACAACCACAAGTCTATATGGGTACGACCTAGCTAACTAACTTATGATAGTCTAGTTTAGGTGCCACCAGTGGAAAGTGGATGCCAGGGATGGACTGGTTATTCACAGTGAGGGACAGGGATTTACTGTACTCATATGGCGCAAGAGGGGGCTTCGGTTCGGGCGGTTAGCCTACCTGCGGTGAAACCTCAGCGGGTGGTATCTAGCTAGATTAGAGTAAGGTAAAGGCTTTGTGATATTTTATCTGGGTCTCATGCCAAAGGAAGCGTGCTGACCTTTTAGGATAATTTATCTCTTGTGGGTAAAGTTGTACAACCTCTGCAGAGTGTAAAACTATTCGAATAGCCGTGCCTACGGTCAAGGGCGGGCAAGGAATGCATTCACATGGTAGATTTCTGGTTTTGGTTTTAAAATGAAAATTTTGTATTCCGAGAGTGGAGGGAACTCTCGGAAGGGAATCCTGGCGGATGGAGCCAGAGAGGGTGGATGGAACCCGCAGTTTAAAAGCTTGACCAATGGTAATTGGTTAGCTAGTGTTGGTAGTTGGAACCTTCACTAGAAAGTTAATTCTGTTAAAACATTTACTTCATTAAATTGATGCCTTCGAAAATAATTAGTAGTAATTGAGATTTCAAATATTGCTTTGTGCAAAAGAACCATATGGCCTTCCTTTGTTAAGCCTTGCATCTATGCATTTTTCCCAAGACTTGCGGAGTACTTTATGTACTCACATGCTACACTTAAAAATAAATATCAGAGGAAGTTGAAGCTCAAGAAGGTGACTACGACTACTGCTTCGCTTGTGGCTGTGATGGATTCTTCCCGGAGGACTAGGTCGCGCTTCCCCAGTCAACTGCCTGTGGCATTTTGATGGGTCTACTTTGAGTTTACTTTGCTTCCGCTGTGTTTTGATTGTGCGAGGTCTTGAAACCTCCAATGTAATAATGAGACCTGGTGGTCAGTACTCTTTATAATTGTAATAAATACGTTGTTGGTCATGAATCATTTATGTTTAACTGTGTGCACTAGCTTTGATCTGGGACTAGTGCAGAAATACACAGAGGGTCCGGGTTTGGAAATCCGGGGTCCCGACAGAGGTGGTATCAGAGCCAATTTGACTGTAGGACATGACCTAGATTAAGAATGGCAAACCATAAGGACATATATTTATAAAAAGAGTATATTAAAAATGTATAAGCTTCTTTGCTTCTACTCTCTTCCTACTTAGAATCTCGTTCTTGTCTCCAACTTCCTTTATTAAAAACTTTTGCTAATCTTTTCTTTTACTCAACCTTGTAGATGGCTGGTTCATTCTCCGCTGCCCCCTGGGACTACTACTCACATGGAGAGGATGTTGGAGCATTCGCTAGCCTTCTCCGGCAGCTGATGCAGTGCTTGGAATACAGTCAGCCGCCCATTTTCAGGGGTCGGAAGACGCGGATTCTGGATCGTGACTCCTGGTCGATGGAGGTATTCCTGTATGCACGGGATGGGGAATTCAAATCCCAAACATACCCCATCAAGCACCCTCGGTCCCGCTGTTATGACGCAGTCCAGGACGCAGCACGCCTCGCCATTGACGAGTTGTGCCACCTGCACAAGGATGCTGTACATCAGTCCCCTTTTTGCTTCATCATCAACCCCAGGGTAGGACAGAGGTATCCAGATCCCTTTGATATTCCAGCTGACGATCCTCGACTGTCACATCAGGTGCAGCTCACCCAGGCGATGGCAGTCACTTATGCTAGAGCTCAGGAGGAGATTGGACAACTACGGATGCTTCTCACTTCCAGCTACCAGCATTCCGACACGCTTCGCGCACAGCTTCTCCGGAGCCAGGCAGCTGAGTTTGAGCTTGGACGTCTCAGGGCCGCAGCCGACTACGCGCCGTCTTCACCCGTAGTTGATTACACGCCGTCTTCTCCAGTACCAGCTGTCATCCCCAACAACCCGGCACCAGCTCGACTTTCAGGACTCCACATCAGACTTACAGCACGCAAGAAGGTGCGACGCCCCAGTCCGCCACCTGTCATCACTCTCAAGAAGCGCAAGCCTTCTCCTTCGCGTTCGGTCGACTGCCTCCAGTCGTAACCGTGCCTCGGCCGAGTGTGACTGTTCACGTCACCACGTGAGAGAGCGCTAGGAAGACCCGGAGGAGGATCCAGAAGAAGACCCGGAAGAGGACCTTGAGGAGCGCGTCTTTGGAGAGGATTAGTAGTCTTTTGAGTCAGTAGTACCCAAATAAAATGTCCGCGTCCTTAGAACGCTTATTGCTATGTTTTGGTGTGCTAGATGGACTGTACCAGGCCAATGTGCACTTGTGGTACAGCCATCCTTGGAGTTATCTTGATTTTAATAAAAGTTTTTCCCTAAGTGGTTGCTGGTTTCTTCTTGTGTGTTGGCTTGGGATGTGATTTAGTTTCCCTAATCTCTTACCTTTGCTATTTCCCTCTTACCTTCTGCTAACCTAAACCGCTTCAGATGGTGAACACGAGGAGCAACCCTGGCAACAGCCGTGACGCCAACAATCAGCCAGAAGACAACATCCCACCACCTCCTGCTCAGGCCCCCAACTTGGAACAGATGATAGCCATGCAACTACATCTTTTGCAAGCCCTGGCCCAAAACCAAGTGCAGCCAGCCCAGCAGGCACCCAACCAGGCACCCCAGTCTAAGTTGGGAGAATTCATGAGGACAAAGCCTCCCACTTTTGCTGGATCAGTGGATCCCCTGGAGGCAGATGATTGGATCAAGGATGTGGAAAGAAAATTGGTCCTAGCTCAGTGCAACGACAATGAGAAGGTGTTGTATGCTGCTCACCAGCTCAAGGGAATGGCTGCTAACTGGTGGGAAAACTACCGCGCCGCCCATCAAAATGCACAAGCCATCACTTGGGAGGAGTTTGTTGAAGCTTTCCGCACTGCCCATATCCCTACTGGGATAATGGAAATGAAGAAGAGAGAATTCTACCAACTACAACAGGGAAACCTCAGTGTTTCTGAATACCTGAACAAGTTCACCCAACTGTCCAGGTATGCATCTGAAGAGGTCACATCGGATGCGACCAAGATTTGGAGGTTCACGCAGGGACTTGACCCCAACCTCAAGGTGCAGCTGGTATCCAATGATTTCCCTACCTTCCAGCACCTAGTGAACAAGGCCTTTGTCCAAGAAGATGCTCAGCGTCAGCTATACGAAACTCGGAAGAGGAAGTTTCAAGCCCAGCAAGGAGCAAGCAGTTCTCGATTCCGCCCCAACGCACCTCACTTTCACAAACCTTCAGAGTCAAGCGTGCCAAGGACTCCCTTTTCAGGACCCCGCCCAAATCCACAAACTCCCCGGGCAAGCAATGGTGGCCAACCCCAGCAGAACAAGACTTCAGCAGCAGGAGTGCAGTGTTTTAACTGCAAGAACATGGGGCACTATGCCAGCAACTGTCCCCAGAAACGCCCAGCAATGACCCCAGTTCGTTTCAATCTGGGGACTACGCCAGCAAGAGCTCCGACTGCAGGTCAAGGCCGTGGGACACCTCAGACTCCAAGGACTCCACAAGTGGTGAGCAGAGGGCATCTCAACCATGTGACCGCGGAAGCAGCCCAGGATGCACCCGACGTAGTTCTGGGTAAGTTCCATGTCAACTCAGTACCTGCATCAGCATTATTTGATTCTGGAGCTTCGCATTCTTTCGTGTCCAAAGATTTTGCTGAAAGATATAATTGGGATGTGTGTAAGCTAAAGAACCCTATGCTAGTCCAATCCCCTGGAAAGGAAATGAGGACTAACACAGTTTGCCCTAGCGCAACTGTGGATATAAATGGAGTTAAGTTCCTAGCGAACCTTATTATAATAGACTCCGGGAGTTTAGATGTGATACTTGGAATGGATTGGTTAACCAAGTATAAAGGACAGATAGATTGTGCTGATCGAGCTGTTACAATCACTAACTCTGATGGGATTCAAGTAAGGTATAAGTCAAACTCACCTACCCAGAGCAGGTGTGGTTTGAACAGTGTGAAGGGAGTGACTCTGGAAAAAGTACCTATAGTGAGTGAGTACCCAGTTGTGTTTCCTGAAGATTTACCCGGAATGCCGCCAGACAGGGAAGTAGAGTTTGTCATCAACCTAGTACCTGGAACAGCTCCGATTTCAAAGAGACCCTATCGTATGTCTGCAAATGACTTGGCAGAAGTTAAGAAGCAAATTGAAGAGTTGCAAGATAAAGGTTTTGTAAGACCAAGCTCGTCACCCTGGGGAGCACCAGTACTGCTAGTAAAGAAGAAAGATGGTAGTCTTCGCATGTGTGTGGACTATCGATCCTTGAATGATGTGACGATTAAGAACAAGTACCCTTTACCCAGAATAGATGATCTGTTTGATCAGTTGAAAGGATCATGTGTATTCTCTAAGATTGATCTTCGATCAGGTTATCACCAATTGAAGTTAAGACCAGAGGACATACCCAAGACAGCATTTGCTACCCGTTATGGATTGTACGAGTATACAGTGATGTCTTTTGGATTAACCAATGCCCCAGCATATTTTATGAATCTGATGAATAAGGTGTTCATGGAATATTTGGATAAGTTTGTGGTTGTATTCATCGACGATATTCTGATATATTCCAAGAATGAGGAAGAACATGCAGAACATTTGAGGATAGTTTTGGAAAAGCTCAGAGAAAATCAGTTGTATGCCAAGTTTAGTAAGTGTGAGTTTTGGTTAAAGAAAGTAGCTTTCTTGGGTCACGTGATTTCTGCAGGAGGAGTGTCAGTAGACCCCGATAAAGTAAATGATGTGCTCAATTGGACACAACCTAAGTCAGTATCTGAGATCAGAAGCTTTTTGGGATTGGCTGGTTACTATAGACGCTTTATTGAAGGATTCTCCAAACTGGCAAGACCTCTCACCCAGTTGCTAAAGAAGGAAAAGAAGTTTGAATGGAGTAAATCGTGTGAGGACAGTTTTCAAGAACTAAAGAGAAGGCTAACTTCTGCACCAGTGTTAACACTTCCAGATATTAGAAAGGATTTTGAAGTCTTCTGTGATGCATCGAAACAAGGATTAGGCTGTGTTCTGATGCAAGAGAGAAAGGTAGTAGCATATGCTTCAAGGCAATTGCGACCTCATGAAGGAAACTACCCAACCCATGATTTAGAGCTTGCTGCTGTGGTACATGCTTTAAAAATATGGAGGCATTATTTGATCGGTAACCGTTGTGAGATCTACACGAATCACAAAAGTTTGAAGTATATTTTTACTCAACCTGATCTCAATATGAGACAAAGGCGATGGCTTGAGCTAATAAAGGATTATGATGTGGGAATACATTACCATCCGGGAAAAGCCAATGTAGTAGCTGATGCCTTGAGCAGAAAGAGTTACTGTAATAAGTTGTGGATAAAGGACAGTATGCCTGCACTTCAAGAAGAATTCCAGCGGCTCAACTTGGAAGTAGTAGAGGAAGGATTCCTGGCAACTTTAGAGGTTCAACCCACTCTAGAGGACCAGATCAAGGCAGCTCAAGGAGAGGATAAGTATGTCAAGGAAATTAAAGAAAATATGAAGAAAGGAAAGGCACCAGAATTTTCAGAGGATGAAGAAGGTACCCTGTGGTTTAGGAAAAGAATTATGGTACCCGAAAAGAAAGAGATAAAGGAGTTGATTCTGAAAGAAGCACATAAAGCTGGATATTCAATTCACCCTGGGAGTACCAAGATGTACCAAGATCTCAAGGAAAGGTATTGGTAGTCAAGCATGAAAAGGGAAATTTCAGAATATGTAGCTTTGTGCGATGTGTGCCAGCGAATTAAAGCGGAGCATCAGAGACCCGCTGGGCTCCTACAACCTTTGCAGATACCTGAGTGGAAATGGGAAGAAATTGGTATGGATTTTGTAACTGGATTGCCAAGAACCAAAACAGGGCACGATTCAATTTGGGTTATAGTGGATCGTTTGACAAAAGTCGCCCATTTCATTCCAGTAAAGACCACATACTCCGGGGATAGACTTGCAGAGTTGTACATGTCAAGAATCGTGTGCTTGCATGGAGTCCCAAAGAAGATTGTGTCAGATCGAGGAACCCAATTCACTTCGAGATTTTGGCAAAAACTACATGAACTTTTGGGCACAAACTTAAACTTCAGTACAGCTTATCATCCACAGACAGATGGACAAACAGAAAGAGTAAATCAAATTCTGGAAGATATGTTGAGGGCTTGTGTTCTAGCAAACAAGGCTAACTGGGATCATAGTCTACCCTATGCGGAGTTTTCCTATAACAATAGTTATCAATCCAGTTTGCAAATGTCTCCGTTCGAAGCCCTATACGGCAGAAAATGTAGGACTCCATTGTATTGGAAGGAGACAGTAGAAGGACAAGTATTTGGACCAGATGTGTTGAAGCAAGCAGAAGAACAGGTTCGTCTAATCCAGGACAAATTAAAAACAGCACAAACCAGACAGAAGAGCTATGCGGACAATCGACGTAGAAGCTTAGAATTTGTACCTGGGGATCATGTTTATTTGAAGGTGTCACCCCTCAAAGGAATGAGATGTTTTGGAGTCAGTGGAAAGCTAGCTCCCAGATTCATTGGACCCTTTCCCGTGGTGGCGAAACGAGGAGAAGTTGTTACTAGTTGGAGCTTCCACCACAACTGTCAAAGGTGCATGACGTTTTCCATGTATCTCAGCTAAGAAAGTGTCTCAGAGTTCCAGAAGAGCAGATGCCTCTAGATGAAATAAACGTGAAGGAGGACCTCACCTATCCAGAATATCCAGTCAAGATATTGGAGGAAGCCGAGCGTAGTACGCGAAGCAAGGTCATCAAGTTCTGTAAAGTACAGTGGAGCAATCATTCTGAATCAGAAGCAACTTGGGAGCGTGAAGAAGATTTAAGAGCAGAGTTCCCTGACCTCTTTTCCAGTCCGTCTGAATCTCGGGGTCGAGATTCTTTCTAAGGGGGGTAGGTTTGTAACAACCCAAAATTTGGCTTTCTGGAAAAATTTAAATTCAAATTAATTATTTTAAGGTAATTGGATTTTACTTGGCTTTTATTTGCCTTTCTGGATTTTCTGGAATTTAAAAACTATTTTTAGAATTTAGAAAGTAATTCAAAATATGAAAATTAAATATCAACAGTAGTTGGAAATAATTTTGTTTAGTCCAAAATATGTCCAGGAGCTTCTGTGAATTTTTCTGGAATTTTTGGAGGTATTTTCATATTTTTCTGAGGCCTAAATAATTTTCTAGCCTTTTCTGAAAATCAAAATCAAATTCTAAAAATAAAAATCCCCCCCTTTCCCTCCAGCCGACGCGTGGACGGCCCAGATCCGTCCACGTCGCCGCTCGGCCAATCCAGGCCACCCCTCCCCTTCCCTCGCTGTCCAGCGGGCCCGGCCCGTCAGCCGGCGGCCCCGCCTTCCCCTCCTCCTCGCCCGACGCGTGGACGGCTCGGATGAGCCGAGTCTCCGCGCGGGCCATCCAGCCGCCCACTCTCACTTCCTCCCTCACCTCGCTGACCTGCGGGCCCCGCCCGTCAGCCGCACGCGCTCTCGCTCCCGCTGCCACCCGGCCCCACCTGTCAGGCCGTCGTCCTCGCGGAGCCGCCTCCTTCCTTTCTCTTCCCCCCTCTTTCCTTTCTCGCCGGCCGACCGAATCCTCGACGGACCCGGCCTTTCCTTACTCGTCTCTCTGCAGTTTTGGAAGCCTCGGACGCCGCCGCGACCGAATCCCCAAATCCCCGCGCCTCCCTTCCTTCCGCGCCCCCTCTTTCCATTTTCTCCCCCTTTCCTTCCTTTTTCCGGCCGACACACCGGCGAGCAATCCCGCGCCCGTGTCCCCTCCTCCGCCCCTATAAATACCTCCCTCGGCTTCGCCTCCTCCCGCACCACCTCCCAGAGCGCTCCACCTCTCTCCCTAAGCCCCGAGCGCCGTCGCACCGCGAGTTCCCCGTGCGCCCACGGTAAGTACTCCGGCGAGCCTTCGCCGCCGCCTCGGTCATCCCCGGAGCCCGCCGTCGCCACCTCGAGCTTCCTCGCGCCCGGGCGAACCTCCCCGACACCTCAGCCGCCCCTCCCCGCCGCCGGAGCGCCGTCGCGCCGGAGAACCCGAGCCAGCTCCGCCACCCCCTCGCCGCCGGCCTTCTCCGCTCGTCGCCGCACCTCGTCGAACCCTCCAACCGAACCCCCTCCGCTCAAGGATTGCATTTCACGCGTCAACCGCACCCCTCCGACCCTCCCTCGCCGCCGACGACCTTGCCTCCGTCCACGGCTGCCGGACCACTCCAGCAGGTAACCCTCAAAGGGATTACCTACCCATTAGGGGTAGGCAACGCCTCCCCGCTCACTTGGCTATCACCGCTCGCTCTCCCCTCCCCCGACTCCCTCGGCGCGCGTTCGAGCCCTCGGCTCCGCACGCTGAGGTTGAGTTTTCGTTATTTATCCGCGACTGACAAGTGGTCCCCACACGTCAGCGGCCGCCGGTCTGAGCTGGCACTGCCGCCTGGGCCCCACCAGTCTGCGTCAGCTTCTGACAAGTGGGTCCAGATGCCAGTGGGTCCCACCTGTCAGTGACCGAAGAAAATGAGGTCACTGACAGAGGGGTCCCACATGTCAGTGACCAGCAGAGAATACTGTTATGTGGGTCCCACCTGTCAGTCTCTCAAAATAAAAATAGAAATTAAAATCTAATATTCCAGTGGGCCCCACCTGTCAGAAATTTGGGAATTTCTAGATTTATTCAAATCTGAGATTTTCAAATGAACATAACTTTCTCATTTTAACTCCAAATCCAGCCATTCAAATTTCTAAATTCATCTAAAATCATAATCTATCCAACTATGGCCTCTGTTGAATTTTTGGATTTTATTTGAATTTTTGTTTGTATTTATTTGCTTTGTTTGCTTCGTCTTTCCTCGCGTAGATTCCAACGTTGTCGACGATCCCTCTTCACAGCAACAAGAAGACCCAGAAACCCTGCAAGAAGGCAAGTCTCCTTTGATCATCTTGAACCTATGCTTTTGAAAATGTTTTAATTATATTAAATTGTATGCATTGCTATTTACATAAAAGTCACTAGTTCAAATCTTTAGGAATTAGTTATTCCAACTTTGTTATGCCCTCATTTGACATTAATTGCCATGTACCTTGTCACCCTAGAACTTCCTTTGTCTCAATAATGAGATTACTATTAATCTTTGTGAATGTTAGAATGGTAGGTTAATGCTTAGTCTTGCTATCTAATAACTTTGGAAAATCTTGAAAATGGAAAATTATGATTTATTATTGAACCCTTGTGTTTATGAGTGTAGTGGTAATTGGAGTTGCCACTGATCTTTCAAAATAAAATAAAAATGTGAAAGTTGGTTTAGATTAGGGTGGATGGCTGTTTGGGATGGTGCAGTAAGCACGAGAACTTGTTAAGTGTATGTTCCACCCTAGTCAATTAAGGACCGACGCTTGTGTTTGTCCAAACTGAGCATTAACCGTACAACCACAAGTCTATATGGGTACGACCTAGCTAACTAACTTATGATAGTCTAGTTTAGGTGCCACCAGTGGAAAGTGGATGCCAGGGATGGACTGGTTATTCACAGTGAGGGACAGGGATTTACTGTACTCATATGGCGCAAGAGGGGGCTTCGGTTCGGGCGGTTAGCCTACCTGCGGTGAAACCTCAGCGGGTGGTATCTAGCTAGATTAGAGTAAGGTAAAGGCTTTGTGATATTTTATCTGGGTCTCATGCCAAAGGAAGCGTGCTGACCTTTTAGGATAATTTATCTCTTGTGGGTAAAGTTGTACAACCTCTGCAGAGTGTAAAACTATTCGAATAGCCGTGCCTACGGTCAAGGGCGGGCAAGGAATGCATTCACATGGTAGATTTCTGGTTTTGGTTTTAAAATGAAAATTTTGTATTCCGAGAGTGGAGGGAACTCTCGGAAGGGAATCCTGGCGGATGGAGCCAGAGAGGGTGGATGGAACCCGCAGTTTAAAAGCTTGACCAATGGTAATTGGTTAGCTAGTGTTGGTAGTTGGAACCTTCACTAGAAAGTTAATTCTGTTAAAACATTTACTTCACTAAATTGATGCCTTCGAAAATAATTAGTAGTAATTGAGATTTCAAATATTGCTTTGTGCAAAAGAACCATATGGCCTTCCTTTGTTAAGCCTTGCATCTATGCATTTTTCCCAAGACTTGCGGAGTACTTTATGTACTCACATGCTACACTTAAAAATAAATATCAGAGGAAGTTGAAGCTCAAGAAGGTGACTACGACTACTGCTTCGCTTGTGGCTGTGATGGATTCTTCCCGGAGGACTAGGTCGCGCTTCCCCAGTCAACTGCCTGTGGCATTTTGATGGGTCTACTTTGAGTTTACTTTGCTTCCGCTGTGTTTTGATTGTGCGAGGTCTTGAAACCTCCAATGTAATAATGAGACCTGGTGGTCAGTACTCTTTATAATTGTAATAAATACGTTGTTGGTCATGAATCATTTCTGTTTAACTGTGTGCACTAGCTTTGATCTGGGACTAGTGCAGAAATACACAGAGGGTCCGGGTTTGGAAATCCGGGGTCCCGACAGGTAAGCATCGAGGGTCTCCCAAATATCGAAGGCGGACGAAAGATGAGATATGCGGTCAAACTCGATACGACTCAGGCCCTGGATAATGATGTTCCTTGCCTTAGCGTTTGCCTCAACATCAGCCATATTCCCGACGTTGATGTTCTCATCGGCAGGAAGGGCAAACCGGACCTTGACCTTCCGCCAGATGGCATACCCCTGAGCTTGGATGTATGTCTCCATTCGGCTCTTCCAGAAGGGGTAATCGATGCCATCGAAGACGGGTGGCTTGGTCGAGTACTTGTCCGTCGCCATGGCTCTAGAGACCGGTTAAGATCTATTAAAAAGAGCTAACCGGCTCTGATACCAATTGTTGGATTGAAAAGGCCGACAGAGGGGGGGTGAATGTCAATCTCTTTAAAATTATCCCCCAACAAGTATCCTCTAAATGCGCTCCTCTCCAATAGATACAGAGCTATGAAGAAGCCAACAGAAGCTTACTGAAACTCATACACACAGAAGAAAACTTAAGACAAAAGAAGTAGACCTTCTCCTCTGGCCGAAATTTGTGCAATCAAAAAATTACTACACTGCATGTGCATTGCACTTGGCCGAAACCTGCTCAGAGCAAAAAGGAAGAAACAAGCAATACTTGCCGCAAACAAACTGAAAGCAGAGCTACAAAGCAAAAAGGATAAAGGGCTACACAAAACCAAAAAGAAAGAGGATCGAGAAGACAGGCTTGCGGCAAAAAAAAGAAACCAAAGACTAGATGCAGATAGTACTCATGCTTGAGCTTGTGAACCAAATCAATTGGCTGCACCTTTTCTCAAGCAAAAGGATTTTTGCTTCACTCCTTGTGCCCAGCCGAAACCAACAAGAGAAAAGGCAATTCGGACTGCATGCAACACTGTTAAAATCAGCCTAGATCAGCAATTAAACAGCAAAAATTTCAGCCGAAAATGAGGTCATCTGGACTGCATGCAGTAGGGTCAAAAACAGCAAAAAAAATAGAGAAAAACATGACTTCTTCCATTCTTGTGCCATTTGGTACTGCATGCAACTCAGATTTTCATTGGCATCCGAGAGCAATATCTAAGTGAAATCGGCAAGGGAAGAAATGATACATTCTTGCTGCCGAAAACTGCATGCCAAAGAAAATGAAGCAAAAGGGAATCTACTGCCGAAAGAAGGTTGGCCGAAGGCACTGAAAATCAACATGCAACACCATGGGATTTCAAATCCTGGGCAAGATTTAACCCACCATCTCCATTCATGGATGAAAGGAAAACAAGATCACAAAACAAAGAGAACTAAATAAGAACATCTTCTTGCCATTAGGTCACCACCTACTCGATGCTTTATCCAAACCCGCTTCCTTTAGTGCAGCTTTGCGTTTTTACCGAAACACCCTTCGCGCACCTTTCAGGAAGCTTCCTCCTTTCTTGCCTTGCAAGCCTCGCAGCCACCTCGAGCCCTCGCCGTCTTCGACACCTCCCGACCGTTCTGACCTCAGCGCTACCTGCGCCTAGTCTGGTCCACCGTATCTCGCCAGGACTCTGCCTCGATGTCCTGCAGCCAACACAGACAAGAAACACATCAAATAGCACCGCTCGATACATGTAATCAAAATTAGCATGATAAAGCCCAAACCTGTCGAATCAAAGGAATACCCATCCTAAACACGATTGACTAGGTTTGACTAGGTCCGACCGAAACCGATTGCACCGCGCAACGACATGGTCCGAACCACACAAACCAAACTCGACTTTCCTAAACCGATGTCAATTACTCATCACACACATGGGGTCACAACCACATGGTCTCTCATTTTGTGACTTTGAAAATAAGTAATTCTTGCAATGATCTCATATGAGTTTTTAGAGAATTAGTTACTTTTAAAGTCAATACAAGGAAAGCTCCCCCTAAACTTGTGCATATAAATGAGAGAATATTTTGCAAGCACATGTAAGGATTTTTGAGAACTTTTGGTGGAGTTTGACTTATTTGTTGACCTTGAGGGAGAAGACAAATTACAAAAAAGTAACAATTGAGCACAAGATGCATTTTGTAAC
Organism: Dendrocalamus latiflorus; assembly: GCA_017311315.1. Lineage (NCBI taxonomy): Eukaryota > Viridiplantae > Streptophyta > Magnoliopsida > Poales > Poaceae > Dendrocalamus > Dendrocalamus latiflorus. The sequence continues at coordinate 29,532,492 of CM029639.1, read as the reverse complement.
ACGATTACACTTTCAAATTCAACATAGACGTAGCATTGAGATATAGTGTGTAAGTTCATTACATCATAAATTCATTACATTACATATTCAAATATATAGATAGATAGACTTGGCTCCTTCTCTTTCTTTCTTATGGTTCATAGACTTGGCTTTTTCTCTTCTTTTCTTGTGCTTCCCCTTTCGTGTCTTCTCCCCCTTTGGCATCAAATAATCAAAAATGCTACTCTTGTGGTCCTTGAGAGGAAGGGCCACAATGATGATGACAGCCAAACTGGACTAGGGACAGAGGACAAGCCAATGCATGCTCAATAGAGGTGACTCTCTCATCAATAGAGTCCATTCTGGAGGAAAGGGAAGCGAACACATCGGCCTGAGAGTCACGAATCTGGATAATAGCCAAGTATATCTGAGAGAGAGACATGTTCTTCTTCTTGTGGTGCAGCTGCAGGTTCTTCTTGCTGTGAGCTCGAGGACGTGAAGTTGGAGGATTGGAGTTTCTGCTCGAGGCTTGTAAGCCTTGTGGATACCACCCAAACCACCATAAAATTCAATCTTTCGAAGGATCAAGGCCATGATGTATGAAGCATAATTTATCCTTTTGATCCTGTCATTCTTGGAAGATGCTATTTCCTGGATAATAAGATCAACCACATCAAATTTCGACCTTGCATAATATAGTCAATTAGGTTCCATGTATGGCCTTTTATGACATAATAATTCCGATTTACCAAGCTGGGTATGGGAAGAAGACCAACAAGCTTGCTTGGGACAAATCTTGTACTATGATAATAGTATTCAGACAAGGCAGGGAGCTCAATGCAGGTCTATTTGAGGCTCTTCTCGATCAAGCATATCCTCATCTAACTGCTCAAGAGGTGAGCTCTCTTGCTGTTCTGATTTTGTCTCTGAGTCAGCAGCTATTGCCTTGCCTCTATTCTCTCTGGTCTTTCTACCAGATTCTGAGGTGGCTGGAGGTGTAGGAGGCACTTGGGTTGCAAGAGGTTGTGTGAAATGAAGATTGACCAGGAGCCACCTGACATGCACTTTGCGGCTAGCATTCCTTGTCCTAGGCATCATTAAACAGGGAGAAAGGACATCAGACATATGGAGACATCAAACAAAAAAGTTTGAAAAGAAATGAAATAAGATGGTTGTTTTATCGGGATAACCAGAAGTACTAATGTTCAAGCCACGGTAGTACCGAGTTGCGGTAGTACTGCGCTCATTGAGTGGTAGTTCTGGCTATTTCTAGGGCAAGTAATGTATAAATCTTTTGGTGTTTTTGTTAGGATTGAATCCATAGAATAGATGCGCAAACATCATTATACACTAACTCTAGCAATTTGCCCAAGAAAAACAACTCTAAATCATTCGCATTTCAGATCAACACCTAGACCTGAACCAAGGGTTCTAAAACAAGGTAAACGAAGGGGTTTGATCCCATTTACCTTGTGGAACGGAAGAGTTGAACCCTTAGGACGCAAGGAAACACCAAAAACTGAAGAAATCCCCATCGGATTTGGAGATCGAACAATAAGGTTTTAGGGTTTCATTGGAGAGGAGAGAGAAATGTGTATGGTCATGAGCGGCTAAAAGAGATGGAGTTCCGGAAGAAAATAGAAGTCAAGGATTAAAAGCCCTTGGTTTTTGACTGCACTGATCATATTCGACTGCTACAGTTCTCTGCCTAGTTTTTGACCACGTCAGTTTTGGTTTCGACCACGCTGGTTTCGACCACATTGGTTTTGACCACAGAAGTTTGACCACGTTGGTTTTGACCATGCTGGTTTCAACCACAAAGGTTTTGACCACATTGGTTTCGACCATGCTGGTTTCGACCACGTTGGTTTCGACCACAGAGGTTTCGATCATGTTGGTTTCGACCACGGACGCACGCGGTAGTACCATGATCACATAGCCGGTAGTTCCAGAACACGAAAGTACTACAAAAGAAACAGTGGTAGTTTTGATATTTCTAGAACTTTCAAGGAACTAGACTTAGATCAGAAAAATATGCAAATGTTCCCTAGTTTTGCATTTAATAATATACTTTTAACATCCATTTGAAATAGTTTGGTATCAAATCAAGATGCAAAGGCAAGTAGTATGCGAATTGATTCAAGTCTAGCCACGGGGTGCAAATGTTCCATTATAATCCAAACCCTCAACTTGTGTGTAACTTTGAGCAACTAATCTTACCATGTTTCTTACAACAACTCCATTTTCATCTTACATATTGCAGAAAACCCATTTTGTGCCAATCACATTGTGCTCCTTAGGTCTTTTCACTAACATCCAAACATCATTTTAAGTGAAGTTGTTTAGTTCTTCATGCATTGCATTTACCCAATCCGGATAATCTAGTGCTTCATCTACAAATTTTAGCTCAAGAGAAGACACAAAATAGTAACGTTCACAAAATGAACCTATTCTAGATCTAGTTTGAACACCCTTACTCACGTCACAAAATATTTGATCCATTGGCTCTACGGTAGCTCCACTGTTGAAACTCTAGTACGTCCGTTTTCCGCAGAGACAAAGTGATTCTGAGGGTGCTCTCTGGAAAAAATGTTCGGCTCATTTTGACAGAATTTTTGGAAAGTGGAAGTACCACCGTTTACACTCTGGTACTTCCTATTATCCAAATGGAGCACAGATTGGCTATTAATTTTAAGAAAATACATGATCCTAAATTGATCCAAATGGCATAAGAATATGTTATCAAGTTACTAGCCATGATCCCTCTTAATAGTATTGCATTTATTCTATAATCCAATCTTTTACCCTTTCTCCTAAGACCGGTAAAAGTAAAAAAGGATCTTAATCTACATTTACCTTTGTCTTGAGCCACTTTATCTTCATGTTGACCCTTAGCATATGTCTCATCATCATTTTAGGGACTAAATCTTTTAAACACTCAGTAAACATGTTAGTCCTATATTCACATAAATTCATTAATTACCGAAACTATTTTTAGGGGCCTATGTGTTTTCACCTTCACTTATGGGTGTTGGATCCAACGGCATTGAAACAAGGGGACCTTGAAAAGTGCATAATCGAGCTCCTAAATCTCCTTTATGAACCCATAGTAGGAGTTCATCAACCACGTCACCTTAGCAGGAGGTCCTTTCTGCACCTCAATTCCCTCGCCACCATCTGATTAATTCTTACGCTTGTATCGGGATGTGTTGCACATCAGACATACATGCATGTTTACAGACTCTTCACGATAGAGAATACAGTCGTTCAGACATGCATGTATTCTTTCTACTTCCATTCCTAATGGACAAGGAAAATTCTTGTCTCTGTAGGTGAATTTGGGAAACTCGTTTCCCTCTGGAAGCATATTTGCTAAGAGACGAACAACGCCATGAAACTTTTATCAGACCAACCGTTGTTTACCTTCAATTTCAGCAGTTCAAGCATGACTAACAACCTTGCGTACTTTGACTTGCAGCACGTGAACAAAGGTTTCTCCGAGTCTTTCATCAAGCTCTAAAATTTAACATACTCACTCTCTCATCATAGTTCTCTTCTGCATTGCAAAGCATCTAATCCGGATTGTCATCGTGTAGCCTATCTGAATCAGAACCACAATCGACACCATCCGGTGGCATATCGTTAACTTTATCGGTGATGTCATTATTACTACCTTCCTGTGTAATCTGCTCTTCACCATGACTAGTCCAATGTGTATACCCATTTTTGAAATCCCTTCGAATCAAGTGTACTTCGATCTACGCTCGGTTCTAAAACATCTTCAGATTCTCGTAGTCAATGCGTGGACAATACATATATTTCACCCCCCTTATTCAACATATCCTCCTCGGTAGCTCTTGTAAAAGCAGACATGCAATTAATGTAATTTTCACTCACACAGTTCTCAGTGTACATCCAGCTTCAGTTCTATGCTACGCATATAACAAGTTAGTGGTAAATATTGAATTAATTAATTAATATACTATATATGATCTACAGTAGTTATATGTAGCAAAAATAATTAATTAAATTGAATTAAGTTGAAATAGACAACGAATTGGCTAAACCCTAAACCATACTAGATGTAAATAATCTTTTCTTTACATCAAGCTCGATCTAAACCATCTTCAATTATCCCTTTACAAAGCTATAGATCTACAATATAATACAATTAGGAACAAATTACTAACCATAGATAGTTAAGAACAAATGGATCTACAATCACTCTTCCCAAATCTGCGGTTTTCTTTCACCAAATGGCCTCAAAGCTCCACCTCCTGAAAGCAGCAGTCTGTGAGAATAGATCTAGAATTTAAAACCTATGAGGGTCGGGTCTACAATTATAAGAGAATTTATCACAGATGGTTCTTAACAAGACCATCTATGATATTACTAAATATCACAGACAGGTTTCAATACAAACCATCTGTCATCTCTATAAAGTATCACAGACGATTTAAAAAAACCGTCTACGATATTTAGTGATATTACAGATGGTTCTTTGTAAGAACCGTTTGTGATACTTCGTAGATGGTATTCATCATGAACCGTCTGTGATATTTCCTCTTCACAGACAATTTTTAATGCTGGCAGCAACACAGACAGCCTCTAAACCAAAACCGTCTATGATTGTATTTAATATTGATGATTTTTCTCAACCGTCTATAATAAAATGTTCAGTATTAACCTTTTTTTTGTAGTAGTGCCACCTACCGAGGCAACCACGCTACCTAGCCGTCAGGTAATGCCACTGTGTCTACTGCCCGCGCCGCCAATCCGACCTCACTTTGGAATGGGCGCACAACCTCTTTGACTACCAAATTGCACTTGAGCGCCCCCCGATTGCCATTGCTTTGACCATCACCACCCTAGCAAGCCACCACCGTTGGCTGCTTTGCCGACCATGGCTTGTCGCGGCTACTGTAGCATGTAGCCTGCCATTTGTGTGTTGCTATTTCCTAGCGCCATCTCTCTTAAACATGCATGCATGTCAAAAGTAGTTTGATAGATTGGATTCTTGGCTTGGTAGTATTGCAACAACATAGTATACATGGCTTGATTTTGATTTATTTGCTTGGATTTGAGGTGGATAGGAAAGGGGACATGGAGGTGAAGCTCTGACTGGAGGGAGAGAGGGGAGAGTGATGGGGATTGGGGGAAGGATGGAGAGCTAGCTTTTGCCTTTAGTTCCATCTGTAGTATCCATTCTTATTTTTTTAGAAAGAAAAATATCTACATGCATGGTGCCTCGACTCGTGATATTCCATCCTAAGAGCCAATTAAATTGAAATTTCTTCGTCAGCTTCTGGCTTCTGCTAGGTTTGAAATTGTGTGATAAGCTAGGTTTGAAATTGCTAAAACATCCTCACCCATATCATGTCCAATGGTTAAGTGATTGTGGAAGTGTCAAGGCACAGCATATGGTTAATGTTATATTCAAAATTCATGATTACATTGATACTATTTCTTGTGATGTTGTACCTATGACTGCATGCCATTTGCTTTTAGGGCGACCTTGGCAATATGATCGTAGTGTTATGCATGATGGATGCACTAATACCTACACATTTAAAATTGAATGTCGAACTAAGAAATTATTTCCCATGACACCTAATCAAATACTAGCTCAGAACATGCAAAAGAAGGTGGAAGTTAAAGTAGAAAGTGAAAAGCTAAAATTTAAAGGGAAAAATGAAGAAAAGAAATTAGTCATGATCATAAACAAAATTGATAAAAAAGAAATGGGACAAAATCTTGAGTTGATGCATATTGTTCTCATTTACAAGGATACTTTGATTTCAACTAAAGATATAGCATCCCTTCCTAGTGCCATTTCCAAAGTTTTGCAGACATTTAAAGACGTGTTTCCCAAAGAAATCCCTGTAGGATTGCCTCCCATAAGAGGTATTGAGCACGAAATTAATCTCATTCCCGGTGCATCATTACTCAACCGTCCACCTTACCGCATCAATCCGAAAGAAACAAAGGAGATTCAACGCCAAGTATAAGGACTTCTTGAGAAAGGGTATGTACCTGAAAGCCTTAGTCCTTGTGTTGTTCCTGTCATTTTAGTTCCTAAAAAAGATGGATCATGGAGAATATGTGTTAATTGTCATGCCATTAATAATATAACTAACTGTTAGATATCGTCATCCCATCCCTAGGCTTGATGATATGTTAGATGAACTTAGTGGCTCTACTATATTATCTAAAATTGATTTGAAAAGTAGATATCATCAAATAAGAGTAAAACTTAGAAATGAATAGAAAATTGCATTTAAAATAAAATTTGGTTTGTATGAATGGTTGGTTATGCCATTTTGTTTGACTAATGCCCCTAGTACATTTATGAGATTAATGAATCATGTCTTAAGAGCATTTATTGATAAATTTGTTGTTGTTGTATATTTTGATGACATCCTCATATATAGTAAATCCATGGAAGAACATGTTAAACATGTAAGGCAAGTCTTATAAGTTCTAAGAAAGGAACAACTTTATGTTAATATTGAGAAGTGCACTTTTTGCACCAACAAGGTTATATTTCTAGGCTTTGTAGTTTAAGTCAAGGAGTTGAGGTAGATGAATCAAAAATTGAAGCAATTAAAAATTGGCCTACTCCTCTAAATGTTAGACAAGTTCGGAGTTTTTATGGATTAGCTGGATTCTGTCGGCACTTTGTCAAGGACTTTAGCACTATTGCTGCCCCACTTAATGAATTAACTAACAAAGGTGTTCCTTTTCAATGGGGTGAATCACAAGAAAAATCATTTCAAGAAATAAAGAAGCATTTAACTGAAGCACCATTACTTGCATTACCTGATTTTACTAAAACTTTTGAAATTGAATGTGATGCTAGTGGAGTTGGTATTGGTGGTGTATTAATGCAAGAAGGAAAACCAATTGCATACATTAGCGAGAAATTAGGAAGTGCAAAGGAATTATATGCTTTGCTTCATGTATTTGAAACATGGCAACATTATCTTTGGCCCAAATAATTTGTTATACATTCCGATCATGAGGTATTAAAATACTTAAAAGGGCAATCAAAATTGAATCGTAGACATGCTAGATGGGTAGAGCTTGTAGAAACCTTCCCATATGTAGTTAAGCATAAGAAAGGAAAAGACAATGTTATTGCTAATGCTTTGTCACGCAAACATGCACTTTTAACTCAATTAGAAGTAAATTTCCCCATGTTAGAAAGTTTTAAAGAAATGTATGCCAAAGATAGAGAATTTTCGGTACCATACTCTCATTGTAAAGATGGAAAAGGATGGGACAAATACCATGTGCATGATGAATTCTCATTTTAAACTAACAAACTATGTGTTCTAGAGTCGTTTGTCCGTTTGCTGTTGTTGCAGGAGTCTCATGCAGAAGGATTAATGGGACACTTTGGTAGGGAAAAGACCTACATACTACTAGCTGACCAATTATATTGGCCAAAAATGAGAAGAGACATCGAACAATTTGTGCAACGATGCATCACATGCCACAAAGTTAAGTCCAAATTAAACCCTCATGGATTATATACTCCTCTTCTAGTACCTAATGCACCTTGGGAAGACATTAGTATAGATTTTGTTCTAGGATTACCAAGAACTAAGAGGGGGAGGGATTCAGTATTTGTGGTAGTTGATAGATTTTCAAAGATGGCATATTTTATACCATGTCATAAAAGCGATGATGCTTCCCACGTAGCTGATTTGTTTTTCAGACAAATCATGAGGCTTCATGGAGCGCTAAGGACAATTGTTTCTGACCGTGATGTCAAGTTCATGAGTTATTTTTGGAAAATATTGTGGGCCAAACTTGGGACAAAGTTGTTATTCTCTGCAACTTGTCACCCATAAACCGATGGCTAGATAGATGTGGTGAATTGCACTTTATCCACCTTACTGCGGACAATGATAAAGAAGAATATCAAAGAGTGGGAAGAGTGTTTATCACATGTGGAGTTTGCATATAACAGGTCAGTACACTCTACTATATAATTCAGTCCATTTGAAGTGGTGTATGGATTCAAACCTATCATACCACTTTATTTGCTGCCTTTACCACATCAAGAACGTGATAATATGGAAGCATCCAAGCATGCTGAATACATCAAGAAAATCCAAGCCAAAACCAAGGAAGAAATTGAGAAGAAAGCACAATATTATGCAGCAAAGTCCAATAAACTCAAGAAAAAGATGTTGTTTGAACCTGGTGACTTAGTTTGGTTGCATCTTCGCAAAGAACGGTTTCCTAAAAACGTAAATCCAAACTGTTCCCTAGAGGAGATGGCCCATTTAGGGTGCTTGAGAAGATCAATGACAATACCTACAAAATTGAACTCTAAGGAGATGACTATGGGGTAAGCACTACTTTTAATGTTTCAGACTTATCTCCTTTCTTTTGTTTTCAAGAAGCAGAGTCAAGGATGATTACTTCTTAAGAGGTGGAGAATGATGAGGACATCATTAGCAAACATACTACATTATCTACTTCAAGTGTTGAGCTAGAGCAAAACAAATGCAACAAGAGGTGAATCTTTTCCTTAGTGATTACTCCTGTACTCATAAGAATTTGTTGCTACCTAGTGCTTCTATTTTATGTATTCTTAGATTCGAGGAAAAGCTAACGGATGGAAAAGAAGCTTTAGAGACACGAGAAGCATAGCCATAGAAGATCGTGTGGCCACAAAAGATCATCATGAATATAATGTAAGCGTATATGTCATCATAGCTACAAAAGATCGCATGGCCATAGAAGATCAACATGAAGTGATGTAAGTGCATATATTAACATTGCCACAAAGGATCATATAGCCACAGAAGATCAACACAAGATGAGGTCATTGCATATATCGAGAGTACTATAGCAGTACTGTAGCAGTACTGTAGCAACTGACCTAAACACCCTATAAATAGGGGGCACTCCTCATGTAACATATAAGTTGATGGTTGAGTTTTTTTGTAGAACACTTGTTTCTCTTTGTGTGTGAGTCATTTCCACAACTAATAGGGATTGAGTGCTATTTCTGAGTTGTCACTCCGTCGTTCTTGTGATTTCTTACGATTGCTTGAACGTGTCTGCTCCACGATAGCGAGTAGACAAAGGTCGTAGCGTGTAGTTGAGTAATTTGAGTGTTGCAAGTTGCCGTATAGAGACGGTGATTGGCCACATCAATTGCTAGGCTGCACGGGCTAGTTATCCATAATTCTACGTCATGAAGATCAGGCCACCCCATCCCCGCATCATAGTCGCTCAGCCCACATACACCTACTACTCGAATATTTCAGGGAAGGTATCCAAATGCACTAAGTGCTCAACTGTTGAGCGACTTGGACACTTGTTGCCCAACCGTTGAGTAACTAGACTGAGTTGCCCAACGGTGGAGCGACAGAGGGTCATTTGTGTAAAATAAAAAAAACACAAATATATTATTGTAATTCAGAATAAAAATAAATTATTTAAAAAATTCTACTTCATCTCATTCACAATGTGTGTCCAAATCATGCATTTATTTATTGAAAATTTAATGGGAAATGGATGTATATATTTCTATTGAATGATATTTCTAAAATTACTAGATCCCTTTCACATTATTAAAATATGGTAGACAGTGCAAATATTCCAATAATTACAAGCTTGGTTTTCTCAATGGATAAATATTTCAAAATGACGCTTACCATGAAGATACACAAATATTGTGAAACGGAGGGAGTATATACTTTGGATAAAAAAATTATACAAAGTACGACACACACAGAATGATCACTTAGAGCAACACAATGAATACAACACTTATTTAGAACATGAAGCATGGGCAAACGCCGCACACACATAGAACTGTCTCTTGAGAGCGACATAACAAATACAATGTTTGCATAAACCATGAAGCACATGTACTCCGTCAACTCGAATGTGGTGGTGGAAATGGTCCAATAACTCAAAATCAACGTCAGCATTAGGCTAGCTTCTTTTAGACTTAAATTTAACTTATGTTTATACTATTTATAGTACTTAACTTTTAAATTGTATGTTTTTACAAGACGGTGTTAATAAAAAAAATTATAGTAAAAAGTGTACTGAGTTCAGCTGTAACGGCTAAAATCATATGCAACTATTTTTCTCTACATACTGCCTCTCACGAACAGCTAGAATTCAAATATTTAATCCATAAGTCATTAGCACAAAGGAATCTACCCTTAATTTATAGTACGATACAACTTATTATTTTTAATACATAGTGTTGATAATCAAATTTGGCTTGGAACCACAATCATCGTAAACCAAAAGCAGGTTAACAAGGGAAGGTTGTGCCTATATCATGGTCGTGGGCAGTTACGACCACGGCAAAGCTAGTCGGAGGCCAGCTGGACAGGCTACGACCACATTGGCCGTAGTCGAAGGCAGTCACGACCACGATGGCGGTCGTTACGACCACGGCAAAGCAAGTCGGGAGCCAGCTGGACCGGTTACGACCACGTTGGCAGTGGTCGAAGGCAGTTACGACCACGTTGGAGGCTACGACCACGGTGGGATCTACGACCACGTTGAGGTCTACGACCACGGTGGAGTCTACAACTACGTTAGAGGCTACGACCACGGTGGGATCTACGACCACGTTGAGGTCTACGACCACGGTGGAGTCTGCGACTACGTTGGAGGCTACGACCATGGTGAGGTCTACGACCACGGTGGAATCTACAATCACGTTGGAGTTTATGACCACGTAGAAGCCTACGACTGCTTTGAAGGCTACGATGACCACGATTGGCCACGATCAGAAGCATGGTTCGCAGTCGACGACATCAAGGTTGATAGTCGGCAGTCGAACTTACGACCACGATGAGAAGTCGGTGGCTTACGATCACGTCATAACGAGAAGCGATAACAACTCCAACCACATTGAAGGAAGTGAACGTGATCGAAAGGGTGGTTCGACTACAGAAAATTGAAGATCGCCAGCATCAATGCGTGCTCATTGAAGGTTTCGATCATGATATTTTGAGCGGCTGAAGGAAAGACAGCGTAGCAATGCAATGGAGCGGTCGTAGACTGCTACAATAAGCTTACGATCACGAAGGAAAATTGATTGGTAAAGCAATAGAAGGATCGGAACTGATCGTAAGCATCCAGAACCGGTCATAAACGATTCTAACCAGTCGTAAACGACCCTGGGAAGTCGTAAGAGACACTGAACGGTTATCGTAAAGGGTTCGACCACGCAGAGAAGGCCACAATCGCGGTGAAGGCGGTCGTAAGGAGCAGCAATCAAATCGAGAAGACCAGTACGTGCCAAAGGCGATTCCGACCATGTTGAAAGAAGTGAGCATGGTCAAAGGGATGTTTTTGGAGTGGTCGTACGGCATCAAGAGCGCTCGGGATCGGTCGTAGGCAGCGTCGGCCGGCCATAAACGATTTTGGGAAGTCATGACACGCGCGGTCAACAGTTTGGAAAGGATCAGGAAATAATCTTGAAGCGATCTCTGCCGCGCGGTAAAATTGCAACCGAATAAATTAAGATAAGTTTTATTCGGTCTGGACTCTGATTCGATTCAAATAATTGTTGTTTCCAAAAGAAGCTAGGACCAGCTTCCCCCTATATATATGTATGTAGGGTTTACGGCCGATTGACAACACACAATCGAAACTCATCTATTATACTATTTTGCAATCTACTATTTTCCTCTGCCCTATTTTGCTTCTTGTTCTTCGTTGTCGTTCACTCCGTTGCGATAACGAGTCACAAGGTCCTAGGGGCGGTCAGGCCGACCTAGGACAACCCATCACCGCCGCTCGCCCTGACGGGGTCCCTCCCGGGCGCGTGGGGTGTCGGGTCTCAAGAACTCTCGTCGACGTGTCCTGCGTATCGCGCTCTCGGCGAGACTCCTCTGGCGACGTGTCCTGCGTATCGCGCTCGACGCCGGGGGCACACGGTGACGTGTTCGTGTGCGAACACACTTTTTGGCGACTCCGCTGGGGAAAGATCAAGGAAAATTGACGCCGCCAATCACCATGACTGGCAGCAGCAAAATCCCAATGCCCGGGGAGGTTAACACCGATAATGTCGTCAAGCCCGGCTACGATGAATTATCGGAAGAGCATCGCCAAGCTTTTGAGGCATACAAGAAAAAGCGCGAGGAGGAGGATTTACGAGCGTTCCTTGCAAAATTCAAGAAGGATCGTCAAGGCAACGTAACCCCACTCGGCGACATCACGTTCCCTCCTCCGCATTACTCGGAAAAGGTAGAACCCCTTGTAAGTGCCGCATCAACCCTTTCATCTGTTGCTACCAATTCATCTAGTGTTACAATGGAGCAAGTTCAGCACATGCTTAATGAGAACACTAGAGAGATCTTTGATTATATGCATCAGATGGCAAACATTAAGAAAATAAATAGTGCGGCCATGGGTACAAGTCAGGTTGGCACTTTTTCTAGCGTAGAACTTTCTAAGCCGACAGCGCCTATTAATTCATCGGCAAGTAGTGGAGTACCAAGTATACAACCCCAATGTGGCATGCCGTTGAGTTTCTTTTCAGGACAGCAGACTAAACCTGGAGGTGAACTAATGGTAGCGCCCACGTATCCTAATCATATCATGAGCCTACCACCTTTGGGAACATCAACATCAGGCGATATAAGTATGCCAAGGTCCTTGCCATATTCTGTTATACCGCCGATGCCGCCTCCACTACCTACCCCTATAGCTCCTTTGCAGTCATCCATCACAGCTTCGGCCAATATGGACGAAGCATTGGCAAAAATTAGAGATGATGTGCGCAGGATGTTTGTTGAGTCTTTCGGCATTGAGCCGAGAGTTAGAGCCCGCACTTATCAGAAACCATATCCATCTCATTTTGATACTATTGCTTATCCCCAAGGTTATAAGCTTCCTGAGTTTGTTAAATTTGATGGTGGGGACAGCAAAACTACATGGGAGCACGTTAGCCAATATCTCGCCCAGTTGGGAGCAGCGGGTAATATAGATGAACTTAAAGTTCGTTTGTTTTCTTTGTCTTTAACTGGCACGGATTTTTCATGGTTTTCTGCTTTACCCCCTGGTTCTATCATTACATGGTCGCAGCTTGAGCAAAAATTTCATGATCATTTTTATAGCGGTGACGCTGAGTTTAAGTTATCACATCTTACATCGGTTAGGCAAAAAAATGATGAATCGGTTTCCGATTATGTCAAAAGGTTTAGAGATGTTAAAAACCGGTGCTATAGTCTTGTGATAAGTGAAAGGGACTTGGCTGATCTTGTGTTTAACGGTTTGAGAACTCACATTAAAGAGAAGTTGGAAAGTTATGAGTTTTTAATCGTTAACCAAGTGTTGCAGTGAGCTTTGGCTAAAGAAAGCCAAAGTAAAGATATCAAAGAAAATCATAAGACTAAAGCTGACCTTCCTCACATGAACGTTGTTGATTATTCTTCTGATCAGGATGATGAAATTGATGTCTATGCTGCTGAATTTGTTTGGCCTTCAAAGGCCAAGCCATATGCATGTAATGCTCTTAAGCCAGTTCGCAACAATCGTGAAGAGGAGATGAAGTTTACTTTTGATGTTACAAAATGTGATAGAATTTTTGATGCTTTGCTGAATGATAAGGTCATTAAAATTTCTCATACTTTACCGCCGTTTGAAGAGCTGAAGCGACGAGCTTTTTGCAAATATCATAATTCTTTTTCTCATGCCACTAATGATTGTAATGTTTTTCGGCAACAGATCCAATCGGCTATCAATGATGGACGATTGAGTTTTGCCGAAATGCAAGTGGACAAGTCTCCCTTCCCCATGAACACGATGGATATGGAGGGCAGGAAAGTGTTGCTTCGGCCTGAATATGCCGAATCAGCAAAAGGAAAGCCAGCTGTTGTTATCGGTGAGCCTAGAGTGATACATGCCGATGACAAGGTCTCAGGAAGAGAGGTTGTACTTGAGAAGACCCCAAGTGGAAAGGAAACATTGAAGATCACCGTGAGCACTTCTGTACCTGGGGGGCAAGTGCAACATGAGGCTTGCAATAAGTTTATCAAGCCCAAAAATCCAGAGGTTGGCAAATGGAAGGTAAACAAAGCAAAAGTACAGCGGAAGCGCATCAAGCCAACATTTGATATGCTGCTGTCCAAATATGCTAACCAAGCGGCCATTTCTAGCTCTAATCGACCATCACAATTGAAGCGTCCAAGATCACCTCCGAGGCATCAAATACAACGTCAGTTTCGTCCATATGAGCCATGGGCGCCTACGCAATGGATGACACCTTTCTCCTACACACCATACAATCAGAATGGAGGATGGGCGCAGCCTCCAATGGTGCCATATGCTTTTCATCCTGGGTGGACAGCACCTAGAAGATCAGTTTTTGAAAGGATAACCCACTCTACAAAAGGTTGTTTTGGTGGTGGTGCTAATCGACCATCCAATGCCTCTGCAACGAAGAAGATTATGAAGCAAGAGTGGCGTGCTAAATTGCCAAGTGCTGAAAATTCAGAACCTAACAAGCAAGAGAGCAGGGCTACTAGTGCTACAGAGGTGTCAACCAAAGATCTTGGTAAAAGGACAATTGTCATTAATAATCCGGCTAAATCCAGTAGTACTATGGTTGCTGTTCAGCCAGGTTCAGCAGCTAATGATCATGAAGCTAGCAACAGTAGAGCCAAGGGAAGAGATCCCAAGTATACCCGACCAAGGTGGTGCCCTTCCGGCCTGACCAAAGCTCAGAAAAGAAGGTTGCAGCGCATGCGAAATCAGCAGAAGATCGAGGACACAGCGGAAGCACAGAGAGACGACTTTTTCAATAAAATTCGGCCCATGAAGCATGTATGGAGGCCTAAACCAGTGGATGGGACTGCAGATACTACTCCTATCGCAGCAGCGCATACATCACCTAAAGAGCATGAGCAGGTATGTACATTGGGGGATGATGAGGAGATGTTAGATTTTGAGCCCACACCAGCTAGAGAAGGTATGGATATCAATACGGTTTACTATCTACCTGTTGAATTTCGTGCTGTTGATGAAGAAGGAGAGATAGCCCAGCTGGACTTTGGTCCTAAAAATGCCATCTTCGAGAAGCCTAAAGAGCCGGTGAAGCATTTGAAGCCGCTGTACATCAAGGGCCACATTAACGGGTCACCGATTGCTAGGATGCTTGTTGATGGTGGTGCTGTCGTCAACCTCATGCCGTATTCAGTTTTTAAAAAATTGGGGCTGCAAGATGATGATTTGAAGAAGTTTCATCCAAGCGTGTGGCAGGAAGCTTGAACATGTATGGCTGATACTTGGTTATCGCCCTTAGACTTTATAACATGGCCGATAATAAATTATCGCCCTTAGACATATAAACATGGCCAATGGATGTGTTGACATTGGCCTTGTTGGTCGAGCAAGTAATCCTTATTTTTTGGCACACAAGTGTTGCCAAAAAACAGGGGGGCATATGTTGATAATCAAATTTGGCTTGGAACCACAATCATCGTAAACCAAAAGCAGGTTAACAAGGGAAGGTTGTGCCTATATCATGGTCGTGGGCAGTTACGACCACAGCAAAGCTAGTCGGAGGCCAGCTGGACAGGCTACGACCACATTGGCCGTAGTCGAAGGCAGTCACGACCACGATGGCGGTCGTTACGACCACGGCAAAGCAAGTCGGGAGCCAGCTGGACCGGTTACGACCACGTTGGCAGTGGTCGAAGGCAGTTACGACCACGTTGGAGGCTACGACCACGGTGGGATCTACGACCACGTTGAGGTCTACGACCACGGTGGAGTCTACAACTACGTTAGAGGCTACGACCACGGTGGGATCTACGACCACGTTGAGGTCTACGACCACGGTGGAGTCTGCGACTACGTTGGAGGCTACGACCATGGTGAGGTCTACGACCACGGTGGAATCTACAATCACGTTGGAGTTTATGACCACGTAGAAGCCTACGACTGCTTTGAAGGCTACGATGACCACGATTGGCCACGATCAGAAGCATGGTTCGCAGTCGACGACATCAAGGTTGATAGTCGGCAGTCGAACTTACGACCACGATGAGAAGTCGGTGGCTTACGATCATGTCATAACGAGAAGCGATAACAACTCCAACCACATTGAAGGAAGTGAACGTGATCGAAAGGGTGGTTCGACTACAGAAAATTGAAGATCGCCAGCATCAATGCGTGCTCATTGAAGGTTTCGATCATGATATTTTGAGCGGCTGAAGGAAAGACAGCGTAGCAATGCAATGGAGCGGTCGTAGACTGCTACAATAAGCTTACGATCACGAAGGAAAATTGATTGGTAAAGCAATAGAAGGATCGGAACTGATCGTAAGCATCCAGAACCGGTCATAAACGATTCTAACCAGTCGTAAACGACCCTGGGAAGTCGTAAGAGACACTGAACGGTTATCGTAAAGGGTTCGACCACGCAGAGAAGGCCACAATCGCGGTGAAGGCGGTCGTAAGGAGCAGCAATCAAATCGAGAAGACCAGTACGTGCCAAAGGCGATTCCGACCATGTTGAAAGAAGTGAGCATGGTCAAAGGGATGTTTTTGGAGTGGTCGTACGGCATCAAGAGCGCTCGGGATCGGTCGTAGGCAGCGTCGGCCGGCCATAAACGATTTTGGGAAGTCATGACACGCGCGGTCAACAGTTTGGAAAGGATCAGGAAATAATCTTGAAGCGATCTCTGCCGCGCGGTAAAATTGCAACCGAATAAATTAAGATAAGTTTTATTCGGTCTGGACTCTGATTCGATTCAAATAATTGTTGTTTCCAAAAGAAGCTAGGACCAGCTTCCCCCTATATATATGTATGTAGGGTTTACGGCCGATTGACAACACACAATCGAAACTCATCTATTATACTATTTTGCAATCTACTATTTTCCTCTGCCCTATTTTGCTTCTTGTTCTTCGTTGTCGTTCACTCCGTTGCGATAACGAGTCACAAGGTCCTAGGGGCGGTCAGGCCGACCTAGGACAACCCATCGCCGCCGCTCGCCCTGACGGGGTCCCTCCTGGGCGCGTGGGGTGTCGGGTCTCAAGAACTCTCGCCGACGTGTCCTGCGTATCGCGCTCTCGGCGAGACTCCTCCGGCGACGTGTCCTGCGTATCGCGCTCGACGCCGGGGGCACACGGTGACGTGTTCGTGTGCGAACACACTTTTTGGCCACACTCGCATTCAACTTGTTAATGTTAAAACCGAGTCAACTACAGCTCGCGTGATAGAGGGTGCTAGCCTCACATTCATGCCAGATTTTTTTTCCTATTCTAAATTGTTTCGGTTTTTGGATTTTCAAATCAGAAGCCACTCAAAACACATGGGCTTATAATTTTAGCTTTCTTATTTTTTTTTGCTTTCTTCATTTTTTTTCTTGTATTATCTGTGAAGATGTGTCGATATTTTTATATTTTTAATTTTTAAATTAAATAAATTTAAAATATTAATAATTATTACAGTGCAATTTACGTCCCGCTCATTTCGACTTGAGCTTCTGGCTTCTAACTTATTTTTTACTATTCATAAATTTCGTTTTTTCTAAATTTTTGACTTTTTTGCCGGTTCTTTTTTTTGTCTCGTATTCGTTTGCGTTATTCGTGATGAGCTAATATATTTTTTATTTTTAAATTTTTTAAATTTAATTATATTAAATAAATCATCTTTAATTACAATATAATTTTAACCATAAACCACTGTTTTTGAGCCCACCACAGCCAAAGCTACACCCAACAGCCGGTTTGGAGCGGCCCTGCACCGTCCAAACAATTGCACTTGTTTGCCGAAGCTGAGGAGCTGACTTTGAAAGTCACAAACAAGTGCTCACGTGTTAGTTGGCTTGCCTATCCATCCATCCCATCTAGATAAGTACGGCATCTGTATTCTTGGCTCCCGTCCGGTCCTGTACGACACGTTAGACCTGTGTGTTTTTTTTTTGACTTTTGACGTTGCCTTACGCATACAAAATTGGAATTTTTTAAATAATTCATTTTTAATCAAAATTATAAAAATATACCCATGTCTAAATTTTTTACAAGATTTTAGTCACCTAACCGTTGAACAACTGGAGCCCATTGCCGAACGACCACGCGACAGGCAGGCAATAGATGGGTTGTTAGGCGATAGGCTGCAGTCACTTAATGGTCGAGCGACTGCATCCTATTGCCAAACCATTGGAGAATTTTGGACGTTTTTGACACTGTTGCTACCCGAAAATACCAAAAATGGCGCTGAGGAGAACAAAATTCCAATTCTAGCACCCTGTTGACCGCACCACTTAACGGGAGTGTGACACGTGTCAATGGTGCGGTCGGGGACCGCACCACACCGGAGTGGTGCGCTCCCCGACCGCACCACATGGTCACATCAGAGTGAGTGGTGCGGTCGGGGACCGCACCACTCAGGTGTGGTGCGCTCCCCGGCCGCACCATTGGACACGTGTCGCCACGCGGTTAAATGGTGCGGTCAGGTGGGGGCTAGAGTTGGAATTTTGTTTCCGAAGAGGCTATTTTCGAAATTTCGGATAGCATCAGTGTCAAAAGCGTCCAAAATTCACCATTGGATGACTACCACCTCTATCCAATTTTTGCGCAATTGTCCCTCCAACTGTGCAAGGGGTAAATGACAATAGTTTTAGGTAGATAAGATTTATCAATTTTTGTTTGTAAGTTGTATTTAAAAAAATAAAAGAGAAGACAATGTCGGTTGACATATTTGTGATTTTCATAGATTGTGAATGATACAAAATCTGTTAGATTCACAATAACATTTTACACTCATCGTAATTTGTTGTAGTGCAAGAGATTTTCTGAAAAAATTTGTGAGGACAATTGAGATAACAACGATTGGTAAGTACGAAGGTATGTAATATTGTAATGCAACCGGAAATTCACACATGGAGGAGAACTTCAGATAAATGACGTAAGGAAAACAACACGACCATTCATCGGACATGAGGGTTTGATGTTGCGAAAAGACGACGAGATTTGATGTTGCAAATTAAAATAGACTTTATAATAAAGCCGGGAATAACACGGCGTACAGGGTTTGGTTACGTGCATAAGAAATAGCATCATGCATGATGCAACAAATCAAAGTACTCCTATGATACATATGCGCATTTTTGGAATGGAAATAAATTCGACCTTTGAGAGACTAGTTCAGAACGGCTTGACCTACTACGTGGATCAGAGCCATTTTCCCTTTCTTACGAGCTCGGCGTTGAACTCCTCGGCGGCCTCTTTGGCCTTGGCCGCCATTTCCCTCTTTTTTTCTCGTACTCTTTGCATGTGCACGCCTCGAGATGAGTTTTCATCTCCCGACGTATATGCTCAGTTTGCTCGCCGTTGTGGCACTCCTCACGGATCTCGTAGGCTCTTTTGGCATTCCACTCGTAGTCGAGAGTCCACAAGTCATGTGGATGGATCTCTAGGTTGATCTACTTGCGGTAGCCACATAGCGGTTTCGGGCACTATGGGTAGATGAGAGAGGTTGTTAGAACGTACTTTGAAACAGAAATAGTAGGGAAGCATATTGTAACCGATCCTTACTGGCTGACGATAGCTACTCGTGTCCCAACAGCGGTCAGGATAGTCAGAGGAGTAGTTTGCGCAAGCTCGGTAACACATGCTCAAGCTGAGCTATTGTTTAGACTTGAAGAACTTGCATGAGTCTCTGCACCAACAGAGGGGCGGCGTCTCCCCCTCGGGCGGGTGTTGTGGTGAACGCTCAGTTGGAATGTAAGAGGCGCCCCTTGGCACACTCTGCCTATTCATCCCGGGCCGCAGCAGCCCTTGCTTCTTCATCGCGGGCCACAGCAGACCTTGCTACTTCGCGAGTCTCCTCCCATTGCTTCATTATTTTGTCACATTGCTTCTTTTACCTCTTGTCCATTCCAACATGGTGAAGCAAGGTGTGGTGCAGTGTTGGGTTTGGTTGTGTCTCTTGTGGTAAATTTAACTTATAAACAAACAAAACAAACCTCCCACTAGGCTACCAGGACAATACTTACAACAGTATTGAAAAGGAAAAGTAACACAATAGTTACATAAACAGTATATGCAACGTACAATACATTTACTATGACACTACGTACATCAAATAGCAACTAATAAAGTACATATGACAGTGTACAATGATTTGTAATCTTAAAGGCACTTTGCACACTCGAACAAATGGTACCGCAAACCATGCTGATGTGCCTACTCATCAGCAGGTGTTTTGCATCGTCTGGCTGTGTGGCCCTCCTGGACGTAGCGCTCGCAGTGTATACTCAGCGGCCTAGCTTGTGCTTTATCCATATCATTGGTAATACGATGACTCTACCGACGACCCTTCCCACCCTTCAGTATGTCAACATATTGAATCCAGGTTCTCTGTGCAATATCCAAGGTGGCGAAGTTACCCACAACCCCAAACTCCCTAAGCTCGCCACACCACGCCTGCATAACCCTACCCTTGAAGAATTACTTGGATTTGAAGTTCAAAAGATCCATGTGCACAGTTTCGCATGTGGCAAGGAAATGAGAGTATAGCTTGTATAACAGCTTTGGCTTGTTGCACATGCAGCTAGCACTACTACAAAAAGGGTCATCCTGGGTCTTATCATAGACGGTTCATCACAAACCGTCAGTGATAAAGTTACCACAGACAATTTTTATTCCGAACAGTTTGTGATAATATCACAGATGGTTAGGATTAAAAACTATCTGTGATGTCAGCATACATCACAGACGGTTTTTTATTTAAACTGTCTGTGATAATGAAGTTATCACAAATGGTTTATATTAAAAACATCTCTAATATATTTCCGCCTCACAATCCTCTAAAAATTTATAATCTCCCGCCTAAGGCCGGTTGGATTCTGTTTCGACATACCTTTAATAAAATGGGCATAACTTTTGCATACAGTGTCTATTTTTGACGTTCTTGTATTCGTTGGAAAGCTAACGATGAGCCTGATCCAAAAAAATGACCTATTTGCACCAGTCGCCCTTTAAGACCCCCCAAAATTGGCCATCTTTAGCCTTAAATTTGCGTCACAAGTTTTTTATTTCTATTTTTGCCAAAAATTTTCCATCTTCCATTTGGAATTTGGGGTTCGCCTCAAATGCAAAGTTGTAGATCTTATCGAAACCTTTCAAATGAGCATATATAAGCCATATAGAACTTTGTTATTTTATCTTTTGAGACTATTTATTTACATTGCACAGGTATATACATACACTGCCTTCGATAATTATGTATCACAGATGGTTTGTGGTTTTAACCTTCTGTGATAATTATGTTTTATAGATGGTTTGTGGTTCAAACCGTCTATGATAATTACATATCACAGACGGTTTGTGGTTTGGGCCATCTGTTATAATTATGTACCCCTGATCGCTGGGCCCGTCGAACCTCCCCAACCTAATCCTAGCCAATAGAAATCCATCAATCCCACCCCATGGATTATAAATCCACCTCTTTGTCGCCGCACCCATTTCGCCAAAAATTTTCCCACTCCCACCTCTCCCTCCCCTGTACATACTCACCCAAACCCATCCTCTGCGCGCTCAAAATCTCTCCAACCTCCGCACCGTTCTCCTCCTCGACCCCAACCCTGATGGCCCTTACGAAGTAGACGGCACACAAGTCCACGGGTAGCAAGTCGCCATAAAAGCAGCTAGCTACCAATACAACGCTCAAGTCGGTGCCGGTGACGGCGGGCATCAAGACAGCTTGTGCGCTGCATCAAGGGTGAGAGGGCCTAGGTATAGACTTTGGATCACAATCATCAACAAATGTGATTTAGTTTGTTTTGAAGGGAAACATAACTGTTGTATGGCCAGAATAGAATTTTTTTTTTCTAGTTGCTGTGGAAACTGAACTGTTTTACGTAGAATTCCCACGAAAATACTATGCAATTTCTACGTTCCAACCTCACGAACGCCATGTTGTTTAGTCCCCTCGGTTCTCAGAGAGTACTCGATAAGCTTGCCAGCGGTCTGTCGGTTAATTAATTGTACGTTCTAGAATCCGTAAGACACATCCTTGTGTCAAAATCAGTGCCTTAATTGAGATTCGTTGACTGTTATTACGTGTCCAGGATTAGCGAATCGCGATTAGTTACCTCGTAATGATGCCTCAATTTCCACGATTCTTGGTGTTCCTTCCATATCGGCAAACTTCTCCATCGTTTTGGAACACTACAGTTGGCGTTTGGTTCACATAATATACTAATAAATAATAATAATTCAAAACGAAAGAATTTTTTTTGATGAAATGAAACCCAAATGTTTTTATTCGAAAAATGAGAACAGTTCTAGTAATTAACCAGTCTCAGTATCTCCAAATCCAAAGTTTTTTAGAATCATCAATTAATAAAAAGGAAAAGACAAACCCTTGTTGTAGCACTACCCTGTCACATCCCGAACGAAAATCTCCAAACGAAATCATCGTCCAGGAGACTGCAGAACACGGTAGGGCCAAATCGCCTTGACGCACGAACCGACAAAGATGGACTTTAATTAGGGTCGGCACGTTTGGATGGCGCCCGCCTCCCGTGCCGGCCCCTCACGAGCGGCCGACCCCGTCCGTCCGTTGGCCCGCCGTGCCTTTCCCCCTTTCCACATTTATTCCCGCAACGCAAACCCAAAACGTGATGTGCTTTTCATCACCCTCATATCCTATTTAAAAGTACCGTCGCCTTTATTTAGATTTTTGGTTTTTATTTTACTGAGAGTGGTTAAAAAAAGTAAAAGACATTTACGTGAAAAAGAGTCTATTTAAAATGATTTGTACAGTGGCTCTTACAAATAACTTAAATAAATTATATTAAAAAAATATTTCGTTTAAAATCTATTTTTTAAAACTAAAATCTTGTCCTTATCCACCGCACCGCGCGCGCACCAAAAGCAGCCGCTCAGATTGTCAACGCCCACGGATCCATATATCTGCGCGCGCTTATACACGCCAACCACTCTTTGCCTCGTTCCTTCCCCACTCACCCTCCCACGATACTTCCCTTCGTCGCCCAGTCTTGTTTCCTTCGAGAGAGATGAAGCTGCTGTGGTGCCCGGAGACGGCGTCCAAGGCCTACATCGACGGCGTCAGGGCTCTCGCGGACCACGACCTCGCGGGGTCCGCCGACGTCGCCGAGCTCGTCTCCGCCATGGCCGGCGGATGGAACGCGCGGCTCGTCGTCGAGGCGCCGGACGTTTCGGTTTCCTCTTCCTCGGGCCGCCCCGCCGCCACGAGCCTCGCCCTCGCCGCCGCCGCGCGGCGCACGGGAGGGCGCTACGCCTGCGTGTTCCCGGACGAGGACTCCACGGCGCCCTACGCCGCCTGCTCCGAGGTGCAGTCGACGGTCGTCGTCGGAGAGGCGGACGAGGCGATGGCGGGGCTGGAGGGCGTGGACCTCCTGGTGGTCGACGCACGGAGGCGGGACGCGGCGGCTGTGCTGGGCGCGGCCAGGCCAGGGGCGAGGGGGATGGTGGTGGTGCGCCACGGAGGCGGGAGGCAGCGGGGCGCTCCGGCGCTGGCGGCGTCCATGGCAGCCGGGACGAGGGTCGTGCGCTCCGTGTACCTACCGATCGGCAAGGGCGTCGAGGTCCTGCACGTCGGCGTCGGCAAGGGGCCCAGCATGCAGAGCCGGGGCAGCCGGAGCGCGAGCAGGTGGATCCGGCACGTCGACCACGACACCGGCGAGGAGCACGTCTTCCGGCGGCAGTAAATAAACCTCTGTTAATTCCGTCGACCTGTTGCACTGTCCCTGTGAATCGAAGTCTACGAAACTACGTACGGAAGTGGTAATTAACTGATGGTCTAGCCAGAACTCCAGATTCGTTGAATCTGCCCGTTGTCGTAACATGAGATGGGTGGAAAGTGTGACGAGTCACGTTGTGAATAGCCGAAACTAGCTAGCTAGCTTCCTAGCTCCACTGTGAATGCTTTGTTTTGAACTTCTCTGAACATTTCTTTTGTCTGGAAAAAGCGCCTGTGTGATGTTCGTAGAAACATATATATGTGCTTGTGAATTTGAATCATCTATGTATGTATGATTACATATGAATTTGTTGATGCATGTAAAGTTCTCAACAACAAGATCCAACATTTGATTTGTATAGTTTTGGTTAGATCATAGAATTACCATAAAAAAACTGTAATTGATTGACTCAACAGTACATTATGTGGATTGGTTTATTGATAGGCATCTGTAAAATGTACTGGTCTATGCTGGTCATAGAGGACGAAACGATTGTGCGAATTATTTCTATGGTTGGCATGTTTACATTTTGTTGGTTCAATTTACCCTCTGTTCGCTAGCTTTCCATTGATTTTTGTGCATTGGTTTCCCTTACGGAAGAGTATTAGAGAAGTCCATACTAGAGGTTTTTAGTCCTAGAAAGGCTAACGACAGAAGCCGTGGCAGTCATGGGTCTAGATCCGCACCTATTCTCCACCAAGGTGCCTTATTGGGTTTTACTTTATTTCATAATTAAGAGTCTAGTCCCCTCGTCTGTGTCCAATCCAAAGTTCATCTCTTACTTTGCTTATTCAATTCCCTGAATAGCCCTTTGCCTACATACCCTTTTGATAATTCATTAAGCTTTTCAAGTCACCTCACCACCATGCTTGGATTGCGCTCAACTAGCTAAGCTAGACATGAACAATTACTATTGAGTATACGCCAAACCCGGCTAGCCCTCAACCAAACCAATCTTTGCGTAGGCTAATGCTGCCACGCTTAGTATACGTGCTTATTCAGATAGAGTTGGTTACTATATATACAACTGCTTTGTTGGAGGACATCACAGCATATATACGGAAATTAACCTCTGCATGCATACAGGGGTTAAGTGAATTCTTGATGACTGACATGGCCAACTTAGTCATTTTTTTATTTGTGATTATTTAAACTAGCTGTAGTGTGCTTAATTTTCTTGTATTAATATTAGATTTTATCAATCACCGTATGTACCTTGTAAAATGTTTAACAATTCAGTAGTCTGACTTAATATCTTGATAACGAGATAAACATGCATAGGAGCTGGTAAGGGCATCACAGAGCATTGGTATGAAATCCGGATCTATGTGAATTCTTGATGACAAACATGGCCAACTCAGTCAATTTTTATATGTAATTATTTAATCTAGCTGTACTGTGCTCAATTTTTTTTGCATTAATACTAAATTTTTATCATTCACCGTATTCATGTTACTTTATAAATGTTGAACCATTCAATAGCTTTGACATAATATCTTAACAAGATAACCATATGTAGGAAGTGGCAAGGAAGGAAGACGGTGACTAGATTTCCCCACAGCTAGGTCTTCGTTTCCTTCTAGTAAAATATTCTACTTGACATAACGAGGAATATTCTAAATAGTACCAGCTGCTAGAGTTTAAATGCTAAAACATTTGGTTCTGAGCTCAAGAATTTGACATCCTTAACGTACAGGATATTTGAAATATTTTAATTGTTCGTTCAACTTTTTCGGCAAAGCAGTTGGCCTTTTCGTCCACTGATGGGACTTGCTTGTGATCGGCCTGTACGAACCGTACTGCTACGTACAGAAAAGTTCATGTGAAAATTGTCTCGAAAAACCATACTTGGGTGTACCGAGTACCGACTACAATTGGCGAAATAGCACTCTACTGTATAGACACATGACATGTGTTAATTACAGTTTGTATCAAAATACTTCCTCCTATTTTAAATGTAAGTCATTTTGGAATGCACCAATCAAATAGTTTGAGCATCAATATACAAAGACTTATTAAGGTTGATAACGTAAAATTAATATTGCTAGATCCATATTATAAAATATACTTCATAATATATAATTATTTTTAATTGAAACAACATATTTGCATATAAATTAATGATGAAGATGTTGTCTTAGAGACTATATTAATATTCAAAACGATTTACATTTTGAATGAGAGTAAGTAGGACTATTTAGCTACAAATTATGAGGAGAGAACTAAAATACCGATGCAAGCAAACTGTCCACAATTAAATTCGTTTACTGGAGTTAAGAATTACTCGTGGTTGACCTAGAAAGACATAAACAATTACACTCTTATATTAATTAGTTGGCTCCATATCACAACCCCATCTGTTGAAAGAAAAGTACGGCATCCAGTTGTCCTACTGGTCGTTGTACTTTCACGAAAAATCAATCTGTTCTGGTGCCTAATTTACCCGGCCTTCACCTCATTCTATATTTCTGGGAATGTACCAGGTTAATCTGTCTTTACGGTGTAATTATGCAATTTAACTTCGTTTTGGGCTCCAAATTAACATAACAAATTTCAAAAAAAAATTGATGCAGTCTATAGAGTTGCATAACCCTTTAAACTTTCAAATTCAATCTCAAAATGTGTTGACACAAATAACATAAGTTTGCTGCTAATATTAACATTTACTGTTAATAAATCATTTAGGACTGACATAGTCTGCAAGCTAACACTTTGACCAGCAATTTCTATAAAATGTTATTTAAAAAAATGACATATTATGAAGTATATTTTATGATGGATCTAATGACTTCAATTTCATATTGTTATTGTAGTAATTTTTATATATTAGTAGTTAAACTTAAAATTATTTGACTAACACGAATCCTAAAACAGCTTATATTTTGCTAAACACAGATCCTAAAACAGCATATATTTTGCCATGGAGGTAATATATGCAAAGACGTGTGCTATATTGCTGCCCGGCTGTCCCTTTTCGGCATTTCCCATGCAACAGACGAAACTTGTGTGCTTCAGTAGTTTTTGCCATTTGGGAAAGTAGCAGATTCTTAATTATCCCCGACAGCGATGGGATGAGAACCTTTCTGGGGTTAGCAGAGAGCCATTAGTCTAGGCTAGTGGACAACGGTGAAGTGAAGGACGTCGCTACGGCGGCGCTCCTTGACCTGAAGGCAGGTTAGTGGTACCATACCAGGCAGCCATGAGCCACTGGTATGCTGCAGTGTCCATGACAGAGGTTGTGGGAGGCGATTGACGTCATCGTTAAACATGTACGCTCCTGGGCCTGTCTTTTTCATTTTACATCAAATAGTTTCTGACTGAAAAGATCTTAAAATCAGAAGGTTCACACGATCAGAGTTGCCTACATAGTACTGTCAATATATTCACTTGGGAAAAATTTATCGTCGAAATTTCGTCACGGTTATCGGCTTCATCGGTGGGTGTTGATAAAATTTTATACTAGTAAAAAAATTTCAGATTCACCTAAAATTTGTCTAAAAAATTCAAAAAAATCAACATTTTCACCTGACTTACTACGTGTACCTACTACTTGCTTCACTAGGCCCTATCATCTACTTGGTACTTTGCTAGTAAAAACAAACTACTTGTTTAACTAGTCCCATCATCGAGTCATATAGTTAAATTTGCTTGGTAAGCTACTAATGTAGTTGCATTTTGCACATGTAGTATGGTTAATTAATCTTTATACGTACGACATATATGGTTTCTGTTTTCGCGTATAATCCGACTAAATATTCGTGACTGAGACTAACTGTATTCGGAGCGATCTGTATTCGCTCCGTATTCGTGATTGAGAATATCCGCATTCGTGTTCGTATCCGGTACTATCCATGTCCCACTACGACTCCGAAAAAATATAGAAAAGGATACGGGATTAGCGATATCCGTCTGTATCTGCTCCGTTTGCACCCCTACATGCAGTGATTTTGATTACCCTTTTATTCAGTATGATATTAATTTAATGACAAATGTGATTTGTGGTAAAATAACATTCATGCATGATATATGTATTATGAGTCAGGGCAATGAGAAAGTTAATAACTATGAGTGAAGCTATTTGTCTATGCTAGCGTGCTTTTAAGTAAGACCTACAGAGATATGCACATCCATAGGTTGGAGAAAAGGCCTACTTCGGTAGGCACTCCTACAGGATGGAGGAAAATACCTACTTCGGTAGGCACCTCCACAGGATGGAGGTAGACGATGATATCGACGGGTGTGCTCTCGTCTATACTGGTATGAACTACAAAAGGAGACATGTGCATTACATTGCACTTTTGAAAAGAGAGGTGAGATATTGAGACTCGTGGACGAGAATAGATGAGAATGAGATGTGAAAATAGAGTTAATGCTAAATGGATATAAATTGTTAAAATGATGTACTTGTGGATGAGAATTGATGAGAATGAGATGTGAAAATAGAGTTAATGCTAAATGGATATAAATTGTTAAAATGATGTGGATTCATACTTGCTGAGTCGTGGACTCACCTTTACTTTGTTGTTGTTTTAGATGCACGTTGCAGACAACACGTATGGGTGGAACTAGAACATTGAATATTGTACTTTGTACCTTTTTACTCCACCTAGCAATTTATCATTTATGGCCATGAACTATTTGATAACTTTCATTGCAATAATTAGACAATTTGTAGATTCCCTTAGTTCTTATGGTTCATAATATTGCTACCGATGAGTTCACTGGTTTAGCTTTATATATGACTCATCTTGATACTTATTTGGTTCATCTTAAGTTCAACCTATGGTTTACATTGTTGCTGAAATTTATGTTAAATATCTTGTTAAATGCTTAGTCTTAAAGTCTAGTTGTTGGTGATGTTTGAATATTGATTAAATTTGGTTGTGATAGTAGTTGTAGGTGATATCTTGGGATTTTGTTAATCTAGGGGTGTTACAGCTTTTCGAAGTGCCTTATTAATATTCGGTTTATTCGCACAAGTATTTGTGTTAAGACTAAAAATTATCAGCTAAACTATAAGTCTTCAGCCGTAGCCCAAAAGGGCTAAGTATTTCTCAACTCCTCGGTGCCCAGTCTCCCACAAATATGCACTATGCTATATCTGAAGTCGGTTATGTCGTATACACTATTAATTGCCTAGGTAGACAGAAATAAAAAGACAGATAGTGTTATCACAGATGGTTCAAAACCGTCATTACAGATGGTTTTTGAACTGTCTGCGTTTATGTGCCAGTGATAATAGCTGGTTATCACAGACGGCTAACAAACCGTCTGTGATAACTTACAACACAGACGATTTTTAAAAACCCGTCTGTGATACTCGACTATCACAGACAGTTTTTTGTATTAACCGTCTATGATATGAACCATATCACAGACGGTTCGGTGTTTGAAACCGTCTGGGATATATATATCACAGACGGTTTGGAACACTGAACCGTTTGTGATAGCTATTCCAACAGTGATTTTATTTGCTCTTTTTCGGTTAGCCTCAGGATATGTTAGCCATGCTCTCTAAAAACAAGCAAGATCACGTATATATCACACAGGACAATCATTACATAATTCACATAGATGAATGAAACAACACAAGCAGATCACATATATAGCATGACAATCGTTACATAGATCTCACAAATTAATTAAATTGAATGAATTATTTGATTAAACACAATTGAGTGATTACAATTGAATCCAATGTAACATCTAATCACCATTGCCAGGATGGAACTCTCCAGTCTTGTTTATAACCTCTGCCAGTAAGAATTGGGAGATGTTTCCACGAATTTCAATGTGTTTTGTCAAGATCAAATGCACTTTCGTCGAAGTCCACACACTGTCGCTAGGAGCAATGTTAAGGCATTAATTAGCATGTGTGTGTGTATACATATATATAATCAGAAAATAATAATTATTAGAAGGTTAACAAACCTCTGGATCATTCTCTTAGTGTCCATGATTTTCTTCATATGGTGGCAAACGTAGAATCTATATACGTTGCCTTGTAGCTGCTGGTGGCACTGCAAAAATAGAATTACTTACATAAGTATTGTCAATTCTAGAGGCATTATAACAAAGTGTGATATAGGATTGTTGTGTTGTAGTGGGTACTAAAAATCGCGTCCTATGTCACAGCGTGTCACTGGATTCCTTGTCTCCCTCCCTGGGCAACATAAGCAGTAAATAACCTACGTGATTCCAAAAAAGTTAGTCTCGGCCATTGCAAACGAAGGAAATATTACAATAGAGTTATGTATGGAGTAAATGAGTTTACCTGTCAATTGTTTCGTGCACACGATTGAAGTCATGGTTGCTCCTAAGTAGGGAATCAAGGTATATTACCTTGCTCCACTTTGGTACAATCACAATCAGAATCCAGTGAGACCTAGTCATGTGTGTCACCATAGTGATTAATCTTAAGTTCATGTTGCGTATAAAGTACAAATGAAACTTATATGGTAACTAGTGAAGTACTTATCCTTGGTTGAAGGGTATCATGATGTACTCCTTGTCACAGTGAGCAATCAATCCGCTCGTTATGTAATCTTGGACGAAGGATGCATTTTCATTGATGGATTGCTCAGAGACCAAGTGTGGGTCGAGAAAACCCACCGGTTGTCGTCGTTGTCGGACTTGTTGGATTATGTATCTATACATAAACAAAGTATAATGACATTTGTCAATATGACGTGAATATAGAACTTCATTGTATAGTACGCTTACAGTGTCCAGTATCGTAGAAGCGAGGCGTCGAGTTCGTCAAGGTTGAATAGTAAGAATAAGTCTTCGAAGGTCACGATGAAGTAGCCCGAGTCGTAGAGGAAATACCCCTTTGTGTATCTCACAGTGAATCCACTGTGTCGATTTGGCTTCATGTTGGACCTCTACATGTACTAGGTATGCAATGTATTGCAAACTGACCAAGCCGGGCCAACGACACTCTGAGAATTAACTTCCATTGCTCGGGACGTGCCTTAATCTTCTTCAGTTGGGTCTTAGAGTCTCGTTTATGATACATTTTCGGCGGTGTCTCCACAGGAGCCGATGCAACAGGCTTCAGAACCGGAGCTGGTGGTGGAGCCACCAGAGCCGATGTGATAGGTCCAGGGCGATGTCCCTCTTGGGCCACTGGATGTGGAGATCGTGGCACGGACGAGTCGAGGGCGATGTCCCTCTTAGGCCACTGGATGAATGTGTGGACGGCATTTCCTAATGTCGTAATCTCTTCATTTGGGGCTTCTTAAGAGGGACGGTCCTGAAAACATCATTAATCATGTCCACCTGAACCTTCACAAAACCGATTTGTACTTGTACACCGTGCACCAGCGTCCTTGACAGCCATAAATATGCCATCCCCCGCCTCGCGTCAATGGGAATGGAGCCAACAAGCCTGACTTTGAGGATGCAAGGCGTGGGCTCCTACATAACGATACAAGATGAGCTAAGGCGTTCACTAGGGAGATCTATCTATGTAGCATTCTAAAGAGGTACATTACCTGGATGCCGTCGATAGGTAAGTGGGCGTCGCTATGTTCAGTAATTGGTGTGGACGCGTAGCTACTCCGATATTGAGGGGGACTAGGTACCGCATTAACGGGGGTGAGTTGCGATTGCTTGCGGACTTGTCTCAATTCTTCCTTTAATGAATCAATCTCTCCTCGAAGTGAGGTAGTCTACTCTTGAAGTGAGGCAGATAGCTATTCCTCAAGTTGTTCAAGAAGCTCCTATTTTATTTGTTTGTTGCGATAGGCCTTGGATCTCTTCCTACTCTTATATGTCTTGGAGTCATTTGGGAATCTGTGCCTCCAAGATATGTAAACCCCTAGGCCTCGTATGCGACCTAGGTGCTCCTTGTTTCCCAGGGCCTATGAAAGTATATCTCTCTCCCTGTATTCTTGAAAGGAGCATCGGGAAGATTCGATAGTCAATGATTGCTGCAAGAGGTAATCATGTTATTTTTGAACCCATAAAGTTCAAGAGGTATTAACAACTATGTAGTTTAACATATCTTACCAGGCGTGGGACACTTCCTCGTCTGCCGGGTTTTTGAAAGAGACACCCGAAGACATGGTTGATGACCTCGCTCTTAACCAGTTTCGAGCGCGCTCGTTTGCGATCCTGGCAAATGGTGGGGAGGCCTCCGATCGAATTGTGACCTCGTCCTGCATCCTCCACTGCGGGATTTTACCTGTGTACCCAGCGGTGCCGACTCTGTGAGGGTGAGTGTTTTGTGATTGGAGAGCCTTGTGCGTCGCCCTTTGTTGTTCAAATTCGGTCATATGTGATAGTTTATGTGAGTTTTAATTGTCAATTAATCAATTTATTATTAAATGATCAACACCCCAATTTATTGTCTCATAGGACTATTTATTTAGTCACTATTATTTAAATGGTTAACACTAGCTGATTTTTATTTCTCATTGACCCGTGACCATGAGCTATTCTAGGGTTCAAATACAACTCGGATAAAATACCTCTCCTAGCTATGCCCGGTAGCACTAGGCTTCAGATTAAATATTAGCGAGATTATTTTAATTACCAATGATCCTAGGGATTTCAATAGGCATGTCAACAAGATATTTAATTAAAGATCCCCTTCGGATATGGCATCATCATTATTTTACCTATACTTTAGTTATTATTAGGCATAGCTTTATTTTTAGTTTAAATTTATTTATCTAGGGCCGAGTTTGTTATACAGGGTCATATTTCAATATTGTTATTCAATTAAATCTACCACTAAGATTTAATTAATGGTGGCATGTTAAAGGTTAGACAATATATTTTAATTATAATTAAGGGTAATCTTTAATTTAAAGCCTTGCTTTTATAGTTAAACATAATATCCAATTTATTTCCCTTAACTTTAACTTGGATGCCTTTTTAATTGGGATCTTTATTAAATTTGAACATTTAACCAAAGCCATATTTTATTAATGCCTTCAATTAATAATTAGATTTTTAAAAATAATTATTCAAGCCACATTAATTACTCATATATGATTATTAATCCAATATTAAATCTTAAATAATCATATCTATATCCTAATTAAATTTATTAGGTTCTATGGATTAATTTCTAATTTTCCTTAATTGAAATAGATTAAAGAAAATAAAATAAAAAGAGAAATAAAAGATGTGGAGAATGGAAATCGAACGCGCAACCTGTGGTGTTAGCATTGGCTTGGCTAACCAACTAGGTTGCCACCCCGTTTGTGACAAGAGGAGGGGTACCTTTAGAAGAGATGAGGAACTGCTGGGGACAAAACAGAGGAGGCATCCAACTAAAAACAGTGGATGGGGCGGCGCGCGCAACAGGCGGCAGTGTCGCTGTAGGGGAACGGTCGAGGAGGCGGCAGTGGCCAGCAAAACAGGACCTTGACGCTAGATGGAAGCCGAGGGAGGTGACTGGCATGGTCGGGAGTCGTCATGGCGGGCCGGCGGCGGTTGCGAGCGGTCGGGTATGGGGAGTCCATTAATGGCGGCGGCGGCTGAAGCGAGGAGGGAGCGATATAGGGGGGCACGAGCAAGAGCAAGCCATGAGGAACTCACCGGTAGTGGTAGCTTGGCCGGGGAGATGATGAGTGTAACATTCTGAAAATTTAAATTTGAAAAATGTGAAGTTTTTGAATTATTTTTGCAATATATTTTATTTGAATTTGGAGTTTATGATATTTTTCTCAATTTTGGTGGAGGATCCAAAAAAGCTAAACAGTTCAAGAAAGAAACTAACATTAGTATGCCATAAAAGGAAATATACAAATAATAGAAAACTAAAATTTTAAATACGAATCTGAAAAGATGATCCAGTATAAGGAGAAAGAAAACCTGAACTAAAATGTAAAATCTCTCCTTGAAAATCATAGCATAAATAGTGATAAAAGTAAAAGAATAAAATACAGACATAAATATATATATATGTATAAATAAATAAAAATGTGCAAAATGTGCATGTGCAAGAAAAGGGTCTAGTAATATACAAAATAATAATAATAATAATAAAACTCTTATTTAATAGTTGAAAATTTAAAGCTTGAATTCTAAATGCCATCCAAAAATCAGTAAAATTTTAATGCAAGTTAAAAGTTCAAAATCAAAAATCCAAAGTCCAGAAAATGATTAAGCCTATCTCTCCTTCCCTTCATTTTTCCCCTACTCTCTATTACATGTGGGCCCCACCCCTATCCATCTCCTTTTTCTTTCCCCTCTCACCCCCTCTCACTGCCCTGCAGGCCCCAGCCCCTGCACGCCTCCCCTTTCCTTTCTTTTCCCCTGTCTCCCTTCCTCTCTTCTTTTTCATGCGCACCCAGGCCCCCCCTCTTCCTCTCTGCTTCGGCAAAAGCTGGCTGACACGGCCATCGTGAGCCACGCTCGGATCGCCTGAATCCTGGCTGCCACCCATGCGCCGCGCGAATCCCGCGTCACTTGTGCACTGCTCTGCCGCGCCCATGCCCTGTTGTGCCTCTGCGCCCCCACGTCGCGCCGGCTGCCTGGCCGCCCACTCACCTGCTGCCGCCCGTCTCCCCGGCTATAAACCTCGTCCGAAGCTCTCGTCCGCCTCGCCTCATCCCCTTCTTCTCCCCACCGTGAGGAATCGGCCCTGGGGCCTCGAAGCTCACCGGCCGCCCATTTCCTCGTCTCCCTGCGGCCATCTTCTCTGCCACCGGCCAAGTGCGCCACCGCTCGATTCCTCGCTGGGGAAGCCTCCTCTCGATGCCCTCAACTCGTCCCCACCACCGATTGGAGCAGTGGTCCACCCC
Organism: Dendrocalamus latiflorus; assembly: GCA_017311315.1. Lineage (NCBI taxonomy): Eukaryota > Viridiplantae > Streptophyta > Magnoliopsida > Poales > Poaceae > Dendrocalamus > Dendrocalamus latiflorus. The sequence goes on along the minus strand of CM029639.1, from coordinate 29,498,015 downwards.
AACTCGCCGGCGACGTGAACACCTTTGCGCCGCCGCTCACCCACGCTGCCAGCTCACCTCGTCCAGGACGCGAACCCCGCGCACGCCAGGGACTTCGTCCCTGTGTGTACTCTACGGAGTATAACTAAGACGCGAATGTTGTCCCTGTGCGCTGGGCAAAACGCAAACGCAGCGCGAACCTTGCGCGGCTATCGATCGCGCACCTCCTCAGCGCGTCGAAGCTCGCCTTCGCACACCACGGGACGCGTACGCAAGGCGCACCATGGAGGCCACCTCCGAGAGCTTCAAGGAATACCGACGCAGCGCCAGAGGCTGACCCCAGCGACGGAGCGCGCGCGGGGTACAGGGTACACCAGAGGCTACCCCCACCTCGGGGTAGGGAGTACGGAGGTCCGCCTTCGCACGCGCCAGTCTACGGACTTTAAACAGGTCGTAGTGCGGAGGTCTGCCTTCGCACGCGCCAGTCTACGGACTTTAAACAGGTCGTAGTGCGGAGGTCCGCCTTCGCACGCGCCAGTCTACGGACGTTAAACACGTCGTACTGCGGAGGTCCGCCTTCGCACGCGCCAGTCTACGGACTCTAAACAGGTCGTAGTGCGGAGGTCCGCCTTCGCACGCGCCATTCTATGGCTCCTAAACAAGTCGTAGCGTCGAGGTTCGCCTCCGCCGAGGAACAAGGCCCCGGGAGTGCTTGCGCGCCCACTTCGGCTAGGCAGGCGGGGCCCCCGCGCAACTACTGTCAACGGCACAATGCGCAGCGCATATCCTAATTGCCAGATGTATACATCGGGAAAATTTTACAAGTACAAAGGCCTGCCAGCATATCTGCCGCTCTAAGCCATTATCCGGCGGGCTCGTCCTTAACACGCGCTAAGGCCGGGACCTCGCCTGAAGAGCGTCGGCCCGCCCAAAAGTTCAGCGACTCCTCGGCCCTTTGCCAGCGTCGAAGGTGCCGCCGGGTTGCAAGGCCGGATGCAAGCAGTCGTCCCCAGCAAGGAAGCTGCCCGGGGCACAGGTCAATTGGTCAGTTCGTAGAACAAGCACGCATTTCATTCACAAAAAGGGGCGGACATTACAACGCACGCCTACACCTAGCCAGCCCGGCGTCGCACCTGTGAATCCTCGGCGCCTTCGGAGGTCCCACCGCCATCCTCGTCGCGTCGGGGGACCCCGTCCAGAAATTGGCCGAGGCTCCCCTCCCCGTAAAGGGACTTCCGGAGCTCGACTTGTGCGGCGGCCACTCCAGTGTAGTCCCAGATCCGCTCGTAGAAGTGCTTTACGGCGCGACGAACGGCGTGGACGGCGCCGGACATTACTCCAGCCCCGCCGAGCATCTCCAGCTGAGGGTCCTCCAGCCCGGCAATGTGCGTGCAACCACGGTACCGTAGGAGCGCGGACACCATACAAGACGCCACGTAGGCACAGTGGTCGCCGAAGTTCGTCGCGGCACCACGCGCAGCATCGGCGGCATCTTTGATACACCGAAGGGTCCGCAACAGCTCCTCCGGGCCGAAGCCGTGGTCTGGCACTTTGGCCACAAGCCCTTGGAGGTGGCTTTCCAGCGCCTGCATGGCATCCCATGCAACCACCGAAGCCTCGCCAAGTGTCCGGTCGCGCTCCGCTAGAGTTAAAGCGAGTTCGCCTTTTTCCTTTTCTAGCGAGGCGACTTGTTGTAGAAGGCCGTCTCGCTCCGCCGCGAACTCCCGCCGCATCACCTCCGCGGCCGACTCCCGCGCCGAAGCGGCAAGTCCCTCGGCGTGCGCCTTCACCGCAGCGCACTCCGCTTCCAGCTGACGGATGCGGGCATCCTGGGCGGAACGGGCCCCCGTGGCTTCGCGTAGCTCCTCCTCGGTGACCCGCAGCCTATCTTCGAGCGCCCTTTGCGCATCAACATAGGCCGTTTGCAGGGCCTGCCCCAGCACCAGTGTCTGCAGGGCAAAACGACTTAGTGAGCTCAGCATGGCCAAGCATTGTCGCATAAGTAGGTACTTACCCTCACCCCCGACACCTCGAAGGCGTCCCCGAGACGCTCCACCCCGTAGGTGTGAAGCGCCTGCTGGCTGACGCTGGCGGCCACATCATCCACGATCCCATGCCACGCCCTCAGCATCTCAAACGGAGGAACGAAGTCCGCGGGACTCGGGCGAACGACGTTCGTGCCGCTGGCGCCAGGACCTCCATGTCCCGGCAAAGGCTCCTCCTCCGGAATAAGTGGCGCTACAGACAGGGACGCAGGTGAGCGTCGCAAGACGCAACGAAAACACCAGGGAAGCCAAACCACCTTACCTTTGGTAGCGGAAGGAGGGCTCCGGGGGCCCGCCCCCCTGACGGTGGCGCAAGTGCCCGCAGAAGGCGCGGTCCCGCCAAGAACAGAAGCCTCCGCGTTAAGGGCCGGCGCCGACCGTTCCTGCACGGCGGACGGCACGGCCTGGAGGGCAGAGGAAGCGCGCGCCGCGGGAACCTCGGCATATGCGTCGGAGTCCCACAAGCTCCCGATACCCTTCGCTACGACGAATCCCCTCGACGTCTGATGGAGCTCCGGCCGCAGACACGGCCGCTTAGCCGGAGCAAGGGGCGACGACGCCGCTCCAGCAGCCGCCGCCGGAGAGGCCCCAGCGTCTGCAGCACCCGGGGGCGAAGCTCCCGCCGTGGCAACCTCTGTGGGGGCACCCCGGTTCCGACCGCTGCTGCTGATGAAGACCCAGCTCCGCGCGCCCCCACGGAGGACGTCTCCGGCATTATGGCGGCCACGGCCGAAGGCACCGCCCCAGCACCACCGGTCCCCTCGGATCCTGTCTCGACGACCGCCACGGGTGACGAGACTTCTCCTCTCCGGCTGCTCGTGGCGAGCCCGCCGTCCAGGGCACCCGCCGAAGATCCGTCGCCCCCGGCGTCTGCGCCATCCAAGCCGGAGTCGGCGTACCTCGCCGAATCCGACTCGGCGTCTGCCGTACCATCGGGAGCGCTAGCGGCGGCACTGACAGCTGCTACACCAAGCACAGCGGACGCCCCACCTCGACCCCTCTTGCGAGACGGCGCCTTCCTCCTCGTCGCGCCGTCGTCTTGATGTGGCGAGGCCGGCTCAGCACGCTCCGGCACGGCAAGGCCCAGGGCCTCGCACACGCGGTTTATCCGCCCCAGCCCCGCCTCGGCGGTAGCGGACGCGCGCTGCTCGTGCTCCCTGCCGGTATACGGCCCCAGGAATACGCGCGCGGCCTGCTCTGCATCCTCCAAGCGAACCCCTAAAAGCAAGGCATGAGATAAGATCAACCTATAACGTGTTTCGCGTGAGTAAAGGGGAGATACGGTCGAGGCTTACGAAGACCGGAGGGTGCCAGCAGTGAGCAGACCCATGGTGAAACATTATCATCTCGACACTTCTCGGCGGTAAGGCGCCAGTCACTGGCGAGCGGCGCCACGCCGTACATCACGTACTCCTCGGCGAGGTCGCGCATGTTAAAACGGGCGGCCACGCCTACGAGCCGCCGGGCCCTCCGCCTGTCCTCGTCGTCGAGCGTTCGGCCGGGCGAGGTCTTGAACGCGATCGGCCGGCCCGTGCACTCAAGGCCGCTCCCGCTCTCCACGCGGTGGTAGAACCACCGCTTCATCCACTGAGACTCCCACTTCCTGTGAGTGGAGTTCACAGGGAAGAGCTTGCTACAGGTTGACCGAAGAATAAAGGTGACGCTGCCGAAGCTCGACAGCGTCCCGTCCTTCCGATCCTTACGCTGGCACCGTGCCTCGTGCAGGTAGACGAACAACGAAGCACTAGGCCAGCACGCTCCCAAGCGCAAGGCCCAACTGTACACCGCGAGCCGGGCCACGGCGTTCGGAGTCAGTTGCGCCAGCTCCAGCCCGAAGGTCCGCAGCACGTCACCCACGATCGCCGCCGCCGGGATGCGGAGCCCCGCGTCGAAAAAGGCAACGAATACGAGCGCCTCCAACCTCTCGGGGCGCGGTTCCGTCTCATCGGCGGCGGGCAATCGTACCGCCTGGCGCTCGGACAGCTTCCCCGCGCGCAGAAGTGCTTGGATTGTCTTCTCGGTCACGAGCGACGGGCCCAGCTCGCCGGAGAACGCGCCTTCCTTTTCCGCCGCCAGCAAACACTTGTTCGCCACCGCCGGGTCGCGTTCGCTGAGCGAGTACTTCACCTCTAGCGGTGAAGATCGCCGACGAATGCCGCTGGCGCTAGCCGCCTGGCCACGCTTGCCACCAGATGCCATAGCCTCTCGCGAAAGGGATATGGCGGCGAGATTACTACGGGAGTATGGAGGGCGATGCAAGCAAGAAGAGGGCGTAGAACTGCGGGGGTGCGGTTCCGAGGGCTATTTCAAGTCACCTCGCGCCCGATGCCAAAGCGTCGCGACGGTCCGCGTACCGGACGTGACCAAAATTATACAACGGCCCGTCTCGCACAATCCGCCATAACCAAAGACGAGGGGGCGCGACCACAGCAGTAAGGACCGTCAGAGCACGACGCTCCAGTGGCCTCCCGCCGCGTGCCAACCCCCGCACGAGATAGCTGGAGCACACGAGGCCAGGCGTCGACACGCCTCCAGCCGTCATTAAAAGCGCACTAATGGACCATGGGATCACAACAGCATCGAAGCCGCGCCATTCCGCACCCGCCCCGTGTCCCCCTTCCCTAGGGAAGAGGCGAGCGGCCGCGATCACGCAACCGTTCACATCCCGCGGCTTCAACTTCAAGGATCGCGCGCGTCTACCTCGACTAAGGCGTCAGCTCCGCTGCCACCCGTTCGAAGGGTAGGGGACGGATCGCGCGCGCGTCTACCTCGATTAGGCTCCAGCTCCGCTGCCACCCGCGGCTAGGCGTCAGCTCCGCTGCCACCCGTTCGAAGGGTACGGGACGGAGCGCACGCGCGTCTACCTCGACTAGGCGTCAGCTCCGCTGCCACCCGTTCGAAGGGTAGGGGACGGAGCACGCGCGCGTCTACCTCGACTAGGCGTCAGCGGGGTAGGGGACGAAGCGCGCGCGCGTCTACCTCGACTAGGCGTCAGCTCCGCTGCCACCCGTTGAAGGGTAGAGGACGGAGCACGCGCGCGCGTCTACCTCGACTAAGGTGTCAGCTCCGCTGCCACCTGTTCGAAGGGTAGGGGACGGAGCGCGCGTGCGTCTACCTTGACTAAGGCGTCAGCTCCGCTGCCACCCGTTCGAAGGGTAGGGGACGGAGCGCGCGCGTCTACTTCGGCTAGGCGCCAGCTCCGCTGCCACCCGTTCGAAGGGTAGGGGACGGACGCGCGCGTCTACTTCGGCTAGGCGCCAGCTCCGCTGTCACCCGTTGGAAGGGTAGGGGACGGAGCGCGCGCGTCTACTTCGGGTAGGCGCCAGCTCCGCTGCCACCCGTTCGAAGGGTAGGGGACGGAGCGCGCACGTCTACTTCGGCTAGGCGCCAGCTCCGTTGCCACCCGTTCGAAGGGTAGGGGACGGAGCGCGCGCGCGTCTTCTTCGGCTAGGCGCCAGCTCCGCTGCCACCCGTTCGAAGGGTAGGGGACGGAGCGCGTGCGCGTACCTACTTCGATTAGGCTCCACCTCGGAACGGAGTGCTCGCGCGTCTGCCTCAACCACCAATCAAGGCGTCGGGTCCGGCTATGGCCTCAGCCTTCGGTCAAGTTCGGAAAAGTTCACAGGCTGCAGGGACGGAGGGGGCCAAAGGACTCGGCAACATGGCTTCGGCCCTGTGAAGCCCTTCACCATGAGAGGCTCCTGTTGTAGGGGTGGCCCCCACCTAAACCCAGCAGGCCTGGTAGAAGGTTATAAAGCCCAGAATAGGCCATGTGTAATGACAGAAGTGCCCCTGAAGAGGATACTCAGATGTAAGGGTATAATTGTAAAAGCACTCCCCATGTGTATATATATATGAGATACAGGCCATGGGGGAGGACCCAGGCCATTACCGATCACACTCTCCCAACTCTCCACTACCACATCTCTCTCTGTTTGGTCTGTAACCACAACAAGAGCATTATTTGAATTTTGTAAAAATACTAATTCAAATTAATTACTTGGATGCATTTGGCTTTTAATTGGTTGTTCTGCGATTTTTTGAAATTTAAAATTCAATCTTGAAATTAAAAAGAATTTTATGTAAAAAATAATAAAGACCAAATTTACATTAGAAATAATTTTTCTATGTCCAAAATAGCTCTAAGAATTTCTGTGAATTTTCCCATTTTAGGTTTTATTTGCTATTTTCTAAGTTTCAATAAATTAAAAAAAACCCTCCCAGTCGGTCACGACCTCAACACGCTTAACCCCATCGCAATAGCTGGAAGCATTTCCTTCTATTTATCTCTCTTTCTTCCTTTTCTTTTCTCTTCATCTTCAACCTCAGTTCAGATGACTGAGCCCACGCACCAGCCATGGCTCTCCATTTTCTCTCTAAGCTTAAATCTCAAGCCAAGCTCCATCCTCACTTCGTGCCAAATAGGAGGCCATCCCAAATTTCGCAAGCAAATAATTCCCAATGTTTTATCTCCATTTGACTCGCTCTTTTTTCTTATTTTTTTTTCCAGTGAACTACCCCATTAAATATGGTCATAATTTCGGTGAGCAATTCCGGCTGTTCCGTAGCTCCCCTTCGCCTATAAATTGAGCCATGGGTGCCTCACATTCCCACAGCACATTCTTTTAGTTTTCTTCGAAACCCTCCAAAGCTCACTCAACCGACCCTTCTTCAACTCCTATGAGAACTTCGATGAGCTCTCCCGTCATCTCCCGTACTCCGTTAGACCTCAAATTTTTTCTAGAGATTCCCAACACCATTGTCTAAAACACTTTTTTCTTCAATTTTGGTAAACACCCACTAGAGCACTACCGGCCATATTTGCTTTCTCAACTCCAGTGAGAACTTTGTTGAGCCCGATCTCTTCATCTGTTAAGTATTTTAAAAATCCTTTTACCCCACATGATCATCTCCTCATTCCCTATATTTCTATTCAAGCAGATTTTTTTTATTTCTTCACCTCTCGCATCTCTCCTCGTCGGTGCCATGGACAAAACAGTGGATAACTTTCTCTGTTCATAGACAATTTTGTTCCGGTCCTGGAATCGGAATATTCCTCGTTTTTCTTTTTTCGCATTTTCTTGTCCAGCAAACTTTTGATGACACGTTCTCTGTCGTCCAAACTCCGAATCAAGTAATTCAAGTTTCTAAATTCACAGAAATTCATAATCTATCTCGTAGTACCTATTTTATAGTTTTTGGGTTTTATTTTGATTTTAGTTTGTTCTGACTTTTCGTGTGTAGACTGCGACTTGTTCGAAGAGTGTGCGATTTCGCCGATGATTCTCACCACAAATTCACATAGCATGGCAAGTTACACACCTTGACCATATTGATCCCAGTTTGCAATTAAACTTATATTATTTTAAATTATATTGCATGCTTAATTTTATTCATTGTTTTTCAATTCTAGCTTTGACTTAGTTAATACCCATTTGTTTGAAACCTTTGGCATTGCCAATTCCAATACCTTGTCATCCTAGAATAAAACTCTATTTAGTACACTAGTATTAGCTGGAATATTTTTATAGCAAATGCTTAGGTCTACTTAGATAAAACTTTAGGTCTAAGATACCTTTTTCACATAAAATGAAGAGCTTTTAAAATGTATTCTTGACTTCGGTGAGTCTAGAAAGTCTATGTAATGTTTCAAAACAAAATATAAAACTTGGTTTAGACGTAGACAAATAGTTAGGAGGTGGCTCAATGTGGATGCTAGGCACGAGAGGTACATGGGATGTGCCTAAGTCAATTAAGGACCCGTCTGTGAGCTACTTCTACAAGGCCCTAGCGTACTGCTATATGAGATAGTTTTAGCTGACTAAATTGTAGGTTCTAATTTGAGTCTCACTATAAGTTGAATGTGAGCGTGCCGTAAGCCGTGACAAGTCTCACATGGCACAAGAGGGGGCCCCAATTTGATGGGTTCCTTATTGGGGTGAAACCTTAGTGGAGGCGTGGCCAAGTTGATGACTTTACATTGTAAAAGTTTTGTCATGATCTGTCCACTGCACATCCAAGGAAATGTGCTAATCATGTAGTAATATGAGTTGATCATGTTTTATTGGTAAAGTTATACCACCTCTGTAGAGTGTATAGAATATCCTGAATAGCCATGCCACGATCGTAGGCATGCTAAGTAAAGTTTTTTACGGATTAGACTTTGTTTATCAAAGACTTATGGATGGATGGAATTCATACCATATCTTTTGGAAAAGATAGTCTGGGTGAGATACCCGTGATCAGGTTAGTGTCAGGTTGGTGCCTATACTAATGGTATTATTTTGCTTAAATTACTATTTTTACTTACTATATTAAATTTAGCAATTTCATATCTATTTATTGTATTTTGGTAAATGCTCCTTTATGCTCAAATAACCATATATGCCTTCACTTGTTAGCCTTGCATTACTATTACATTTTTCGTATAACTTGTGGAGTACAACTTGTACTCACCCTGGCTATCTTTACTCAGAGGAGGACTACTTTAACTACGGTGAGGACTAGGACGAGTTGGTTGTTTCTTACTATTGTTTGCCTATGGACAGGCTTGTTGGGTTTCTTACACTTTGGTGTTTTTCTTCTATTGCTATTATTTAAATTTGACCTATAGGTCGTGGATGTAAACTTTGGCCATACTCTTTTAAATTAATAAAGTTTTTCAAAGTGGTAGATATGTATCCCTGTTACCACTGTGTGCATTAGTTGATCCTGGACTAGTTTGATTTACACAAAGGATCCAGGAGTTGTTGCTCCGGGGTCCAACATTCCCCTCCCTTGCTAGCGCTATGGTTGCCTCCCTTGGCCGACGTCACTTGAGAGAGGATGGGGAACAAAAGGGGAGATGGGGAATGAGAGAGAGAGTATGGGGAACGAGAGAGGATGGGCCAGTGTCACTCGAGAGAGGATGGGGAACAAGTGGGGAGATGGGTATAGTAGCTCATGTTTATAAGCATTGGATGGGCTGGTCGGCCGAGAAATTTCAAAACAGGCCAAAATTTTGGGCCAAATTGGACTTTTTTGGTGTGGGCCGAGAAAACCAAATTTCACCTAAATTTCTCCATGATGGAGAGCAGCTCCTTCACTATCTTTGGTTCCTTTCGATCTAGCTTGTTGACCAACTCCCCCTTGTGTAGTGCCCGTCTCATTGCTACGACGATGCTTGTGTCTGAAATGCCTTGGACTTAGCAATGGTTATGGACAAATCGGTGCATGAAGCCTTGGATATACTCACCCAACATTTGCTTGAGCGTGTGTAGGTCAGAGGACGTGACCGGCTTGTTCCAACTTTCTTGGAAGTGCTTGCTCAACTTCTCCTAGAGTTGCTCCCATGAGTACACCGAGCGCGGAAGGAGGGAGAGGTACTAGGATTTAGCGACCCCTAAAATGGCCACAAGCAAGCTTTTCGCCATGATGGCTTTGCCCCTCTTGCCAACATATGGCGGTTTCGTACATGCGAATGAACTCCACCGGGTTGGAGCCCCCCACGTACTTGGTGACCTGAGGCAGCTAGAAATGCACAAGCCATGGTGTGGCTTGTAGGCCCGGCCTCAGCATGTTTGAGTGGTCAATGAGGTGGGCCACCTCGTGGGTGGGAGCCCCTTGAGGTGAGGGGGTGCGAGTGAGGTCTGGCGTAGGGTTGGGTGCGAGGTTTTGCATCTAACTGGCCTGAAGTAGGTCAGCCCCTTGGCATCCGTGACTTGTTCTCGCCACCCCTCCGAGGCCGAGGTTTCCCTCTACACTTAGTTTAGTTGTGCTCAAAGTTCGCTGGCTTCTCGAACTCTGGTCAAAGGTTACAGGTTCGACCGAGTGTGGACCTCGACTAGCTTGGCCCAAAGGGCTTCGATCTCGGGGACCTTGGTGTGTGTCATCTCCCGCGCTGACGCGCGTGCTTCCTCCAACTATTTTCTTAGCTCCTCGACTTCTCGTGCTTCTGTGGGTAGCAGGAGTCGTGTCTGGCTCGCGCCCTCTCGAGTTGTGCTCAGAGCTCCCCCGTTTGACGTGCCTCGGCCTATGACTCCCTCAACTACATTCGAAGGTCCTCCAACTCCCACTCCACCTCCTCACGAGCATTAGGAGGGTCGGCCTCTTGAGAGGCCATGGTCTTGCCAGTGGCCTAGGCCTTTGTGGAGACATCCAGCTGCACCCCCATCCTAGGGCGGTGTGGGCTGTGATCCGGCTCAACTTTGGCCTCGGAGGGGGGTTCACACCCCCGACCTCAGTGACCTTCCGTGCTTCCCCTTCTTAGGCGGCATGGCTTCTTGCTCGAGATCCCCACGGACGATGCTAACTATCGTCAGTACGAATCTGGACAATAAACTTAGAAGCACCCCCGGTCGGATACGGAGACCACCGAGGATGTGAAGGGATTCAAGAACAAGCACACAACCACTAACTATATTCAATATGAGTGTTCTAGGGTTACAAAATGGTCTCCCCTCTCCCATTATAAGGGGTCCTATTTATAGAGGGAGAGAGGGAGGTGAGTGAAATTACATGTTTGCCCTTGGGATCTAGTTCACTTCTAGGGGTATTCCTATCATTTGCTCCATGTGGGTCCCGCCACATCTAGGACCCTAGGGCTAGTCTAGGGTTGGCCCAGGGTTAGCCTTGGACCCCTCTAGGGTCGGTCTTGTGTGCCTCACTTGAGGTTAACTCAGACCACTCCAGGATCGGTCTTGCGTACATCGTCCGGGATTGACGCCGAACCCCTCCGGATTCAGTCTTGCGTGCCTCGCCCAGTGTTGACTTAGGGACTTGGCTCGAGGCACCTTCCAACGGGTACCGCTATTCTGAGGTGGTCATGGGCCCAAGCTAGCACGGGGACCCTCCCCCAACAAGGGTATTGGATGTCGTTTGCAATATGGCCAGTGATATTGTACGTCCTGTGGATCCATAGTTCTGCATTGTCCACAGGAGGCTGAAGGAGGCACACTTTGACCCACATTTCAAGAACTGTATTGGGGCGATCAATGGGATGCATGTGGCAGTATCAATCCTAGGACGAGTAGCACCGAGGCACTATAATCCACATGGATACATGAGTCAGAATGTGCTCACGATGTGTGACATTGACAGGCGGTTCAATTCGTGTGTGCAGGATGGGGTGGAGCTATGCATGATGCGAAGATCCTCCAGGATTCCATGGTAACCTACACGAACCACTTCCCACACCCATGGGCATGTACATTTCATGCATGTTATTATGTACGCTTCATCCATGTGTACTCAAGTGTGTTGACTTACTTGACCTCCATTTGTATTATACAGTAGGAAAGTACTACTTGGTGGATTCCGGTTACTTGAACAAAGAGGGTTTCCTAACTCTATACAAGAATCAATGGTACCATATACCTAATTTTGCATGAGGTGGATGGCTCGTTGGCATGAAAGAAGTATTTAACTACCACCATTCCTCCCTTCGCAATGTGATCGAGTGCATATTCAGTGTTTGGAAGAATAAGTGGAGTATCCTGTTAAGCGTGCTGAGCTATGACGTAGAAACACAGAAGAAAATAATTGCGGTGACTATCGCTTTGCATAACTTCGATCATCATCGACTCAACGATGCCTGATGAGCACCTCTTGGACACCAATGATGATGAGGGCTACGTCATAGGCGAGGGCGGGGACACGGAGTCTCCAGCGGGCAGTGTTGGGTGCTTCGACAGGCCTATGGACACGCTCCAAGATAGCATTGCACACGCTTTGGTAGGATGGGTTACAGTTTCAAATATTGTACGTGCCTATGCTGTATTCTTGTACTTTGTGCTTTAGCATGTTGTAACACACTACGTATTTTCTTATGTCCCAAATCCGTTAGTAATTAGCTCTCTTTCACACATAAAGCACTTAGCTTCTATCGGCCATTACAGTCATCAGCCATAAGCCGTACAGACGGTTTTTGTTATTAACCGTCTGTGATATGGTTCATATCACAGACGGTTCGGAACACCGAACTGTCTATGGTATGAACCATATCACAGAAGGTTAATGACAAAAAAATCGTCTGTGATAGTCGAGTATCACGGACGGTTTGTATAAAAAACCATCTGTGATACTCGACTAGCACAGACAGTTTTATATAAAAACTGTGTGTGATACTCGACTATCACATACGATTTTTGATATTAACCGTATGTATTGTAAGTTATCACAGATAGTTTATGAGCCGTCTGTGATAATCACATATTATCATTGACATATAAACACAGACGGTTGAGGAACCGTCTGTGATGACCTTTTCTGTAGTAGTGACTCTAGCTTTTATAAACCACTTCTATCAGCTAACACTATTCATCAACCACTACTATTCATAAGCCAAAGCCAAAATCCTTTAGCAAAAACCAATATAAATAGGCTTTTACTCTTTAACCCAAGTAGGTGAGAAAATGGAAGCAGCTCTTCCATGTATTTTCACGGATCTTTTTTTAGTGCTTCACAGATCGGTTTTGATGCTTCTGTAAGCCTCTTTCTGTTTTCATCTTTGCTTGACATGTGGGCCTATAGGTTCAGGTTGGATGCACGTAGAAACTTCATGATGCCTATGGGTGGATTTTTTTAACTATGGTTTATATATTTTGGTTTAAATTTTTGAATTCTAACTGTTCGTCAGAGAGAGTATGGAGAAAAATACTCGCATGTGATTTTGGCCAATATAGATGAAGTCAAGATAGTATCTACTACAATAGATCTGTAGAACTCACATTGAAAACACACTGCTTAAAAACTAATTACTATAAAAATAAAAATCTAAAGCCGGGCCGAACCCAGCCTATGTTTTTTCCGGCCCTTTTTGTGACTTTGTTGCAAGGTTATTGAATTTGGATCTGTTTAGCTTAGCAGGCCCATTTCATCGACAGGAGACAAAACAAAATAAAGTGCGCACACACAAACGGGAGGTGGGATTGGGGCTCCATTGGATGGCAGCTCTGTTATATCAAGAGACCAAAATTTGGATGTTTCTAAGGAACAAAACATCTAAGGGTTGTGTAGACACACTCAAGGTTGTCAGTATTTTGATATATATCGTAGTATCGTATAATTCTACAATTCTACCGGAGGTAGATGATACGGATCGTAATACGGATTGGAATCATGTAGTATCGTAGTGGGATCGTGATCTTACTCGTAGAATTGTTAGGATCAGATAGCATTGTAGTAGAATCGTGATTTTGACAACAAACTATATTAGCATATAAAATTTGATATTACCTATTGCTAGTTTAAGTTGCACTAGTTTAATTTGCTTTGTTTTGTTGTTTGCATGTTGTTCTAAGGTAAAAAATGTATTATCTTTGACATGTTATATTTTTAGATTAGTAGTTTATTAAAAATAATTAAATAAGTTTCAAAAATCAATCTTAATTCAATATAACATAAATAAGTATACTCAAATTACAAAATTAAATTCAAAAAATCTACTATAGACTTACATATTTATAAATATAATTTAATTTTTATATAATATATATATATATATATATATTAAATTTTGATGAAATCATGATTCTACGGTTCGATCCGTCAAACGAAAAACGATTCTATGTGTTATCGCGACCCTAACAATGTTGGACACATGCTTTCCAGCCCTTCTACCATGTTCCAATTCCAGGTCTTGGTAGGCCCACGATACGCCCAATACATGCAAGTCTCTTCGCTCAGCCAGACGCGCGCGAACCCAGGACGTATTGCGACTTTGCGAGGGAAACAGCAAACAGATACGAGACTTGGCGCCAATTTATCCCATCTACTTTCCCAAAAAAAAAACAAATAATCTGTTGGGATCATTCTCCCCAAATATCTTATTTATATCTTGCGCCATTTTCCCGGACAGAGACTAGAAGCGCTCTGAAGTATGCAAGGCAGACTGAAAGAATTGAAGAATGTCATCACAGAATCACACACAAGGTACTTCAACGACAAGAGGTGCTCCAATCAAGCGATATTGCTGAATGAATTCGCACACAATAAATAAATTTTAATATATCTATGACTCAAACGCAATGTCACAATTGGTTTAAGAAATGAGATCAACGAAGAGGATATGCTAGTACAAATAGATTCTTCACTTCATGAAAGATCTGCTTCATTCGAGTCGTCAAACAAGCCCACCCACCCCTCTCTCTTATTCTATGGCAAGTGCACCCCATATGTAAGGGTTTATTTTTAAAAAGAAATAAATGTGAGATACACGGGGTATTATGGGAATTTCATAAAAAATATAACAGATTTTTACTATTGACAGAAGGAAGTCCTAACAGGGAATGGCAAAAAAGGAACAGAGTTAAAAAGGAATGGCAGCTAAGTAAAAAAGCAAATTTTCAGTAATATATCAGAGATCAGATCAACTTCCAATAACAAATAAGGAACTATGAATTTCTGGTCGCACTCCCTCCCGACGGAAGAAGCATTGCAAAACACGGACGAACCATTGGGCCCGGACCAACCATTGGACGGTCCGCACTTGCACGTAGTAGGTCCCTTCCCCACAGCCATTGGATAGTTCTTACACGTAAGTACTCCCTGACAGCCTTCGTGTCTTGGTTGCTAGTATCACATTTCCGCGACGCCTGACATCCATCTCCTTCGCACAAACCTTCCTCTGTTCTTGATCCTTGAAGCCACAGAATCCCTAACCATCAGCTTCACAACTACAATGGCGGAGGCCATCTCTACCTCTGACCTGCGTCGTGCGCCGGGCGTCCGCTTCGACCCCACCGACGCCGACCAGGTCCTCCACTACCTCCTCCCGTGCCTCCGTTGTCGAGCTGGGCCTGTTGAATGCTATTCATGGCAGTGGTCCCGAGGCGTTTCTTCAATGCAGTATGCAAGCAACGAGGTGTTTCTTCAATGCAGAATGCAAGCAACGAAGCGTTTTCAACTATGTGAATGCGTCAGTTTCTGCATGTATGAATGCGTGAGTTTCTGCATGGTCAGGAAGGAAGCCGCACCTGGCACACATTCGTATGTTCGGTTGCACGGCGCACGCCAAGGTGACTGTGCCAAACTTAAAGAAGCTCGACGACCGCAACCAGCCATTGGTATACTTGGGCGTCGAGGAAGGATGCAAAGCTCACCGACTACTGGACCCACATCACGGCAAAATCCATGTTAGTCGCGATGTTATATTTGAAGAAAAAGTGGAATGGAAGTGGTCGGACGATGCAGGGAGTAGTCGGTCACCCGACTTTGTGATCGAGGAGGATGCCAATCTCGAGCAGATGGGTGGTAGCTCAGCTCCCTTCATAGGTAGCTCGGCAAGCGAGCCGGTGCCCATGACAGCACTCGTCCCGACCACTCCACAAGTCATGGCGACCAGTGCACCACTGACGGCAGAGGGTGCCGACCAGGGCAAGAACCTACCCACACCGTGGTCGGGCGGACACGTCGGCAGCGATGATGGACCTGTTCAGTACAGGCACATGGAGGAGATCATGCGCGATGCACCGCGTGTGGAGCTGGAGTATGAAGAAGCTGATGAGGAAGCAATGCTTGTGGTGATGGAGGAGCCATCCTCTTATCGTGAGGCTGCTGGTCAGCCAGCATGGGAGGAAGCCATGGCCAAGGAGATTGAGGCCATCGAGAAGAACGCGACGTGGAAGCTCACCACGTTGCTAGTCGGACATAAGGCGATCGGGCTCAAGTGGGTGTACAAACTCAAGAAGAACTCGGACGGCGAGGTCATCAAGCATAAGGCCAGGTTGGTTGCAAAAGGTTATGTGCAGCGGCAAGGCATTGATTTTGAAGAAGTTTTGCACCAGTCGCTCGCCTCGACACTATACGTGTCATTCTTGCTATTGCGACCAACCACGGGTGGCAAGTACATCACCTCGACGTCAAGTCAGCGTTCTTGAATGGCGAACTCAAGGAGGAGGTTTATGTGGCCCAGCCGGAGGGGTTCACAGTAAAAGACAAGGAGCACTTAGTGCTCAAATTGAGCAAAGCGCTATATGGACTTCGGCAGGCACCGCGCGCGTGGAACACGCGGCTTGATAAAAGTCTGAAGCAGCGTGGCTTCAGAAGGTGTGCACAGGAGCAAGTCGTGTACACAAGGGGCAAGGCCAACGCCGGCATCATTGTCGGTATTTATGTGGATGATCTGATCGTGACTCGGGAGGATCCAGAAGTAATTGCAGACTTCAAGCAGCAGATGATGGGTGAGTTTGAGATGAGCGACCTCGGCTTACTCACGTACTACCTCGGCATTGAGGTGGCACAAGGAGATGGTGGCATCTCTATCAAGCAGACTGCGTATGCCAAGAAGGTATTGACTCAATTTGGCATGTTTGATTGTAATTCCACCAAGATTCCTATGGAGCGGAGAACCCAGCTGCACAAGGATCCAGAAGGGCACCCGGTTGATGCCACCGAGTACCGGTGTGTCATCGGATGTCTACGCTATCTTCTTCACACCAGGCCGGATCTCTCCTACGCAGTTGGCGTGGCGAGTAGATTCATGGAGAAGCCCACGGTGATGCATCACAAGGCTGTGAAGCAGATCCTCCGATATCTCAAAGGTACAATTGAGTTCAGACTGGTGTATGGGAGAGGTGGCGGAGAAGAGGAGATCACCGGCTTCACAGATAGTGATCTGGCCGGTGATATTGATGATCGGAAGAGCACAGGCGGCATGGCGTTCTACGTCAACAACTGCCTGGTTTCATGGAACTCACAGAAACAGAAGACAGTGGCTCTTTCATCCTGCGAGGCCGAGTTCATGGCAGCGACTACGGCAGCGTGCCAGGCACTCTGGCTCAGGGCGTTAATGGCCGAACTAGTCGGGACAGAACTGAGGACGGTAAAGTTGTTCGTCGACAACAAGTCCGCGATTGCCCTCATGAAGAATCCAGTCTTTCATGGCCGGAGTAAGCACATCGACACAAGCTACCATTTCATTCGGGAGTGTGTCGAAGGTGGTCAGATCTGCGTCGTGTTCGTTCGCACTGATGAACAGCGAGCCGATGCACTGACGAAGGCGTTGCCGGCAGCAAGGCTGGCGACAATGCGGCACCTGCTTGGTGTCCGCGAACTCGGACCATGCCAAGACTATGGGGGAGAATGTTGAATGCTATTCATGGCAGTGGTCCTGAGGCGTTTCTTCAATGCAGTATGCAAGCAACGAGGTGTTTCTTCAATGCAGAATGCAAGCAACGAAGCGTTTTCAACTGTGTGAATGCTGCATGTGTGAATGCGTTAGTTTCTGCATGTATGAATGCGTGAGTTTCTGCATGAGAATGTAAAAGGTCATGGGATGGCATGATCTTTAAGCTTCCATGTGTTCTATAAATAGCAGTAGCTAGAAACATTGTAGCAAGTAAGTAAGAGTTTTGCTTCAAAGAATAGAACTAGAAAATTGCCCCAAGTTCTTTGTTCTTGAGCTCTCTTTTCCTGGTTTTGCTCTTTCTTGCTGGTGTGCTATCATGTGCCATTTACCAACAGGGCCCACCACCGCCGGCCTCGTTCTCGACGCCGACTCGTACGCCACTCCGCCGTCCAACCTCATTGCCGTCCATCGTCACAGGGACGACGCCCTCTTCTTCATCTTCTCCACCAAAAACTGCTCACACGGTGCCCGCGCATGGTGGGTGCGGTGGGCCGCCAAGGGCACTGTCGTCGCAAAGGACGGCGAGGCCGTCGCTTGGTGCACGAAGACGTTCTCGTACTGCCCCGACGACTGGGGCGACAGTGGCTGGTGGGTGATGCGGGGATATCCGTAGGCTACATTAGTGTAAAATAAATTTTTATGGTGTAAATCAAGAAGCTAAACGAGTAAGTGATTGTAGAATATTATCATTGGACATGTAGTGCAGCGAAAGAAGAATTGGAACAGTCCAATTCAACATAGCGTAGGTCGATATAATTGAAGTAATCGGTCTCTACAAGCCAACCGTCTTCTCCTTGTGATCGTTTCGATCAGCGCCGCAGTCGCAGCAGCGTTCCTACCAAAATCCATATGTACAGAAATTAACACTATGTGCCAATGTGCTAGCACCAACACGCATGATAGACCCTGTGAGAGGTGACGATTAGAGTTTTAATAGGTGATGTACAGAAGATATCCTTTAGCCTTACCCCTCTCTTAATATAGCCCCTCGGTGGAACCCTATGTTAGGGGACCAACAAGGTGTGAAATCTACTTGGCCCATTAGTAATGGATCTAATCCGAACTGATACATTCCAACCCATTAAGTATGTGACCTTTTAGGTTCATATATATTCGGCCGTAGTCCAAAAACTCTTTTGATCCACAAGTCGGTAGTGATCCCAAGCAGGACATAGCGACTCCCAAATATGCATAAAGATCATATCAAATAAACCTATATAGTGCTTATATATTGATATTTTTGCCTTACGATACTAGATTGAACTCAAGACGAGAAGCATATTATCCTATAATAGTTCAATTCTTCACTCAAATATATAGTAGATTACTCAGTTATGATTGACTCTTCAACCACATTTGGTATAGCTATACACTTCCTTAATCCAATAAAATAACATCAAAGGCTCAAACCCTTCCGTTATATATAGGAGGGGCAAATTCCATCTTGATCATTCATATTTCTTCACATGTTTCATTGTAATCCTGAAAACTACCTTTATAGCCACTTAGTTACGGAGTAGTGTTTAACAATCCCTAATAAACTTTTACACATGTAGGGAACTATGACGATCTTATGTATAAGGATTCTACATACACTATGTATGAGACCAATAGATAACACTTAAGAATATAACAATTTTTGTAGTACCTCATGGTAGACCAATCTAAAACAATGTTCTCTAATATGTATCTATATTATTTATTTGATATCCATATATCCATGATCCATAAAATATGATCATCGATTAATACATGTGTTGATCTATAAATCATAATTGTCCTATATTATAATATAAGGTCAAAAATAATTTAAAATAACATCAAAACAAAAGTAAAGAGTTCTACGAATAAGTCAAATACTTGTTGATCAATACGAAAGATATTTATTAAAAAAAATAACATATTATTTAAGAGTTCATAAACAACATAGAAGTGATACAATTAACTCTATGCACCGATTTGAGGTCGTCGGCGGCAAGGTCAGTGCTAAAGGGTTGACGCTGTGCTGGATCGAGAAAGAGGAGCGCAAGGAAAAGGCCAAGAACCGACCGCGTCCGCCTCCCTCGCCGTTCTTGGTGTGCACTCTAGGTTGTAGCCGTGCGGCGGCGGCGGCGCACTGGCGACGCTGCTACACAGGACAGTAGCATGCCAAGCTGAGGCATGCATGCTGGAACATCCGTTTAACTATCATGTAATGCCTATGAGCTAGCAGCACTAGGATCTTTTTCTAGCGATTATCATTAGCAACTTTCAGTATAGTTTGATTTTCTGGGATGTAAGCGCGACAATGCGGTGTTGCATTATTTTGTTCAGAGCGAAAGCAAGCTTGGGCTCATGCATGCATTTTGTGTCGATTTGGTATAGCATGTTGCTCTTCCTGTCTGATCATGGTATGTCAATTGCCAGTATTTGCAGTTTAGTTTGGCGTTTGGATGGAGTAATATCAGTCAATTAATTTGACTGGAAAAGCGTAATGCATAATTTCGTTCTCATGTTTAGCCTGTGTAATTTTAGTAGCAGGATCTAGTAGCGTGATTTTCTAGGGACACTCTTGGTACTACTCAGGGTTTGTCTAGCGGAAGCAAGGCGTGGTGTACTGCTCCTTATGATGCAAATTCAAATTTTAGTACTGCACTTGTGTCGACTGGGTGGTAAATCTTGCCCATAGTTTTTTTTTTCTAGAACCCAATATTGCTTATTTATTGTTTAATTATGTCACTAGCACAGAGTTCCTCCACATATTGGACACCTCAGTTCCACGCGGCAGCAGGCAGAGGAACAAAAAAGGCTTTAATTCAATTTGAAACAAGAAAATATAAATTTTACAGTAAATATTACCTCGCAGATGCATTGGTACGCAAGTACCATGATATCAAACATTTCCTTCACACAGTATCAAACATCGCCGTGTTACAACAGCTAGCGAAAGATGTCTCTCTAAATTTCTTTGATAATACAGATGTCTGTGACCGCAACAAAAAAAAATGCTCAGAGCAAGTCCATGACAGTAAGTGAAACGGGAAAACATTTCATGCTATATCAAATATAAAGAATTAACAAGTACATATAAACGCACAATTTAGAGTCTTAAAGCAGCAATTGCTTCAGGCCTGAAGTCAATCCTAAGCCCTAACACCCTCCTCACCTCTGCAGGCGTCAACAGCCATGTCAGATGCCCAGCATTGTCACCCCAGAAATCAAGAATCTCTGATACACGTTCGAAGTTCAGAATAGTTGACATCTGGGAAAGCCTTGAGAACTTGTCTCGGACTGGCCTCTGGGACATTTCTGAGAAATGGTTAATTAGGGAGCGAACCTCCTTGTCAAGCTGCAGGCCACCGAGCTGGCTGAACCGCTTCTGCATCATGATCACCTCAAGCCTCTTGACAATGAAGTCAATGATCAAGTGCACAAAGAAATCGTAGTTGTTTGATGTCATCACCGGCTGGAGCCATACAACATTAGTGTCAACAGCAAGGAGAAGCTTCTGCACCCATGGGTCATTCACCTCATTGTCCCCATATTCGGCGTCATCCAGCTCATAACTAACAGTGGCAACAGTGTCAAGGACTGGACGAATTCGCGGTGCCACAGATGCCACTAAATGCTCCAGTCCAGAATGAAGGATCCTCTTGAAGGAAACACTGATCTCACCTAGCTCCGATAAACAGGACTTGATCTTCTCTCGGTCAGCAGGAGCATGGAAAGCCTGGGGAAAAGCCACAACAGTCAGTGGAGTTGAGCTGTCAACCATGACTATAATACTACATTGAAATTAAATTACTAATTGCCATAGCAGAATCAAACCATTAGAGTTCTGAGTAAGATTGAGAAATTTTGAAACAGCACGCAAAAGTGATAAAAGTTGCAAATTATTTCTCAACAATAAAAAAGGAAAGTATTATTCCCTCCATTATCTTTTACTTGTCAATTTGGACATGGACACAGACTACAATACAGCTTTGACCATCACTTTTTAAAAATTATATGTTATAAAAAATGTAAAATATGGTAGTGGTTTTGATGACAAATCTACTAATATCATTTCCTTCCATGTGACAAATCTATATACTTTTACACAAGGTTAACAATTTCAGCAAAATTTCGCCAAAAATTCGGTTTTTTCGTTCATTTCGTTGCCCACAGAATTAGCGTTTGATCAAATTTTTTTATCCTTATTTGAATTTACGGGCCTGGCCGTCTGGCTACATACAGCCCAAGCACTCCCACAATCCTACAGCACGGCCCAAAGCCCAGCTAGCTTCCTTCGCTCATGCCACGCACCGACCCTAATTCCCCAATCCCCAATGGCCTCCTCCCCGTTGCCTCCCAAGAATCGCACCTCGTCACCTTCGCGCCCTCCTCGGCCACTGCGCTCGAGCACCTCTTCAACAAGACGATGATGCCTAGTGATACGGGGAAGCTGAACTGGCTGGTGACACCGAAGTAGCATGCCGAGAAGCACTTCCCATTACAGGTCCTGGCCGCCGCCACGTCCGGTGTCGGCTCCCCATTTCCCCTTCGGCCATTCGGTGGTGCAGGGCAGACAGTAGTAGCGTAGTCCCTCGCCTTAGGAGCGGGGCAAGGACCTGAGCACCAGCATCGAGGAAGGGTCTGACCCCGAGGGCCTTGGCATCATCTCCGTCTCCAACGTGAGTGCTACTACCTGCATATCCCCCTGCTCGTTTGGTCGTCTTCCTGGTGTAGGATTGGGAGTTTGGTTACTCCCTCCCCGATCGATTCGATGGCGGCGCATCTCTCCCTCCTCCCCAATCTCCTCGAGGAAGAAGAGCATGTGGCGGTGCAACAGCAAGCATGTGCAAAGGGAGCACAGCAGCAGCAGGTGCGTCTCTTCACCCATTGTGCTCTTCTCATTGTTCTTCTGACATGGAATCCTCCTCACACTGCTCGCGGTAGGGGGAGCGCCATGGATGGCGCAAGCAATGGCATGGGGAGTGCACGGAATGGCTGCGGCAGGGATGTAGGCGTCAAGAGTGCAAGGGAGCTATTGCAAATGAGGATGAGCCTATTCCACTGGCACCAACTGCTAGGGAAGGTAGGATTAATCTGAAAGATGCTCTTTATTTTGGATTGATTGGTGCTTTGAACATGTGCCCAACTCATCAGCGAATACCCCCATATTTTTTTGGCAGCCATATGCAGCTCACACTATTAACCTTATGTTGAAATACATTAGTAAATTCCCAGAGGGTGCAAAAGTAGTGACAAGTGCCAAATGGATTTGCAGATTCTTCTACAACCACAACAGGTTGCATAATGAGATGAAGAAGATCAACGGGGAGTTGATCCGACCCAATGCCATCCGATTTTGGAATTGTATTAATTTTCCTTTAGAGTTTCTAGGATATAAAAGATAAATTTCGACAGTGGATAGTGTCGGAAGAATTGAAGGACAATGATTGGATAAATGATCCTGACTACACTTCTCTAGAAAAAAATTGACAAGTAGTACTTGGTGGCGCAGACTCAAGTGGGTTCTAGATGTAGTGGGGCCGCTATATTTTGTATTACGATATAATCAACAAAAGGTTGAAACCGTTTCTAGTTTCATGTCAAGGATGATAAATGCAATGCATGCAATGGAAGCCCATCTTGGTGAGGGGACACTGGAATTGGAGAGATACATGAGTAAGGTGTCCAACAGAGTTAGCTATCTAAGAGATAGCACAATGATGTTTGCAGGTAATGGCAAAATAATAATATGAAATTGTGAATTAACTAATTCTCATGCATTTTAATAAATGATTTATAACTACTGCCCTTGATCCTAAAGGGCACTACAAGTTGAACCTTAGCAATAATGCCGAATACATCGAAGCACTAACAGATGTATTAGGAAGGATGGAGTCACATCAAATTGTTGTGGAGGCAAGGGCTCAATTCGAGTTCTTTCGCGCTAATAGAGGGAAGTTTGATGGAGCAATGGCACGTCTTGGAGTATCTGTGGTTAGGCCAAGTGAACTCATTTTGATTATTGAACATTGAAAGATACTTCTCTTTAATGATTTATGGCGCTTTCATTTAACGGCTTGGTGGTTCCAGCATGGAGAAGTGAAACTCTTGCAAAAGTATGCCATGCAAATTGTGTCGCAATGTGTGTCATCCAGCGTGTGTGAGTAATTGGAGCATATTTGCATTGGTTCATACCAAGATGATAAACCGGCTAGGTTATGAGAAGCTGCACAAGCTAGTATATGTTCATTACAATTTGAAGTTGATCATCCAACAAAACGAGATTGAACATGAAGAGAAATAGAGAATGACCTTGATCCATGTGCAATAATGATGGATGCCGCAATACTTGATCAAGCAAACCTAATTATGGATTGGCAGAATAAGTCGATGAGTGAATCAAACTGGATTTTGGATGAGGGAGGTCGCCCATCTCGAGTTGTTCTTGATGAAATATGTCGTCAAAACTCAAAGAAAAGGTTCTCTCATGGTGGAAGAAAGGAGAACGTGAAAAGAGGAAAGATGGCAGTGGTGGATGACGAGGATGAATTTACGGAAAGTGATGATGACGATGAACATGATGAATTTGAGGGGACCTCATCCAAGAGTGACGATGATGATGATTGTGATGATGGAAGTGGAGATACCAGATACCACCCAACAGATAGAGGACACCCAAGAGACAAGAGACTGGGGAGCATTATGCTTGCCTATCAAAAAAAAAAGAAGAAAGACCTCTCAAGCCTCTACTAGCTAATGCCAATGGTTAATTAAACAATATTACCAAAAAGTTTTTTCATCATGAATTTTTCAGCAAGTGTTAAATTCAACATAAGATTAGAGTATGATAGTGAAGTTAATTAAGGCATATAACAATACTGTGTTGATAAAAAGGGTGAAAAGCATCCTGTTAACTAACTATAGGTAATGGACCTATTACATGCCATGTTTTTTTTGCCAGCTGTGTACAACATTCTGTAAGGAAAAATATCAAGAATAAAAGTGCTTTGTCATCCTCACAAAAAAACGTTTTGTCATATATGTTCTGATTGATACGTAGGAACATGTTCTAATTTTTAACCTGGCAGTTTTCATAAACAATGTAGCACAGCCAAAAGCTATAGCAACTAGAAACCAATAGCTTGAAATCTGAAGTATGCAGTTTGAAGTCTTTAAACTAGCATCCGGTACAGAACAAACGCAGAGAGTACATTAATTCTCAATTCTTAGTAAAACAAGGCAATGCACTGTTTTAAGCTTTGAGCCATAAATAGCACCAGATGAACAAAAGGGCAGCAATACAAAGGCTACTCTTTTTAACCATCGGAGAAGTTAACATTTCAGAGTATTCGCTTGTCATGGGCGTAGTGCCTGGCCAGTCAGTTTATTATTAGGAAATTAACGATTAGTTTCTATTTGTTAGGAATATGATTAAGATTAGATTCTATTTGTTAGGGAGAGCCCATCTATATGAAGGGGCTGCCGTATGCTATTGGAATTAAGCAAATAAATAACAAAGTCATTCTTATCTATGGTCTCTTCTCTCTCCCAACCACGCCGTCGCCACCTGACCATCCTCTCGGCGGTATTCCCCCCCCCCCCCCCTAACTAATGAAAGCAAGCCTGTAACAACTTGGTATCAAAGCCAACACCGTGACTTCTGTTAACATGTGGCAAGATCATTGCTGGCTATAAAGAAATCCTCGCTGGACTCAAGAATATAGAGAGCATGTTGAAAAAGATGATAGCAACAGAGAAAAAGGCACAAGCAGTTGTTGCTACGCGATCTGCGGCGGCACAGGGGGCAAGAGCAATAGTGGCCATGCCACGGAAACGGTGCTGCTATTGCTACTCCTTCATCCAACACGAGCAGCAGTGCGTCTTCAAGCGATGTCGGCATGGCATCTTCCCAGGTCGGCGCACAGTGCACAAGCTGCACCTCGTGACGGCAGCGGCGCTGCTTGGAGATGCAGATATAGTGATGCTGCTCCAAGCAATCCCGGTGTGCCTGAGGTAGAGGGCACCGTCCAGGTATGCCTCCCGGCCAAGAAGCACGCGTATACACCACCGCTGGATGCCATCGTGCGGGCGAGTCTTCCGGACAAGAACGTGCGGGCCTCCGCCACCAAATTTGGACATGGATGCCTCATGCCTCTGCCTGCGTCCCAGCTCAGAAGCGCATCCATGCCCTTGCACCACCGCCGGAAGACACCGCCACTTCTCAAGGCAAAGCGGAGGACCCTGGCAGGCTCGGAAGGTTGGGGCTTGGACGCCTTGGGGACGAATACACGCGTGGAGCAGCAGGCCCCGACAGCCGGCATGGGCACCGTGAGCTCGTTGTTGTCGTCTTGGTCCTCTGGCGATGGTAGCGCTGGTGGCAGGATGTTGGTGGGGACCCGATGGCGATCAAATCCAGCGCTTCCTCATGCAACATGGATACGCCGCCACCCATCAGCTCATCCTCCAGAAGGAGAGGGGAATCAACTCGAATAGACAAGAAGTCGAGGAGGGTCCAAGACTGGATCTTGGAGGCGAGATCGGATCGGATCAGATCGGGGCCGCGACCAATGGTCTCCGCGGCGAGCTAGAGCAGACGCTCGACGCGCAGGCGCTCTGCAACTACGATGGAGCCGGCGCGGGAAGCGACAGCGCCAAGTCGTGCTGCTACGGGGAAAACGGCGTGGTAACAACACCGGCGCCAGCGAGGTAGGGACGACGGTGGAGCGACAGGGGACGGGCCGCGGAAGGTGTGCGCCGTCGTGGAATCGGAGGGATTTGCTCACGGGGAGGTTGTGGCGGCTGTGAGAGGATGGAAGCGGGGATGGGGATTGGAGTGGAGAGGAAGCTGCGAGCTGCGCACCCTCCTTTCCTTGTGTGACCTTGGATGGGGTCCACTTGCAGGCGTGTCGACCAAGTCAATAAGATGGCGTAGCAAAATAATGAGGTTTCTAATTTATTTTTAGTCCAAAATAGAGAAATAAGCCGAGATGTAAACGGCTTTGTTTCTTTCAACGTTGTGTTTTGTTTATTTGCACCTTTGCGTGCATGTCGGGTTAGCAGTTCGAGGACAAGCTGCATGTCTGAGAGGGGTGTAACATTATGGGCGTAATCACTGGGCCCAGTTGGTTCATTATTAGAAAGTAGGAAGTTAGTGATTAGTTTCTATTTGTTAGGGATATGATTAAGATTAGATTCTATCTGTTAGAGGGAGCTTATAAGGGGGCTGCCGCATGCTGTTGGAATCAAGCAAAGTCTTATCTATTGTCTCTTCTCTCTCCCAACCGTGCCGCCGCTGTCCGACCATCCTCTCGCCCCCCCCCCCCCCCCCCCCCCCAAACCACCCACCCACCGAATGAAAGCAAGGCCATAACATTGCTCATCATCAATAACAACTTGACATCAGATTTTCAAATGTTAATGCCCGTTCTGATGAGGACTGAACGGGGTTCCAGTTTTTATAAGAAGATTCTGGGAGGCAATAACAAGTTGACAACTTGACATCAGACGTTCTCTTGCATGATGGTATTTCAGCTCGGCATGGTCTAAAACATAAAAAAGCCTAACACCAACAGCTAACTAGAACCACAGGCAAAAAATAATCAAGTTGATCTTAAGTCGTTGCAACTCACAGTGCATGCATTCTTTCTCAAGTAAATTAGAAAAGTCACCTTTTATTCTTCTTTATTACAGAAAACTAGAATGAACTTTTACCTTCTCACATTTTCTCAGATTTTTTTTTGTTACACTCTTTATAATGGCAGGTGGCAATCGAACTGTGGTAGGGAAGGGATGATGTCAGAGGAGTTGCTTGTGATGCAGTGGATGATTTGGTCTTTTGGGTTAAGCAATGCTATCTGAAATTCTGAATGTGTTTCGTAATGTTATCTTAATGTGTTTTGTGACTTCGTCATGCATGTGGAGCAGTTCTTCAAGGGCACAAGGCAACACAGCCAGCCTTTTGTGATGTTATCTGAATTGTGTTTGTAATCATTAAACTTCATGTACTATGTGTCATGAACATCTGGTCACATTTTCATCCTGAGCTACGTTTCTGTCTTTTTGTTCTGTTCTCTGAATTTCTAGGCGAAATTCTGGCAAAATTTCAGCTGGATTTCGTCAGATTTTAGCCAAATTTCATCCAGATTCCAGCCGAATTTCATCCAGAGTTCAGCAAAGGATTCAAACAGCGTTTGAAAATTTCATCCGAATTTTTGAATGAAATTCCGAAATTTCATCCATTTCACTTCTTTCGCTGCCTGCAAATTATTTCCCAATCCGAAAGAGTTTTCCCTACTTTTACATATATTAGTGGTGACAGTTTTAAAATTTGATTGCACGCAGTCTAGGACAAAATCTATTTGAGAACAGATGATTGATGAAGAACTATGAATATGGTTTTTCCACATGTACACAATCTGATCTCCATGCTGCTTGTTTGTCTCGACCATGCAAACAATAGATGCTGGTATGGACAGACCTTTACTTCAAATTGTTTATTGGAAGATGTTATTTCCATGACAGTATCTTTCTGACAAATGCAAACATGATTCCTTTTAGCTTTGTTATAGATAGAAGCTCCATTGAATTTTTAGGTATATATGATTGTTCATCACTGAGTATTTTGTGTATTGTTCTGTTTGTCTGCTTGTAATTCCACTGGAGGAAAGGCTCCTAGGCAGCATCTTGCTGCAAGGATTCAGGCAATAGCATGCACATGTTTATCAATGTTGTTTGCACTACACAGTAAATTTACCTTGCTAGAACTGCTTGTCTGACACTAATTTGCTGGTATTGCTATGATAGACTGCTCATACAACAGCTACGACAGCTGGAGGAGTACAAAAAATTGTTGATACTCTGTTAGTACCATAGCTCTTAGGTATGCAAAGCACAATAGAATGCTCTTGTGTTCTTATCTTCTATAGCATTTGAAATGATTAAGAAAGCAGTTACAACCTTTTATTTTGTTGTTGCTTGCTCTGAGTTCCAGATATTTTGCAACAAGTGACATTAAATGTTTTTAAATTTATTTCTTGTGAAATTTGGAGGTATCAGAAGGGAACTGAGCTGCTCATGTGGAAGCTGCTATTCCAGTTAGGGAGATTACCTAAAATTTCATGGTTTTGACACGCAAACTGATATGTGTCTACTACTCATTGAGCCAAACTGAGAACATGTTCTTGCAATTATTTTCATTTATTTTACTGCTACGCAGACATGCATTTCCACAGCCATATGGTGCTTGCTTTGCAGGTGGCTGCAGAACATATCTGGTGGGTCTCTTTGAGGACACCAATCTATGTCCTACTCATGCCAAGAATGTGACAATCATGTCCAAAGATATTCAACTTGCTAGGAGGATCCGAGGTGAGAAGCCTTAGTTTGCAAATGGATCTATATGGTACTGTGCATAACTGCATAACACATTTCAGGTTTTTGTGTCAGTAAACAGAGCTTTTGTGTTGAACAGCTAGCTATGTTTGTGTTTATTTCTATCAGAATGTCCAAAATGCTTGATGTTAAGGCAGGTGTTTTGTAAGGGTGCTTCAGAATTGTGATTTTTTTTAGGAAATTCATCATAATTGTGCTGTTATGTCATCCACCACTAGATAGATGCTATCTCGATTTGACTTTTAATATATGAATTTTAATATTTGAACCATTAAAAAACAACTACATCAAATTGGAGATCGGTATAACATAAATGCAAAATTTACAAAACAAAATTCATATAAGTTGTTCATAATCAAATAAACTCATAAAACAAAATTGCTATATAGAAAGCTCCTTAGAGACTTACTAGTTAAGTATTTAAGAATACTAAATTTGACATTTTCCAGCTGAGTAAATACAATCAGCTAGGAGACATTTTAGAGTGCAATACATGTGAGCAAACTATTTCAGTTTCCGTAGCTCTACAGTAATGAAGAAATTTGTCAAACTGAAATGTCAACTTTATAATTTCGCCAAGACTTCAAAAAACACAATTTTATTAAATAAAGATTTCTATGCCAGACAAGATAACAAGACATTTTGATCAGGCACATGGAATAAAAAGGTTATAAAGCCCAGTTAATGGTGAAGGGAAATGACCATCATGTTCCCAGTATAAATGTCTTAGGATGAAGGGGAAACAATAGTTAGTGTGGGTTCATAGTTTTTTTATCTTCTATCCAATATCAGAGGCAGAAAGACAGCAGTGGCAGTCTCATACAGGAGATACCATTAGCAGATAACATGGATCATTATTGAGAAAACAAGTTTACAACCACATAAATATGAGAAGTGCCTAAAGATTCCTCAACAGTGTAAGTAACTAAATTGGTGCTAACTAAGACACTAGCAATTCAAGAAAGGCACATACGACCCTTGACTTATGAGAAATAGTTTGGTATCATTCATGACATAACAATACTAACATCTACTTTCTAGAGAGTGTCAAAGCATTGTGGGCTTCTTTTATTTAAAAAATTGCAATCAAGAACAGACAGTAGAAGTGCACTTACTCAGTCGATTTCAATTTGATTGAATGCATATGTAGCTTAATTGCCAAATTTGTGCCAGTTTTAACATACACAAGCAGATAGAAGAAGAAAAAATTACACTCACCTCTGCACAGAGCTCCTCAATCTCTTGACGGAGCTTCAGGACATACTCTGAGCTCACATCCATGTTGTTCAGTGCAGTCGCAATCTCCTCCCCAGTCTTCTGAACTCCAACACCACCTAGGAAAAGCTTTGCACCCAAGTTTGGCTCCCTCATTCTCCAATGCAGTGCCTCCTGGTACTCATTGCTCAGGAGGCTCGTTGCCCCACCAAGCACAGCAAGTACCGAGTTGATGCTGGCAGTGGATGCTGCCCGCAGGCAGCAGCTCTGCAGTACAAAGAACACATCGTCCACCATCGAGGTCGTGGGACCATCGGGCACCGGCTCATCAATCCGGATGGCCTTCCTTACATTTTCCACCATGAAGAACTCCTCCAAGATCACATAAAATCCAGTCAAATCCTGCTCCATTTTATTAAAGCTACCATTACGGAAGGCCTTCATTGCCTGCGGCCCAAGTTCAGGCTTGACATCTCGCAATCCACGGATCTTGTTCACCATAAACTCAGTATAGTCATCACCTAGTTGTGTCAATGCAAGAATCTCCTCAAGATAAAGCTCAACCTCTCTGGGGTCAGGCCCTTCATTACCTCCTGCAGCGTTGGCCACAGAACCCACAACCGAGAGAAGGTTCTTTGTATAGGAGTTTATATCCGATGCAAGATGGGTAAGCTTCCGGTAATCAGCATACCGGCGCAGGATCTGGGTGCCCCTTGAGTCGCACTCCTCCTGCAGCTCAATGATGGCATAGGCGACACCATCCTCACCTCGGAGCTCACGAAGCACAGCATCATTCTCCTCAACAGCGAGCACAATGTCCTTGAAGAGACGGGTGAGACAGCCGACGAAATCAGGACGCTCCGCGTTAGGCTGGGTTGCAGAGGTTAGCTCGGCGAGGTGCTCGAAGTCAGCGCGGGCGCGGAGGGCGACGACCTTCTTGAGGTAGGCGACGTAGACCTGGAGTCCCTCGTCAGCGAGGGCGAGGAGGGGGAAGATGCGGACGAGGCGGAGGACGGCGGGGTGGTCCTGGGCGTCGACTGCGGCAGAGAGCCTTCGTCGCGCGATCCCCTCGAGTCGGCGCTTGATGTCTAATAGGTCGCGGCGGAGGTCGTCGTCAGTGGGGAACCGCGCATCGATGGCCAGAAATTCGTGCGCAGCGCTGGCGGCGGCTGTTAGATCGTCGGCCGCCAGGGCTCGCCGCGCGGCATCGAGCGCGCGGGACCGGTCGAGCGCCGCCTCGGCGCGCGCGAGCGCGGCCTCTGCTCTCGAGTGCGCCACGTCGAGGTGGCGGACGCGGGAGGAGAGCGCGTCGGCGAGCGCCGCGGTGGACGAGGACGACTCCCTGAGCGCGACGGCGTCGGACGCGGCGAGCGAGAGGAGCGGCGGGGCGGAGCGGAGGAGGGACGCGGCGGCCCGGTCGAGATCGGGGCGGCGGGCGAGGAGCGCGTCAAGGCGGGCGTCGAGGGCGCGCTGGTAGGCGACGCACTCGTGGAGGAGGCGGGTGGCGGCGCCAGCGTCGGTGACGGAGCGGACAGCGACTAGTGAGGCCGGGTCCCCGAAGTCGAGGGATGGAGGGATGTCAGTGGAGGCGTCGGGGGGTAGCGCGGCGTCAGGGCGAGGGGAACGCGGGGTGGGCAAGGGGGAGGGCACGGCCATGGCCGCCGCGCGCTGGGGTGGATCGGTGAGATCTCGGTCGGAGATGCGCGGGGTCTGAGCGTGGTATGGTGGTGTTGCCGCAGCGGTGGAGAAGGGGATTATACTTTGGTTGGGTGGTAGTGTACACCACAGCAAGGGGAAGCTCGAAATGTCGTGGATGGAAGGTTCGGATCAACCGGAACTAGGACTTGAGTCAAGTTGAGAAATGTTGTGTTTGTTCTTGTCATTTTATAGAGCTTTTTTTCAATAAAGAATCGTTAAAAATCTATCGAATGTTTTTTAAAAATCAATCGAACCTGATATAAATGACAATATTGTAATACATACATCTTATGGTTACTGTTGTACTAATTGGTTTATATAAAACAATGAAAATGACACAATAATTGATTCATACATATATCATGCATATATATTGTTCTTTTTTTACTACGCCTTCAGATGTACATGATATGATAAACAGAAGAAGTGTAATTGATAAATATATATACCATATATACATATTGTATTCTTTATTTAGTATAATTTCAGACTATCAAAAGCCGAGGACGGTTTTTCTTGAAGAAGGGGAGGATGATGCGGATACAGATATGCGTAGCATTTTTCAGTTAAATATATTATTTGACTGGAAAGAATTATTAAGTCGCACTAAATATTGTCAGGTGAACTCTAATTTTATTAGGCCTCTAATTATTATACTTGAAGAAATAGAGCTACTACTATTTTATTTAATTATATGCAAGCCTATACTCGATCTGTATAAACCTAAAGTGAAAATGAAAATAAAGATGGCACCGAGAGGGAGGCCAGGGCCAAAGCTATGGAGGAACACCAGGTGGATCAAGTGTATGCGGCCAAAAGATGGAGGAAACAAAAGTCTATGAAGAGAAGCAAAGTAAAAAGGAGAATGTGGTTTGCTCACGTGTCTGTATTAGTTATTTAGCAAAACTATGTATTAAATCATGTAATAGATATTTAGTACCTTGAGCTGGGCGTGTAACCGAGATAATCTCTATCCAACCCAAAGCCCATTGCATCCCATGTGATGGTATGCACCATCTGCAGCCGCCGCCGTATAAAAGACGAGGCAGAACAGTAAGTGACGGGGGATGAA
Organism: Dendrocalamus latiflorus; assembly: GCA_017311315.1. Taxonomy (NCBI): domain Eukaryota; kingdom Viridiplantae; phylum Streptophyta; class Magnoliopsida; order Poales; family Poaceae; genus Dendrocalamus; species Dendrocalamus latiflorus. The sequence continues at coordinate 29,465,536 of CM029639.1, read as the reverse complement.
CAGTACGACTAGAAAACAGAGATGCACAGGGAGAGGACTAGATATGAGTTTGAGCATGATTTTGTATTTTTGACCGCAAGACAACTCTAATAGAAATTTTGCGAGTTCTTGCAAATTGAGATTGTTGAACCTTTTCGCTGAGAATTGGGAGCACGATAGAGCTTTCGCTTGGTGATCACAAAGTCCGGCGCGTATGATCTTGCGAATTAAAAAGCGTTCGTTCTTACATTGGCAACGGAGGATCGCTACGATTTAAGAGGGAGCATGTGAATATCCAACCCTACGTTGAAAAGATCGGACGATCCCATATCAGAACCTCTAACCTTACAAGTATTTTCAAGATTCGTACACCGCCCTCCATCTCTAACTAAGGCGTGCTCCGGCAAGCTTGTTTAGGATTAGAGTTCACTCGGGTTAAGCTTCGGGTTCACCGAGCCCTAGTCGCAATATACACAGGTGAAATGGAAACTTAAAAACTGCACAAAACACTTCAATAGTTCCATTCGAGGAATAACACTCGGACAAAGTTCAGCCTAGGCATACATGGCCAACGAGTACTAGCAACATCTTCCACCACCAAGATTTACATTTGATCTCTCTTTTAAGTACTGAATAACTCGAAACAAAAGTAAACCACCAACACAATCTACACAGTTGATATCTTCAGACAACATTTATCAAAATTTGTATAAATGGTAGTAAGCAAGGAAGCTTGTAATGTTAGTTCTTAAGAGGGTTGAGGCTGATCGATACTGGTTTTACAACCTCAAAACATTTAAGCGCGGCCATAAAATATGCAATCCAGCTTGGCCATTACGCCTGAATGGACGATAATAATTCTCAAGCTGGGATGGAAAGAACACGGCTCCAGAACAAAGCTCACCAAGGAACCTTCTGATCCTCCTGACACCAAATGTAGGAGTGTAAATACAAGATAATGAGGAAATTGCACCATACCAACCTGTACTATTCGCGTTTAGCCACCTGTACTTTGGAAGGTGACAATTTGTTGCAGATGAGCTCAAATTTGTTCCCAAGTTTCAGGTGTTAAAATAATGAGCAATTTTACTATCCTTGAGGGGGAAGAGGTACCAAATTTGAGCCGTTGATCACACTGATCGGACGGCTGAGATTTGGCAGTACCTAGTGGTACCGGACGTGAGGTACCAAGAGGTACAAGATACCAAGAGGTACCAAATTTTGAGCCGTTGATCACACTAATTGAACAGCTGGATCTAATTTGATACCTCTTGATATCTTGTACCTCTTGGTACCTCCTCAAGGATAGGAAAACTGCTCTAAAATAATACTTAGTGTGTCAAAACATAGGTGCGGGTGGTCAATTGCCAACTTAAAGTACAGGTTGCAATCTAGAAGTGGAAAACTACATGTATCACTGGTGCAATTTTCTAAGGTGACTGATCTCCAAATTACAACAAAGCTGAAGACAGAAGACCTGAGCTTCAGAAAATAGTTTTCTTTTACTCACCCTCTGGAAAATTGGCTTAGGCTTTAAATGTTGAGCTCCCAGTTGGGGGAACAGCAACAACTTTTACTACAACAACGGTTTTACCTGCAATAATTCAAGATGTGAGGTGCTTGATGTGGTTGTTATGTGTATAGGGTGTAGGGTGTTATATGCAAATGCATATGTATTCATATGAGACCTTGGCCCATTCAATACAGACTCGCTGGTTGTCTTCATCTCTCTAACTTGGTATCAAGTTAGGGTTTCACCGGGCTAGCTGCCGCCGCGCGCATGTCTCCTCTCTCCCCTGCGTGTTCTCGGCCACCCTGCCTCGTGCTACGCCCGCACCGGCGCCCACCCACGCCCATGCTCGCTCGTGATTGCTCCCGCACTCGCCTCACCACTGCGCTGTCGCCAGCCTCCCTCCCACATTCGCCCAGGCCCACACCGCCGCCAGGCTCCCTCCCAACCGCCGCCAAGCCCGGATCTGGCCGTCTCCAGCCGGACCCAGCCGTCTCCACCGACTCCAACCCAGAATCTGGTGTCTTCCTCGTCGCCCCGGCCTCCAGGCCTCCCGGCTTGGCCACCGCCGCCAATAGGCCACCTCCCGCTCCACGACTTGCCGTGCCGCCCCCTCCCGACCGCCATGCCTGTGCCACGGGCTCCTGGCTCTCAGCTGTTGCCTCCTAGTCACCCGGCTTCAAGCCGCCGCCTCCCGGCCGATAGTCTCCAGGTCGTCGTCTCCCAGCCGCCTTGGTCTGCCTCGGCCAGCTCCTGACGTCTATCGCCATGGTCATTTCGATCTAATCGGCTCTAGATGGCTACCGCTAGTGGCTCCTTCACCATCCTGCTCCCCTCGGTTCAATTCGACGAGACGAATTTGTGGAAGTGGGTTGTTCACCTGAGGATTCACCTCAATAGTTAGCGTCTACGGGGTCATCTCACTAGCGAGCACCACTGTTCGCCTCAGCTGAAGCCGCCCGCTCTTCCTGCTAGTGCAGATTAGGTGGCTCAGAAGGAGGCCACTGCTGCACTGGAAGAAGCCCTAAAGCTCTACTAGTCTGAGCTTCATGCCTACGAGCGATGGCAAGAGGCCGAGGCTCGTGCTACCACTATCCTGGTGGGTAGCATGACCATGATCATCTCTATGGATGTGGCGGAGCTACAGACGACACACATTATGTAGGAGTGCCTCTGAGATCACTATCAGCCAACAAGTAATGCTATGTATCTCTCAGTTGTGCACCAGGAGCACTCTCTTCAGCAGCTTAATGCCGCCGTCGATGATTTCTACTAGTAGATGCCTGAGGTGTGGCGTCAATTTGACTCTTTGGGGTTGAATGTCTGCCGGACCTATCCCTGCTGTGTGCGGCTTCGTGCTCATCAAGAGACTCACCATCTCTGTGACTTCCTAACGCGTCTCCGACTAGAGTTCGAAACTGTGCGGGCTCACCTTTTGACTCGCCACCCATGCTTGAGCTTAGTGGAGACTCTAACAGCTATGCGTGCCAAGGAGGCTTGTCAATGTGGCACGGTTCAATTGCATGCTGTCTTGTCTGTTTACACACCTGCCACTTCACCTATTTCTTAGTACTAGCCATGACCTCTCCTCCAGCTTCTAGCGCATTAGCAGCTGCTGCTTCTAGTTCATGTCTCCACTACACCTACTGCTAGTGTGATAACCACAGGTATTAGGACTACTACAAGCGGAGGAGAGACCAGCGTCGTCGGGGTGGACGTCCCCTGAAGGACTCTGGCGGTTCCTCCCACTCAGGAGCTATCACCTCTCGTTAGGGCTCCTCTGGTGATGCCTCTGGAGATGCCGCTAGCTCCTCTCACTTCTCCGGCACCTCGGTGTTGGCTCGTTCTTAGAATCCTTGGGGTCTATTCGTTTGGCTTTTGCTTCTCAGCAGTTTTCCATGCCTCCGCCTCCTTCCTCATCAGGCATTCTATTTTCGTTGATCTTGGACTCTGGTGTTTCCTTTCACATGACACCAGATTTCAAGTATATTGTGTAGGGTGTTATATGCAAATGTACATTCATTCATACGAGGCCTTGGCCTGTTGTCAGACCCGGATTTTTCAATCCGAATCTACTGTGTCTCACTGCACTAATCCCTGGATCAGTAGTTAGTGCACACAGGTACATTGCTGAACCATGACATACATCGCATAATAATGTTACAGGGTTGAAATACACCACATCGGGTGACTGTTTACATAAGGGCCGTTTTGGCCAAATGTCATCATTACAAACACGCAGCGGAATAATTAGCAAAAGTAGACCCAAATCCATAGGCAAGCGGCCAGTAGGGTAATGTGTACAATATATGCTACCAAGGTCCTGGCAACATAAATGTACACAACGCCTAAAGTCTACTTGTCTAGGCCTAACCACCGAGGCCTACGCCTTAATTATCGCCTTTGCTTCTGTCGACGTTGGCGGGGGCCTCCTCATGGGCGTAGTGTTCTTGAACTCCTGTTTCTGAATTGTATCGCAAGAGCGAGAATGAGCACTCCGACCCCGTGCTCAGCAAGATAACACACAGAATGCAATATTTAACATGCCTGGCTAATCAAAGGATCGCTTGGGCTCATTTTATTTTGCGGAGAGTGCTTTTGAATACAATTATAGGAAAATCCCTGAGACCTAGCAATTTTAAACTCAAAACTTTTGTTTATAAAGTAAGTTGATCTTATAATTGACACAGATTCCATCCACCATTACATGGCATCTGCGCCATATAGCATCTTTCAGCGTTATAGCCGCTTAACATACCACTGGGATAACTCCCAGGACAATTCCAAACCAGGGCAGTCCTTCGCCCTTAAATTTTCCCATTCCCAGTTTCCAATGTTTTTAAAACAGAACTATATCCAGTTAAGTTCCCATGTCTGCCCTTGACCGTGGGCACGGCTATTCGAATAGTTTTGACTCTGCAGAGTTTGTACACTTTCACCACAAGAGATGATCAACTCGTTGCCCCACACGATTCCTTAGTCATGTGGTTGAGCAGATCATCACAGTGACTTTTCAAAATATCTAGTCCTTTCTCCCATCTCACATTATGGGTGACCGCCCATTTGCGATGGGTCCCATCTGTGCGCGGGATGTTTTCCCCAGACTCTAACGCAGCTCGGGCTCCTACTTCCCGCAACGTTAGGAAAGCGGGAAAACTTCACCCTCCACTTGTGTCCCTTCAGGCCCCCATGCCATAGCATAACCCCATCAATCCACTACCAGTGAGATGAGTCCGGGATTTTCATAAGTCTACTTAGCCAAGTTGTATTTTACAGACTTGTGGTTGTACTGTTTCACACGGGCTGACATGACAAGATTCAGTCCTTAAGGTTACCCGGATGGTTCTACCACATTTCACATTCTGTGCATCCACTGCACCACATACCAGCCCCCAAACCATCCATCCAGGTGTTTAAGCAATTTTAGGATTTTCCAGATGTAAAATATTGTGTCCACTTATTACAGTCATTCCATCCATGACCGACCCCAAATCATATCGTTCTTTGCAAGTGTTGCTTTTGGGGCAGCTATGTACCCCTGTTTCATCTAGCAATACTAAGCATCGCAATATTTATTTGGACTTACTGATAAAAGCTATGATAGTATAAGTTTTGCTAAGGCGACAAGGTTCACGTGTCCAGATATTTCAACGGATCATTATAAGCAAGCATTACAGTAGGCGTATAGCTATCATTTCTGGAAATGAACATATTTTACCACATGAAATAGCAGCATGCATGTTGATATTTAAAAGAAATTACTTTGCAAAAACGTAGGTTCAAAATGATCAAGGTGTTAACTCGCCTTGGTCACAGGAATCGGGTTCTTGATGATCTTGAACTCCTAAGGTTGCTGCCTCGGCTTCCTCCTCCTGAGCCTCGTATGCTATATAATCGTGCGAATACCCAAAAAAAAGAAAATCAATCAAACACTCAAAATATCACCAGAAAATCAAGTAAACTCCAAAAATTATGGTTCTGGTTCCATTAGATAGATATGGAATTTAGACAAATTTAGAAATTTGTTTCATTCAATTTGGAGCTAAAATGAAGAAGTTATAGCCAGTCAAAGTTCTCGGTTTTTAGTCAAATCCAAAAATTACTAAATTTTGACATGTGGGGCCCACTGTCAGCCCCCGATTCATTTTAATTTCCAATTTTATTTACTTTTCGGTTTTCTGTGCTACTGACATGTGGGTCCGGTTACTGTTCATGGGGTCCACATGTCAGTACGGTCCTTGCTTAGATGTCTCACTGACCGGTGGGGCCCGGCGGTCAGCGGTGACTCGGGAATGCAGTGGCTGACAGGTGGGGCCCACCTGTCAGACCGAAATAAAATCGAGAAAACTCAACCCGGCGCTGCGGAGCCAGAGGCTCGAACGCGCGCGGCCGGGGAGTTGGGAGGGAGAAGAGAGTTAACGCTGATAGCCAAGAGAGCGGGGGAGGCTTTGCCTACCTCTATAGGGCAATTTATCCCCTTGAGGTGGGTCGGCAGCGGGGTCGGGCAGAGAAGTCGGGGACGACGGTGGCCGGCGGTGAGGGAAGGTCGGGGAGCTTCGGGTGAGTGTCGAAACGCGATCCTCGCGTTATGGTGAAGACGGTGACGCGGTCTTCAAGGGCCGAGGAGGTCCGGAGATGGGTCGGCGTCGAGCGGCAGCGGCGGCTCGGGGAAGCTCCAGGCGGCGGCGAACCACAGGCGACGAGGAGCTCGGACGAAGGCCGGGGAAGCTTCGCGGCGCTCTGGAGACGATCCTAGCTCAAGGAATTTGGCTCTGGGACAGTAAAACAATGGGAAGTTAGTTCGCCGGAGTTGGGGGAGAAAGAGATCGCCGGTGGCTACAGGGCACGAATACCCGATTACCTTCGGATGAACGGAGAGAGCGGCGTGGGGAACTCAACAGAGGGTTTATTGCCTTATATATCTGCTAGGAGGGGAGCTGGCAACGGGCGGCTCCCGCGCGGTCGCGTCGGAGCAGGTGGCGGAGGCAGGGGGGTGTGTGACGCGGGCGGCATTAATGCTAGGTGCACTGTGCATGACGCCGCATGCCCACGCCTGCGCGGTCTCCTCCGCTTTTGCGGTCTCTCACGCGCGAGGGGGGGAGCTGGGCAGAAGATCGGCGCCACGTGGCCGGGCCGAAGCGACGGGGCAGGGAGAAACCGGGGGCGGTGGCGCCGAACCGTGGGCGGAGGCGGTGGATCCAGGGATGGCGTCGGCTCCGCAGGCTTTTCCACCATGGCGACGGGACGACACAGGCAAGCGAAGCCGCCGCATGCACGCCACGGAGGCGCGCGGTGCTGTCCCCGCGCAGAGAGAGGAGTCGGGGCGAAGAGGGAAGAAGGCCCTGACAGGGCGGGCCCGCTGTCCAGCGAGAGAGGAGGCGGAAGGCGCGGCCGGTGCGGATGGAGCCGGCGCGCGCGGGAGGGCGGATCGGGCCACACGCGTGTCGGACGATGGGAGAGGGTAGGCGGGTTTCCGGCGGGGATCTGGCCGCCCACGTGTCGATCGGAGAGGGAGGGCTGGAATTTCTATTTTCTTTACTGAGTTCTGGATTTTCAGAAAAGCCCATAAATTCATTTAGCCTTGGAAAAATATGTAATTACTTCCAAAATTTTCAGGAAAATTCACAGAAGATCTTTATGACATTTTCAACTTAATAAAAATATTTCCAACTAATGTTGGTATTTACTTTACTTGCTTCCATTGTATTTCATGCCATTGTTTTCAGATAATATTTTATGCCCTAAATCAAATTTCTTTCTTTGCTTTTATGGATCATCTTTTCAGATTCGTGTTTGCAAATTTTTGTCTTCCTTCCATTACTTGCATATTCCTTTTTAGGGTATTATCAATACCAGTCTTTCTCTTTTATTAATTCTTCGATTTTTGGAACCTCAACCAAATTCAGAAAAACATCGAGAAATCCAAATTCAAATGGAATATATTGCAAAAGTTATTCAAAAGCTTCTCATTTCTAATTTCAAATTTTCGGGCTGTTACAAACCTACCCCCCTTAAAAGAATCTCGACCCCGAGATTCAACTTAACTAGTGAACAGGTCGGGGTAATCTCTTCGTAGCTGGTCTTCACGCTCCCAGGTAGCTTCTTTCTTGGAGTGATGGCTCCATTGTACCCGGCACATGCGAATGATTTGAGTTCGCGTCTTCTTTTCCACGGTATCCAGGATCTTGATCGGCCGTTCCTTGTAGGTTAGGTCTTCCTCAATCTCGATTGCTTCCAACGGAGCTTGATCCTCAGGTACTCGTAGACACTTCTTCAGTTGGGACACATGGAAGACGTCGTGTATGTTGGATAGATTCGGAGGTAACGCAAGCTGGTAGGCAACTTCCCCCTTTTTAGACACAATTGGGAACGGTCCAACATATCGTGGGGTAAGCTTGCCTTTGACCTTGAATCGTCTAACTCCTCGCAAGGGTGATACCTTCAGATAAACATGATCTCCCACTTCAAAACTTAGTGGCCTTCTTCTCTTGTCTGCATAACTTTTCTGCCTGGACTGGGCTGCTTGCAGTCGATCTCTAATTAGGCGAACCTTTTCTTCAGCCTGCCTTAAAGTGTCTGGCCCAAAAACATAGTTTTCTCCTACTTCTGACCAGTTTAGAGGAGTTCGACACTTTCTGCCATACAATGCTTCAAATGGCGACATCTGAAGACTGGCTTGATAACTATTGTTGTAGGCGAATTCAGCATAGGGTAAGCATCTATCCCAATCCTTGGAAAAATCCAAGGCGCAAGCCCGAAGCATGTCTTCTAATATCTGGTTTACTCTCTCTGTTTGACCATCTGTCTGGGGGTGGTAGGCGGTGCTGAAATCCAAGTGGGTGCCCAGAGCTTCATGTAAACTAGCCCAGAAATGTGAGGTAAATTGGGAACCTCGATCCGAGACTATCCGCTTTGGTATGCCGTGTAAGCATACAATGCGTGACATGTACAGCTCTGCCAATTTATCTCCCTTGTAGGTTGTCTTGACTGGGATAAAGTGTGCCACTTTAGTCAGCCTGTCAATTATGACCCATACGGAGTCATATCCTGATTTGGTTCGTGGAAGTCCTGTGATAAAGTCCATCCCGACTTCTTCCCACTTCCACTGGGGTATTTTCAATGGTTGTAGTAGTCCTGCTGGCCTCTGATGTTCTGCTTTCACTCTCTGACACACATCACAACAGGCTACATGTTCAGCTATGTCTCTCTTCATACGGGGCCACCAGCAAAATTGTTTCATGTCTTGATACATCTTGGTGCTCCCGGGGTGGAGGGAATAGGGGGAGCTATGAGCTTCTCTCAGTATCAGATTCTTAAGATCCTTTCGATGTGGGACCACGATACGTGTTCCGTATCGTAGAGTACCCTCATGGTCAATATTCATGTTGGGTGCCTTCCCTTCTTCCCTTAATCTTTTCCATTTCAAAATAGCTGGATCATCTTGCTGTGCCGTCATAATCATTTCTTCTATACTTGATTGGATTTCCATGGTGGCTAGAGTGCCTGGCCCCACTATTTCCAAATTCAAAGCTTTTAACTCCTGGTAGAGCTCAGGTTGATGTTCTTGTACCATAAGATTATTGCAATAAGCCTTACGACTTAATGCATCCGCTACCACATTGGCCTTCCCCGGGTGGTAGTGTACACTTATATCATAATCCTTGATTAATTCTAACCATCTTCTCTGCCTCAAATTAAGATGAGATTGTGTGAAGAAATACTTGAGGCTTTTGTGATCTGTATATATATCGCAATGGTTACCAATCAAGTAATGCCGCCAAATCTTCAATGCATGTACTACTGATGCCAATTCCAGGTCATGGGTAGGGTAGTTGGCTTCATGAGGGCGAAGCTGCCTAGACGCATATGCCACTACCTTGCCTTCCTGCATTAGTACACATCCAAGCCCCTGATGTGAGGCATCACAGTATACCTCAAAATCTTTGCGCACATCAGGCAGGGTTAACACAGGCGTGGTAGTCAATCTCTTCTTCAACTCTTGGAAGCTTTCTTCACATGCCTTGGTCCATTCAAACTGCTTCTCCTTCTTGAGTAATTGAGTCATTGGCCTGGCAATTCGAGAAAATCCTTCTATGAATCTCCGGTAGTATCCAGCCAATCCGAGGAATCTCCTCACTTCAGTGACGGAAGCTGGCTGCTGCCACTCTATGACTGCTGCTATTTTGGCGGGATCAACAGATACTCCTCCTGCTGACACTATGTGTCCCAAGAAACTAATGTTATGCAGCCAGAATTCACACTTGCTATATTTTGCATATAATTGATGCTCCTTTAGCCTTTCCAACACCAGGCGCAGATGTTCCGCATGCTCTTCAGCATTCTTGGAGTATATAAGGATGTCGTCAATAAAGACTACGACAAACTTGTCCAAATACTCCATGAATACCTTGTTCATCAGGTTCATGAAGTAGGCTGGGGCATTGGTTAACCCAAAAGACATGACTGTAAACTCATACAGCCCATATCTAGTGGTGAAAGCTGTCTTGGGTATATCTTCAGCTCTAATCTTCAGTTGATGATAGCCCGATCTTAGGTCTATTTTGGAGAATACCGTGGCTCCACCAAGCTGATCGAATAAATCATCAATCCTGGGGAGTGGGTATTTATTTTTGATGGTTACTTCATTTAGGGCCCTGTAATCCACACACATCCGAGTGGTGCCATCTTTCTTCTTCACAAATAATACTGGAGATCCCCAAGGCGAGGAACTCGGCTTAATGAACCCCTTATCCTGCAACTCATATAGTTGCTTCTTTAATTCTTCCAACTCATCCACCGTCATCCGGTATGGTCTCTTGGAGACGGGTGCAGCACCGGGTTTTTGGTTGATGACAAATTCCAAATCTCTGTCTGGTGGCATGCCTGGTAATTCCTCGGGAAATACTTCAGGGTAGTCTTGTACCACAATCATTCCTTCTAATGGCACATCTTCACAATAATAGATTGCCCGACCCCAGCGGTAAGGGCGATCCACCTTCACTTCTATTGTTAACCCAGGACACTTGGTCAACTTGACTTTCCTAGTGGCACAGCTTATGACCCCTTGATACTTTGCGAGCCAATCCATCCCTAGTATAATGTCCAGGGTTTGGGAGGGTAAAACTATTAGATCTGCTAAGAAGTCCCATCCTTCCATAGTAATTGCTACCCCAGGGCACACTGAGGTGGTAGTAATTGGACCAGCTGGTAAACTAAGCACCACTAGTTTTTTTAGAGTATATACTGGTAACCCCAACTTGTCGGCATACCCTTTTGATATAAATGAATGGGAAGCTCCTGAATCAAATAATACTTGTGCTGGTATGGTTTTAACAGAAAACGTACCCATAAGGACTCCAACGGCCTCCTTAGCTTCTTCGGCAGTGATGTGGTTGACTCGACCACGGTTTGGGGCTGATGCACTTTTGCTGCCTTGTGAGCTTTGATGCCCTTTGTTGAGTGCTGAAGCTTGACTGCGGGCTGGAGCATTCTGCTTGTTAGGGCATCTATTGGCATAGTGCCCTTTTTCCCCGCAGGTATAATAGTTACTGTTAGCTGCTGGGTTAATACCGAGGTACGATCCTCCTGTGCGCGGAGCTTGATATGAATTTCCCCCCGGTCGGGGAGCTGATGCTGACGCACTGGATTGAGTAGTCCTCGGGGTTGAGGAATTACCCAAGAGCTTCTGAATGAACCTTCCTTGGGGGTGCTGAGCCGATAGCTTTCGCTTGCGGCTGGCCTCCAGGTTCTTCTTCTCATTTTCCAGAATCAGTGCCTTATTCACCAGTTGATGAAAGCTGGTGAAATCTTGAGTGATCAGCTGAACTCGTAGCTCCTCGTTCATCCCTTCAAAGAATCTCTCAATCTTTTCTTCTTCGTCCTCCACATCCTTTGGGGCATATCGGGCCAATTGTGTGAATTTGGTAAGGTACTCATTTATTGACCTGTTCCCCTGCTTGAGTGTGCGAAACTTGTTCTTCTTCATTCGTATTACTCCGGTTGGAACGAAGTTAGCCTTGAAAGCGGTCTTAAATTCCTCCCAAGGAACTGCTTCTGTGCTGGTTTCTGTGGTGGCATCCTCCTGGCCCCTGGCGGCCAAGTAATTCTCCCACCAAGCCGCTGCGGCGCCCTGCAGCTGGTGTGCAGCGAACATGACTTTGTCTTCCTCTGCGCATTTAATTAGGCGCAGCTTCCTCTCAATATCTCGAAGCCAGTCCTCGGCTTCCAGTGGTTCTTCTGCCGATGTAAATGTGATTGGCCTTGTCCTCTGGAAATCTCCCAAGTCAGCTCTATGCCCTCCTGAGCTTCCTTGCTGTCCCGCATATATGGCTTGCAAAATCTGAGTTTGTTGTGCCATAACTTGGGCCATTGTAGGGTGTTCCGGAGGGTTTGGAAGGTTGTCATTTCCCTGGTCTTGAGTTCTGCCCTGATCTTCAGGCAGAACCCCACGATTTGAGTCTACCTCGGCGGGGTTTGTATTAGTCTGAGCCCTGTTAGTTCTTCGGCTGGCCATCTGCAGTGGTAGCTTTATACTCAGTGCTATTTCTATATGTAGGAAAAACAAGGGGTGCCAACCCATACAAAAGAAAGCAGTAAAAACCATGACGAGGCAATTTCCAATCACAAGGCCGATATCCCGCCATTCATTAAACACACCAACAATTACATAGCCAGCTTTTATGCTGGGCTTACAATTACATCATAATAATTAAAGTTCATAGGTCCGCGACTACGAAATAGAAAGGGCGGATACAACCACTAAGATACATAAATTTTAGTACTTGCATCACATACTGCAAGTACATCACGATCCCATCTACTCCTCCGTGTACCAGGCACCATAGTTGGAGGGACTATAGTGTGGCGAGCGGGAGCGGGACCGACTACCACTACCCTCCGAAGGGTCATAGTCCGATGGAGTGCTTGGGGGGCTACGGCTTGGGGGAGGCCCTGTCCGACGGAACGCAGCCTGTGGCCCTGGAGGTCGCGCGCTCTTGCGCGCGGTCAGTCGGGTGCGGGGGCCTGACCCTGGCGGAGGAGGTACCGGAGCTGCTGTGGGTGCGGGGGCCGGTGGAGGCGGGGCCCTGGCGGCAGCTGCCTCTGCCTTGGCCTCCGCCAAGGCTTGCTCGCATTGGGCGAGCTGCTGCTGGAGAGACGTCATGGAGACGTGCCTGGTGAGGAGCTGCTGGCGGAGGGAGGAGATCTCCTCCAATGCAACGGTGTGGGCCACCCCCATGGCCCTGGTGAGCTCAACCTGATGCGTGAGCATCGGGTCGTCCTCATTCTCCGGCATGGTGACTTCATTGTACTGCGCTCCGTCTCGGCGGGTGGGGTGGTAGCAGTATGGGGCATGGCGCAGGGGGGCCTGGTCTATGTCGCATAGCCGCGCGGCGGCTAGACGAGCAGCGTCTTGGATCGCAGCGGCCCGAGTACTCCTCCGGTGCTCGGATGTGAACACGTGAGAAGGATCGAGCTCACCCCTGGGTATATGAATACCTCCATAACCCAGGATTCTTCTCCTCCGGTGGTAACCTTCAATCCCCTGTAGATGGGCTGATCCTTGAACTCCAGGTAGTGTAGGAGCTTGCGCAAAATGGTAGCAAACTCCCCCTCATTAACACCGTGGGCTATGTAGTCCCAGTGTCCCTCATCTCCTGCGCCTGCCATCTGGAAATCAGGTTACTAATGTTAGTATTTTTCAAAATATTTAAAAGAACAGTAGAATAGAACAGATCTAAGAAGGGTACGAAAAGAGATAGTATGCTTATACGTTTCAAAATCATTTTCATAAGGTTAAAAAAAATATTGTGGTCCTAACCCATCCTAAGGCTTTTACCCTACGGTCGTAGGCTCTGATACCAGCGCTGTCAGACCCGGATTTTTCAATCCGAATCTACTGTGTCTCACTGCACTAATCCCTGGATCAGTAGTTAGTGCACACAGGTACATTGCTGAACCATGACATACATCGCATAATAATGTTACAGGGTTGAAATACACCACATCGGGTGACTGTTTACATAAGGGCCGTTTTGGCCAAATGTCATCATTACAAACACGCAGCGGAATAATTAGCAAAAGTAGACCCAAATCCATAGGCAAGCGGCCAGTAGGGTAATGTGTACAATATATGCTACCAAGGTCCTGGCAACATAAATGTACACAACGCCTAAAGTCTACTTGTCTAGGCCTAACCACCGAGGCCTACGCCTTAATTATCGCCTTTGCTTCTGTCGACGTTGGCGGGGGCCTCCTCATGGGCGTAGTGTTCTTGAACTCCTGTTTCTGAATTGTATCGCAAGAGCGAGAATGAGCACTCCGACCCCGTGCTCAGCAAGATAACACACAGAATGCAATATTTAACATGCATGGCTAATCAAAGGATGGCTTGGGCTCATTTTATTTTGCGGAGAGTGCTTTTGAATACAATTATAGGAAAATCCCTGAGACCTAGCAATTTTAAACTCAAAACTTTTGTTTATAAAGTAAGTTGATCTTATAATTGACACAGATTCCATCCACCATTACATGGCATCTGCGCCATATAGCATCTTTCAGCGTTATAGCCGCTTAACATACCACTGGGATAACTCCCAGGATAATTCCAAACCAGGGCAGTCCTTCGCCCTTAAATTTTCCCATTCCCAGTTTCCAATGTTTTTAAAACAGAACTATATCCAGTTAAGTTCCCATGTCTGCCCTTGACCGTGGGCACGGCTATTCGAATAGTTTTGACTCTGCAGAGTTTGTACACTTTCACCACAAGAGATGATCAACTCGTTGCCCCACACGATTCCTTAGTCATGTGGTTGAGCAGATCATCACAGTGACTTTTCAAAATATCTAGTCCTTTCTCCCATCTCACATTATGGGTGACCGCCCATTTGCGATGGGTCCCATCTGTGCGCGGGATGTTTTCCCCAGACTCTAACGCAGCTCGGGCTCCTACTTCCCGCAACGTTAGGAAAGCGGGAAAACTTCACCCTCCACTTGTGTCCCTTCAGGCCCCCTTGCCATAGCATAACCCCATCAATCCACTACCAGTGAGATGAGTCCGGGATTTTCATAAGTCTACTTAGCCAAGTTGTATTTTACAGACTTGTGGTTGTACTGTTTCACACGGGCTGACATGACAAGATTCAGTCCTTAAGGTTACCCGGATGGTTCTACCACATTTCACATTCTGTGCATCCACTGCACCACATACCAGCCCCCAAACCATCCATCCAGGTGTTTAAGCAATTTTAGGATTTTCCAGATGTAAAATATTGTGTCCACTTATTACAGTCATTCCATCCATGACCGACCCCAAATCATATCGTTCTTTGCAAGTGTTGCTTTTGGGGCAGCTATGTACCCCTGTTTCATCTAGCAATACTAAGCATCGCAATATTTATTTGGACTTACTGATAAAAGCTATGATAGTATAAGTTTTGCTAAGGCGACAAGGTTCACGTGTCCAGATATTTCAACGGATCATTATAAGCAAGCATTACAGTAGGCGTATAGCTATCATTTCTGGAAATGAACATATTTTACCACATGAAATAACAGCATGCATGTTGATATTTAAAAGAAATTACTTTGCAAAAACGTAGGTTCAAAATGATCAAGGTGTTAACTCGCCTTGGTCACAGGAATCTGGTTCTTGATGATCTTGAACTCCTAAGGTTGCTGCCTTGGCTTCCTCCTCCTGAGCCTCGTATGCTATATAATCGTGCGAATACCCAAAAAAAAGAAAATCAATCAAACACTCAAAATATCACCAGAAAATCAAGTAAACTCCAAAAATTATGGTTCTGGTTCCATTAGATAGATATGGAATTTAGACAAATTTAGAAATTTGTTTCATTCAATTTGGAGCTAAAATGAAGAAGTTATAGCCAGTCAAAGTTCTCGGTTTTTAGTCAAATCCAAAAATTACTAAATTTTGACATGTGGGGCCCACTGTCAGCCCCCGATTCATTTTAATTTCCAATTTTATTTACTTTTCGGTTTTCTGTGCTACTGACATGTGGGTCCGGTTACTGTTCATGGGGTCCACATGTCAGTACGGTCCTTGCTTAGATGTCTCACTGACCGGTGGGGCCCGGCGGTCAGCGGTGACTCGGGAATGCAGTGGCTGACAGGTGGGGCCCACCTGTCAGACCGAAATAAAATCGAGAAAACTCAACCCGGCGCTGCGGAGCCAGAGGCTCGAACGCGCGCGGCCGGGGAGTTGGGAGGGAGAAGAGAGTTAACGCTGATAGCCAAGAGAGCGGGGGAGGCTTTGCCTACCTCTATAGGGCAATTTATCCCCTTGAGGTGGGTCGGCAGCGGGGTCGGGCAGAGAAGTCGGGGACGACGGTGGCTGGCGGTGAGGGAAGGTCGGGGAGCTTCGGGTGAGTGTCGAAACGCGATCCTCGCGTTATGGTGAAGACGGTGACGCGGTCTTCAAGGGCCGAGGAGGTCCGGAGATGGGTCGGCGTCGAGCGGCAGCAGCGGCTTGGGGAAGCTCCAGGCGGCGGCGAACCACAGGCGACGAGGAGCTCGGACGAAGGCCGGGGAAGCTTCGCGGCGCTCTGGAGACGATTCTAGCTCAAGGAATTTGGCTCTGGGACAGTAAAACAATGGGAAGTTAGTTCACCGGAGTTGGGGGAGAAAGAGATCGCCGGCGGCTACAGGGCACGAATACCCGATTACCTTCGGATGAACGGAGAGAGCGGCGTGGGGAACTCAACGGAGGGTTTATTGCCTTATATACCTGCTAGGAGGGGAGCTGGCAACGGGCGGCTCCCGCGCGGTCGCGTCGGAGCAGGTGGCGGAGGCAGGGGGTGTGTGATGCGGGCGGCATTAATGCTAGGTGCACTGTGCATGACGCCGCATGCCCACGCCCGCGCGGTCTCCTCCGCTTTTGCGGTCTCTCACGCGCGAGGGGGGGAGCTGGGCAGAAGATCGGCGCCACGTGGCCGGGCCGAAGCGACGGGGCGGGGAGAAACCGGGGGCGGTGGCGCCGAACCGTGGGCGGAGGCGGTGGATCCAGGGATGGCGTCGGCTCCGCAGGCTTTTCCACCATGGCGACGGGACGACACAGGCAGGCGAAGCCGCCGCATGCGCGCCACGGAGGCGCGAGGTGCTGTCCCCGCGCAGAGAGAGGAGTCGGGGCGAAGGGGGAAGAAGGCCCTGACAGGGCGGGCCCGCTGTCCAGCGAGAGAGGAGGGGGAAGGCGCGGCCGGTGCGAATGGAGCCGGCGCGCGCGGGAGGGCGGATCGGGCCACACGCGTGTCGGCCGATGGGAGAGGGTAGGCGGGTTTCCGGCGGGGATCTGGCCGCCCACGTGTCGATCGGAGAGGGAGGGCTGGAATTTCTATTTTCTTTACTGAGTTCTGGATTTTCAGAAAAGCCCATAAATTCATTTAGCCTTGGAAAAATATGTAATTACTTCCAAAATTTTCAGGAAAATTCACAGAAGATCTTTATGACATTTTCAACTTAATAAAAATATTTCCAACTAATGTTGGTATTTACTTTACTTGCTTCCATTGTATTTCATGCCATTGTTTTCAGATAATATTTTATGCCCTAAATCAAATTTCTTTCTTTGCTTTTATGGATCATCTTTTCAGATTCGTGTTTGCAAATTTTTGTCTTCCTTCCATTACTTGCATATTCCTTTTTAGGGTATTATCAATACCAGTCTTTCTCTTTTATTAATTCTTCGATTTTTGGAACCTCAACCAAATTCAGAAAAACATCGAGAAATCCAAATTCAAATGGAATATATTGCAAAAGTAATTCAAAAGCTTCTCATTTCTAATTTCAAATTTTCGGGCTGTTACACCTGTTCAATACAAACTCGCTGGTTGTCTTCATCTCTCTAACAGTGGTCAGAGAAAACACAGAACAACTTGAACAGGGAACACAGCAATATCATTAGACTCAATGGTCGGATCACTTGGACATGGTGCAAACTGAAAAGAATAAAAGATAAGCATAGAACACTTGGTACAGCTTTTGACAAGGTGAATGGCAGCCAAAAGAAAATGAAACAAGGGATTTGATGATTGCTTGCGCATTTTGCATTTCAACTTTAATGGGCCAACCTATAATTTGTCATTCCGAAGAATAATTATGGTTAAAATTTGTGTCAGCTACCTACATTTGCATTATCTTCAAATTAAGTGCTTTACTCTCGGAATATGAAAAATGTAAACTAACAATTGCGATTAGATAAAGTTAGTGAATGAATTAGCTATTAAAATGGTTATTTCAGATGAATATTCTAACATCATCGATACCCTTAGAAAGACAGCTGGTAAATGCAGAAAAAAAATCATCCAATACATTGTACAATAACATCTTCGTAATAATAAAAAAAGCATCCAAATAGCTACGTTGCGCGGATACTTCCCAAAAGTCACGTACCGGTATCGGATACTGTACCGGATACGGATACTGCCCCGATACGCGCCGATACGTATCCTGTAAGTATCGGAATTTATTGATTATCCAAAAAAATAAATTAATTCCCGATACTTCTCCGATACCCCTCCGATACTTTTCTGATACTTCTATCCTAATATCCCCACCAAGCCATCCAGATCAAGATCTGAATCCCCACCCACACCGCGCATGCACGTATTCTCCCGCTCGGCTGGCCTCCTCGCTTGGCTCCTCCGCTCGCCCGCCGCGTCCGCCGGTCCGCCTCCGTCCGTCCCCTTCGGTCGCCGCCTCGCCCGCCGCGTCGCCCGTCGTCTTTGACCGTCGCGTCGCCCGCCGCCTCCGCCGGTCTGCCTCGCTCGCCGCCTCGCCCGTCGCCTTGGCTGCAGCCTCCGACCGTCGCGTCACCCGCCGCCTCCGCCGGTCTGCCTCGCCCGTCGCCTCGCCCGCCGTCTCCGCCCGTCGCGTCGGCCGCCACCTCCGTCCGTCCCCTCCGGTCGCCACCTCGCCCGCCGCGTCGCCCGCCGGTCTGCCTCGCCCGCCGCCTCCGTCCGTCCCCTCCGGTTGTCACCTCGGCTGCAGCCTCCGCCCGTCCCCTCCGGCCTCCGGTCGTCACCTCGACTGCCGCCTCCGCCACTCCGCCAGTGCCCTCCCGCCGCCGACGCCTCCAGTCGCCACCTCAGTATGAGCTCTGTGCTCACTGCTCCTGTTGTTTGTTGTGCTCTGAACTTAGTGTATGCACAATGCAGGAGGATGCAGCAACTGCACTAAAGAGAAGGCCTAAGCTTATGCTAACTAGGCCAAAGGAACCTGAGCTTCAGACTGCCCACAGGATCCGAGCAGTCAGAGCGAAGAGCTCTGCAGAGCTAGAGGAGGAGATGCTGGCCAAGTGTAACATCCCAAAAATTTGAAATTTGAAAACGTGAAGCTTTTAAATTATTTTGCAATATGTTTTATTTGAATTTGGCGTTTATGATGTTTTTCTGAGAAATTTGGTTGAGATTCCAAAATTTGAAGTAAAAAGAAATACACAAATAATGAAGGAAATTTAAAAAGTTAATTAAGAATCTGGAAAGATGATCCAGGAATTAGGAGGGAGAAATTTGAACTAAAATACAAAATCTTATTTGGAAATAATATAAATACCAATAAGATTAAATGAATAAAATACGAACACATATACATGCGTGTATATGCGTGTATATACAAATTGCGCAAGAAAGAGAGTTTAGCAATAGGAAATAAAAATGTGCAAAATTTAAATGAGCCAGCAAGACAACAAATAACTGAAATTCTATACATATATATAAACATACAAGTGAAACAAATATGTAATGTACTAACATTGTGATAAGCATAGCCATGAAAATAAAATAAATAAATAAAACCGAAATAGAGGACTGACAGATTTTGTATCTATAAAATCTAACCAAAGCTCGAAATAAAATTTCAAGTATTAAAATCAGCAACTTTAATTAGGGAATGGAAATTCAAACTCACAATACAAAATTTCAGAAACTGCTAAAGTTTCACATTATCTCTTATTCTTTTACCTCTCTCTCACTTCCATGTGGGCCCCAGCCCCTCTCTCTCTCCCCTCCCCCTTTCTCCCCTTTTCTGCCGCGTGGCCAAGCCTCTGCCCGCACTTTTTCTTCTCCTCTCCCCCGCCTGCGCCAGCTCCTCCCTCCCGATTCCCCTCACTGCCGCTGGGCCAGCCCGTGCCTTCCCTTTCTCTCGTTCTTCTTTCCTCCCCCGTGAGTGCGCGTGCTCTGCAGTGCGCAGCTCCTCATCGCCCCGTGGCGACCATGCACTGCCCCCGCCCACGGTTTCCCCCGCGCGCCCACGGTCTCCACAACCTCCCCCGAGACCATAAGAAGCCCTCCGCGCCATTCTCCCTCCTCTCCTCCCATTTTGCCGGCTTCGCCCGAGCGCACCCGCCGCGCTTCCACTTCGCCCCGGCCGCCTCCGGCGAGCTCTTCCCAATCCACCCGCGTCACGAGGTGCCTTTCCCCCACAGCTACTTCCCCCTTGGTTCAATTGGAGGGCGTCGCTCTGTGCTCGCCGCACCGCCCATCCTCCCCGACGCCGGCAGCCACCGCCCTTACCATCACCGCCGCCTCCCCGGTCCATCCCCTTTTGATTCCCTGCCGGTGCATTCCTTTCTCATTTACATTTTCGTTTTATTAATTCGTTTCAATTAAGAGAAATCCAGGAAAAAGGTTGAAACTAATCCCTGGAAGATAATAAAATCTTACAAGGATTATTAAGATTTCATATTGGAATAATTACCACATGCTAGTAAATAATGTGTCTTGAATATTTGTTGACTAAGGGCTTAGTAGAAATCTTGTTTAGAAACATACTCTCATGAAACAATAAATTAGTAAGTGACGAGCTCCTAAATAATAAATCATACAACCTGGCCTGTTAGTAAAAGTGGTAGAGCTAGCCACTACATGGTTTAAACATAATATTAACCCTAGGCCCTAACATTTAACGTACCACCATTAATCTCAGTGGTGGATTTAATTAAATAGCAATATTGTGCTATGACCGTGTATAGCCAGATCGGCCTTAGGTAAATAGAAATACAATTAAGATAAAATTTTGCCCGATGCTAAGAAAACGATAAAACATCAATGACAGTTGACATTCAAAGTGCCTTCGATTAAAGAGATCATACTTGGATATTAAAAATATAATAGCCTTGGAACATCGGACATTGGATTAATCCCTTCAATAAATAATCTAAAGGACAAATGTAATATTATGACCAAAAGCCGCAGAAGAGTGGTAATTAAATATGCTAAAATTTACTATTAAACATCAATAAGATAATTAAATACTTCCGTACTTCCATGAATTATTGAATTAATCACTCAATGAATAATTCAAATAGTTAGTAAATAGAACCCCATAAATTACCACACCCTAAGTTACGAGAAATACACGCCAAAGATAAATCTAATGCACTGAACTCTTACACCAGTCTAAACCGACTCATGGAATAAACCTTAGTAGTAAATTTTGCCAAATAGCACATATTAATATGTGACCCTGTAAAGCAAGCCTTGCCCGGATGAATAATTTAAAGTTAAAAATCTACAACTAAGCCTAATAATAACCGAAGGATAGATAAAATAATAATAGTGTCAGTGATTAAATCGTAATATTAGATTTAGTAAGTAATAACATTAAGCGTGACTAGATGTAGCCAGCGAAGGCCCATACAAATGGATCCTAATTAGAATTAAACTTAAGCTAGCGATAAATGAAGATATATAAATATGATAATGGGATTATTAAAGATTTATAGAATAAGTACAGATCTCATCCATCAATCCAGGTTTCCTTTACTATAACCTAAGTTGCAAGGAATGCATATTCAGCTGGACCCGTACTTCGATACATAGGTCTACCCTAACTCATGGAACTTCCTTGATAAATACGAAAATAATAAAAGAGGTTATTAATAAAAAGATCGAACCTCGTCTTTCTCCAATCGGCTATGTTTAGCCACTTCTTTTCCAAAGTAAATAATCCCTGTAGATACTTCCTCACTTATGATCCCTTATTATCCTAAAATTTTCCCTCACGGTAAAGCTATTCAAATAACTCGTTCTCTCACTCAAACCCAGCTACTGCTGTGTTTGCAACACACTAAGCCGAATCATCCTCCTATTCTCAAACCATAATAAATGCATAATTTAAAGTAAATTGACCATTTAAAGTATTTGGATTGATTTGGATCTTTTGAGTTATTTGCCTTTATTTGTATTCAGTTATTTAGCACGTAATTAGATATCGGAGTCCTGAAGATCCAGCGGATCAAACGAGGTCAAGCTCAAAGTGAAGATAGAGACCGAAGCTCAAGAAAGCATTGTGTGAGCTCAAGATCGCGGTAAACCGCGCAAGGCGAGTCAATACTTTGATCATGTTGAACCTACATTTTCTGCAAATTACTTTGGTTTAAATTATCAAATTGCATGCTGTTATGTTATATGCAAATACATGATAAATTAATATTCTAGTTATATGCCTATTGGTTACCTTGAATAATATTACACCTCCTTTGGAATATTGATTGTGTGAACCTTGTCGCCCTAGCAAAAATATAATAACATTTCGAAAATAAGTCCTTAATTGTATGCCATGCTTAGCATTGATTAGGAACCCGGGGCAAGAAATTGCCCCAAGCATCACTTTTATTCATGAGAAATTGATTCGGGCAGTCATGGCGGGAATGACTGGTATATGTTGGTATGATTATTTTCCCAAAAAACCCCAACATGCTTAAATATCTGGGCGGATGGTTCGGGGGTATGGTGCAGGGTGCACGAGAGTGTGGTTTGTGGTAGAACCGCCCAGACACCACTAAGGACTGAATCTTGTCATGTCAACCCGTGTAAAACAGTACAACCACAAGTCTGTAAAATACAACTTGGCCCAGTAGATTTATCGAAATTCCCGGACTCATCTCACAGGTAGAGGATAGGGAGTGGATATGCGCGGGCAAGGAGGCCCTAAGGGACACCAGGTCGGGTGAAGTTTCTCAGTCTTGCGCTAGCGCAGAGGGGAGGGAAGCCCGTACGCTAGTAGCGGAGAGAAACATCCCGTGCAATAGATGGGACCCATCGCAAATGGGAGAAGCCCATAAAGTGAGATGAGAAAAGGGGACTAGATATTTTGAAAAGTCACTGTGATGGTCTGTTCAACCACATGTCTAAGGCATCATGTGGGGCAACGAGTTGACTGTCTCTTGTGGTGAAAGTGTACAAACTCTGCAGAGTCAAAACTATTCGAATAGCCGTGCCCACGGTCAAGGGCGGACATGAGAACTTAACCAGATATAGTTCTATTTCCAAATGCTTTATGGGTGGAATGGAAAAGTGAAGGGCGAAGGACTGCCCTGATTTGGAATTGTCCTGGGTGTCGTCCCAGTGGTAAGTTAAGCGTTTATAACGCTAGAAAATAAGCATATGGTGCAGATGCCATATATGGTGAACGAAAAATCTGTATCACTATTAATGATATTGCATTCTTTTCATACATTATGATTTGGTTCAAACTGCTAGGTCTTAGGGATTTTTAAGTAACTGTATTCAAAAGCACTCTACACAAAAATAAAATAACCTGAGCCTCTCCTTTGTTAAGCCATGCATACTATTTATTTGCATTCTGTGTATTGGCTCGCGGAGCACGGGGTCGGAGTGCTCATGCTCGCTGTTGCGACAAAATTCAGAATCAGGAATCAAATCACCTCACCTCAGCAACAAGATTGGACAAGCTGGCCGAGAAGATGACGATGTCAAGGGCTAGGTCGCGAACCTCCAGTTGGCTGCCTGTGGGCATGTCCCGAAGGTCCCACCTGTGTGCTTCGTTCTTCCGCTGCTGCAATTTAATGATTTCGGCCTAATCGGCCCATGAGTAAGTTTACTATTACATTTACGCTTTCGCATGATATGTATTTTGATATTCAGAACTGTAAACTGTGAGCACTATCTACTGATCCAGGGAATAGTGCAGTAAATCACAGAGGAATCCGGATGTTAATATCTGGGTCCCTACACCAAGATCCCAAAGTTCAGAGCACGACCATTTAACAAAAAGGTGAGAATTTGTCTAACTGTACATTTGTTTGACTTAACTAATTACAGACTTCAGGAGTTGAAGCCTAACTTAATTACTTGCTTCTGCTTCAATCTTGCAGAGTCAGAGTAGCAAGCCACTGAAACTGACAGAACCAAAACCTCCACAACTTGAGACAGTAATACGAGCTAGGCCACCAAGGTTTGCCTTTGACACTCATTCTTTGAGAAACCAATAGTCATTTTATCTTTATGTTCGATTCTAACATCATTTTTCAACAGGGTGAAAAGTTCTCAAGAATTGGAACTGGAGGAATTGGAGAAGGCCCCCAAGTTCAAGGCCAAGCCACTGAACAAAAAGGTCTTCGTATCTCACTTAAAGCCAATACATTTGATGACATTATGATTCAGAGCATCAGTCTAAACTTCATTTCATGCAGATTCTTGAGAGCAAGGGCGATATTGGTGTGCTTGTCCATCCAAAGCCTCAGTCAACAGCGCCCAAGGAGTTCCACTTTTCTACTGATGATCGCTTGGGTCTTCCTACAGTTGCGGATCTATTTGATAAGGTGGGTGTAAGTCATATAAGGGATCCCGTTATGTAAATGATGAATTAACGCATACTTTACTACCTACTATCAATCATGATTCATGACTTGTGATTCTGCTTTTTACTTCACTATTTGTGTACATGTACTCAGGGGCGAAGCTAGAGAGAAACCAAGGGGGGTGCACACTTCACCACACATATAGCACAGTACACAAAAATTTCGATGGACAATATATAGAAAATATGTTGTACCGTCAGTTTTTAACATATATAATATAACAAAGTGATTGACAATGAACAGCGAGTCGATGATAAAGCATTAGCAGCAAAAAGTACGTACCAAAATAAATAAATCCATTAATATAGGCAAATATATTATCTGAACTCAATATCCTTAATGGCCTACAACAAAGGAGAATAAAAACATGTTAATTTTCAGCTGAAAAACTATTGGTGCTATCTGGTGCTTTTCTTTTCAGAAATTTCTCCATTACTAAGATTAGTGCTCCACCTATTATTTATAAGTTATAATCAATTAACCATGTAGTCAAATTACAAAAATAAAAAGATAAGAAATATATGGTTCTACAGTAGGTGCATTGCATAATAGTAAGAAAATGAAAATTGATAATAGATGCATAAAATTTTACTCCAAATTCAGAACACATCTGTGCAATACAAGTGTTTTCTTATAATAGATCAAACTAGTTTGTTAAAGAATTAGAGAGGTAAAGAAAGTTGAATGAATCACCTAGCTTTTTGAATCAAAACTCCTGTTCCTGTTTGCACCGTGAAGATGCCGTGAAGAACTGAAGATGCGGCACCGTGATTCCGTGAAGATGCTGTGAAGAATGATTGAATGAAGATGCCGTATTGGTATTTCTGTGAAGAATGAAGATGCGTGACGTGAAGATGCAGTTGGGCGCCGGCGGATGGCGGATGCGATGCCGTGAACAGCTCGACGGCTCGCTCGACGCGGCGGCAGACAGGGGCGAAGCCCAATGGGCATATGAATCGGCAGAGGCAAAGATATCTGGCGGCAGATGAATCGGCAGTAGATGGAAAAAGAAAGAAGACAAGAAGTTGAATCGGCAGTCTGAGTCCGCCTGAAGCAAAAAAGGAAAAAAAAAGATCCGATTGGAGCTTAATAGTTGGGCATGATTGCTTGCTGCTTGGCATTTTTTTTTCCAATCGACATGGCCCAATTTGTGGGCTGGGCCACTAGGGGTACACAATTTTGGGCTGAAGGTGGTGCACATATGGTGAATATGGGATAGTAATAAGTGTTTCTATTTTTTTACCCTGGTGCCAAGGAACCCCCTTGGACCATTGGGCTTCGCCCCTGCATGTACTTATCTATTCTATTATTCTTCGCAGATGGTTCATTATATTAGTCTAACAGCCAGGAGGGAGAGCTGAAATATCAAGCAAGTTGCTACATCAATATTAAGGTATTCTCAATTCCTTATAAGAATTCATTAATTTCTTATTTTTATCTTTACTATATATATATATATATACTATATTATATTATACATATACACACGTATCGCCGTATCGGTGTTTTTGGGAAAATGACGAATCGCGGTATCGCGTATCCGTATCCGTATCGGGGTATTCGGGTAACATAGCCAAATAGTAGCAAAGCACTTGACCATGCAGTATATGATGAAAGCCATATCCAATAACACTGCTTATTTGTCTCCGATAGTCCGATTTGACATAATTCCCATATGTATCTTTAGTGTCAAGATTCAGAAATAACAGGTCGATCTAGTGCCAAACATCTTTATAACATGTCTTTTGCATGATTTAAGCCTTATGTATTCAGTACAACACGAAACAAGGGCAAACATTATTTTCTTCCAAATAACTTGCCTTCTGTCCCGAGTATAAATCTTCCAAGCTGAGGAAAATCAGGAAAGTTCTCAACACAAATCAAGTTATTGACCTAATGTAAAACAGAGACAATTAGCAAAATGTAAAATGCTCACTTTTTTTCTTTAACATTGAGGTGGTTTTTATGGAATAACCTGAATGTGGCAGACAACAGCGGCTCCATTCTTCACAAAAAGAGGCTTCCTCTTTGGCTTTTTCTTCTTTGGGTCACTTTCTTTCTTCTTCTTCAGGTCAATTTCCTCTATGAGTACTACAATCTCACACTCAACTACAGAATGGATACGCAACACTGCCTTGTTGTCAGCAGTGAAGATTGCCTAGCACATCAAAATCACAGTATAAAAAAGTGGGTCACATCCAGAAGAAAGACCAATATATTAGAATTCAGACAACCCTGGAGCCAGAGCTGAAAAAGAACTGGGGGGAAATGCATATTTTCATCTGCTCTTCATAATACAATATTAAAGCCATTTCACTTGTAAAACCCTTGCAACATTTTTTCTAGTGATTACAGGTGCCTGGCTGCTTGCTATGTATTACTAATAGTAATGATAATTAACACTTGTCATCAAATTAGGAGTTTTATCTGGTATAGGCCGTACAGAGACAAGCAAATGTGTGCATTGGATACTGCTTATTTATTCAAAAAATGAATTTTTTTTAAAAAGAACAAGTTATCCAAAATCAAATTAAAATATGCTAGATACGTTTTAGATATTCCATTTGTGTGCACATTATATTTGTTAATGATAGGCCCTAGAGACAATCATAAAGATGATTATATCACTTCTATGTTTATGAATATTTGAATAAAATGTTATTTTGTCCCTCGAATAAATATCTTCCGTATTGATCAACAAGTATATGACTTGTTCGTGAAACTCTTTATTTATATTTTGATGCTATTCTAAATTATCTTATTGTTGGGATAGGGTGGGCTACACTAGCACAGATTAAATTTTTTCTACCGCGTAAATCAGGAAGCCATACGAGTAAGAGATCTTAGATCATTACCACTAGACGCACAGTGCAGCGGAAGTAGGGTTGAAGCAATTGATTCAACGAAGAACGCGTCGGTGTAGCGGTAGTAGTCGAACGTCCTTCGTCCAAACTTCTCCTCCTCGGGATCATCCCTATCAGCGCCACAGTCACAGCAGCGCCTCTACCGAAGTCAACACGTCCAGGGATGGAGCACCGTGCGTCGATGTGCTAGCATCAGCGTGCACGACAGGGGATATGAGAGGTGGCGGCTAGAGTTTCGACGGGTGTGTTTTTCGGGATACATCCCTCAGCCCCCACACCTCTCCTTATATAGCCTCTAACCGGATTCATATCCAATACGAGTAGAGATCAATTCCCACTCGGAAACTATCATCCGACCCCTTATCGTTCTAGCCCATTAAGTATGTGACCCTGTAGATCCATGTGTATTTGGCCAAGGGCCAAATATCCTTTCTGGCCCATAAGTCAGTAGCGGTCTCTAGCAGGACATAATGACTCCTAAACACAGATAAAGATCATATCAGATGAACCTATATAGTGCTTATGTACCGATCCCTTTGCCTCATGATACCAGATTGAACTCAAGGCGAGAAATGTGACATCCTATGATAGCTCGATCCTTCACTCAAACCTGTAGTGGATTACTCAGTTGTGATCGACTTCTCAACCACATTCGGCATGACCATGCACTTTCTTAATCCAATTACATCGATGGGCCCAAAGATATCTCTCTTGTTACATAGAAAGGACAAATTCCATCTTGATCGCTCATATTCCTACGCATGTTTCATAGCAAACCCAAAAGCTACCTTTATTACCACCCAGTTATGGAGTAGTGTTTGGTAACCCCTAAGCAAACTATTACACATGGAAGAAATAATGACGACCTCAGGTCTAAGAATCCTACATACACTATGTATGAGACCAACTAATGACACTTAAGAATAAAACAATTCTCGCAGTGTCTCATGATGGGTCAATCCAGCATCATGTTCTCTAACACGTGTCTATATTATCGATTTGATATATCATATTCATGATCCGTGAAACATGATCATCAATCAATACATGTGCTGATCTATTTGCCCAAACCCCTTCTAGTAAAACATGTGCTCTACTTCAGCAGTCAGACCCCTCAAAAGGTCAAGTACTATTGCTCCTTCTACAAGAAGGATGACCACATAGTTGAGTTCTCCTTCTGTAGAGCCAAGGTTTAGAGAAAATAGAGAATGCATGCTTTGAGGTCTATTAGAGGAGTTCCGTCACCTGTAAGTGTCTTTAGAGCTAAGCAGCATATCTTTCTTTCTAGATATAGGTCTTGGTTTGTAAATGACTACTTTGACTCCTAGTGGCTCTAGGTAGCGCTTTGGGTTAGGATATCATGAGGGTAGACCACGGGTAACATCTAGATAGGGGGACTACTGGTAATTTTTGTGTGCATTCTCATGATTAACTTGCTAGCAATTTTATTTTTGCTTCTACTGCTTTTCCTAGATATCATGTGGCTCAGTACTAGATTTCAAGTCTTATATCACTAACCCTAGTATTGAGGCACATATGTTTCCTGCTTATGCTCTCTAGGTCTAGCGTGCAAGAAGGGACGTGTGGCTTGTTCACTTTGGGTGTTCTCGACACATGATCGGAGATTCTAGATGGTTCTCCTCCCTCACACGTGCATCCGGCAATGAGTTGATCATGTTTGGGGATGCTTCTACCAGGACCATGACAGCAAAGGGCATAGTGCGTATCAACAACTTTATATTCAAGGGCATCGCTTTGGTAAGTAAGCTGAGATATAATCTGTTACCTGTCTCCCAGATGAAGGAACGCGCGTAGGCTACGATAGCAGAAAATAAAAAATTTCTACCGCGCACACCAGGACATCATGCTAAGGAGGGATCATAGATCGTTACCACTAGACGCGCAGCGCAGCGGAAGAAGAGTTGGAGAAGCCGATCCAACCACGCGCGTCGAGGTAGTAGTGGAAGTAGCCGATCGTCCCGAACAGATCGTCTCCTCCACGCGATCAACCACACCACGAGCAGATCCAATCTGTAGATTGTTGATGCCGATCAACGCCGCAACGAGCAGCGCCTCCACCGGTATCCACACGTCCGGGGCTGGAACGCCGATCGCGAGTGTACCAGCACTCACGAGCGGCTAGGGTTTGGCTCGGGAGGTGGCGGCTAGGGTTTTGCTCG
This sequence comes from Dendrocalamus latiflorus, assembly GCA_017311315.1. Taxonomy (NCBI): domain Eukaryota; kingdom Viridiplantae; phylum Streptophyta; class Magnoliopsida; order Poales; family Poaceae; genus Dendrocalamus; species Dendrocalamus latiflorus. The sequence continues at coordinate 29,436,388 of CM029639.1, read as the reverse complement.
GGAGGAACAGAAACGTGTATCCCTCAGCCCCCCGCCTCCATATATATAGACCTCCTCACTTGGGCCTCGTGGACCGAGGCCCAATAGGAGTCTATCCGGATCTCTATCCGAATTGAGCCCACATCCGAATCACATTCGAATTAGTGTTCCAACCCGTTAAGTGTGCGACCCTGTAGGTTCACGTATACTTGGTCGCGACCCAGAAACGCCTTTCCGGTCACCCTGTTAATAGCGGCCTCTAGCAAGACATATTAACCCCAAAGTATACGTAAAGATCATATCGGCTGAACCTGTAATGTTCTCATGTACGAATCCCTTTGCCTCACGATATAGATTAAGCTCAAGGCGAGACCTGTGTCATCCTCTTAATAGCTCAATCACTCTCTCGATTCCATGATGGATTATAAACTCGTGATTGACTCCTCAATCACCTTGGCATGGCCATGCACTTTCATAATCCATTACATCGAGGGGCCCAGAGATATCTCTCCCATAAGGAGGGGCAAATTCTATCTTGATCATTCACATCCCACTACATGTTTCATGGCAAACCCAAAGACTACTTTTATGACTACCCAGTTATGGAGTAGTGTTTAGTAGCCCCAAAATAAGCTACTACGCATGTTGGGAACCATGATGATCTCAAGTCTAAGGATTCCACATAAACACTACTTGAGACCAACTGATGACACATGGAATCTCTGCAGTGTCTCATGGCGGGTCTATCCAACATATGTTCACTAACACATGTCCATATTATTGATTTGGTATCTCCATACCATGATCCATGAGACATGATCATCAATCAATACATATGCTGATCTTTGAATCATATTTGTTCCTCATATGATATATAATCAGGGATCATTTAGAAATAGCAACATTTTGACATTAAGAGTCTCATGAATAAGTCACATACTCATTGATCAATAATGATAATGTCTATTTCAAGGAACAAACTAATGCATCATAAACATAGTATGTGATATATATAACATCTCCATGTTGCCTCTAGGGCATATCACTAACACCAGATTCTTGATGAGGGTCTAGAAGTAAGATTCAAGAGTGGTGAGTGTAGAGTTCTAGATTCCTCGTGTGAGTATATCTTTAGGATCTCTATGTTTGAGAGGATCTTTAGTGCTGATTTTAGTATCTCTTCTATCTCTAGTCCTAGGTGTCTTGTAACTCTGACTCTCATGATATAGTATTGTTGTATCGTAGGCTTGGACATATAGACTTCGACCAATTAACTAGAGTTAGTAGCAAGAACCTTACTAGAGGATTGCCTAGGCTTAAAAGTGCTTGATACCTAGTGTGCATACCCTGTAGACTTGGTAAGATAATTTCTTCTATTAAACTACTTGCTAGGATTCCCAAGAGATAGGGATGTAATGGTTTTATTAAAGTTTTTGTGGATGCAATTTTATTTGTAAATATTTTTGAACATAAAATAACAAAGCATAAACATTTTGAGGGAAATGGGGTTCAACAAGTTAATTACAAGATTGAAACATTATAAAAGCTACTTATGCCTTGCTATTAGAATCACCCATTAAACACACCTTTATTTATCAGAAGCACAACGTATCGAATACCATTTGTAAGTTTTAACTATGCAAAGTTGCTCTGCTTTACCCATAAGATTTTCCAAACCTTCATGACTGAGTTGAGAAAATAAGACCTTTCACTGCTATCCTCTTTTTATAACTTCTACCCATTAGGTTGTGGACCTCACGTTGTCAGGATCCCTAAAGTGGAATTAGCGTCCCGATCCGATTGGACTTACCGTTGTTATGGAAGATTTCCCTTCCAAACCATCTTGGTATCTACGGCCATTCCCTTCGTGGAACAACGTACCTTCCTGTAGATATTCAATTAATTTGAGTAGCTATTAGACTAGGTTTGACAAGTCAAAACTTATGTTTGAGCGATCATTGTGTTCCTTATTTAGCATAAGGTTCTAGTTCTTACTTTTCACCCTTGAGGCAACCAACCACAAACCAATAACCAGTGCTCCATGGCACTGCCACCAATCTAGCCATAACCTCCTTCTTAGGGTAAGGTCATGGACTTTAACCATCTTGTGGCTTTCCATGATGCATCCTTAACACTAGTGTCATTTTTGTAATTCTATCGGCAAGACGCCGAATCTCTTAGTAGTGTAAAGCATTTGTGTTCTTAGTCTACCATGGCATATTTTATAGTAATTTTGTTATTACTAAGGCTTGTCAAGATGAATATAGCCATCAAGTAAGATATGGCTTTTTCGGTGTTAGGACATAGCTAAATTATCATGTCAGTTTAAATAGTTATTTTAAATAAATAACAATTCGTAAATAAGAATAGTGAAAGTACTAATATCTAAATAATTAAACAATGTAGGTCCAACATGATTAAAAACATGTGACTTGCCTTGTTGTTCAAAGTCTTCGACTAGCTCTAAGTCTTCCGGATCTTGATATGCTTCTGGGACTGACTACTCAATGAAATCAAGTGCTAGTGCAAATAAAAACAAGTAATTAACCTCACCCTCAAAAGAATATAAGCTAGGAAAATAAAATGAAATAAAATAAAAAAGAATAAAATTTAGAAAAACCAAATAAAGATGGATTTAGGTTTTGTCGGAGTCTGGGTTGGTGAAACGGAGCTGGGAATGGTTTAAATGAACTTGAAATGATCAACGAGTATATATGTTCATTGGGTTTTGGTGAATAGTAACATGTTTGCACAGTAATGGGTCAAGGTTGGTTAACCAGTAATGGGTATAAACTGTGCATGATGGCCCTGGTTGAAAACAGTCGTGGGTTGGATCTGAATGGGTGTGGGCCAGGTTGATGAAGAACACTCTACAATAATGGGCTCGACCCGTGGAATAGCTTGGCCGAATTTGAGTTTTTGGGTTGCTACTATGCGGCCCATGCCATGTTACTGTCCTGTCATCTCCTTTCTCTCGGTGCTACAGTACTCCCAAATAGGTCGATGATGGAAATGGAGGGCATGGTTGTGGTCTACAAGTGCTAAAGAATCCATTTTGAGGCTTGGTAGGGTTCTGTGATCACTATGGACGATTGGCGGTGAGGTGGACTTCACGGTGGTTGAACATAGCACAGGAGCAACAGGAAGGTTAATTGGTGAAGGTGGGACCAGTTTGAGCATCTCCAGGGCATGATGAAGGCTATGGTGATGACGGCTTGGTATTTAGGGTCTTGTGAAGAGCTGTCCATAGCGAGGTGTCATGGCCAGGCGAAGGAGCTAGGCACCAGTGAGCTAGAGGGTTGGGGAGGTTAAGATGAGGCTTAGGTGGTGTTTGTGGGGTCTCAAAGGTGCTATGAGCGGGGGCAATTGAAGAATGGTGAAGGCATTAGCGGGAATTGAAAAATAGGGTTTACCAATGGTTTGCAATGGTGACAGTGATTTTCTAGCCAGCAAGGGAAGAGGGGAGGCTTGGGATAGCGTTGGGTGCCTGTGTTGAAGAATGGGGCACTCATGGGCTTTTATAGCTGAGGTATGTAGGTTGTGAGCAGTCGACACCTTGCTTAGGCAATGACACGTAGCTGGCAGGAGATGGCACAAGAGCTTTTAACCGGATTCAGTAGTGGCCGCATGGAGGTTGGCAAGTGATGTGGTATCTCGGCCTTAGTGTTTCCTCGATTAGCAAGTTGCGGTGGCCAAGCCATGTGGCACGGTGTGTTGGCGGAGAAAGGGGCATCGACAGTGAGTTCAGCCTTGGCTGCTCTGGCGCGGTCAAGATCCATTGATAAGTGCACAATAGGCAAGGGTGCGGTCTGGCAGGTGTGTAGCGGCGACGGAGTCGTGGCGGTAGCAAATGGGGAGAGGTCATGTGTCAGGGTGGGAATAGGGGTGGCAGCAAGTTCTGAGTTGATGCGAAGGACAAATGGAAGCGTAAAGCTGAGAAAGGTTTGAAAAATATTTAAATTTTTGGGGCGTTTCATTTCATTAGCATATGGTTTATACATTTGATTGTAATTAAACACCAATCTTTCATACAAATGTGTCTAAACGGTGAGGAATGGCTCATGTTTAGCTAATGACTAAATCTTTAAGGGAAGAAATAGTAGTTTGGTCCACTATTGCAGTTTAAGGTCTGTAACATATACCATTCTCTGATGAAATGTTCCATTCAGATAAAAAAATTTGTTTGCCAAAATGCCAGTAGCATTTTGTTGGCACTACTAAATGTTTATCCTAAAGTCCTAAGAACTCTCTAGTTATAACCTAAATCTAAACTTGAGGGAAGTACATTTGCTAATTTTAAGGGACCTTCAAGGATGTTTCATGCAATCTTTGTCGATGACAAAGAATTGATTTTTGTATCTCCAATGTTGACACTAATTTGACAAGGGATACTAATATTTATGGTTGCTATTGTAAGAGCAAAATGTTATAACTTAGATATACTCATCAGTTCTATTTTTTGGAAAGCTACTCATATCACTGCCTTCATACCTTCAATCTAATAACTACCCAAAAAGTTTGGTCAAAATTGAAATGGTTTGGTTGTGCCCTACCGATAGTGACACTCTTTTATGATTATGCAATGTGTTGATATATAATCTTGTAATGACCTTAGACATGTTACAAATTTTAGAATCATGTATCACAAACAAACAGTGCAGTTGATCTATCCCAGGGTGCTGAACTATTAGGATTTATGTACCTTCTTGATGTTGTTTATAATTTTAGAATGCAACAGTAATAGGAGAATACATGATCATGAAACATATGAATCACTTTTGCTGTATGCATTGGCATGATTAAGTAGTATGTGCACCAATTTTTCCTTTTTAACTGTTGCTATGAACTAGTAACGATGAAATTAGAAAAAGAACTAGATGCAGTTGCATTGATCACTGCAATGCTACATTTATTATGCAGGAATGGACTAAGATGGCCTATCGATGGTTTACAAGGCAACACCTTGAATTTCAGCAAAGAAGAGTGGGTTAGCAAAGATACAAGGATATGATGTTGCTGCTCTCTTCTCTTCCCATATATTGCTCCTAGGGTCACTACAAGAGATGTGCCATCTTTTGACGTTGTATTTCCGTCATAATTTCTGGGATTTATGTCACTGAACAACGTTTATGACGCGCGCGTGACGAAAACACCTGCGTCACCGATCAAACGTCTCTAACCACTATCGGTGACGTTTGTGGAATTTGCGTCACAAGCTAATGACATTACGATAAAGCGTCATTAAGTTTAGTGACGTCTGCTTTTCGTCATAGCCCCGTATGCCATGCCACGTAGGATCCAAAACGTCATAAGAGGCTGACGTGGCGCATGAAAAAACGTCATTAACCTGATTTAGCATCACAGATGTAGCAGTCTCAAATTTAAAACTTAACTTGCACAGACCAAGCATTTACAGATTGAAAGCACGACGACAACTAAGCTCAAAACAGGGTTCAATTTGAATGAAAACATCTCTGCAAATTTGCAATTAGAGCATACAGATAGGCAAAATGCAATACTGGTCACAGCACAAGCCAGTTGCTACTCAAAAAATTGTTTCTGCCATGCACACGAGTGTCCAGAGGTTCACGTCCGCATCAAAATGACAAGCGCTATCTCATTTAGTATCTGTACTTACTGTTCACCATTAGTTGCAGAATTGCCGCCAAGCAGACGACGAAGTAAGCCGTGGATTTCGTCTCCTTGCTTCCTCAACTTTTCTGTCTCTTCTTCCTGCTTCTTCATTGCCTCCCTATCCTCCGCTGCTTGTTTCTTCATTTCACCCAACTCAGATCGAAGTTCCGATGATTCTTGCCTCTCTGCAGTTAGTTGACTCTCAAGCTCCTCCACACGCCTTGCAGCTTTGGTGCTTCTCGCTGGTGTTGTAGACTCGATGCCAACATTTTGAAGGAACTTTGATTTTGGCAAAACTTCAAGAACAGCCTGGGTAGGATTCTTTGCAACATGGTCTTCTCCTGGTGGTGCAGAAATGATGGCCTCCATTTCATCCTATCAAAACCCATAAAATCGATTCATGAATGTTTGTATCGCAGCTAATGTTAATAGAGTACAAAGGAACAGAGGAACAAAGTAAGAAGTACTCACAATAGCATTTTTTACATTCTCACTAAAACCTGTTTTGCTGCTGCAATGAGTCTCCTTGAAAAGGTCAATAGCACTTGGTGGTGCATCCTTATATTTAGTTTGCTTCTGAAATTTAATGCAAACAATCAATTAATCAATTAATAACAGATAAAGATGGTAGTACAACTGTAAAAAGCAAGTGTATTAGTAGTATATTTGATATATCACGGCATGAAATCATTTCTTAAATCTGATATACGCAAATTGTTTCTCATCCTCAGATCTGAGGTGAAATCTTGAGTACGTTGATGGCTTTGCATTGTGCTCACAAGAGAACAGAGAGCCTGCTCAAACTAGTATGCTAGCAGTAGTAGCAAACGTCAAGTGATTTGACTAATCTGATAGAGCTATAAATTTGGGTGTGCTTAATGTGCATAAGCATGCAGTGCACCTGGAGCAAAAGACACTAGTCCGGGCACGCACTGTTGGCAGATAGCTAGAGCAGCCTAGCTACCTGCAATGCACTGACCCTGAAGAAAATGACAGTATACATTATTTTCTAGCCACAAGTTGCGTTTGGACATTAGGATAATCCTATAACTAGAAGATGGCAGTCATTATATTCTCACAATTTTGGGAGGTAGTGAAATTCAGGTTTCTCTTCAGTGGGAAAAAGGGAAGAAAACACTGCCTTTGGGTAGAAGTTCAGTAAAATGAAGGTAATCAATCTAACAACTGATCACAAACCACATAGACACCTAACAGCAAAATGAAGCTAATCAATCTAACACATGACCACAAAGCATGGACTGGGAACAATTCACAGCTAACATAATAGTCAATGCCCAACAGATCACACTGATCAATTCTAAAATTTCTAAACAATTGCTAACAGTATTAACATATTGCATAAACAACACAAAACATTGCACAGATCACATCCCACAATCACAGATAGATGAATAACTAGCAAAATCAAAATATCCATATCCATATCCATCATGATCCCCAAATCGAAATCACAGTTCACAGTCTCACTGAACACAAATAACAGTAGTAATTAACAGTGCACAATTAACAGAAATTAGGGTAAACATTAACTGTGAAAAGTAAGAAGGCTGGAGGAATTGGGGATTTGGAGTGAACCCAGGGGATTAGAAGCAGCAGAGGGCTGAGGCCGATGAAGATGTCGTCGGAGAAGTGTCGGTGAAGTGAATGAAGGCGGCGGCCGTTGAGGAAGAAGACAGGGTTGGGGATGTCGACGCCCTCGATGTCGGTGGAGATGATGAGGCGGCGGCGGATGGCGTAGCGGCGGCCGCAAGAGGATAAGGCGGCGAGTGGGGAAGAAGGGAGTATAGAAGGGGTACCGGCCGGAGTAGTGGGAGGAAGAGGAGAAACGGCAGCGGATCTGGTTGAGGAGCAGATGGAGGCGGCAGCCGGAGGTGGGAAAGATGGGAGAGCGACGGGCGGACCGGGGAGCGGGAAGGAGGTGCGCGCCGGAGAAGGAGGGGCGGCCGGGAGGAAGTAGATGGCGGCGCAGGTAGAAGGAAGGCGGGGAAGTAAGTAGGCGGCGGGGCTGTGGAGAAGAGGAAGGAAGCGGCGGAGAGATGCAGTGGAGGAGAAGCGGCGGCGGTGAGAAGCGAGGGAAGGGGGAAGCAGTGGAGAAGGGAGGCGACCGGTGAGGTGAGGGAAGAGGAGAAGCGACGGTAGAGGAGGAGCGGCAGGGTGTGGCAGCGCACCGGTGGAGCAGGAGGAGGGGCACTGCGGTTGACCACCGGCGAGTCTGGCCGACCCCCGCCGGCGCCGACGGTGAGAAGACAGGGGGAGGTGAGAGAAAGCAAGGAGAGATAGGAGATAGGAAATGGCCGGCTCAAGGAAAAATTTGCTATTGTGGCCGAATTGGGGGATTTGGAACTTTTACGAATTAGTCCACAATGTTTCTGGCATTTGCAAATAGGTCCTTTCCCAATTTGATTTCTTCTGAATTAGCCCTCCGGAGCTTCGTTTTCAGCGCGGTTTGATCCGTGACGACGCGTGCATCTGTACGCAGTCCCGAAAGTCCAGAATTGTCATATATGCGCCTCGATCGCGCCGGCCTGCAGAAAAAGCACAAAAATGTAAAATAATCCAAATTGAGCAATTATTCATAGAAAAACGTGTAAATGGTCCCAAAATGCGAAGAATATAAGGGTAAAATGACGGCTAAATATATGCAAATATGACGCATGTCATGGGCCCATGTGTACACGTGGCAGTGGGTCCTGCCAACGTGGCTAATTATCCTTGAAAAAAATTCAATTCAAATTTTGTGACGCAAAAATCCATGTCATAGATCTATGACATTTCGACATTGGACATAATGACATACCAAATATCGTCATTACCTCATTCCAGGCTAGCTTTATGACATTTTTAATGACATATTTTTTTTTGTGTCACTAAGCCCAGATGTCAATTTAAATACGTCATAAACCAGATGGTTTAGTGACATTTTCAGCCTTTGTCATGCAAAATACGTCACAGATTGGCACATTTCTTGTAGTGGGTAAAAAGGTAAAAAAGAGCTTATATGGGGGGTAGGGGAGTTAGTTTGGAGGGAGGCAATTGGCTGGCTACATGTGCATGGACTTGGGGTGTTGACAAGTGTGATATATGTGGCAACATGCACATGTGTGTTGCTTGAGGTTGTAACACTTGGACTCTAGGTGTCTTGTGCACCTTCCTTGCATGGTTTTGGGACATAGGTGGCATTGTGGGTGTCCATGAGAGGTTTGAAGTGTAAACTATTTGATTATTTTGTAATTATGTTAAGTATCAGGGACTGATTATAAATATGTATTGTGAAGGGCTGAACTGAAAAGTTATCATGTGATGTTTACTACTATTATTGTTTTAATTATCTGATCACGGATGTAATTAAGGACATGTTATTATTTGTGTTAATCATTAGATTGTTTTTTTGAATTATATTTGCAGATATTTGTTTGTGTTTGTAGGAAGTGTTACTTTATTGTTTTGAATGCAAGTATTATTTTTTGTATGCATATATATATGTGTGGAGGAGGGTTGATGTGTTAGCATGCATGTACTTGGGGCTTGAGAGTTTGACAAGTGTACGAATAGGTGTCATCTGCTTTTAGGCATGGTTTGATGACCTATGTGGCAATATGAAATGTTGCCACCTATATCTCCAAGTGGTAGCTCCTTGTAGACTTCTTAAGAGCTAAGGAAGGGACTTGGTTGCTATTATCTGAAGATTTAGGGATCTAAGTGTAGAAACATTTGGTTCTTTGTAAATATGTAGAAGCATAGAAGTACAAATGTAATCTTATATATGAATGCAAATATGAAATGAAATTTTTATTTGAATTTTGAAGTGTGAAACATGCAAATATGAGATGTTGCATATATGAATGAAACTATATGTTGGAGTAACCTATGTCAAGATTGGGCTTTGTTTAATTCGACTAAGCCTCTTTCAATTCTCGATTACTATGACTGACGCTTCACAAGTTCTAATGATGTTCATGATTAGTGGATGGTCTTTGAAAAAGGAAAAAATATGATGTAAATAGTTAAGAATGTGCCAGTCTTGGCTATAAACAAGTCAAGTTAGGACCGGCTTTCACAACTAAAATGATGTATCATGCAATCTTTGTTGACAACAAAGTCTTAGTTTGCTTACATGGGATGTTGATACTAATTTGACAAGGGATACTAATATTTATGGTTGCTATTATACGAGCGAAATATTATCTCTCAGATATACTCATCATTTGTATTTTTTTTCTGGAAAGCTACTCATCTCATCACCTTCATCTGTGCAATCTAATTACTACCAAAAAATTTTGGTCAATATTGAAATGGTTTGATTGTGCGTCGGCAGTGACACTCTTTTTAATTAGGGGAAGTAATTTTCAACAAACAAAACTCCATTCTAATTTCATATATTTAAGAGAACTGAAATGCTTCAAGATTATATATGTTTTTTTTATAATTATGAACTTGCAATGGTGGGATAGTGGTTAAACTTAATCCTTCAAGCTAACATTTCTTACATCAATTCAGGTAAGTCTACGAGCATAAACAAACATCTACAAAACACAGAGAACTAATTAAAGTAGCTAAAGCGGTGAGCCTGTTGACTCGGAGTAGAGTGTATTTTGAGCTGAAGAGTACTCTACCTCATCGACTCTTTTCGCATATAATCTAAAATTAATACAAAACCTTAATTTGTTGCCTATCTTCCCTACCTCGATGATCAAGTTACTATACACTATACATGGGTAAGGAGTATATAATTGTGAGGTTGTGTAAGACCAGAGAGGGCCAAACCTATGCACCTATAAGTAGCATCATGAAGTGTCAGGTGAAGGCAAGACTGGCCTATCACAATGGTTAGGATATACTACTAGGGTGGAAGTATAGTATACGAAAATAAGGGAAACAACTAGGTACTCTGATTTGGGCATTGCATTTAAGAAAATGCAAAGAAACCGATTGCAATTAGTCAGAGTAGCTATAGGTAAATGATACCAACTTGCACAAGATTTAAAATGTGATCCACTCCTACCTCCTAGACTCGAGGCTACGGGAGCCGATTAGTGGCCTTATCTTTGAATACGAGTGATTAGTAGATTTATACACTTAAATTGGAACTTTTTACCACATAAAAACTTACTTTCAAAATGATGTTGAATGAGATAGAATTGTTGAGTTGATGAATTGTTGGCATGAAAATTTCATGTTGGTATTAGTGCCTATTGAGTACTTTTGTACACACTCTAGCTTGTTATTAACCTCCCTTGTTTAGAGGTAAGTCAGTCAGGGGACCTATTCGGTCTTGGTGAAGTCTACACAGAGGTCGACTACCATGCTGAATGGAATGCATTGGAGTACATCACATATGAGACAGATGCCCTGCATGGAGGTTGCGATGAGTAGGTGGTCTCCGTACTTGTATAATTATTAGTCGGTACCACTCTATTTCCAAGCGTCGTGATATTCGGGCAGAACTTTTTAAGCCCTATTAAAGACTAAAGCCATGTGTGGCAATGGTACTGTAATAATTCCGATTGTGACACTTTTGTAATTATGCAATGTGTTGATGTGTAAGCTTCTATTGACCTGAGACATGTTACAAGTTTTAGAATCCTGTATCACAAACAAATAATGCACTTGATCTATCTTAGGGTACTGGACTGTTAGGATTTTATGTAGCTTCGTGATGTTGCTTATAAATTAAGAATGCAATAGTAACAAGACAATAAATGATCATGAAACATATGAATCGCTTTTGTTGTATGCATTGGCATGATTAAGTAATACGTGCACCAATTTCTCCTTTTTAAATGTTGCTATGAACTAGTAGCGATGAAATCAGTAAAAGAACTAGATGCAATTGCATTGATCACAACAATGCTGCATTTACCATGCAAGAATGGACAAAGAAGGTCTACCGATGGTTTACAAGGCAACACCTTGAATGTGAAGCAAAGAAGAATGGGTTAGCAAAGAGACAAAGATCTAATGTTGCTGCTTTCTTCTCTCCCCGTACTTTGCTCCTAGGGTAAAAAGGTAAAAACAGCTTATATAGTGGGAGCAAGTTGGTTTGGAGGGATTGGCTGCATGTGCATGGACTTTAGGGTGTTGACATGTGTGATGTATGTGGCAACATGCACGTATGTGTCGCTTGGGGTTCTAACACTTGGACGCTAGGTGTCTTGCGCTCAAACCTTGCATGGTTTTGGGACCTAGGTGGCCGCAACCCACCTCGCCACCACCACCACCACACCACACGAAGCGAACAGGAGAGAGAAAGAGCAGGGGAGAGAGATGGAGGCCGCGGTGAGCGTCTCGGAGGGTTCTCTCGGCGCCGTGCTGGAGAAGCTCCACCTGCTCGCCGCCGAGTGCTCCCGCATCAAGGGCGTGCGCTCCCAGGTCGGCTTCCTCAGATCCGAGCTCGCCAGCATGCACGCGCTGCTCCGGAAGGTGGCGGCCATGGATGACCCCGACATTCAGGTGAAGGCCTGGGCGCGGGAGGTGAGGGAGATGGCGTACGACATCGAGGACTGCGTCGACGCGTTCACGCACCGCCTCGGCGGCGACGAGCCGCACGGGCAGGGGCAGGGCGGGATCAAGGAGTTCTTCGGCAAGTGCGCCTGCTTCCTCCTGACGCTCCGTTCTTGGCACCGATTCGCCGATCAGATCGACGAGCTTAAGTCCCGCGTGGCGGAGGTGGGGGAGCGCAGAGAGAGGTACAGGCTTGATGACCTTGCGTGCGGGAATTCCAGCAGCATGGTGGTCGATCCACGGCTATCTGCTCTGTTTGCCGATGAGGATCACCTTGTGGGCATTGATGGACCGAGGGACAACCTTGCGCAATGGCTTGTAGAGGGCGAGAGTGGGTTGGCAAAGCATCGGAAGGTGCTATCCATTGTAGGATTTGGTGGCTTGGGCAAGACAACACTTGCTAATGAGGTGTATCGCAAAATCGGGGACAAATTCCAGTGTAGGGCTTTTGTATCGGTGTCTCAAAAGCCTGACACGAAAAAAATTCTCAGAGATTTTCTGCTTCAATTGGCTGATCATGAACAGAAGTTCACAAAAGGTATTGGCAAATGGGATGAAAAGAAAATCATTACAAAGATGAGAGAATTTCTCCGAGACAAAAGGTACCCCTTGTCATTGTAGATAACTTGTTTATTTTTGAATATTTTAGTATTGCCCTTTGAATTCATATCAACATAATACTAGAATAGGGGTAACTTCGGCTTTTATTTGAAGTTTCACAAATATTTCACTTTTTGTGTTTGTGTTAGTACTAATTTGATTTTGACTCGAAATGATATATGACGCTAGATCACACTGAGGGTTTCCTTTCCATCTTTTTGATAAAATTTTAAATTGATTTTATGCCAAAACCATAGAGGTTTGTATGATAGCAATTGTTGACTGGTTTGTGCTCTTTTACTAGTATTATCCCTTCAGATTATATTGGCCCTAGAAACACCAGTGGAATTCAATTTTATTTTTTACTACAGAAAATTAGATCCAATTCCTTATATGCCACTGAACTTTAGTATATGGTACAAACTACCACGTAGTCTTCATCATTTCTGTGCGTGAAACTAAAATTTTTAAAACAATGCCATTGTAGGCTCAGTTATATTTTTCAAAACTCATAAAAATTAATAGAGATGCTACTCGATGATAACCCTAACTTGGTTTAAATAAATACTGTGTTATTTAGTAATATTAGTTTGACATGCACTACTCGATGACAACCTTAAATTTCAAGTTACATGACTTTATCTCTAATCTTGGCTGAATTTGTACTGCGTATGTTATTGTCATCATTTATCATTTTTGCATCAGGTACCTCATTGTAATTGATGATGTGTGGTCCACATCTGCATGGGATGCTATCAAATGTGCCTTTCCAGAGAATACCTGCAGTAGTAGAATTATAACTACAACGCGCATTATCGATGTCGCAGGCTCATGTTGTTCATGTACAGATGGCCGGGTCTATCAAATGGAACACCTAAATTATCATTACTCTAAAAGGTTATTTCTCAAAAGAATTTTTGGTTCTGAAGAGTGCCATAATCAATTACAAGAAGTTTCAGATGAAATCCTTAAGAAATGCGGAGGTCTTCCATTGGCAATCATCAGTATATCTGGCTTGTTGGCAAATAAACCTGCTGTGAAGGAAGAGTGGGAGAAGGTGAGAGACTCATTTGGTTCTGCATTAGAGAAACATAGAAATCTAGAAGGAATGAAAGACATATTAACTCTGAGCTACAATGATCTTCCACATCATCTCAAGACTTGTCTATTATATTTGAGTATATTTCCAGAGGATTGTACTATAAATAAAGATCGATTGGTCAACCGATGGATAGCAGAAGGGTTCATTCCTCAAGAGCGAGGACAGAGCCTACAAGATGTTGCCGACAGCTCCTTTTATGAGCTCATCAATAAGAGCATGGTTCAACCAGTGGGTATTGGCTATGATGGAAAGGCTCGCGCTTGTCGCATACATGATATAATGCTTGAGCTTATTATTTCAAAGGCAACTGAAGAGAATTTCATCACTATAATTGGTAGCCAAGCGGCCATAGCATATCCACAATGCAATATCAGGCGACTGTGCATCCAACATGCTGACCAAGAAGTCGCATCGGTTCTAGTGGGAAAGGATGTATCTCATGCTCGGTCTCTAACAGTCTTTGGTCTCGTGAAATACCTTCCTTGTCTTGTTGAGTTTGAAGCTTTACGGGTTTTGGACTTCGAAGGTTGCATTGGTTTGGATGAGTATGATTTGACTAGTATAGATAAGCTCACCCATCTCAAGTATCTGAGCCTCCGTGGTACGTACATATCAAAGGTACCATCAGAAATTGTGAAGTTACATTATTTAGAGACACTAGATCTTAGGGAAACAGACATAGTAGAATTGCCCTTTGGAATTGTTCATCTCACAAAACTACAACATCTACTCACTGAAAGGGAGGTTCGAGGGCTAACAACGCTACCTGATGGGATCGGGAACATGAAGAATTTACAGGTGCTCTCAGGCTTTAATATTAGCAGGAGTTCAGCAAGTGCAGTGGAGGAGCTTGGCAGCCTGACCAGTTTGAAGGAACTCCATGTACAGCTGGATGGTCGAGGATCTGACAAGAAGGGGCATAAAGAGATCTTGCTATCCTCACTATGCAAACTTGGCAGCTGCAAACTCCAGTCTTTACGGATTCGTAGTCCTAATCCTAGTTCCCTCAAGTTCTTAGATTCTTGGTCCCCTCTTCCATCTTCCCTCCAAACATTTTGGATGTCCACCATGTACGATTTTCCAAAAATTCCAAAGTGGATTGCACCCGCACTCACCAGTCTTGCATACCTAAACATTAATTTAAGTGAAATAACAGAGGAGGAACTGCGCATACTTGGAGAGTTGTCAGCCTTACTTTCTCTGGAATTGTGGTTCAAAACAGACCAAAAAGAAGGGCTTACTGTGCGAGCCAGAGGATTTCGATGCTCGAAGGAGTTCGTTGTTCGTGATTGGTTTCAAAGAGGTGCGGGATACCTTTTGTTTGAGGAAGGGGCAATGCCAAAGGTCGAGAAGGTTAAGCTGCCATTCTTTGTATCCATGGCAAAAGCCTATGGGTTCAACTTAGGTATTGAGAACCTCCCATGTCTAAAAGATGCAGAAGTTCTTCTTTACAACAAGAGCGCCACATCTTCCGAAAGCAAGGCTGCAGCAGTTGCCATAAGGAATGAAGCAAATGTGCATCCCAACTGTCCGAGAGTAACTATCTTTGGAGTAAAGGAACACAGTGACACTGATGAGCAAGAGAGCGAGGAAGAGAGAGACACTGATGAGGATGCGAATGACACGGACAACGACGAGTGACACTGATCTATGTAGCACGGACACGTGTCTAAACCTCCGTATCCATGTCCGATACGGACACATCGCGGACACGTGTCGGTGACGTATCAGTCGATTTCGGAATTAATTTTAATTGCTAAAATTCTCGACACGTGTCGGACACGGTAATTATGCGAGTCGGACATGGCCTAGGACACAGCTGACCCATGAAATTGCCCTAACCTAACCCTAGGCCGGCTCCACCCCGAGCCCACCATTCCCCACCTAGGCGCCTCGCCAAGTTCGCCGCCACTCGCGCTTTTTCGCATCTCCCTGCTTGCGCCATCGCCCATTAGCTCCAGCATCGCGCCGCCGCCCGCCGGCTCTTGCATCGCGCCGCCGCCTACATCTCCTCGCCACCGGCTCCCGCATCTCCTCCCGTGCGCCGCTGGCTCCCGCATCTCCTTCCGTGCGCCGCCGGCTCCCGCAACTCCTCCCGTGCGCCGCTGGCTCCCGCATCTCCTCCCATGCGCCACCGACTCCCTTAGGTGGAGATCGAGGTGGAGACGGAGTACATACCAGAGCAAGTCGACCTGGACGGCTCCCTGCTCGCCAACTTGAAGATCTTCGTGCCTTTGCTAGTGCTAGTGTTTCTTCATCAAGCATAGACTTGACTATGTTAGGGAATAAGAAGCGGAGGGGACCTCCTTCAGCATTAGAGAAAGTTGGGCTAAGGATTTGCACAATCAATTGGATGCATAAATTGCAAGGATGTTTTATTCTGGAGGTATGCAATCAACTTTCAATCACTGTTTCAATTTTATCTAGCTTACAATTTTCATTCAACTAATTTTGGTTATGTGAAATTGACAGGATTGTCTTTCAATCTAGCAAGAAATCCACATTTTCAACAATTTTATAGTTTTGCTGCAAACAATAACCTTTCTGGTTATGTCCCACCTGGATACAACAAGTTGAGGACTACACTTCAACAAGAAAGGACTCACATTTAAATCTTATTGGAGCATACGCGGAGCACATAGCCTGAAAAGGGTGTCACCATTTGTTCAGATGGTTGGTCAGATGCACAGAGAAGACCCCTCATTAACTTTCTTGCTATTTCTGAGGGTGCACCGATGTTCTCACGAGCTATCAATGCAGAAGGCGAGGTAAAGATAAAGGAGTACATTTCTGAGAAGTTGATTGCTGTTATTGAAGAAGTGGGTGCAAGAAGTGTTGTCCAAGTTATCACTGACAATGCTACAAATTGTAAAAGTGTGGGTTTGATTGTTCAACAGAAGTACACTCATATTTTTTGGACTCCTTGTGTTGTTCATACGCTCAATCTTGCTCTCAAAAGTATTTGTGCTGCTAAAATGCCAAGAACTGATGAGGAAGAAGTAGTCTTTGATGAGCGCCATTGGATAACTGAGATTGCTGCAGATGCTAATATGATCAAGAATTTTATAATGAACCATGGCATGAGGCTATCAATGTTCAATGAGTTTAGCAAACTGAAGTTACTTGCTATTGCTGAAACGAGGTTTGCCTCAGTTGTAGTTATATTGAAGCGGTTTTGTATGATCAAGAGGGAACTCCAAAACATGGTGATTAGTGACAAATGGGAGACATATAGAGATGACAATAGAGGAATGGCACAAACCATTAGAGACCTAGTACTCAATGAAGTGTGGTGGGACAAGGTGAACTACATTGTTGAATTCACTGAGCCAATCTATGAAATGGTACGTGTGGCGAACACCAACACACCATGCCTTCATCTAATTTATGAGATATGGGATACAATGATTGAGACTATGAAGAAAGTGATATATATAGGCGTGAAGGTAAGGAAGAAAATGAGGAGTCCACCTTTTACTCGGTTGTTCAAAGTATATTGGTTGATTGTTGGGCAAAAGGCAACACTCCACTCCATTGTTTGGCACATTCACTTAATCCAAGGTAAATTATAAATCTTCGGTCTTCCTTTGCTTTTGCTTGTAGATAACTAGATATTATAATCCATTTTTGTTTGTAGATATTATAGTGACAAGTGCATCAACCAAGAAGGTGTTGTTGGCCGTGTACCCCCACACAAGGATCTTGAGATTTCACTAATGAGAATGAAGTGCTTCAAAAAGTTCTTCCCTCTCCTTGAAGATCTCAAGAAAGTGAAAGAAGAATATGCAAGATTTTCCACTTGTCCTGGAGAATTCAATGACTTTGATTCTATTTATGATAGATGGATCCTTGATCTAATGAATTGGTGGGCAAATCATGGACAATCTGTTCCTGTGTTACAAACTTTGGCTCTCAAATTGGTAAACCAACCGGCCTAATCTTCTTGTTGTGAAAGAAACTGGAGCACATATAGCTTCATTAATAGCATGAAAAGAAACAAATTAACTCTTGAGCGTGCTGAAGATTTGGTATTTGTGCATAACAATTTAAGACTTCTCTCAAAAAGAACAAAAGCATATAAAACAGGGACAACTAGAATATGGGATGTGGGAGGAGATAGCTTTGAATCTCTAACTGGTGTTGGCATTCTAGAGGTTGCTCAGCTCTCTCTTGAAGAACCAGAGTTGTAGTGTGTGTCGTTTGAAGATGAGCTTACTATGATGATCCAAAAAGAAAATGAGGACGAAATTGAAGTCTAAGAGTCTCATGCTGTCTTTAAGCTAGCTTTGCTACTAGAATTTGAGTTTGTGATGTATCTGAAGTTGAACCACTCCTATCCTATGTTGGCTAGTGGATATTTGCTTTTGGTTGAACTCTACATTTAAGTTTCTACGTTCGAACTTGGCTATTTATTAATATTTATCACTTATCCTTATCAATTATCAATTGTTGTTGCTCTATTAGTCTATTGTTTTAATTGTTTAAGAATCAAATATACATATTAATATGCTATCTTTGTAGTCTTGCCGATGTGATCATGTTACTTTTTCTCAGGTTAATGGAATTCTTATTTCTGGAAATGGTATTCACATCAACAATTGTCGCCAAGATTAACAAACAATTGATGAGGTACATATTCCGAGTATACACTTTACAAATTACAAGTTTACAATTTATATTATTTCAGTTTAATAAGCATAATGAAACATAGAAAATAATACATATATAATCTATTTATTATTTAAATATATATAGCCGTGTCACTGTATCGGTATTTTTAGAAAAACAGCGAATTTCCGTCTTGATGTTGTATCATATTGACGTATTCGTGTCTGTGCATCATAGAAACTAGTCAGGATGAGAATGACATTGAAAACGAAGTGAGCAAGGAACCTGACGAGAACTGAAATGTTCCCATGAGGTCACAATATTCTATTCCTCGTTACCAAATACCAATACAAAAGGTACTAACCACTGTTAACTAATTTTATCTAGAGAAATTTTCCCACGCTAGACTGAGTACATAATGCTTTTCTTTTTTTTTCCTAAACATGTATAACGACTATTTTTCATTTATTCCTAGATCCGCACCCTCTCTTTTAAAAAAAACGCCACCACTGTCTCATCCAATAAACACATCTCTTTTTTCAATACACGTAAAAGCTTTCTTACATGTTGTACCCTTTTTACTCATTACAAGTGCAGGTTGATGTGCGGCTTGCTTGCTTGGAATGTTGTGCTAAAGCCTGAAGCTACAATTCTCTCTGACTGTTGTTGCGTACTTGTGCTGTCACTACTACCTAGATTATATGTACTATATGTGTAGTACTATGCATTAATTTGTGCAGCAACAGTTTGCACTAATATCTGCACATTACATCAAGAGAATGCTGATTTGCAAAAGCTTCGTAGCACTGCTGACGATGATTGTTTTGAATTAAAATGGTAGGGGAGAACAGCACTGGGATTCAAGTAAGAATGTACCAGAAATGCACTGTAGGGAAATTGCGTCTAAGATCTAGAATCACGTTATGAAAAATTTGCTTACATGCTTTAGTAAGGTGAACTCCTAATTGAATGCCAGTACAGCGAATCGTTCGCCGTCTCATTTTTGTGAGTACGTGGAGGACACACACCCTACTCATAGTGCGCGTTCATTATATGCGCTAAGAAATTTTGCGGAGATATAAAGGCTTCACATAGCGTGGCTACATGTTTTCTCAATGAAACGTAACACATGTGCCTTGTGTATAATGAACACACACATATGCACACCGCTCTCTGGCTCATCTATAGACGGAGCCACCTCCCGGCGACCCCGGGTGGCTGCGTGGGCTAGTCGGCGAGCAACCCCATTGAGCTTTATTGAACTTACACTGATCTTCTGCCGTATGGTGGCTGGCTTTGTCTGAGATCCTACATGGCGGCGGGCTCTTCCTAGGCTCTCACGGTCGATCGTTTGGCTCCACCACTGGGCTCATCAATTGCTTTCGTATGTGTTATACTATACTAACGGGAATCCTATGTGGAAACAGGAAACATATAGGTTAGCTAAGGAAAATGCAGATGGCACCCAAGCCCCTAGAGACTGGTGGCGGACGGATCAGTCGCTTGTCACTTGTGCAAACAATAATCTCTGTTAGCTGTCCGACCAACTTGCTCTAGTGTTGACCTCCTCAGATTCCTGTATTAGGGTCTGTTTTTTTTACTGCAGCTTGCGGCTTTTGGGCTGTTTGTATGAGAGATTATAGAGTAATAGAAACTCACATGTGGTTTTTGCCAATATAAATAAAGTCAGTAAAGTATGTACTACAATTAACTAGTAGACTCTATCTTGAAAAAATATTCCGTTTAAAAATTAGTTACTGTAGAAAAGTCAAAAAGTAGTTTTTAGAAGTTGAAAAGAACAGGCCGTCTGATCAGTGGATTATTTGATCACTTTAACCTTTAGACACTTTAGTTGAACTATTTAGTGGCCAAACTAGATAAGGCAAAATTCGCTAAAAGACAATATAAATGTGTGGCACTCTAAAACCCATATCCATTTGGCAGAACACACTGGACCGATATAAAAAATAGTATCTTGTTATTTGGGTTAAAGAAGGGGCGTAAATAGTCCGATTCTCTTCTATCTGCAGCTGATATCCCGCGTGGTGGAGTTGGCGGAGCGCAGGGAGAGGTACAACGTTGATGACCTTGTGTGTGGGAATTCCAATAGCATGGTCATGGACCCATGGCGATATAGGCTCTGTTTGCCGATGAGGATCAGCTTTTGGGTATTGATGGACCGAGACATGACCTCACCAAGTGGATGGTGAATGGGGAGAACGGGTTGGCAAAGTGTCAGGAGGTGCTGTCCATTGTTGGATTTGGTGTTCTGGTCAAGACAACACTTGCCAATTAGGTGTTTCCTAAGATTGGAGGCAAGTTCCACTCTACGGCTTTTGAATTGGTGTCCCAAAAAGCCAAATTTGAAGAAAATTCTAAGTGATGTATTCTCCGAATTGGTTGATCTCAAAGATAGGTTCATCAAAAACATTGATACATGGGAGCAAATGATAATAATTATGTAACATCCCATTTTGGGAATTTGAATTTTTCTTGAAAGAAATTTTCAAATCAAGTTTGAATTCAAAAGAGCAACTCAAATCCATTCCAATTTTGGTCGAATTTCAACTTTTCTCTAGCCCATATCGTATTCTAGGCCGAGCCCAGCCCAACCCATCTCCCATAGCCCTTTTGGACCCTTGGCCCGGTCTGGAATGGCCCAAGGCGGCCCACGCCGCTCGAGCCACTCTGGGTGCGCCATGACCGCGTCAAGCACACATCCATGCCATGCACGCCCAATGCCTGCATCACCTCGGTCTTCGTTCGACGGTGCGCCACTCTCTCACCCCGCACGTTCCGGGATTCTTGGCTCTGCGCCACACCTACATCGTCCCATCCCCGTTGCTCCGCCACTTCCCCTGCACTCTAATACCCGGCCACCTCTCCCCTTTTTCCCGCTGCTTCGTTCGACCCATGCTGACACGCCTGAGTCGTCCCGTCACATCCAAGCCATGCTGCCAGCACCTTGAGTCGTGTGCTCGAGTACTCATTCGACTAGACACTGCGCCAATCCCCCTTAGCTCCTGCCTTGGTTTTTCGGCGGTGTCACGACGCCTGCCCTGGTTTTTTGCCGGTGTCACCACCCCGGCCGTAGCACCGCCATCATGGCACCCAACGGCTCCAAGCCTCCTTCCCTGCTATAAATTCTAGGCATCACTTCCTTGCACCCCCACTCACCTTCCCTCGCCACCAATTGAACCCGAAAGCCCTCGAGCCTACTTCATCCTCATCTCCAGGCGATCTGTCGCCCTGAAGAAATCCTGATCTCTGCTGTGCCACCATCCAATTCCCATGCCCGAAGCACCGCATGAGGACCCCGAAGCTTCCTCGAGCCCCTTCAGGCGACGTCGTCTTCCCTGGCAAGCTGCCTGCATTGACCCTTCTCCGCCTCCCTGGTTCCCCAACGCTAGCCTTCTCCATGCCACCTCGAGCACCGCCATCGCCTCAGGTGAGCTCCACTTAGCCCGTAGATGCTCCCCTAGAGCAAAATCGACTTTTGGTGCCATGGACCATCGTGGTGCCATGCGCCCTAGTTTCGTTGCTGCATGAGCTCATCGCCAGTAGCCCTAGACTCTAAATCAGCCCGCGCCACATCGCCTACTGGTTCGTGCAACACCAAGGAATCCGTTTTGGGCATCGCCTCTGGCCGGCACCCTCCCTCTCACTGGCGGGGAAGAAGAACTATAGCATCACCATTAGCTTTTAAACACGTCATTAGTTTAGTCCTAATGATGGTAGTTAACTCTTGTTAAACCTCCTAGATCTGTGGGCCACACCCACTTAATTAAGCCTTGTACTGCTGATGTGTGGACCCACTCTGGTTTAAAAACTCTTTAAAAACCCATGTTATAAGTTAGAGCCTTTGACATGTGGGGCCTGGTTGCTGTATACATAGTAAATGGGTCCCACCTTTCCATCCTTAGGCCATTTTCTTTTAAGAAATAAATCTAAATTAAATAAAATAACTCATGGGACCCTATTGTAAGTCTTAGTAAGCTTTTTCAATAGAAGAAACAATTCAAAATTTTAATTAAAATTCAGTGGACCCCACTATTAGAGAGAGAAATTTTCTCTCCTCTGTTTATTTTTGGATTTAATTCAAATTTAACTTATGAAGAGCCTGTTCTCACTCATTTTAACTCCAAATTTAATGAAATTTGTTTCTAAATTTTTATAAATTCAAGATCTATCTAATGAATGTGGTTTATTTCAAAGTGAAGCTCATTTGATTTTTCTTTGGTACTTATTTGCTTGCTTGTTTGTTTGTTCATTTTTCGATGCGATCATCCAAGTAGAGTATGAGGACGAGGAAGAGCCCTAGTTCTAGCAAACTCAAGAATTCCAATATTAACCCACTTGTGAGCAAGTGAGTCAATGCTTTGATCATACTGAGCCTATATTTTATGAAAATTTATATTCATTTAAATTATCAAAATTGCATTATGTTATTTATTATGCAAATGTATGTTAAACTTAAGGTTAGATATATGTCTACTTGACATTGTAATATTATTATATCATTCTTTGGACACTTAAATGACATAATACTTGTCACCATAGATACTTAATGGTAACTTTACTAGTTATAAGCTGTACTTAAGCGTCATGCTAGTCTTACTTAAGTACCATGGCATTAACTTATCCTAATCATCATCTTTTAATCATAAAACTTGTTTTGGGCAGTCATTGGAGGGAAACAATTGGTGTATTTGAGATAACTTAGTTTTATACTTCTCAATATCCTAAAACTTGTTGTTATTATATCTAGATGGATAGTATGATGGTTAGTTTAGATGTAGCATGAGAAATGGTAGTTTGTGGCATGTACCGCCCAGATAACTTTAAGGATTTAATCCTGTGATGACCTCCTAATGTAAAATAGTATAATCACAAGTCTATAATAGGTACCACCTAGCTAAATAATTTGCATCCACTAGTGCGGGTTGCACCATTGGAGTGACCCACAAGTCGTGCCCTTGGTTTTAAGCCATCGTGAACATGGGTCATATCACTGGTGTAAGCTACCGTGTGGTGCAAGAGGGGGTTTGGGTGTCGTGGACATAACTACCCTTAGGTGAAACCTTAGCGGGTGTAAATTACACTCAGAGATGGATTGTAAAGGCCTTATGGTAATCTTCTTGATTCTGATGTGACCATGCCACATATGCTTATAACCATAGCTTCCAATATTGAACAAGAGGTGAATTCGTTTCTTCAGCTTTAATTTATTTTAAATGAAAATATGGTGCTACTTAATGATGAAAATGTATATTTGTGTAGCCATACAAAGAGGATTGCATCAACACTACGAGCTCGTGGTTGGAGTCCACCCAAGGGAAGCTAACCAGCATATCAAGACCAAGTCAATGTCTTCGTCAACTCACACTCAAGGTCTCCATGTCACTTTGGTTTCAAGCCAAGCAAGAGTCCAAGTTGGAGCCATTTTAGAATTCAGTTCGGCCTTCGGAGACATCATCGACTTCAAACGTGTATAGAATTTGTATCCAGACTTCGTTTGGAATGTGTGAGTACTTGATGGAAAGTTTATCCCATCCTCTTTCCAACAGATCCAGCTCTACCACCAAATTCCTTTTGTACACACTGCAATCATGAAAACAATCCCACGCTGATTCAGTCTGATAGGACCGAATTCAAATGCGCATAGAATTCTCATCCAGAGTTCGTTTGGAATGTGTGAGTACAGGATAGAAAGCTTATCTCATCCTCTTTTCAATGGATCTAGCCCTATCCTAAAATTTCTTTTAAGCACAATGGAATCATCAAAACAATCCTTCGGTTTTAGAATTATAGATAGAATCAAATATGATTTGATTTGTTTCCATGTGTTGATTAGTTTCCATATGCCAAGGGCCTGTAAATTAATGTGACGATGGCCCGATCTTCCGAAAGGTACTGGTAAGTCGATTATGGAGAACATGACGTTGATGATCCAAAGGCTCCGACTAAAACAGATCAAACCCCTTGCAATCACTACACCACTGCTCCGTTGGTTATCAACCGTGCCAAACGCAATTGACCTCGCCAAGAAGGCTATCTCATACAAGCAAATCGAGAACATAAGCAAGAGAGTACAAGATGCAATCTGAAATTGTATTGCGTATAAAGATTAAGTTCACAAGTTGGGGTTCCTCAACCGAACGTGCGGTGAAACTGCTAAGCAGAATAATCTTTTAAGAAAAACCCAAACACTAGAAGAGGGTGCGGCTGCCTATTTAAGAGACACAGGAGGTGGAGGAACGGCCAAAACACTTTGGAAGCCGAACAAGACTCGATTACAAGGCCCAAGGCCCACTTTGACTCAGACTGGAAAAGTAATGTGACTTGTTTGGCAGTTTTTGATCGGCTCGGATGGAGTTTGAAGGTGAGACTAGATCCATCTAAAAGTAGACTCCAAGAGCTTTCTAAAAAGTACTCACGAGCTTCGAGAAGACTTCTGGATCAAAAGTTATGGCTGTTTGAAGTAGATGTTGTTAAAAAGGCCGAATCTGAGTCGAATTCGCGAACAGAACTTGGATTGCGCTTGACGGTTCCACTTCTACACTCGAGCTCGTGTGGTTCTTCCCAATGGTTCCTAAGGACGATTAAATCATAACAAGAATTAAGTGGTATGCCATTCTTTGAAACATTTGTATGCAAACTTAGGAACACATTCACTTGATGGTTAAGTTGATGTGCTCGCGCTCGAGTCATTGGTCCTTGTATTATAGTTTCAATTTGTTGAGTGTGTTGTGGAATCGACACGGTTGTATCTATGGAAATGATGTCCTTATCATCCTCCCCTTCTTGAATTGGAATAGTCCTTGACTCAAGCTCATCTTCTGCGCCCAAGTAAGGTCGCAAATCTGCAATGTTAAAGGTGGGGCTAACCCCAAAATCTGCAGGCAAGTTTAACTTATATGCATTATCATTATTACGTCCAAGCACTCTAAAAGGACCATCTGCACAAGGCATGAGTTTATACTTTCTCAATTCAGTGAATTGTTATTTACGCAAGTGTAACCACACAAGATCACCAGGTTCAAAAGTAACATGCTTGCGTCCTTGACTACCAGCAACTTTATATTTAACATTCATAATCTTAATGTTCTCTTTAGTTGTCTCATGCATCTTACGTATCAAATCAGCATGTTGCGCATCAAAATTTACCTTCTCAAAAGTTGGAAGAGGCAACAAGTTGATAGGTGCACGAGGTATGAAACCATAAACAATCTCAAAAGGGCATTTCTTTGTGGTAGAATGCAGCGAATGATTATAAGCAAATTACACATGAGGCAAAATTCCTCCCACATTTTTAAGTTCTTTTTAAGCACAGCCCTAAGCATAGTAGACAATGTTCTATTGACTACCACAGTTTGTCCATCGGTTTGGGGACGACAAGTAGTGGAAAATAACAGCTTAGTTCCCAACTTACCTCACAAGGTTCTCCATAAATGACTAAGAAATTTAGCATCACGATCTGAAACTATCGTATTCGGAATACCATGTGTTGTAGGGGTGGCCCCCACCTAAGCCCAGCAGGCCTGTTAAGGGAGTGTAAGGCCCAGAATGGGACATGTATAGTGACATAAGTACCCCTGAGGGGAGGACTCATGTGTAAGGGTATAATTGTAAAGGCACTCCCCATGTGGATGTAGATATATACGACATAGGCCATAAGGAAAGGGGCCTAAGCCATTCATTTACTCAACTCTCCACTACTACACACTCTCTCTCTGTTTGGTCTATAACCACAACAGCTGGCGCCGTCCGTGGGGAGGACAAGAGCAAGCCTCAAGTCTGAAGGAGGATGGCACCAAAGAAAGCTTCACCGTCGGCGGCGAAGAAGAAGAAGGCGGAAGCGGCGAAGTCTCGCGTCAGCACAAGGGCTTCGGCTTTAGCAGCCGTAGGTACGAGCAGTGGTGCAGGTGCGACCGAGGACCCCGCCATCGACGCGACGACCAACACCGCCATCGATGTGACGACCAACACCGCCGTCGACGCGACGACCAACACCGCCACCGACACGACGACTGACCCCACCAGCACTGCCCCGACGGCCAACCCCGGCGGTGGCAACGCAGGCGCACCCGTTTTTCCACCCGGCGCAGACGCGGTGAATGACCCCAGCAGGGCCGTGGTCACCACCATGCCGGTAGCAACGCCAAGCGCACCGACGGCTCCGGCCACGCCCGCTGATGTGGCACCAAGTAGCACTACAACTTTGGTTAGTGCTTGCAGTTCTGTGCACAATGTTCAAGAAGCTTTGAATACCAATTCTGAGGTTTCTAACGTGCACAAAAGACATATTTGGAAAGCTAATGAAGTCTATTTTCCAACGAATCAAACGGCACTTGATTTGGAGCTTCCTACACAAAGTTATGACAATTTCATTGGATGCTGCACGAGCTGTCCGGAGAGACGCGCGAGACTTGCAAAACATAAAGAGTTCGAGTATTGCAATGCAAGTAAGGGTAAAATCCGACCACACCATGACTTTCTAAAGGTTGAGAAGGATTCCTTTTCAGGTTCCAAACGGATTTGGAAACCCCTTGAACCAGAAAACAAAACATATAAAGATTTGAAACCGATTCGGACTCGGATTGGGACAGCTGGCAAGACCGATACTAAAATGTCCATAACTTTCACAAACGGAGTCCGATCTGGGCGTTCTTGGACTCGTTGGAAAGATATTTTGAAGCCCCACATAATGGACAAGGTGCCAGCCACGAAATCCTCATAGTCAGATCGCAAATTAAGAGAGAATCCAGAGGTAGCAGTTTAGGTATTTCCTTTTTAGTTCGTATTGGAGTTTGTTTCGGCCTTAGGCCAAGTAGTGCGTGAGTTGTAATCAAGGCCGTGCATTGTGCACCAATATAAGGCCAGGGCCTTAGCCCCATTGTAACTTAGACTTTGATTTGAGAAATAGAAACCAGAAAATCACCATGGTTTGGTGGCCATTGTTGGCGTGTTCTTGAGATTTCCATCGAGGAATTGCTCTTGGTGCGTTGAATCCAATTGTGGTGTTGGATTCTACTCGCTGAAACTTCGGTTTCTCTACCCTTTGTTCACGTGCTGCGGTGTGCGTGGGAGAAGGCTTATCTTGGAGAGGGCATCCAACAATGCGTATCGTGAAAGATCAGGGCCAAAGCAACGAGGTTCAGCTAGCTTGCTAGTGGATCCGCATCATCTTGGTATCAGAGCGTGGTTGATTACGGTACGAGGTTGCTAAATTTTTCTTGATGGTGGGTTCTATGAAGATTGAAGATGGCAAGGCGTGACATAATCATGCCGAGCCAATCGGGGAGGTGCCCCAATATGCGGCATCTTTGCTGCCCGAGGTGCGACACGGGTTTGAAGCGACACGTGACTACTTCCTAAGTTGTCACCAAAAGCTTGAAGGCAAGATTGATGATTTGGGGGCGCGAATTGATGCTTTGACGGAGGAGATCTTTGATGGTGCAGCGGGCTTTGCTCCACAACCGCGCCATGCTCGGGACTACCGTGGTGTTGACCGTGGTAGGGACATGCGTGGCAGAGATGCTGCCAATGGTGGAGGTATGCGTGATGGTGTCGGGTTTGCTCAGCGTGTTGCCGTGGATGATGGAATTGGGCGGATAAAAATTTCTATCCCATCATTTAATGGTAAAGCTGAACCGGAGGAGTACTTGGAGTGGGAGATGCGTGTCGAACAAATTTTTGACAGCCATCACTATACTGAGGATAAAAAGATTCATTTGGCGACAATTGAGTTCACCGGATATGCTCTTGTTTGGTGGAATCAATTGTGTCGCGTAGGAGCTCATCCGGATACTTGGGTACAATTGAAGAATATTTTGAGGCGTCGTTTTGTCCCAGCACACTACACAAGGACCTTGTACAACCGGCTACAACAACTACGCCAAGGTAATTCTAGTGTTGACGAATATTATAAAGAGATGGAGATGTTGATAATCCGTACAGGAACAGAGGAGCATGATGAGGCTAGTATGGCACGTTTCTTTAATGGGTTGAATGAGGATGTGCAAGATAGGGTGGAGATGGTCAATTACTTCAACATCCAAGGCTTGGTGCATCAAGCTGAACGTGCTGAACAACAATTGAAGCGCAAACAAGCCAAGGGTAGGCATGCCAACACTCAAACAAACCCATGGAGGCGTCCATCACAGCAAGGCGATGATGTGGGTTCACACTACAAAGTGGCGGCATCAAGCCATTCAAATGGCGCTCTTTCAAAGGAGGCAAGCAACAGAGGTAATGAAGCAACTAAAACTGATTGTAGTTTGCCTTCTAATGCTCATGCTAGAGAAATTGAGTGTTTCAAGTGCAAGGGAAGAGGTCATATGATGCGTGATTGTCCAAATCAACGAAGAGTGCTTCTCACTAAAGATGGCTATGCTTCAACAACTTCTAGTAGTGATTCTGAACGTGAAAAATCCGATGATTCCAAGGAGGATGTTGTCTATTGTGATCCAGAATTGAATGGTGTTAATCTTTTGGTCCTGTAGGTGCAAAGTAAAGAAACTGAAACAAAAGGACAGCGGTGGAGTGTTTTCCAAGCGGAGTGCAAGATCAAAGATAAAGCATGCAAGTTGATCATAGATGGTGGGAGTTATACCAATGTGATTAGCAAAGATTTGGTGTATGCTTTAGGGCTATCCACGTGGAGGCATCCTCAACCACATCATGTGGAGTGGCTACACAACTCCGGAAGGCTAAAGATAACTCACAAGGTGCGTGTTCCGTTTGTTGTTGGTGACTATGTTGACAAGGTGGATTGCGACGTAGTTCCAATGGATGCATGTGGGTTATTGTTGGGAAGACCATGACAATATGATCGCAATGCTACGCATGAGGGCCGGTCCAACACATATACATTTGTACATGAGGGAAAGAAGCATGTGTTGAAACAAAAATTGGAGAGTGCTATTCATGTTGATGAAGAAATTACAGTCAAGAAGAAGCAAGCTCCCAAGATTACCCCAAAGCCGAGGACGACTTTGCTTCAAGGAGGGGAGGATGATGTGGCACCAAGTAGCACTACAACTTTGGTTAGTGCTTGCAGTTCTGTGCACAATGTTCAAGAAGCTTTGAATACCAATTCTGAGGTTTCTAACGTGCACAAAAGACATATTTGGAAAGCTAATGAAGTCTATTTTCCAACGAATCAAACGGCACTTGATTTGGAGCTTCCTACACAAAGTTATGACAATTTCATTGGATGCTGCACAAGCTGTCCGCAGAGACGCGCGAGACTTGCAAAACATAAAGAGTTCGAGTATTGCAATGCAAGTAAGGGTAAAATCCGACCACACCATGACTTTCTAAAGGTTGAGAAGGATTCCTTTTCAGGTTCCAAACGGATTTGGAAACCCCTTGAACCAGAAAACAAAACATATAAAGATTTGAAACCGATTCGGACTCGGATTGGGACAGCTGGCAAGACCGATACTAAAATGTCCATAACTTTCACAAACGGAGTCCGATTTGGGCGTTCTTGGACTCGTTGGAAAGCTATTTTGAAGCCCCACATAATGGACAAGGTGCCAGCCACGAAATCCTCATAGTCAGATCGCAAATTAAGAGAGAATCCAGAGGTAGCAGTTTAGGTATTTCCTTTTTAGTTCGTATTGGAGTTTGTTTCGGCCTTAGGCCAAGTAGTGCGTGAGTTGTAATCAAGGCCGTGCATTGTGCACCAATATAAGGCCAGAGCCTTAGCCCCATTGTAACTTAGACTTTGATTTGAGAAATAGAAACTAGAAAATCACCATGGTTTGGTGGCCATTGTTGGCGTGTTCTTGAGATTTCCATCGAGGAATTGCTCTTGGTGCGTTGAATCCAATTGTGGTGTTGGATTCTACTCGCTGAAACTTCGGTTTCTCTACCCTTTGTTCACGTGCTGCGGTGTGCGTGGGAGAAGGCTTATCTTGGAGAGGGCATCCAACAAGGCGTATCGTGAAAGATCAGGGCCAAAGCAACGGGGTTCAGCTAGCTCGGATGCACGCGCGCCCGTTGTGGCTCACGTCCAACACCCCCAAGACCAAGTAACACAGCCCCAGGAAGGCTTCCTACGGATCCAGGCGCATGTACAACAACCTCGGGAATGCCTCCTCCAGTTACAAGCCCTGGAGGAAGCCCAGCGCAGGATCATCAACGTCATCTTCGGAGGCTCCTCACTGGGGTTCGCCTCAGCAAGACAACGGAAGGCTTACGCGCGGAGGCTGCATCACGTCGCGGCATACCCGGCGCAGGCGGCGCCAGAATGGGCGCAACATGAAGTCACATTCACGCCCGCTGACGCCGAGGGCGTGGAGTTCCCCCACCAAGACCCTTTGGTCGTCCGGGTCCTCGTAGCCGGATGCGACGTCAGGCGCGTCCTAGTCGATGGAGGAAGCTCCGCAAACATCCTGTTTGCTGCGGCCTTCGACCAAATGGGGATCCCTCGGAGCCGATTGGGCCCTTCAGGCATCCCGCTGCAAGGATTTGGAGGGCAGCCTTTGCGTGCCTTAGGCCAGATATGCCTCCAAGTTTCCTTCGGGCAAAATGACAACGTCAGGAGCGAGGACGCCATCTTCGACGTGGTCTACATTGCATACCCCTACAACGCCATAATAGGGCGGCCGCTCCTAAACACCCTTGGGGCAGTCCCGCATCACGGCTTCCTGTGCATGAAGCTTCCCGGGCCGCGGGCCATCATCATCGTCCATGGCGACTAGGACATGGCCCGGCGCATAGAGCTCGGCGCCAGAGGTCCATGCCACGTGGCTCGCCAAGGCACCTAAGCCGGGAGAGCGGATGCGGAGCCCTCGGGCAACCCCCGAGAGCGTCCCGCGCTCCTCGCGCACAAGGTTGCCCCGGCAGCAGCGGCTCGTCAGCGATCGCCCCGCCTTCATAGCGGTTAGTGGTCGGTATCCCCCTCCCCTTGTTTTGTAATTGCTAACCCGTGCAAACGGGAATTTAATAAAGTTCACCGTTTGCACAAATTCCTGTTCTCTGAAACAAAGACACGCGTTCGCGCGCGCACTCTTTGTCAATGATACGGGTATGAGTATAAACAAAGACACGTGTTCGCGCGCGCACTCTCTGTCAAAGACACGGGCATGAGTATAAACAAAGACACGCGTTCGCGCGCGCACTCTCTGTCAAAGATACGGGCATGAGTATAAACAAAGACACGCGTTCGCGCGCGCACTCTCCGTCAAAGATACGGGCATGAGTATAAACCAAGACGAGCGGGGGGACGCCTCCGCACGCACTCTACGGAGTATAAATAAGACGTAGCGTCGAGGTTCGCCTCCGCACGCAATTTCACCGCCCGCAACGCACGGAGGATCGCATCCGCGCGCAGTCTACGGACTCTAAATAAGACGTAGCGTCGAGGTCCGCCTCCGCACGCACTCTACGGAGTATAAAGAAGACGCGGACGCTATCCCTGCGCACTCTACAGAGTATAAACAAGACGCGAACACTGCGCACGCACGGGCGTCGCCCCAGTGCGTACTCTTCGGAGTATAAATAGGACGTTGATGCCGATCCCATGCACTCTCCGGAGTATAAAGAAGACGCGGACGCTATCCCTGCGCACTCTACGGAGTATAATTAAGACGCGAACACCGCGCACGCACGGGCGTCGCCCCAGTGCGTACTCTTCGGAGTATAAATAGGATGTGGATGCCGATCCCACGCACTCTACGGAGTATAAACAAGACACGAACACCGCGCACGCACGGGCGTCGCCCCAGTGTGTACTCTTCGGAGTATAAATAGGATGTGGATGCCGATCCCACGCACTCTACGGAGTATAAACAAGACGCGAACCCCGCGCACGCATGGGCGTTGCCCCAGTGCGTACTCTTCGGAGTATAAATAAGACGTGGATGTCGATCCCACGCACTCCTCCGGAGTATAAAGAAGACACGGATGCTAACCCCACGCACTCCCTGGAGTATAACGAAGATGCGGACGCTATCTCCGCGCACTCTTCGGAGTATCAACAAGGCGTGGGCGTTGGCCCCACGTACTTCAGAGCACAGTTTACACCGGTTAATCCTACGGCGGGCAAAGTGCACCACGGGGGCCCACCCCCACGCGCCGCCCGTGAAGTACCAAGGCGACGTGTTAGAGGCTGGGTCCCGCGCGAGCACACTTGCAAGCGAGAAGCACCAGAGGCTGGTTCCCGCGCGAGCATAGCCGCGAGCGAGAAGCACCAGAGGCTGTTCCACTGCCACCGCTTCGAAGGGTAGGGGACGGAGCACTCGCGCGCCTACTTCGACTAGGCGCCAGCTCCGCTGCCACCACTTCGAAGGGTAGGGGATGGAGCGCTCGCACGTCTACTTCGACTAGGCACCAGCTCCACTGCCACCACTTTGAAGGGTAGGGGACGAAGCGCTCGCGTGTCTACTTCGACTAGGCGCCAGCTCCGCTGCCACCACTTCGAAGGGTAGGGAACGGAGCGCTCGCGCGTCTACTCTGACACTAGGCGCCAGCTCCGCTGCCACCACTTCGAAGGGTAGGCAACGGAGCGCTCGCGCGTCTACTCCGACACTAGGCGCGAAGCTCCGCCGCCGCCGCTTAGAGGGGATATCGGACCGAGCGTGTGCGGTTATCGCAACTACATGTATATCTCGCTTACGCTGCCCCCGCAGGGTGCAACTCATCGCGTACGGGCGCGCGTAGTAACCCTTCGAGCTTACCATGGGACAATGTAGCCGGAGGACGGCGATGCACTTCGCAAGATGTGGTCAAGACTGTTCTTTGTATTCGCCAAGGACGCTTACAAAGGCGCACAAACACCTCCGGCGCCCCAGGCCGCTACTCGGCAGGCTCATCCTTAACATGCGTCCGTACCGTCCGTACCGAGGTCCCACTCGAAGACGCCTGACTCGCCCAGAAATCCAACACTTCCTCGGCTCTTTGCCAGCACCGAAGACGCCGTCGGGTCGCAAGGTCGGAGATTAGCAGCTGGCCCCGGCTGGGTAGCTGCTCGAGACAAGGGGGCATGAATCAGAACAGCGGAAAACAACTTCGTATTTTTGCAAACACAAAACAAAGAAGACAACCCGGGCTTCGGTTACAACGCACACCAACACGAGACAACCTCCCATCACACCTGTGGATCCACGGTGTCCTCCGGAGCCGCGGCGTCATCCTCATCACGCCGGGGGACCTCGTCCAGAAACCGGCCAAGGTTCCCTTCGCTGTACAAGTTGTTCTGTAGCTCGACTATGGCTGCGGCCTCGCCGCAATATTCCCATATCCGCTCATGGAAGAACCTCATGGCGCGGCGTACAGCTTGCACGGCGCCAGACATTACCCCGCCCCCCGCGGGCATCTCCAGTCGGGGATCGGCTAACCCTGCAACGTGCTTGCAACCGCGGTGTCGCAGGAGCGCGCACGTCACACACGACGCCACGTAGGCGTAGTGATTGCCGAAGATCGCCGCGGCGCCACGTGCAACGCCGGCCGCTTCTCCAATTCACCGGAGTGACCGCGACAGGTCCTCGGGCCCAAAGGAGCGCGCCGGCACTTCGGCGACAAGCCCCTTGAGAGTGTCTTCCAGGGCCAGCATGGCGTCCCAGGTGGCTGCCGAAGCGTCGCCCAAGGCCTGATCTCGCTCCGCGAGAGCTCGATCGCGCTCCGCGAGAGAGGTGGCAAGCTCGCTGTTTCTCCCCTCCAGAGCGGCAATTTGTTGTACAAGGCCGTCGTGCTCTGCAGCAGCCTCTTGCCGCACCGCTTCCGCGGCCGAGGCTCGCGCCGCGGCAACGAGCCCATCGGTGCGCGTCTTCATCTCCACGCACTCCAACTCCAGGCAGCGTATACGAGCATCCTGGGCGAACCGCCCTCCTGCAGCTCCCTGCAACTCTTCTTCGGCGGCTCGAAGCCTACTCCGTATCGCTGCTCCCTCGCGGACGTGAGCACTTCGCAGGGCCTGGGCCAGCACGAGCGTCTGTGCGACACAGGAGTTAGCAAACGCGAAGCGGCTACAAGGGGTCTAAAAGACAGACGCTTACCCGCACCCCGACACCTCCAATGCATCTCCAAGGCACCCTGACCCGTAGGACTGCAACACCTGTTGTCCGATGCTGGAGGCCGCACCCTCCGCAATCCCGCGCTATGCCCTCAGAGCATCCGACGGAGGGACGAAGTCCGCCGGGCTCGGCCGCGCGGCGCCTGTGTCGCCAGCACCGGGACCCCCGCGCTCAAGGAACGGTTCCTCTTCCGGGATAAGTGCCGCTGCGAAGAGGAATTACACTTGTCACGAGGCGCCCCAAAAAACACGAAGGGGTACCATCATAACCTACCTTCGGTCGCGGGGGAGGCTTCGCGGAGACGCCTCCCTAGCCGCAGGCGGGACCGCTTCCACTTCGGCCCCAACGAACGGCGTTGTCTCGCAAGGCCTGGGGACCTCCGAGTCAGGACCTAGCATCAACCGAGCCTGCACCACGGTCACCGTGGCCCGAGGGGCTGGGAGGGCGCGGGGTGCAGGGACCTCGGTGCTCGAAGCAGGATCCCACAGGCTCCCAACACCGGTCGCCACAACGAACCCTCGCGAGGTCCGCGGAAGGGGGGACTGCAGGCGCGCCCGCTTCGCTTGGGCGGAAGATACCATCGCGGTACCCGCCGCAGAAGGGGCCCCTCCGGCTGCATCACCCGCCGAAGGGGTCTCCACAGACGCGACGCCAGAGGTCGGGGACTTCACCCCCATAACTCCCGTGGGGGTTACCCCCACCTTTGCGGGCGACACCCCCGCCTCCGCACACGACACTTCGGCCTCGGCCGCCGCGGTTAGCAAAGGCGGCGCTCCACACGCTCCCGCGGAGGGCAGCCCCACCAAAGCCACGGTCGGAGATGAGGACTCCGCACCGGTGTCGCCAGCCGGCACCACCACCTCGGCAGTGGTTGCGGGCAACGAGGCCCCCGTGGCGCACCCTCCGCTGCCAGTGCGTTCGCCCTCAGTACCCGCGCCCTCCAAATCTGAGTCGGCATACCTCGTCGAATCCGACCCCGGGCTCCCCGCATCGGCAGGAGCAGCGGCACCCGCCGTACGGGCCGTGGTCGCGGTGCTCTGGGTCCTCTTACGGGACGGCGCCTTCACCTTCGCGGCACCATCATCCTCGTGCTGCTGGTCCGGAGGGGGGCGATCCGGCACAGGAAGCCCTAAGGCCTCACACACGCGGTTTATCCGCCCCAATCCAGCCTCTGCAGTCGCAGCTGCGCGTTGCCCGTGCTCTCTGCCGGTGTATGGCCCAAGGAACACGCGTGCGGCGCGCTCCACGTCCTCAAGGCGAGTCCCTGCCCCAGACAGCACATTTACATAAATGCAATACGTACGAATGAAGAGGAAGGTATGGTCGAGACTTACGAAGGCCAATCGGCACGGGCAGCGAGCAAACGGACAGACGGACGTTATCATCCCGACGTTCACCAGCTGTGAAGCGCCAACCGTGGGCAAGCGGCGTTGCACCGAGCATCATGTACTCCTCGGCGAGGTCGCGCATATTGAAGCGGGCGGCGACCCCCACAAGTCTCCGCGCCCTCAGCCTATCTTCCTGGTCAAGCGCTAAGCCGAGAGCGGTCTTGAATGTAATCGGCCCGCCTACGCACTCAAGGCCGCTGCCACTCGTCACACGATGGTAGAACCACCGCCTCGCCCAGTTGACCTCCCACTTCCCTCGGGTCGCGTTCGCCGGGAAAAGCTTCCCACATGATGCCCGCAGGATGAAGTTGACGCTGCCAAACTTCGACACCGTACCGTCCTTCCGATCCTTTGGTTGGCACCGGGCCTCATGCAGATACGTGAACAAGGAAGCGTTGGGCCAACACCCCTCCAAGCGCAGGGCCCAGCTGTACACGACGAGGCGAGCCACCGCGTTCGGAGTCAATTGTGACAACTCCAACTTGAAGGTCTGCAGCACCGCCCCGATAATTGCTGCGGACGGAATGCGAAGCCCGGCTTCAAAGTAGGCAACGAAGACGATCGCCTCCGACTTCCCAGGGCACGGCTCCGTCTCGTCATCGGCGGGCAACCGCACCGTGTGGCGATCCGATAGCTTCCCATCTTGCAGCAGTGACTGGATAGTGTCCTCCGTCACGAGCGTGCGGCCCAACACGCCGGAGTACGGACCCTGACTCTTCTTCGCCGCCCACCACTTGTCTGCCGCCGGCGGATCGCGCTCCCCCAGCGTGTATTTCACCTCGAGCGGCGAGGACCGCCTGCGGATGGCGTAGCCGCCCACCTGAGTACGCTCGTCGCAAGTCGCCATCGGTATCCACGGGGAACTCGGCAGCAGGAAAGGAGCGCAGGAAGAGGGCGAGCGAATGTGGAAAGCAACGTAAACAACCAGAAAGCGCGAGGAGGCGTGGGCACAACACCACGTGGGGTTCTTAAAGGCCCCCCGCCTCCCACCGTGGGTAAGCGCAAACGGCGAGCGACAACCGCTCACCTCCCCACGCGCGAAGTCGAAGCGTCGCGGTGGTCCACGTAGCCAGCACGCGACCGTGGTCGTACAGAGTCCTGTCACCACGCGACGCGCCACTAGCGTCCCGCCGCGTATCGGTCAGCGCAAGCAATAAATGTGAGAGACCATGTGGTCGTGCTCCATGAGAGTGATGAGTAATTGGCAAAGGTTTAGGATAGTCGAGTTTGGTTTGAGTGGTTCGGAGTCGAGTCATTGCGTGGCGCAATTGGACTCGGTCGGACTTTGGTCAAACTTGGTCGTATGGGATTAGGCTGTTTATTCCGATGATTCGACAGGTTTGGACTTCGTCATGGTAAGTATGATGTTACTTATGCTTTCATGTATCGAGCGGTGTTATGTGATGTGTTTCTTGTCTGTGTGACTGCAGGACGTCGAGTTGGAGTCGTGGCGAGACACGGTGGACCGGACTAGGCGCAGGTGGCGCTGAGGTCAGAACGGTTGGGATGTGTCGAAGACGACGTGGACTCGAGGTGGTTGCGAGGCGTGCAAGGCAAGGAGCGCGGAAGCTTCCCGGAAGGTGCAGGAGGGGCGAATCGGGAAATTTGCAAGGCTGCACGAGCGGGAGCGGGCTCCGTTGGACGTAGCGGGCGTAACGGGGCGGAGACCCGTTAGCCAAGCGCTATAAAAGGAGAGGAGGGGCTGCATGCCCACTTGAGCATTTTGGAGGGAATTAGGGTTAGCTCTAGTCAAAAGAGGCTTTAGGAGTTGGTTTTCCTTTAGTCTTTTGTGGTTGGAGAGGCAGAGTCTGGTGCTCCCTCTGTCCCCTACGATGTGTTCTAGGTGATAGAACAGAGGTGTGTTCTTCCTCCCTCATGTGTTCTTGAGTGGTGTTCTTGAGTAGAGAGGGAGAGGATGGATTGAGGAGTTTGTAATCTTTCCTTTTGTATCAAGTCGGGGTATCGGAACTCCTCTGTATTCCCTGTGATTCAAGAAATGAAATCTGAAGTTTGGTTTTCCCTGTTCGTAGCTTCTGTTCTTCAGTTTCCTCTTTGCAAGATTTCTTGATTTTCGTGGTTCTGAGTTCTTGCTTGCTGGAGAGTGCCAAAATGGGTTGCTATGACATGGGTGATGCTCAAAAGCCATTTGGCTATTTAATCCCAAGAGCAAACCGAGTTTGATTCTCATATTTCAGTTTTGGCCTCCTCTGTTCTTGTTCTTCGTTTCTTGGTTTTGGTCCAGATTTTGATTCCCTTGTTAAGATGGCTTGAAATTTGGTATGAAGAGTCCAGAGGCTATTAATTAGCTTCCCTCAAAATTTCATAGCCAAAGGATCAACGGTTGGGAAGTTATTTGGTTTTTGGCTCGGTTCTTGCAAGATTTCAGATCTTTACCCAAATCTGAAATTCTTGATTCTTGGAGTGGATTTCTTGTTATTGGCTCTTAGCTTAGTCTTCTGGGAGTGTTCCCTAGCTTCCCTCAAAGTTTCCCAAGCCAAGAATCCAAGAATCTTGCGATTTTCGCAGTTTTTCTGAAATTTCAGTTTGCTGTTTTTTCTCGAGAGGTACTACCGCTCCCCGAGAGGTACTACCGCTCAGAGGTACTACCGCTCGTCCTAGCGGTACTACCGGTTATGTTCGGACCAGTTTGATCGGCAACGTAGGAACGTTCGGACAAGTCCGATCGTCGTGCGGTACTACCGCTCCTCGAGAGGTACTACCGCTCCTTGAGAGGTACTTCCGCTCAGAGGTACTACCGCTCGTCTCAGCGGTACTACCGCTTGCAGTCAGACTTTCTCGGATTTTATTTTTTCTTGGCTGCTTCTTTCTGGATCTGGTTTTCTCTGCTGTTGCTCTTCCTGTAAGAACTTGTCTTCTACCTTCATAGCTCCCATAGCTATTGGAGAAGAAGATATTTGTTGGGGGCGATTTTTAGAGATCGACATTCACCCCCCCTCTGTCGCCATTTCGGTCCAACAATTGGTATCAGAGCCGGTTAGCTCTTTTCAATAGATCTTAACCGGTCTCAAGAGCCATGGCGACAGACAAGTACTCGACCAAGCCTCCCGTCTTTGATGGCCTGGATTACCCCTTCTGGAAGAGCCGAATGGAAACATACATCCAGGCTCAGGGGTATGCCATTTGGCGGAAGGTGAAGGTCAGATTTGTTGTTCCTGCCGATGAGAACATTAATGCTGGAAATATGCATGATGTTGAGGCAAACGCTAAGGCAAGGAACATCATAATCCAGGGCTTGAGTCGTAGCGAGTTTGACCGCATATCTCATCTTTCATCCGCCTTCGATATTTGGGAGACCCTCGATGCTTACCATGAGGGCACCACCCAGATAAAGACGGTGAGACAGGACCAGTTCAAGCGAGATTACAACAAGTTTGAAATGCTCGCTGGCGAGTCCCTTGATGAGTGTTTTGCGCGTTTTCACAAGATTCTGAGCAACCTCCGAGCGGTCGGTCTCACATACCCCGACTCGGACAACGCTCGTCAGATGCTCGCTGCACTCGATCTTCGTGTTTGGGAGATGAAAGTGACCACCATCAAAGACACGACAGACCTCTCGACCCTGACTCTTGACGCGTTGTACTCGCGCCTCAAGACTCACGAGATTGACGTTGTCTCTCGTCGGTCGAAGTCACAGTCGATGGCTTTGGTCACCGATCCCAGTTCTGCTTCTGGTCTCTCTTCTGATTCTTCTTGCGGTTTTTCCCTCGCTGCTCTCTGTGACATAACTGATGATCAGTTAGAGCAGCTTGCGGATGATCAGCTGGCCCTCCTAGCCCGAAGGTTTTCACATGCCTACAAGGGTAGGAGAGACAGAAATAGAGGAGGACCCGTGATTTGCTTCGAGTGTGGTGGCCCCAACCACATTCGGGCAAACTGCCCCAAGCTGGAGAAGGGCAAGAACGACTACGGCGGTTCGAGCAAGATCGACTACACCGACAAGAACCGCAACAAGAAGCCTCCAGCTCCGACGCCGGGAAAGAAGAAGTTCCGCAACTTCGGGAAGGCCAAGAAGCTCTTCCACCGCGTCCTCACCGCGTTTGACGACCTCGACCTCAGCGAGGTGGAGGGATGGAGCGACGACGACGGGACGGGTGACCAAGAGCCCAAGGATGGCGGCGACGACTTCTCCGGCATGTGCTTCATGGCCCTCGAGGGCGAACTCAGTGACAGCGAGCTGTACTCCGACTCGGACGAGGTATGTCCCTCCTATGACCAACTTAATGAAGCTTTCCTTAAGTTAGGAGGATTTCATGCTAGATCTAGAGCTAGATGTAGCGAGTTGGAGAAGGAAGTAGAGAAACTGTCACGGGAGCTTACTTTACTTATATCTACTCCCTCCCGTGACGACTGTGATACATGCTCTGCTTTGCTGGTTGATATGGAGAAATTAAGGACCTCGCATGATAGTGTGTCCTCCGAGCTTGATTCTATTAAGGTGGAGAATGTTAGTCTGCTTGCTGATTTAGAGTTGAGTAGGATGGCTGTTACCCTACTTACTACTGATGAGACTACTTCTCCCACCTCATGTGAGGATAAGGACATTGCTGCTAGAGGACCTTATGCCATGCTCCTTGATCTGCCCGATCCTTGTAAAAATTGCAATAACTTGAAGATGAACTTAAAACGGGCAGATCATAAAATTGCTGAACTCCAAGCTTCTTTACTTGAGCCGATTGATTCATGCTTGAACTGTCCTAAGTTAACTGCTGAACTTGAAGCTGTCTCCAAACAGTTTCAAGAAATGATTGATCATGATAGGAAGTTGGCTCAGTTTGCTTCTAAGGACCCTATTAGCTCACCATGCATTAATTGTAACAAACTAAAATCTGACTTGATTGCATTGGATGAGAAATGTGTGAAGTTAACTAAGGACCTTCTAGAGAAGTCACATTCTGCTTGTAATGTGATTGTGGAGAAGGGGGAGAAGCCCCAGGGTAAGGTTGAGACGCTTAGCGACGTGAACCAACTGGCTAGCAGTAGGACTGTCCCTTCAGAGTCGGCTGTGCGTGCACAAGCCATTCTTCCCTCTGCTGTTGGTTCTTCATCTGCTCCCTTACCTCCTGCTGTTCCCTCTTCCCCTTGCTCTTCTTGCATCTCTCTCTTTCGGGAGTGTCAGTACCTTATGAACACTCTCGAGAGATTTGTAGGAGGCAAGAAGAAGCTTAATCTTATTCTAGACCAATCCAAGATTTGCAAGTTCAATCAAGGTCTAGGATATGATTTTTATGAGGATATGAGGAAGCATCCACCTGCTATTCTCCGACCCATAGTAGGAGGTGTGATCGAGGTCGAGCCCAGATCTGATGAGGTTAAATTCAAATCAGCGGGCTTTGTCCAAGGGATCTCTGACAGCAAGGTGAGTCCACCTGCAGCTTCGGCCTCTCAGAAGGCGAAGCCTCCCCGTGCTACTTCTACCTCTCAGAAGGTGAAGTACCACTGCACCTTCTGTCAGAAGGATGGACACACAGTCGATCGATGCTTCAGGCGCACTAGGATTGCGCTTAGAGACCGTGCAGAGGCATTTAGGCGTATTCAGGGTCAGCCCCAGATCCTGAGTGCACCTAAGACTAGCACGAGGTCCAGGTTTGCTTCTGACAGGTTTGGGCAGCATCGAGGACTTGGTTTTTCTGAGTCTTCTGGTTTTCGTCCTTGTGCTGCTCCGGGTCGTGTCTTCCGCCGTCCTGAGGGTAGATCTCGGTTTCCCCGTCGAGATAGCTACCCGCGGCGTGATCAGCATGTTGCCGGTGTTCCGACTCGCTCTCCCGTAGCAGTTGGACCCCGCAACAGCTTCAGGTCTGCTCACAGACCTTCTGCTTCTTTGAGTCATGGGGAGCGTAGGGTAGATAGAGGTCAGTCGTGCTTGACTACTTCATCTGCTCGACGTGTTGTTCAGTATTGGGTGCCAAAATCACTCTTGATTTATCCCAGTACTGAGACTTTACTCTCTCGTTGACTCAGGTTCGCCGGGCAGGGAAGGGAAAGGTTTGGCTCGTCGACTCCGGGTGTTCACGACACATGACCGGAGATTCCCGTTGGTTTTCTTCCCTTGACCGTGCTCCAGGTGATGAGACGATCACCTTCGGAGATGCTTCTTCTGGGCGCGTCATCGCCAAAGGTACTGTGCGCATTAATGATTCTTTCATTCTGAAAGATGTAGCCTTGGTTAGTAAGCTGCAGTACAATTTGCTTTCAGTCTCTCAGCTTACCGATGACGGTTTCGAGGTAAGCTTTAAG
The DNA here is from genome assembly GCA_017311315.1 of Dendrocalamus latiflorus. NCBI lineage: Eukaryota > Viridiplantae > Streptophyta > Magnoliopsida > Poales > Poaceae > Dendrocalamus > Dendrocalamus latiflorus. Next base: position 29,394,275 of record CM029639.1, on the reverse strand, counting down.
AAAAATGCTTGTAAAATTCTTGATTCTTCGGGTAGTCTGGTTTGCGGGATTTCTCGTTATGGGAGGATCTTTCGTGCTGATTTTTCTGAGTCTTCTGGTGATCCTCTCAAGTGTTTAGTTGCTTCTGAGTCCCGCGACCTTTCTTTCTGGCATAGGAGACTTGGTCATATCGGATTTGATCATTTGACCCGAGTTAGCGGCCACGATCTCATTCGTGGTCTGCCGAAACTCAAGATGGTCAAAGACCTTGTTTGCTCTCCATGCCGGCACGGCAAGATGGTTGCCGCTTCTCACCCTCCGGTCACAGTTACTATGACCGATGCACCGGGACAGCTGCTCCACATGGACACAGTTGGACCAGCTCGAGTGCAGTCAGCAGGAGGGAAGTGGTATGTTCTTGTTGTGGTCGATGACTTCTCGAGGTATTCTTGGGTGTTTTTCTTAGCCTCAAAGGATGAGACGTTTTCACATTTCCGAGGTCTTTTCAGTAGGCTTTCCGTTGAGCTCCCAGGTGCCTTACGAGCGATTCGCAGTGACAATGGCACGGAGTTCAAGAATTCCTACTTTGAGAGTTTCTGTGGTGAGACAGGTGTAGAGCACCAGTTCTCTTCTCCATACGTCCCTCAGCAGAATGGCGTTGTGGAGAGGAAGAACCGTACCTTGGTCGAGATGGCCAGGACGATGCTTGATGAGTACTCTACACCGCGGAAGTTTTGGGCTGAGGCTATAGCTACCGCGTGCCATGTCTCAAATCGAGTATTTCTTAGGGCACACTTGCACCGCACTTCTTATGAGTTGAGATACGGGCGAAAGCCCAGCGTCTCTCATTTTCGTGTGTTTGGTTGCAAGTGCTTTATTCTGAAGTCCGGGAACCTAGATAAGTTCGAGTCACGTTCTAGTGATGGGATCTTTCTAGGTTACTCGCTTTCTTCGCGGGCTTATAGGGTCTGGAACTGCGAGTCGAGCAAAATGGTAGAGACCTGTGAAGTGACCTTTGACGAGGCCAGTCCGGGGACTAGGCCTGATATCTCAGGTTCTTTAGAGCAGTCCGAGACCATCTTCGTGGATGACGAGGACGATGGAGATGAGGGTTGTCTACCCGATCCAGTCCCTTATCCACCCCTTGAGGTGCCGTCTTCCACCGCACCTCCAGGTGATCAGCCCATGCCTTCTGCTTCCTCTGGAGCTAGTGGCTCTGTTCCTACCTCGTCAGCTCACGAGGTAGAGGCCACTTCTTCATCTCATCCAGGACCTCCCAGACATATCCAGAAAAGGCATCCTTCTGAGCAGATGATTGGAGACCTGTTCGAGTGTGTTACCCGCTCAAAATCTGGCTTATCTCAATTCTGTCTCCACTCTGCTTTCATTGCCTCCTTTGAGCCCAATGATGTTTCTCATGCTCTTTCCGACGAGTCTTGGGTCAATGACATGCATGAGGAGCTAGAAAATTTCGAGAGGAACAAGGTCTGGTCGCTTGTCGAGCCCCCGCGAGGTCACAATATTATTGGGACTAAGTGGGTGTTCAAGAACAAGCAGAGCGAGGATGGAGTGGTTATTCGGAACAAGGCTAGACTGGTAGCTCAGGGGTTCTCCCAGGTTGACGGTCTAGATTTCGAGGAGACCTTTGCCCTTGTAGCTCGACTTGAGGCCATTAGAATCCTGCTTGCCTTTGCAGCTTCTAAGGGTTTCAAGCTCTACCAGATGGACGTCAAGAGTGCCTTCCTTAATGGAGTCATTGAGGAAGAAGTTTACGTCAGACAGCCTCCAGGTTTCGAGAACCCCAAATACCCACACCATGTCTTCAAGCTTTCCAAAGCGTTGTATGGACTTAAGCAGGCCCCCAGAGCATGGTATGAGAGGCTTAAGTCCTACTTGTTGAGTCATGGGTTTGAGATGGGTAAAGTAGACAAGACTTTGTTCATCCGCCGGCTTGGCGCTGACCTTCTGCTCGTCCAGATCTATGTCGATGATATTATCTTTGACGGCTCTTCCCATACTCTGGTTTCCCAGTTCTCTGATGTCATGAGCACCGAGTTTGAAATGAGTATGATGGGTGAGTTGACCTTCTTCCTTGGCTTCCAAATTAAGCAGACTCGGGAGGGTACATTTCTTCATCAAGGAAAGTACACTCGTGACCTCCTGAAGCGCTTCGATATGAGTGATGGTAAGCCGGTGTCAACTCCCATGGCTTCGACAGCCTATCTTGACCCAGATGAGGATGGCGAGCCAGTTGATCAGAAAGAGTTCAGAAGTATGATCGGCTCCGTTCTTTACCTCACTGCCTCGAGACCAGACATACACTTCTCAGTGTGTCTGTGTGCTCGTTTTCAGGCTTCTCCTCGCGTATCTCACCGTCAGGCGGTGAAGCGCATCTTTCGGTACCTTCGAGCTACCATTGAGTATGGTATCTGGTACTCTTCCTCATCCTGTCTTTCCTTGAGAGCCTTTTCGGATGCAGACTTCGCTGGCTGTAGGATAGATAGGAAGAGCACTTCCGGCACCTGCCAATTCATTGGCACTTCTCTCGTTTCCTGGTCTTCGAGGAAGCAGTCCGGTGTTGCACAGTCCACTGCAGAGGCCGAGTATGTTGCTGCAGCTAGTTGCTGTAGCCAGGTACTTTGGATGGTTTCGACCCTGCGGGACTTTGGGTTAGTTATCGACAGTGTTCCACTCTCTTGTGATAACACTTCTGCGATTAACATTGCCAAGAACCCTGTGCAACACTCTCGGACCAAGCACATCGATATCCGCTATCACTTCCTTAGAGACCATATAGAGAAGGGCGATATAGTGCTCCAATTTGTGGAGAGTGACCACCAGTTGGCTGACATCTTTACCAAGCCATTGGATAGCTCTAGGTTTTCAGCTCTGCGGGGAGAGCTTGGGGTGGTTTGTCCTTATGGACTGTAGTGAGGGGGAGTTTTGGGCTTTACTGCTTTACTATATTAATTATGCTTCTGTCTCATTTCTGTTGCATTGCACTCGGGGTGCATTTGGGTTTAGTCCTTCCAGCATAGGTTAGAGTGCTTCTCTTGCCGAGATACTTAGACTTCTAACTCTTATCTTGTGCTTCCAGGATTAGCTGCTTCTTATCTCACTAGGTCGAGCTCACTCACTTCTTGTAGGTTCTAGCGAGGGTTGGGCCACCCTCGGGTAGACAGGGTACGTGTTTGCTCTCTAGTGTGTGATTTACTGTCAGCTGATTGTCCTGGAGTCATATGGGGTAGATGAGAGTCAGTCTGAGCCATAGTTGCCTCTATATCTTTTCTATGCTTTAAGGACTGCCTGTTTGCTGTTTTCTTTCCCAGCTTCTCGATTCTATTGCTTTGGTTCAGGGGGAGTTCTTTTGGGAGCTTCTGAAGCTTAATTTTGACATAACTCAACTTGAACTAAAAGTTGCATCTAATGTTGAGGGGGAGCTGGACTTTCTTGCATTTTCAGCATTCTAGCATTGTAATATATAACTACATTGAGCCTTGATTATTATCCTGCTATGACATGTTTACAATACTTTACACCTTGCCATGACTTGTGCTTAGCTTGCTAGATTTATCATGACTTCATATGTGTAGACTAGCTTTCTGCCATGATAAGTTAATTAAAATTGCTCAACTTAAATTAAAACTTGTCATGCTAGCATTTGAGTTTAGTCTATCTTTAGCTATCCTTGTATGATTCATGCCATGTCAAATAGGCTGAGTAGAGCGTTGAATCTATATTGAGCCTTAGTTTGAGCTGTTTTAGTCTCCTGATGATACATGAGTTAGTACAATATGTTAAAAAGCAAAAAGATCTCTTTTGTGCGAAAAAACTGATCTCACCAATTCTTTCCTATGAGACGGCTTGCCATTGCACTTGGCATGAACTTAGGGGGAGTTTTGGATGACCTAGACTATCTTCTTAAGCTTCTTGCTTGGAGTAGTCGCATAAGGCTTGAGATCTAGCACATGATAAAATAAAATGTTGGTTGACAACCACCATATTTGTGCGAAAAAACTGATTTCACCAATTCCTTCTCATGAGCCAGCTTGCCATTGCACTAGGCATGAACTCAGGGGGAGTTTTGGATGACCTAGACTATCTTCTCAAGCTTATTGCTTGGAGTAGTCGCATAAGGCTTGAGATCTAGCACATAAACAAAAAATTGGGTTGAAAACAACCATATGCTTTCAAAAGACAATGTTTAATGTGCTCAATTTGCTTAATCTACAATCAGAACCAAGTACCTTAACCAATGTTTCAGTCTTGAGCTTATAGCACTCTATTTGGACTCAATGTTAGCTTCTTTGTTCCGCTTAGCTTATTGACATGGCCTGCATCATCCTTGGATGTCTCTAGTTAGACTTTACTCATTGATGACGTGACTTGCTCACTAAATGCATTACAATTCAGATTGTCATCTATGTGCTCTAGCTGGTTTATATATATGTTGTCATGATCTAGATAGCGTTTTATTGAGTTATGGCTTGGTGTATTACATTATGGTCATTATGGATAATTCTCATGGCTCTAAATGCTTAAATAAACAAACTTCAGCCATATTCATCCATTGACATGTCATATTCTCTCTATTATATCTTGATGCGTTTATTGCCAAAAGGGGGAGAATAGAGAAGAAAAAGTCTGTTGGGAATAGTTTAGAGCTTTGGAGATCAATTTGCTCTTTCAGTAGTTGCTCTAGTGTTCCTTCTGTCGACATGGTCATTAGCTTCATTTCTTTCTTTGGACCATGTTGGATTCTTCAAAATCAAACTCTTCTTAATGCTTTTTCTGCGTTTGTCAATAGACTCATCAAGGGGGAGATTGAGAGACCATGTGGTCGTGCTCCATGAGAGTGATGAGTAATTGACAAAGGTTTAGGATAGTCGAGTTTGGTTTGAGTGGTTCGGAGTCGAGTCATTGCGTGGCGCAATTGGACTCGGTCGGACTTTGGTCAAACTTGGTCGTATGGGATTAGGCTGTTTATTCCGATGATTCGACAGGTTTGGACTTCGTCATGGTAAGTATGATGTTACTTATGCTTTCATGTATCGAGCGGTGCTATGTGATGTGTTTCTTGTCTGTGTGACTGCAAGACGTCGAGTTGGAGTCATGGCGAGACACGGTGGACCGGACTAGGCGCAGGTGGCGCTGAGGTCAGCACGGTTGGGATGTGTCGAAGACGACGTGGACTCGAGGTGGTTGCGAGGCGTGCAAGGCAAGGAGCGCGGAAGCTTCCCGGAAGGTGCAGGAGGGGCGAATCGGGAAATTCGCAAGGCTGCACGAGCGGGAGCGGGCTCCGTTGGACGTAGCGGGCGTAACGGGGCGGAGACCCGTTAGCCAAGCGCTATAAAAGGAGAGGAGGGGCTGCATGCCCACTTGAGCATTTTGGAGGGAATTAGGGTTAGCTCTAGTCAAAAGAGGCTTTAGGAGTTGGTTTTCCTTTAGTCTTTAGTGGTTGGAGAGGCAGAGTCTGGTGCTCCCTCTGTCCCCTACGATGTGTTCTAGGTGATAGAACAGAGGTGTGTTCTTCCTCCCTCATGTGTTCTTGAGTGGTGTTCTTGAGTAGAGAGGGAGAGGATGGATTGAGGAGTTTGTAATCTTTCCTTTTGTATCAAGTCGGGGTATCGGAACTCCTCTGTATTCCCTGTGATTCAAGAAATGAAATCTGAAGTTTGGTTTTCCCTGTTCGTAGCTTCTGTTCTTCAGTTTCCTCTTTGCAAGATTTCTTGATTTTCGTGGTTCTGAGTTCTTGCTTGCTGGAGAGTGCCAAAATGGGTTGCTATGACATGGGTGATGCTCAAAAGCCATTTGGCTATTTAATCCCAAGAGCAAACCGAGTTTGATTCTCATATTTCAGTTTTGGCCTCCTCTGTTCTTGTTCTTCGTTTCTTGGTTTTGGTCCAGATTTTGATTCCCTTGTTAAGATGGCTTGAAATTTGGTATGAAGAGTCCAGAGGCTATTAATTAGCTTCCCTCAAAATTTCATAGCCAAAGGATCAACGGTTGGGAAGTTATTTGGTTTTTGGCTCGGTTCTTGCAAGATTTCAGATCTTTACCCAAATCTGAAATTCTTGATTCTTGGAGTGGATTTCTTGTTATTGGCTCTTGGCTTAGTCTTCTGGGAGTGTTCCCTAGCTTCCCTCAAAGTTTCCCAAGCCAAGAATCCAAGAATCTTGCGATTTTCGCAGTTTTTCTGAAATTTCAGTTTGCTGTTTTTTCTCGAGAGGTACTACCGCTCAGAGGTACTACCGCTCGTCCTAGCGGTACTACCGGTTATGTTCGGACCAGTTTGATCGGCAACGTAGGAACGTTCGGACAAGTCCGATCGTCGTGCGGTACTACCGCTCCTCGAGAGGTACTACCGCTCAGAGGTACTACCGCTCCTTGAGAGGTACTTCCGCTCAGAGGTACTACCGCTCGTCTCAGCGGTACTACCGCTTGCAGTCAGACTTTCTCGGATTTTATTTTTTCTTGGCTGCTTCTTTCTGGATCTGGTTTTCTCTGCTGTTGCTCTTCCTGTAAGAACTTGTCTTCTACCTTCATAGCTCCCATAGCTATTGGAGAAGAAGATATTTGTTGGGGGCGATTTTTAGAGATCGACATTCACCCCCCTCTGTCGCCATTTCGGTCCAACAAAACGTAGGTCGCGCGACCCGGCATAGCCTTCGGCGCGCGTCGGCGCGGACCCCCGACCCTGGCCACACCTGTCCGAGGGGACAGCCGCAAGTCTGCGCGGCAGGCGCAACCGAGGATCAACGAGCAGCGCAAGCGCTCACAGCCGGTGACACGCGTTGGAAAGGGGGCAGCCAGCGGGCGGCACACCTACAGCGCCGCGACACGTGCCCCGCCCCTCGGGGGAAGGGGCTTGACCGCGGACAGCCCGTTGGCACACCAATCATGACCCGCCACGTGTTCATCCTGAATGGACAGGTGCGTATGGATATAGCAGCCCGACTGTGTCGGCCCAGTGGTCGGCGCGATTCCCGGAGCTACTAAGGCGCACTACCAGAGGCGCTCACCCCAGCGAATGCGCTGCCACCGCTTCGAAGGGTAGGGGACTGAGCGCTCGCGCGTCTACTTCGACCAGGCGCCAGCTCCGCTGCCACCACTTCGAAGGGTAGGGGACGGAGCGCTCGCGCATCTACTTCGACCAGGCGCCAGCTCCGCTGCCACCGCTTCGAAGGGTAGGGGACGGAGCGCTCGCGCCTCTACTTCGACCAGGCGCCAGCTCCGCTGCCACCGCTTCGAAGGGTAGGGGACGGAGCGCTCGCGCATCTACTTCGACCAGGCGCCAGCTCCGCTGCCACCGCTACAAAGGGTAGGGGACGGAGCGCTCGCGCGTCTACTTCGACTAGGCGCCAGCTCCGCTGCCACCGCTTCGAAGGGTAGGGGACGGAGCGCTCGCGCGTCTACTTCGCCTAGGCGCCAGCTCCGCGGCCACCGCTTCTAAGGGTAGGGGACGGAGCGCTCGCGCGTCTACTTCGACTAGGCGCCAGCCACCGCTCAGCATCCCCGGACCACCCCGCAAACGCCTACCCTCCGCAGCTACTATCTTCCAAGACCACCTTCAGTCCACCAAGATTTCCTCGGAAGGCGGGCTTGATCACAAGCCCCGACTGAAGGCCTCCATCAGTACATAAACATCCCCCGAGCCGCGTGGTGCCGCCATGGAATGTGGATGCACTAAAGAGGCCCATTTTAGGGGAGCAGCACCTATCCGCGCGCACAATGCAGGTACAAGACTACACCAGCCCGCTATATATATATATATATGTATATATATATCCCATCAACGGGAAAGTCCAACCGGCGGAAGTCCATCCGGCGAAAGTCCAATCGGCGGAAGTCCAACCGGCGAAAATCCAACCGGCAGAAGTCCAGCCGGCGGAAGTCCAACCAGCGACAATCCAACGTTGCAGCATCGTGCCATCACGATGCTCCAAGATCCGCGCCGGAGAAGGAGCGTCGCCACATGGTGTCGGAACCCGGAGCAACGACTCCTGGATCCTCTATGTAAATCGCACTAGTCCAGGATCAGCTAGTGCACACAGTGAACAACAAAGATAAATACCAAGCATATTGACCTTTATTTAATTTAAAGAGTACGGCCTTATGGCCAGCGTTTACATCATCGCACATTGGCAAAAATAACTGCAAAGGAAACTGCGGAAGCGAAGCTGAAAAGGCAAAGCCCAAGCCTGCCCACAGGCAAACAACTGCAAGACGTGGCCTACTCGTTCTGGTCTTCACCGTAGTCGAAGTCGTCTTCCTCTGTGTGGAGATAGCAACAATGAGTACAAACTTGTACTCCGCAAGTCACACGGAGAAATGCAATATAATGATAAATGCTTCAATGGAAGGCTCATAGGGTTAGTTTGCATAAAACAGCATTTAAGAAATACAATAGATAGATTGAAATTGCTGAACTTGATACAATAAGTAAAACAGTACTTGTAATTGAAAATAGTACCGTCAGTGCAGGCTCCGACCAAACACCAACCTATCCACGGGCATCCCACCCGGACCATCTTTTCCAAAAGATCACGTATGGACTCCATCCATCCACACGCTTTCACTGCGCAACTCTGATGAATTCCATCCATTCACCAGATTTCAAACTCTCACGGATTCCATCCATCTGTAAGGTTTTCATCTCTCGTGGATTCCATCCATCCACAAGGTTTTCGAAAACATTTTTGAAAGACAAAGTCTAATCCATGAAAAACTTTTACTCGGCATGCCCATGACCGTGGGCACAGCTATCCCGGATAGGTTATACACTCTGCAGAGGTTGTACAGCTTTACCCACAAGACACGATCATCCCGTTTTGCCACGCGATTTACACACTTCCTTAGGTGTGCGGCGGGGAGATCACGACAAGGCCTTTACAATGCAAAGCCTTCAACCTGGCCAAGCCAACTCTAAGGTTTCACCCCAGTAAGGAATCCACCAGACCGGGACCCCCTCTTGAGCCGAGTGAGACTTCTCATGGCCTACGCACGCTCACTTTCATCCTACAACATGACCCAGGTTGGGACTCGCAAATTATTCAGCCAGGACTGTCCCATACCAGCCTTGTGGTAGTACGATAGGGCTTTGCAACAGTAGCTCACAGACCGGTCCTTAATTGACTGAGGCTCAACCACATATCCCCTGTGCACGACAATCAACACTGTGTCTCCGAACAACAGTGCATGCCTGCACCCACCTCCTAACCATTAGCCTAAGTCTAAACCAGATTTTATATTTTATTTTCAAAATATTTCATAATCCTTCTTGACTCACCGAAGTCAAGAATACAGTTCAAAAGCTTATCATTTTATGCGAAAAGGTATCCCAAAACCAAGTTTGTATCTAGGCATGTCTAAGCATTTGATTTAAAATTCTCTAGCCAATACTAGTGTACTAACTAGAGTTTGATTCTAAGGTGACAAGGTATAAGGGTTTGCAATGTCAAAGGAGGTAATAACAAACAGGTATTAACTAAAGTTAAAACTGAATTGAAATACATTGAATAAAATTATGCATGCAATATAATTTAAATCAACATAATTTTATTTGCAATCTGGGATCAACATGGTCAAGGAGTGTGACTTGCCTTGCTCTTCAACTTTGTTTGAATCTTCGTCGTTGAAATTTCCCGAATCGTCCAAGTCTACACGTGAAAATAACCCACCAAATTCACATAAATTCAAACTAAATTCAAATTGACTTAAAATATTTGAATTGAGGCCAGAAATGGATAGAGGGGAATTTTTGATGAATTTAGAAATTTGAATGGGCTCAATCGGAGTTAGAACGAAGAAGAACGGGCTCCGGGAAGTTTGAAAAGAGAGAAAATGGAAAATCAGGATTTTTGCAATTATTTTTCTAAAAGAAATTCTAGATTATGACGTCAGCAGAGGATTTAATATTCGGCCGAATTATTTTTCAACGGGAAAATGATTAATGACGCAAGCATTGCGTCAGCCATGGGTGGGCCGACACTGACAGTGGGCCCTGGTCCATGGACCAGGTCCACGGGCGGGTGAAGGCGCTGAGGTGGCGGGGTGGTGGCGTGGCAGCCGACGGGGCGGGACGGCACTGACGTGGCGGCCACTGGGCGGACACGCGGCGCCCACGTCAGCGCCAGCTGCTGACGTGGCCAGGCCGACAGAGCGGCGCTCGGGCCCGGCGTGCTCGCCGGCGCTCCGGCGGGCGGCGGCCGGCGGCGAGGGCGGCAACAGGAAGAGGGGGCGACGGGGGTCCCGGGGGAGGGCGCGGGCTCACCGAGGGAGGCCGGAGATGGGCCGGCGACGAGGGAGGAGGCGGCGGCGCTCGGGTCTCACGCGACGGCGGCGCTCCGGTGGCGGAGAGGTGTGGCCGAGGGGCGGAGGGTGTTCGCACGGCCACGAGGAGGCCTAGGGAGGTGGCGGCGGGGTGCAAGGACGCCGGAGGCGGCCACAATGCCTCGCCGGAGTTGGCGACGGCGGCGGGGCGGATGCGCAAGGCGCGGAGGCGGTTGGGAGGCCGGGAGGGAGAGGGGAGTGGAGGGGGAGGTGGGGCGAGTTGAGACGGAGGTCGGGGTGGGCTTATATAGGGGCGAGGGGGAGGGGCGGAGCGGGGATTCCTCGCCGGAGAGATCGGGAGTGGCGGCGGTTACGGGCGAAATTAGGGGGGACGCGGCGCGGGGATGGCGGCGGGAGTTGGCGCGGGGATGGCGAGGTGGGTCGGCGTGCGGGGCACGACGCGCGTGGGAGAAGGAAAGGGATCCCGCGGGCGAGGGGCGGCGGAGATGGCGGCGGAGATCGCGCGGCCGGGCGGGAGGTAGGAGACGGCGCGAGGAGGGAGAAGGTCCTGACAGGCGGGGCCGGCTGTCGGTGAGAGCGGGAGGCGCGGTCGGCTGACGCGCGGGGCCCGCGGGGCAGAGAGAGGCGGAGGGAGGGAAGAGGGGCGCCGACAGGTGGGGCCGGGAGGTAAGAGAGAGAGAGGGGCGGACGGGCCAGATGGGCCGGTAGCGCGGGGGCGGGGGAGATCGGGCCGACGCGTGGCGGCCGATGGAGAGGGGGAGGCGGGATCCAGCGGGCGATGTGGGTTGATCCCGGCCGTCCACGTGGCGGCCGGAGGAGAGAAAGGGGGTTTTATTTTTTTGATTTTTGATTTAGGATTTTCAGAAAATCCCAGAAAATTCAATTGGCCTCAGAAAAATACCAAATGACTTCCAAAAATTCCAGAAAAATTCACAGAAGCTCCTGGTGACATTTTGGACTTAATAAAAATATTTCCAACTAATGTTGGTATTTAATTTTCATACTTTAAAAGTAAAATTTCAAGAATACATTTTTGAACTCCAGAAAATCCAGGAAACCAAATAAAAGCCAAATAACTCCAAATAATTAATTTGAAATAGGATTTTCATATAAAATCAAAATATCATTTTATTTAACAATAACTTTAGGTTTTTCTGAAAATGCTTTTCAAATCCAGCTTTTTCAAAAACAGAAATTCAGGGCAAATCCAAATTTAAACTTTAGGCACAAAACACTTATTTTAATTTTAATTTTAATTTTAATTGATTTTATTTATTTCTTTATTTATTTTATTTTAATAAAAACCTGGGCTGTTACACATGGCATCACCGTGCCCCCCTCAAGTCTCGCGTCGCGCCAATCAAGCCCCGCAGGATAGGCTGGCAATCGCTTGTCGTCAAGGGCGCTCGGCGCCGGAGACGCGCGCGCGAGATGACTTACGACTCGCTCCGCCTCCTATGCCGACGCATTTGGCTCCGCCAACATCTCCACTTCGGATGACGGCCTCGACCCCGCCACGGCAGGACTCGGCGGGTGACGAAGCCTTCGACAGGCCGCCCGGCGTCACGCCTTCGCAATAAGGCGAACACTGCAATTCGAACGTTGAAAATGCTCACAGGCCGCAGGGACGGAGGGGGCCAAAGGGCTCGGCAACATGGCTTCAGCCCGTGAAGCCCTTCACCATGAGAGACTCCTGTTGTAGGGGTGGCCCCCACCTAAGCCCAGCAGGCCTGTTAAGGGAGTGTAAGGCCCAAAATGGGACATGTATAGTGACATAAGTACCCCTAAGGGGAGGACTCATGTGTAAGGGTATAATTGTAAAGGCACTCCCCATGTGGATGTAGATATATAAGACATAGGCCATAAGGAAAGGGGCCTAAGCCATTCATTTACTCAACTCTCCACTACTACACACTCTCTCTCTATTTGGTCTGTAACCACAACACCATGCAAACGAACAATTTCCTTAAAGAACAAATCAGCAACATTTGTAGCATCATCACGTTTATGATATGGTATAAAATGAGCCATCTTAGAGAATCTATCCACGACAACAAAAATGTTATCGCTCCCCTTCTTTGTTCTAGGAAGCCCTAAAACAGAGTCCTTAGAAATATCTTCCCAAGGTATGCTTGGAACAAGAAGAGGCATGTATAAACCATGAAGATTAAGTCGTGACTTAGCTTTTTGGCACGTGGTGTAGCAGGCAATGAAGCGTTCGACGTCACGCCTCATCTTTATCCAATAAAAGTGGTGGGATAGAATGTCCTCGGTTTTCTTCACACCGAAGTGACCCATCAATCCTCCTCCATGCGCCTCCTGTAACAACAAAAGACAAACGGAGCTAGCTGGAATACATAGCTTGTTAGCACAGTATACGAACCCATCATGCACCACAAATTTATTCCGACCCTTTCCCTCTTGACAATTTAGCAACACCTCTTTAAAATCAGCATCATGCACATATTACTCCTTTATTGTCTCTAACCCAAAGATTTTGAAGTCAAGTTGTGAAAGCATGGTATATCTCCTAGACAACGCATCAACTATCACATTTTCTTTGCCTTTTTTATATTTAATGACATAGGGAAAAGATTCAATAAACTCAATCCACTTAGCATGTCTGCGGTTCAGGTTGGTTTGACTTCGAATATGCTTCAAGGATTCATGATCAGAATGTTGCCATGTTTCCAAAGTTCAAACTAGAGCATATAATTCTTTATCATAGGTAGAATAGTTCAAACTAGGACCACTTAATTTTTCACTATAGTAAGCAACATGTTTTCCTTCTTGAATCAACACACCACCAAGACCTATGCCACTAGCATCACATTCTAATTCAAAAGTCTTGCTGAAATCAGGAAGTTGAAGCAAAGGGGCGTGTGTCAGCTTATCTTTGAGAGCGTCGAAAGCTTGTTGTTGTTTGGTGGCCCAAGTAAAAGGAACACCCTTCTTTGTAAGCTCATTCAGCAGTGCAGCGAGGATGCTGAAATCTCGAACAAAATGCTGATAGAAACCAGCGAGCCCGTGAAAACTCCGCACTTGTGTGACCATTTTAGGAGGCGTCCAACTCTGGATAGCAACGATCTTGGCTTGATCAACTTCAATGCCCTATGGAGTAACAACATAGCCAAGGAAAGAGACTCGATCCGTGTAAAAGGTGCACTTCTCAAGGTTACCAAACAAACATGCATCTCTTAAAGCATTAAAAACAACACGTAAATGATCCAAGTGTTCTTCATATGACTTGTTATAGATTAGAGTATCATCAAAATAAACCACCACAAATTTTCCAATGAAAACGCGCAAAACTTCGTTCATCAAACGCATGAAAGTGCTAGGTGCATTAGTTAAACCAAAAGGCATCACTAACCACTCATATAGCCCGAACTTAGTTTTAAATGCCGTTTTCCATTTATCTCCCAATTTCATTCTAATATGGTGGTATCCACTACGCAAGTCTATCTTTGTGAAAAGAATAGAACCACTCAACTCATCCAGCATGTCGTCTAACCTAGGAATAGGATGACGATACCGTATTGTGATATTATTAATAGCTCTACAATCAACACACATATGCCAACTACCGTCTTTCTTAGGAACCAAAAGAACAGGAACAACACAAGGACTAAGGCTTTCCCGTACGTACCCTCGGTCCAAAGATCTTAGACTTGTCGCTGAATTTCCTAAGTCTCCTCCAGATTAGTCCTATACGCCGCACGGTTTGGCAAAGTCGCTCCTGGAATTAAGTCAATTTGGTGTTCAATCCCTCTAATAGGCGGCAGTCCCGGGGATATCTCAGCTGGAAACACATCCTCATATACCTGCAAAAGGTTAGTGACAGCAGACAGCAAAGAGCTAGATATATCATCAAGTGAAAATAAAGCATCTTTGCATATCAAAGCATAGCATGGCATATCATTGTGACAAATTTCAGCAAGATTAGATTTGGTTGCAAGCATGACACAACCCTTTAATTTAATTCCCTCGGTCCTAGAACTAGGTGCCAACCTCTCTTTCTTAGGTGGGGAAACATTCTTCACTACTTGCTGATTTTCAGATTCATGTTCAAGTTCTTTCTTCTCATTTTCAACTAGCTCTTTATCACAATTCGCAATTTCAGTAGGTGTCAAAGGTAGCAAGGTTATTTTCTTTTCTTTGTGCATAAGAGAGTACTTATTACTTCTACCATGATGAGTTGCATCGGTATCAAATTCTCATGGATGACCTAATAAAAGTGAGCAGGCTTGTATAGGTACTACGTCGAAATCAGCAACATCATGACAAGAACCAATAGAAAAATGCACTCTCACAGATTGTGTTAGCTTCACCTTACCGCTGTTGTTGAACCACTGAATATACGAATACAAATACGAATAATATCGAATACAAATACAAAGCGAATACGAATCGAAACAAATACGGTCATGAATATTTATCGGAACATGAAAACCCTTTAAACTGTACATCCAAAATCAATGAAAACACATAAATAGTATATCTTGTCAAACCATTCATGAAATTTAAACAAGCATAAGTATTTTAATTCACAATAGAAATATACTCAATATTCAATCAGTATATAGCATAAGTACCAACAAGCAACAATGTGTAATTCATGATGTACGCATGATAGCAATTGGAAAAAGCATAAGAACACAGTATAAGTACTAACACACATACTATTCAGACTTGGATGCCCAAAACCAAAAGCTCCAGATCTCCATTTCCAGTGAACACAACCCAAAAATACTATTCAGACTTGGATGCTCAAAACCAAAAGCTCCAGATCTTGTACTCTACAGACGTCGATAGTCCCTTTTCAAACATAGCTGCTAATGAATTGTGCATAACAAACACTACAATGAGAATAAGAATTGAGAAATAAGAATTTACACTAGAAGTTTCAGAAGTAATAAAAAATTAACAAATATGAAGAGAAACTTAACAATGAAAAACGTGTTTACGCAAGTAAAATGAAAGCAATTCTAAAAAAGTGGAGACTTTCCCCATTTCTATCTGGATTATAACAATCCATATAACTAATTTGTTGCAGCGTAGGACATATGTACGCAAGCATATTCTTAGCCAGTTTCTTTTAACTTTGACCGTATTGCTAATAACTCGTATAATGAAACTAAAAGGAAATCCTATCTTTTGTTCAGTATTGAGATCCATCTAGCAGATAGTTACCTGATACATTAATCACAACTCCTATGTGCATATGGGCTCCGATCACAAGCTTGGGCCATATGCACATAGCCCATATCACAAGCTTTTACTGACAATCATGGAGTGGGCGGCTTGGGCCTTCTATGGCCTTGGGCTTAGTATGTGCATATGGGCTATGGCCAGTGGCCGGGTATCCGGATCCAATTATCTTCGGATAGTCCAAGTCCGCATACATATTCAACGGATATTGCGCTACCGTATTCGTATTTGTTTCCAAAAATCCATATTCATTTCCGATCCGAGAATATCCGACAAAAATCCAAGCCAAACTGTTCTGTATTCAAAAATTGTCTGGATCGGTCGAAAACTATCCAATCCATTTTCACCCCTAGTTGTTGATTAGGAGTTGTCTAGTATTGCAATGGCTTGTATTTAGATTGAATATTTACTACAGGAGGAGTAGCTTCAGGTGTGTTGTCACCTTCAAATCATTTTGGTCGTCGCAACTAGAAAGGCAAGTGCATTATACAATGGTTACTCGAGTGTTGAAATTGTTATTTGATTGATTAAATACTTGCCATGATAATTTATATGCTTATTTATGTTTTTAATTGCTCACATTCTTATGATAAATTGATGATGATGTTGATGACTATAGAAGAATGATGAGTATACTAGCTGCTAATGATGAAAGATAATATTCATTGCACTGTATGTTGAACATTCATGATGGAAATATATAACACATGGGAGTGGGATGAGGTCCCCATATGTAAGATATGGGCAATGAGGTCCCTGTATGAAAAAGGACGGACAATTGGTCCCTACAATAAAGAGAGTGGACAAGAGTGAACACTAATAGGTGTTACACTCCTCTATACCAGTATAAACAGAAGATGAGGCATGAGTAAGAGCATTGTATTGCATTCATGAGAAGTGAAAAGTGATTTGAGATAATAATACATGTGAATGAAAACTGATGAGAATGAATATGAGAAATTGAGTTAATGACCAATGGATGTGAAATATTAATAAAATGATGCACCGTTTATTATTCTCCTTTGTACTTGCTAAGTCGTGGACTTACTTTGCTTTGTTGTTGTTTTTAAGTACTCGTTGATGATGACATGCATGGGCGGGAAGTGGCACAATAATGTTATTGCACATGACAACACTTCCTTTTGCTTAGTAATCCATCATTTAATGCTAGAAATAAATTGGTGCAGTACTTAGATGAATCATGGTTGCACTTAGCATTCCTTGATTTTAGATGGTTGCTAGTTAATACTTGAATACCTCCATTTGATTAAATTTAACATTGATTCCTAACATGGTCATTTGGTTCATCTTAAAGGTGTATTGTTGGTTCATGTGTTGTTGAAATTTCTGTTCATAAGTATGTGGTGGAGTTACTTGGGAAGTCTAACTGTTGGTGTGGGGTATTTAATGGTTTAAATTGGTAGTAAATTTAGTTCTGGGTGGCATTCTAGGCTTTTGTTAAGCCAGGGTGTTACAAATAGATTGTTAATAAGCTGATACTTTTGATTGTAGGATCAAAGATGATGTGCAGCGGGAGGCGAGGGAAGAAGGACATGAAGAGAAGGTTCACTCCATGTGGGCCAATGTCGAGACCAGAAAATGCAGCGTAAAACAGAAATAAGCATAGTAGCCATTCGACATACACGCATGCAATCGATTAGGGAGCGAAGTTCTAATCCACGAAGTCGTCGACGAACCTCCATCAAGTTCCTCTATCTTACATGGCTCTTCTTCAGCAACTGAGCAAATATGGATATAACAGCGAGTACATAAAGTACTGTGCAAGTCATTTGTAACAAAAATGCAATATATTATGCAAGACTTACCAAATGATGAATGAGCGGTTATTTTGCATAAAGCAATAATTTGAGTTAAATAAATAAATATATTGAAAGCAAACTTTGAAAATGATTAATAAGTAAATAAACAAAAGAATTGAGAGTAACCATAAGTGAACTAACCATTCACTCCAATGAATCACCTGTGAACTAACAGTTCACATAATGAACCGCCAATGAACTAACCATTCACTTCCCAACTTAATCCAACCATGTTTTATGAAAACTCTACCCCTCGGTGAAATCACCGAGCATTGTCTATAACTAGAGATACGTCTATTCAAATAGTTTTACACTCTGTAGAGGTTGCACGACTTTACCCACAAGATATGATCATCTCATACTACTACACGATTAACACACTTTCTTTGGTGTGCGGCAGAGAGTTCATGACAAGGCTGTTACAAAGTTCAATCTCAACACAATTTCGCCGACTAAGGTTTCACTGTCGAGTAGGCTAATCACCAAGTCGATAATTGCTCCCTCTTGCGTCAATAAAACATCAGTGGTGAAATCAAAGTTCAAACTTCATAAATTACTATGCCAGGTATATCCCATATTAGACATGTGGTTGTACGATAGGGCTCAGATCAATGGTGTACAAAGTTAAGTTTTTAGACATTAACCAAGCGAAATATCCACATCCCTGAAGTGCTAACCACACAAGTGGGACCCGCATGTCAGTATCTCAGTGCACGTGGAAGCCGAAGCAACGCAAGGTGCGGGGTGGGGGTGACGTCGGTAG
Organism: Dendrocalamus latiflorus; assembly: GCA_017311315.1. Lineage (NCBI taxonomy): Eukaryota > Viridiplantae > Streptophyta > Magnoliopsida > Poales > Poaceae > Dendrocalamus > Dendrocalamus latiflorus. The sequence goes on along the minus strand of CM029639.1, from coordinate 29,376,209 downwards.
GCACAGTCCCTAAACTACTAACCACACTTTCCCCTTTACTTCACGATCATTCGCCTAAGTGAAAACTATTTTGTATAACCACCACCCATGACACTACTTATGCCAAGGTGCATAAATTTTATAACTGTGACTGACCACCATGATTTAATATCTCATTAAGGAAAAATTGATTAATTGATCATAGGTGATTATAACCCAACGTACTACAAGCACAGCTAAGCATACTAAACGTACAACCCATGTGACAACTAATATTGTATCACTGGATAAATACCCACCCTACCCTATAGTGACAATGGAATCATAGCATTCAAATTATCAAGGAGAAATTAATCAAATAGGACAATAACTACCAAGAACAAGGGTTTGTAATAAAATAGCATTGCATGATAATTTAAAACAAAATAATAAATAAATTATTTTAAAAACTAGGTTCAACATGATCAAAGGATACGATTTGCCTTGGTCTTGCTCAGTTACCAATTCCTTGATCTTCTAGTCCTGCTTCTGCTCCTTCGAAGAAGTTATCTAACGAGAGAGAGAAAATGAATAAAACACAAATAAAATCAAATAAAATTCAAATGAACTCCAAAAACTTCAAAACTAGAACCAAAAGATAAATCTCAATTTCAGATAAATTTAGGAAAAAGAATTGTAGTCTTGTGCTTCGACACAAGGTTGTTGCAATTTCATATTGTTTTATTATCTTCAAGTTAGATCGGGCCACTTGTATCAAGTGGTTTAGGTCAAGGAAAGCTAGAATTGCTTAGTGGATCAATCGCTAAAGGTTTAGTTCATTTGCATTCTCTAATTGCACTGTTTTATAACTCAATTAGAGATTGTTGATGAAGTAAAGGAGGCCTATTTATGAGAATGCGAGAACACAATCATAAACTGTTCTTAACTAGAACCATTGTGATAATAGACTATCACAGAAGATTCATAGTAAGAACTGTCTGTGATAGCTGTTATCAAAGACGACTCTAGTTAACAACCCTCTATGATAAGAGTTATCACAGACAGTTCAAAAACCATCTATAATGCCCTTAGGGTATTACTGACGTTTTACTTACCCATAAACATAGACGGTTCAAGAAACCGCCCGCGGTGACGTTTTCGAATTGTCTATGATGAGATTTTCTGTAGTAGTGTAAATTACTAGTTGTTCATGTCTTGAACTTTGCTTGTATCTTGTGTTCTTGATGTGATTTCTTCTCTCCCGAGCTCTCTCTTGGTTTTGTTGTTATGTACGATGAGTAGGAGGCACTAGAAGATCCTAGTTGATCAATCGTTGCCCATCTAGATCAGGTCCATAGCAAAATCAAGATTATGACCAGTTCATGAGCGTTGTTGAGCAAGATTTGTGATTTCCTGATCGTGAGAGTTTTAGCCAATTTCTTGCTTAAATTACCTTACTATGATATGTGAGAATAGATCTGAAAAACTTCATGTCTTAGATCCTCACGAGCAAGAAATAATTTAAGTTTTAGAGTTTTTGGTTTTCTTGTGATCTAGATTTAATTCTCTCAAATTCAGTAAAACTGAGCCCAATAATCGTTTGATTCTTGGTTGGTTTATGTTCATAATTCATCGAACAAATCTCATACAAAATTTAGAAGTATTTGAATGAGAATTAAGTAAGTTTTTGATATTTGAGTTTTGATCTGAGAGGTTTTTAGGTATGTGAACAAGGGACCGGTCAGATTGACCCTAGATCTATGGTCATACCGGCCCATCTATGGCGGTCTGATCGGCCTGGTGTAGAAGGTTGCTGATTTTATTGGTTTAGGTCTCTAGCTTTATTTTGTGAAGAATAGTTGGAGTAATCTGAATTTAGTGACTCTCGAAATCACTTGAGTGAATATTTTGAATACTGTTTAGGGGAAAAAAGTTTCGAGAATCATTCACCATTCTCTGATTACTGGCATTGGTCTTACCCACCATCCACAAAGCAAAGGAGATTCCTTTAACATCACCCGTTGTTTATAAATATATAGATATAATAACAGACAGATATGTTTAACATCCACAATATAAATATAGCTTGTTGCATTACCACGAAGCAATTTTAGAAAGCTATTAAAACACATTAAAACACACTAAATGGGGTAAATGTAACAAACTAAATCATCGTGATCGGCTCCACGAACAATGAGCCGATATCATCCTTGATGGTGTGGCTGTTTGTGAGCGCATCGTCTTGCTTGTAAATGAACTCCATCGTTCTCGTAAGGTTGAATATCCTCTCCAATATCTGCTTCGGTTCGGCTTTGTCGGGCTTGCACCACTCGCCATTAAAATCTTTCCATGATTCCTCTATCAGTTCCCGTATCTTATTACGTGCCAATTCCTCCGAGACATTGTGCTCCTTCTTGCAACTGTCGATTGTTGAAGCAACATGAGACGTCTTTTGCTCCCGCTGCATGCGCAATTACTCAGTTAAACATATTGGTAAAAAGAAGGGTAGATCATATGTGAAGTAATGAATCTATCTATTCTTTTCTGAAAGTTCTACAGCCTAAGATCAGTATTGAAATACATAGAAGGTTTAGAATTTTATTTTTGTAGAATGAGGTAGGATTTTAATTAGATTGTATGATTCAATCCTGTCAGAGCATTTCTAATTCAATTCAATATTCCAATCCTGACAAACTTGCAAATTACATAGCTTTATGATTTGTAACAACGCAGAATGTGCAATATAAATTGAAATGTCAATGACGCTTTTACTAGTAGGCTTCCAAGCTAAGATAATAAGGAGTGGGAAATATTACCTCATATGACTTTAGATCATTTGATAGCCTCATAATTATGCAAAGCTCCTGTACTATTTTAGGCATACTAGAAACCCACTCGAAAGATTGTTTTGTTGCTATATCATCCATTCCAATGAACGAAGCACAAGACAGTAGGTGAAATGCACCACTCCTTGTTGAAACCTTTAGGTGTTCTTCAACGGTTGCTGGGATGTAGCCTTCGCCACGCCACTTCACCTCCGTATTGTAAGCTCTCACCAGATCTACTGTCTGCATGAGACAAGTACTGAGAGCTTCACATAAAAAGGCAGACAAGTGGAGGTTTAAAACATAGTATGCGAATATAACCTATTTCTCCAAAGCCAAGCTTACGTAAAAGTATACTAGCATTTAATTCTAACAAAGCCAAGCTATGACTTGGGATAAAGTACTTAATATAGTTACCTGCAGTGTTCCAAAAATCAGGTCTACGCTTCGCCTAGGCGCTCGGTGTTTTGGCAATCAGCCGGTTGGGCGGACAGGCCACCTAGGCAGTCAAAGCCTGTCTTGGGCTTTCTAGGTGGGGTGCATGGGGGTGGGTGGGTGCATGAGTTCGGTTCTGTCCAATTGTCTTGCCGTGATCCTGTGTTTGGGCTTACATACGCTTCGCCTAGGCGCTCGGTGTTTTGGCAATCAGCCGGTTGGGCGGACAGGCCACCTAGGCAGCCAAAGCCTGTCTTGGGCTTTCTAGGTGGGGTGCATGGGGGTGGGTGGGTGCATGAGTTCTGTTCTGTCCAATTGTCTTGCCGTGATCCTGTGTTTGGGCTGACATACGCTTCGCCTAGGCGCTCGGTGTTTTGGCAATCAGCCGGTTGGGCGGACAGGCCACCTAGGCAGCCAAAGCCTGTCTTGGGCGGGCTGGGCGAAGCTCTACGTGGTAGCCTAGGCTTTCTAGGTGGGGTGCATGGGGGTGGGTGAGATGGGAACCAGTCCACACTCGAAATTAGCGTATGGCACCCCCCCCCCCCCCCCTCACACCGCCACTTGATTCCACGTCTCCCGTCGCTAATCGACCTCGCCTCCCTGCCACCGAATCGACGTCACCCGGTCGGCCAAGCCTCCCCGCAGTCAAATCGACCTTGCTCCGCTCGATCATGCCTCCCCCGCAGCCGAATCGACATCTCCCACCCCCAAAATGCAGCTCCTCTGCTCCAGCAGTCCAGCTTCAGGTAGTCAAGGTTGGTTTGCCGCCTCCTTACATGGTGTGGCTCTGGCAGATGTTGCACAGGCTCAATGGGCCACGGGTGGACAACATCCCCGAGGGGCCCTTCTGGGACGGTGTGTTCTGGGACCTGCTTGGCGACGCAGGTGACGTGCGTAACACAGCGGAAGATGGCGAATTGGCGACTGAGTTCACCACAGGACCTGGGTGGTGACATGGCAAGAGTCGCAACTGACTCAACCAGGGGCAAAAAGGACAATCCAAAGGGGCAGAATAATTGGATAAACAAACCGAAATTGAGATACTATAAGCATAATAGCATTTTGTAGATGACATAGCCTATTGAGTGGTAAATCCACGATTACAACGAATGTAGCGACAAATTTTTGAATCCCACCCTTTTAATTGGCACAGCCTCAGTATCCCAAATGTTCTAGTATGTATGGCTATACTGTGATACCCCTTAAAGAATGCTCCAACTTCATACTATTGGAACATTTCACAAATCTTCATCAAGAAAATCACTTTAACATATAAATGGAGTGATAGAAGACCTTCAAATATTCCGTGGCTAAACTCAAAGGAGAAAATACAACAAGCCGCTTCACCATATATGTTATATGTCAACAATTTGTTTCTTTTGTACCACTCAAGTACTATTGAACTTTACCACAAAATTTTAATATTTGTTACATGACCTGATAATGTCAGCATAATGTTCTAATTTTAAATATTTTTTGGAACCTTCAACAAGCAAAAAAGCCTTATTGGGTAATGGTAGCTAGGTATACGATAAATAGAAGGTAAGTACAGTTTCCCACACGAATGAGGATTTGTGAGCAGAGGTGTGTACCGACCCTTTGCCAAATATCCCAAAAAAATCCTTTCACTGTGCAAAATGCAACAACAAAAATTCGTGTTTATAGTGCATAGAGTTTTCGCACACATTAAAACACTCCGATGCAAAATCATCTACACAGAAGAGAATCGAAAATTGCCATTTTTATATCTTTTCTATACATGACTTTGCCAAATATCCCAAAAAATCCTTTCACTGTACAAAATATAACCCAGAAATTCAGGTTTATAGTGCAGAGAGTTTTCGCACACATTAAAAAATTCAGATGCAAAATCATCTACATAGAAGAGAATAGAAAATTGCCAGTTTTTTAATACCTTTTCTATACATGACTTTTCAAACAAATTTTTGGATGTGCACAGAAAAACTTTTTTTTCTGCGAGCCATGCACATAAAATCTTTGTGTACTACGTCTATGATTTTTATTTTGGGTATTGATAAACATCATCCGGATATTTTCTTTCTAACTATCATCCAGATTTGTGACCGTTGGATTAGAGATCCAAGGGTCACAAATTCTCCCCACCCCCTTCAAAAAAAATTCACCCCCCTCCAAAAAAAAATTCTCCCCCCTCCAAAAAAAGAGACCGTTGGATCTCTAATCCAACGGTCCGAAATTTGGATGATTGTTGGGAAGAAAACATCCGGGTGATACTTATACTTTTATTTTTGTGAATTTGGACGAAGGGCACATAAAAACTTTCCAAAATTGCACATAACCCCTGGTCAGCCAATCATTTTCCTTCCAACAATATTTCTTTTTGCCGTGGGGAAGGGGGGGGGGGGGGTTGGGAGCTGGTATGGAAAAGGTGACTTACAAAGTTTCTGAGGTAGGACATGCGATTTTTCTCCTCCTGTGTTAGCTCATGCTCAATAGTTTGATAGCCGTCCATAATTTTTCCAAAAACAAACTTCATGTACTCTGGGAGATCAGGAGCCGTTGTAGTGTCCCAACTGGTTATGCATGCGTAATTCCAATAAATACAAAAATTTCATATCCATAATGATAACTATTATTAAATGTGTAATTATTCATCAACACTAAGTATATATATGTATACTAACTAAGGACTTGTTTGAAACACTGGAAATAAAAATCATTGGAATAGTGTGACCCTGCATGATTCAGAAGCGCATCAATAAGAAAGGAGTTTTCTTGTCTCGTTTGACAAGGACTCAAGTAAGAGGGACATGGAGGACGCGAGGAAGAGAGAAACTAACTTGAACTCTCAAAGGAATTTAAATATCAGTTTGGACCTATATTTAATTTCGTTCAAACAGTGCAGGGAAATTTACCTTCCTACAAATTTCCTTTGAGATCAAACACCCTCATGGTCAAGTTTCGGTGGATACCAACCCAATTTCTCTCTCCCAAATTCAAATGATCCAAACAGCCCCTAAACCTCTGTTGATTTGAAATTTACACCAAGCTAAATTGCATATAGTAGAAGCATTTCTTACTGCACAGCCATAGGAGCTTCCGTGCTAAAACAAGATGCAAAGCAGAAAATGACCATTGCAAGATGACCTCTCAATGAGTAAGGCGATCTTTTGTGGAGCTGTTATAAGAAACTTTCGCATGACTGGTGATTGTCAATTTTTTATTGATAAATAATTTAAGTTATATTTTTAGAGGAAATTTAGGTTAAGTTAGTATTTTTAGATGAAATTTAGGTTAAAATTTTGTGCATTCCCTTGAGAATATGCCAAATTTATGTGTCATTGCGAAACGACGTAAATAGGCATGCCACTGTGACCGGAGTACAGAGGACAAACGGCGTTAGCTCAAGAGGGGAAAGGACATGGACGCCCCTTCGCTGAAAGGGATGATCCATTCTCCTCTTGAATTATATTTTTATAATGAAAATTTTCACCAATCGTTACAAAATAAAATCAAGCCAAAATCTGCCCTACTTCTTCCCCTCAATTCTACTCTCTCTCCGATCTCTACGTGAGGCCATAGTGAGCCACTTCCAACGATTAATTGTCGCGACACCATGCCATGCACTGTTGTGCTACTGCCCCCCGGCGTGTGCCTCCACTCAGTCTCAACCTTACTGTGGCACCGGTACTCCCCATGGCACTCTAGCTATTTGGGTGAAAAGAGAACGTTTTGTAGCAGCCAGGGGCCACAAAATGTTGTTTTGCCGTGGCACACACAAAATATTAAATTTTACAGTGCCCATGGCACATACACAAAGATGTACATATTTCAATTAACTTAGTTTTTTCTGTCATATTTTTTCTACAGTGCAGTAAAGAAAGCGTTTAATTCTGGTGACGTGAAAATACAAACCTTTTCCTTGAGAAGAAAATAGAACACAAACCTTTCTATGCACTTGGTAAACAATTCACACTCCTCTGAAGTTCCATAGACATCGTAAATATCATCTAAGATGGTCACAATGGCAATCAACATTGTCAATATTTTTCGGCCTCGAGAGTAACTTGGTTCGAAGTATACTCCTACTATCCAAAAGTAGCACTCCACAATTCTATCTCTAGCAAATGAGAGCGTCGATTGAAGTTGTAGATCCTTCCACCACCTGTACATTTATGAAACTGTTATTTTTGTTTCGGTGCTCATAAATATAAAATAAAAATCCGTTTAAACAATATAAAATGAAATTCTGGCAATATCTATAAGTTAACTAGGATCCACACTCATTTTTTATTTGAAAATTTCAGATCAAACAGAATTTGAAATGACAATAGTTACTTCACCTTGTAAGGACGCTCAACTCTTGTTGATGATGCAGTTGCATCATATTATAGTTTAACTTCGCAAGTTCCAATATCATTTCATGCCTTGTAGTCTCTTTCTCGTATATAGAGATATAATACTTGCAATCATAGATTCTAACCCTTCTAGCGAGGGGGATTTCAAGGGCACATTTTATTTCACGTGCTAATGACCCTTCCCGTTCCAGATACGGCACTGCTGATTCCAAACTCCTTTTGGTGAAGGATATAGCTTCGTCAAGTATTGTCTCTCCACGGGTCCTGAGATACGCAGCATTGTAAAGGTACAGTAGGTCCCTTAGATTATTGGATGCAAAACTCCCCTCTTCATCTTTGAACTTCACAAACACATCTGGCATATGAAACAAAAATTTTAAAATATTATTACGGGAAATTACACGAAAAAGTAGAACGAACAAAAACTACAATCATGCATGTTAACTAGCTAGCTTCCCCATTAAGGTTGTCAGGATCGTAATTCTGAATCAAATCGGACACTCTGATAGGATCATATTTTAGGATCGAATTGTAGAATCTAAGATCCACCCGATTCTACCAAAAACATATTTTTTTTCCAATTTACCGTATATTCCAAGAGTGATATGAGTGTTTATTTGGTCATTTGGCATGTAATTTAATTAATAAATGTATCTTATTCACGACTAGAATTATAGTTTAAATTATATGTCATTGAAAGCTACGACTAGAAGAGTGATATTGTCAATATTGCCATAATCTGATCATTTTACATGAAAAAGTAAAATAAATAGATAATCAAATTCATTTTTATTTTCCAAACCTCCAAATCTTAATGTCTAAACTATTACCTACTTAGTACTTTACATACAACTTGAATTGAGAGATAGAACATAACCAAATACCTAAGTCTTTCATAATCTTAGATGATGCGTGATTCTACACGATTATACCATAATTCTACCACGATTCTACTGCAATTCTACACAATTCTACTACTAGGATTGTAATTCTACTACGATTCTACCATGTACGAATTAAGATGTGATTTGAGTCGTATTGGTTTCGTGAGATTGTAGAATCGTATGATTCTACAACTAAAATCGCGATTTGAACAACCTTGTTCCCCACCATCTAATCCTAAATTAACATCCATATTAATTAATTGCTACAGTTCTATGTTCCTACAGTGCCCTAGTTACACAATCGCGATTCGGAAATATGCATAATGCACTTCTACCGACTCCTGTCGAAACTTTTTGTACCCATACTAAACCAACCAATTATTTTGGTTGCCTTTTCCCACATAAGGGTTGCAGCAATAAATATAAGGTGTTCGGAAAAATGGCAAAATATGCATTTCCCATCTTTGGAGTGCGAAAAAAAATTCTACATAGTGGACTAATTTTGCTAGTCAGCACTTTTCACGAAATGCCCCGGTTAAATGATTATAGGTGCGAAATTATCAGGATTTAATTTGCCCACATTCATTGGTGGGTGGCAAATCTTGATTGCAACAGCGAATTGTGTGGAAAATCCTTAAATTTTACATAATAAGGCGGCAAATAACCCTGCACTATAATTTTAACTTCTTTTGTTGCATGTGCATGATAATAAAACAACATCTATTTTGAACTGGACGGAGTACCACTATGGTATATTAGTCCAATATTGTCAAACAATGAAGTGCCTATATTGGAATTGAATAGGACGTCTTACCTGGTGAAACTGTGAATCCATGATTGCGAAGTAGATAGAACCAGAGGGCTACCGTATGAAGATCACAGCCACTGACGTCAGCATTTTTAATTTGAGTTAACACAACATTAATCTCCTTTTCGAAAAGATGATCCAGGCAAAGACGCTGCAATGCACATATCAGATGCAGCCTCTGAAGAAGGGTACTTGAACCATCCATGTCTATTGTTTTTGCCACTTCTTTTTTCAGTTTGTCTGCTCGTTCTACCATCAACATCTATGAAAACAATTCTTAAAGTGAGCATATTGGTGACTGGTGACTTGGTGTGTACTGATTGGTCTTAAACTTTGACATGAGTAATGAATCCGTATATGCAAATCAGAAAAGAAAAGTACCTTAAACGTTCTTCAGTTTTACTCTAATTTTTTATAACTAGTAACACATCTATTTTATTTAATAATACAATTGTATTTACTATACATCTATAATGCGTATGATCAAAAATATAGTTATTTACTTTTACAACTGCAACAAACGTAATATCTACATAAGACAAATCTACACTGTTATAAACTAGTCCCATCAGAAAAGGTGTTGTAGATCCTTCTCTATTTTACTAAATTAATGATAGAATTTATATATTTCTCTCTTTTATGGATTATTGTGGAAATTTTGGTCCTCGTAGAGAAGAATGTGCCTTTTGCCTGTTGTTTTTTATGCTTGTTTTTCTTTTATTTGGATTTATTTATGCTAGAACTCTGCTCTTTCTTCCTTAAACTGTAACGTTTATGCCTCACTTTTCGAAAAGGAAAAAAGGCCTTTCATCACACTCATTGCTTATATACATAGATATAGATGCAAAAGTTTGCAAGTGTATGTGTTTCAGCTGTGGCATGTGAGCTTGCCCGGCGCTAGGCTAGGCCCCACATTGCCCAAATCATTGGCAAGTGAATATATTAGATATGTAGCTTTAAGATAGTTTCGTAGATGTACCAGTAGCTTTGCGAAATTTACTCTAACTAGTTACCGACTCGTGCACCTGCATGGTCTAGCAATTATTTCATACGTATATTGTCTACATGTCACATTTGGATAAAATTTTGATATTATATTATTTAGTGTGGTTCAATCTTTATCTCAATTTGTACAAATAACTCCAAACTTATATAATTTGGACATCAATGTTCAGTTTTGGAATTTTAATATTTCCTAAATATAGTTTTAATGTTTTTATCAATTTGACCTGATTTCACGGTTGTACTTGAAACATACCTGTCGACTCTAGGTTACCATTTTTATTGAAGTCAAGGGTATATATATATATATATATATATATATATATATATATATATATATATATATATATATATATATATATATATATATATACCTCCAATTAACATATAAATTTTATATTTGTAAATTTCAGTTAATATATAGTTCCATATTAATTTTATTATTACCTTATATCAACCACACCCCGTGATCTTTCATGGCGGTGATTTAATTTCCTGATGGGGCGGTGATTTAATATAGGAAAAAGAATTTTTGTGGCGGACATATGGTGCTGCCAAATAAAATCAGCAATTTTCGTGACAGTACTATGAATACCCATAAGGAAAATGAAGCTTTGGTGAGACTGGAGTAGGTACCCGCCAAAAAAACATGTTTCCCCTATATTGCACTTGACCGACAGGAAAAATACCAGAGCAAATACCCTTCACTCCCCCGAATCCCTAACCCTAAAACAATTGCATCCTCTAACCTCCTCTGTGGCAGCCTCCCACCCTCGAGCCGTCGCCTCCACCCCCAAATTCGTCCACCGCCTCTTCCACTTCGAATCCATCTCCTTCAAACCATGATACCTCTGCTTGCACCCAAGTTGGCTGCAATCCTAGCTGCCTCCTCCCTCTTCAGTCACTTCCCCATGCAAATCTCCACCTCCATGCCCCGATGATGTTCATAGCCAACCATTCCCCTCTCCCTTTTATCCTCTCCCTTTCCTGAGACCCCGACCTCTAAAACATCCATCTCCCTCACCACCCTATGCCCCTACTGGTCAGCATAGCAAGTTGAGCCACTGGTATTGCAGTGAGGTCGCTAGTGTCCACCCCCCAATGATTTTTTGGTCAGATCTGACCAGAATCGAGTTGGATCTGTTCAGATCTGGTTATAGTTTTCCACTATGCTCCTCCATGGTTGTTTCTTCCTCCAAGTGCTCAAGAAGATGCAAAATGACAAGAGCAAGGCCACCATGGTATGCACATCACATCCGTCTTTTATGTTTCTTCGTGAATCTGGATTTGATTTTGTTTGGAGTTCTTTATTTGAACCAGATCTAAGTTCAACAATGACCAAGCTTTTCTTTCTACTATTCCTAAACCTACCTGTGAATGAATCGGAATAAATAAATCTTTTAGGTATTCCTATACCACCCTAGAGGTGAAGTAGAGTGAGCTGAGCCCTCGTCCAAATGGGTGCAGGCTTGAGCCGGAGTGTATGCTGAGCCGTGAGAAGTGGTCGGACAGAGGCGCCAATATATACAACGTGCAAAGGGCCAAAGCATGAGTGTGGTAGTAAGTTACAGTGGACGTTGAAGCTACAGTAGTCGAAGCTATGGTCGAAGCCATAGCTAAAGCCGTGGTCAAAGTATTGAGTCGAAGCAACGTGGTCGAAGCATCAAGTCGAAGCGCTGTTGTCGAAGCAGCAGTGTACTTGTAAGAGTACTGTAGCAGTCATGATCATAAGTCATACTCGTAAGAGTACTGTAGCAATCATGGTCATAAGTTGTACTGAAAGAGTAGTGTAGCAGTCGGAGCGTCTACTGAAACGGTCATAGTTTGAGTCAATAAGTTGGCAAAGTCTTATGTATTGTGGAGAAATTCTAGGAGGTCATGGCATGAGAATAGGTCTTAGTGGAGTTAGTGAATGCGTGGAGTACAGGTCGTATGACCTTATGTGCATGAGGCTTATTTAAACTGAGTATTTCATGTTAAGTTTTAGAGATGAGGCAATAGAGATTGAGTGATTCAATCCCAAGAGTTTCTTCTCGGTGTGTATTTGTCCCCCTTTGCGTGTGTTTATCTAGAGAAACAAGAGAGACCAGTTTGTGGTTTCCAATATAGATAATTGAGCGATTCAATCCCAACATCATCTTGGCAATTAGTTGCTCGTCTTAAGTTCAAGTTATGGTATATCAAGTTGCTAAAATTTGTGTTTGGTATTTTATTAAATGTTTATTCTTGAAGTCTGGTTAATGGTAATGCTTGATTATTGTTTAAAATTGGTAGCGATATTAATTGAGGGTGACATCTTGAGCTTTTGGTTAAGCTGGGATGTTACAGAAACAGCAGCTAAGAAGTCGTCGCGCTTGTTTGTTAGGGGAAGCCATAAGCTACAAATTATGGGGCCATAAGAGAATTAATTAGGTGATGTCCTTTGAGTTATCAACTAATTTTTTTAACTGATTGTCTTCTTTAAAAATATTTTGTAAATTGATACATATTTGTTTTTTACAGGCCGTACTATGCAATTCTTTTCCTGCTAAGTTTTAATTGATTAATGCATGCTAATATAACTACATGGATGATTTTGGGGAATATCATGAAGTATCTTACTGGCACCGTCAGTTGATGGTATTTTTGGAATAGTACTTTAAAATAATGACATAGTCTACGAGTACTTCCTGAAATTATGACTAGATCTAGATGTTTACAAGTAATCTTAGGACTCAGCATATATGTATTCTAGTTTCAGTAGCTTTAGCGGTCAAATGCAATTAACTCTCATGCTTTCAACTAGCAGATGAAGATAGCGTATTAGATAAAGATTTAATTCGCAGTTTTACATTAGATTGCATCACGAACCATGCCAACATAGGAGAGTTCATATTACCTTTTGATATGAGATGCACTATCCAGAAATATTACATAATGACATTCTTTATCCATTAAACTTATTTTCTATTCTAGGTGTGTTTTGTATACACCATAATGTTGACTACTCTGCTTTGATGCAATGAATACTATATGGAAGAGCAAGTTACGAGGGAAGCCACAACTTACATTTAATTTTGATCTAGCAAATACTTAGATTAAGGGCCTGTTTGGGAGAGCTCCACCACTGAAAATGTGGATCTGGAGCAGCAGAGCAGCTCCACCGTGGATCTAGGATCCCACTATAGAGTGTTTGGCTTGTACAGCAGCTCCAGATCCACGAAATTAAGGTTTTGGTGGGAATGACCACTTTTGGTGGGATGGGGTGTGTAACCAGTGGCATTGGTGGGTAATTACCACCCAACTCCACGGTGGAGCACCCCTTGAGGAGCTCCATGAAATCCATGGATCTGGCCCTCAGATCCAGGATTTTGGTGGATCCAGATTTCGCGGAGCTAGAGCGTTTGGGTAAAATTTCGTGGAGTGGAGTTGTTTTTCGTGGATCTGGAGCTGGTGGAGCTCTCCCAAACATGCCCTAATTATGCCATTTATGAGATTTGTGGAGATTTAGTTTCTTTTAAACATGATGTCGCTCTTAGAGCATGTACAATGCAAGATGCTTATATATGAGTGCTTAAAGAGAGAGAATATAGCCACATCATCAAGTATCCATGCAAAAGTTATTTCCTCCAATGCAAGCATCTCTTCTATAGGCACTTAGATGCTATATTATCTATTAATAGATATAGTTATACACATAAGCACCTACTAAGCACCGGTGCTTATTTAAGCATCGATGCTTCAAAATAAGCACCTTATCTATCCTATGTGGCAAGAAAAATCAGTTTTTTATTACTAAGCATCTCTCTAAGCGCCTGCATTGGACATGCTCTTAGGAGCTATATGATGCTAGCACACTAAATTATACTTCAGTTCTCTTTCCCATTTAGGGAGCAAAAGCTGTATAACTTTGAAGTTTAATTTCTATCCCCTAGTGTGTTCAAACTTGTAATGCTTATAAGTTAGTCATTTCACAGCAGGTCTACTTATTTGCTCCATGGCAGGAAATTGCACACTTGCAGCCTTTGATCTGATGTGAGCTATTGGTGCTCAAAGCATGATGCAATGTGTTTCATTTGTTCAATGGAAGCTTAATGCATATGATGTTCAATTCATGATTTATAATAATTCGTGGATTACTTGGATTATAGATTCGTGTATGGATTAGGCGTAATAACTAGAAATATAGCTAAATTAGTGTGTTTTCTTTGCATTTGCTTTTTGTTTACAAATATCATTTTTCCCGACGATATGCTTAAACGACAGCAAAATGGCACATACCCCGACACGACTAACCATCAGAATATTATTATTTGTCACGGAGTTTTTCTGACGGTAAACCGTCAGTAATATTTGGGCCAAAAACTGACGTAGAAGACATCTTCTCGTTGATGTAAATGCCGTCAGGAATTATTTTTCTTGTTGGTTAACCATCAGCCAAATAGAATTTTTGCGTCCTCATTCTCCACTCGGGTATTTATTGACGGTAAAATAATTTCTGACGGTAAAATGTTTTTCTTGACAGTTTTGAACCGTTGCGATGACGAGTCTGGTAGTGTGTTATTTAATTTTCATTTTAGAACTAATTCCGAAATTGATTTTATTTCCGAAATGAACTCATAAACAAAGTTTCTACTATATATTTTGAATTCAAACATCCATTCCTTTTCATTAGTCTTAAGGAGTATGGCGGCATATATGTGGTGGCATTGGATTTTAATGATCATTGTACCGAAGTGGAACAATGTAACATACCTTGATTCCCTAATCAACAGCAAGCATGACTTTACACTTGTGCAATAATTAATTGACAGGTAAATTCATTTCATCCAGAAATAACTCTATGTACCCTTCGTTTGCAATGCTTGAGACTAACTTTTTCGAATCGTGTAGGTCGTTCACCGCGTATATTGCTAAAAGAGAAAGACACGTGAAAAGGAACACCACACTGCAACGTGCGACATGGGTGGTAGGCCCAAGGATCTAGAAGTTTGTCAATCTCACAATACTTATTATATGTGTGTGTGCGCGCGCTTATGACTACTCTTCCTAGCGACCGGGCATCAACATCCGTTTAAGTACAATTCAAATGAATGAACTCTCTGAAATTCGAGGACGGCTCGCGACCTTAACAACAGAGGTTATTGACATAAAAGGAGAGTGATGCAGCCGAGGATGAATAAAATTTTTAGTGACAAACAATATTTTTTGTTATCTTTTTTAAAAGGGCCCTGCTCTCGTCTCTGCTGACGAAGCCTTTATCTCATATATATGAGTATCTGTGATATATCTATAATCAATCTGTAAATTTGTTTATCTGTGATATATATGTGTATCTGTAATATATCTTTGTATTTGTGTATTTGCTTGTATATGTTATCTGCATATTATTTTCAGAGGGCACGACTAGCATTTCCTGAGCCTAGCCAAAAACATAAAAATTTCTATATATATAGAACAAACTATCAAAGATGGTTTTGTGCACCAACCGCCAGTGATATGTATCCCGTCACAGACGGTTGGTAAACGCAACCATCTGTGATGGCCAACATATCACATATGCTTTTGTAGTCAAAACTGGTCATCACAGACAATTATTTATATGAAATCGTCTATTATCATAGACGTAATAAATCAGATAGTTTACAAACTGTCTGTGATGAGGGTTTAAAACTATCAATGATGACTTTTTATGTGGTCGTGAATTTAGCCTTTAATAAAAAAAGAATTCCAATTCAACTCTCCTCTACATCCGATCCACTTCAGACTAAATGAAATTATGAAGGCAATTTAGGGATGGCAGGTGTAACTTTAAATCTGGACTAGTGGATGCGGTGGATTTGGACCAGAGGATGGGGCGGATGGAGGGTTAACACGGTAGGATAGCCGGACCAACTTTAAATTTGATTCATTACATTTCGTTGATTGGACGGCTATAAATTAATTTGATACACAAAGTGGGGTGGACGTGTCAATGAACCAACCGGTGCCTTTTATATTATTAGTATAAGTTTTGAAACCACAATTTATTTCTGGATTTTTTTTCGTTCTGAATTTATATTCTCGTGGGAAACAAACTTTGATATTAATTCTTATATATATATATATATATATATATATATATATATATATATATATATATATATATATATATATATATATATATATATATGAAATGGGACACCATGGTGCCCAGGCACCAAGTCTCCCTACCTTTGGATTGCTTTTAGATGCGTGCAAGTGCAAAGATATATAATATCAGGATGGAAAGTCTTAATTATGAATGGAAAGTCTCAATTATGGATAGAAAGACTTAATCATGAATGAAAAGTCTTAATCATGGAGCCTGGGCACTATGGTGCCTCTATTATTTATACTATATATATATATATATATATATATATATATATATATATATATATATATATATATATATATATATATATATATATATATATATATATATATATATATATATATATCAATTGCTCAAGATTGTACGTGGGATGACTCTTTCATGTAATATAAGTCGTCGTAGCTTTGGCCCACCATATAGGTGGGAATAGTGTTTTCTTTTTCTGCCTAATTCTCGAAAGAATCTTCTCGATGTCCGTAGTTGGTATGCACACACAAAGAAAGTACATAGATAGATAAATGTACAGATTAAATTAAATAGATATATTTTAGACAACTAATCTTTTTACCAGGAATAGACAACTTATCCTTATTCTAGCAACTAATCAAATAATTTGGAGAATTATAGAACTTGATTAACATGATGAAGCATTCACAATCCTTGTCGTAGGGGCCACTGCCTTGCTGCCACGTGAACAGTATGTTAAAAACACAGCACATGAATAAGTGCATGTACATATAAAACCAACAGATCTTAGCTTGCCATGCTAGTTTATCAGCAGTGAGCAAGGTTGTCAAAATCTTAATTCTGTCATACGATTCTATGATTTTACGATTCAAGATTGACTAGACCAATCCGATTTTATGGTAGAAAATTATACCTACACTTTTGAAGGATCGTGATCAAAATTTTCATACGATCCTACTCGATTCTGTTGATTTTATTATTTTATTATAAATAATTACTTGTATACTTCTTTTCCATTGAAAATTTTAATTTTTATCTCTTCATATTCACTATAATTATCATAAAATAACACGTGATCTTTGGTATGTTCTTTTCAGTTTCTAAAAGCTGTTTTTGGCTTTTCTACAGTAATTAGCTTTCAAACGAAGTGTCTTTTTAAGGTGAAGTCTACAAGTTAATTATAGTACACACTGTAGTGTCTTTATTTATATTGGCCGAAACTGTACGTGAGTTTGTTATTCAGTACTTGCTCTCACGAATAGCCCAAAAGCCAAAAGCCGCAGCCAAAAGCGATAAGCTGAAGTAACAAAAAAATAAGCCCCTTATCTTTACTCTACAATTTTGTAAACAAAAGTTCAAAAGGCATAATTTTAAAAATGTAGTAGTGTTGTAATACACAGTAAATTTTTAAAAATGTTTCTATGGTAGAATCAGGTGAGATATTAGATTCTACATCAATCCTACGATTTGTGATCTTATAAAAAAACCTCCGATCCAATTCAGGATTACGATTCTGATAACCACAGCAGTGAGTACTGAGTAACGGTATTCATATTGCGGGAAATGCTAGATTACCGGAGAGCATGGGATGATGCACACCAAACACGCACCAAAGATAACGAATAACTAAGTAAAAAAAGAAGAAAAGAAAATAGGAGGTAATGTACCTGTTGTGAGGAGGGAGCGGTGGCGTTGTAGTGAAGGAAGAAATCCCCCCACACAGAAGTGTGGAAGTTGGCGGCAGGACTTTTACTGATCAAGTGATCGTCCTCCTCACCAGATGAATATTGTTGGCTAACATTGTTTGCCATCGTAGCACTAGAAGTGCTCCGCTTTTGTCCAAATTTCAGCGCGGGGTGGCGTGGCAGGTTTGGACGTCGTCCTTTGATCTGTCGTGACGCAGCAACTGCAAGATAGCAGTCTCTGTTGCACTGTTGTAGTTTCACGGAGAAGGTAACAATCACATTGCTCGCCATCTCAAAATTAACTTGCACTTAGTATTTAGCTAACAAGTTGGAGCAATTGTGCCTTCCTTACTGGAATTGGCATTGGTTTATATAGAACTCTAGAGCTCACTCGACATACGAGTACAGACCGTCCTAGTCTTGTACTCCATCCGTTGAAAAATGTAAGGTTGATTTTGATGTTGCATAAAGATTAAAATTGTGGTGAAATTAAGAAAGGTGTTGTCGGACCCTAGATTTTGCAATTTGGAATCCTCTGCGATTTTACTGTACTATTCTTTGGATCAGTAGATAGTGCTCATAGATACATTACTGTATATTAAAAACATATCATGCGGAAGCGTAGATAATACAGTAACTACTTACTCATGGGCCGATCTGATATATCACAGACGGTTTTTACTTACAAACCGTCTGTCATATTTACACAACAGACGGTTCGAAAACCATATGTGATAACCTTCTATTATCACTGACCCATAAATTCAGACGGTTCAGAAAACCGTCTGTGATGACGTTTCTTTGTCTGTAATACTTTTTTTTTGTAGTAGTGTTATATTTGAAGTAAAAGCACTTAATCCATTTTGTTGTAAGCTTCCGTAATATACTAAAAAAATATTATCTT
The DNA here is from genome assembly GCA_017311315.1 of Dendrocalamus latiflorus. Lineage (NCBI taxonomy): Eukaryota > Viridiplantae > Streptophyta > Magnoliopsida > Poales > Poaceae > Dendrocalamus > Dendrocalamus latiflorus. The sequence continues at coordinate 29,357,289 of CM029639.1, read as the reverse complement.
AAGGACTTATGTGTAATTAATAAAAATAAAGATAAAAATAGGATATTTGAATTTTTAAAGGAGAAATTAATTTTCTAGAACAAGTTGTACTGAGAAGTTAGAGATGGAGTGAAACTTATGCCGTGATAAAAAGAGCACGTGGGGGGAGAACCAAAAAATAGAAACCCTAGTTGTATTTTTCTTTTGCGCTGCACACTTCTGCCATAGCCACAATCTCCATCGCTCGGGCGAACCCTGGTAGTCGCAGGGTTAGCGCAAGCCTCCAGCGCTGCCACACGTCACCAAGGCTGCTGTTGCCGTCACTTTCACCATCGCGTTGCCAGTTCTCCTGCGCGCCACACGTCGCATCACCTGGCTGCGCTTGCACCAGCCTGCATGCGCCGTTGTGCGTCGGTTGTGCTCCGATCGTCAACTCATCGCTCGGCTGCTAGCGTGTTGGCAAGAGGGAAAACAAGGGGTACACGAAGATTTGAGCAGCGGTTGGCAGGAGGTCAGGAGGGAGGGAAGGAAGAGTGACGAAGAGATTGTGATCTAGGTTTTCATCACATGGATAATGATCTAGATGTCTTTCCTTTGTTTTGATAATTTTAGTAGAGAATACAGTCCAGATTAAAGGGGAAGTAGTAAGTATTTGTGAGGGAAATGATTAGTAGATCGGTTTATTCTGTGGTAATTTTCTATTGCTATTCCAGGTACTGTATGAGCATAATTTGAGAATGTCATCTACTAGATAATCGGAGATGCGGAGGGCATTGCTCAGAGACTCTGATAAACACTGCTGGCCGTGGAACAAGAAAAAGGGCTGGAAAGGTCGCTTCCCCAACCTAGATCATCACCACCAAGAACTCTGGGAGATTTTCTTGTGCCTAAGATTACAGAGGCAGCAGTTCGATGATCTCATCCACAGGGGCTTGTTCTTGGCCAAGATCCACTTTCACAGCCGATTCAAATTTCAAACATCGAAGTTGTTGGGCCATCAGGTGGGCTGGTGTCCGATGTGGGCCGCAAATCAAGCTGGTCCAGACGTAACCCTGGTTTAGACTTCCTGTGCCGGCGGCTGGCTCCTTGTTCCTTTGCGAGTAGAGGTCGATCTTACGCACAAGCAGTCATGGCTGGAGGTTCGGTGACGGCGACGGGAGTAGGTGGTGTTGGTGGCGGAGATCAAAGCAGAGACAGGAATTATGGTGGCCAATTCCGTGCTCCCGCGTCGGAGGATGACCACCCAGATCATTTGGTCGTGGCCGTGGTCGGGATCATCAGGGAGGCAGATGCCGAGAGCCGAGAGGGGGGGGGGTCTAGAATCAACCATGTTTCCGCAACAAGAGATGGTGACCATGCCTCGCCTCCTAGAATTACCAAGGAGTGCAACAGCAAGGGGAAGGAGATGGAAGAGGGCTCAAAATCCATGGCAGGGAAGCACAAAGGTTCACAAGTGGGTGAACCTGCACCCAAGAAAAAGATAAATTTCGTCTTATGCTGTGAGATTTGTGTCAGACCCAGATTTTGCAATCCGGAATCTACTGTGTTTAACTGCACTATTCCCTGGATCAGTAGATAGTGCACACAGTTACAGTTCTGAATATCAAAGTACATATCATGCGGAAACATAATTATAATAATAAACTTACTCATGGGCCGATTAGGCCGAAATCAATAAATTGCAGCAGCGGAAGAACGAAGCACACAGGTGGGACCTTCAGGACATGCCCACAGGCAGCCAACTGGAGGTTCGCGACCTAGTTCTTGACATCTTCATCTTCTTCGCCATCGTGATCCAAAAGTATTATTGAAGCGTAGTGATCCGATTCCCGCTTCTGAATTTGCCGCAAAAGCGAGCGTGAGCACTCCGACCCCGTGCTCCGCGAGCCAATACACAGAATGCAAATAAATAGTATGCATGGCTTAACAAAGGAGAGGCTCGGGTTATTTTATTTTGCAAGGAGTGCTTTTGAATACAATTAATTAAAAAGCCCTATGACTTAGCAATTTTGGAACAAATCATAACGTGCAAGGAAATGCAGTGTTAATATCGATTCAGATTCCATCCACCGTTACATGGCATCTGCACCATATAGCAACTTCTTCAGCGTTATAGCTGCTTAACTTACCACTGGGACGACACCCAGGATAATTCCAAACCAGGGCAGTCCTTCGCCCTTTCCATTCACCCAAGTTCCAATATTTTGTAAACAGAACTATATCCAGTTAAGTTCCCATGTCCGCCCTTGACCGTGGGCACGGCTATTCGAATAGTTTTAGACTCTGCAGAGTTTGTACACTTTCACCACAAGAGACAATCAACTCGTTGCCCCACATGATGCCTTAGACATGTGGTTGAGCAGACCATCACAGTGACTTTTCAAAGTACCTCGCCCCTTCCATCATTTCACCCTATGGGTCACTCCCACTTGCGGTGGGTCCCATATGTTGTGCGGGATGTCCTCCTTCTGAACGTCTAGCAGCTGGCTCCCCACCCCTGCTAGCCTGCCACAGCAGAACTTCACCCTACCCGGGTGTCCCATTCAAGCCGTCACACGGACTGCCGCTTGCACCATCCCACACCTCCTCCTGGAAGGATGACTTTCAGGGTCCGGTAAATCTACTAAGCCAAGTTGTATTTTACAGACTAGTGGTTGTACTGTTTTACACGGGTTGACATGACAAGATTCAGTCCTTAGTGGTATCTGGGCGGTCTACCACTAACCACTTTGTGCTTCCACTGCACCACACTCTCACACCATCGAACCAATCCGCCCAGATATTTAAGCAAGTTGGGGATTTTGGGAGCATAAAATAATCCTGTCAAAATATACCAGTCATTCCCACCATGACTGTCCCTCCTCCTGTAGCTGGTTTTTAAATTGCCCGCGAGGTGAGAGAGGGAGCGAAGGATTGGCTGTGCAGAGGAGCGAGCGCGAGAGAGAGGGCTGCGTCGCGGCCGCGTGGAGAAGAAGAGGGAGGAGGAAGAAAGAGAGCGGGCGGGGGTCCACCAGCCAGGGAAAGAGGCGCGGGGGCGAGGCGGGCCACCGGTCGGGGAAGTGTCTGATGCGTGGGGGCGGGTGACAGCGAGGCGCGAGTCACGGGCCCGCGCGGCAGAGGCTGGTCGAGGTAGGCGCACGCGCGCTCCGTCCCCTTCCCTTCGAACGGGTGGCAGCGGAGCTGGCGCTCGTCGAAGTAGGCGCGCGCGCGCTCTGTCCCCTACCCTTCGAACGGGTGGCAGCGGAGCTGGCGCCTGGTCGAGGTAGGCGCGCGCACGCTCCGTCCCCTTCCTTTCGAACGGGTGGCAGCGGAGCTGGCGCTCGTCGAAGTAGGCGCGCGCGCGCTCTGTCCCCTACCCTTCGAACGGGTGGCAGCGGAGCTGGCGCCTAGTCAAAGTAGATGCGCGGGCGCTTCGTCCCCTACCCTTCGAACGGGTGGCAGCCGAGCTGGCGCTAGTCGAAGTAGACGCGCGGGCGCTCCGTCCCCTACCCTTCGAACGGTTGGCAGCGGAGCTGGCGCTAGTCGAAGTAGACGCGCGGGCGCTCCGTCCCCTACCCTTCGAATGGGTGGCAACGGAGCTGGCGCTAGTCGAAGTAGGCGCGCGCGCGCTCCGTCCCCTACCCTTCGAACGGGTGGCAGTGGAGCTGGCGCCTAGTTGAAGGCGCGGTGGTGGAGGCGGGCCTCGTGCCGCCGACGTCGCTGTGCTTCGAAGCTGTTATGACCCCGCGGTCTGGTAGTGCACTTTTAATGGTGCCTGGAATCGTGCCGATGCCTGGCTTGTCAGAGCGCAGGCTGTCCCGCCGTGCCATCCGCCTTCCCGTGGGTGGGGCACGCGGCGGCTTGTGATTGGTGCGTCGTGGGATGTGAGCGGTTGCGTGACCGCGGCAGTTCGCCTCTTTCCAGGGAAGCGGGACGCGTGGCGGGCGCCCGTTGGCGTTGCGCGCTGTCTGGCCACCTACCAGGCGCGCTCCCCGAAGTGCTGGCGGTTCTTCTTTCCAAGCCGTGGTTAGCCGAACCGCTGGGGGTTAATCTGGCTGCACTTGTAACCGTGGGGAAGGCGAGCGGGCCTTATAAGGTGCCAACGTTGTAGCGGGGACGTTCTGCCTCGCCTGTCTCCTAGCTCTGCTTGTTCTGACAGTAGCGCAACTTACTCCAGCCTTGGTTCCTTTTGCCCTGATCGCAGAGAACAATGGCCGACCATGCCGACGGCTCCCACCATCCCGACGGCGGCTCCTTGTCTAGCCGGGACGAGTTGGCTCTCCCGTCTGGGGAGTACGAGCTAGTGCTGCCGGAGCGTTCAGGCACCGACAGGCGGTGGGACGCCATGGAGTACTCGGGGGGCCGCTGCTCCCGTGTACTGGGGAGGAGCTGCGTAACCGAAGAGACGCTGCAGCGGCTTGTACGGGAAGGGAAGGTCAAGGAGCGCGATGGGGCTCACCTACCCCGTCGTGACGAGACAGAACCGAGGCCCCGGGAAATGGAGGCGATCATTTTCGTCGCGTTCTTCGACGCCGGCCTTCGAATGCCCTCAACAATGTTTGTGGGCGAAGTCTTGCGGGCCTACGAGTTGGAGTTAGCACAACTGATGCCAAACGCCATAGTCCGCCTAGCTGTCTTTTCATGGGCGGCACGGACAGAAGGCCGGCGTCCCAGCGCGAGCTTGTTCGCCACCCTGCACGACGCATGCTGCCGACCCAAGAAAGTCGGGGAGGGGGCTGTATTCAACTTTGGCGGTGTGGATTTCGTGCTACGAGCGTCCTGCACGACGCTATTCCCTGCGTCAGCCACCCTGGGGAGGTGGGAGTCTGGCTGGACGCGACGGTGGTTTTATTATATCGTGACCAGCATGAGTGGCCTGCTATGCTGAGGTGGGCCCATCTCGTTCAATAGCTCGCCAAGTATGAAGCTGGAGGCTGATGACGCACAGAGGCTATGGAGGCTTGCTGGCGTTACGCGCCGGCTAAGCATGCGCGACTTGGCCGAAGAGTTTACGATGTACGGGGTGGCGCCACTCTCCGCCCGGTGGAAGTACGCGCGACGGGGCGACGACCGAGAGGACGGGGTTCGCCCGCTAGTGTCTTGCCTGCTTCCACCCTCCGCTCCTTGTAAGTCGTGCAGCGCGTTGGTACGCATCCCTTTGTGTCTGCGTAGTCCCCGCATGATAAGACTTGCTGTCTTTTGTGCAGTGGCCCGGCTAGAAGATGCGGAGCGCGCGGTTGTACCGTTCCTGGGTCTGTACACGCTCAAGGAGCACAAGCTGCGTGAGGCCGCGACCAAAACGGCGAAGCAGGGGCGGGTAAACCGCACGTGCGAGGTTCTGGGCATTGCTGTGCCCAAGCGCACGGTGCCGGCGGAGGCTCCCGCAGGGACTCCGAGCCATCGTGGCGGTGGTAGCCAAGCGGGGGTATTGCCTTCGCGGCGCCGGGCCTGCTCCGAGGTTGCCGTACCCAGCCCGCCAGCCATCTCGGCGGCTGGCACCGCTGGGACGGGACGTGCGATCGGCGATGAGTTCGGCCGGGCCGGTTCGGGTGGGCGCGTCGTGTCGAGCCCATTGGCAGCACCATCCGCCGGCGCTGTCGAGCCCATGCTTACAGGCTTCGTTGGGCCGGAACCTGCCAACTCGGGGGGGACGTCGCTCCTGGCGAGAGTGCTGCAGCCGGCGGTGCTTTGCCACCCACAGCGGACGCGCCCGGGGCGACCGAAGGCGCGACAGGAGCTGCGGCTGCTAGCGCCGCGGAAGAATCGCATGCGATGCCACAGGCGAAACGTCCTCGAGTCCAATCTCCCTCGCCCCCGAGGGGTCGGTACGGCGGCGCCGGCCCTGTGCTTGGAGTTGTGGTGCCCGTCGCGGCCGAAGGGTCTTCTCGACCGCCCCCCGAGGCACTCGCCCCCCGACCAGCGGTTGAACAGGCACCCCCTTCCACCGCGGCGGAGGGTGCAGGAGGTAGGCGCAGTTCCCCTTCCTCGCACGACTTCGCGAAACTCTCCGTTTTGCTCGCTCATTCCATCGACATCAGGCGAGACGAAGTCTCCCGGACATGGTGAAGGATCGAGCAACGGGGGTGTGCGCGATGTCCCAGACCCTGCGCAGGGTGCCCTGCAGGCGTCTGCCGCCGCTGAAGTGGCCGAAGCCTCCGCAGCGCCTAACGCGGCGAGAGCGGAGCTTGTCCTCTCCGACTTCCTCCCGCGCCTGGAGACACTCCGCGCTTTTAATGCAGCCGCGGAGCGCACCCACGGCGGCTTGGATCGACAAATGTTGTCGCCGTGCGAGGGAGACCTCCTGGCGCTCGCGCTGCAGGCCTCGGAGATAAGGGTAAGTATGTGCGCTCGCGGTTGCTAGAGTACTACCGGGCACATGCTGACTCTTATTGCTATTCGCAGACGCTTGTCCTCAGCCAAGCGCTAGATGAGGCCCGTATCCGGGAGCGGAGAGGCCTGGAGGTCGGTCTTCGTGCTGCGGATGACGCCCAGGCCACGAAGGACGAACAACTTCGTGAAGGAATGCGCGTAGGCTACGATAGCAGAAAACAAAACTTTTCTACCACGCACACCAGGACATCATGCTAAGGAGGGATCATGGATCGTTACCACTAGACGCGCAGCGCAACAGAAGAAGAGTTGGAGAAGCCGATCCAACCACGCGCGTCGAGGTAGTAGTGGAAGTAGCCGATCGTCCCGAACAGATCGTCTCCTCCATGCGATCAACCACACCACGAGCAGATCCAATCTGTAGGTTGTTGATGCCGATCAACGCCGCAATGAGCAGCGCCTCCACCGGTATCCACACGTCCGGGGCTGGAACGCCGATCGCGAGTGTACCATCACTCGCGAGCGGCTAGGGTTTGGCTCGGGAGGTGGTGGCTAGGGTTTGGCTCGGGATTAACAGAAGCATGCACCCCTCAGCCCCCCGCCTCCATATATATAGACCTCCTCACTTGGGCCTCGTGGACCGAGGCCCAATAGGAGTCTATCCGGATCTCTATCCGAATTGAGCCCACATCCGAATCACATTCGAATTAGTGTTCCAACCCGTTAAGTGTGCGACCCTGTAGGTTTACGTATACTTGGTTGCGACCCGGAAACGCCTTTCCGGTCACCCTGTTAATAGCGGCCTCTAGTAAGACATATTAACCCCAAAGTATACGTAAAGATCATATCGGCTGAACCTGTAATGTTCTCATGTACGAATCCCTTTGCCTCACGATATAGATTAAGCTCAAGGCGAGACCTGTGTCATCCTCTTAATAGCTCAATCACTCTCTCGATTCCGTGATGGATTATAAACTTGTGATTGACTCCTCAATCACCTTGGCATGGCCATGCACTTTCATAATCCATTACATCGAGGGGCCCAGAGATATCTCTCCCATAAGGAGGGGCAAATTCTATCTTAATCATTCACATCCCACTACATGTTTCATGGCAAAACCGAAGACTACTTTTATGACTACCCAGTTACGGAGTAGTGTTTAGTAGTCCCAAAATAAGCTACTACGCATGTTGGGAACCATGATGATCTCAAGTCTAAGGATTCCACATAAACACTACTTGAGACCAACTGATGACACATGGAATCTCTGCAGTGTCTCATGGCGGGTCTATCCAACATATGTTCACTAACACATGTCCATATTATTGATTTGGTATCCCCATACCATGATCCATGAGACATGATCATCAATCAATACATATGCTGATCTTTGAATCATATTTGTTCCTCATATGATATATGATCAGGGATCATTTAGAAATAGCAACATTTTGGCATTAAGAGTCTCATGAATAAGTCACATACTCATTGATCAATAATGATAATGTCTATTTCAAGGAACAAAGCAATGTATCATAAACATAGTATGTGATATATTCAACATCTCCATGTTGCCTCTAGGTCATATCACCAACACTTCGCGCGCTGGAGGGCGCCAGGACGGCCGCGCGGCACGAGACCGAGGAAGTCCGGTGCGCCGCGGCGGAGGAACGTACCTCCTTTTTGCAGCAGATCACCGCTTTAGGGGAGGAGAAGGCCCAGCTGGTGGAGTCTCTTGCGGAGAAGGACCGCGCCTTGGACAATGCGTCCATGTCGGCGTGGAGGGCAATGGAGTCTCTGAACCGAGCCCTCCGGGATCTGTGCGTCGACGTGCCGGACGCTACTCACGGGCCGAAGGACTTGGTGGAGACGCTTGGGCTGGTCGAGGAGGGAGCCGACGTTGCTCTCTGCAGCGCTACAACCTTCGGCGAGCATTGCGGCTTCCTCGGCGCATGCCTCGCCCTCGCCATGCTTCACACTCATGGGTGCAGACATGTCCATGAGCTGGCGAACCCTCACTTGGATCTCCCTGCCCGGCCGGAGGCGATGTCGGACGCTATTCGCTTCACCGAGCCTGGCCTCCGAAACTTCCACCGACGAATTTGGGGCTATGTCGGGGAGGACGCGGCCAGGGTTGCAGTGCAGCAAACGCTGGATGGGGGTGGGGACCTCCTCCGCTGGCTCGAAGGAGTTCCCCGGTGCCATACTGGCGGTGCGGGCCCATAGGCACCGCGCGAGGGATGAGCGGTTGGTTAGGGGAGTGGTGTACTGTGCTCTCCGGCTTGTGGTCATGTAACCCCGACATTTTTTTGCAGTGAACCGAAGTAGCACCCATTCTGAATGTTGTATGCTGCTTTTATACTCCGAGGAGTACGCACAGGAGCAACGCCTGTGCGTGCGCGGAATTCGCGTGTTATTTATACTTCCGGAGGGTGCGCGCAAGGACGTCCCCCCGCTGCGTCTTATTTAGAGTCCGTAGACTGGCGCGTGCGGAGGCTGGCCTCGACGCTACGACTTCATTTAGAGTCCGTAGACTGGCGCGTGCGGAGGCGAACCTCGACAGTGCGGAGGCGGACCTCGACGCTACGACTTCATTTAGAGTTCGTAGACTGGCGCGTGCAGAGGCGGACCTCGACGCTACGACTTCATTTAGAGTTCGTAGACTGGCGCGTGCGGAGGCGGACCTCGACGCTACGATTTCATTTAGAGTCCGTAGACTGGCGCGTGCGGAGGCGGACCTCGACGCTACGACTTCATTTAGAGTCCGTAGACTGGGGCATGCAGAGGCGGACCTCGACGCTACGACTTCGTTTAGAGTCTGTAGACTGGCGTGTGCGGAGGCGGACCTCGACGCTACGACTTCGTTTAGAGTCCGTAGACTGGTGCGTGCGGAGGCGGACCTCGACGCTACGGCTTCGTTTAGAGTCCGTAGACTGGTGCGTGCGGAGGCGGACCTCGACGCTACGACTTCGTTTAGAGTCCGTAGACTGTTGCGTGCGGAGGCGGACCTCGACGCTACGACTTCGTTTAGAGTCCGTAGACTGGTGCGTGCGGAGGCGGACCTCGACGCTACGACTTCGTTTAGAGTCCGTAGACTGGCGCGTGCGGAGGCCGACCTGAATGCAGGGGTGATCTTCTGCACATTGTGGGCAGACAACATGGTACTTCCTGCGAACAGCTAGTTTTATTGAACTCCCGTTTGCGCGGGCGGTATGGTACAACGAGGGGCTGATGCCATTATAGTTTTCGTCCTGCTTCTAAGCGTAATATCGCCGCAACTTATCCGCGTTCCATGTGTGGCGGAAAGTTTGTCCGTCGAGTGTGGCGAGGCGGTATGCTCCCTTCTGCAATGCTTCCGCCACGATGTATGGACCTTCCCACTTGGACTCCAGCTTGCCAACGGTCTCCGCATGGAGCGCCGTTCTGAGGACGAGATCCCCAGGCTTGAATCCTCGTGGATACACGGACCGGTCTCGAGTACGCACTGTCTGCCGCGTGTACTTTTCGACATGTTGAGCTGCGCTTGCCCGCGCCCCGTCGAGGAGGTCGAAGGACACGCGACGCTCCTCGTCGGGAGCTTGGACGAGGACCCTCCGCGAGCCAGCCTTGATTTCCTCAGGCGTCACTGCCTCATCGCCAAAAAGGAGTTTGAAAGGTGTGAACCTCGTCGGGCGTGTTACCGTTGTGCGAAGGGACCAGAGGACGCTGTGAAGCTCGCTCGGCCACTTGCCCTTCGGCAACCTGACCAGGCGCTTTTTGACGGCGATAGAGATGGCGTCGTTCGCCCTCTCGACTGCTCCGTTGGACTGGGGGTGCCCGAGTGAGGCGAACCGAAGCGTGATGCCCATGCCATCACAGAACTCTTTGAATAGGGTGGCATCGAATTGCAGGCCGTTGTCAACGGTGAGCTCCCTGGGCACGCCGAAGCAACATATAATGTTCTGCCAGTGGAAGCGCTGCATGGCCGCCGAGGTTATTTTGGCCAGGGCTACCGCCTCCGGCCACCTGGAAAAGTATTCCAGCGCAACTACCATGAACCGCAGGTCCCCTGGGGCTCGGGGAAGTGGTCCCACTATGTCGACACTCCAGCGTGCCAGCGGCCACACCGGGGGAATAGGGTTGAGGTTCATCGGGGGCCTGTGGATGATTCGTCCCATCCACTGGCACCCCTGACACCGACGCACGAGGTCCTAGGCGTCAGTGATGGCAGTTGGCCAGTAAAAGCCTTGCCTGAATGCCTTGCCGACCAACGACCTTGGCGCGAGGTGAGACCCACACACCCCCGTGTGAATTTCCGCAAGGAGCTTTTTCCCCTCATCGCGCGAGAGGCAGCGCAGGAGCGGTGCACAGACTCCCTTTTTGTAGAGTGTCCCTTCAAACACCTGGAAGGATCTGACACGGTGTTGTAGACACCGGAGCTCGGCGGGGTCCTCCGGCTCGGTAATGCCCTGCAGGAAATTGAAGATAGGCTCTCGCCAGTCGCCCTGCTGGACGATGTGGTGAACGAGGGCCGCGTCCCGATTGTCTTGCGCGATGGCCGCCTGCGGTAATATTTCGTAAAATGCTCCGTCAGGGGGTGGCAGTTGTTGGCTGGCCGCCTTTGCGAGGGCGTCGGCCTGCTTATTTTCCGCGCGAGGGATGGCCTTGACCGTGACGCCCAAGAAATGCCTTTCCCTCGCTCTTACGGCCGCGAGGTATTTGGCCAGCTCAGGGTCCTTGGCTTGATATGACTTGTCTACATGGCCTGCCACCAAACGCGAGTCCGTGCGGACGAGCACTCGCCGCGCACCCATTGCCTTGAGCTTTGTCAGGCCGAAGAGCAGCGCTTCATACTCAGCTGTGTTATTGGTGGCCGAAAATGCGAGGTGCGCCGAGTATAGCAGGCGCTGTCCTTCGGGCGTAACAATCACTGCGCCCACGCCCGCGCCCGCGACGCCGTAGGCTCTATCGATGGTGAGTGTCCATACCGGGTCGGCGTGCTTCTGGGCGGGCTGGGCCGGCGCAGTCCATTCTGCGAGGAAGTCGGCGAGAACTTGAGATTTGATTGCCGTCCACGAGGTTTTGACTACCACGTCGTCGACGTAGGCTTCCACATTCCTCCTAAGCTGGGCGGCGCGGGCAAGTGCGACGAGGCGGGTGAAGGTAGCGCCTGCGTTCTTCAAGCCGAAGGGCATCCTGACGAAGCAGAAAGTCCCAATCGGTGTGATGAAACTGGTCTTGTCCTCGTCGTCCTCGGCCATGTATACCTGGTGGTAGCCAGAGTAGGCATCCAGGAAACTCATTAGCTCGCACCCGGCGGTAGCATCGACCAGTTGATCGATGCGTGGCAGGGGGTAATTGTCTTTTGGGCACGCCTTGTTGAGTGCCGTGAAATCAATGCACATATGCCAGGCCCCGCTGGCCTTTTTGACCAATACGGGGTTGGCGAGCCACTCTGGGTGGTGGACCTCGCGAATGACCCCGGCCCGGAGAAGCTTCGCCACCTCCACCTTGGCCGCCTGCTGCCGATCCATGGACATGCGACGAAGCTTTTGCTTGACCGGCTTGGCGTCAGGGCGGACCGCCAAGTGCTCTTCAGTTTTTAGATGTGGTCGTCGGGGTTGAGGACTTGCGAGGCTCTGGCGCGGTTGTCGCTGCCGTTGGTACGCTGCCTACTTTGGCTGCGGTGGATGGCTTAGACGTGCTTGGGCTTGGTTTTGTCGATGCTGATGACACGCTACCCTCCATGGATGTCAACCCAGCTACCGCCGACATGGAGCCTGAAGTAATCGATTCCGGTGCAGCAGTCCAAGATGTTCCTACTGCTGCTCTTGGCACTGCTGGCATGTTTTGCGCTGCAGGCACGTCTCCAACCGCTGTGGACGCGGCACGTACTGCTGCTGTCCCCTCGGCTGAAACTGCAGCAGAGGAAAAAGAGGACGACAAGAAGAACAATAATGACGAAAAGGTGCTATTGCCCGACAGCAAGAAGATGGCACCTCTAAGGCGCAGCCAAAGGAGCTCCGCGATGAGTGATGAACACACGCTCAAGAAGGTGGATTGCAGGGTGGCAGCATGCAACCTAGAATCAACAGGTACCTCAACTTCATTCCTGTCTTTTACAGATTCTCGCATTTCTTCGAATTTGAGCAACCTAGGTGTTTCTTTGGGTAGAGATGATAAATTAATTAACAATTATATTGTCTCGATTAAAAACATAGAAATAGACAAACTTGTGGTCTCCCGTAAGGAGAGATCAGAGAACAAACATAAAGTAATTAACCATACCGATGATGATGAGGAGGAAAGACTTGATGCAATCCTGGGCCACGTCTGTGGTAATTCAAATGAGGATATGCAGGGCCGGGAATATGATCACATATTAAGTGATCTTAATCCTGTCCCTCGTAAGAAAAAGTCTAACTCTGCCAAAAAGAATAAAACTGGCAGACCTCCAAAAAAACCAAAAACCCCGTCCAAACTGTGTCTCCAATGAAAGGAGTTTTTTGGAATAACAGAGGTCTTGCTGACTTGGCTAAACACAGATATTTTGTGGAGATGGTTAGAGAGGAGCAAATCAATTTCATTGCACTCTCGAAAATGGGTTGTGATGATTTTCCTGATGCGACCCTTAAAAACTTTTGTGGTGGGCGTGACTTCATTTGGCATAGCATGGCCCCACATGGACGCTCAGGTGGAATGTTATTAGGTGTTGACTTGAGCGTCTATGATATTGGATCCATAGATGAGGGTGACTTTTATATCAAGTTCTGTCTTCGTAATAAATCTGATGGATTCAAATTTGCACTGTATACGGTATATGGGCCGGCACAACAGCAAAATAAAGAAGCCTTTCTTATAGAAATGGCTCATGCCTGCTCTCGGGAAACACTCCCATATATTGTAGGGGGTAATTTCAATATTATGAGACACCCAGATGATAAGAGCAAAGGGCATTTTGACACCAAATGGGCGAATATTTTCAATGTGGTCATTGAGTCTCTTGACCTTAAGGAATCGTTATGTCAGGACGGCAATATACTTGGGCCGGACCTGGAGACAATCCTACATATGAGAAATTAGATAGAGTGCTTGTCAGCACTGAATGGGAAAATAAATTTCCTCACTCTACAGTACAGTCAAGAGATAGAAGTCAATCTGATCACACACCTCTTATCTTGAATACTGGATCTTCAACCCATAATAACAAGCAACCAAGCTTTAAATTTGAAAGGGGATGGTTGATTCGGGATGGGTTCTTCGATACGGTGGCCAATTTATGGCAATCAAAAAATCAAGGAGATACTGCTATGGAAAGATGACAAAATAAAATAAGACATCTTCGCCGGTATCTGAGAGGATGGGCCAAAAATACAGCAGGCTCATATAAAAAGAGAAGAAAAAACTCATCTCTTTGTTGGACGCCATCGATAAAAAGGCGGAAAACACTACTCTTTCTGATAATGAGATAAATATGAAACACTATCTCAAGGAAAGATTGATTCTCTTATTACGAGAGGAAGAGATGAAGTGGTATGAAAGGGCGAAGGTTAAAAACCTTCTTGAAGGTGATGATAATACCCGTTTCTTTCATTTGGTGGCCAATGGCAAACATCGCAAACAACACATCTTCAAATTAGAACAAGAAGATGGTATAATTGTTGGCGACACCGAATTGAAAAATTACATCACTAATTATTACAAAGGCCTTTTCGGACAACCACAGGACAATAACCTCTCCCTTGTGGAAAGTCAGATAAATGATATACCACAAGTCACTGCTGTTGAAAATGATATGCTTACCTTAGCATTTACTGAAACAGAGGTCAAAGAGGCTTTGTTCCAAATGGAACACAATAAAGCTCCAGGTCCTGATGGCTTCCCTGCAGAATTCTATCAAGTATTCTGGGAAGTGATAAAGAAGGATTTAATGGCGCTCTTCAATGATTTTTATGAAGAACGCCTACCGCTCTTTAGTGTAAATTTTGGGGTAATTACCCTTCTGCCTAAGACTAAAGATGCAAAACAGATCCAACAATATACACCAATCTGTCTACTTAATGTCAGTTTTAAAATTTTCACAAAAGTTGGCACAAACAGAATCAACAAAGTAGCACATACAGTGGCGAGTCCATCACAAATGGCCTTTATGCCAGGCAGAAACATAATGGAAGGCGTGGTCATATTACATGAGACCATTCATGAATTACACACTAAAAATCTTAACGGGGTGTGTTGTGGTTACTGACCAAACAGAGAGAGAGATGGTAGTGGAGAGGTGGGAGTGTTCTGCTTCACCCTCCCCCTCATCCTGATATATATATTCATATAGAGTATACTTTTACAATTATGCCCTTACATCCGTACATCCCCCTTAGGGGCATTTGAGTCATTACACATGTTACTCTGGTTCTTATAACCTCCTAACAGGCCTGCTGGGCTTAGGTGGGGGCCACCCCTACAACAGGAGCCTCTCATGGTGAAGGGCTTCACAGGGCCGAAGCCATGTCGCCGAGTCCTTTGGCCCCCTCCATCCTCTGCGACCTGTGAATTTCTCCAAACTTGCGGTTGGGGAGCTCGAGGTGCGGGATGGAAGGTGATGTCGAAGTACAGCGGAGGCGCGACGCGCGCGCGCTCCGTCCCCTACCCTTCGAACGGGTGGCAGCGGAGGCTGGCGCCTAAGTCGAAGCCGAGGTGCGCGCGCTCCGTCCCCTACCCTTCGAATGGGTGGCAGCGGAGGCTGGCGCCTAAGTTGAAGCCGAGGCGCGCGCGCTCCGTCCCCTACCCTTCGAACAGGTGGCAGCGGAGGCTGGCACCAGAGTCGGAGTAGAGACGCGCGCGCTCCGTCCCCTACCCTTCGAACGGGTGGCAGCGGAGGCTGGCTCCTGCATCAGAGTAGAGGCGCGCGCGCTCCGTCCCCTACCCTTCGAACGGGTGGCAGCGAAGGCTGGCGCATGAGTCGAAGCCGAGGCGCGCGCGCTCCGTCCCCTACCCTTCGAACGGGTGGCAGCGGAGGCTGGCGCCTAGTCGAAGTAGACGCGCGCGCGCTCCGTCCCCTACCCTTCGAACGGGTGGCAGCGGAGGCTGGCGCCTGCATCAGAGTAGTGGCGCGCGCGCTCCGTCCCCTACCCTTCGAACGGGTGGCAGCGGAGGCTGGCGCCTGAGTTGAAGCCGAGGCGCGCGCGCTCCGTCCCCTACCCTTCGAACGGGGGCAGCGGAGGCTGGCGCCTAGTCGAAGTAGACGCGCGCGCGCTCCGTCCCCTACCCTTCGAACGGGCGGCAGCGGAGGCTGGCGCCTGCATCGAAGTAGAGGCGCGCGCGCTCCGTCCCCTACCCTTCGAACGGGTGGCAGCGGAGGCTGGCCCCTGAGTCAGAGTAGAGGCGCGCGAGCTCCGTCCCCTACCCTTCCAACGGGTGGCAGCGGACGCTGGCACCTGAGTCGGAGTAGAGGCGCGCGCGCTCCGTCCCCTACCCTTCGAACGGGTGGCAGCGGAGGCTGGCGCCTAAGCCGAAGCCGAGGCGCGCGCGCTCCATCCCCTACCCTTCGAACGGGTGGCAGCGGAGGCTGGCGCTTAGTCAAAGTAGACGCGCGCGCGCTCCGTCCCGTACCCTTCGAACGGGTGGCAGCGGAGGCTGGCGCCTAGTCGAAGTAGACGCGCGCGCGCTCCTAGTTTGAAGTAGACGCACGCGCTTGGTGGAGCCGGAGGCGGAACTGGAGTTTGTCCCTTTCGGTCCGGTAGAGCGCCTTTAATGGCGGCTGGGACCGTACCGACGCCCAGCCTGCCAAAAGGCGGGTTGCTGCGTCGTGCAGTGTCCGTTCACGTGGTTAGGGCACGCGGCGGCTTGTAACTGGAGCGCCGCGGTGGGTCAGGGATTGCGTGATCGTGACCGCTTGCGTTGATGGTCCTTGGTTCTGCGGTCGCGTGTGGCGTGTATCGCCACGACGCCTCGTCTTTGGTTACGGGGAATCGTGCGGGGCGAACCTTTGCACTGCTGTGGTTGCATCCGGCACGCGGAACGTTGCGACGCTTCGGTAGCGGCGGCATGGGCGAGGTGGCTTGAAATAACCCCCCCGTAGCAGCGTCCCCGCACCATTATGCCGTCTTTCCTGTCTGCTCCGTCCTCTACACTTTCGTGATATTTTCACCGCTTCGATCTCTGTGGGAAGCGATGGCCTCCGGTGGTAAGCGCGGCCCGGCGGTTGGTGGCTCTGGCATTCGCCGGCGACCGTCGCCGTTGGTGGTGAAGTACTCGCTGGACGAGCGCGACCCGGCGGCGGCAGACAAGTGGTGGCTGGCGACGGAGAAGGAAGGCTCGTTCTCCGGCGAGTTGGGCGCTTCGCTTGTGACCGAGAAGGCCATCCAGCGACTACTGCGCGAGAGGAAGCTTTCCGATCGCCAGGCGGTACGACTGCCCGCCCCCGACGAGACCGAGCCGCACCCCGAGCCGTCCGAGGTGATCGTTTTCGTCGCCTTCTTGGATGCAGGGCTCCGCATCCCGGCGGCGGCTATTGTGGGCGGCGTGCTACGGGCCTTCGGACTGGAACTGGCGCAGCTGACTCCAAACGCCGTGGCCCGGCTTGCCGTATACAGTTGGGCTTTGCGTTCGGGAGCGTGCTGGCCCAGCTCTTCTTTGTTTGCCTATCTGCACGAGGCACGGTGCCAGCCCAAAGACCGGAAAGGCGGGACACTGTCGAACTTTGGCAGTGTTAGCTTCTTTCTCCGGCCGTCCTGCACCAAGCTTTTCCCCGCGAATTCGACTCGCGGGAAGTGGGAGTCCCAATGGATGAAGCGGTGGTTCTACCACCATGTGGAGAGCGGGAGCGGCCTCGAGTGTACGGGCCGGCCGATCGCGTTCAAGACTTCGCCCGGCCGGACACTGGACGACGAAGACAAGCGACTGGCCCGACGACTCGTGGGCTTGGCGGCCCGCTTCAATATGCGCGACCTCGCCGAAGAGTTCGTGATGTACGGTGTGGCGCCGCTTGCGAGCGGCTGGCGCCTTGCCGTTGAGAGTCGTCGAGACGACAACGTTGAGCCGTCGGTCTGCGTACTGCCGGCGCCCCCCAACCCTCGTAAGTGCCGATCGCCTCGCTCCTTTTGTTCGCGCGTAGCGTGTTACGAATTCACCCCCCTTTTTCCTTCTGCTTTGATTTAGAGATTAGCCTGGATGACGCGGAGCGACTCGCACGCGTGTTCCTCGGGCCGTATACCGGCAGGGAACACGAGCAGCGCTCGTCCGCAACTGCGGCGGCGGGGCTGGGGCGGATAAACTGTGTGTGCGAGGCCTTGCGCCTTGCCGTGCAGGACCGCCCTTGTCCGCCTTCGCAGTCTCAAGACGCCGGCGCTGCGAAGACGAAGGCGCCGTCTCGCAAAAGGGGCCGAGGCGGAGCGTCTGCCGTTCTTGGTATCGCAGCCGCGCCTGCTGCTGCCACCGGCGCGGCCAACGCGGAGTCGGATTCGGTGAGATATGCCGACTCAGGCTTGGAGGCTGGGGACGCCGGGGGCGAAGCGTCTTCCGGGGGTGTCCCGGACGACGGGCTCACGATAGCCCGCCAGAGGGAGGAAGTCTCGTCTCCCCTTGCAGTCGTCGAGACGGGACCCGAGCCGGCTGACAATGTTGAAGTGGAGCGTCCGGTTGTGGCGGCTACGACGTCGGAGGCGCAACCTTCGGTGACGACCGTCTCGATGCCGGAGGCGCAGCCTTCGGCCATGGCCGCCGCGATGCCGGAGGGGCAACCTTCGGTCGTGGTCGCCACGACGCCAGAGGCGCAGCCTCCGGCCTCCTCTCTGGGGGCGCGCGGGGCTGGGCTTCTGCCTATGGCGGCGGCCGGAGCTGAGCCTTCGCCCGCAGAGGTTACCGCCGAGGGGCTTTTGCCCCCCGGGTGTTGCAGCCGCAGGGCCTGTCCCCCCAACGGTTGTTGAGACGGGGGCGCTGCCCCCCATTCTGGCCAAACGGCCATGCCTGTAGCCGTGGCTCCACCAAATGTCGAGGGGGTTCACTGTGGTGATGGGCGTCAGGAGTTTGTGGGACTCCGACACCCATGCCGAGGTCCCTACGGCGCGTGTTCCTCCGACGCCTCGGACCACGCCGTCCACCTTGCCGGAGCGATCTGCGGCGACGGCAAATGCGGAAGCCTCTGTTCCTTGCGGAACCGTACCTCCGGAAGGGGCTTGCGCCTCTGTTCCCGTTCCTGGGACTAGGGGGGAAGGCTCCCAAACTCCGCCGGCTGCCACCGAGGGTAAATTGGCATGGGTTATCCTGGAACGTTTTTGTTGCTCCTTGTGGTGTGCTCACACGCACTTTTGCCTGCAGCGTCGCTTATCCCGGAGGAGGAGCCTTTGCCGGAACGTGAGGGTTCCGGCGCTGTTGGCACGAGCGTTCCGCGCTCCGGCCCCGCGGACTTCGTCCCCCCGCCGGAGATGCTGAGGGCATGGCATGGCATTGTGGATGACGCGGCTGCCAGCGTCAGGCAGCAGGCACTACCCACGTACGGGGTGGACCGTCTGAGGGATGGCTTCGAGGTGTCGGGGGTGCGGGTAAGTACGTAGTTATATGATAACACTTGGCCATGCTGCGCTTGCTGAATCGCTTTTTGCCCTATAGACCCTGGTGCTGGGGCAGGCCCTGCAGACGGCTTATGTTCATGCGCAAAGGGCGTTGGAAGATAGGCTGCAGGCCGCCGAGGAGCAATTGCACGAGGCCGCTGGGGTTCGGTCCGTCCAGGATGCCCGAATCCGCCAGCTTGAGGCGGAGTGCGCCGAGGCGAAGGCACACGCCGAGGGGGCTGCCGCGTCGGCGCGGGAGTCGGCCACCGAGGCGGCGCGGATAAAGTTCGCGGCAGAGCGGGACGACCTTCTGCAGCAAGTCGCCTTGCTGGAGAAGGAAAAGGGCGAGCTTGCCTCGACTCTAGCAGAGCGCAACCAGACGCTTGGCGAGGCTTCGGTCATTGCGTGGGACGCCCTGCAAATGCTGGAAGTCCACCTCCAAAGACTTGTGGGTGCGGTGCCGGACCACGCCTTCGGCCCGGAGGAGTTGCTGCGGTCCCTTCGCTGGATCCATGATGCCGCCGACGTTGCGCGCGGGGCTGCGACGAACTTTGGCAACCACTGTGCCTATGTGGCTGCGTGCGTGGTGTGCGCCCTCCTTCGGCATCGTGGTTGCACGCACATCGCCGGGCTGGAGAACCCTCAGCTGGAGATGCCCGGCGGGGCCGGAGTGATGTCCGATGAAATCCGTGCCGTTCGCCCCCCCCCCCGTCAAATTCTTCTACGAGTGGATCTGGGACTACGCGGGATAGCCGCCGCGCAGGTCGAGCTTCGGAAGTCCCTTCATGGGGAGGGGAGCCTCGGCCAATTCCAAGACGAAGTCCCGCGGCGCGACGAGGGTGGCACCGAGGCCTCCGGAGATGCCGAAGGCTCACAGGTGTGGCGCCAACGTGGCTAGGTGCGGGCGTGCGTTGTAACGTCTGCCCCTTAATTGAATGAATAAAGTGCGTGCTTGCTTCACGAACTGATTACTTGCCTTCATCCCGGGCAGCTTCCTTGCTGGGGGTGATTGCTCGCGTCTGGCTTTGCGACCCGGCGGCACCTTCGACGCTGGCAAAGGGCCGAGGAGTCGTTGAACTTTTGGGCAGGCCGACCTTCTTCGAGCGAGGCCCCAGCTTTAGCGCGTGTTAAGGACGAGCCCGCGGGATAGCGGCTTAGAACGGCAAGGATGTTGCCGGACCTTTGTACTTGTGTGATTTTTCTGGTATGCAGATTTTCTGGCATTTTAGGATATGCGCTGTGTGTTGATGCCACTTCGGGTTCACCGGCATGCCACCTGCTGCGGGGACGGGATCTCCGCGCTCGACGCGCACCGTTGGCGAAGTAGTTGCGCATGGGTTCCTTAGAACAGCGCTTGCGGGGGCAGTCCTTGGCGCCTCACCTTTTTACAGTCCGTAGATGGGCGGGTGCGGAGGCGGACCTCGATGCTTCGCCTTTTTATAGTGCGTAGACTGGCGGGTGCGGAGGCGGACCTCGACGCTACGCCTTTTTATAGTCCGTAGATTGGCGTGTGCGGAGGCGGACCTCGGCACTTCACCTTTTTATAGTCCGTAGACTGGTGTGTGCGGAGGCAGACCTCGACACTTCGCCTTTTTATAGTCCGTAGACTGGCGGGTGCGGAGGTCGACCTGGCGTGGGCGAGGGTGGAAGTGCGCGCACGTTCCGCTCCTCTTGCTCCTCATGGCGGGGGCAGCCTCTGGCGTGCTGTGTCTTCGGCAACGCGCGCTGCGCTCACCCCCCGCAGTACGCGAGGGTGAGCCTTGCTCCGCTGCGATTAATATTCGCGTCCTCCGCCCGCATTGCGAAACGCGTAGGGGGCCTCCGTAGTTTTATTTATACTCCGCAGAGTGCGTGGGGTCAACATCCACGTCCTATTTTATACTCCGCAGAGTATGCACAGGGACGAGGTCCCTGGCATGCGCGGAGTTCGCGTCTTGTTTAGACTCCGTAGAGTGCGCAGGGAGAACTTCCGCGTCTCATTTATACTCCGTAGAGTGCGTGCGAGGGCGTCCCCTCACATGTCTTTTGTTTATACTCAGGCCCGTCACCCTTGGCTACGGCGAGTGCACATGCGGACGTGCGACTTCGATTTATACTCAGTCCCGTACCCCTGGCTACGGCGAGTGCACACACGAACGTGCGTCTTTGTTTATACTCAGGGCCGTCACCTTTGCTACGGCGAGTGCACACGCGAACGTGCGACTTCGATTTATACACAGTCCTGTACCCCTGGCTACGGCGAGTGCACACGCGAACGTGCGTCTTTGTTTATACTCAGGCCCGTCACCTTTGGCTACGGCGAGTGCACACGCGAACGTGCGACTTCGATTTATACTGAGTCCCGTACCCCTGGCTACGGCGAGTGCACACGCGAACGTGCGTCTTTGTTTATACTCAGGCCCGTCACCTTTGGCTACGGCGAGTGCACACGCGAACGTGCGACTTCGATTTATACTGAGTCCCGTACCCCTGGCTACGGCGAGTGCACACGCGAACGTGCGTCTTTGTTTATACTCAGGCCCGTCACCTTTGGCTACGGCGAGTGCACACGCGAACGTGCGACTTCGATTTATACTCACTCCCTTACCCCTGGCTACGGCGAGTGCACACGCGAACGTGCGTCTTTGATTATACTGCGGGAACGCGCGCGCTGGCCAAGCCTGCGCGCGCCTTCGCCGCGTACTTGCGCGTAACGAAGAAAGATTGGCGACAAACGGCAATCTTTATTACATCCCCATTTGCGCGGGTAAGCAATTACAAGGGGTGGATATACTAACCGTTTGTCCTTGGTGCGGCCGAAGCCTCTAGTCGCTAGACATCTGCAGGGCCCGCCAAGGCGCCTCTGAATGGCCCCGCGGACCCCTGCACTGTGACGCCAGCTCTAAGAGCGCCGTTAGGCTTCGCGACGCGGATACCCGGTACCTGGCTCGATGCGCCGGGCCATATCCTGGTCGCCTCGGACGGTGATGATGGTTCGGAGATTCGGGATCTTCATGCATAGATAGCCGTGATGTGGTACCGCGCCGAAGGAATTGAGGATTGGGCGCCCTAGTATGGCATTGTAGGGGTACGGAAGGTCGACCACGTCGAAGATGGCATCTTCGGCCCGCATATTGTCATCTTGGCCGAACGAGACTTGAAGACCTATTTGGTCCAGCGCCCGCAGGGACTGTCCCCCGAAGCCCTGCAGTGGGATTCCCGAGGGCCCTAGGCGGCTTCGAGGGATCCCCATCTGGTCGAAGGCCGCCGCAAACAATACATTCGTGGAGCTACCGCCGTCCACCAAGGCACGCACCACGTCGCATCCCGCGATAGTGACCCGGATGACCAGGGGGTCCTGATGAGGGAAGTCCACGCCTTGGGCGTCGTCGGGTGTGAATGTAACTTCGTGCTGCGCCCAGTCCGGCGGTGCTTGCGCTGGGTATGCCGCCACATGATGTAGTCTTCGCGCATAGGCCTTCTGCTGCCATGCTGAGGCGAACTCCAGCGCAGAGCCTCTGGATATGACATTAATGACCCTGCGGTGGGTTGCCTCCGGGGCCTGCAGCGACAGGAGGCCCTCGCGAGGCTGCTGTACGTGATCTTGGATCCGTAAGGGGCCTTCCTGGGGCTGCATCCCTTGCGCCTGTACATGCATGGGGCCTCGTACGGGAATTGGACGTGGGCCACCGTAGGCGGACGCGTCTCTGGGTTCCTGTCCCTGTCCCTAGCGACGCTTTGGCGGAGCGCCGTGATGGAGACACACGAGCGTGTATCGTGGGTGCCTCGGCCGTGGACTTCGCACCACAGTCCCTGGTGCTGGTCGTCGTAATCTCCACGACTTTTGTCATCGCGGCCGCGGCCACGGCCGCGTCCTCGGCCTCGACGCCCCCGACCGCCACGACCAGCGAAAGCGCTCTCTTCGGAAGCGCCTTCGATGTCGAGGACGAACCGGCCTCGGCGCGACTTCTGCTGGCCGCGCTTAGGCCCATTGGACGGCTCCTTGTGCGGGGCTTCCCCGCGTTCGGGCGCGTCTTTAGACGACTCCGGCTTGCGTTTGCCCCTCGAGGGGCCGTCCTGTGATGGATCTTTGGTTTTTGTCGAGCCACCGACCTGGTTGGCGTCGGAGTCATCTCCTCGCCTTCGGCGAGCGTCTTCTTCCGCCCTGGCGTACTCCTCCATTTTGTCGAAGAGCTTCGCCACCGTCTTGATCGGCTTTCGCGCATTGTACTCGGCCATCGGGCCCGGTCGAAGGCCCTGTATGGCTGCATTAACGACGGTGGTTTCATTAACGTCTTTCACTTGGCACCGAATCTTGGCGAAGCGCTTGAAGTAGTCCAGGAGCTTCTCCGAGGGCTTTTGCTACACAGCGAAGAGTTGGTCCGCGTCAACTCGACATAGTTTCCCTGGAAGTTGTTGTGAAGGCGGTCGCGTAGCTGCTCCCACGCGTAGATGGAGCCCGGCTCTATGGTAAAAAACCAAGAGAGCGCCACTCCTTGCAGCGCGAGGGGGAGTCCCTTCGCCTTCGTGGTGTCGTCTCCGCCCGCGGCCTCGATCGCGGTTTCGTACATGCGCACGAACTCGCGGGGATCCGTGTCGCCTTTATACGGGTCGATGACGCTAGGGAACTTGAAGTCTTCGGGCCACGCCGCCTGCTGCAGCCCCGCCGAGAGCGGGGACTCCGGATCTACGCGTCGCAGCGGCACGCGGCTAGACGTGGGGGCTTCGCGGATGTCCGCCCTCTCCGGCGTGGGCTCGGGCGCGATTACTGGTGCGACCTGCTGGCTCCGAGCCTCTTGTATATCTCGGACGGCTCCGCGAAGGTCCCCTAGTTCCCGCTGGAACGCGTTGAGGGCTGCTAGTAGGGCGCTTTCCACCGCAGGTGCTGTCGGGGCCGCCGGAACACCCAGCGGACGGGTCGGTGCAGGGACCATCGCCTTACGATCTCCAGATCCGCTGGATGCTTCGTTGCGGCTACCCCCGGCCGTCTGATCCGTGCAGCCGGCGAGGGTGGCGGGGGCTGTCGTTGCAGTGCCAGCGACGGGATTGGATGTCGTTGTAGCGGCGCTGGCGGGGTCGGTCGTTGTAGTGCCAGCGACGGGGTTGGATGTCGTTGTAGCGGCGCTGGCGGGGTCGGTCGTTGTAGCGCCAGCGACGGGGTTGGATGTCGTTGTAGCAGCGCTGGCGGGGTCAATCGTTGTAGCGCGAGCGTCGACGCCTGCGGCCACGGCGCCTACGCCGCCGCCAGCTCCTTCGGCGGCCGATGCCGAAGCCCTGGTATTCACGTGCCGCTCCGACCCGGTCGCCTTCTTTCCCTTCGCCGCCGCTGATGAAGCTTTTTTCGGTGCCATCCTTCTTCTTCGGTCTTCAGGCTTGTCCTTGTCCTCCCCACGGACGGCGCCAACTGTTGTGGTTACTGACCAAACAGAGAGAGAGATGGTAGTGGAGAGGTGGGAGTGTTCTGCTTCACCCTCCCCCTCATCCTGATATATATATTCATATGGAGTATACTTTTACAATTATGCCCTTACATCCGTACATCCCCCTTAGGGGCATTTGAGTCATTACACATGTTACTCTGGTTCTTATAACCTCCTAACAGGCCTGCTGGGCTTAGGTGGGGGCCACCTCTACAACAGGGTGATTTTCAAAATTGACTTTGAAAAGGCCTATGATAAATTTAAGTGGTCCTTCCTACAACAAACTTTGAGAATGAAAGGCTTCTCAACAAAATGGTGCAATTGGATTGAGAGCTTTGTCACTGGGGGTAGTGTTGGTATCAAAGTCAATGATGAAATTGGGTGCTACTTCCAAACAAAAAAAGGTCTACGTCAAGGTGACCCAATGTCACTTATTTTGTTCAACATCGTAGCAGATATGCTTGCACTCTTAATTAAAAGAGCAAAGGATGATGGACAATTAAGGGGGGTCATCCCACACCTTGTAGATGATGGCTTGTCAATTCTGCAATATGTAGACGATACCATTATCTTTATGGACCATGACCTGGAACAAGCAAAAAACATGAAACTTTTGTTGTGTGTTTTTGAACAATTGTCCGGTCTCAAAATCAACTTTCATAAGAGCGAAATCTTTTGTTATGGTGAAGCAAAAGATTTTGAGGACCAATACATTGAGCTCTTCGGATGTGATGCAGGTGAATATCCCTTCAGATATTTAGGTATACCAATGCATCATAAAAAACTCCATCATGTAGACTGGAGGAGCATCGAAGAGAGGTTCAAAAAAAAATTGACTTGCTGGAAAGCGAAGCATTTATCTTATGGAGGTAGATTAGTCCTTCTCAATTCTGTGCTTAGCAGTCTACCCATGTTCATGATGTCCTTTTTTGAAGTACCGAAAGGTGTTCTTAAAAAACTAGATTATTACAGATCTAGATTTTTTTGGCAAGGCGACAAAGATAAAAAGAAGTATGACCTTGCAAAATGGGACATATTATGTTGTCCTAAAGACCAAGGAGGACTTGGGATCATTGACCTCCAAGTCCAGAATAAATGTCTATTAAGCAAGTGGATTATAAATTTGCTTAATGAAGAAGGAACTTGGCAAACTTTGCTTAGAAACAAGTATCTAAGCTCAAAATCTCTCCCACAAGTCCACGTCAAAACCAATGACTCTCATTTGTGGAAGGTCTGATGAAAATAAAAGATCAGGTTTTGGCTTGTGGTTCCTTCAAAATTAATGATGGATCACAAACAAGATTTTGGGAAGATACATGGGTAGGCAAACGCCCATTCAAAGACCTTTATCCCACACTGTATAATATTACAAATAGTCCGCATGATACAGTGGCCAATATTATGAGATCAACACCACTGAATATTTCATTTCGGAGAGCTCTGGTGGGGGATAAACTCGATGAATGGGAAGACTTAGTAGCCAAGATCACTTATATCAATTTAACTGACGAGCGAGATTTGTTTATTTGGAGCTTACATAACAATGGTCAATTTACGGTCCATTCTATGTATCTTCACATGATAAATCAGAATACACCCTTCTCTCATAAATTGATTTGGAAGTTAAAAATTCCTCTAAAAATCAAGATTTTCCTTTGGTTTTCTCCAGCCGGGGGGGGGGTAATTTTAACAAAGGACAACCTAATTAAGAGGAATTGGAAAGGCAGTCAAAAGTGCTATTTTCTGTAATTGTAACGAAACCATTAAACATCTTTTCTTTGATTGTCATGATGCCAAGACAATCTGGAGGACTGTCTATATAGCTACTGGGTTAACACCTCCTAGCTCTATATCTCACATGTTAGGGAGTGGGCTATCAAATTTTGATTTACAAAAGAAGAAATATATTCTGGTTGGGGTATCCACTTTATGTTGGGCAATTTGGAGATGTCGTAATGATCTAACCTTTGAAAATTGCAAATATACATCTTTTATGCAGGCTATTTTTAGGGGAACGTACTGGCTGCGGTTTTGGGCACTGTTGCAGCGTGATGATGAAACAAAGGAGTCTTTCCAATTAGCGAGCAGAAAACTAGAGACCACTGCGTTGGAGCTGTTTGCTCCCCATGGATGGAAATTTAATAATAGACTCTGTCATGCATAATTTTTGCATTTCTTGTTTCCCTGACTCATCAGCAATGTCGCTGAAACTATGTAATAATGTAAACGATGTGTGCGGAAATGCAGAAGCGGGAAGTCTCTTCCATTTTCTACAAAAAAGATAATTGTAGAGAATATTGCTGGCTTCCTTTAGGATATTTAATCATATTGATTGGATTGTTCAATTTTGAGTTATGATTTTTGTAAGCTTCCCGTCTCGGGAACTGTAGTCAATTGACAGCACAGGAACGAACAATAGATTAAAAATAGTAAATAGAGTAAATAGAGTATTTGGTATACAAGAAAAGTGTAACTAATTTCTTAATGATTCCAAAGAATCTAGGTACATGAATTTTGGATGTGTAGAACAGAAGTTATGAATTTTGGAAGACCGTTGTCTAGAACTGGTTGCTACTAGATGTAGTCGTGGGAAATTATTAGTTTCATGATTAGATACCAGAAATAAATTTTTGGCATAACTAGAAAGTGGTAGATAACTTTATGTAGTTTATGAAAATACTATAGTTTACTATATTTACATGAGTAGATTAATAGATATGAAAATATTAATTCTGATGTCTAGAAGATGACATATCTATCTTCTGGGTTAAAACGGGGGGAGAGGGGGAGGGGGTAGATGATTTAATCTGGCATATGGCCAACTAAGAAGTTGTAAGAAATTTTTTGTAAATTCCAGAACTGGTATGGTTTACTGGAATATGGCTTGGGATTCAAAAGTTATGTTGCTTTTAATACCGGGATAGCAGGGTGACTGTCCGGTAAGGGGGGAGAGTTGTGGATTTGGAAAGCGTGTAGGAGCATTGTCATCTAATTGATACCTTGTACCGCTATGGCTTGTGTTGAGTTTGGGTATTTAATGTAGGCGGGGTAGCTTTGGGTTGGTGTCATTCTCTAATCAACCTAGTCATCGTAACTAGAAAAGGCAAGTGCATAGTTGAATAATAGATGATGGTTATAATTGCTCATTATTATTAAATTATTCATATCATGCGATAATTGATTACCCTTTTTATTCAATATGATATAATTCGATGATAAATGTAATATGTGGTAAAATGATAGAAGATTGCACTTAGACATGACATAAGCATACGAGCTAGGGCGGTGAGTAAATCAAATAACTATGAGTAAAGCTATTTGACTATTCTGAAGTGCTCTTAAGTAAGACTTACAGAGATAGGCATCTCCATGGGATAGAGAAAAGACATACTTTAGTAGGTGAAAGCATCTAGACCCCTAAAAATTGTTTTGGTAATTAATGACAAAATATGAATATGGGACTAATATGTTTATCGAGTGTTTGAAATGTTTAATCCCGTTGACAAATGTGACAACATAGAAATGCATGCAATGGATTATTATGAAGATCAATATGGTCCAAGACAAATATATCAATAACCTAGTATATTTTACCTTTCATCGGTCTTAGGTGAAAAGGTTGGAAGACCCGATTTTAGGTTAGATGCCATACTATTAAGAGAGATTATGATTGGTAGCTTGAAAGCATGTTCATGTTTTATTTGGATCAATTTAGGATCATGCATGCACTATCGATACTACCGGAGTTTACATGGCGGTACATCGCATCGCAGTATGACTGAGAAGGTAGTGCGGAACAGTCGTACCCCGGTCGGATCAAAACCTAGTTGGTGGTATGTTTTTTCCAAAGAAAAACTTTCAGAGCACATTTGCTCCCCTTGAAAACGGTAGTATGAGAGTTAGAATGGTAGTAGTACTACAGCACCACGGTATGACTGCAAATCTCTAGCGGTGCTACCATACATCGAAAGTACTGAACTCTAGTTGGCGGTACGTTATTTCCAGAGCGGACCAAATTCTGGTCGTCAAGACAAATGATTCTACCAAAACATCGAAACTACTATGCCAACAATGGTGGTAGTACTGCGCTAAAAATTTAACGTCTAGTTTAGAGGCATTAAATTCATCTGTTATAGCCATTACTATGCTGATTGTGCAGGAGTGGTAGTACCGACCTTACAATGGTGGTTCTACCGATTTCTTGATTTTTCTATGATCTTTGCCCAAACGATCAAATTAGGTTGACAGGGGGTATAAATACTCTTCCACCAGCTCAAGGACAGAAAAAATACTTCGTTTAACATCATTGAGCTAAGAGCATACGCTCCACATCTCGTATACACTTGTTGCATTCATTTAAGATAGTTGAGCCAAAATTCAAGTGCATTCATTCTAGATTGACCCTTGGCACCAATTGTGAGTGGCTCGGTGTTCACCATCTCTAGTGGAATCGATGACTTAATTTGTGGAGACGGTCCAATTCAATTGGGCTTTCCTCAACGTCGATTAGTAAATATCGGTAAGTCTTCTATACCACGTCAAAACATCGCGTGTCTCCATTTGGTTACTTCTTTGTCTCTACTTTTGCATTTATAATTCTTGCTATTAAAATCATCATATCTTGTTAAGCTAGAATCTTTTTTGTAGAGACTTAGCTTGTGGTGTCTTAGCCTTACTAGAATTGTGTAGGTCATGAATTAAAATAGAAATCTTGCTTAGCTCTTAATTTGTAGAAATTAGTTTTAGAAAGCAAGAAATTTTAAGAACCTCCTATTTACCCCCTCTAGTCGGTTATCCTTGATTCTACAAGTGGTGTCAGAGCTTGGTTTCTCATTGATTTAGGCTTAACCATCTAAGAGAGAAAAAGATGGATAGTAAGGGAATTACTATAAGAAAGGCACCTCTATTTGATGATTCAAATTATGCATATTGGAAAATTAGAATATCTATTTATTTAAAAGCCATAAGTTTGAGCATATAAAAAATTGTAAATGAGGGTTACATTATACCTCTTGATCCACTACACCCTACAGAACTTGAGGGGCGTAATGCTCATTTAGATGCTCAAGCAATGAATGCTCTCTTTGGTGCTTTAAATGTGGATGAGTTCAATCGAGTGAGCAATTTGAAAAACGCTCATGATATATGGACCACCCTCTTGGAAATCCATGAGTCAACATCCACGATAAAAGAGACTCTGGATTAAGTATGAGACATTTACAGTGTTGCCACATTGGGATATAAATGAAATGTACTCTCACCTCAACAACATTGTAAATGAACTCAAATGTCTAGCTACGACACTAACCGATATTGATATTATGAGAAAAATGCTTAGGGACTTGCTGGAGAAGTATAAGACTTTGGTAACACTCTTTCTCAACTCTCCCGAGTTGACAGGGATGATGCCAACATAATTCTTGTGCAATCTCATAATCAATAAGTTGAACAAGAAGGACAACGAAGAGCTTTTGGAGCAATCCTCTTCCAAGAGCAAGAATGTCACTGCTTTCAAAACCAAAGTGGTGTCTAGTGGTGAGTCCAAAGATGATGAAGACGATTCTGAGGGGGAATTGGCCCTTCTCATGAGAAGAATGAAAAAATTCATGAGAAGGTGCAAATCAGAATGCTAGTCATGAAAAAAATAAGAAATACTACTCCTATAACGACAACAAACGATACAGCAACATTTGTTGCTATGAATACGATGAGAAGGGGCACATTGCCTTTCATTGCCCTACAATGAAGGATGGCAAGGATGGCAAAAATGAAGCTCACATTAGAAAGTAGAACTTTGATAAGGAGTACACTGACTCCAACTTCGATGAGGATGAGTCTCCTAAGAAGAAGGGACTTGTCGGCATCACCATCAAGGAAGCTCCATCACTCTTCTCGTCTCCCACTTGCCTCATGGTAAAACGAGATAAGGTAAAATCTCTTGATGATGATGAACCTTCATATGATGAGCTTATAGATATATTGGAAGATTTGAATGAATAACTTGGAAAAGAAAAGTCATAATTCAAGATCTTAAAAAAAGAGTATCTCGCTCTTAAAGATTCTTATGAGGAGCTAAAGGAAGCACATGACTTTTTTATACAAGAAAATTCAAACAAATCTCAAACTAGTATTGGTATTACTTGTGATATTATTAATAAAGTGTCTAGTGTAAAAATTGCAATGACTAGCTCATCTACTTCATGTGATGGTTTATTTGCTATGCCATGTTGCTCTAAAGTAGATTCAAATCATGGTAGAAATAAGTTTTTTGATGCTAAACTTGTTGTTGAGAACAATGAGTTAAGAGCAAGTGACTAAGCTTAGTAAAAGCTTGGAACGGTACTTCAAGGGCAAGGATACCCTTAACAAGCTTTTAAGTAAGCAAAGGTGCTCATTCAATAAGAAAGGACTTGGATATGTATCCAAGAAAGGTAAGAAACCGGTTTACAAGCCCACAAGGTTTGTTAAACAAAATGGCAAATATTTCCATAAGTGCCGGGAAGTAGGACACTTGCAACAAACTTGTCCTATTGGTAAGACTCTATCCGTAGGTTTATATGATTCATGTTATATGCTTAAGAAAATCAAGGATGGTAATGTTATTATAAGATTTGTTGATCTTTCAATTTTAGGTGCTAAAAAGAATGATATTTGGGTTCCTAATCCTTGGTCACTAATCTCTAAGGACCTAAACAAATTTGGGTGCCTAAAAGAACCTAATTTTCTTTTGTTGGTGAATTAGAAGACCGATGGAAGGCATTGGATGCTCGGTAGCAGTTGCACTCAACACATGACCATAGACTGGAAGATGTTCACCACCTTGAGAATGGGAGCAATGAGAAGATCACCTTTGGAGACATTAGCAAAGAAAAGGTTCTCGGTTTGGGTAAAATTGCTATCTCAAATGACTTTTCAATTTCTAATGTATTTCTTGTAGAAACATTAAATTTTAATTTGCTATCCATTACTCAATTATGTGATCTAGGATTAATTTACTCATTCTCTAAAGATGTTGTAACCATTTCAAAGGAAAAAAGAAAAAGAACTAATTTTCAAAGGTTTTACATTTGGAAATCCTTACTTGGTTGATTTTACCTCTAGTGAGTCTTGTTTAAAAACTAGTTTAATGGCAAAAACTTTTCTGGGTTGGTTACGGCATGAAGGCTAGGTCATGTGGGCATGATTCAACTTAAAAAGCTTTTTAAGCATGACTTAGTGGTTGGTTTGAAGGACATGAAGTTGAGAAAAATAGATTGTATAGCGCTTGCCAAGCTAGGCAGTAAGATGTAAATTCTCACTGATGAGGACATCCCGAAGGTTTTTATCAAGAGAGGATGGAGATGAACATGTTGCTGTCCAGAATTATTTAATGCTACAAATGGTGAACCAGAGGGAGGCGAGGGAGGAAGGGGTACCACAAACATGAAGGAAAGACAGCCAAGACTAGATGAAGAGTCCATACGCCAATAGAGGAGTTTGTGGGCCTGCGTGCCAATGATGGGCTGAGATTGTTTAATAGTGCTACGCATGAACAGTATCAGGCTGTGCTACAGTATCATGAACAGTATCAGGCTGTGCTACAGTATCATGAACAGTATCGTGCTACAGTACCCGGCCCATGAACAGTGTCATGCTACAGTGCCCGCACGTGAGTAGTACCACATGGAAAATTTAGTGCTAAATAGTTCTTAGGCTGAGACTATATATTGAGGGGTAGACTCCCATTGTAAGTAGACCACCTTTGATAATGGAATACTCTTGTTCTTTCTGTTGGCCGAACCAACTAGAGGAGGATCGTTCAACCTTTTCGCTGGGAATTGGGAGCGCGATAGAACTTCATCTTGTGGTCGTGAAGTTTAGCACGTGTGGTTAGGCGAATTATAGAGTGCTAACTCTTGCATTGGCAACGGGAGATCACTACGATTCGTCGAATCCTCGTGAGTATCTTGATCCTACGTCGAGAAGATCGGGCGATTCGTATCATCTTTGTATCAGAGCGCGGTTTACTCGGTAGAATTATTTACCCTTACTTTTAGATTGATTTGTTTTTGTCCTATAGTCTATTAAACTAAAAAATTGCAACAACAAAATTCAAACCCTAGTTTTTGCATCTGTTAATTGTGTGAGTTTTGTTAAGTTTTGATCCATTAGAATTTTTGTTTAGGTGCTGATCGTTCGTGTTTATTTGCGTAGCTTAATCTTTGTGTCCAATCCAAAATTCAAAAAAAGCGATCTGCTACAGTATGCGATCGCTACAGTACCGCACTGCTACAGTATGCGGTCACTACAGTACCGTGCTGGTACAATACGCGATCTGCTATAGTTGTTCTGATGTGACCACGCCACCAACACGTACGACCGTAGCGGCCAATATCAAGATTGAATTAAAGGTGAATTCGTTTCTTCAACTTCAACACATTTTAAATGAGAATATGATACTACCTAATGATGAAAATATATATATTTATAGCACCACATCACTTTGGAACCAATTGAAGCAAGGGTTCAAGTTGGACAGGTTTTGGAATCCAATTTGGCCTCCAGATTAATTCGGATTCAGCTTGACAGGCCAACTTCAAATGGCCATAACTTTTGATCCAGAAGGCTTCTCAGGGCCCGTGAGTACTCGTTGGAAAGTTCTTGGAGTCTACTTTCAGATGGATCTAGTCTTACCTCCAAACACCACCCGAGCAGATGAGAGACTGCAAAACAAGTCACATCACTTTTCCAGTCCGAGTCAAAGTGGGCCGAGGGCCTTGTAACTTGGGCTATTTGGGCCGGTACTGTTTATGTAAACAGTACCACGGCCATGTGAACAGTAACTAGGAATAGTACCATATCCCTTTTCATTAGATAAATGTGGCTTCCCCCTCCCTTATTTAAGGAGGCCGTACCCCTTTAGTTTTTCTTGGGTTTTTCTTAAGAGATTATTCTGCTTAGCAGTTTCACCGCATATTCGGTTGAGAAACCCCAACTTGTGAACTTAATCTTTATTCGCAATACAAATTGCATCTTTTACTCTCTTGCTTGTGTTCTCGATTCGCTTCCAGGAGATAGCCTTCTTGGCGAGGTCAATCGTGTTCGGCACGGTTGATAACCAACGGAACAGTGGTGTAGTGATTGCGAGGGGTTCGATCTGTTTTGGTCGGAGCCTTTGGATCATCAACGTCGAGTTCTCCACAATCGATTTATCAGTACCTCTCGGAAGATCGGGCCGTCGTCACATCAAGTTCGCTTCTACAGTGCGCGATCTGCTACTGTATTTCCAGAATTTGCTACAGTTCCACATCTAGCTGCAGTGTACCAAAAAAAATCTTGTTGATATTTTTTTTCATCAATTGAGACTAGGTGTTGAATATTGCATCTAGGGTTGGTCTTGAGTATTTTACACTTTGCTGAATATTTGTGATCTGCAAAAAAATTCAAAGGAACAATTAAAGCTAGTTCGGCCTTTAAAAAAAGATAGCTGAAAAAAGAAGAAGAGAAAAAGAAAAAAACATTGGCGAATTTGGGTGAGTTCTTAGTCCATAAATTCAGATTGTGTAGTTCAATTTCTTGAGCAATCTCATGCCCTTACATTCATATCATTGCAATTGGCTAGCGTCTCTCCTAGTACTTGGTGCAAAACGAGCTATCTAATCTTTAATTTCAGATTGCCTCTAGTTAGGTCATTCCTTTGTTTGCATCGAGTCACATTGATCTTTGCGTGTGCGTTCATATACTTCACTTAAATATTTTGGATCAGCACTTAGGCAAAGTATTTTAGCTTGGATTATTACTTAACTTTACAACATCAAGAATTTCAAATTGCTAGGATATACACTTCCATGCCAAGATCCACTAAATAACCGTTGTTGTGCAATTGTGAACACTCTTACATTCGCCTGATCATCACGTTGCTATTGTAGTTTCTACCAAGTGTAAGTTTTTATTGGCCTTAATTCACTTCAGAAAGGTAAAGAACTTTACTTGGGAGAGAAAAGAGTGAGGTTGAGTGTTTTCCACATATATATGTTGCACATCTAACCTGACAGGATATTCAATGATTCGCTTCTCTCGGTGTGAGCCAAATGGGAATGGATCTTTAGTATTTCGTTCCTCTTGGTGCGCCGCCGAGCCCAACAATTTGTATCTTCCTTTCTATGGAAGTGATGATCCAGAGGAGTATCTTGAGTGGGAATGGCGAATGGAGAAAGTGTTTAAATTTCAGAAGCTTCCCAAAGACGAAGAGGTGATGCGAGCCACTATGAAGTTCGAAGACTATGCTTATAGTTGGTGGCAACAATTGTCTGCAAAACGATTCATTAAATCTTGGGTAGGTTTGAAGGTGATCATGAGAAATGAGTTTGTGCCATCCTATTATGAGTGGGGATTGCTTCACCATTTGGAGAGTATCACACAAGGGATTAATAATGTTCAAGATTATTATTTTCAGCTGCAAGATGTGTTGCGTCATGCAGGTGTCACTAGTGAATTAAAAGAGATGGCATACTTCAAAGGAGGTGTCGAATCCATCCATATCCATACTTCAGTTCTTATGCCTCTACTAATGTGACACATGAGAAGATGACCGAGCACGGGACTTTCCCTTCGGTCAAGGAGACATCTTGTGCTGCCCTAATGACACATACAACATTTGAGATGCATCAAAACCCATGTGAGAATGAGAGCTACATAGCCAAATTGAGTGAGAGTGTTAAAAAGAGTGAGCTGTATGATTCAACCATATGTGAGTTTGAGGGCACCCAAATTGAGTGTGCGAGGGATACACTAAAAGAAAAGAGAGAGGTAAATATTAGACAAAGTGAGGTTAATTTTGAAATTAACACATTAATATCTACTTCTAGTGCTGTTTCTCCCATTGTGCAGGTTGATATTAAAGAAGAGGAGCCAAATGTTCAACAACTGGCACCATTGGAGATAAACGATGAGGAGATAACTACAATTAAAGATGAAGTACTTGTTCCATTATTACATCATGATGATTTAATACCTACAACACCTACATTAACTGAGG
Source organism: Dendrocalamus latiflorus (assembly GCA_017311315.1). Classification (NCBI taxonomy): domain Eukaryota; kingdom Viridiplantae; phylum Streptophyta; class Magnoliopsida; order Poales; family Poaceae; genus Dendrocalamus; species Dendrocalamus latiflorus. Next base: position 29,322,057 of record CM029639.1, on the reverse strand, counting down.
AGAACGATAAAGGTAACAATATTGGTGCTGAAATTACTTGTGAAATGGTGAGTAATTGTGAGAACTCATATATGCAATTGAAAATTCCATATTCTAAAATTTCTTTGCTCAATTTACATAATGTGGAATTGATTACTCATAAGGAAGTTTTTACGAGAATATCTCCTGATGATTCTTTGTACTATATCATGTTTGATGATCCTAGAGAGCTATCTAGTGTAATTGAGAATGTTGCCGAAATTTCATATTTAAACTCACTAATTAGTATCTATGCCTACACATATAAGTTCAATTTAATTGGAGATTATGGTGTAGATGACATGTTTTATGTTTACCGAATATGCATTACATGTGATAAGTTTGCTGAATTGAAATTGCATATTTTGGATAAACAATCTTTTGTGCCATATCATGATCACAATGAGAAGAGTTTCAACAATAGTGCTTCATGTTTTAAAAGGTTTGTTAAGCCTACATGTTCATCCTTTAATATACAATCATGTACAAATAATCAGAGTAGCGCAGTTGAAGCATGGAAGACACTTAAAATTTTCTCCTCCATATTTGAACCATTTGATCTAGTTTTGCCCATTAATGACATGTCCACATACTTCGCAAAGTCGAGGATGACTTTTTCTTATGGGAGGGAGAATGACGTCAATGAATACATTGCAATGTATGCATTTGATAGCTGTTGTAGTATTAATTGGTTTGTGCAAAACAGTGAGAATGACACAATAATTGATTCATACATATATCATGCATATGTGTTTTTCGTTTTGTTTACTACACCTCCAAGTAATCATAATGTGATAAATGGAAGGAGTTACTGACAAATATATATACCATGCATACACATTGTATTTTTTGTTTAGTACAATTTCAGGCTATCAAAAGCCGAGGACGTCTTTTCTTCAAGAAGGGGAGGATGATGAGGACATCTCGAAGGTTTCTACCAAGAGAGGATGGAGATAAACATGTTGTTGTCCAGAATTGTTTAATGCTACAAGTAGTGAACCAGAGGGAGGCGAGGAAGGGGCGCCACAAACATGAAGGAAATGCAACCCAAGACTAGACGAAGAGTCCATATGCCAATAGAGGAGTTTGTGGGCTTGTGTGCCAATGATAGGCTGAGATTGTTTAATAGTGCTACGCATGAACAGTATCAGGCCGTGCTACAGTATCATGAACAGTACCGTGCTACAGTACCCGGCCTATGAACAGCACCGTGCTACAGTACCCGGCCCATGAACAGTGTCATGCTACAGTCCCGCACGTGAATAGTACCACATAGGAAATTTAGTGCTAAATAGTTCTTAGGCTGAGACTATATATTGAGGGGTTGTAAGCATACCACTTTTGATAATAGAATACTCTTGTGCTTTTCTGTTGGCCGAACCAACTAGAGGAAGAATTGGGAGTCCATCGAAATCAAGATCGTTCAACCTTTCCGCTGGAAATTGATAGCGCGATAGAACTTCATGTTGTGGTTGTGAAATTCAGCATGTGTGGTTGGGCGAATTATAGAGTGCTAACTCTTGCATTGGCAACGGGAGATCACTACGGTTCGTCGAATCCTCATGAGTATCTTGATCCTATGTCGAGAAGATTGGGCAACCCCGTATCACTCACCCTTCTAAAAGTATCATGTGAACCTCTAGGCCATTAGAGCTCTTACATATGGTTTAGCCATTATAGATGATTACTCTAGATATACATGGGTATTCTTCTTACAGGACAAGACCGAAGCCTTCGGTATTTTCAAAAGTTTTGCAAAAGACCCCAAAACGAATTTGATTTCAAAATAAAGAAAATCCATAGTGGTAATGGTTTTGAGTTCAAAAACACTAAAATTGAAGATATTTTGTGAAGAACTTGGAATAAAGCATGAGCTTTCCACTACCTACACTCTGAAACAAAATGGAGTTGTAGAGAGACAAAATTAAACATTAATTGAGATGGCTAGGACAATGCTTGATGAATGTAATACTTTTGATAACTTTTGGGAATAAGCAATTAACACCGCTTCTCATGCCATAAATCGCCTTTATTTGCATCGTCTTTTGAAAAAGATTTCTTATGAGCTTCACATTGAAAGAAGACCGAATATTTCCTACTTTTGAGTATTTGATTGCAAATGCTATATCTTAAGAAGGGGTGTTCAGCTCTCTAAATTTTAAAGTCGATGTGATGAAGGTTTCTTGCTTGGTTACTCTTCAAATATTAAACCTTGTCGTGTTTTTAACAAAAGTTCTGGTGTAGTTGTAGAAACTTGTGATGTTCAATTTGATGAGACTAATAGCTCGCAAGAAGAGCAAGTGAATTTGAATGATATAGGTGATGAAGGACTAAGACAAACAAAAGTGAATATGCAAATTGGCGAGATCAAACCAAAGGAAGACATAAGTAAATCACCTTCATCAAAAGAAGTTGAACCTCCTACCTACAAGAAATAGACTTGGAAGACAAAGAAGACCAACCTTCAACACTACCACCAAAGATGCACAATGTGATTGCAAAGGATCATCCAATAGATCAAATATTGGGTGACGTGAGTAAGGGTGTTCAAACTCGTTCTCATGTAGCTTCGCTTTGTGAACATTACTCTTTTGTTTCTTTTCTTTAACAAAAGCATGTAGATAATGCACTAGACGATTCCGATTGGGTGAATTCAATGTATGAAGAGCTAAACAACTTCGCTCGAAACGACATTTGGACATTGGTGGAAAGACCCAAGGAGCACAATATAATTGGCACAAAATGGGTCTTCTGTAATAAATATGATGAAAATAGAGTTGTGGTAAGAAACAAGGCAAGATTAGTTGCTCAAGGTTTTACTCAAGTAGAGGGTTTACATTATGATGAAACTTTTGCTCCCGTAGTTAGACTTGATTCTATTCGCATATAACTGTAACACCCCAAGACCCACATTACCCAGGGATGCCACTAAAACCACTCCACAACTAGCCAAATTACAAGATAAAATAATCTGGCAACAATTCCTAAACAAGATAGTATAAGCGGAAGCATAAACAACTAAGGAATAACAGGATAGTGATAACAATTCAATGTTTAAAACATCCTCCAACATTTTAATCTAAAACATAGCTCACAAATTTAAAATTATTAAGTTAATATAAACAAAGCTATGCAAATGTCTAGAATCCTTTCAACTTTATTACAGCATAAAAATATGATTCACGTGCATCAGTGTGGTGCCGCTCTACCCTTCCCATGCATGCTCAAAGTCCCACCTGTAGGCAGGGGAAACAAGGGTGAGATAAAATCTCAGCAAGCAAACTGTTTAACAAGCTAATTAAACTACAATAGTTTAATCATCAACATTTAATCTTCCATAAATAACAATGTTTATATCCTCAACCTCAAATCACATCAATGACGGTAGAGCATTAGCAAATAAATCTTATTTGACTACTTTAAAACCTCAACCACTACCACTACTAAAGACAATAAAGCATATGTATGTTTTACTTCAATACTTTATTATTTCTCACATCCACAATTGCTATCAACAATTACTACAAGAGAAAAGAATCTCATGCCACAATCACAACCCTTACCATACACAAGGGACGAACCCCATTCCACGACCACATCCACAATCCTCATACCACAAATAGCTCACATGAGCCAATTCCACATCACAACTATGAAGTTGTATATTCTACATTACAACTATGAAGTTGAATATGCCACAAAGTAACTTCACCACAATATATTGCATATGTATGCAAATGATCTTTGCACAATGCAATGCATATGAATGCTTTCATGCTATGCTCCACATCACTCTTTCCCAGCGGGATAAGAGGTGCATCGTATTACGGCAATATACGATGCTGTACCGGTACAGTCGCGGCTAGGTGCGGCGACATCCACATATGCAAATGTCATGATATGATATGAATGATATGATAATCATAAACCACATGAATTCCAACCTCAAAGGAGCATCAACATGCTCACAACATATCCACAACCACATATCCACCACATATTTGTTTTCATATTCCGCAATAGCACACTAAACAAATTTCCACATGATTACGAGCAAATTATCCAAGCGTATCAATTGATCAATAATTGCTACCATCACAACCACAAGTATTCACTAAGAATACTACCACTTAGACCACAATATACTTGTAAAGGTTTCTACCCCACAACTATATAGATTCACCAAAAACAATCCCGCATATCAACAATTAATCCATCAAGATCATAAGCAATTGAATTCATAAAAACACTACCATCTGGACCACGTTAAGGAAACATGTAACAAAGACATAGCATCACCAATTAATAGAATTAATTAATGTGAAGGTAGAATAATTAACGAGTTAAACAGTAGCACATCCGCTACGTTTACTTGCCTCAACCGTTGAAGCGAAGCAGTCACGTGCGCTCAGGAGCAAAACCACCTGTCCACAAGGTATCTCTCAGCACCATGCTACAGCAAACAAAGCGTGATTTAAAGATTAAAGACGTCGCTAGAACCCCGAACCCGCACATACTCCTCTCCGCTCAACGATTCACAATCTACCCACTACAGCAGCGCTGCTTAATATTTTCGTATCTTTTTTTTTAAAAATATTAATCCAATTACAGAAAACGATATATCTCTGGTTTCATCACTTGAATGCCTACATTTTTCATGTAGATCACACATTTTTATTTTGATCATAGCTAGGTGTAATTTAATGCACTAAACAGAGGAAATTCTCTGTTCTGTCAGACTGGACAGCAAGATTCAAATGCATCCCAACAACAGTACAGGGATCCAAAAAATATACTTTTTATACAGCAGCTATAATTATGAATTCCCTACAACTTTTTAAATTGCGTCCATGATCATAAAAATCATTTACTACCTCTAAATCACACTTGAACAGCAGTCTGTCCCAATCTGCTCCCCTGACAGACAGCGATATTCCCGACTCTACTACGCCCAGATCCCGTGGCCAAAAATTCTGACAAAAATCCAGAAGATGGGTTTCAAAGTCCTCTACGATTTTCCGTTTGGGAAGATCCGCAGAAAAAAGCGTTTCATGTGTCGAAACCATGCAAACAGATGCGCTGCGCGAATCAATCTACAGGCAGACAGCAGGTAATCTCTAATCGGGCAATCAATCTATTAATTCCCTTCAAATTCCGTGCCAAGAACCCTAATTACTCCATAAAACAGAGGGTTTGGGATGGAGAAAAATTACCTAGATGATCCCTTGGGATCACCCCTTTTCTTCCTCCTCTCCTTCCTTTTCCTTCCTTCTTCTCCTTCTCCTTCCTCTCCTTGGCTCCAAGGGCAGCAGCAATGGGGGGGGGGGGGGGGGCGGCCACAGGGGGGAAGAAAGGGGAGGGGGTGGCGGCTGGCTTGGGAGAAAAGGGGGGAAGGGCTGTAGGGTTAAGGGGGGTGCGGCCACCCCCTTGGGCCTTGGCCCAGGGCGGTCGGCCCACTCCCCAGGCAGCCCACTCTGGGTTTTTAATTTAATTTTTAATTTATTTTATCCATTTTATACTGTTCTATAATTTCTATTTTTCCCTTCCCGTGATTTACCGAAAAAAAACCGGCGACTCCGCGATTGTTTTAAAAACTTACGCCGAATCGACGATCAGGGTATTACAATGACTTACCTTTGCATTACCTTTTGATATCAAATTATTTTAAATGGATGTTAATAGTGCATTGTTGAATGGTAAAATAATGGAACTTGTATATGTTAAACAACATCCTAGTTTTGAAGATTATAATTAAGAATCCTAATCATGTGTACATACTCTCAAAGGTGCTATATGGTTTGAAACAAGCCCCTAGAGTATGGTATGAGTGCCTTCACGATTTTCTACTTTCAAAAAGATTCAAAATTGGGAAGGTTGATACTACATTATTTACTAAAATTATTGATGATGATTTCTTTGTATGCCAAATTTATGTTGATGATATTATATTTGGTTCTACTAACCAAGACTTTTGTAAAGAACTTCGTGGTATGATGTCTAGGGAATTTAAAATTTCCATAATCAAGGAGTTAACCTATTTCCTTGGACTTCAAATCAAGCAACTCAAGGATGGGACATTCACAAGCTAAACGAAGTACATAAGAGATCTATTCAAGAAGTTTGGCATGGAAGATGCAAAACCCATCAGGACTCCCATGGCAACAAATGGACATCTTGATCTCAATGAGAGAGGTAAATTGGTAGATTTAAAGCATTATAGATCCATGATTAGTAGTTTGCTTTATCTTACCGCATGTAGGCCTGATATCATGTTTAGTTTTTGCATGTGTGGACGTTTTCAAGCATCACCAAAATAGTGCTATTTAACAGCCGTAAAAATAATTCTATGATATTTAAAGCATTCCTCTAGCATTGGTTTATGGTATCCTAAAGGTGCTAAATTTGACTTAATTGGATATTCGGATTCTGATTATGTGGGTTGCAAAGTGGATAGAAAAAGCACTTTGGGAAGTTGTCAATTGTTAGGAAGGTCTTTAGTTTCATGGCCATCCAAGAAACAAAATTGTGTAGCCCTTTCCACCGTCGAAGCCGAATATGTTTCTACAGGTAGTTGTTATGCTTAATTGCTATAGATGAGGCAAATATTGATAAATTATGGGATCAAATTTGATAAGATGCCTCTTTTATGTGATAATGATAGTACTATGAAAATAGCCAATAACCCGGTCTAACACTCAAGAATCAAGAATATAGATATACGCCACCACATCTTGAGAGATCATGTGAGCAAGGAAGATAAAGTCATTAGCCACATTTGAACCGAAGACCAATTAGCGGATATTTTCACCATACCATTAGATGAAAGTCGCTTTTGCAAGTTGAGGAATAAGTTAAATATCATAGACTATTCGATTGTTGCTTAAACTCATGCCTCATGCCCTTTGCTCTCATTTGGTGTTATTGGAGCTTTTGAGAGCACTATTTTCAAATTATTATTCAATTCCTTCTCAAAAACCTTTATGTTTGTAAAAAACTATGTTTTTGGATATTGTTTAGCTTGCTCAATGCATAATGATCCTAAATGATCTGTATTTAAGTGCAAAACTAGGGATCATTTACATAATTCTCAAAATTCCAAGATCTATCCTTGAAGTTCTAGAAAAACTAGAACTACCGATGTGTGTCTTACGATATTACTGCTGGGTAGATCTATCGATGTGTAACACATGGTACTACCACTTTCCGATACTACCAGCATTGAGATCATGGTACTACCACGTCAGTTGGTGAAGCAATCAACGAAGACTATTTTGTCAAAAAAAAAGGGTCCAGAGTGGTCGAAGACCAGCATGCTCGAAATGAGACCTTTGTGAAGTGCATTAACTATCTTTGCACAACCCCTTTAACTCCTCTCTCCCTCTCTCGAGTGGTACTTTCGTTTGCTTTTGTACTCTCTCCCCGAAGAACTCCTCCAAATCCCGTTTAGAAATCCCCTGATCCTCTCAAGATTTTTCTTGTCCCTATTGATTTCTTGGTGCCTGATGGTTCCTCTCCCTCGGATCTCAAGGTAAAAGTGCCTCTCAATCCCCTCTTTTGCCTTGCTCTCGAACCCTAGGTCAAAATTAGGTCTCTTGGCAAATATTGATGATTTAGTGAGTTTTTCTTTCGCAAATTGCTAAAACTAGTGTCTTATGATGATTATGCATCTATTATGTGGATTCAATCCATAAGAGACACAGAAAAATTGAAGCATTGTTTGCCCTAGAACTTGTTCAGAAAAAGCGGTACTACCGCTCCTCGAGCGCGGTACTACCACCGTGCGATTGTACCAGCCATTGAACGGTAGTACTACCACCTTATGAACGTCGGTACTACCAATTTTTCTAACAAGCTAGACACTTCATTCCATTCATCCTTGAACCTGTCATCTGTTCTAACTTCTCCTTGTCATCTGTTCTCTCCTATTTGAAGATGCCAAGGACTAAGAATACCATTCGCAAGAGCTATGGCTCTTCTTCCCAAGTACCCACTCTTTCTCAACCAGAGACTACTCCTCAGTGCTCTACAACTAATCTAGAGGCAGCTCAGAAGGGTGGAGAGGATAGAGGTAAGGCTCCTGCTCCTGAGTAAGAATCTGAACCAGCAAATGAGGAGAGCTTATCCTAGGAGGCAAGTGAATATGATGAAGAGATGGAAGAACTTGAGGAGCAACCACTTAACCTAAAGATGATCACCAATGATGAAAACACCATCTTCCATCAACAAAATCAGTTTATGTTACCAAGGACATCTACAAATATGAGGTTTCACACCAGCTTTCAACGGATGGTGTATGCACAAATGTATGCCCCCACAGGCAATTTACTGATCATAAGTATGTGGATTGAGACCATCTGAACTCTCTAGACAAATATGATGGAACATATCGGCTATTTCAAAGGGTTGGTATTCATGACCTCGTTGCTCTAAAATATGACTATAATGAAGAATTCATCCAGCAATTCTATGCCACATTATATATATCTCCATATTTCACCATTTGGCATGGATGCCAGGGACCACTTATTTGGATCGCTAGAGGAACGAATTTGAGCTAGCTTTGAGGACTGAGTCAAGTAGCTATGAGAAAGTCTATGACAGACCTACACTATTAGTTTCTACCTAGACAGAGTATTATGATGCAAATGTCAGTTATACTCCGAGCAAGCTAGCCGATCTTCTTCCTATTCCCAGCTTAGTCAACAGAATCATCAATCACATCATTCTCCCTAATAGTGGGAACTTCGATGCCATTAGAGGACATGCTTGGAACATAATCGACAACACCATTCATGGAAGGAGGTTCGATGTGGTAGATCTCATCATTCGGGAAATTGCCTCTTGAAAGAATGATCGAGTCAAAAGAATAAACTATGCTCCATACATCATGGCTTTGATCATCCAGGAGACCGAATATCATGGAAGCTTGGGATCCACCCATAAGCCTTACAAGCCATGAGAGGGTCCTCCTATCCCTGCAGCTCCTCATCCCCGGGCCCAACAAGAAGAAGATACACCAAAAGAAGAGCAAGTTTCTCTTTCTCAGATCTATTCTGGAGTGCTGAGGTTGGAGGGATGCCAATTGGAAACAACTGAACAATTTTCCTCCTTGACTGCCATAGTTTCTACTCTCGGGGACAGTGTATCCTCTCTTGAGCATGTTGTAGCTTGTCCTCCCTCTCTAGCTCGATACAGCCGCCATCGCTGCCGTGATCCTTTGCCTCAGGGACCGTGGGAGTAAACCTTTTTGGTATTTAGATGCCAAAGGGGGAGAAGAAAAGGAAGGTGCAAAATGGGGAGAAGCTAAGAGAAGAAGGAAGTCAAGAAAATAAATTATCAACTATATAATACCTATATGATATGTCTCTTTGTCATGTAATGAACTTGTTATGGTATTGTGTTCTATGCTTTGTGGACATGCTATTATGTAATATGTTGAACTTGGGAAACATGATTAAGTTATATAACTCTCTATGAATTTCATTCTCTATCTTGTTAAGTTTGAGTATGGTGGTGTCAGTTTTGTCAAGTTTAACAAACAAAAGAAACTCCACCAAAATTTTCAAAAATCTCTACATGTACCTACAAAGTAATTTCTCAAATTTATATGCACATGTTTAGGGAGAGCTTTCTTTCAAATGACTTTAAAAACAAATAATTCTTAAAACTCTTTTATGCTCATAAGCAAGAATTACTTGTTTTTCAAAGTTGCCACAAGAATATACAACTCGTTTCTCAACAAGTGGTAATTTAAAATTCTATCTTTCATTCATATTGGTTGGGTTGTCATCAACTACCAAAACGGGGGAGATTGAAAGCATCTAGGCCTCTAAAAATTGTTTTGGTAATTAATGACAAAATATGAATATGGGACTAATATGTATATCGAGTGTTTGAAAGGTTTAGTCCTGGTGACGAAAGTGACAAAAAATGCATGCTATGGATTATCTTGAAGATCAATATGATCCAAGACAAAAGTATCAATAGCCTAGGATATTTTACCTTTCACCAGTCATAGGATAAAAGGTTGGAAGACCAGATTTTAGGTTAGGTACCGTACTGTTAAGAGGGATCATGATTGGTAGCTTAACAATATGTTCTTGTGTCATTGGATCAATTTAGAATCATACATACACATAGAATTTAATTTGAAAGCCAACTATGCAATTCTCAGAAAAATCGGTAGTATCAGAGTTTACATGGCAGTACTACCACATCGTGGTATGACCGGGAAGTTTGTGCGGAACTATCGCACCCCGGTCGTACAGAAACCTAGTTGGTAGTACATTTTTTCTAGAGAGAAACCTTTGGAGCACATTTGCTGCCCTAGAAAATGGTAGTACCAGAGTTAGAATGGAAATTCTACCACACCGTGGTATGATCGCAAATCTCTAGCAGTAATACCGTATATCAGAAGTACTGAACTCTAGTTGATGGTACGTTATTTCCAGAGAGGACGAAATTTTGGTCCACAAGACAAACGGTAGTACCACCCCAGTAAACGGTACTACCAAAACATCAGAACTACCACACGTACAACAGTAGTAGTACCACACCCAAAATTTAATGGCTAGTTCAGAGGCATTAAATTCATCTGTTATAGTTGTTACTATGCAGATTGTGCAGGAGTGGTAGTACCGGCCTTACAATGACACTATTATTGATTTTCTTGATTTTTTATGAGCTTCTCCTAAATGGTTAAATTTGACTGGTGGGGGCTATAAATACTCTTCCACCAGCTCAAGGACAGAAAAAGAGACTTCGTTTAACATCCTTGAGCTAAGAGCATACTCTCCACACCTCATATACACTTGTTGCATTCATTTGTGGTAGTTGAGCCAAAATTCAAGTGCATTTATTCTAGATTGATCCTTGGCAATTGAGTTCTATCAAGTGAAGGTCATGGTTTATTACTCTTGATTCTTGCTGGCACCTAGACGGCTGGGCGAAAATTTACGCGGTAACCTCTTCAAGAAGATTGTGAAGAGGCCTGGTGCCAATTGTGAGTGGCTTGGTGTTCGCCATCTTCGGAGCAGAGGAAGAACAATCACTAGTGGAATCGAGGAGTAAGACTTAATTCGTAGAGCCAGTCCAATTCAATTGGGCTTTCCTCCACGTCAATTAGTAAATACCAGCAAGTCTTCGATACCACGTCAAAACATCGCATGTCTCCATTTGGTTACTTTTTTGTCTCTACTTTTGCATTTATAATTCTAGCTATTAAAATCATCATATCTTGTTAAGCAAGAATCTTATTTGTAGAGACATGGCTTGTGGTGTCTTAGCCTTACTAGAATTGTGTAGATCTTGAATTAAAATAGAAATCTTGCTTAGCTCTTAATTTGTAGAAATTAATTTTAGAGAGCAAGAAATATATAAGTGAAGAGGCCTGGTGCCAATTGTGAGTGCCTTGGTATTCACCCCTCTCTAGATGAAGAGATGGAGGTAGAGGGTGAACATTGACGGGTATGAGCTACAGAAGGAGAAAGAGATATATTGTGTTGCATAAACAAAAAGAAAGATGAGAAAAGAGAAAGGTGGAAATTGATAAGTGATATAATTGTGATGTTGTTCTTATTATTTATTATGTACTTAGTCATGGACTCACTCTTACTTTATTGTTGTTTTTAGGTGAATGTTGAAGGCGACATGCATAGGTGGGAGTAGGACGTGTGATATTGCACTTTTGTATCTCTTTACTCCACCTAACGATCAATTGTTTATTGTCATAATCAGTTTAGTACTATCCATGCGATAACTAGATGCTTAATGGTTTCCCTTAGTTTTTTATGATTCATAATGTTGCTACTTGATACGTTCCTAGGTTTAGCTTATTAATTCATTCATTTTAGCAATTATTTGGTTCATCTTAACTTTAATTTATTGATTACCGTGTTGCTGAAAATTTTGATTTATTATGTTGAATGGTTATTCTTCAAGCCTACTTGTTGCATTGATTAAATGATGGTTTAATTGGATAGTGCTTGTAGTTGTGAATGACATTATGGGATTTTGAGAAGTCGGGTGTTATGGCTTCTGTAGGATTGGCAATGGTAACAGAGGGGGTGAATGGTGCCTTTTACAAATCTTCCCCCAAATATCTAGAGATCTTTCACTCCAATAGCCAAAGAGCTAAGAGATCAGATTTGACAGCCTAAATCCTAGTAACAACCCAAAATAGCAAGGTCTCACATATTCAACACCTAACAGGTCAAACCGCCACTAGAGATGTAGTCTGACTAGCCACAACCCGCTGATCTAACCAGCGACTGGTCAGACCAGGCCTAGGAGTAGTCTGACCATTCCCCTATTCGTTGAACAGAAAATCAGTCTGAGCCAAAACCAAATTCACACATCAAAATCCATGTCCAAATTATTTTAAACTTTACACAAACGTTGCTCAGGGTCTTAGAAACTAATCCATCCAAGGATTGCCAGGATCTTGGCCAAAGTTCCAACCTTTACTCAAAATATGCAAGGTTAAAACTGGGCAAATCTTAAAAACTTGAGATACAACTTGCTCATGGGTTAAGAATAGCCAAGATGTTTCTAGATAAATTCTCACATATCACAACAAGCCAGACCAACCACAGATTCGAAGCAAAAACCCTCGGAACAAGATCCTCAAGAAAAGCTCCAAATCAAGTAAGAATTGAGCAACTTCAAAGTCTTGCAAAACCACAGTGCCTAGATGGATAAGATTTAATATACATGAGATATCCCCATCATTTACATGTCCTTGGCACGTATCGAGATTAAGAAAATGAGAGAAAAGGCAAATAACCAACAATAACAAAAGTAAATCAACCAAGATAAGAACACTCAATGAGAGATGAACAAAGTTGATCTATTGCTACTTGAAGATGAAGGTTTCACAACCACTCTATATGGAGGACAAGAGACTACACTACAACGCTCACTCTTCTCTCTCAAACCCTAACCCTAAAACTCAAGATTGAAAATGGTTGGGATGGTTGGCTTGAAAGCTTCCATCCCTAACCCATTAAGTAGATTGAGTAACTTTCCCACATCTACCATAGTGGATACTATCTACAAGCACAACCAGGAAAACCCATTAACCCCACACAATATGAGTTTTACACTCACACTTAACATATGCATGCTTTTCAAAGTATATGAGCCCGAACCCGCTAAGTCATTAGCCTTTGATCCGCTTCATGATCAGAGTGAATAACAAATTCTTTAGGCCAAAGATAATGCTGCCAAGTTTCAAGCACACGACCAAAGCATAAAATTCTTTATCATACACAGGATAGTTCAATTGAGCACTTCCTAGTTTCTCACTAAAGTATGCTACCGGTTTTTCTTCTTGCATTAAAACACCACCAATACATATTCCACTAGCATCACATTCAATTTCAAAAGTCTTAATGAAATCAGGCAAAGCGAGCAATGGTGCTTCAATTAATCGTTTCTTTAGTTCTTGAAAAGTGTTTTCCTATGATGTACCCCATTCAAACACAACACCCTTTTTAGTTAACTCATTTAATGGGGCGGCAATGGTGTTGAAATATTTAACAAAATGACGATAAAAGCTAGCAAGACTATGAAATCTTTAATGGGGCGGCAATGGTGCTGAAATCTTTAACAAAATGACAATAAAAACTTGCAAGACCATGAAAACTTCTGATTTGACTAACATTCACAGGTGTATGCCAATTTTTAATTGCTTCAGTTTTAGATGCATCTACCTCAATGCCTTGTTCAGAAACAACATAGCCCAAGAACACAACTTTATTGGTACAAAAAGCGCATTTGTCCAAATTAGCATATTGTTGGACCGAAATGGCGACAGAGGGGGGGGTGAATGTCGATCTTTAAAAATCACCCCCAACAAATATCTTCTTCTCCAATAGCTATGGGAGCTATGAAGGTAGAAGACAAGTACTTACAAGAAGAACAACAGCAGAGAAAACCAGATCTAGAAAGAAGCAATCAAGAAAAACAAATTCAGCGCAAGTCTGGCTGCAAGCGGTAGTACCGCTGAGACGAGCGGTAGTACCTCTGGGCGGTAGTACCGCTATGCCGAGCAGTAGTACCTCTTGCCGGAGACGTTCGGACCGTCCGAACGTTTCATCGCTGCCGATCGGACTGGTCCGAACATGGGCGGTAGTACCGCTGAACCGAGCGGTAGTACCTCTCCAGGAGCGGTAGTACCTCTCGAGAAAAACAGCAAACAGAGCAGGCGACAGAAGCTTCGGATTTTTGGCTAAATCAAAGGTTTTCTTTCAAACTTTTTGGTCCAAAGCCTTACTACAACATACTAAATAGCAAGGAGACTTTGGGAAACAAAGAAATCACACCAAGAAGCAAGAATTTCAGATTATGACAAAAATCTGAAATTTTGCAAGAACAAGACCAAAACTCAAATTACTCCTACATCGTTGATCCTTTGGCTATAAAACTTTGAGGATATATTAGCAATAGCCATGGGACTCTCCAGACCAAATTTCATGCCATCACACAAAGGGAATCAAGATTTTCATCAAAACCCTAGAGATGAAAAAGATGAACAGAGGGAGGCCAAAACCCAAAACTGAAATTAAAACGAAGTTTGCTCTTGGGAAACTTGATCAAATGATCTGGAGGCAACATCCCAACCTAGAGCAACCCATTTTGGGCCTTCCCAGCAAGGAACAACTCAAATCTCAAAAAGTCAAGAACTCAAAAGGATGAACGAAGAACAGAGAGGAGCGCGAGAGAAAAACATCAACGATTTCATTCCAAAACAAAAGAGGATTACAGAGGGATACGGAGAACTACGTCCCCATACGCATGGACATTAGAACCAGGGATGATTACATGGAATCTCTACTCAATCCCTCTCCTCATCCTCTCCAAAACAAGAACACAACCCACTACATGTTTCTTGGAGAGGAGACACACAGAGAAGCTACGAAGGGAGACACCCTCTGTCTCACACACACACTCTCACCAACTAAAGAGCAAAGGGAAAACAACCTCCCAAAGCCTCTTTTGACTCAAGAAACCCTAATTCTCTCTAGAATCCATTCAAGTGTTCAAGTGGGCATGCAGCCCTCTCCACCTATTTATAGCCCATGGCTAACGGGTCTCCGCCCCGTTACGCCCGCTATTTCCAACGGAGCCCGCTCCCGCTTGTGCAGTCTTGCGAATTTCCCGATTCGCCCCTCTGCACCTTCCGGGAAGCTTCCACGCTCCTTATCTCGCACGCCTCGCAACCACCTCGAGTCCACGTCGTCTTCGACACATCCTGACTGTTCTGACCTCAGCGCCACCTGCGCCTAGTCTAGTCCACCGTGTGTCGCCACGACTCCACCCGATGTCCTGCAGCCACACAGACAAGAAACACATCAAATAGCACCGCTCGATACATGAAAGCATAAACACCATCATACTTACCACAGCAAAGTCCAAACCTGTCGAATCATCAGAATATGCAACCTAATCCAATACGACCAAGTTTGACCAAGTCCGACTGATCCCGATTGCGCCACGCAACGACTCGACTCCGAACCACCCAAACCAAACTCGACTTATTTAAACCAATGTCAATTACTCATCACTCACATGTGTTCACCTCCACATGGTCCATCAATCTCCCCCTTGATGAGTATATTGACAAACCCCGAAAAAGCGCAAAGTTGAGTTTGAGTTTGAAGAATCCAACATGGTCCAAAGACGGGAAAGAACCAAATGACCATATTGACAGAAGGAACACTAGAGCAACACCTGAAAGATCAAATTGTTCTCCAATGCTCTAAACTGTTCCCAAAAGACTTTTTCTTCTCTATTCTCCCCCTTTTGGCAATAAACACATCAAGATGCAAAAGAGAGATATGACATGAGAATTATCTAGATTGACATCAAGATGGCAATGGATGAATATGGCTGAAGTTTGTTTATTTTAAGCATTTAGAGCCATGAGAATTATCCATAATGACCATAATGAGATACACCAAGCCATAACTCTATAAAAAGCTATCTAGATCATGACATGACATGTATAAGCTAGCTAGAATACATAGATGACAATCTGAAATATAGTGCATTAAGTGAGAATGTCAAGTCATCAAGAGGTAAAGTCTAACTAGAGATACCCAAGGATGATGCCGGCCATGTCAATTAAGCTAAGCGGAACCAAGAAGCTAGTATTGAGACCAACTAGAGTGCTATGCTCAAGAATGAAACATTTGCGCAAGTACTTGGTTCTTTTTGTAGATTAAGCAAATTGAGCACAAATGACATATTTTCTTTTGAAACTTATGGTCATTTTCAACCAATATTTTTATCATGTGCTAGATCTCAAGCCTTATGCGACTACTCCAAGCGATAAGCTTAAGAAGATAGTCTAGGTCATCCAAAACTCCCCCTGAGTTCATACCTAGTGCAATGGCAAGCCGTCTCATGAGAAAGAATTGGTGAAATCAGTTTTTTCGCACAAAAGAGATCTTTTTGTTTTGTAAACATGTTGTACTACCTCATGCTACATCAAGAGACTAAAGAAGCTCAATCTAAGGCTCAATAAAAGATTCAACGCTCAGCTAAGCCTAGTTGACATGGCATGAATCATAAAAGATAGCTCAAGAAGGACTAGACTCAAATGCTAGCATGACAAGTTTTAATTCAAGTTGAGCAATTTTAATTGACTTATTATGGCAAAAGCTAGTCTACACATACGATGTCATGATCAAGCTAGAGACTTAAGCACAAGGCATGGCAAGGTGTAAAGCATTGTAAATATGTCATAACAGGATAATAATCAGGGCTCAACGTAGTTATATTATAATGCAAAAATGCTGAAAATACAAAAAAATCCAGCTCCCCCTCAACATGAGATGCAACTTTTAGTTCAAGTTGAGTTAAGTCACAATTAAGCTCCAGAAGCTCCCAAATGAACTCCCCTGAACCAAAGCAATAAATCGAGAAGCTGGGAAAGAAAACAGCAAACAGCAAACAGGCAGTCTTTAAAGCATAGATAAGATATAGAGACAACTATGGCTCAGACAGACTATCATCTACCCCATATGACTCCAGGACTATTAGCTTGACCGTAAAACACACACTAGAGAGCAAACACGTACCCTGTCTACCCGAGGGTGGCCCAACCCTCGCTAGAACCTACAAGAAGTGAGTGAGCTCAATCTAGTGAGATACGAAGCAGCTAATCAGAGGCATCCTGGAAGCACAAGATAAGAGTAAGAAGTCTAAGCAACTAGACAAGAGAAGCACTCTAACCTATGCTAGAAGGACTAAGCCCGATGCACCCCGAGTGCAAAGCAACAGAAATGAGACAGAAGCATAATCAATAAAGTAAAGCAGTAAAGCCCAAAGCTCCCCCTCACTACAGTCCATAAGGACAAACCACCCCAAGCTCTCCCCGCAGAGCTGAAAACCTCGAACTATCCAATGGCTTGGTGAAAATGTCAGCCAACTGGTGGTCACTCTCCACAAACTGGAGCACTATGTCACCCTTCTCTACATGGTCTCTAAGGAAGTGGAAACGGATATCGATGTGCTTGGTCCGAGAGTGTTGCACTAGGTTCTTAGCAATGTTAATCGCAGAAGTGTTATCACAAAAGAGTGGAACACTGTCGATAACTAACCCAAAGTCCCGCAGGGTCGAAGCCATCCAGAGTACCTGACTGCAGCAGCTGGCTGCAGCAACATACTCGGTCTCTGCGGTGGACTGTGCAACACCGGACTGCTTCCTAGAAGACCAAGAGACGAGAGAAGTGTCAATGAATTGGCAAGTGCCAGAAGTGCTCTTCCTATCTATCCTACAGCCGGCAAAGTCTGCATCTGAGAAGGCTCTCAAGGAAAGACAGGAAGAAGAAGAGTACCAGATACCATAGTCAATGGTAGCTCGAAGGTACCGAAAGATGCGCTTCACCGCCTGGCGGTGAGATACGCAAGGGGAGGCCTGAAAACGAGCACACAGACACACAGAGAAGTGTATGTCTGGTCTCGAGGCAGTGAGGTAAAGAAGGGAGCCAATCATACTTCTGAACTCTTTCTGGTCAACTGGCTCGCCGTCCTCATCTGGGTCAAGATAGGCTGTAGAAGCCATGGGAGTCGACACAGGCTTACCATCACTCATGTCGAAGCGTCTCAGGAGGTCACGAGTGTACTTGCCCTGATGCAGAAAAGTACCCTCCCGAGTCTGCTTGATTTGGAAGCCAAGGAAGAAGGTCAACTCGCCCATCATACTCATCTCAAACTCGGTGCTCATGACATCTGAGAACTGTGAAACCAGAGTATGAGAAGAGCCGCCAAAGATGATGTCATCGACATAGATCTGGACGAGTAGAAGGTCATTGCCAAGCCTACGGATAAACAAGGTCTTATCTACTTTACCCATTTCAAACCCATGACTCAACAAGTAGGACTTAAGCCTCTCATACCAAGCTCTGGGGGCCTGCTTAAGTCCATACAATGCTTTGGAAAGCTTGAAGACATGGTTTGGGTATTTGGGGTTCTCGAAACCAGGAGGCTGTCTGACGTAGACTTCTTCCTCAATAAAGCCATTGAGGAAGGCACTCTTGACGTCCATCTGGTAAAGCTTGAAACCCTTAGAAGCTGCAAAGGCAAGCATGATTCTAATGGCCTCAAGTCGAGCCACAGGGGCAAAGGTCTCCTCAAAGTCTAGACCCTCAACCTGAGAAAACCCCTGAGCTACCAGTCTAGCCTTGTTTCGAATGACTACCCCATCCTCACTCTGCTTGTTTTTGAACACCCACTTGGTTCCAATAACATTGTGACCTCGCGGGGGCTCAACAAGCGACCAGACCTTGTTTCTCTCAAAATTCTCTAACTCCTCATGCATGGCATTGACCCAAGACTCATCGGAAAGAGCATGAGAAACATCTTTGGGCTCAAAGGAGGCAATGAAAGCAGAATGGAGACAGAATTGAGATAAGCCAGATTTTGAGCGGGTAACACGCTCGAAAAGATCTCCAATGATCTGCTCTGAAGGATGAGCTTTCTGGATATGTCTAGGAGGTCCAGGATGAGATGAAGAAGTGGCCTCTACCTCGTGAGCTGACGGGGTAGGAACAGAGCCACTAGCTCCAGAAGAAGCAGAAGGCATGGGCTGATCTCCTCGAGGTGCGGTGGAAGACGGCACCTCAAGGGATGGATGAGGGACTGGATCAGGTAGACAACCATCGTCTCCATCATCCTCTTCATCCACGAAGATGGTCTCGGACTGCTCTAACGAACCTGAGATATCGGGCCTAGTCCCCGGACTGGCCTCATCAAAGGTCACCTCACAGGTTTCTACCATTTTGCTAGACTCACAGTTCCAGACCCTATAGGCCCGCGAAGAAGGCGAGTAACCTAGAAAGATCCCATCACAAGAGTGTGACTCGAACTTGTCTAGGTTCCCGGACTTCAAGATAAAGCACTTGCAACCAAACACACGAAAATGAGAGACACTGGGCTTTCGCCCGTATCTAAGCTCATATGAAGTGCGATGCAAGTGTGCCCGAAGAAAAACTCGATTAGAAACATGGCACGCGGTGGCTATAGCCTCAGCCCAAAACTTCCGCGGTGTAGAGTACTCATCAAGCATCGTCCTGGCCATCTCGACCAAGGTACGGTTCTTTCTCTCCACAACGCCATTTTGCTGTGGGATGTGCGGAGAGGAGAACTGATGCTCTACACCTGCCTCGCCACAGAGACTCTCGAAGTAGGAATTCTTGAACTCCGTGCCATTATCACTGCGGATCGCTCGTAAGGCACCCGGGAGCTCAATAGAAAGCCTACTGAAAAGACCTCGGAAATGTGAAAACGTCTCATCCTTCGAGGCTAAGAAAAACACCCAAGAATACCTCGAGAAGTCATCGACCACGACAAGGACATATCACTTCCCTCCTGCTGACTGCACTCGAGCTGGTCCCACTGTATCCATGTGGAGCAGCTGTCCCGGTGCATCGGTCATAGTAACTGTGACCGGAGGGTGAGAAGCGGCAACCATCTTGCCGTGCCGGCATGGAGCACAGACTAGATCTTTGACCATCTTGAGTTTCGGCAGACCACGAATGAGATCGTGGCCGCTAACTCGAGTCACGTGGTCAAATCCAATATGACCAAGTCTCCTATGCCAGAACGAGAGGTCGCGGGACTCAGAAGCAACTAAACACCTGAGAGGATCACCAGAAGACTCAGAAAAATCAGCACGAAAGATCCTCCCAAAACGAGAAATCCCGCAAACCAGACTACCCGAAGAATCAAGAATTTTGCAATTGTTTTTCTTAAAGCTCACCTCAAAGCCGTCATCGGTAAGCTGAGAAACTGAAAGCAAATTATACTGCAGCTTACTAACCAAGGCAACATCTTTCAAGATGAAAGAATCATTAATGCGCACAGTACATTTGGCGATGACGCGCCCAGATGAAGCATCTCCGAAGGTGATCGTCTCATCACCTGGAGCACGGGCAAGGGAAGAAAACCAACGGGAATCTCCGGTCATGTGTCGTGAGCACCCGGAGTCTACAAGCCAAACCTTTCCCTTCCCTACCCGGCGAACCTGAGTCAAACAGAGAGTAAAGTCTCAGTACTGGGGTAAATCAAGAGTGATTTTGGCACCCAATACTGAGTAACACGTCGAGCAGATGAAGTAGTCAAGCACGACTGACCTCTATCTACCCTACGCTCTCTGCCACTCACCAAGCCAGAAGGTCTACGTGTAGACCAGAAGCTGTTGCCTGGTCCGACTGCTACAGAGGAGCGAGTCGGAGCGCCGGCAACACGCTGATCACGCTGTGGGTAACTGTCTCGACGGGGGAAATGAGATGTACCCTCAGGCCGGCAGAAGTCACGACCTGGAGCAGCACGAGGACGAAAACCAAAAGACTAAGAAAAACCAAGTCCTCGATGCTGCCCAAACCCGTCAGAAGCAAACTTGGACCTCGTGCTAGTCTTAGGTGCACTCAGGATCTGGGGCTGACCCTGAATACGCCTAAGTGCCTCTGCACGGTCTCTACGCGCAATCCTGGCGCGCCTGAAGCATCTCTCGATCGAGTGCCCATCCTTCTGACAGAAGGTGCAGTGGTACTTCACCTTCTGAGAGGTGGAAGTAGCACGAAGAGGCTTCGCCTTCTGAGAGGCCGAAGCAACAGGTGGAATCACCTTGCTGTCAGAGATCCCTTGGACAAAGCCCGCTGATTTGAATTTAACCTCATCAGATCTGGGCTCGACCTTGATCACACCTCCTACTATGGATCGGAGAATAGCAGGTGGATGCTTCCTCATATCCTCATAGAAATCATATCCTAGACCTTGATTGAACTTGCAAATCTTGGATTGGTCTAGAATAAGATTAAGCTTCTTCTTGCCGCCTACAAATCTCTCGAGAGTGTTCATAAGGTACTGACACTCCCGAAAGAGAGAGGTGCAAGAAGAGCAGGGGGAAGAGGGAACAGCAGGAGATAAGGGAGCAGATGAAGAACCAACAGCAGAGGAAAGAATGGCTTGTGCACGCACAGCCGACTCTGAATGGACAGTCCTACTGCTAGCCGGTTGGTTCACGTCGCTAGGCGTCTCTACCTTACCCTGGGGCTTCTCCCCCTCCTCAACAATCACATCATAACAAGATTGTGGCTTCTCTAATAGGTCCTTAGTTAGCTTCACACATTTCTCATCCAATGCAATCAAGTCAGATTTTAGTTTGTTACAATTTATGCATGGTGAGCTAACAGGGTCCTTAGAAGCAAACTGAGCCAACTTCCTATCATGATCAATCATATCTTGAAACTGTTTGGAGACAGCTTCAAGTTCAGCAGTTAACTTAGGACAGTTCAAGCATGAATCAATCGGCTCAAGTAAAGAAGCTTGTAGTTCAGCAATTTTATGATCTGCCCGTTTTAGGTTCATCTTCAAGTTATTGCAATTTTCACAAGACTCGGGCAGATCAAGGAGCATGGCATAAGGTCCTCTAGCAGCAATGTCCTTAACCTCACATGAGGTGGGAGAAGTAGTCTCATCAGTAGTAAGTAGGGTAACAGCCCGCCTACTCAACTCTAACTCAGCAAGCAGACTAACATTCTCCACCTTAACAATATCAAGCTCGGAGGACACACTATCATGCGAGGTCCTTAGTTTCTCCATGTCACCTAACAGAGCACAGCATGTATCACAATCATCACGGGAGGGAGCAGATGTAAGTGAAGTAAGCTCCTGTGATAGTCTATCTACTTCCTTCTCTAACTCGGTACACCTAGCCCTAGCTCTAGCATGAAAACCACCTAGCTTAAGAAAAGCATGATTGAGCTGGTCGTAGGTGGGGCATACCTCGTCCGAGTCGGAGTACAGCTCGCTGTCGCTCAGTTCGCCCTCGAGGGCCATGAAGCACACGCCGGAGAAGTCGTCACCGCTCTTGGGGTCCTGGTCACCCGTCCCGTCGTCGTCGCTCCATCCCTCCACCTCGCTGAGGTCGAGGTCGTCGAAGGCGGTGAGGACGCGGTGAAACAGCTTCTTGGCCTTCCCGAAGTCGCAGAACTTCTTCTTGCCCGGCGTCTGAGCTGGAGTCTTCTTGTTGCGGTTCTTGTCGGTGTAGTCGTTCTTGCCCGAACCGCCGTAGTCGTTCTTGCCCTTCTCCAGCTTGGGGCAGTTTGCCCGAATGTGGTTGGGGCCACCACACTCAAAGCAAATCACGGGTCCTCCTCTCTTTCTGTCTCTCCTACCCTTGTAGGCATGGGAAAACCTTCGGGCTAGGAGGGCCAGCTGATCATCCGCAAGCTGCTCTAACTGATCATCAGTTATGTCACAGAGAGCAGCAAGGGAGAAACCGCAAGAAGAATCAGAAGAGAGACCAGAAGCCGAGCTGGGATCTGTGACTAGAGCCATCGACTGTGACTTCGACTTGCGAAAGACAATGTCAATCTCGTGAGTCTTGAGACGCGAGTACAGCGCATCAAGAGTCAAAGTCGAGAGGTCCGTAGTGTCCTTGATGGTAGTCACCTTCATCTCCCAAACACGAAGGTCGAGTGCAGCGAGCATTTGTCGAGTGTTATCCGAGTCGGGGTATGTGAGACCGACCGCTCGGAGGTTGCTCAGAATCTTGTGAAAGCGCGCAAAACACTCATCAAGGGACTCGCCAGCGAGCATTTCAAACTTGTTGTAATCTCGCTTGAACTGGTCTTATCTCACCATCTTTATCTGGGTGGTGCCCTCATGGTAAGCATCGAGGGTCTCCCAAATATCGAAGGCGGACGAAAGATGAGATATGCGGTCAAACTCGCTACGACTCAAGCCCTGGATTATGATGTTCCTTGCCTTAGCGTTTGCCTCAACATCATGCATATTTCCAACATTAATGTTCTCATCGGCAGGAACAACAAATCTGACCTTCACCTTCCGCCAAATGGCATAACCCTGAGCCTGGATGTATGTTTCCATTCGGCTCTTCCAGAAGGGGTAATCCAGGCCATCAAAGACGGGAGGCTTGGTCGAGTACTTGTCCGTCGCCATGGCTCTTGAGACCGGTTAAGATCTATTGAAAAGAGCTAACTGGCTCTGATACCAATTGTTGGACCAAAATGGCGACAGAGGGGGGGGTGAATGTCGATCTTTAAAAATCGGCCACAACAAATATCTTCTTCTCCAATAGCTATGGGAGCTATGAAGGTAGAAGACAAGTACTTACAGGAAGAACAACAGCAGAGAAAACCAGATCCAGAAAGAAGCAATCAAGAAAAACAAATTCAGCGCAAGTCTGGCTGCAAGCGGTAGTACTGCTGAGACGAGCGGTAGTACCTCTGGGCGGTAGTACCGCTATGCCGAGCGGTAGTACCTCTTGCCGGAGACGTTCGGACCGTCCGAACGTTTCATCGCTGCCGATCGGACTGGTCCGAACATGGGCGGTAGTACCGCAGAACCGAGCAGTAGTACCTCTGAGCGGTAGTACCTCTCCAGGAGCGGTAGTACCTCTCGAGAAAAACAGCAAACAGAGCAGGCGACAGAAGCTTCGGATTTTTGGCTAAATCAAAGGTTTTCTTTCAAACTTTTTGGTCCAAAGCCTTACTACAACATACTAAATAGCAAGGAGACTTTGGGAAACAAAGAAATCACACCAAGAAGCAAGAATTTCAGATTATGACAAAAATCTGAAATTTTGCAAGAACAAGACCAAAACTCAAATTACTCCTACATCGTTGATCCTTTGGCTATAAAACTTTGAGGATATATTAGCAATAGCCATGGGACTCTCCAGACCAAATTTCATGCCATCACACAAAGGGAATCAAGATTTTCATCAAAACCCTAGAGATGAAAAAGATGAACAAAGGGAGGTCAAAACCCAAAACTGAAATTAAAATGAAGTTTGCTCTTGGGAAACTTGATCAAATGATCTGGAGGCAACATCCCAACCTAGAGCAACCCATTTTGGGCCTTCCCAGCAAGAAACAACTCAAATCTCAAAAAGTCAAGAAATCACTCAAAAGGATGAACGAAGAACAGAGAGGAGCGCGAGAGAAAAACATCAACGATTTCATTCCAAAACAAAAGAGGATTACAGAGGGATACAGAGAACTACGTCCCCATACGCATGGACATTAGAACCAGGGATGATTACATGGAATCTCTACTCAATCCCTCTCCTCATCCTCTCCAACACAAGAACACAACCCACTACATGTTTCTTGGAGAGGAGACACACAGAGAAGCTACGAAGGGAGACACCCTCTGTCTCACACACCCACTCTCACCAACTAAAGAGCAAAGGGAAAACAACCTCCCAAAGCCTCTTTTGACTCAAGAAACCCTAATTCTCTCTAGAATCCATTCAAGTGTTCAAGTGGGCATGCAGCCCTCTCCACCTATTTATAGCCCATGGCTAACGGGTCTCCACCCCGTTACGCCCGCTATTTCCAACGGAGCCCGCTCCCGCTTGTGCAGTCTTGCGAATTTCCCGATTCGCCCCTCTGCACCTTCCGGGAAGCTTCCGCGCTCCTTGTCTCGCACGCCTCGCAACCACCTCGAGTCCACGTCGTCTTCGACATATCCTGACTGTTCTGACCTCAGCGCCACCTGCGCCTAGTCCAGTCCACCGTGTGTCGCCACGACTCCACCCGATGTCCTGCAGCCACACAGACAAGAAACACATCAAATAGCACCGCTCGATACATGAAAGCATAAACACCATCATACTTACCACAGCAAAGTCCAAACCTGTCGAATCATCAGAATATGCAACCTAATCCAATACGACCAAGTTTGACCAAGTCCAACCGAGCCCGATTGCGCCACGCAACGACTCGACTCCGAACCACCCAAACCAAACTCGACTTATTTAAACCAATGTCAATTACTCATCACTCACATGTGTTCACCTCCACATGGTCCATCACATATCATCTAACCTAGGAATAGGATGACGATATCTAACAGTGATGTTGTTAATGGCACGACAATCGACACACATTCTTCATGTACCATCTTTATTAGGAACAAGAATTACAGGGACAGCGTAAGGACTATGACTTTCGTGTACATACCCTTTCTCAAGTAGTTCTTGCACTTAGCGCTGAATTTCTTTGGTTTCTTCCGGATTGGTGCGGTATGGTGGACGGTTTGGAAGTGACGCGTCGGGAACTAGATCAATTTGATGCTCTATTTCGCGCAATGGTGGAAGTCCCGCTGGTATCTCCTCCGGAAACATGTCCTCAAATGCCTGCAAAAGAGAAGAAATACAACTAGGAAGAGAGATTAAGTCATTAGTTGAAAGCAAAGCAGTTGCATCTTTGTACACAACACAAAGTGCATCCTTGATGGGTCATTGCTCACATCTCCCAAATCTGATTTTGTGGCTAACATAACCATTCCTCCCTCACTCTTACTTTTTCCTCTCGTATTTGGCTTGTGGCTCTCACTCACCGATGTGTAGAAGCCTCTCTTTTCTTTCTTTTTACCCTCATTTTCAGCAAACTTCCTTTGCTGGAATTCAGCTTGGATTTGACTAGGAGTCATTGGACTAAGCTTCTTTGTCTTTCCCTTTTACTTAAATGCATATCTATTGGAACGGCCATCATGTTGCACACTTCTATCATATTGCCATAGGCTTCCCAACAGCAAGTGACACACTGTCATAGGCACCACATCACACTCAACAGTGTCCTCATAATCACCAATCTTGGAAGTAACATGCACCACAAATTGAACCTTCACATCCTCACATTCGCTAAACCATTGCACATGATATGGACGTGGATGTTTCAGCATCTTTAAACCAAGCTTCTCACATAATTCAACACTAGCCAAGTTATGACAACTATCACCATCAATAATAAGTTTGATTACCTTGTTGTTTACCTTGGCTTGTGTTTGAAACAAGTTGAATCGCTACGGATGTGCATCTCCTTCTTGTGCAAGCATGATCAAAATTTTGGTGACAACTAATGCCTCTCCCATTTCATAATTCAATACATCAACCTCTTCATTATCATTCAATGCATCCTCATATCTCTCCTTTTCATGACTAGGCTCAAACTCATCTTCACTTGCGGAATCATACTCTCCATCTTCCGTCACAAGCATAACTCGGTTGTTGGGACACTCTAGAAATATGTCCACGCCCTAAACACTTGAAGCATTGAATTTCTCTACTCTTTGTTGTAGCTCCAATGGAGGATGTAGGGGATGGAGTGGCCTTTTCTCACTTGAGGTAGGTGCTGTTTTTTAAATTGAGGAAGAACGAGCATTAGTATTTGAATTAGTACTAGCTGAAAATGTACCTCGTCCCAAATTGAAACGCGCTTTAGTGGCATTAGAGGATGATGATGATGATGGAGCTTTCAAGTTGAAAGATGCTGTCCTTGGTGCTGGTTTTAAATCTTCTAATAACTGCTTCTCCGCCTTGGTCGCTTGATGCACCAAATCAACAATTGTATTGTAGGGTTGATATTGCACAATGCATTTAATGTTTTTGTTTAGACCAAACAGAAAATGCGCAAGTGTTTGCTCTTCATCTTCGTGCATGTTGTAGGGGTGGCCCCCACCTAAGCCCAGCCGGCCTGTTAGAAGGTTGTAAGGCCCAAAATGGGATATGTATAATGGCATAAATGCCCTTGAGAGGGATACTCAAATGTAAGGGTATTATTGTAAAACACTCCCCATGTGAGTATATATATATCATCCAGGCCATGGGGAAACCCTAAGCATTGCTCACCTAAGTCTCCACTACCATACCTTTCTCTCTCTTTGGTCTGTAACAACAACAGTTGGCACTGTCCGTGGGGAGGACAAGAGCAAGCCTCAAGATCTGAAGAAGAAGGATGGCACCAAAGAAAGCTTCATCATCGGCGGCCAAGAAGAAGAAGGGGGCGCGACGGAGCCCCGCGTCAACACCAGAGCTTCGGTGTCAGCAATTGTGAGCACGGACGATGGCACGGGTGCGGCAGCCCCGAACATCGACGCTCATGGCACGATGATCGACCCTGTCACTGCTACCGCGACGGTCGACACCGCCCAGCGCGCGACGATCCACCTCGCCACCGCTGGCGCGACGGTCGACCCCGCCCCGCTCGCGACGATCGACCCCACCGCTGGCACGACGGTCGACACCGACAGCATCGACCGGATAGTCGGGAGCGGTAACACCGGCACCCATGTTGGCCTGGCCGCCGTCCCTACACCCAGTGCGGAAGTGGCGAGCGGTTCCAGCGGCAATGCTGGCCTCGTCACCGACTCCGGAGCCTAACGCGCTGGCGCATCGGGCAACCCGGGAGCACAGGCTGTGATCGCCGTTGTCCCGGCAGCGTGACAAGGTGCGCTGATTGCCCCGGCTACACCAACGGTGGAGAGCGTCCTGCTGACGGCCATCGGCACACTCCAGCAGGAGTTATCGGATCTCCGTGGAGCCGTGCGGGATATGCAAGAGACTCGGAGTCAACAGACCCCGCTGATGGTCGCACCGGAGCCCACGCCAGAACGGGCGGATAGCCACGATGCCCCCACGTCCAGCCACGTCCCGCTACGACACGTGGACCTGGAGTCCCCACTCTCGGCAGGCCTGCAGCAGTCGGCATGGCCAGAGGACTTCAAGTTCCCTTGCGCCATCGAGCCGTACAAAGGCGACACGGACCCTCGGGAGTTCGTGCGCGTGTATGAGACCGCCATCGAAGCTGCAGGAGGGGACGACACCACGAAAGTGAAGGGACTCCCCCTCGCGTTACAAGGAGTGGCGCTCTCTTGGTTCTTTACCATAGAGCCAAACTCCATCTACGCATGGGAGCAGATCCACGACTGCCACTACAACAACTTCCAGGGGAACTACGTGGAGCGCGTCGATGCGGATCAGCTCTTCGCTGTCAAGCAAAAACCCTCAGAGAAGCTCCAGGAGTACTTCAGGCACTTTGCGAAGGTCCGCTGCCGGGTCAAGGATGTCAACGAGACGACCATCATCAACACAGCGGTACAGGGCCTCCGCCCGGGGTCACTGGCCGAATACAACGCAAGAAAGACAATCAAGACGGTGGCAAAGCTCTTCGACAAGATGGAAGAGTACGCTAGAGCAGAGGAAGACATGTGGCGGCGCCACGGTGACGACTCCGACACCAATCAGGCGGAGGGCACGGCGAAGAACAGAGACTCGCCGAAGGAAGGCTCAGAACACCATGAGAGTTCATCAGGTGGTAAGCGCAAGCCCAAGCGCAACCAGCGCAGACCCCAAAAGGCCCGCCATGTCCTCGACATAGAGGACGTTCTCCGGGACTCCACCCCCGCTTTCCGTGGGAGGGGTCGGGGAGGCAGGGGATGGGGACGCGGGAAAGACCGCGCGCCGAACAGGAAGTCCAGGACTACGGCGTGTGGTGCGAAGTGCATGGCTATGGCGACCACTTCACGTGGGCGTGCACCACAATCACTGCCTTGGAAACGGCGCCCCCCGCTGTGGCCCACGTGCAATAGTCGCAAGGAAGCCCGAAGGAAGTCCAGTGCCGCATCATCAGCGTCATCTCCGGAGGCTCCTTGCTGGGGGCCTCCTCGGCGCAAGCACCTCCGGGGGTGGCGCACCGCGAAATCACCTTCACGCCAGCCGACGCCCAGGGCGTGGAGTTTCCCCACCAAGATCCCCTGGTCATCCAGGCCAACATCGCAGGCTGCGACGTCAGGCGTATTCTCATCGATGGGGGCAGCTCCACGAACATCCTGTTACAGAGGCCCTCGCCCGCATGGGGATCCCTCGGGGTCGCTTGGGTCCATCGAGGACCCCGCTTCAAGGTTTTGGGGGACAGCCACTGAAGGCGTTAGGCCAGGTATGTCTTCGAGTCTCCTTCTGCCAGGGCGATAACGCCAGGGCGAAGACGTTACCTTTGACGTCGTGGACAGCTCGCACCTGTACAATGCTATACTGGGGCGCCCTGCCATCAACTCCTTTGGGGCGGTCCTGCACCACGGCTTCTTGTGTATGAAGCTCCCGGGCCCACGAGGTGTCATTACCGTCTTCGAGGATCAGGACCTCGCCCGGCGTGTGGAGGCTGGCACCAAGAGCCCGCACCGCAAGGTGCACGCCCTCACCGACAAGTTAAAGGCAGACACACCATCCGCTCTAGGGTGGACACCTAAGCCCCGACCAGAGGGCGGGGTCAAGAGGATGCCCCTCCAGGCCGAAGGTCAATTCGTGTCCATCGGGGACATTAAAGGCGTGGATTGCGCCCTCATTGAACACAACCTAGCGGTCTGCCCCGATGCTAAGCCGATCAAGGAGAGGCTCCAAAGCATGTCCATTGACCGACAGCAAGCGACCAAGGTGGAGGTAGCGAAGCTTCTCCAAGCTGGAGTCATCTGCGAAGTCCAACACCCGGATTGGCTTGCCAACCCGGTGCTGGTGAAAAAGGCCAGTGGCGCCTGGCGTATGTGTGCATAGATTTCACCGCGCTTAACAAGGCATGCCCGAAGGACGACAATCCCTTGCCGCGCATAGATCAGTTGGTCGATGCCACCACGGGGTGTGAGCTCATGAGCTTCTTGGATGCCTACTCTGGCTACCACCAGATCTACATGGCCAAGGACGATGAGGACAAGACCAGCTTCATCACGCCGATTGGGACGTTCTGCTTTGTCATAATGCCCTTCGGCTTGAAGAACGTGGGGGCAATATTCACCCGCCTCATCGCGCTAGCGCTGGCCTCTCAACTCAGGAGAAACGTGGAAGCTTACGTCGACGATGTGGTCGTCAAAACTAGGCAGCTCATTGCCCACGGTCAAGACCTTCAAGAAACCTTCGACAACCTCAGGAAAGCAGGCATCAAGCTCAATCCGGACAAGTGTCTTCGGTGTGCAAGCAGGCAAGCTCCTGACTTTCCTTGTGTCCGGGCGTGGCATCCAGGCGAACCCCGACAAGGTCTATGCGATCCTCGCTATGGAGCCACCCAAGACGACAAGGGAGGTCAAGAGGCTCGCTGGCCGCATGGCCGCATTGAGCCGTTTCCTGTCTAGGGCAGCGGAGCGGGCCTGCCATTTTTCAAGACCCTTCGTGGCTGCGACGAGTTCCACTGGGACAGGGACTGTGCGAAGGCCTTCGACGACCTCAAGAGGCATCTCGCAAGCCTTCCCACATTGGTCGCTCCGGCACCAGAGGCTCCCCACCTACTCTACCTTGTCGCTTCCACGACAGCGATCAGCACCGCCCTTGTCCTTGAAGAAGGCACCCTTCAGCGCCCCGTATACTTTGTCTCTGAAGCCCTCCAGGATGCCAAGACGCGGTATACGGAGCTTGAAAAGTTGGCATACACGCTGGTCATGGCCTCGAGGAAGCTCCGACACTATTTCCTGGCCCATCCAATCATGGTGCCATCCTCATTCCCCCTGGTGGAAATGCTGCATAATAAGGAGTCCACAGGGTGCATCGGCAAGTGGGCGGCCGAGCTCACGCCGTTCTCCTTAACATACGCCTCCTGGACAGCGATCAAGTCCCAAGTCCTTGTGGACTTCCTCGCGGAATGGACTCCGCCAGCCCGGCACATCTAGCAACCGGAGGACCCGGTGTGGAGCTCAACACTAACGGAGCTTACGGCGTTTCCGGCGCGGGTGTAGGTGCAGTGGTTACTACGCTCGAGGGGCACCGCTTGTTATACTCGGCGCGCCTTGAATTTCCGACCACCAAAAATATGGCCAAGTACGAGGCGCTACTCTTCGGCCTCGTGAAGCTTAAAGCCCTTGGCGCGCAACGAGTCGCTCCCACTGAGCCGGCAAGCGGGATCTTCGCGGCAAGCCATTCTCCTCCAATGTAGAAGGCTAAAGGAGTAGGAGCAGGGATAGATTGTGCCAGCAAGTGAAGAGAAAAGAGAGCAAAGCAGTGGCAAACGAGCAACCGAGAAGAGTGCTCGCATGCCGGTGCCAACGCTTTATAAAGCCCCTTCACCTCCCCCACGATCGGAAACGCAACCGGTGGGAGCCCAGCGGTTCAGCTCCCCACGATCAGGAAGCGCAACCGCTGATAGCCAGGGGCGCGCAGCTGCAGGCCACCTGACAGCACACGACGGGCCAGTAGCATCCCGCCACACGTCCCACTTCTCTTGGGAAGGGGCACGCGACCACGGTCGTGCGACTGCTGACAGCCCACGACGTGCCAATCACGTCCCGCCGTGTGTACCTTTCCATCGGGACAACGCGTACGGCAGCAGCAGCCTGACCCTGACATTTCAGGGGTCGACGCAATTCTCGCCGCCATCAAAACGACGTCTCCAGACCGTGAAGCTGTCGGGCCATGTTGTCTCCGGACCGGGCAGAGACCCACGCACTTGGCTCCTCGGCGCTACGTGCGGGAGCTAGGCCTGCCCCGCGCCCAAGAATATCCACGGCATGAGCCTGTCTCCGATATGACTTCGACTCTGCCAACCAAGAACCCCGTAGTCAAGAACGGCTCCGGCATCCTGTTCAGCCCCATATCCTCGGTGTGGGGCCAGGACTACACCAAAAAATTAGGCTCCATCCAACAATGCAGGACTTCATAGGCCGTGGGGACGGAGAGGGCCAAATGGCTCGGCAACATGGCTTCGGCTTGTGAAGCCCTTCACCATGAGAGGCTCCTGTTGTAGGGGTGGCCCCCACCTAAACCCAGCCAGTCTGTTAGAAGGTTGTAAGGCCCAAAATGGGACATGTATAATTGCATAAATGCCCTTGAGAGGGATACTCAAATGTAAGGGTATTATTGTAAAACACTCCCCATGTGAGGATATATATATCATCTAGGCCATGGGGGGAAACCCTAAGCATTGCTCACCTAACTCTCCACTACCATACCTCTCTCTCTATTTGGTCTGTAACCACAACAATGCACATGTGCCCTAATCATAGCTTGCTCCATATCCTTGTATTATTCCTGCATCGAGCAACCTCACTGTCTCAAATTCTGCAGTTTATCAAAAAGATCACGTTTATAAGTGTTAGGAACAAAACATGCTCTCAACTCTTGCTTCATTTCAGCCCACGATGCAATTGGAGGTTCTCCATTCTCTTCTCTTTGGTTCAACACTTTCTCCCACCAAATCAATGCATACCCATCATACTCAAGTGATGTCATGTGTAGATTCTTCTCCTCCGAATAATTGTGCATCCAGAAGATTTTATCTACCTTGAGCTCCCATATGAGATAAACATATGGATCGGAAGCACCTTCAAATTTGGGAATAGTGAATTTGAGTTTCCCAAATTTCTCCTCCACTCGTTGGTTATCATGACGGCGGCCATGGCGTTGGTATTTGTCATTGCGATGTAGTTAAAAGTCGTCGTCGAAGTCCTCATTGTGGGTGTCACCACCAAGCCCACGCCCACGCCCACGGCCTCTCTATTGGCCATGGTCAGCACCCAAAACACCTCCCCCATGCTCGGGAAAGGGTAGTCGAACCGCATTGGTATCGGCTCGATCTGCTTGAGCTTCTCTAGCGAACCGTGCATCTCTCTCCTCATCGGTCTCGTCAAGCTCAACACCTCCTTCATGGACGCCAATTGGGCCCTATTCTCTTCGAAGCTCCTCTAGTATCTCCCTCCTCAAGACGCTCATGTTGTCATTCAACTGAGTGTTGAAATCATTTATGAGCTTCTCAAGGTCCGCCTGGGTCATATATGCTTGTTCTCCTTCTTTCCATGCCATAGTTAGTGAAACAACAAGAAAATCTATGTATGTGGTTGTGGAAAGTTTTATTTGTTGATTTCACTCAACCTCACCTTCTCTTACCAACCGAAGCTCTTATGCGTCCTTGATGGAATTGAAGAGCTGCATGCACTTTGGTGACGGTAGACAACACAAGGTGATAGATTAAGTGAATTCAATTGCACAAGCACTGTTATAACAATGGCTTATATGTGGAGCTTGGAGGGAAAATAACAACCAATGCAATCTAAAATTCTTGATGTTGTTAAGTTAAGTAATAGTCCAAACTAAAATATTTTGCCTAAGTGCTGATCTAAAAGGTTTAAGTGAAGTGTATGAACGCACACGCAAAGATCAATGTGACTCGATGCAACAAAGGAATGAGCTAAATAGAAGCGATCTGAAATTGAGAATTAAATAGCTCGTTTTGCACCAAGTACTAGGAGAGATGCTAGCCAATTGCAATAATATAAATGTAAGGGCACAAGATTACTCAAAGAAATTAAATACACAAGCTGAAATTATGAATTAGAATTAGCTAACCCCAATTTGGCCAACGCTCACTTTTTTTTTGCCGAGGCTCTGCTTTTTTTTCTTTCTTTTTTTACTTGTAGTTAGCACTAAGGTTTAGCTTTCCCTTGCACAAAAAAAATAAAATTTTAGCAAGTGTAAATTAATACTAAGAACAACCCTTAATGCAATTATCAAAGACTAGTCTCAAAGATGAACGGAAAATTATGGATATATTTAACAGAAATGACCACGGCGCAATTTTTTCGTGGCTACTGTAGTAGGTACTGTTCATGGTACTGTAGCAGATACTGTAGCGATCAGGATTTTTTTTGGTTTAGGTCAAACAAAGAAAATAACACAATGATCAAGCGCTGCAACGGAACACGACGATCAACACCTAAACAAAATTCTAATGAACGAAAACTTAACAAGACTCACGAAAAATAACAGATGCAAAAACTAGGGTTTACATTTTTTTGGCTTTTTGTGTATAGGGAAAAAATAAATCTAACTACGGGTAAATTGATCCTACAGTGTACCAAGCTGATGCGGGGGATGGCCCGATCTTCACAGCGTAGGATCGATGAACATAGTTTGGATCCGTGCAACCTAACGAATCGATGGCGCCAACCACTGTTAGAACAGCAACCTGCGACAATAGAATTCACCCAACCACACGCTCGTGATCCCGTCTACCCGACCACCAAGTAGACGTGACGTCGCTCCGGCAATCACAAGGAAACACAAGAACGACGGGGAAGAACGCCCGATTCCTCTCTAGATTGCAATCATATGCCAAACCCTGGAAAGAACAAGTGCATAGCTCTCTCTGAAAATAATAGATTGATTTCTTGTGGTCTAACCAAAAATAAATAGCGACTGGACCCTGGCCGACTTCACCGGCCGGACGAGAAGACAAGTTGTACTCGGTTAACAGATCAAGTCATATTCGGACTCGAAAGAAAAAAAATAAGAAACACATGACCGACTAGATAAAACACTTAACTAGAAGTGTCTTCATGGGTTGTGCATAACTTTGTTGTTTGGAATAGTCCCGTCACGTGCGCATGCGTGTGATTCTTTTGGTTTTGTTTTTTTTTCTCTCAATTCACATGCACATGCCTTCGGCGAAAAACCACTGAGCCAATTATTGTGCACTTGTCCATGGTCGAAAGGAAGCCAAACCAGTTATGTCCACTCGTCCTTGGCAAAATAAAGGTTTTCATCCTCGAGTGAGTCCTCGTCCTACAGCCAAGCGAGTCCCTTTCATGCTTTGACTATACATAAACCACCGAGCCAATTATCATCCCCGTGAACTGTCAGTTATCGTTCTCTTGTCCTTGGCCGAATGACCTCCGAGCCAGTTATCGTCCCGTTATCCTTAGCCAAAAGGAAGCCAAGCCAGTTATATCGCCCTCTGGTCCTTGGGCGGAAAACCACCGAGCCATGCTGTTGTCCTTGGTGGAAAGAAAGCCAAACCAGTATGTCCTCTCGTCCTTGGCGAAAGGAAGGTTTTCGTCCTCGAGTCAGCGAGTCCTCATCCTCCAGCCAAGCGAGCCAGCACGTCTTCGAGCCAGCAGTCACCAGCAGCTGCATGTTAGCTGTTTTTAGTACTCGCGCGCCTAACAAGCTGATCCCTTGGCTTGTAGTGCTCATAGAGCTTGAAAACAAATACTAGTATTCAAACACTTCACCGCTGAACACTATACCAGCACTAAGTGAATTAGGGGACAAATAAAAACTGATTTGTCTGGTAGTGCCAGCGTCTAATTATGTTTTATATCAAGAAGTAGGGGCACGAAGAATTTTTATTATAATTTAACCTTTTTATTTTATTTCAATTAATTAGCTCTTGTCAACTTATTCCTAAATCTAACCGTTTTATCAATACCATTGGCCGTTTTATCAATACCATTGGTCGTGACATGACGAAACAACATTGCTACGCCAGTGGCTTGGCAGTATTGTTTACCACAATACAGGTATTGGTGTAGCCAAAAAATCAAATATAAAAATAAATAGGGCGTACGGTTATTAATAAAAATAAATTAAAAAAGAAAAAGAAAAATAAATTCTCTGGATCGAACTGTCTCCATCTCCGTTGTTGCCTGTTAATTTGACGTTACCAGCCGGGTGGTATGGTGGGATTTTGTCTAACATATCAAAAAAATATAATAGCCCTCTTTTGTGGGAAGTCAAAAGGCCAAATATAGAAATAGGATAGACTCTCCAAATAGCTTCTCGACCCTAAAACCATGTACGCTATCCACATCGACGTCTTAGTCGTTCGCTGTCGTGTCAAAAAGCGTAACCAAAGTTATCAACCGCAGCCTAAAAAAACACCCTATAGCTCATATGAAAATCATCTGTCAATTTATTTGTCAGTAAGTTGCTGTCATGTGAGCATGTTGATTAATCGCTAAGACTTTTGTTGTTCTCTCATGGCCGTAATAATCCCTATATTACACCGTGGGGATTCGCTACCGAGGAGGCCAACCATGTCAGATGTTTTGCGAAAAACCCCTTTGGATTTTGTGAAATCGTGTGCGGGTCCCTTGGTTTTGCAAAAAGGCCCTTGCCACATCATGTTTTGTGAAAAACCCTTCGCTTTTTTGAAATTGTGTTTGGGTCTTCAGCTTTTCCATAGAGGCCCTCCTTTTTGCTGTATAACACCCCACAGTTTATGAACATATGGGTCCTCAGCTTTCTATGGAGGCCCTCCTTTTTGCTAGATAACACCCTGCAGTTTCCCTGAAATTATGCATGGGTCTTTACTTTTATACGAAAAACCCCTTCGCTTTCTCCGGAAATACGTACAGGCTCTTGATTTTTTCAGAGATGCCCTACTTAGAATCGTCGGCTCTTTTAC
The DNA here is from genome assembly GCA_017311315.1 of Dendrocalamus latiflorus. NCBI lineage: Eukaryota > Viridiplantae > Streptophyta > Magnoliopsida > Poales > Poaceae > Dendrocalamus > Dendrocalamus latiflorus. The sequence goes on along the minus strand of CM029639.1, from coordinate 29,285,563 downwards.
TTCGGTCAACGTGATAGCTAATGCAGCGTAGCGCCGCACTTTCACTGCTAGTAACAAACACATAAGGTGTCATATCTAATTTGGTAGAAAACCGATGTCTCGTTATATCACGATTTCCAGCCAAAAAGGGCACTTGGCCATGTTAGTTTGCCACGTTCAGATACGGATTTTTTTTTCTAATATAGTAAGCATCTCTTTCGCGCGATTCAAGATATGCCCGGTTAAATATGCGCAGATACTAATTACAAATTTACGATCATCCTAATCTATCCTCCCATTGCATCCGCATGTATTCACACGTGAATGAGAATGTGATCGATAGCCCATATCAACCAAAAATGCAACATTCGTCGACAGTCTTTTCGACCATTGTGGGTGCCGAGACACCTAATCTAGTGAAGCAGCAGCACGCTCGATTCAAGGCAGGAAAAGTGTGCCCTTCTCGTCCGAAATTCACTAACACTCTAGTCCAACAATTAGTCCGGAATATTAGTACTCTCTACTTTCACACTAAATCTAAACGGCTATTATAAAATTTTAGCAACACTGTCCTCGTATGCTACTCATAAAATATTACCTGCATGGCATAAAGGATCAACATTATAAAAGATTAAAGCTAAGAGCAAAAATTAAACAACACGCGAGCGCGCACGCACATATATATAGGAAAAATACATTCTACTCCTAGATATTTTTATTCCCACCTATAGTATACCACCTAAACATACTTAACATACTCTTTTATCACCTTAAATATGCTCATATACTAATTCTAAGATACTCCATGTGAGCCACATAAAAAAGTTGCAAGCGAACACATGGTTTTTGACATATTTTACTAATACCTTCATATTGGTACATAAAAAAGAGTATGTTAAAAAAATTGTACATACCACTTTAAAAAAATATACATACCACTTAGATGGTCTTATATATTATATACTACACGTATATACCTTCCGTTGCGCTAGATACTCCCTACTCTTAGGTAGGTGTGTGCTTTGATTTGTTTTCCCTTAGTGGCGCGTGCACACACACATATATACATACACACATCAGTACGTCCTCTTGTCCTTGGCGAAAGGAAGGTTTTCGTCCTCGAGCTAGAGAGTCCTCATCCTCCAGCCAAGCGAGCACGTCTTCGAGCCAGCAGTCACCACTAGCTGCATGTTAGTTGTTTTTAGTGCTCGCCCCTCTAACAAGCTGATCCCTTGGCTTGTAGTGCTCATGGAGCTTCAAAAACCAATACTAGTAAAACAATTCACTGCTGATGCATAGTTAGCTTTAGTATTCGAACTGGTACGATCATGCCAGTACTATTGAATTAGGGGGACAAATAAAATCCGATTTGTCTGGTAGTGCTAGCCACTAATTATGTTTTATATCAACATAGTAGAGGCTTGAAGAATTTTTATTATTATTTAACTTTTTTATTTTATTTCTATTGATAAGCTCTTGTCTAACTTATTTCTAAATCTAACCATTTTATCAACACTGTTGGTCGTGGCATCACTGACTGTGACAGTGTTGTTTTGCCACTTTATGACCAGCGGCATGGCAAAAAGGATTGTTTTTTTTTTTGGCTCAGAGCTAGACCTAATCAGTGGCTTGGCTGTATTGTTTGCAACGCTACAGGTTTCACTGTGGCACAAAAGGTCATATTTCAAAATAAATGGATGAAGGGTTATTTAAAAATAAACTAAAAATATTAAATTACAACGAATTGCTCTGAAAGTCAAAAGCCCAATATCAAAATGGGACGGATTCTCTGAACGGCTTTCTGAGCCCAAAATCGTATGTGCTATCTACGTCAGCGTCTCCATTGTTCACTACTATATCGAAAAGTATAGCTAAAAATCATTAACCGCAGCCTAAAATAACACCCCATAGCTCATATGAAAATCGTCTATCGATTTATTTGTCAGCAAGTTGCTGTCAGCGTGTTGATTAATCGCAAAGACTTTTTTGTCGTCTAACGGCCGTAATAACAAACATATAAGGTCACATATCCAATTTGGTAGAAAACCGAAGTCTCGTTATATCACGGTTTCCAGCCAAAAAGGGCACTTGGCCAGGTTAATTTGCCGCGTACAGATAGCGATTTTGTTTTGTAATGTAATAAACATTTCTTTCGCGCGATTCAAGATACGCCCGGTTAAATATGCGCGATTCAAGTCTTTCTCGGCCACTGTGGGCGCCGAGACACCTAATCTACTGAAGCAGCTGTACGCTCGATTCAAAGCAGGAAAATTGTGCCCTTCTCGTCCGAAATTCACTAACACTCCAGTCCAACACTTAGTCTAGAATATTACTACTCTCTCTTTCCTCATATGCTACCCATAAAAGATTATCCACATGGAATAAACGATCGACATTATAAATGATTAAAGCTAAGAGCAAGAATTAAACAGCACATATATATAGATGCTTAGAACCTCACCCTAAGAGCATCCCCAACAGTATGAGCTAGTTACTACCTCTAAGACAACTTCTCCAATAGTACTAACTTTTAGCACATAGCTCATAACATAAATAGCCTCACATGACACTCTCACATAATCTTAGAATGTGTGTATGAGACTAGCTCTTGATCAAGAGATAGTTTTTCTCTCTCTTCTATTAAAATATGAAATAATATGCTTAGAGATAGCTCATAAGTCACTATTGGAGATTGTAACATCCTATTTTTGGATCTGCCATTTTATTGCTTAAAATAGTTTAATTTGGCTAAAAGTATATTCTGGAATTTGGAATTTCTAAAGTAAATTTTAAATTTTTAAAATTTCTCTTTTGATTGCCTTGAGTTTCTTCTTTTTCAGCCCATGGATTTTAACCCTAAAATCTTTCTCCCGGGTGGGCCAGCCCTTTTGTCCCCTCCCTCTTATTCCATTTCCTCGGCGCGGCCCGCTCGCCTCTTTCTTTTTCCCCGGCCAGCCCAGCCCAGCGCGGCTCCCCTCCTTCTTCCTCCTCCCGACGCCCTGCTCCTCGCGCTCCCCGCCTCCGCCCGCTGCACCAGGCGAGCCGCCCCCGGTCTCCCCCTTCCCCAGCTGGCGCATAGGCTTCGTGGCGGCACCCCGCACCGCCGCACGCCTCCAGCGGCGCTAGGCCTGTGCCCCGCGCCGTAGCTTCTCCGCGCGTCGCCCTCCCCCTCGCCATGGCGGCCAGCTGCCGGAGATCGACGACCCCGCCTTCAATGCCACGTCATCAATGGCCGGAGGCCGGCTGGACGCCACCCCGCCTTCAAGTGCCGCCATGAGTGGCCGTCGCCGTCGATTGGACCGGCCGCCCCGCGTGTCATCGCCACCGCGCTGCCGTGCTCCGCCCTCAAGCCACCCAGTCGCTTTATCTCTCCCCCGCGCGTCTTTACTCCTCACCCGTGGCCATGAGTGCGCCTAATGCCAGCCCATTTCCCTCCCCCGCCTAGCTCGGCGATAGCCCTCCACGCAAACCGCAATCGATTGCGCTTCGAGGGAGGAGCTTCGGCCGCATTTACTCCCACATTCCCGCGCCCCTCCTCGTTGGCTATAAAAGCACGCGCTTGCGCCCATCAGCCCGCACCCTCCCCACTGCCAAAAATCCCGAGCAAAACCACCGCCGCCTGCCACTCCTCGGGCCGCCACCGTCGCCAGCGTCTTCCAGAGGACCCCGACCGGCACTACCTCTTTCCCCGAGTTCCATTCCCCCTAGAGAAGCTCCTGGCTCGCCTAATCGGCCTCTGCCCTTTTGCAGCTCGTCGGCGGTCGGGTCTTCCCCATCTCCGGCCACCCTCTGCTGCCGCCGCTCCAGAGGACCCTCGGCCGATTCCCCGCCACCAGAGCGTCCTCGCCACCTCAGGAAGCCGCCTGTGCCCTCGGTTGGAAGCCCCGCTGCCTCGTCTTCCCCAACACCGGCCGACCCCCTCCGCCATTTGAGCTCCTCGCCGCCAGCTCTCTACGGACCTCCCCAAGCTCTTCTCCCTGTTCCGGTGAGTTTCGGGATACCCACAGAAGCTCCCATGCTCCTTGATTGCTCTCTCGTCGCAGGATTTGCCGTCGCGCGCCTCCCCTGGTCCCGTCGTCGCTCACCCCGCCGCCGTCGTTCACCCAGCTCCCTCCGCCGATTCGAGCCTCCAGCCGGTGCGCACGGGGCCGAGCTGGCCATTTTGGACATCGCCCTGCGCCGCCGTGGCCCTCTCTCTCCCGCCGGCGAGGCTCGCCGCCGCTCGGCCGAAGAGGAGCTCTGCTCCCGCCTAATCCCCGGTTAGCCGCTAACCGTTGGGGTTAGTCGTCGCCGAGGAGCCACCGACCCGTGGGCCCGAACGTGTTTAAAACGGAATGTGAGACTGACCGGTGGACCCCGCGAACAAATTAAAAACTATTAATAACCGGGTATTAAAGAATGAACCACTGACGAGTGGGCCCCACCTTACTGTTTACACAGTACCTCGGTCCCACCCGTCAGTCTATGGACGATTAACGAAAAATAAAAATGAAAATTTAAAATAAAAGCCCGTGGGACCCGCATGTCAGAGAAAGAACTCTCTCTCCCCTGTTATTTTTGGGATTTTTCCTGAGATTTGGACTTTGAAGAACTCGTTCTTTTTCGTCGTAGCTCCGATTGGAGTGAAACTTGTTTCTAAAATTTTCTAAATTCATTATCTTTCTGTTGGTTTCGGTTTGGTTCAATTTGGAGTTCATTTGCTCATTATTTTATGCTTATTAGTCCTTTTGCTATTGTATGTTGCACCGGTTCTTCGCGATCGAGTAGAGTTCGAAGCTGCTCCTGAGCCCCAGGAAGACTTACCGCAAGACCAGCAAGAACCTCCTGCCTACGACCAAGGCGAGTCAGCATTTGATCATTTTGCTCCTAAATTCTTGCGAAGTTATTTTCCTTTAACTACTCAAACTGCATGTGCTATTTTATGTAAACGTATATGTTAAAGTTGTAAGGTAGCTATACACCCATTTGATGTTCTAGAAAAATCTAATATGCCACCCCTTGATAACTTGAAACAATCATCCCTTGTCACCATAGATAATAATGTTAACGAAATTAGCTATAAGTCAATTTAAGCTATGCTAGTCTGGTCAAGTCCAGGGCACTAGTTGTCCTGATCATTAATATTCCAAAAAACATACAAACTTGATTTGGGCTAGTCATGGGATGTAAGTGACTGAGTATTTTGTTACAACTATTTCTATGCTTCTCAAAACCCTCAAAATCTGCTACACATGTCTGGGCGGATGGTAAGTAGGATTGGTGCTGATGACGCACGAGAACCTGGGTTGTGGACAGAACCGCCCGGACAAATTAAGGACTGAATCTTGTGACGACCTCCTTATGTAAAACAGTACGACCACATGTCTATATGGGTATGACCTAGCTGATTAACTTGCCAGGACTTAGTTAGATAACACCATTGAGAGTTAGGGACAGGGAAAGACTGTACCCAGATGGCGCAAGAGGGGGCCTCTGACTGTGGTGGATTTAGCCCGTCAGCAGTGAAACCTCAGCGGGTGTTATTTAGCTAAATCAGGGTGAGGTAAAGGCTATGTGATAGATTATCTGGGCCTCATGCCTAAGGAAGCGTGTAGGCTATTAGGATAATTTATTTCTTGTGGGTAAAGTGTACAACCTCTGCAGAGCGTAAACTATTCGAATAGCCGTGCCCACGGTTAGGGGCGGACATGGGAACTTACTCGAGCTAGTTCTATTTTCAAAACTTTGGGGTTGGTAAGAATATTTGTTGGAGGGAGGTACTCCAAGCTTTGAATTTTTCCTGGAGGGAAGTACTCCAGTGGTATTAGGAATATCTAAAATTTAGCATTGGTGGTTGGAACCATGTAACTGGTGGATGGAGCCAACACTGTTCTATACATACTGCACAATTTAACTTTACCAAATTGGTCTTAACAAATGCTAGAACTAGTGGTTTGTAAGTATAATATTTGCAACTATAGCTTTGCGCAAATAAAAGAACCTATGCCCTCCTTGAATCAACCTTGCATAATAGTATTTGCATTCTGTATGTTGACTCGCAAAGCACGGTTGTTGTGCTCATACTCGCTCGCTACCCCCCCTTTCCCCAGAGCTTGCAAATCAAGGGCAGTACGAGTTCTACCAGGACCAAGCCGAAGAAGGACATGAAGATGGTGATAGTTAGAATAGATTCTAGCATCTCCCCACAGTCTGGTCGACCAAACTAATAAATCAGGTGTGTTTAAGATTAGCCAGTTCGCTGGATAATATTAATTGCACCTAGGTTATCCGGTCGCTTGCCTGTAGGGTGATGAGTCCTCCTATCTTGCTTCCGCTGTTATGTTACTTGTGTACTGAACTTATTTGGCCTGACGGCCCCTTTTGTAATTCGTGTCCCCATATGGGCCGCACGCACTCTGGTATTGTAATAATATGGACTGTACCGTGTATGAAATGATCCAGTAATGTAATCTGTGAGCACTATCTACTGATCCAGGGAATAGTGCACTATCTTCATAGAGGATTTTGGGTTGTTTAAACCCAGGGTCCGACAGAGCTGGTATCAGAGCATACGACTGTAGGAAACCTAGTTAGAATGGTCGTACCCTAAGGCTCGTGTCTAATTTAAGCGTATTAATAAAACTTTTGATAAAATATAGAGTTATTGTTTCCTACCCTTATCACTCTTAGAGTCTTTACTTTTCTGCAGCTCTTTTTATTTTATCTGTTCTGACCTCTTGTTTCTTCAAAATTGTAGATGGCCGGATCTTCGTCTGCACTCACTTGGGACTTCCTTTCCCACGCTGAGACCGAGTTCGAGCACGTAGAGCTACTTCGCCAGATGCTGCAGTTTCTGCGTTACGACCAGCCGCCTATCTTCCGAGGACGGAGGACACTGGTTCAGGGCCGTGAGTCCTGGATCATGGAGGCCTTTGTCTACGCGCGTGAGGGTGCCCTCAGCCCCATTATCGCCGGCACCGTTCATCCCCGAGGCAGCCGCTCCGACGCGATCCAGGACGCCGCTCAGCTTGCATCAGCCAGACTGATGCAGCAGCACGGGTTAGAGCTGGCACAGACTCCTTTCAGCTTCTTCCCGATCCTGTACACAGGAGGGCCAGTTCCAGAGTATCCGGACCCCGTGGATGACCCGCGACTGACCCACCAGGTCCAGCTGACCCAGGCGATGATCAACGCCTACAGTCGGGCCCTTCAGGAGATAGGGCAGCTGCGCACACACCTGGTTTCCAGCTACCTCCACGCAGACGTACTCCAGTCCCAGCTGACTGGGATGGACACCGCTCTTGCTATCTCTGAGCGGGACCGTATGGCAGCAGAGAGAGAGCTTGATCGTCTTCGCGCCCAGGCCGACTACACGCCGTCTTCACTGACTTACACTCCGGCGTCACCTGTGAGGATCCCAGCTCCCCTGCCTCCACCAGCAGCAGCAGCAGTTGCGGCAGCAGCAGCATCAGCGGCATCTACTCCAGCACCAGCAGCAGTTACAGCACCACCACCGGCTTCGTCAGCAGCAGCAGTAGCGGTCTCAGCAGCACCAGCACTTCTCGCACCTGTGCCCGTACCGCTTCCAGCCGGGCGTACCCTGCCCCTACCTGCTACCACTGTCAGGGGCGCAGCACCGACTCCTCACCCAGGGTTCCGCACTCGGCTTACCGCTCGTAAGAGCACACGCCCACCTCCGGCTTCTCCGACAGCTGACACTTCAGGTTCTGGTCGTGGACGCCGTCTCACCCGCTCTCCGACCAGGTCTCGCTCCCGCACTGACACCGACTCTGGGTCGCCGCTCCTCAGCCGCAGCCGCAGCCGCTCCCGTTCTCCGATAGACTTGGACTAGGAGCAGACTAGTAGTAGCAGCAGGATAGTGTTGGTAGTGCTCTCTGGCAGGCTTTTGGGTTGTACGAGCACTTTCCCGGTCTCACTTTTGTACTTCTCTATCCTCCCCCTGTAGTAGACGTTGTGAGGGCATGATATGACCCGGTGAAGCTTGTAGGCCCCACCGAAGAGTCATACCACCCCTCTTTTGTAATGCACTAATGTAATCCTTATGCTTTATTGCCATGTTTATCAAGCTTAATTTGGTTCTTCTGTGGTGTGATTAGAGGGCTAGTGACCCCTCGTATATGTACCCCTGTCTTCCTTTCTTTCAAGTTTTAATATCTTATGTGTTCAGATGGTGCCAAACACCAGAAGGGCAACCACCCGAGGTAGAGGACGTGGACGTGGACGTGGACGTGGTCGAGCTCGAAGTTTGCCACCCCCACCTCCAGCTCCTCCCACCATAGCCCAGATAATGGCTCAACAGACTCAGATTTTGCATGCAATGCTAGCTGGACAGCAAGCAGGTTCGGCCAACCGAAGCTCCAGGCTATCTGACTTTTTAAGAACAAGGCCAATGACCTTCTCCTCAGCCAATGAACCCCTGGAAGCTGAAGATTGGTTACGAGATACAGAGAAGAAGTTTCGTCTAGCTCGCTGTGCAGAAGAGGATAAAGTGGACTTTGCTACTTATCAACTCAAGGGAGCAGCTGCAGCCTGGTGGGAAAATTTTCTTGCAATTCGTGGGACAAGGAGTTCTCAAGGTGAGCCTGAAGAAGAAGAAGAAGAGGAAGAAGAAACTGGAGATGGAGGAGCTACCTCAGCTGCTACTGTACAACAAGGGGATCAGCAAGAGCCAGAAGAAGAAGGAGAACAGGAGGAAGAAACCAGTGAAGGGGAAGAGACTGAATCTGCTGAACCTTTCATATCATGGTCTGAGTTTCAGACCGTATTCCGTCAAAACTTTGTTCCTACTGGGATAATGAGGATGAAGAGGAATGAGTTCCGTATGCTGAAACAAGGTAACATGTCAGTAAATGATTACCTCACTAAATTTAATTAGTTGGCTCGATATGCCCCAACAGACATAGCAACAGAAGAAGAGAAGGTGGATCGCTTTCTGGAAGGGATGCAGGAAGAGATGAGAGCACAATTGATCTTGCATGACCACCCCACTTTTCATCATCTGGTCAATAAGGCTCTCATTTGGGAAAATGAAAGAAAGCTCTTAGAAGCAAGCCGTAAAAGGAAATGGGTGTCACCAAGACCTCAAAGTGGTTTCCAATCAAGGCCAGTGTATAATCCCTCTTTCCGTCAGGGAGCATTTTCAGCACCTACAGGAACAAACCCAGCACCACGTTCAGGAGGGAGTGTTATTCGTGCGCCTCGCCCCCCAGGGCAAACCCCATCACTTAATCCAGCTGCAAATCTGCATTGCTTCAACTGCGGTGCGAAGGGGCATTTCGCCAATAAATGTCCTGACCGCCAGGGAACCACAACCAAGTTCAATGCAGGGGCCACCGCCTCGAGAGCACAGTCTTCAGCAGCCAGCAGAAGTTTCCAAAACCCTCAAGCATCCAGAGCTTCATCCACACCGACTCAGGGCCGAGTGAACCACATCACAGCAGAGGACGCTCAGGACGCTTCTGGAGTATTAATGGGTACATTCTCTGTTAAGTCTATCCCTGCGCAAGTTTTGTTTGATTCTGGGGCTTCGCACTCTTTTATTTCAAAGGGCTTTGTGGCAAAAGCTAAGTTACCAACCTTCAGGCTGAAAAGGCCAGTAGTGTTAAGCTCACCAGCGGGACCTCTAACCGCTACCATAGTAAGCCCTAAGGTGGAAATCACCATGGAAAGTCTTAATCTTCCAGCAGACCTGTTAGTCCTGCAATCCCAAACACTGGATGTTATCCTAGGAATGGATTGACTGGCCAAAAATCAAGGTATAATAGATTGTGCTAATAGAAAGGTCATACTCAACAAGCACCCAGGTCTGATCATTACAGTTAAAGTGGATCGCCCTCCTTTAAAGGCTGCGGTGCATCATATTGAGGGAAAACCTTTGGAAGAGACACCTATAGTTCGGGAATACCCAGAAGTTTTTCCCGAAGAATTACCAGGTATGCCACCTGATCGAGATATTGAGTTTGTAATTAACCTAAAGCCAGGTACTGCCCCAATAGCCAAGAGACCATATAGGATGGCAGTAGATGAATTGGAAGAATTAAAAACACAAATTGAGGATCTACAGGGGAAAGGATTTATCAAGCCTAGTTCGTCTCCCTGGGGATCACCCGTGATCTTTGTTAGGAAGAAGGATGGCACTGCTAGGTTGTGTGTGGATTACCGGACTCTAAATGAGGTAACCATCAAGAATAAATATCCCCTACCCAGGATTGATGATTTATTTGACCAGTTGACAGGGGCCGCAGTCTTTTCTAAAATAGACCTGAGGTCAGGATACCACCAACTTAAAATAAGACCAGAGGATATTCCAAAGACTGCCTTCACCACTCGTTATGGTTTATTCGAGTATACTGTCATGTCCTTTGGATTGACCAATGCCCCAGCTTACTTCATGAATTTGATGAATAAAGTTTTTATGAAATTCCTGGATAAATTTGTGGTTGTATTCATAGATGATATCCTAATCTATTCAAAGACAGTAGAAGAGCATGCAGAACACTTAAGACTAGTCCTAGAGACCCTCAAGGAACATCAGCTGTATGCCAAGTACAGCAAATGCGACTTTTGGTTACAAGAAGTCAGTTTCCTAGGTCACATCATAACCTCTGCAGGAGTGGCAGTAGATCCTGCTAAGGTAGAAGCAGTGTTGGAGTGGAAGCAACCAACCTCGGTGACAGAAGTGCGTAGTTTCCTGGGTCTGGCAGGATACTACAGACGCTTCATCGAAGGATTTTCTCAGATATCTAAGCCCATGACTCATCTTCTCAAGAAAGATAAAAAGTACGAATGGTCTGAGAACTGTGAGAAGAGTTTCCAGGAACTAAAGAGAAGATTAACAACAGCTCCGGTATTAACCTTACCCGATATACACAAGGATTTCGAGGTATACTGTGACGCCTCACGTCAAGGTCTTGGATGCGTGCTTATGCAAGAAGGAAAGGTTGTAGCCTACTCATCCAGACAACTCCGTCCCCATGAGGATAATTACCCCACTCATGATTTGGAATTAGCCTCAGTAGTGCATGCACTAAAAATTTGGCGACACTACCTGATAGGGAATCATTGTGATATCTATACGGATCACAAGAGCCTCAAGTATATTTTTACCCAGGCAGATCTCAATCTTAGGCAAAGAAGATGGTTGGAATTAATCAAGGATTATGACTTGGACGTTCACTACCATCCTGGAAAAGCTAATGTAGTGGCTGATGCCTTAAGCCGCAAAGCTTACTGCAATGCCATTATAGAGCAAGGACTCCATGATAAGCTTCTTGAGGAAATCAAAGCCCTTAAATTGGAAATAGTTGAGCAGGGAACCCTGGCTACAATAGAAGTACACCCAACTCTAGAAGACCAGATCAAGGCAGCTCAGAAGGGGCATACTGGGACTCAAAAATTTAAAGCCCTCATGGCTAAAGGGAAAGCTCCTAAAATGCTAGAAGATCAGCAAGGAACATTGTGGTATGAGAAACGCCTTTTCGTTCCCCATCATAAGGATCTTAAGGAATTAATACTTAAGGAAGCACACAGCTCATCTTACACCATTCATCCCGGTAGCACCAAAATGTACCAGGATATTAAAACATTATATTGGTGGCCTTGTATGAAGAGAGATATTGCTGAGTATGTAGCCTGTTGTGATGTGTGCCAACGAGTTAAAGCCGAGCACCAAAGACCTGCCGGATTGTTGCAGCCCTTGCAAATTCCCGAATGGAAATGGGAAGAAGTCGGGATGGATTTTATAACCGGCCTACCTCGTACCAAGTCGGGATACGATTCCATATGGGTTATTGTGGATAGGTTAACCAAGGTTGCCCACTTTCTCCCTGTGAAGACCACTTATAAGGGTGATAAATTAGCTGAGTTATATGTAAACCGCATCGTGTGCCTGCATGGAGTACCTAAGAGGATAGTCTCAGACCGAGGTTCCCAGTTCACCTCGCGTTTTTGGGCTAGCCTACATGAAGCATTAGGGACCCATCTAGCTTTCAGTACAGCATTTCATCCTCAGACAGATGGGCAGACTGAAAGGACAAACCAAATTCTGGAGGACATGCTTCGGGCCTGTGCCCTCGAATTTACTTCGGATTGGGAAAGATGTTTACCCTATGCAGAATTTTCATATAACAACAGTTTTCAGTCAAGTCTAAAAATGTCACCCTTCGAGGCCTTGTATGGTAGAAGGTGTAGGACTCCCCTACATTGGTCAGAAGCAGGAGAAGGGTATGTGTTTGGCCCAGAGATCCTTAAACAGGCAGAAGGGAAGGTCAGATTAATTAGGGATCGTCTTCAAGCTGCCCAATCCCGGCAAAAGAGCTATGCTGATAATCGCCGTAGAGATCTATCCTTTGAAGTGGGAGACCATGTCTATCTCAAGGTATCACCCCTTCGAGGAGTTCGGAGATTTAAAGTAAAAGGCAAGCTTGCACCAAGGTTCATTGGTCCTTATCCCATAACCGCAAGATGTGGGGAAGTCGCACACCAATTAAAACTACCTGAAAATCTATCGGAAGTGCACAATGTGTTCCATGTTTCTCAACTCAAGAAATGCCTTCGAGTCCCTGAAGAGCAGGCTCCAATGGAGTCAATTCATCTCCAAAAGGATTTGACCTACCCAGAGCAGCCAATCAGGATCCTTGACACAATGGAGAAGCGGACCCGACATCAGGTTATCCGACTCTGCAAAGTTCAGTGGGGCAACCACTCCGAACAAGAAGCGACTTGGGAACCTGAAGATCAGCTCAAATTGGATTATCCCTCATTGTTTCCAGCGCAGCTCGAATCTCGGGGTCGAGATTCCGTTTAAGGGGGTAGGATTTGTAACATCCTATTTTTGGATCTGCCATTTTATTGCTTAAAATAGTTTAATTTGGCTAAAAGTATATTCTGGAATTTGGAATTTCTAAAGTAAATTTTAAATTTTTAAAATTTCTCTTTTGATTGCCTTGAGTTTCTTCTTTTTCAGCCCATGGATTTTAACCCTAAAATCTTTCTCCCGGGTGGGCCAGCCCTTTTCTCCCCTCCCTCTTATTCCATTTCCCCGGCCCGGCCCGCTCGCCTCTTTCTTTTTCCCCGGCCAGCCCAGCCCAGCGCGGCTCCCCTCCTTCTTCCTCCTCCCGACGCCCTGCTCCTCGCGCTCCCCGCCTCCGCCCGCTGCACCAGGCGAGCCGCCCCCGGTCTCCCCCTTCCCCAGCTGGCGCATAGGCTTCGTGGCGGCACCCCGCACCGCCGCACGCCTCCAGCGGCGCTAGGCCTGTGCCCCGCGCCGTAGCTTCTCCGCGCGTCGCCCTCCCCCTCGCCATGGCGGCCAGCTGCCGGAGATCGACGACCCCGCCTTCAATGCCGCGTCATCAATGGCCGGAGGCCGGCTGGACGCCACCCCGCCTTCAAGTGCCGCCATGAGTGGCCGTCGCCGTCGATTGGACCGGCCGCCCCGCGTGTCATCGCCACCGCGCTGCCGTGCTCCGCCCTCAAGCCACCCAGTCGCTTTATCTCTCCCCCGCGCGTCTTTACTCCTCACCCGTGGCCATGAGTGCGCCTAATGCCAGCCCATTTCCCTCCCCCGCCTAGCTCGGCGATAGCCCTCCACGCAAGCCGCAATCGATTGCGCTTCGAGGGAGGAGCTTCGGCCGCATTTACTCCCACATTCCCGCGCCCCTCCTCGTTGGCTATAAAAGCACGCGCTTGCGCCCATCAGCCCGCACCCTCCCCACTGCCAAAAATCCCGAGCAAAACCACCGCCGCCTGCCACTCCTCGGGCCGCCACCGTCGCCAGCGTCTTCCAGAGGACCCCGACCGGCACTACCTCTTTCCCCGAGTTCCATTCCCCCTAGAGAAGCTCCTGGCTCGCCTAATCGGCCTCTGCCCTTTTGCAGCTCGTCGGCGGTCGGGTCTTCCCCATCTCCGGCCACCCTCTGCTGCCGCCGCTCCAGAGGACCCTCGGCCGATTCCCCGCCACCAGAGCGTCCTCGCCACCTCAGGAAGCCGCCTGTGCCCTCGGTTGGAAGCCCCGCTGCCTCGTCTTCCCCAACACCGGACGACCCCCTCTGCCATTTGAGCTCCTCGCCGCCAGCTCTCTACGGACCTCCCCATGCTCTTCTCCCTGTTCCGGTGAGTTTCGGGATACCCACAGAAGCTCCCATGCTCCTTGATTGCTCTCTCGTCGCAGGATTTGCCGTCGCGCGCCTCCCCTGGTCCCGCCGTCGCTCACCCCGCCGCCGTCGTTCACCCAGCTCCCTCCGCCGATTCGAGCCTCCAGCCGGTGCGCACGGGGCCGAGCTGGCCATTTTGGACATCGCCCTGCGCCGCCGTGGCCCTCTCTCTCCCGCCGGCGAGGCTCGCCGCCGCTCGGCCGAAGAGGAGCTCTGCTCCCGCCTAATCCCCGGTTAGCCGCTAACCGTTGGGGTTAGTCGTCGCCGAGGAGCCACCGACCCGTGGGCCCGAACGTGTTTAAAACGGAATGTGAGACTGACCGGTGGACCCCGCGAACAAATTAAAAACTATTAATAACCGGGTATTAAAGAATGAACCACTGACGAGTGGGCCCCACCTTACTGTTTACACAGTACCTCGGTCCCACCCGTCAGTCTATGGACGATTAACGAAAAATAAAAATGAAAATTTAAAATAAAAGCCCGTGGGACCCGCATGTCAGAGAAAGAACTCTCTCTCCCCTGTTATTTTTGGGATTTTTCCTGAGATTTGGACTTTGAAGAACTCGTTCTTTTTCGTCGTAGCTCCGATTGGAGTGAAACTTGTTTCTAAAATTTTCTAAATTCATTATCTTTCTGTTGGTTTCGGTTTGGTTCAATTTGGAGTTCATTTGCTCATTATTTTATGCTTATTAGTCCTTTTGCTATTGTATGTTGCACCGGTTCTTCGCGATCGAGTAGAGTTCGAAGCTGCTCCTGAGCCCCAGGAAGACTTACCGCAAGACCAGCAAGAACCTCCTGCCTACGACCAAGGCGAGTCAGCATTTGATCATTTTGCTCCTAAATTCTTGCGAAGTTATTTTCCTTTAACTACTCAAACTGCATGTGCTATTTTATGTAAACGTATATGTTAAAGTTGTAAGGTAGCTATACACCCATTTGATGTTCTAGAAAAATCTAATATGCCACCCCTTGATAACTTGAAACAATCATCCCTTGTCACCATAGATAATAATGTTAACGAAATTAGCTATAAGTCAATTTAAGCTATGCTAGTCTGGTCAAGTCCAGGGCACTAGTTGTCCTGATCATTAATATTCCAAAAAACATACAAACTTGATTTGGGCTAGTCATGGGATGTAAGTGACTGAGTATTTTATTACAACTATTTCTATGCTTCTCAAAACCCTCAAAATCTGCTACACATGTCTGGGCGGATGGTAAGTAGGATTGGTGCTGATGACGCACGAGAACCTGGGTTGTGGACAGAACCGCCCGGACAAATTAAGGACTGAATCTTGTGACGACCTCCTTATGTAAAACAGTACGACCACATGTCTATATGGGTATGACCTAGCTGATTAACTTGCCAGGACTTAGTTAGATAACACCATTGAGAGTTAGGGACAGGGAAAGACTGTACCCAGATGGCGCAAGAGGGGGCCTCTGACCGTGGTGGATTTAGCCCGTCAGCAGTGAAACCTCAGCGGGTGTTATTTAGCTAAATCAGGGTGAGGTAAAGGCTATGTGATAGATTATCTGGGCCTCATGCCTAAGGAAGCGTGTAGGCTATTAGGATAATTTATTTCTTGTGGGTAAAGTGTACAACCTCTGCAGAGCGTAAACTATTCGAATAGCCGTGCCCACAGTTAGGGGCGGACATGGGAACTTACTCGAGCTAGTTCTATTTTCAAAACTTTGGGGTTGGTAAGAATATTTGTTGGAGGGAGGTACTCCAAGCTTTGAATTTTTCCTGGAGGGAAGTACTCCAGTGGTATTAGGAATATCTAAAATTTAGCATTGGTGGTTGGAACCATGTAACTGGTGGATGGAGCCAACACTGTTCTATACATACTGCACAATTTAACTTTATCAAATTGGTCTTAACAAATGCTAGAACTAGTGGTTTGTAAGTATAATATTTGCAACTGTAGCTTTGCGCAAATAAAAGAACCTAAGCCCTCCTTGAATCAACCTTGCATAATAGTATTTGCATTCTGTATGTTGACTCGCAAAGCACGGTTGTTGTGCTCATACTCGCTCGCTACCCCCCTTTCCCCAGAGCTTGCAAATCAAGGGCAGTACGAGTTCTACCAGGACCAAGCCGAAGAAGGACATGAAGATGGTGATAGTTAGAATAGATTCTAGCATCTCCCCACAGTCTGGTCGACCAAACTAATAAATCAGGTGTGTTTAAGATTAGCCAGTTCGCTGGATAATATTAATTGCACCTGGGTTATCCGGTCGCTTGCCTGTAGGGTGATGAGTCCTCCTATCTTGCTTCCGCTGTTATGTTACTTGTGTACTGAACTTATTTGGCCTGACGACCTCTTTTGTAATTCGTGTCCCCATATGGGCCGCACGCACTCTGGTATTGTAATAATATGGACTGTACCGTGTATGAAATGATCCAGTAATGTAATCTGTGAGCACTATCTACTGATCCAGGGAATAGTGCACTATCTTCACAGAGGATTTTGGGTTGTTTAAACCCAGGGTCCGACAGAGATGCTCTAAGAACGCCCGAAATCATACGCCCAGAAGCATAAACCTAAATGTAATCAAATGCGTAAATTTGTCAATTACCAAAAAACCACATACCATACACGACTAAATATTTCCATTAAGGATCCATTAAAAAAATGTGAAACTAGCTAACTAAATAATTAAAGCCGGCATATGATATCTATGTTATGACTGCACATGAAGTGAGTGTGCGATTCCTGCCAATGCATGTCGTCTTTCACGATCACCTAAAAACAACAAGGCAATAGTGAGTCCAATGTCTCAGTAAGTATATAATAAAACAGTAAATATCAACATATATGTATATCACCATCTTAATTCACATTTCATTAACTCATTCTTAACATTGATGCAATGTAGATGATCATAATTAAGCATGTTAAACACATATCCTCCCATGTCATTCACATAACCATGTAACCATAACCTAAAGCATTTTTGAGCATCCCTTTACTTCCATTGATGTAATGCAATGCAATGCTCATACATATATCTCAACTTCTCTTTAGTATATACCGGTATAACAGAGTATTACACCCGTCAATGACCACTCAAGCCTGTCCTCTTTCATATGGGGACTTCAAGCCCACTTTCTTTCATGCAAGGACCTCATCTCCACTCGCATGAAGTGCCTACCAAATTAGTCTTACTCTATCTACTCATGTGGGTTGCCCACACAAAGTAGTCTCTACTGGGTTACACAGGTCACCTCTTCTAGCATGAATGCTCATTATGCAAATGCAATAATTCTTTCAATCATTAATTGTTTAACATTAATCATTTATCTTCATCACCATGTAATTCTTCATCATATGAGTATTATAGAAAGTAAGTGTAAACATGTAAACCAATATGTTAAGTATTTTATTAACATAAAATAGTAAGAGCAAACAACACGTGTTACCATTCTACCATGCATTTGCCTTAACCATGTACAAGGACGTGACGACCAGCGATCAACTACGAAAACAAAGCTTTAGAACTTGATAACAATTATGGTACAACATCTTAACACACATCCATAACATGTAAATAAGATCACATACTTCTATGATTAAACATGCCTCTCGCCCTTCTCCCCGATTTACTGATATTGTTGTCCTAGCATTCAAACAAGCAAAACTCACAACCTAGGAACCCAAATGTAATATCATGAAAATAACTCTCATGAGGACCTATTTATAATCAGAGAAAAGGATCGGAGATACGTGGAAACGAGATGCTTTCAAATTTTAGGGAGGAATTGTTTCCCAAGAACGAGTCGTATGAAGGGAGTTGGAGATTGAATCAAACTCATGCCGTGATAAAAGAATACATGGGAGAGAGGAGGATCCAAAACATAGAAAACACTAGCTTTTCCCTTTTTTCCCATGCGCCGTCACCAGTGCGGCCATTGCCACCACGTCGCTACTGCTGCGCTTATCATCGCTCTAGCCAGCATTTGTCACCACGTGCTAGCAATCCATCACCAGTGCTCACCTGCGTGAAACCGCCATGTGCCCGGGCTGAGCTCGCCCGCGTTGCCCGACTGCAACAACATCGCCATAGGCCCGCTCTAGCACAACCGCTGCAGTGCGTTCCCTCACGTTCGCTCGCTAAAGCTCGCCCATGCAAGTTGCCATCCTCCTGCAATGCACCAGCGCACGTCCACTCGCCAACCGCTAGCACTACTACAGAAATAGTATTAGTAAACATCAAATCATAGACGGTTTGACAAAACCATCTGTAACGTACACTATCACAGACGGTTTTAATTTGAAGACCGTCTGTGTTGTTGGTGTTGGAAAAAAGGAGTATCACATACAGTTCTTACCGATAAACCGTCTGTGATACTGGAATATCATAGACGGGTTTTAATAAAAACCGTCTATGATAATCTATGAATTATCACATACGGTTTTTTTATTAAAAACCATCTGTGATAATTAGCTTATCACAGATGGTTTTTTAAATCGTCTGTGATAATCTGGCTATATATTTATTGCGCCGCTCAGAACCGCATCTGTCTTCATTTTGATCCAGATCTAGCCGGTGCTACGCCTGGAGAAGGCAAGGCTTTTAGGCCAGTTAATTTGGTTGAGGAGGCAGGAGAGCTTTGAAGATTCATACGTTCCTGGTTGCCCTAGATATGGTTAGTAATGAAATTTATTTTTCTTTGCATTACAATTTAGATCTATATTTTGGTGAGTGTTATTGAAGATGGTTTGCATCTACTTGACCATACATGATCAGTTCCCGTCATGTGGGAGGCTAAATTTGTTAAAATTGTTGGTTATAAGTGGTTCGTCGATCGCTGGGGAAATAGTGTTGTGTTTATAATATGAATTAAGCTAGCAAAGCCTCAATGCATGTAGTATATATGTAGTAATAATTAATTAATTTAATTTTTAATACTAAGTTGTTATATATATGCATAACGTAGGACCAAAGCTAGATGTATGTCGCGAACCGTATGAGTGAAGAGTACATTAATGGCATGTCTGCTTTTACAAGAGCTGCTGAGGAGGATATGTTGAATAAGGGGTGGAATATATGTACTGTCCATGCACTGACTACGAGAATTTAAAAATGTTTAAGAATCAAGAGCAGATTGAAGCGCACTTGATTCGGAGGGGTTTCAAAAAGGGTTATATGTGTTGGACCAGTCATAGTGAAGTCAATGATATGTCGTCGGATGACATCACTGGTGAAGTGAATGATATGCTGCCGAATGATGTTGATTGTTGTTCGGATTTGGATAGGTTGCACGATGATAATCTGGATCAGATGCTTCGCAATGTAGAGGAGAACTATGATGAGGGAGAGCATGTTAAATTCCGGGGCTTTATGGAAGACTCGGAGAAACTTTTATTCACATACTGCAGGTCAAAGTATATGAGGTTGTCGGCCGTGCTTGAACTGTTGAAATTGAAGGCAAGCAACGGTTGGTCCGACAAGAGTTTCACAGCGCTACTAGGTCTCTTAGCGGACATGCTTCTGGAGGGAAATGAGTTGCCTAAAACCACGTATAAAGCCAAGAAGGTTTTTTGTCCATTGGGAATAGAAGCAGAAAGAATACATGCATGTTTAAATGACTGTATCCTCTACCGTAAAGAGTATGCAAACATGCATGTATGTCCGATGTGCAACGCATTCCGATACAAACGTAACAATCAATCAGATGACGACGAGGGAATAGAGGTGAAGAAAGAACCTCTTGCTAAGGTGTCATGGTATTTTCCTATAATTCCCCATTTGAAATGGTTTTTTGCAAATCCAAAGGAGGCAAAACTGCTGCGTTGGCACTTAGAGGAGCGCAAGAAGGATGGAATGCTAAGGCAACTTTCTGATTCCACCCAGTAGAGAAACATCGATTGGAGTTTTGCAGACTTCGGTGCAGAACCAAGGAATATAAGGTTTGGACTGAGTATAGATGGAATGAATCCTTTCAGTAGCATGAGCTGCTGACATAGCACTTGGCCCGTGACTCTCTGCATTTATAACCTTCCTCCTTGGTTGTGTATGAAGTGAAAGTATATTTTGCTGTCGATACTTATCCAAGGGCTAAAGCAACCTAGGAATAATATTGATGTGTACCTAGCACTGTTGGTGGAAGATCTAAAAGTACTGTGGAATGAAGGGGTATAGGTATGGGATGCATATAAACGAGACAATTTCACTTTGTGCTCCTCATTGTTCTGCACCATAAATGATTATCCTGCCCTTGCTAACCTGTCAGGCCAGAGTACAAAAGGTGTCAAAGCTTGTACTCATTGTTTAGATGGTACTGAGAGTATGTGGCTGAAACACTCATGCAAAACCGTGTACATGCGTCACCGCCGGTTCCTTCGGAGGGCTCACCCATACCGCAAGATGAAGAAATAATTTGACGGAGAGAAGGAGGACGGTTCAGCTCCAAGGCATTTAAGTGTAAAAGAGGTTTATAATATGGTTAAGGATTTAGATGTTGCCCTCGGAAAGGGACGTAAATTGAGGGCTCATGAGAAGAACATCTAGAAGAAGAGATCAATATTTTGGGACTTACCTTATTGGGAGTACCTAGATATTTGACACTGCATCAACGTCATGCACGTAGAAAAGAATGTATGTGATAGCTTGATTGGTCTCTTACTGAACATTCGTGATAAAACAAAGGACGACGTCAATGCACGGCTTGACTTGGCTGATATGGACATCAGGCCTGAGTTAGCACCGACAAAAACAGATAATGGAAGAACGTACCTTCCCCCTGCGTGTTACGCTCTGTCCAAGACCTAGAAAACAGAACTGTGGCAGTACTTGCATGGTGTCAAAGTTCCGTCTGGTTACTCCAGCAACATGAAGAAACTTGTTTCGATGCAAGATTTGAAGTTAAATGGCATGAAGTCTCATGATTGTCATGTGCTGATGACACAGATCCTCTCTATTGCAATCAGAAATATTTTGTCGATCAAAGTCCGAGAGACAATCATGAGGCTATGTTATTTCTTTAACACAATTGCTTAGAAGGTCATCGATCCCGAAGGACTAGATGCTCTACAAGACGAGGTGGTGATGACTCTATGTCATCTTGAGATGTATTTCCCTCCTTCGTTTTTTGATATCATAGTCCATCTCATTGTTCACATTGTGTGGGAGATAAAAATGTGCGGGCCCGTATTCCTACGTAGCATGTACCCATTTGAGAGCTTTATGGGAATTCTCAAGTCTTATGTATGGAATCGATCTCGACCGGAGGGCAGCATCATCAAAGGTTATGCATGCAAAGAGGTCATTGAGTTTTGTGTCGATTATATGGCTCAGATTCACCCGATAGGTGTGCCTCAATCACGTCATGAGGGGAGGCTCAAGGGTATCGAAACTATTAGAAGGAAAGCAATCACTACAGATATGGGCGCGTATGCTCAAGCCCATTTCACAGTCTTGCAACACATAACTGAAGTGGCACTTTATGTCGGCCAGCACAAGGATGTGCTTCGACAACAGAATCCGAAGCGACCGGATGTTTGGATCATGAGACAACACAACAGTTGGTTCAACCAATGGTTGAAGGAGCAAATCGCTAGGAGCTCACCAACATTTACAGTGGTGACATGGCAAGGACATGATATAAATAGGTACACATTCTATACACAGGCTCAGAATACACTACTAATTTTTGGGCCTATTGCAATGGCGCCGAAACGTTGCAATAGGCCCAAAATGGTTGCAATAGCACCTGTTGCAACGCTAACTTTTCGTTGGGAGGCGTGGCAAGAAGTTGCGTGGTCTAAAGTTTGGGCCACGATATTTCGGTTCGTTGCAATAACGTTTACCTATTGCAACGCAATAAAGCATTGCAATACATAGTTTATGCAACAATGTATTGCGTGGCAAAAACAACTATTGCCACGTAAAGAATTTGTGGTAATAGGACATAGTGATATTGCCACGCAAAGAATTCGTGGTAATAGATTCAATTGCCACGCACATACTTTGGTTACAACAGCCTCTATTGCCACGCTTGCTATTTTCGTTGCCATAGCTTCTAATGCCACGCTTGTTCTTTTGTTGCTATAGACTTTTTTGGTACGCTGTTTTTTCGTTGCTATAGCATATATTGCCACGCCAAAAGTTGAAGGGAATAGTGTATATTGCAACGTATTGCTTTAGTAGCAACAAGAATTATTGCAACGCCATTAATGTTTGTCACAACAGGAATCAACCGATGTAGTAAAATCATTATATCAAAATAGAATTTGTTGCTACACATATCTGAAATGAAACCAACTTTATTTGTGACAATAATTTGAAGTTGTATTACAAGCATCACTAAAATGTCCCTAGCTATCACTGCATTGAAGCTTGGCTTGACCTCGCTGAATAGCTTGAATTGACCTTAGCTTCCCATGGCTTGAGCACTGCACTCAATTTGTTCCTTCCTCCTGAATAAAATCATTCAAAATGGCATATGCATCAGTTGTTCAGCTCATCACGACAGTAACACATTGTAAATGGAATAAATTTTTATAACATGAATACATATGTTCATTACTGCATCAATGCAACTGTTTAGAGATATAGACATGATTGTCAAAATATGTAGAGCTCAAGAACCACCAGAAAGGTAGATGATGAATAACCCAACCAAAAAATCAAGAACATGTATCCTCAGCAATATGTAGAGGTATATATATGCAGTAAAAGGTAGAGTACAGTCATAGCCACAAGATTATTTTACCTGTACAAAAAAAATAATGTGAAGTGCACTAACAAGAAACATTTGTATAGAGAATTTGTCATTCAGAGCATACCATATAGCATGGCCAAACAATTAAACCATCAGCCAGAATAGTCATTCCAACTAATCCACATGCCAAAGGATACTTTCAGCCTGATCAGCTGTGATTTTTAGGCTGTGCTGGCAGATCCAGGAATTTCGGAATGTGTATTCGAAGTTACAAAAAAAAAATTCACGTAATTCATTGAGCCTATGCTGTTTTCTGAACCTCTAGCCCTAGTACATCTGCAAAAGGCTCTAGGAGATTTGCTCGCAGCTAGTGTTGATATCTCTTTTATAGTAGATATATCAATCATGTTCTGTCTCCTTCGATGTCTGAATTTTGTTAGAATTCCTTGGTAGCTCATATCACAAATTTACTACCTATGTTTACACTTTACAGATGTGTCCTACACCCTACACTTCTGCCAAAACTTGTTTACTAACATCAATTGTCAGCAGTAGTAAACTGATGCAGAAAATTGAACCAAAAAAAGGCATGATTACAGCTTGAACCAGGTCAAATGCTACAGCTTGTTTGAATTAAGAGCTTGTATAAGTTCAGCCTAAGCAAATTAATCATCAAAACACATAAAAAGCTAATTCATCATCTTAACCCCCCAACACTGCAAAAAGAAATAAGTAGTTGATTGCTGAAAATGTCTTCTTGCACCTATTAAATGTTCCGATGATGTTTCTCATCCACAGATGTTCCTTGTGCATACGAGCAGTAGGTACATGCTGATGAAACTAAGAATGGGTACTAACATGAAATCAAGCATACCTTTGGCTCCCCAGATTCCTTCAGCTTGTCAGCATGCCTTGCAACACTTTGCAAGAAGAGCATATGCCTAATGGTTTTCTCCAAGAGTGCATCAATGCTAAACTGTTCAGTCAAACAGAAAAAATAAGTACTAAAATTAAATGGATTAAAATTTGCAAGTACTAACAATGATCGCAGATAACAATTAAATGACTAACACAAGATCATGGCACCATAGTAGATAACATATAAACACAAATTCTAGAATTAAACTACTGCAACATGAACATTGAGAAAACTGGAAACAATTAACAGAGCATAATTTTGATAACAAACAGAGCACAATAACATACTCACTAATCCCATACATCACAGTTCACACAATCATTGAACACAAGTCCACAAATCCATATATCAAACAACCAGAACACAAATCACATTGCTGCCCTAGCATCCACAATGCATAATTCACCATCACACAGATCACATATTAAAAGTAAACATCCACTGGACAATAGACATTAACAAGCACTAATTGTAGTTCAGTAGCACAGTAATTGAGAATAGCAATTAGAGAAAAGAAGAAGTATTGGATCATGAACCGAGGGGAGTTGAGGCAGACGGGAGGCCGACGAGGTGGTGACGTCGAAGATGATGCCGATGAAATGGTGGACGGCGGCGGCGCTGTCGGTGGAGAGGTCGGCCGTGCCGTGGAGTAGCAGGGGCGGCGTAGTGGGTGACCGTCGGGGAGCGGGGAAGAGGTGCACGCCGGATCTGAAGCGGCGAAGGGAGGAAAGCTCGGCGGCGCACAATGCAGAAGGAGGAAGGGAGTAGGAGGGCTGGTGGATCTGGTGGAGGACGGGGGAAATAGAGAGAGGAAGGAGATGTAGAAGAGGAGAGGAAGGGCGGCGGAGAGGAGTGGCGCGCCGGAGAGGAGCGGGAAGATGCCCAGAGTAGAGAGCGGCGACCGGAGAAGAAGGAGACTGGAGGAAGCGCGGGGGAGATAAGCGGCGGCCGGTGGTGGTGATGATGCGGAGAAGGTGGAGAAGGGGAGGCGCGGTAGAAGAAGGAAGAGCGGCGGATGAAGAAGGGGAGCGGGCGGAGAGAGGTGGCGCACGGCGAGCTACGGCCCGGCGCTCGCCGGCGGCCGGACTTGGAGGAGAAGGGAGGGGGAGCAAAAGGGAGGCCAAGGGGAGAAGCAAACCGGGCTCAAGGGATTCCCGCAGGTGGCGGCGGCTGTTAAGGGTTTGGGGGGTTTTTTTTGCCTTTTTTCGATTTAGCCCTCAAATATTTCTAGGGTTTGCAAACAAGTCCCTCCCGAATGTAATTTCTTCTGTTTTGGCATCTCCGGAGCTCCGTTTTCAGCGCGGTTTGATCCCACGCGTTCATGACGATGTGTACAACTGTACGGAGCAGTCCAGATTTGTCGTTTATGCGCCTAGATCGCGCCGGCCTGCGGAAAGGTACAAAAAATGTAAAATGGTCCATTTCGAGCAATTAAATATGGAAAAATGTGTAAATGATGATAAATGGTCCTAAAATGCGAAAAATAATGGGGCAAAATGACAGGTAAAAGTATGTAAATATGACGCATGGCATATATATATATATATATATATATATATATATATATATATATATATATATATATATATATATATATATATATATATATATATATATATATATATATATATATATATATATATATATATATATATATATATATATACTATACCTAATATATAGCAGATTTTTTTTAAAAAATGTTGGGTATTCAGCTGAATACCCATGAATTACTGTAGATCCGCCCCTGGACCTGACCAACAATTAAATTTCTGGAGTTCGTTGAAAAGCTGGTTGTCTGAAAACTTTCCTGAAGCACTCAAAACTTAGTAAAGGTGTTTCCGAAGCTTAGATAAAATCAGCAGAGGATGATCTTGGTTTCAAGCTCCCTATGCCCACAAAGCTATTGTACCGCTTTTGCAATGGTCAGCTGAACCATTATGACTGGATAGCTAAACAAAAGCCCACGAATCAAAAGAGTTGCAATAGAATACCATATTGCAACGAAACACACTACTCTATAGCAACAAAATTTACACGTGGCAATATAAATATGTTATTGCATCGATTTAGTTTTTCGTTGCAATACGCAACTACCTACTGCAACGCCGTTGAAGATTATCCCAACGAAAAAACATCGTGGCAATAGTATCACCCAATAGCAACGAAATTATATATGGTTGCAATAGGAGCAAATAATTGCAACGAAAATCAACACTAACGCAACAGAATAGTGTCGTGGCAATATATCCAACCTATTGCAACACTTTTTCAAAATGGTTGCGATAACACCTACCTATTGCAACGACATTCACGAATATCGCAATGCAATATAATAGTGGCAATAACGTCCACCTATTGCCACCGTTTTGGAAAAACGTTGCAATAAATCCTACCTATTACAACCAAATTGGTGGCGTTGCAATTTCTTTCGTGGCATTAGGCCGAAAATCTAGTAGTGATATAAAGATCACTAACCTGAATAGCGGTGTCCACATAGATGCGCTCAGTGCCGATGGGTTGAGAAACTCGTACTATGGGTTTATAGAAGACATTTGGGAGCTCGATTACGTGATTTTCAAGATCCCCTTATTTCGGTGCCATTGGGTGCATCTCCCACAGGTGAAGGTTGACAAGTATGATGTCACTACCATGGACCTCCAACGTGTCGGATACAAAGACGAACCATTCGTACTCGCTTACCAAGTTGTTCAAGTTTTCTATGTAACCGATCCGGCAAATAAGAAGCGCCATGTAGTTCTTCATGGAAAAAGGAGAATTATCGGAGTAGAGAATGTAGTGGACGAGGACGAATACAATCAATTTGACGAGTTACCTCCTTTTGGAAAGGGCATAAGGGTCGACGACGAACAACATGACGAAACTAATTACATACGCATTGATCATCATGAAGGGCTAATTTTTAAAGGAAATAAGCAAGTGGAATGAGAATGTGCAATATATATGTGGGAATTTGCATTTATGTATATAACAATGCATGTGTGTGATGTATATCTGAATTTGCATTTATGTATATAACAATGCATGTGTGTAATGTATTTGTGAATTTACATTTATGCATATAACAATGTATGTGTGTGATGTATTTGTGAATTTGCATTTATGTATATGTGAAAATGTGTGATATATAGGTGAATTTTGAGAATGAGTCATACATATGTATCTCTATGTTCATTTGGCTGTTGTAAAGAAATACACTCTATGAGGTCTTATTACAGTGCCTGCTGGTTGGTATGGTTGGTATAGGTAATAACTCTAGTGCGTGGGAAGGAAGGGGCTTATCACAGACAGTTCTAGTAGAGAACCGTCTATGATATAATTATCACAAACGGTTCTAAACTAGAATCGTCTGTAATAAGCCTTCCTATATATACCCTCAAGCTAGGGTTTGCACGTGCACTATAGTTATAGCGCTATACCAACTAGAGCACATCGCCGCTCTCTCGATTGAGCCCGTCACTGCCTCCGTCCCCTGAGCCCGTCGTCACCGCCTCCGTTCCCCGAGCCCGTCACTGCCGCCTCCGTCCCCCGAGCCCGTCGCCGCCGCCTCCATCCCCGAGCCCGTCGCCGCCACCGCCATTCCTGAGCCCGTCGCCGCTGTCTCCGTCCCTCAAGCCCATCGCTGCTGCCATCCCCAAGCCCATCGCTGGCCGCCTACTTCCCTGAGCCCGTCGCCGCCGCCTTCCACGGGCCGAGCCCTGGTTTTCTATTATTCATCGGCTTGGTATTCTTCTGGATGGTTTTGAGTACCATCTGCACTGTGAGTTCCTTTGATTCTCTGCAAACATTGACAGCTATACTTGTTTTTTGAGTTTTGTTCAAGGTCAAGAACTGGTAGATGATATGTTTGCTTGTGGGCTTGATTCATGTGCTCTGTGATGAACTAGTTGAATGCTGAGATTGATCTAACTACCAACACTAGATTTGAGCTCTATTAGATTATTTGCACTGTCTGGTCAGAGCTGATTCCTTCGGCTGATTTGAATTGTTCACATGTACTTGAAATGTATACCATGCAGTTGTTGTTTGTAATTGCAGATCATATTCTTTCCTTTACTATTTGTCATATAAGGTTGCATGTGTCTGTTCTGGTATATGTTGCATTTAATTCTGGTTTACAGTCAGATTAATGCTTTGTGAACATTTGTGCCGAAAACTCTATATTGCTGTTCACAAAATTCGCAAGTTTTGACAGTGGAAACATTATTTATAGCTCACATCTTGGTCACTAGAGTTTAGATTATCAGTGCAGAGCTCCAACATTAGCATGAGAAGGCCAAGACTTAAAATCTTGTGCAACTCTGTTCTGAGAGCAATATTAATGCAATTATTTTGTCTTATGCTAGATTTAATTGCTCTTTTGCTTAGAGAACAGCATGATATTTTATTCCCAGCAGTCTTGTTGTATACATCAGATATATACATTTGTATAAACATTTATACAAACTCAATCTTATGCTTTTTCGGTGTTTGTCAATATACTCATCAAGGGGGAGATTGAGAGACCATGTGGAGGTATCCCCATGTTGGTGATGAGTAATTGACGGTTGGTTTAGTGAGTTTGAGTTTGTTTTGGGTATTCTAGGGTTGAGTACCTTTACTTGTGCTTATGTTGATTATGCTGTTTTGTGCAGTGCTATATGATGGTTTGCTTGTCTGTGTGACTGTAGGACTTCAGAGCTAGGTCATGGTGAGGCGAGGAGGACCGGGACTAGGCACAGGAGGTGTTGATGTTCAGACGGTCGGTGATGCCGAAGATGATCGAGGCTTGTGAGGTGGTTGCGAGTTGGGAGATGAGGAACCAGAGCTGGAGCTACCGGTGACGGACACGACGGCGACGACGAGAAAACCGAGACTAGGCTCAGGGAGGAGTTGGAGGTCCAGATGGTTTGGAGGTCGGTTGCGGTCGTGCAAGACGGAGCAGACCAGGACTAGACTCAGGTGGAGTCGGAGGTCTCGGTCGGTGTCGGGTGGACACGACAGGCAGCAGCGAGAGGATCGGGACTAGACTTAGGGAGGAGTTGAGGTCCAGATGATCAGGATGCCGGGAGCGGTCGTGTGTAGCGAAGCGGACCGGACTAGACTCAGGGAGGAGTCGAGGTCCAGTCGGTCAAAGGTGCCGGTTGCGGGAAGCTTCCGGAAAGGTGCTTGAGGGGCAAATTGGTAATTTGACTCAAGCAGTGGAGGTGGAGGCAGATTTCCCTCGAAAAATCTGGTTTGACCCTTTCCTCATATGTGTGTGAGAGGTGGAAAGTGGTTGTTGTATGCCGCTTCTTGAATTTCTTCTTTGAGGAGAGCTTGTGCCTTCAAAAGGTGGAGTGGAGGCAGTAGGTTCAGGGTATCCATAGCAAGAATAGAGTGGTCTCACGAGTGAGCAAGTGTGCCCCCTGTGTGTGGGTGTGTTTTCTCCTCATGTGAAGCATGTAGTGAGAAGGTTTCATTTTTCCCAATAGCGTATGGGGAAGTAGTGTTGTTTCCCTGCTGTAATCATTCCTCTGTATGAAGCATTCATGGCTATGAATCAATATGAGAAGGAGAATGGTTGATTTGCATTTATTTCTCAGCATCTGGACTTTCCCCTGTTTGCAGTAGTCTAGGGTTTGAAGTGAGAACTCTTGTGTTCTGTTGATTTTCTTGATGGAGTTGTGTTTTGGAGAGTGGTTCCTGCTTCTGAGATCTTCTCCTTGCTAGCTTCAAAGTTTCTTGAGCAAAAATGTGTGAATGAGGACTAATCTAAAAAATAGTCTCATCTTCTATTGAAATGACAGATTTCAGCTCAAACCTTTGATTCTTACCCTTGTGATGGTTTCTCTTGTCTCTTAGAGCCTCCTTGCTGTTTAGATCTGGGTCTTGATCTTTTGGGTTGAGGAGACCAATAGAAAACCTTCAATTTCCCTGAAAATGCAATTTAAGACTTTACTGTGGAAAACTGCAGTTGCTGCTCTGTTTTTCAAGGGGGCCGGTCAGACCTTTAAAACCTAGCGGTCAGACCGCTCGGTACATGCCGGTCTGACCGCTTGGGTAAAGGCGGTCCGACCGGTCCCCACTCGGCGGTTCAACCGGGGTTAGTTCGGCGGTCTGACTGGACTTGTAACAGCGGTCAGACCTCCCACATACATCCGGTCAGACCGACCTTCAGCATTTTTCAGTGCTACTCTCTGATTTATTTTGCTTCTCGTTGATTGTTCTAGTGCTTGGTCAGTTTGTATTTCCAGTGGGCACATGAATCATCTTCATAGCTGTTCATAGCTATCGGAGAAGAGTTTTCGAGTGGATACTTTTGAGGGGCGAATTTGAAAAGAGGCACCATTCACCCCCCCCCCCCCCCCTCTGTTGCCATATCCGATCCTACATGGACCCCTTTCCTTCCTCGCCAAGCAGCATCCGCATTTCGAAGAATGATCAGAATAGTTGCACGAGAACGAATTGAGATCACATTTGATTCGTGGAAGACTGTGACTGAGACTTAGAAATGTGAGCTGCTGACAGAAATATTTGCATCGTTCGAGATCCCAGAAGAACACCACGACTCCATGCAACGACATGCCATGCTAGCGGCGTGCAAAGCATGGAAGAACTTCAAGAGTGTGCTTGTCAAGCACTACATGGAGAAGGATCTAACGCCCTTTCATAAGTACTCATTCCTGCAATCACAATGGGAAGAGTTTAAGGCGATGAAGACAATTGAAGATTTTAGAAGTGCAAGTGCGATGCACAAGGCCCTCTAGGCAAAAAAACACACCCCCATAGACTTGGCACAACTGGGTATGCGGGTAAAATCCTGTAGTGGAGGATGCAAGATGAACAGGCAATTCTGCGGGACACCGCCCCGCCATTTGCCATGATCTCGGATGAGCGCACTCGAAATTGGATTAGAGCGAGGTCATCTACCACGTCATTGGGGGACATCTCCTTCCGAAACCCTGTAGACCAGGAAGTG
Source organism: Dendrocalamus latiflorus (assembly GCA_017311315.1). Classification (NCBI taxonomy): domain Eukaryota; kingdom Viridiplantae; phylum Streptophyta; class Magnoliopsida; order Poales; family Poaceae; genus Dendrocalamus; species Dendrocalamus latiflorus. The sequence goes on along the minus strand of CM029639.1, from coordinate 29,254,880 downwards.
TCCCACCGCCTGGTAAGATATCGATCGAACTACGTAGATTGTAATTACTCCACAACTTTGTAGGAAGTGAAATGACATGTCAGGCTCTTGCAGGAAGCGCTGAGTGTAGAATCTTCCAAGGGATCATTCCAGGCAATTAGGGAGAAAAATATACTCTTCGTGGCCCTGGGAAACAAGGAGCACCCAGGTCGTATGAGAGGCCTTGGGCTTTATGTTCCTTGGAAACATGGTTTCTCAGATGACTCTGAATTGTATCGCAATAGGAAGATAACCAAAGCCGAGCATGTGGCATGACTACGAGAGGAGATCAAGGCATCTCTTATGATGAGGACATCCTTTCCATAGATACAACTGTGCCAACTCCACAACAAACTAAAACTATGATACAAGGACCAATGACTCGAGCGCGAGCACGTCAACTTAACCATCAAGTGAATGTGTTCCTAAGTTTATGATAGACCATATGGTTGTGACTCCATGTGTGTGATGAGTAATTGACAAGGGTTTTGAAAAGATTGAGTTTGGTTTGTTTGGTTTGTGCCAAGACGGCACTTGGCGTAGTCGGGCTTGGTTAGATGGACTTGAGGTATATTATTCTTCCCGACTGGTCGTTTGGGCAATTTCATGTTTAAAGTATGATTTATTGATGCTAATGAGGATTACCTATTTCGAGTGGTGCTATGTAATGTATTTCTTATCTGTGATGCCTGCAGGACATCGAGGCGGAGTCGTGGCGAGGCACGGGATAACCGAACTAGGCGCAGGCGGTGCTGAGGTCAGAACGGTCGAGGTGTGCCGAAGACGGCGAGGACTTGAGGTGGCTGCGAGGCTTGGAAGGCAAGGAATGAGGAAGCTTCCTGGAAGGTGCACGAGGGGCGTTTTGGTGAATACGCAAAGCTGCACTAAAGGAAGTGGATTGGATAAAGCACAAGAGTTGGTGGAGGCTTAGTGGGTAAAGGGAAAATCAAACCCATTAGTGAGAGACTATAAAAGGAGGAGTGTTTTCTGCATGTCTTATGGCTTTTGAGAGGGGTTTGAATCTGTTTTACTTTGTGCTTTAGTTGTTGAGAGTGGGTGAGAGGGACAGAGGGTTGTTCTGCCCCTTCTCTTTGTGTTCTTGTGCTCTCCCCTCAAGTATGTAGTGAGGAGAAAGAATTTCCTTGTTTTAATCGTGTATGGAGATTCCTCTGTAATGATCTCCTGTCAATGAGAAGGATTGTGATGGGTTGTTCTCATTTTCTTGCTCATATGGGATGAATTTCAGTTTCTGCAGTTTTTTTTCTTCCTTTGTTTCCATGAGTTCTTGAGTTGAATCCTTGATTGAATGGCTAGTTCTTGATTGGTTTGTGGAGGGATGTTGCTCAAGGCCCCTTAATCATTCCATTTTCAAGAACAAATTGAGGATTAAATGTCATTTGTGATTTCTAGATCCTTCGTCATCTTTTCCCTTGTGTCTGCTTTTCTATGGTTTCATGTCAGGGGACCTTCAGTTCTTTTGATTTCCCTTGAAAAGATGACTTGATGTTTGATGTTAGGTGTCCTAAGATCCTTGCTAAAATGATTGCAAAAGCTCTTCGGAAAAGGATCAAAGATTGTTGTGCATTTTGGAAATCTGACCATTCTCTGTGAATGTTTTCTGTTCTTTGCTCAAATCCAAATTGCCTCATCATTTGATGATTCCCTTAGTCTTCTAACTCTTTGATGCTATTTAGAACATGTTCTTGATCTTTTTGCTTGAGGAAAACAGAACCATTTCACTAAATTCCCTACATTTGGCCAGATTATGAAAGTTACAGTTTTTCAGTCGGGTGTCTGCTGAAACCTGCCTCTGTTTGCCCGAGGGCCGGTCAGACCAGTTCTCCCTTGGCGATCAGATCGGAGACACTGGGGCGGTCTGACCGGCATTAAGGGCGCGGTCTGACCGGCGGCACGCATGCAGTCTGACCGCCCGATGCACTATAGTCAGACCGCCTCCTGTAGTTAGCTGTGTTCTTTGATTCTTCTCTGATGTTTTGTGTCTCGTTTTCTCTTCTGAGTATTTGAGTACCAGTAAGCATGAACAATCTCTTCTCTTAGCTTCCATATCTTTTAGAGAGGAGATCATTTTGTACATACTTTCGTGGGCAAAATTTTTAGGCATCATTCACCCCCCTCTGTTGCCGATTTTGATCCAACACTTTACATACAAATGTTTCAAAGAATGGTATACTACTTAATTCTTGTGATGATTTAATTGTCCTTAGAAACCATGGTGAAGAATTACGCGAGCTCTAGTGTAGAAGTGGATCCATCAAACGCAATCCAAGTACTGTTCGCGAGTTCGATTTAGATTCGGCCTTTATAACAGCGTCTACTTCAAATGGCTATAACTTTTGATCCAGAAGGCTTCTCGGGGCCCGTGAGTACTCGTTGAAAATCTCTTGGAGTCTACTTTGAGATGGACCTAGTCTCACCTCCAAACTCCATCTGAGCAGATCAGAAACTACAAAAGAAGACATGTCACATTTCCAGTCCAAGTCAAAGTGGGCCAGGGCCTTGTAATTTAGGCTATTTGGGCCGGTACTGTTCATGTGATAAGTGCGCCTCTCCCTTCCCTATTTAAGGAGGTCGCACCCCTTTAGTTTTCCTTGGGTTTTTCTTAAGAGATTATTCTGCTTAGCAGTTTCACCGCATATTCGATTGAGGAACCCCAACTTGTGAACTTAAATATTATTCATAATACAATTTCAGATTGCATCTTAAACTCTCTTGCTTGTGTTCTCGATTCGCTTGTAGGAGATAGCCTTCTTGGCAAGGTTAATTGTGTTCAGCACGGTTGATAACTGACGGAGCAGTGGTGTAGTGATTGCGAGGGGTTCGATCTGTTTTGGTCGGAGCCTTTGGATCATCAACGTCAAGATCTCCACAATCGACTTATCAGTACCTTTTGGAAGATCGGGCCATCGTCACATTAGTTGGTATCAGAGCAACGGTTGCCCGTGACGTAATACATCCCTTTTAGATTAGTTTATGTTTATCATATCGTCCCAAAACCCCAAAAATTTAGCCACAAAAAAAATTGTTGTAGTATTCTTCCGCTGTCCCAACACCCCTTGTGCCATTGCAATTTTTCTTTTTAGTATTGCTCGTTGAATTTTTGGTTACAATGTCGTGTCAAGTTGCTGATTGCTAGTTTAGTCAGAGTCCAGTTCGTCATTGCCTAGTTGCATCTCGTGTTCCTTTGCGTAGCTTGTCGTTGTGTGTTCCTGTTCCTTGCCGCGCCGCCATCCTTGCCGCGGCTTCCCATCCACTGCCACCCCATCTGCTGCCAACCATTGCCGCGACCCCCTACCAACCATTGCCATGACCCCCTGCCAAACATTGCCGTGACCCCCTGCAAAAAAATTAGGGTTTCGAACTCAGAAAGAGAGAGAGAGAGAGAGAGAGAGAGAGAGTTGATTTCGGTTGTTTAAAAAAACAGAGAAAAAAAGAGAAAAAAAAGAGAGAAAAAAGGAAAGAGTCCATCTTTGCCGAAATTTGGAAAGTACATCAAACCTTTGCCAAAAATAGTGAAAATTGGTGGAGCTGTGTTTCATACATCCAAAAGCCTCCCGAAACAAATTTGAGTAATTTTGGCCACGGGATCAAAAGTTATAGCAGTTTTAATTGGGGCCGAAACGAATTCGAGTCCGTTTCCGACACACCTTCAGTAAAACGGGCATAACTTTTGCATACAGTGCCAGTCGCCTGCAAGACCCCCAAAATCGGCCATCTTTAGCCCTGAAATCGCATCACAAGATTTTGGTTTTCTGTCTTTGGTGTTTTTTGGTCTTCCCTTTGGAATTTGGGTTTCGTCCAGTTGAGAAAGTTGTAGATCTCGTCGAAACCTTTCAAACGAGCATATATATAAGCCATATAAAACTTTGCCTTTTCATCGTTTGAGACTAGCTATTGTATCTGCTCAATCTAGGGGGCTATTCGTGTTTTACCGATATCGCTGTTTTGTGCTCTACATCGCGCGAATAATCTTGTGCCCTTAGAAAGAAGTTTGAGTAGTGGGCTAGCGTCTTTCCTAGTACTTATTGTGAGGTTCTCCTTTGCTTACATCAAGTCACATTGTTCGTGGTGTGTGCGTACATACACTTCCTTGCATAGGGCTTGATTGGCTAGCTGTGATTAGGCTAGGATCAGCAACTTTTCGTGAGTCCTTTGAACAAACTTTCAACTTGCATTTACTGAACTAATTATTGCTGATCCTTTTGCTACCATATTGTGCCTTCCAAGCTCCACCTACTCTTGGTCAGAACAGGTTCTCTCTTGCAATCGTACCCACGCTCGACACGATGTCACGAACCAGCCACCGGTTGTACCACCTGCTGCATTGGTAAGAACATTTGTAAGAGTGTGATAAGACGCTTGAGAGTATGTGATTCCACTTTCCATCATGTATTAGTTGATAGGGATAATACATTTGCTTTAGTCAAAATGGGCTTTAGAGAGTTGCTTTGGCTTTAGGCTTTAGTGGTTGGAGAGTAGTTGAGGGCAGCAGTTCATGTCTCCTTCGTAGCTTCTCCTCCCTGTGTATTGTCTGTAGCCTCTCTGTTCATGGGTGTTCATGGTTTGTGAGAGGAAGAGATGGGTTCTTGATCATTCAAGCATGTATGGGGAAGTAGAGAGGATGTGAGTTGATTCTCCTATGTAATCATGTATCTCCTTTCCTCAATATCAATCTGAGATGATTTTGTTTAAGTTTGATCGAGCTCCTGTATCTCTGTTGGTTTTTGCTCTTCGATACTCTCTATGCTTGATTTCTTACTTTTTGTGTTTTGAGTGATTTCTTGCTGAGAAGGCCCAAAATGGGTTGCTCTGTGATGGGAATAGGTCTCAAGATCATTTGATTGGTTACTCCCTAGAGCAAAGTGAATGAATCAAGGATTTTCATTTTTCAGTTTCTCTGTTCTTGTTTTTCATTTCTAGGGTTTTGGTGAGAATCGTGTTTCCCTTCATGAGATGGCATGAAACTTGGCATGTTATGTCCTGAGGCTATTAATTAGCTATCCCCAAAGTTTCATGGTCAAAAGATCAAAGATCAGATGGGAATTTAGGTTTTTATTGCTGCTCTCTGTAATTTTCAGTTCTTGGGTCAAATCCCAAATTCTTGTTTTAGAGCTGGGCTTTCTTGGTCTTCAAGGCCCCTCTAGTTATTTGGGTTACATTTCTTTTATTCTGGGCAGAAAAATTCAAAAGAAAGTCTCAAATTTCTTAGTTGAGAGAAGTTCTCAAATTTGCAGTCTGAAAATCAGCATCTCTGTTGTCTGATCCCGAGGACCAGTCAAACCGGTATCAATATGGCGGTCAGACCGGCTGTTATGGGGCGGTTAGACCGGCTGTTATGGGGCGATCAGACCTGCATGGCTTGGGCGGTCTGACCGCCGGCCAGGGAGCGGTCAGACCGGCCTGATGCCTGCGGTCTGACCGACCTCCTCCCGCAGCTCCTGTGTTGCTTGCTTTTTGGTGAGTTTTTGGCCCCCTTTTGATTTCTCTGTTTGCAGTGCTTATTTCCTCTGTGTGCTCAAGTTTCCAGAGAGCATTTCTCATCTTCTTCTTCATAGCATTGGTTGCTATTGGAGAGGAGCCACTCCGTGAGTTGTTTGGGGGAACTTTTTAAAAGAGTCGACATTCACCCCCCCTCTGTCGCCATTTCGGCCCAACAATTGGTATCAGAGCCGGTTAGCTCTTCTCGATAGATCTTAACCGGTCTCTAGAGTCATGGCGATAGACAAGTACTCGACCAAGCCCCCGGTCTTCGATGGGATTGACTATCCCTTCTGGAAGAGCCAGATGGAGACCTACATCCAGGCTCAGGGCTACGCCATCTGGCGTAAGGTCAAAGTACGGTATGTTGTTCCTGCCGATGAAAACATCAACGCTGGAAACATGCTTGATGTTGAGGCGAATGCGAAGGCAAGAAACATCATAATCCAGGGGTTGAGCAGAAGCGAGTTTGATCGCATCTCTCATCTGTCGTCGGCCTTCGACATCTGGGAGACCCTCGATGCATACCATTAGGGCACCACCCAGATTAAGAAGGTTCGACAGGACCAGTTCAAGCGAGATTAAAACAAGTTTGAAATGCTCGCTGGCGAGTCCTTGGATGAGTGCTTCGCTCGTTTTCACAAGATACTCAGCAATCTCCGAGCGGTGGGTCTCACATACCCCGACTCGGATAATGCTCGATAAATGTTGTCTGCTCTTTATTTGCATGTTTGGGAGATGAAGGTGACCACGATTAAAGACACTACCGACCTCTTGACTCTGACTCTTGACGCGTTGTATTCACGCCTCAAGACTCACGAGATTGACATAGTCTCTCGTAGATCGAAGTCGCAGTCGATGGCCCTAGTCACCGATCCCGGCTCTACTTCTGGTTCTTCTAACTTTTCTTCTGGATTCTCTCTTGCTGCTCTCTGTGACATAACTGATGATCAGTTAGAGCAGCTTGCAGATGAGCAGTTAGCCCTCTTAGCTAGAATGTTTTCTCATGCCTACAAGAGGAGGAGGGACAAAAAGAGAGGAGGACCCGTGATCTGCTTCGAGTGTGGTGGCCCCAACCACATTTGGGCAAACTGCCCCAAGCTGGAGAGGGGCAAGGGCGACTACGGCTGTGTGAGCAAGAACGACTACATCGACAAGAACCGCAACAAGAAGCCCTCAGCTCACGCTCAAGGCAAGAAGAAGTTCCGCGACCTTGGCAAAGCCAAGAAGCTCTTCCACCGCGTCCTCACCGCCTTCGACGACCTCGATCTCAGCGAGGTGGAGGGGTGGAGCGACGACGATGGGACGAACGAGCAAGACCCCAAGGGCGGCGATAACTTCTCCGGCATGTGCTTCATGGCCCTTGAGGGTGAAGTGAGCGACAGCGAGCTATACTCCGACTCCGACGAGGTATACCCTTCATATGACCAGCTTAATGATGTTTTTCTTAAGCTAGGTAAATTGCATGCTAGATCTAGAGCTAGGGTTAGCGAGTTGGAGAAGGAAGTAGAGAGCTTGTCACGGGAGCTTACTTCACTTAGATCTGCTCCCTCCCGTGACGATTGTGATGTATGTACTACTTTGCTGGATGACATGGAGAAGCTAAGGACCTTGCATGATAGTGTGTCCTCTGAGCTTGACTTGATTAAGGTGGAGAATATTAGTCTTCTTTACTGAACTTGAGATGAGTAGGGTAGTTCCTCTTTCATCTACTACTGTTGAGACTATATCTTGCGCCTCATGTGAGGATAAGGACAATGCATTTAGAGGTTTGTATACCATGCTTCTCGATCTGCCCGAGACTTGTGAAAATTGCAATAATCTGAAGATGAATCTAAAAAGGGCAGATCATAAAATTGCTGAACTACAAGCTTCATTACTTGAGCCGATTGTGTCTTGCACCAGCTGTCCAAAGTTAACACTTGAGCTTGAGTTTGTTTCTAAGCAATTCCAAGAGATGGTTTATCATAACAACAAGTTGGCTCAATTTGCTTCTAAGGATCCTGTTAGCTCACCATGCATTAATTGTAACAAACTAAAATCTGACTTGATTGCTTTGGAAGAAAAATAAGTGAAGCTAACTAAGGACTTACTAGAGAAGCCACAATCTTGTTGTGATGTGTGTGCTGGTGCGGGGGAGAAGCCTAAGGGTAAGGTAGAGACGCCTAGCGACGTGAACCAATTGGCTAGCAGTAGGACTATCCATTCTGAGTCGGCTGTGCGTGCGCAAGCCATTCGTTCCTCTGCTGTTGGCTCTTCTTCTTTTACTCCCTTACCTTCTGTTGTTCCTTCTTCCCCTGCTCTTCTTGCACCTCTCTCTTTCGGGAGTGTCAGTACCTTATGAACACTCTCGAGAGATTTGTAGGAGGCAAGAAGAAGCTTAATCTTATTCTAGACCAATCTAAGATTTGTAGATTTAATCAGGGTCTAGGATATGATTTCCATGAGGACATGAGGAAGCATCCACCTGCCGTGCTTAGACCCATAGCCCGCTCCGTCGGGTCGTCGTCGCCGCCGCCCGCTCCGCCGGCTGCGTCGGGTTGTCGCCGCCGCCGGTCCGCTCGCGGTCCACATCAGCCGCCACTCTGCTGGTTCCAAGTGAGCCAGAGGAGTGAAGAGTGTTTTTTATAGTCTTTTTAAAAAAAGGCAAAAAAAAAAAGAAAAAACGTTGTTCTAACCGCCGCGCCGTCCAGTGCCGCCTGTTAGACTTCGTTGCCTTGGTCGCCGCGCCGTCCAGCGCCGCCTACCGATGGCTTCCGTTCCATCTGCTGCGATCCCATTCTCGGGAACAAAGCTCCATGGAACGAACTACAGGTTATGGTCTTCCCTCATGGAGATCACGCTTGATGGTCTCCGCCTTTGGGGACATGTTACTGGTTCTCGCCCTTCTCCGCCACCGCCGGTTCAGCCTCCTCCTAGGCAGCCTATTTCTGTACCTCCTGGGGTAGATGAAGCTGCTAAGAAGAAGGCAGAGGATGATGCTGCTGCTGACGCTGCTGATGAGGCTTTTCAGTATGCCATTGACGCTTTCGAGCACTGGTGTGCTGATGAGGCCGGTGTTCGTGCCATCCTTGTGGTCAGTGTCGACGATTCCATTCAGCCAGATATTGTTGGTCTGCGGTCTACTCGATAGATCTGGGAGTATTTGCGTGAGCGATATCAGCAGAGCAGTGATGCTTAGTTCTTTTCGCTTCAGCGTGAGTTGGAGACGCTTCGCCAGGGAGATTCTTCCGTCGACGACTTCTTCCGAGCTCTGGCTAGTATCTGGCGACAGATAGATGAGCTGGCTTCTCCACTGTGCCAGGAGTGCCACAAGGTTTAGAAGGCGGATCGCGATCGCCTTCGTCTTTATGATTTCGTCTGCCGTCTTCGCCCAGAGTTTGAGCCTGTCAGAGCTCAACTGCTGAGCCGTTCGCCACGACCGACTGTCACCGAGGCTCTTTCGACACTTCGAGCTGAGGAGCTTCGTCTCGGGTTAGCAGCACAGTCCGTTCCGACTGTGCTTGCTGCTCCTTCTTCGACTACACCGACGGTTCCTGCTATGACTACGGTTCCCTCCCAGGTGCCTGTTTCCGCTCCTGCCTTTGCACCAACTGGAGTTCAATGCAACTACTGCAAGAAGTTTGGGCATGACTACCAGAGTTGTGCGGTGCGAAAAAAGCGGAATAAGGCGCGTGGGGGTGGACGATCCAAGGGGGGCAGGGAGGCTTCTCCTTCACAGGAGGACAGACCAGCTCATCAGGATCTCAGTGAGGTGATTCTGTTCAGCAGCTCTGCCAGGCTCTACTTCAGCAGCTCTCTCACAGCTCAGCGGGTTCTACCAGTCTAGCTCAGACGTCTCCTCCAGGTACCTCTTGGGTACTAGATTCTTGTGCCTCTTTCCACATGACACCAGATTCCACATCTCTCATTTCAGTGGGACCTCCTGCCCTTCCTATCTCTGTACATACTAAGGATGGTACTTCTTTGTCTGTTAGCTGTCAGGGCACTCTTTTGACCACTGATTTTTTTGTTCCAGCTGTTTCTCATGTTCCCAAACTAACCATGCAGCTTCTTTCAGTGGGTCAGCTCATTGACCTTGGTTGTAGGGTTGGTTTTGACTCTCACACCTGTTTTGTTCAGGATCGACAGACAGGGACGATACTTGGGACTGGCCGGCGCCGTAGGGATCGTCAGGGTCTCTACATTCTCAACCGTCTTCATCTTCCGTCCACTTCAGTTGCTCCAACCACGTCTACGTCCACTGCCACCGCTGCCACCACCCCTGGAGTTTTTGCGCAGTGGCATCACCGTTTAGGTCACCTGTGTGGGTCTTGTCTTTCATCATTAGTTCGTCAGGGTGTCCTTGGACGTGTTACTGTTGACACGTCCATGTTTGGTCGAGGTTGTAAGCTGGGCAAGCAGCTACAACTTCCTTATCATTCTAGTGAGTCATTGTCTTCTCGTCCTTTTGATTTAGTTCATTCAGATGTATGGGGACCTGCGCCTATTATCTCCAAAGGCGGGCATAAATTCTATGTTATTTTCATTGATGACTATTCCCGTTTTACTTGGCTTTTCCCTATGTCTAATCGTGGTCAGTTTCTTGCGATCTATCGTAGCTTTGCCATGATGGTTCGTACTCAGTTTGAGTCCTCTATTCGTACTTTTCGCTGTGATTCCGCTGGCGAGTATTGTTCTAGTGCGTTCAGACAATTTATTTCTGAGCAGGGCACTCTTTATCAGTCTTCTTGTCCTGGTGCCCATGCTCAGAATGGGGTTGCTGAACGCAAGCATCGTCACCTGATTGAAACTGCTCGCACCCTTCTTCTTGCTTCTCACGTTCCCCCACAGTTCTGGGCTGAGGCTGTTTCTACGGCTTCATATCTCATTAATATGCAGCCTTCCACTGCTCTTAAAAATGTCAGTCCTGTAGAGCGTCTCTACTCTAGAGCCCCCCAGTATAGTCATCTTCGTGTTTTTGGCTGCACCTGTTTTGTCCTACTGCCGCCTCGTGAGCGCACTAAACTGACAGCCCAGTCAGTCGAATGTGTGTTTCTTGGGTACAGTTCTGAGCATAAGGGTTATCGTTGCTATGATCCTTCTACTCGACAGATTAGGATCTCACGAGATGTTGTCTTTGACGAATCTCGACCTTTCTTCTATCGAGATTCGGCTCCTCACACTGCTTCCACCATCGAGACGATCTCCTGGTTGTCTCTCCCTGACTCCTCACCCATTTCCCCCCTTTCCCCGCCTTCGGTACCTTCACCTCCTGTGTTGCCTCCTGCAGCACCGCCTCCTGCTCTTATGGCATCACCGTCTCGTTTCTCTGGGGTGCACTACTCCAGACGTCCTCGTCCTTCACCAGATCCCTCTCCTGGTCTCTTGCCGACACCAACGTCTGATTCATTTGATGATGCTCCACGTTACGCCCTTCGTGACCCGGCAACCAGTCGGCCTCCTGCTCGTCTTGGTTTTGCTTCGCCAGCTCATGCTCTGTCTGTCACTGAGCCTAGTTCTTATCGTGAGGCTACTTCTCATTCTGAGTGGCAGCTCGCTATGGCAAAGGAGCTTGATGCGCTTCGTCGTACGGAGACTTGGGATATTGTCCCGACACCTGTGCACGCTCGTCCTATCACGTGCAAGTGGGTGTACAAGATTAAGACCAGGTCTGATGGTACCATTGAGCGCTACAAGGCTCGTCTTGTGGCTCGTGGTTTTCAGCAGGAGTATGGTCGAGATTACGATGAGACATTTGCTCCTATTGCTCATATGACCACTGTTCGCACTCTTGTTGCGGTTACTTCTGTTCGCCGGTGGTCTATCTCTCAGCTGGATGTTAAGAATGCCTTTCTTAATGGCGTCTTGCATGAGGAGGTTTACATGCAGCCACCACCCGGGTATTCTGTTCCAGCTAGTCATGTCTGTCGTCTTCGTCGTGCTCTTTATAGTCTCAAACAGGCCCCTCGTGCCTGGTTTGCGTGTTTTACCTCAGTGATCACCGCTGTCGGTTTCACTGTCAGTGCCCATGATCCTGCTCTATTTATCCATGTCTCACATCGAGGTAGGACACTGCTTCTTCTATATGTGGATGATTTGCTCATTACTGGTGACGATCCCTCGTTCATTGCATATGTGAAGAAGCATCTCAGTGAGTAGTTTCTGATGACTGATCTTAGCTTGCTTACATACTTTCTTGGGATTGAGGTTTCTGTCACACCTGAGGGTTACTACCTCTCCCAACAGAAGTATGTCCAGGATCTTCTTGATCGGTCTAGTTTGACTGATACTCGCACTGCTGAGACTCCTATGGAGCTCTCTCTTCAGCTCCGTGCTACTGATGGTGATCCTCTTGAGGATCCTACTCGGTATCGCCATCTTGTTGCCAGTTTGGTATATCTTGTGAGCACTCGTCCTGATATTGCTCATGCTGTCCATATCTTGAGTCAGTTCATGGTTTGTCCTACTCATCTTCACTACAGTCATCTTCTTCGTGTTCTTCGCTACTTGCGTGGGACCATCTCTCATCGCTTGTTTTTCCCTAGCTCCACCTCACTCCAGCTTCAGGCGTACTCTGATGCGACCTGGGCTAGTGATCCTTCTTATCATTGTTCTCTTTCTGCTTACTGTGTTTTTCTTGGCTCCTCCCTGATTGCCTGGAAGACAAAGAAGCAGACTGTAGTTTCCCATTCGAGTGCAGAGGCTGAGTTGAGAGCTATGGCAGCCGTAACAACAGAGATTACTTGGTTGAGATGGTTACTTGCAGACCTTGGCGTACCTGTGAGGGGACTTACTACTCTTATGACTGACAGTACAGGAGCTATCAGCATTGCTCGTGATCCAGTGAAGCATAAGCTCACCAAGCACATTGGTGTGGATGCTTCATACACTCGCTCTCAGGTGCAGGAGGGTGTACTTGCTCTTCAGTTTGTGTCCTCAGAGTTACAGATTGCTGATTTCTTCACGAAGCCACAGACTAGGGCACAACATTTGTATATCCTCCTTGTACCTCTATATATACTGCCATTTGGGCCTCATGAATATATGCACAATATTCATAACAGGCATGACCCTCCAGTCCGCCATGGCGATATGGCGACGATATATCGTCGATATAGCGATGCCTCAATAACCATGATTGGAGCAATTCCATGAGGCCACGAAAAGAAAGAAATCTTGTAGCATTTGTGGACAAATAGATCACGACATTCACAGATGTTCTTTGATGAAGCATATCTATATTAATGTTTTATGGTGAACAAACTTATCCGTCCATTGTCATCTCTCTTTGTTGAATGAATTTGTCACTACCCTGATTTTTTCCATCCACTGTAGTTCTGAAATTTGACATTATAGCTTTTGCTCTATTTTCACACATGTTTATGTTTCTTTTGTAGAAAAAAAAGACATGCTAGAAATATGGTTCAAGAGGATAGTTTTGTGGATCCTACTCTCTCCAGGTAACTTATCTATCCTTTTTATGGTTATATATGGCCTTCACCACTTTGTACTTGCTCAAGAAGTGATTGCAATGCATGTTTTATTTAAAAAATTATGGTGGTAGAAGACCTTAGTTCTTTCAGTAATTTAGGTGGGGGAGCTGCCATTCATGCAAGTTTATTGCTTAAGTCGGAATTGTTGTTTACTTTTCATACGCTCAGTGCTTAGGAAAAGGTTATTATGCTATGTTTTAGGTTAAAACCCACTGTAGTCTATAACTCTCTATCATGTGGCAATATGGTACATTAATAAACCTTGCTAATTATTTGTTTTGTTTTTAACAGTAAGAGTAGGCAAATTACAGCACTGTGTTGTCATTCTTCGGTTGATATGCTGTAGATATTACTTCCATATTCTTTTGCTATTTTTCCATGTTTAGTAATGGTAATCTCTCTGTTATGTACTCCTGATTTTAGGTTTCAGGTTGCAGAGCTCCAAATTGCAAAATACTCCAAATGGTAGGGAATGTTCAGATGCTGGTGCAACTCATATTGGAAAAACTAGAGCAGCAGTTGCTTACAATTTTTGTAACTAAATGTGAGTTCTTGTGAAATTTTAGCACCAGAGGAACTTGTGGTGCTGCAGGGGTGCCTGTGCCCTCCTTCCAGGCTCCGGCCTGGCTTGTGTTTGTACAACAAGGTCTCCGGCTTTTGGGGCAAGGTACATGAGTTGTAAATATTTGATTTTTATGGTGCTTGCCCATTGAGTTTGGTAGGAGAGTTAATCTGATCGTTTGATTTGGTTACTAGACTCGTCCACAATTAAGGAGAGTATATTGGTTGATCTGATGTAAATATTGATTTTAGGTAATTGTTGTGATTTCGGTTAAATCTGGTGATCATGCAATTTCATGAGTTCGAATGTTTGCATTTATGGCCTTCAGGGGAGCATTGGCTTTGCAAGTTCATCATTTAAATGATTAGGTTTATAACTATGTTTCTGGCAGTACAATCAGTGTTATTTGGTATATTTTGTTGAATGCTTAGGTTTACATTTATGGTTATTAATGGTGGAACATAGTTCATTACTCTTGGCAATGCGCATATTTGAAAGTGAAAGATTACTTATTTAGCGTCTTTTGTTGGGTTTTTACAGGATATGTAGGTTCTGCATTTGATGAAAATCATGTTATTGTATATTTTTGGTGGGAATCATGATGTAAGGTCTAGAGGATAGTGCTGTTGAACTTGATATTGTGGAATGGTTAGCTATCTGTTTAGAATATTGATGGGACTGTCTTTAATGAATTAGCACAATTGCAATGTCCTATCATGTTCGAATGATTATCCTTTGCACTTGGGAGTTATAGAAGCTGGAGAGGGTGAAGAAGGAAGGATGAAGTCTGCTATTGGCATTGGAGCACTTCTGATGGTAATTACAACTTTACTTTGTAGTGTTGCATGAAATGAATTTCTTTCATGCAAGTATTCTAGAATTGAGATGAACTACATGGAAATCTTGTTTTCTTTTTCTCAGGACCAAATGATATTTTGCTTTTCTAAGCTTGTAGTTGGAAGTTCTGAGGTTGCTAATTTTGAATCGATAAACTTGATATTCAGGCCTATAGAATGATCTGTGGTTATGGGGCCAAATGATCTCAATTCAAATAGCTCATTAGAAAACAGAAGTTTCAGAGTATTGAAATTTGGTTTGCGAATGAGCTAATTGGGACATGTGATTCCCTTGATTTGTTTGCTCACTTTGCGGTACCTGTTGTATTACGAGACCTTTGCCATGCTATCATCTAACACACAACAAAAATACAGGAGACTAGCAGTCTCCTGTAAGGCTTAAGGTTATAACAATATCTCACCAAAAAATTGTGAGCCAATTCTTGCCGAACTTTTGTGGGGCTAGATAGGGCATAACCAAACATACCCTTATATCTTCTGTTTGTTGTATTACAGGATGGCTTGGGCGATACAATCCGTGTCTCTCTCATAGAAACACCAGGGGAAGAGATTGATCCCTGCTGGAGATTGGCAAATTTTGGAATGCGAGCTGCGAACCTTCAAATACGGGTGGTAATGCACTTTCCCTTTCTCAATATTTCAGCTTCCTCCTGTTCAGTCATTATACTATAAATATCAGTTCTTTTAGTAGTGCTTTGCTTTATGTGGCATTTTCAGCATTTTTAATACATATATCCTATGTTCGTAGGCACCGTTTGAAGAAAAACAAAGGCACTATTTTGATTTCTAACGTAGAAGTGGTCAGTTGCCTTTACAAAAGGAGGTTAGTTGAAAAATAATTCCATAGTCAGTTAATAAAAACTAAGAGTGCTATATTTCTTACCAGTTGCTCTTACGATAGGGTGAGGAAGTAGACTAAAGAGGTGTCCTGCATCGCGATGGCTCTATTCTGATGTCAGTTTCCTTGGATCGGTTGAAGGTAATTGTACCTCTATTACCCTTTTTGTGGAACGAATTGATCTTTTCCTTGTGCAGTACAGTTTACTTTGTAATTTACACAGGGATAACTTCATTGTCCCCTTTTCACTTTCCATGCATTTAGTAGTGCACGCTACGTTGTTACTTCAAAGGAAAATAGCAATAACCAATATTTATTATGTCTGCCATCTGAATCTATGTGTTTTGTAATGATGAAAGCCTCTTTTATTTGCCAGGCTCCTGAGCTCTTTTATAGGTCCCTTGCTGCAAAGCTTGTAGTTGGCATGCCTTTCAAGGTCTGATCTTTTATATCTATATGTTCTAGCACACGACTAATTTTAGTGGGACTTCACTCTAAACTGATTTTATTTCTTCTATGAACATCAGGATCTGGCATGTGTAGATTCTATTATTTTGAGGGAGCTCCCACCTATAGAAGATGCTCAAGCAATGAGTTCCATTTACATTTCTTTATCCCCCTCACATGTCACAAGCATATATCAAGTGTTGCACACAAACTTTTGCCAGAAGGTAGTGATTTGAATTAGATTATGATCTTGTTGTTAAAAGTGGTGCACCTTTCGATATAATCTGCTTTGGATCAAGAACTTTGTTTCTAGAGCATTGTTTCGACCCTAAACAGTGTGCTAGCATAGGACCAAATGTTGTCAGCTCCGTGTTCATATCATTCCCTCTGTCGTCATCAGAATACTCTGTAGGAAATCCATCACCCTCTGCGACTCCTCTGTGCTCTTTGAAACTGTGAATAAACCAAATCCATGTAAAATGGTAATCTTGAAGGCAACTTCCATGATCCCCAAACATATTATCACTTTGACTTGCAACAAAATCATTTCATCCAATCAATTACTAAGCAGCATTTTTACCCAAAACCATCATCAAGTAGTTATCAGAACAAAAAACAAATAAATCAAGATCTTTCACGTAAAGTATTTTGCCCCTGCGTCAAAACGATACTTTTGCATTGTGCACAAAGAAAATGCTACAGATCTCTTGTTAACACAAAAACATTTCCTAGTTCAAGCTTTGAGAATCCATTTTATTTGTGTTGTATTGCTTATAATTAGCTGCAGGATTTAGTGGTTGCAAGAACACAAATCCATGTAACATGGTAATCTTGATGGCCAGATGTAAAATTAAAATCATTACGAAAAGTTAAAAAGAAGAGAAAGGTTTATGTTACCCTCGAACTTTAATGGCGTGTCACATTAACCCCTTTAACTACATAGTAAGGTATCCTAGTATCCTACCACCTAAACTTCTAATATTGGCACAACTAACCCCATAAGCTGGTTTTGGAGATGATTATGTCAGTATGGACCATAATGCGGCTATGACTCAGCAAAATCATTTTTTTAAAAAAGGACAAAAAAGCAGAGCTCTCTTTTCCTCACTCCACTCTGTTCGTGATGAGTAGCGGGGCACAAGTTGGCAGTGGAAGGTTAGCTCCAACATAATTAGATGAACTCATAATTAATGTGTTTTTTGGGCATCAACAAGTCTCTAGCACACAATTACTTTCATATGTTAGCAAAATAATAAACATAGTGGCATGGACATATCTTTCTCCGATAAAACTACTAATATCATTTCAATGTCACAAGTCCAGAAATAATTTATAGGTATATTGGTTGTCAAGGTCGACTGCAGCATATAGGAGGACATTTCAGAGAATAGAGATTACCTCACTTGAATCTATCTGTAGTGTACACGGAATACCCAAAGAATCCAACCATGGCCATCGTGGCGAGACACAAGACCAACAACCCAACGGCTTTGCACACGACCAGGCCAAGCAATGCACTGAGAGCGTACCATGCACCAAAATAAATGGGAAGCGTGAAGGACATTGTATCCACCGAAACAAGAGCCCCTTCCAACACAACAAAAGCCACAAACGTGTTCCACAGGAAGAAGATAGCGGACATCTTGATCGAGAGCTCCTCCATGACAGAGGAGGTCCTGCAGTTTGGTTGGCGCCAGGGAGGAAGAGCAGCCACGCCAAGCGCGCAAGGAGCACCATCGACAGCAAACCGTGTAGAAAGACAATGGAGTACACCCATAGTCCTCGCGGCACTTCTGCTGCTCCGTACTCAAGGGAGGCATGACCACGGCGCTAGCAGACTGCTCGGTCCCATGGTGTACTTCGCGACAGCGTACCTGAGCATCTTGGCGACGTAGAATGTGTTAAGGTACATTATGGCTATGCTGTTGACAGGATCGATTAGATGGGCAACGGCGAAGAGGGCGATGTAAGAGGTGCAGAAGAAGGCTGTGATAACGCCCAATGTCTCTGACAAGGAGATAATCCAGAGGAACAGATAGCAGCACGCGAGTAGCGATGAGGTCCAGATGAGAGCTGGCGGCTGATCGGCAACATGCCACAGTAACCATGGGGCAAGCATGGCATAGAACAGTGAAGCCAAGCCCAAATTACTGATAATGTCATTGGCCAGGCCGAAGGTATAGTTGAAGGGATCATCATTGTCTAAGAAAGCCAACCTCTCGCGGAGAGAGAGGGGAGGCTTCCCGCCATTGCTGGTCTCGCCAGGGGAGAGCTTTGCCGAGGGCTTCTCCATCTCAGACGACTTCTCTTTGGAGGGCTTCTCTGTCTCAGACGACTTCTCTTCAGAGGGCTTGGTTGAGGGCAGCTTGGTCTCTCCATTGAGCTCCGCGGCTGCAATTTCACCGAGGAGATTCTCCATCTCGTCAGAGGGCTACACGCCCTTGATCTCGCCGGGGCACTTCATGTCGGCAGAGTGAGGTCATCCACCGATCTGTTCTTGCCGATGAAGGGCGGATAGGTGTGGGCAGACGGGAGACCAAGGTTAGGGTTTGGGTGGTGAGAGGCGAAGGCCGCAGGGAGGAATAGGCACAGATTGGGAGGGGAGGGAAGGGGCTCGGTCGGGCGAGGAGGGGAGGGGAGGAGCTCAGTTGGGCGAGGAGAGGAGGGAAAGGGAGGGGAAGAGCTCAATTGGGCGCGGAGGGGAGAGCACGCATGGTGGTGAGAGGGGAGATGGAGGCGATGCATGGTGGCGGCGTTGTGGAGAGGCCGAGAGGGCATGGTTGCCGTGCACGCTGTGAGATGGAGGCAGGAGTGGGGGAGGAGGAGGCGGTGGCGTGGGGTGGGGTGGAGGAGGCGACCGGCAGAGCGG
The DNA here is from genome assembly GCA_017311315.1 of Dendrocalamus latiflorus. Taxonomy (NCBI): domain Eukaryota; kingdom Viridiplantae; phylum Streptophyta; class Magnoliopsida; order Poales; family Poaceae; genus Dendrocalamus; species Dendrocalamus latiflorus. The sequence goes on along the minus strand of CM029639.1, from coordinate 29,236,318 downwards.
AGGAGGGGGAGGAGGCAGTGGCACGGATCCGGATCCTCTGACTTCAACGTCAGTGACGTTGGGTCACTGACACGTGGGCCCCACGAGCCGTGGGGCCCACGCGTCAGTGACCCAATGTCAGTGACGTTGAAGTCAGGCGAGACCCATCCCAGCGGCACGGGGTGGGGAGGGGGTTGTGGGGGAGGTCGATGAATTACTAGGAGTGATGGTGAACCACCTACATTAACTTCTTTTTTTAAGTAGTAGAGATATTATTGTAATTTAAATTATTAATGATGGGTAAAAAGAATAACTGAGGATCCCTGCAACAGTAAAAATACATGATGAGATGAGAAACCTATTCATTCGCAAAAGAAGTTTTCCATGGGGATCGAATACATTCTGCTTAAAAGATTTAAGTTCTTCCACAAAAGCTGTCTTATTGATTGTTTAAGTGATTTGAGTCTTCCAGAACCCTTTCTCATCCTGACATGAAAGATCTTATTGTATTAACCAATCCCAGGCATGCTTAAACTACTCCTCCCTCCCATTTCAAAAGGTATTGATGACCTAGGGCTTTACTTGTCTAGCCTACCGAAAGTATTGATATATGATTTAAAAATACTCACAACAGTAAAAAAGAAAGAACATAAAGATGTGTTTGCACAGCATGGAGTTTCACACGTATAATAAATTTGATAGAAACGTGAACCCTCTCTCTCCTTTTTTTCATCATCATTCTAGTAGGGAGGAAAATGTAAAAATCACTACTACAGAAAACCACATTACAGACGGTTCAGAAATGTCATCACAGACGGTTTTCTGAACCGTCTGAATTTATGGGTCAGTGATAATCCAAGGTTATCACAGACGGTTTTAAAACCGTCTGTGATTATCAGATATTACAGACGGGTTTTCATTAAAAACCGTCTGTGATTATCACATATCACAGACGGTTTTTAAGTAAAAACCGTCTGTGATATTCCTTCCTCCAAATTCTAAATCTATTTCTGTTTATTGGCTAGCCTCAGGAAATGCTAGCCATGCCCTCTGAAACAAGCAGATAATCACAGACATAAAACATACAATTCACACATCTCATTTCATTTAAGATACATTTCACATCTCAATTCATTTCACAGACATAAAACATCCAATTGACAACACACTTCATTTGATCACAAACATAAAGCATCCATTTTGCAAATCAATTAATTGAATTGAAATAAAATATCCATTAACAAATACACAATTACAAAAGATCTACACTGCATTTGCACTTAAAAAGGTTCGTTGATTACGTATCTATGGTGCGGAGTGGAACCGGCCTTCTGGCTTTATGACTTGAGTCAGCAAAAAGTACGCCAACTCTGCTCGAATCCGTCCAAGATCAGGCTGTTTCAATGAAGTTGACGAGATGTACACAGTCTGTCGATAGTGATAGCACTAGGGGTCCCGATCTTTCGATGAGAGTGGTAGATTCGATTGGGGAAGGAGATGACGTTGACGACCCGACTACAACCATCCAAGGATGTTGCGCCTTAGCGATCGATACACCAACTCCAGAGATTGTACGTGACCTTGTCGGCGCACGATCAACCTAACCACGAGGGTTCTTGTTCCTGCAAGCAATCGAAGAACAAGATAAACAACAACTCAATTGCAAATAACGATGTAAGATTCAATCGAAAACAGGAAAACGGTGGGGTTCCGAAGACAAGTATTCGGGCGGTCTAGCCGACACGCGCGAGTACAAGGCAAAGCAGCAAAAGCTAACTTAGTCTAAACAAAACCCAAACCCTAGAAGAGGGTGCGGCTGCCTATTTAAGGGTCACGGAAGGTGGAGGGTCGGCCAAAACACAAGGAAGCCGAATAGGACTCGAATTACAAGGCCCAAGGCCCACTTTGACTCGGACTAGAAAAGTGACGTGAATTATTTTGCAGTTTCTGGTCGACTCGGATGGAATTTGGAGGTGAGGCCGAATCCATCGGAAAGTAGACTTCAAGTGCTTTCCAACGAGTACTCACGGGCCCCGAGAAACCTTCTGGATCAAAAGTTATGGCTGTTTGAAGTAGGCGCTATCAACAAAGCCGAATCCGAGTCAAACTCGTGAACAGGACTTGGTTTGCGCTTGACGGTTCCACTTCTATACTTGAGCTCATGTGGTTCTTCCCCATGGTTCCTAAGGACAATTAAATCATCACAAGAATTAAGTAGTATTCCATTCTTTGAAACATTTGTATGCAAACTTAGGAACGCATTCACCTGATGGTTAAGTTGACGTGCTCGCGCTCTAGTCATTGGTCCTTGTATCATAGTTTCAGTTTGATATGGAGTCGGCATGGTTGTATGCATGGAAAGGATGTCCTCATCAGATAGGAATATCAATGTGCGTATATATGTAACGTGATAAGTATGAAGTAATTATGGGAAGATTAACAAACCTTGGAATTGGTGATCCTCGAGGAATCGAGGAGTAGTTCCATATGTTGGCAAACGTAGTATCCACATGTGTTGCCCGGCTGCTGCTGGTGGCACTGCAAAAAATAGAATGTGTTAGTTCAAGAGGTTGTTGCATAGGATTAATTAATGTGAAATAGCGAATACCTTAAAATCTCGAGCATGTGTCAGCAGGCCTTTGGCCTCGCGCTTCGAGTCACCTCCCATTTCAATGTACATCGCGAACGCCCTATGTGATTCGAAAAAGTTAATCTTAGTCATTCGGAAGGAAAGAAAGAGTACAATATAGGTATGTATGGAGAATATGTACTTACCTATCGATTATTTGGCTGACAACTATGAAGTCCATTTTATTCCTACTTAGGGAATCAAGGTAATATACCTTGTTCCATTTTGGTACAATTACTATTAAAATCTAATGAAAGTTCTGATGGAAGGGCATAAGTACATATTCCTTTTTGAGGCAACCCATCAGTCCTGCTGCAATGTACCTCTCGACGAGGGTTGTATCCCGGTCGATGGTATCCTTGGCGATCAAGTGTGGGTCCAAGAAACCAGCCGATGAGTTGGATAATCTAGCTTTAGTCAGCATGTATCTATATATATGCACACGAAAGCAACAAATTAGATATGACATTTATCGGTATGACATGAACGAAGACTGTGATTGTACACACTTACAGCGTCCAGCATCGAATGATTGAGACGTCGAGAGCGTTAAGAGTGAACAGATCGAATAAATCCTCAAAGGCGACCACGAACATACACTCTTGAAGACTGTGGTGGAAATCATCCGACGTGAATTTGACAGTGATACTTGAGGTTCGTTCTCTCTCTGGCTTATTGGACTGCTGCATATACCACGTGTGCAATTGTATGCAACTATATGCTAGGCGTTCGAGGGCTTTTTGCTCGAGCAACAGCTCGCCAAGCACGAATTTGCGGGCCAAAGGTAGGTACGGTATATCATCATTGGTTATGCCAAATAATGAATTCAGTCATTTGAGCTCAGATACAAACTCTACAATCTTAAGATCAATATATCCAGCATGTATATATTCAGACAGCAGTATGTAATAAAGCAAATCCATGCAAATACAAGTTAACTTTCACTCAATGAAATAGTCTTTAACTTGTCAAAATTAATTCCTAACAGATCAGTATATGGATTTGGTATAATATGAAAACAGCAAGAACCGAATGGCACAAGAACAATATATCAATGTCTAGAGAATGTCTTCCAGAGTACAAACTTAATTGTGATAACAGAGTTGACAGTAATTAGAGCTCAAAGACTAATTCAACCAATCTCAGTATATGATTTATATCATCATCGAGCAACAACCGATCCCACAAGCAATATATGGAAGATTAACAGACTTGCACGACGACGGGGGGCTCGGGGAGGTGGCCGGCGAGGAGTAGAGGGAAGAGAGGAGAGGACTAGAGGGAAGGGGGAGAAGGGAGAGAGGAGAGGAGTAGAGGGAAGGGGGAGAAGGGAGGGGGTGATGTGGACAGAGAGAGGGGTTATGTGCCTATACTATATACTATATACTAACACAACAAGCAATGTAATATGTACCAATGTAAACTAAGCAACTGCAGTAAACAATGTACCAATGTAATATGTACCAAATAGCAAATTAAACTAAGCAACTGCAGTAAACAATGTACCAATGTAGTATGTACCAAATAGCAAATTAAACTAAGCTACTGCAGTAAACAATGTACCAATGTAGTATGTACCAAATAGCAAATTAAACTAAGCTACTGCAGTAAACAGTATACCAATGTAGTATGTACCAAATAGCAAATTAAACTAAGCTACAGCCACTATAGCAAACAATGTACCAATGTAGTATGTACCAAATAGCAAAATAAACTAAGCTACTGCAGTAAACAATGTACCAATGTAATATGTACCAAATAGCAAAATAAACTAAGCTACTGCAGTAAATAATGTACCAATGTAATATGTACCAAATAGCAAACTAATTAAGCTACTGCAGTAAACAATGTTCACAATGCTCAAAACCCTAGTCCATCACAGAAACTGCTCACAATACTCAAAACCCTAGTCCATCACAGAAAGTGCTCACAATGCAGACGGTAATCGAGGGGAGGTGGCTGGCGAGGGGCTCGACGAGGGGCTCGGGGGAGGCGGTCTGCGACGGGCTCGACGAGGGGCTGGGGGGAGGCGGACGGCGACGGGCTCGACGAGGGGCTCGGGGGAGGCGGACGGCGACGGGCTCGACGAGGGGCTCGGGGGAGGCGGACGGCGACGGGCTCGACGAGGGGCTCGGGGGAGGCGAACGGCGACGGGCTCGACGAGGGGCTTGGGGGAGGCGGATGGCGACGGGCTCGGGGGAGGCGGCCGACGACGGGCTCGGGGACGGCGGTGGCGACGGGCTCGGGGAGGCGGCCGGCGAGGGCTCGGGGAGGCGGAGGCGACGACGGGCTCGGGATTTAATTAGATCTAGATCGAATAACTGCGCAGCGCACACGGAAAACCCTAGCCAGTGGGTATATATAGGGAGGTTATCACAGACGGTTCTAAACTTAGAACCGTCTGTGATGAATATCACAGACGGTTCTAAGTTTATAACCGTCTGTGATAGTTATACTATCACAAACGGTTTTAAACTTGGAACCGTCTGTGATATTGATATCGCAGACGGTTCTAAGTTCAGAACCGTCTGTGATAAGCCTTTGCGACTGTAGTTATTAAGACAACACCAATAACCACAGCTGCATTCATATCAACCACCAAACAGCTGTATTCATATACAACACCAACCAGCTGCATTCACACAGTGTATTTCTTGATACATTTTGTCATTCTCAAATACATCACGCTGCAACATTGTTCTATACATAAATGCATGCCAATTCACATGTACATCACACATATACATCACATATACATAAATGCCAATACACATATACATTTTCACATATGCATTTTGTCACACATTTTCACATATACATCTCAAAATTGATTACATCAGACATTTTCACATATACATCTCAAAATTGTCACACATTTTCACATATACATTCTTATTGTACTTGCTTATTTTCTTTAAAAAATAGCCCTTCATCATGATCAATGCGTACATAACTAGTTTCGTCACGTTGTTCATCGTCGACCCTTATGCCATTTCCAAAAGGAGGTAACTCGTCAAATTGATTGTATTCCTCCTCGTCCACTACATTCTGCACTCCGACAATTCTCCTTTTTCCATGAAGAACTACATGGCGTTTCTTATTTGCCGGGTCGGTTACATAGAAAACTTGAACAACTTGATTGGCGAGTACGAATGGTTCGTCTTTGTACCCGACACGTTGGAGGTCCACGGTCGTGACACCGTACTTGTCAACCTTCACCTGTGGGAGATGCACCCAACGGCAGCGAATAAGGGGATCTTGAAAACCACATAGTCGAGCTCCCAAATCTCTTCTATGAAGCCATAGTACGAGTTTCTCGACCCATCGGTACTGAATGCATCTATGCAGACACCGCTGCTCTGGTTAGTGCTCTTGACATCCTGAGACTGTGTATAGAATGTGTACCCATTTATGTCATATCATTGCCATGTCACAACTGTAAATGTCGGCCCTATTGCCAACCATGTCAGCGTCTCACTCGGCGAGCTCCTAGCGATTTGCTCCTTCAACCATTGGTTGAACCGACGGTTGTGTTGCCTCATGATCCAAATATCCGACCGCTCCGGATTCTGTTGCTGAAGCACATCCTTGTGCTGGTCCACATAAGACGCCACTTCAGTCATGTGTTGCAACACCGTGAAATGGGCTTGAGTATACGTGTCCATATCTGGAGTAATTGCTTTCCTTCCGATAGTTCTGAGACCCTTCAGCCTCCCCTCATGACGAGATTGAGGGACACCTATCGGTTGAATCTGAGCCATATAATCGACACAAAACTCAATGACCTCTTCGCTTGCATAACCTTCAACGATGCTGCCCTCCGGCCGAGAACGATTCCGTACGTAGGACTTGAGAATTCCCATGAACCTCTCAAATGGGTACATGCTACGTAGGAATACGGGCCCGCATATTTTTATCTCCCACACAACGTGAACAATGAGATGGACCATGATATCGAAAAACGAAGGAGGGAAATACATTTCAAGGTGACATAGAGTCATCACCACCTCGTCCTGCAGAGCATCTAGTCCTTCGGGATCGATGACCTTCTGAGCAATTGTGTTAAAGAAATAACATAGCCTCATGATTGTCTCTCGGACTTTGATCGGCAAAATATTTCTAATTGCAATAGAGAGCATCTGTGTCATCAGCACATGACAATCATAAGACTTCATGCCATTTAACTTCAAATCTTGTATCGAAACAAGTTTCTTCACGTTGCCGGAGTAACCAGACGGAACTTTGACACCATGCAAGCACTGGCACAGTTCTATTTTCTCAGCCTTGGACAGAGTGTAACACGCAGGGGGAAGGTACGTTCGTCCATTATCAGTGCTTATCGGTGCTAACTCAGGCCTGATGTCCATGTCAGCCAAGTCAAGCCGTGCGTTGACGCCGTCCTTTGTTTTATCACGGATGTTCAGTAAGAGACCAATCAAGCTATCGCATACATTATTTTCTACGTGCATGACGTCGATGCAGTGTCGAACATCTAGGTACTCCCAATAAGGTAAGTCCCAAAATATTGATCTCTTCTTCCAGGTGTTCTTCTCATGAGCCCTCAATTTACGTCCCTTTCCGAGGACAACATCTAAATCCTTAACCATATCATAAACCTCGTGTCCCCTTAAATGCCTTGGAGCTGAACCGTCTTCCTTCTCTCCGTCAAATTGTTTCTTCATCTTGCGGTATGGGTGAGCCCTCTGAAGGAACCGGCGGTGACGCATGTAGACGGTTTTGCGTGAGTGGTTCAGCCACACACTCTCAGTACAATCTAAACAGTGAGTACAACCTTTGGCACCTTTTGTACTATGGCTCGATAGGTTACCAAGGGCAGGATAATCATTTATGGTGCAGAACAATAATGAGCGCAGAGTGATGTTCTCTCGTTTGTATGCATCCCATACCTGTACCCCTTCGTTCCACAGTACTTTTAGATCTTCCACCAACGGTGCTAGGAACACATCAATATCATTCCCAGGTTGTTTTGGCCCTTGGATAAGTATCGACAGCAAAATATACTTTTGCTTCATACACAACCAAGGAGGAAGGTTATAGATGCAGAGAGTCACGGGCCATGTGCTATGTCGACTGCTCATGCTACTGAAAGGATTCATTCCATCTGTACTCAGTCCAAACCTTATATTCCTTGGTTCTGCACCGAAGTCTGCAAAACTCCTATCGATGTTTCTCCACTGCGCAGAATCAGCAAGGTGTCTTAGCATTCCATCCTTCTTGCGCTCCTCCGAGTGCCAACGCAGCAGTTTTGTCTCCTTTGGATTTGTAAAAAACCTTTTCAAACGGGGAATTATAGAAAATACTATACCACCTTAGCAGGAGGTCCTTTCTTCGCCTCTGTTCCCTCGCCATCATCTGATTGATTGTTACGTTTGTATCGGGATGCGTTGCACACCGGACATACATGCATGTTTGCATACTCTTTACAGTAGAGGATACAGTCGTTCGGGCATGCATGTATTCTTTCTACTTCCATTCCCAACGGACAAAGAACCTTCTTGGCTTTATACGTGGTTTTACACAACTCATTTCCCTCCGGAAGTATGTCCGCTAAAAGACCTAGCAGCGCCGTGAAACTCTTGTCGGACCAACCGTTGCTTGCCTTCAATTTCAACAGTTCAAGCACGGCCGACAACCTCGTGTACTTGCAGCCCGTGTACAAAGGTTTCTCCGAGTCCTCCATCAAGCCCCGGAATTTAACATACTCTCTCTCATCATAGTTCTCTTCTACATCGCGAAGCATCTGATCCAAATTATCATCGTGCAACCTATCCGAATCCAAACGACAAACGACATCATGCGGCGGCATGTCATTCACTTCACCGGTGATGTCATCCGGCGGCATATCATTCACTTCACCGGCGATGTCATCTGGCGGCATATGATCATTCACTTCGCCATGACTGGTCCAACACGTATAATCTTTTTTGAAACCCCTCCGAATCAAGTGCGCTTCAATTTGCCCTCGGTTCTCAAACATCTTCAAATTCTCGCAGTCAGTGCATGGACAGCACATATATTCCACCCCCTTATTCAACATATTCTCCTCGGCGGCTCTTATAAAAGCATACACGCCATTAATATACTCTTCACTCACACGGCTCGCGGCATACATCCAGCTTCGGTCCTACGTTACGTACATATATAACAACTTAGTATTAAAATTTAGATTAACTAATTATTACTACATATATACCGGCCACATTTATTATATTGAGACTTAATTTGCTAGCTCAATTCATATTATAAACACAACAGCTATTATATAATCAACAATTTTGCAAATTAACCATCTTCAATAACACTCATGGATTACTTAGACCAAAATTGTAATGCAATTAAAGAAAAAATAAATTTCATTACTAACCATATCTAGAGAAACCAGGAAAGTATGAATCTTCAAAGCTCAATCTGTGCCTCTTCCCACCAAATTAACTGGCCTGAAATCACCTAGCTTCCTCCCGAGTGAAAAAGTGCGCAGCAGTGGCTAGATCTGGATCGAAATGAAGACAGATGCGGTCTAAGCAGCGCAATAAATGCCTTAGTGCCATTATCACGGACGGGTTTTAATTAAAAACCGTCTGTGAATTATCACAGACAGTTTTTTAATTAAGAACCGTCTGTGATAACCAGCTTATCACAGACGGTTTTTAATAAAAAACCGTCTGTGATAATCTGGGATTATCACAGATGGTTCTTAATATAGACCGACCATCTGTGATACTGCTTTTCCCCGCCACAAATACCACAGACAGCCTCCAAATTACAACCGTCTGTAATAGTGTTCATCACAGACGGTTTCACAAAACCGTCTGTGATGAGGCGTCTACTATGAGGCTTTCTGTAGTAGTGAATACATGATAGTTTCAAGGCAAAAAGTTTGTTTGCTTCTTCTAGAAACTCTACATGAGGACACTCTTACAGGTAAAACCAAAATAATTAGCAGCCAAAGACATGTTCAAGCCAAGAAAGACAGCTACAAGAGATGTCAGATGTCAGTGGTGCCATAAAACTAACAGTGGACAATTCCATCCTCCTTGAAATTGAAGAATAGCCTTTACTCTTACATTTTTCATTTATACAATAGAGAGGAAATCATAGGAGAAACAACTCATGAACATTTGCTGCAGAAACGAATCATACTACTGTCATCTGATGAGATGGAAGATACTAAAGCTTGATGCAAATACAACTCAAAATCAAAAACTAAGATTCCTGAAAAGCTAAAAGTTCTGAGACAATACCACTGCTCTCTCCAACCCAGCGCACAATAAATTTGGCCATAAACACATTGAACAGGTTACATGTAGCGAAAGGAGAAGAAGTTTCATTTGCACTGACTGGAGTCCCAAAATATCAAGGAAAACAACCTGAAAGCTCAAATTTCCTTATCATCCTATACATCTAATGTAACATCTACTGAAACATAATTGCCTTGCAACATCAGTAATGTATCTGCAAAGAAATCATTAAAATAGGAGACGAGAGTGCTTAATTCAATAGCATCGGACCAGTGTGATGAAGCATGTATATAAATCAAAATCAGTCTGAATAATTATGAGTCCCCCAATCTAGCCTTTCATATGAAGGTTGCTAAGGATTAAGGAAAGGAAAATTTAGTTCCCAAAGTTTCCAATGTTAGAATGCCAATGCTATTATGCTAAGTTCAATACATATTTGATTGTGTTTGCTGTCTGATGACGCATTAAGCAAACCTGAAGCATTTGCCCTAGTTGCAACCTTGAACTGAAGGGCCTGTTTGGCAACTGCTACGGCTTATGGCTTTTGGTTGAAATTTTTGAATTTTGGTTGTTTACGGTACAGATTACGGATAGAGAGATACTCACTTGCAATTTTGGCTGGTACATATGTTAGACTTTTAACATGTACATCGTTTAACTTGTAGACACCGTCTTGAAAACATACTCCGTTTGAAAAATAGGTACTGTAGCAAAAGTCAAAAGCCATCAGCTTCGGAGGAAAAGAACAGGCCCTGAGCCATCTAGTCCTTGCTTTCAGAAGGATCTCCACAGCTTTCACTCCATGAGGACATTGTGATAGCCATGCCTACTGCCAGGAAGCATACAGCAGCATCAAAAGGAGCCACAGGACCAAAGCCCAAGTTGTCAGCAAGCAGGTTTGCAAATAGCCCAGCTACAATGGCAATTAGGCCATTTCCAAGAAATATAGCCTTGGAGAATGTAATCGACAACCATTATGGATCAAAACCTCTCTGTAAAAGAAAACAACAAGGTAACTATTCACATTGCCAGTACCAATCAACAAGGTGCGATAATGCCATAATTCACAAATGACAAGGATCATTTATTGGTTATTAATCAATAGTACAGCTTCATCACGGGCGAAGAACACTATTATGGGCCTGTTTGGCAGAGCTCCACCACTGAAAAAATGAATCTGGAGCAGCAGATCCACCAAAAACAGCTCCACCGTGAATCTGGGATCCCACCATGGAGCTGGACAAAACTGTTTGGCTTGCACAGCAGCTCCAGATCCACGAAACTGAGTTTTTGGTGGGAATAGCCTGTTTTGCCCATGGATTTTATGGTGGTATGGGATGGGGTGTGTAACCAGTGGCAAAAGGTGGGTAATTACCACCCAACTCCACGAGTAGATACGAAACAAGGTTTCGTGGAGCACCCCTTGAGGTGCTCCATGGATTTCATGAATCTGGAGCTAGATTCAGTATTTTGGTGGATCCAGATTTCGTGGAGCTGGAGCGTTTGGGTAAAAATTCGTGGAGTGAAGCTATTTTTGGTGGATCTGGAGTTGGTGGAGCTCTACCAAACAGGCCCTATGTATCACAGGCAATAGATTCTGTATTGGATCCTTGGATTCTTTAGGATAATTGTGTGTGTACGAGATTAAGATGGACAACACATGGCCAAATAAAAGGACAATTCCCGGTAAGGCCATCCTAAAGAGCTTTATTAAACTGGGCCATGCTTGTCAAATGCTCTACAACTGGTACATCCCTTCTAGAAAGATAGAGAAATAAAAAAAGGAGAACTGTTGTGGCTACAGGCCAAACAGTAGAGAAAGAGACTGGTAGAAGAGGAAGAGAAGAGCTAGCTCTGTGTGGGAGAGTTGATTTGAATGAGAGGATGTGCCCCCTTTGCCCCTCCTGGGGGCTTATATATATGAGTGGGGTAGAATGGGAAATCCCCATTCTACCCCTTAGTACTTACAAGGATGAGAGTACATTGGTATATTTACACTGGTATATTCCTCTACACTATTGGGCCTATTACAAGTTGGACTAGTTGCACGGCCCAGTCACGGGGGGTTGGGCCACCCCTACAACAGTACTCCCTCGACAGCAAGCGTTGAGGTCCCGACGGGCGAGCTGACGTGATCAACCGCCCCAGCCCCCCGTTCTCCGACAGCAAGCGCGAGGGTGCCGAGTGGTGAGCCGATGCAACTAGTAGCTTGCAGACCCCAAAGGCAATGCCTACGAAGAAATCAGCGAACTCCTATGCTGAATCCCGCGCCGTCCCGCCGAGGCGATGCCTACGAGGCGGACAGCGAAGTCTTGCGCGGAGCCGTGCCATCCGGCGAAGTCGAGCGTCGACGACTGCCGTCCCGCCGAGGCGATGCCTACAAGGCGGACGGCGAAGTCCTACGCTAGAGCCGTGCCATCCCGCCGAGGCGATGCGTACGAGGTGGACGGCGAAGTCCTGCGTTGACGACGTGCCCCCCCGAGGTGATGCCTACGAGGCGGACGGCGAAGTCCTGCGCCGGAGCCGTGCCATCCCGCCGACGCGATGCCTACGAGGCGGACGGCGAAGTCCTGCGCCGGAGCCGTGCTGTCCCGCCGAGGCGATGCCTACGAGGTGGACGGCGAAGTCGAGCGCTGACGACGTGCCACCCCACCGAGGCGATGCCTGCGAGGCGGACGGCGAAGTCCTGCACCGGAGCCGTGCTGTCTCGCCGAGGCGATGCCTACGAGGCGGACGGCGAAGTCCTGCGCCGGAGCCGTGCCGTCCCGCCGAGGCGATGCCTACGAGGCGTACGGCGAAGTCCTGCGCCGGAGCCGTGCCATCCCGCCGAGGCGATGCCTACGAGGCGGACGGCGAAGTCGAGCGCCGGTGATGCCGCCGTTCCCCTACCTTCGAAAACAGGGCCCGCGGAGAGCGAGCGCTTGCGGCGTAGGTCGAAGGCACTACGCACGCCAAGGTAGGGAGGCGAAGCCGCCGTTCCCCTACCTTCAAAAAACAGTGCCCGCGGAGAGCGGGCGTTTGGGGCGTAGGCCGAGGGCACTACGCACGCCGAGGTAGGTAGGCGGAGCCGCCGTTCCCCTACCTTCAAAAACAGGGCCCGCGGAGAGCTGGCGCTTGCGGCGTAGGCCGAAGGCACTACGCACGCCAAGGTAGGGAGGCGAAGCCGCCGTTCCCCTACCTTCAAAACCAGTGCCCGTGGAGAGCGGGCGCTTGCGGCGTAGGCCGAGGGCACTACGCATGTTGAGGTAGGGAGGCGGAGCCGCCGTTCCCCTACCCTCAAAAACAGTGCCCACGAAGAGTGGGCACTTGCGGCGTAGGCCGAGGGCACTAGGCACGCCGAGGTAGGGAGGCACAGCCGCTGTTCCCATACCTTCAATAATAGTGCCCGCGGAGAGCGGGCACTTGTGGCGTAGGCCGAGGGCACTACGCACGCCGAGGTAGGGAGGCGGGGTCGTCGTTCCCCTACCTTCAAAAAACAGGGCCCGCGAAGAGCGGGCGCTTGCGGCGTAGGCCGAAGGCACTACGCACGCCAAGGTAGGGAGGCGAAGCCGCCATTCCCCTACCTTCAAAAACAGTGCCCGCGGAGAGCGGGCACTTGCGGCGTAGGCCGAGGGCACTACGCACGCCGAGGTAGGGAGGCGCAGCCGCCGTTCCCCTACATTCAAAAACAGTGCCCGCGGAGAGCGGGCGCTTGCGGCGTAGGCCGAGGGCACTACGCACGCCGAGGTAGGGAGGCGGAGCCACCGTTCCCCTACCTTCAAAAATAGGGCCCGCAGAGAGCGGGCGCTTGCGGCGTAGGCCGAAGGCACTACGCACGCCGAGGTAGGGAGGCGGAGCCGCCGTTCCCCTACCTTCAACAGCAGGGCTCGCGAAGAGCGGGCGCTTGTGGCGTAGGCCGAAGGCACTACGCACGCCGAGGTAGGGAGACACAGCCGCCGTTCCCCTACCTTCAAAAATAGTGCCCGTGGAGAGCGGGCGCTTGCGGCGTAGGCCGAGGGCACTACGCACGCCGAGGTAGGGAGGCGGAGCTGCAGTTCCCCTACCTTCAAAAACAGTGCCCGCGGAGAGCGGGCACTTGCGGCGTAGGCCGAGGGCACTACGCACGCCGAGGCAGGGAGGCGGAGCCGCCATTCCCCTACCTTCAAAAAGGTGATGCACTCCCTGATGCAGCACGCGCGAAGGCACGATATCTTGGTGGTGCGTCGCTAAAGCGATGCACTCCCTGGTGTCTCGGCCATCGTGCAGTTTTTATACTCCGTAGAGTGCGTGGGATCAACATCCACGTCTTATTTATACTCCGGAGAGTACGCGTAAGGACAATGTCCATGCGTCCGCAGCATCTGCGCCTTGTTTATACTGCGTAGAGTGCGCAGGGACAACATCCGCATCTTATTCATACTCCGTAGAGTGCGTGGGATCAACATCCATGTCTTATTTATACTCCGGAGAGTACGCGTAAGGACAATGTCCATGCGTGCGCGGCATCCGCGCCTTGTTTATACTCTGTAGAGTGCGCAGGGACAACATCCACGTCTTATTCATACTCCGTAGAGTGGGTGGGATCAACATCCACGTCTTATTTATACTCCGGAGAGTACGCGTAAGGACAATTTCCATGCGTGCGCGGCATCCGCGTCTTGTTTATACTCCGTAGAGTGCGCAGGGACAACATCCGCGTCTTATTTATACTCTGTAAAGTGCGTGGGATCAACATCCACATCTTGTTTATACTCCGGAGAGTACGCGTAAGGACAATGCCCATGCGTGCACGGCATCCGCGTCTTGTTTATACTCCGTAGAGTGCGTGGGATCAACATCCACGTCTTCTTTATACTTCGGAGAGTACGCGTAAGGACAATGTCCATGCGTGCGCGGCATCCGCGTCTTGTTTATACTCCGTAGAGTGCGCAGGGACAACATCCGCATCTTATTTATACTCCGTAGAGTGCGTGCGGAGGCGGACCTCGCGCTACGTCTTATTTAGAGTCCGTAGACTGCGCGCAGAGGCAAGCCTCCGTGCATTGCGGGCGGTGAAGGTGCGTGCAGAGGCGAACCTCGCGCGGCGTCTTATTTATACTCCGTAGAGTGCGCGCGGGGGCGTCCTCCCGCTGCGTCTTATTTATACTCCGTAGAGTGCGTGCGGAGGCGGACCTCACGCTACGTCTTATTTAGAGTCCGTAGACTGCGTGGGAATATCAAACCACGTCTTATTTATACTCCGGAGAGTACGCGTGGGGACAACATCCACGTGTGCGCGGAGCATCCGCGTCTTGTTTATACTCGGTAGAGTGCGCAGGGATAGTATCCGCGTCTTATTTATATTCCGGAGAGTACGCCGACGCCCGAAGCGACCGTGCGATTTAAATCCAAAGGAGGGCCAAAACAGAGGCATAAAAGAAACGGCCGAAGGCTTGCAACAACAAAAAGATTCAGAATGCTACATTGGGGAAGAGCATTATACGTGCCACGGTCACCCAGAGCAGGCAAAAACTGGAGAAGCAAGCACGGCCACATTAAATGCTCTTAGAACGGAACTGCAGTCACAATAAATGATGTGATGCACAACCGTTTCTTTATTGCCATGCATGCAAGAAATGCAGCGACGATTATTAAAGCCCCATACGTAATCACTTGCAGCGCGTACCGGGCAGGGCGGTGGCAATGCGCAGTAGACTCCGCAGGTGCGGAGACCCTGACATCCTCTCCAGCTCATATGGGGATGAAGCGCATGGGCCATGGACGTGCATAGGCCGCAGAGTTGAGCAGAGGCCGGCGAAGACTTGTCGCAGAGTTGGATGCTTCATGCGTGCATATCATGCATGCATACGTAGATGTATACTTCACGGATAAATAGGTGAACTACTGGCCCTGGATGAAGGCCTCGACGGTGAACTCCTGCGCCTCCTCGTAGGAGACGGTCTTGACGTCGCCCCGCTTGGCACGCTTGCTGGTGTCAGCGCCGGGGCCGTGGTTGCCCACCTCGGCATAGAAGAGCGTCTCACAGTCGAGGCTGCTGTTTCACTCGAGCCGGCCGGTGGGGTTGCTGGGCGCGCCCAGCTCGTTCTGGATGTAGAGCGTCCACGAGTACCCCTTCCACGGCCACGCCATGTGGGTGCTGATCTTGCCCGTGTATGCTTCGAAGTCCGGGTGCGTCACCGCCGTGCAGTTGCGCAGCATCGTGCCGCTGACCGATTGCTTCTCGCGCCGCCCGCTAGCGAAGTCCCCGCGGTGTCGAGGCAAAGGCCGACGTAGTCTCCGCGGAGGCGAGGCGAAGGCCGGCGTAGTCTCCGCGGAGGCGAGGCGAAGGCCGGCGAAGTCCCCGAGGCGTCGATGCGAAGGCTCCGTGAGCTTCCGCGGGCGCCAGGCGAGGTGGGGCCCTCGACCGATGCGAAGACTGGCGCCACGGAGGTCCACAGGACGTCGCACAGAGGCGAAGACTCCGCGAGCTTCGTGGGCGCCAGGCGAGGTGGGGCCCTCGACCGATGCGAAGACTGGTGCCACGGAGGTCCACAGGACGTCGCATAGAGGCGAAGACTCCGCAAGCTTCCGCGGGCGCCAGGCGAGGTGGGGCCCTCGACCGATGCGAAGACTGGCGCCACGGAGGTCCACAGGACGTCGCACAGAGCCGAAGACTCCGCGAGCTTCCGCGGGCGCCAGGCGAGGTGGGGCCCTCAACCGATGCGAAGACGGGCGTCGTGGAGGTCCACACGCTCCTGGGGCAGCGGCATGCATGTGTCATGGTAGGCTTTCTTCCCAGCGTCCCGGACTCCCATCTTCTATGCTGCAATCCAAGCTTCTGCAGCGCGGAGACGAGCGGAGTCGGGGCCGGTCTTCGGCAGTGGCGGATCCAGGAAAAATTTAGGAGGGGCTGAACAAAAGCGATACAGCGACATAACTCCACTATGCCCCTCCTACACCATACATTCATAGCTAAAAATTTATGGAGGGGCTCCAGGGGGGCTCCAAGGGTTCGGTAGCGGTAGGGGGGGCTCGAGCCCAGGGGCGAAGCCCAATAAGCCTATCCGGTGTCACAGGACACCGGGTCCAAAAAAAATTTCAGTAGTAATCAGCCCATATATACCATGTGTGCATCCCCTAGACTAAAATCCTATGCACCCGGCACCTTCTGGGCTTCCAGCCCACCAAAAAAACCAGAAGCCCAGGCGTTACCGCGTTACTGGCATTAGTAATCCGGTCCACATACCAAAAAGTTAGTCTTTGTCGCTACAAATTCCCGATGCATCGGCGCATCGTTAGGCGTGCAGGTGCAGCTTTCGTGAGTGCTGAGTGCGCCCTCCTCTTGCATCACATCAGCCTCATCCTCGTAACTCACAAGAGTCCCTCGTCGCTACGCCATCCATCAGCGCAGCGGTTGACGTGGCTGAGGAGTTCGAGAAGAGGACGAACCGACGAAGAGGGGAGCGCCTGACGGTGGCGACGACGAGGCGTCCAAGAGCAGGAGGAACTTTGGGGGCTTGGGGCCGTGATGAAAGTGTGCAGCTCCCGGGTCGAGTCCGCCTCCGCCGCCGCATCCGGGGTGAAGGTCAACGTCGCGCTGCTCAAGGCCGAGAGAGAGGAGCCCAAGATGAAGCTCGGCTTGGCTGCCTTTGATGGATTCTTTTCTGCTTAATTACTCTCTTTTCTTCTTCTGTATTTCAAGTGTTCAACTAGGTACCTTCTATGATTCTATCTGTGTGCTCTTTTAGTTTGTTCTAGCTTTTTTAATCCAAGACGGATCCGTCAATTTTTTATTCCATTCGCTGTTCAAAATTCGTTGTTCAAAATTGTTCCTGCATATTATTTGTAGCATGTTTCAACGTTCTGGTCAGTTAAATCCACGAGCTTAAATCTGAAGAGAAGAATGCAGCAAGTATCAATCACATTAATTCAGAAATCAGAACAATGGATAAGTGTAGTAAAGAAAAAAAATTCCTCTACGAATGCAACATACAAGCATATCCTGGATTAAAACTACTTCCCTAACAACTTATAAATTATAATGTCTATGTAACAATCATGGCTGCAGCTAAAATTGCTTAATAAATCTTCTCAACTACAATGGGAATACAATTGTATAGAGTTTCATGGGAACTTTGTCGATCAACCTAAGAACAGATGGACGTGTACTCTCAAGAAATAAACCTAAACACGAAAAAAGGGCTCTGGAAGTCAATGAACTTGTAAGATCCTTCAAGCGAGTTCAAATAGATTGCTTCAGGAGGCTCCTTACTCTGCTCTGCATAGCGTACTCCAATGCCATTTCATAATCAAACTGGTGGTTTTAATGTTTTATGTTGGAATCGAAATGTGTTGTGCATCTGTGCTAGCACTATTTTATTTTTATCTAATTGAGTTTTTGAATACTCGGTAAATGGCAGGTAAATTTATGGAAAAGTTTCTGAAAAGGAAAAGTTTATGGTAAATTTTATTAGTGGGTTCTTCATTTTGGTAAGTATTCTGATTGCTACTTCTTTATCTGGTACATTACTATCGGTTATGTTTATTTATTTATGTTAAAAATTATTGAACACATAACTATTTAGTACAACATTGCTTAAAAAATTATACATAATATTATATTATTATATGTACGGTAAAATAGTGAACCCGGTCACTTTTATTCTAGTTCCGCCCCTGCTGCATGTACGTATGAATACGCACGGACGGCACATATGTACATACTCGTGGAGGCGAGGAGACTCGGCGCGGAGGCTCGACGCAGAGGCGCTATCCCGCGCGGAGACTCGCGGAAGCTCGTCGCGTAGGCTCGACACATGTTGGCGAGATCGGCGTCGCGGAGCTGCGGCGCAGAGGGCTCCCGCTCGGGGAAGACTTCGCCAACACGTACTTGGCTCGAAGACGGCAGCAGCAGACGAGCGGCATGGCCGGCATCAAGCCCGACTTCGCCACCGGCATTCTCGCTAAGTGCGGCGTCGACATCCCATGTGGCAGCGGCGTCTCCGCAGACTGCTCCAAGTACGTGTACACTTATATATGTACTGCACTAGGCGGACCCAGCCAACTTAGTATACTCCGCCGCCGTAGTCCGCTGTCCGTCGTCGCCTTCCTGCCCTCCCGGGCCGCCGCACCGCCCTGCACACCGAGCAGCGTCGGAACTCATGGCGCCGCGTCTCCGGACGGCCGCACAGCGCGTGCGAGCACAGGCGCAGGCCCCCGCCGCTGGCACTGTTGTCCTCGGGTGATGCGGCGGTCCCTGCGCCGCGACGCGAACCACTCGACCAGGAACCAGTTGGCGGCGTGCGCCTCGCCAGCCGCGGCCGCGGCGCAGCACCCGAAGTCGTTGAGCAGGCACGAGTGCCGCCGTGAGACCTTGCCGTTGCCGGCGGCGCAGAAGCAAGGCCGACGCGGTGACCGCGGCGGCGAGCTCGCGGGCGTTGGCCTGGATGAGGAGGCGGCGCCCGTCGAGCACGGAACGGCGCACGCCGTAGCCGTCCTGGAGGCAATGCCCGAGCTCGCGGAGCGCGTCGACGTGGCCCAGCGACGTAGCGCGCACAGTGGTCGTCCTTGGCGCGGCGCCGCCGCTGCCGTTGAACTGGATGACGGCCAGCGAGTTGAGCGCCTCTCGGTTAGTCGAGTGCTCAAAAGTAAATCTTGAGTTTTTTTCTGAGATATCCTAGCCAGACTAGCAAGTGAAATTTAGTTTGCAGCTAATTGAACAACTCTATGTTGAAATGCTTCGCAAATAAGGATTTCAGCATGAAACAACCCCTTCAATCCGACAAGCAATGCCATGGCACTGTCCCGAGACTGACATTGGTTGTTTAGAATTGCAGGATAATTATGTGAGCTTGATATGTGAAAATTGAAACTCATTCGAATTTATTTCTAGTCGTGAACAGCGAGGTTTCCAAATTCATTGTATTGGATTTAATCTCACTGTTTGTTAATACACTGATTATTTTCCATATATGGACTAAAAAGATGTTCCTTCCGGTGTCTGGTGGGTGAAAAAGGAAAGAATGTGTTACTGAAAACATACGTGAAGTTGTTTCATTGAATTACATATGTTATGAAACATCCTGGTGTTCGGTCATTGCCACCCATCAACTTAACCATCATCATGAAAGATTTCCATTCAATTATGGTGCAAATTTTACAATTATTTACCGAATTGGCAAATGGTTTTACCGAATTGCATATAAAAATTTTGGTACGGCATACTTTTGGTAAAATCCTAGGTCCGCCACTGCACTAGCCTCCACACGTCTACAACAGATACCAGTTAGCAGTAATTTATACCAATTAACACGTTAATGCTACTAACGCTGCGCGCTAGCACACGCTTACATGCAACCATGCCTACTACTACGCTGGCGCATGCAGTTACTGCACACCCACATGCAAGGCTAATACACGTAAGCATGGCATAAAATCGTGAGATGCATGTAAGCACTAATGGAATGGAATGGATGCAATGCTGGGAATGAATGGATAATGGATACGCCCTAGCAGCGGAGTCTCGCGGAGGCTCCGAGGCGGCTTCCGACGGCGCGGAGTCCACGGCCGTGCAGGGGCGAACGGAGACCGTGACGCGAAGTCTCGAAGCCACGTGGCAATCGCGGGCGAGGAGGCTCCTAGACAGCCTTCGACTGCGCGGAGTCCCTAGGCACGCTGAGATGAGGGGATACTCGACGCCATGCGAAGGCCGCGGACGCGGAGGCCACGGCGACCCAGATGCCCGGACGCAGGCTTGGGCGAGGGCCAGTGCGGAGCCGCGCTGGCGGCGACCCAAAGTCTACGAAACAGTTCGTGCATCTGGATCTTGCTACACCTAAAGACCCATCCATCTACTCCAGATCTACTTTATTATGCCTATGCATATAATGAATGCAGACGCATGCACAGGGATGCTCTCATGCACAGTATATACATATACCGAGGCTAATAGGCTAACGCCAAGGACTTATCTGCGACGCTCATGGCGACAGATCAATGGATTTCTGGTAGTGCCTTCTGTTCCCGCCGAACGGAGTCCAGCACACCAAGACGTATCCCCGCCCGGCCAGCAACTCTTTAGTGCGTGACTTCTCGCCCAGTCCCCACGAACGGCGCTATCTGTTGTGGCTACAGGCCAAACAGTAGAGAAATGGACTAGTAGAAGAGAAAGAGGAGAGCTAGATCTGTGTGGGAGAGTTGGTTGGAATGAGAGAATGTGCCCCCTTTGCCCCTCCTGGGGGCTTATATATATGAGTGGGGTAGAATGGGAAATCCCCATTCTACCCCTTAGTACTTACAAAGGATGAGGGTACATTGGTATATTTACACTGGTATATTTCTCTACACTATTGGGCCTATTACATGTTGGACTAGTTGCACGGCCCAGTCACGGGGGGTTGGGTCACCCCTACAACAAGAACCTTTGGATTGAAGTTAAAGATAACCTAGCTCAAAAGCATCAGTGAGAGAGACATTGACAAGCAGATCTAAACTGTGGTTAATTACCTTGTTGTGCTCTGCGATGAGCCAGGACTCGAACGCCGAGAAGAGCAGTGAGGTGGCGATGCCACCGAGCACGCGCCCGATCATGAGAATCTTATACTCGGGCGAGTTCTTGGTGATGCAGCTGATGCAGTAGGTGATGCACGACCTCTTCTAGCACCTGGTCACATAGGATTCTTAGAACTCAACAAAATACAATATTCCAATGCGGTAAAATCGTGCACAATTCAGGGAATCGAGGACCATACTGCTTGCTAGCGAGGGTTACGACGATGGTGCCGAAGTGCATGGAGGATCCGAAGCTGGCGATGAAGAGGCGGCCGATGTCACCCTAGTCGAACCCGTACCGGCTGTAGAGGCAGTACACGTACGGCCCTTGCAGCCAATCCCTGGCTGCAACATCACAATCCAAAGGACGGAATGACACAAAAACTCGAACACTTTTCAAAAAGGGCAAGGATAATCCAGCCAGGGATTCATATTTCGGCCAAAATTTCACGATTTTCGCCAAAATTCGCTTTTCTCAGCCCACCTGAGAAAAGCCCACTTCGGCCGAAAATTTTGGCATAAATTGAAATTTTCCAGCCCATGTGACCGACTGAACCGTGAACACTAAAGTATGTTTTCGTTCCTTGACTTCTTCGTTCGATCGTGAGTCTCATGACCTCCTCATCCCTAGTTTGGACCACATGAAAGGAGGCGGCACCGGCACGTGAACGGGTGGAGCTGGTTAGGACTATTCATTCTGTTTTTTCGGTTTATACGGTTCAGTAAATACGGTTTGTTCGGTAAATACGGTTTGAATAATTCGGGAAATACGGTACTTTATAGAATACGGTGCGGTATCGGTAAATACCATCTTATTTCGGTACGGTATCGGTAAATACCAATTTTTCTAAAGTTTGCGTGAATTGCTAAACGTTAAATAATCTCCATAAGACCATAACTCCATTCCAGAATCCAGACTGACTGGCAGCCAACCAGTTCTGGCTGGCACAAGCACAAGCCGCACAACATCAAAAAAGCTCATCAGTTCATCATCACATTCACAAATCACTCATTCATCAATCACCAATTTTACCAATTTAATCTCATCTCTAATTCTCCATTCCAGAAGCAGAATGACAGTCCGCAGTCAGGCAGTGAGCAATCTGGCACTCTGGCGCACACACCACACACAGACAAAGTCACAACTCACAACTCACAAACAAAGACTTCCAAACCAGAACCACAAGATTTTACAGTGAGTCAGTCGTCAGTGACATAACAGAACGTCAGAACTTACAAGCTGCTTTGATTCTTTGAATATCCTCATCTAGTGGAGCCTGAACATGATGTCAATGGTAGAAAGAATATAGTTAACATAATCATAACTACATCCTAGTGCAAAAAAGATCAAAGGGGCAGAACATGATGTCAATCGCAGAAAGCAAGAGGGAAACCTAGACCTTAAATTGTGGCAACTCCTACATGGCGCGAATCAACCTCTCTTGTAGCTGCCTCGTTATCCAATTGCAAAAACCTGCAAAATGCATATAAAATAGACCCAATTATCATGAGCATAACGCACAAGGAAACAAATAGGAAAAAGGTAAGGAAAAACAAGGAGCTAAAGCCATGCAGAATGAGGAGCTGGCTCAACGGGAGCTCATCGGAGCGACGCGGTCGCCGACGTGGGTGAAGAAAAAGCGGAGCCATGGTCGGATCTAGGCGTTGATGTGCGCAAGAAGCAGCAGAGTGAGAGGGGGGCTGCTGCATGCAGGTGGAAGCCATCAGAAGGGCAGGGATATAGGGTGCATGGGGCCGTGGCCAACCGGCAGAGGCGATGGGGGAGAGGAGGATCCTGTGGACGGCGGAGGCGGGATCCGCCAAATGCGGCAGCGGGGGAGGGGCGGGGGGCGATGGCGGAGGACTGGGGTGGGGGTGGTGGGGCGACGGCGGAGGATTGGGGTGGGGGTGTGACGGCGGAGGCAGAGGATGGGGGGCAGGCCGGGCAGCGGTGGAGGCAGAATGAAGATGCGAGGGGATCCGAGGCTGCGGTGGGCGGGGGAGCAGGGGAGGGGCGGTGGGGGATAGGAAAGTGGTGGCCGGCGGGTGGAGGCGATGGGGTAGGAGGATCTCAGCGGCCAAGGCGGATGGAGGCGAGTGGCGTCTGCGCGTCTGCGGCTGCCGGCTAGGGTTGAAGGCGTGACCGCGTGAGGCCGCCTGGTGGGCCGAGACGGAGACGTCGAGCTGAGATTGTTTAGTTGGGCCATTCGGTTTAATCAGTAAAATTGGTTTTTCCTCAGTTTATACCAAAAAAACCGAATCAGTGAAATGCCGCTTTTCCAAAAACCGAACCGAATACCGGTCAAACCGAGTTGACCAGTTCAGTTCGGTTTTTTCGGTTCGGTTTGAATCTGCACAGTCCTAGAGCTGGTTCCAGTAAGGAGGGTGGGACTCTGTGCCAGTGGTGAAGGTGGGGGAGGTGCCGTCTGTGACAAGGAGGAAGGTGGAGGTGCCTATGGCAAGGGAGGAGGTGGAGGGGGCGCCGGTGGCAAGGGAGGTGGGAGAGGTGCCACCTGCAGCAGGGGAGGAGGTGGAGGCACCTGCACGGAACTGGTGGAGCTGGCGCCAGGAAGGAGGGGGGACTCAGCGCCAACAGCAAGAGAGGAGGGGGACCCGTTGCTGACGGCAATGGTGGAGGGAGAGTCACCGCCTATGGCAAGGGGGGAGGTGAAGGCGGCGCCGGCGGCAAGGGAGGAGGGGGAGGTGCCGCCTGTAGCAAGGGAGGAGGTGGAGGCGCCGACACGCTCCAGCCGGAGATATACATTTGAATTTCTTGAATTCAAAGTGTCCATTTGAATTTTTCGACCAAAATTTTCCGAAAATTCAAAAAATCCAAAATTTCCATTATTCGCTTTTTTCGCAGGGTACAAAAAATTTTTCCCAACCGAAATTTGAATCCCTGAATCCAGCCACCAAAAAACATATAGCTGATTGCATGTATAAAATGGCTAAACACTGCTAACATTAATCTTGCAATCTGAACTTGGGATCTTTGAAACACATTCTCAGTTTTTAACTTTACAATTTCCTGTCACTCTGAAAGACATAGTTATTTCAGCTAGTAAATAATAACAATATGCTTCCAGTTGTTCATATCAAAATGCAGCCATTGACCCTGTGTTACAAGTAAAATGTACATCTATAAGAAGCCTGATCAAGAACCATAGATGCTAACCCAAAAAAAGAAAAGAAATCATGAGCACCCATGATGTTTACAGCAGCTGACAAAAACTTGTGTACATAGCAGAATAATTTGCAGGCCTATAACACTGTTCCTGGGAGCATCACATGAGCACTAATTACTACTACATTAGTAGTTGTATTCTACGTTAAATAATTGTTGGAGAAAAACATATTACAACACGTCCAAAAAACTGCGACACAAAAGGCAGCCATGGTCTACCTTTGCAATCAGCAATAAAGCATTGAACACCAAATTATGAGGCTAACCTTAATAGAGAGGAAAAGCCCACAGACATGGAAAGGATAATCGGCAAAGAAAAAAAAACAAGCTTGGATACTAATTTAACAATACAATATACTAACAGAACATGTATTTCACACACTGTTACATATTATGTGAAAATGCGTTGGTACAGGAGATCTGCATGCATGTTCATAAACAACTTTGGAGAAATGTGCAATTGCAACCAAGCACGAGAAAAAAAAAGGCAACAATGAAACAACTTATCCAACAGTTTTACTGAAATGATTGCTTCACACTGCTTACCTAAAAGCAAGTGACGGAAATCTGTAGAGATTGCTTCACATCGTCTTACGTAAATGATTGATCAAGTCCAAAGCTCTGCCTATCTTTAGAAAGACCAACAGTTCCAACTAATTAACACCTTAGCCAAGAACTTCACCAACTAAAAATGGTTAATAAAATTCACAGCTTTATTGAATCGGATTCTATTCCAATTAGTCTATTGATCCCCTCGCCATTGTATGAATGGTTAAGAGCAACTTCAAGAGATTAGCCAAAAGAAGTATCTAAATTTAGTGATTTAGCTATTCTCTAAAATGAATCTCACCAAAAAAAACAAGACTACTCCAACAGGCTATCTAAACTAGAGGGCGCGCGGTGGGTCGCTTACGCGCGGGAATGGGGCGCAGCGTGCGGGAAGGAAACGCCGACCGCGCCAAGAGGCTGGATGGTGAGCGAGGTAGGCTATCCAAAAATAGAGAGCGAAGGAGGAGGGATGGAGAGCTACTAAATTTGGAGAGTCATTTACAGAGTCTATTGGAGACGTTTTTTCTCGAATAATAGCCAAATTTACATTTAGAAAATGATTTAGCTCTTCTCTTGGAGTTGCTCTAAGAAAGAGGGGAAATTTTCTAAATTTTGGAACGCAAAAACTCAAATGGTGGGGGGTGGGGGGACCATTACCGAAGAGCTCCTTGGTCTAGCAGACACCCTGTTCTATAGCTTGCTTCCTCGCGTGGGTGTCTGCAACAGGGGGCCGAAGAGGAGGAAAATGAGGTTTCGCTCCAGCGCTGGCTAAGAAGGGGGCACACAACGACATCTACCGTCTTCGTATGGGACAAGGGGAAACTCTAAGAGATTTGTCCTATCTTTCTTTGCCACTTGATAAAATACCCCATAATGTCTCACTGATATGCGAGGCCAGGACCCGCATGTCAGTGAGATATCACTTGCTATTTCAATGAAAGATAGGGGCAAATCATCAATTCATCCATTGGAAGAGGGTGGGGAGAGCAAGGGGCCGCAGCTTTCTCACTGGAGACAACGATGACAGGTCGGCATCAACCACAAAACGAGAGGCAGGTCTACCTCAACCCCGGCTAGATCGGGCATCGTCACCAGAATGCAACGACAGTGGCCTCAGCGCCTTGAGATGTGAAGGGGCGAGGAAGAGGCAAGCGCAAGCGGACGTCGGTGACACGGGCTTGAGGCAGAGGTTGGGTGGTCCTCAGCGTCCTTCCTCTTTCAAACCTGCTCGCCGAGGCGAGCGTGTGCGGACAGCAACGGTCAAATCCCTAGCTTCCACTGAGCCACCTTGAGCCTCAAGCGGCAGACCCGAAGCCATGCCGCTTCGCATCGTTCTCCTCTAGCGGTCGATCTCGGCTTGATCCCTTGTCGTTTGACACACTACACCGAAGGAACGCGGCGGGGGCCGCTGCAGCGGTGGTCAGTGGCGGATGCACCAGTGGATAAGGGGGCTAGCACCTATCCTATCTCTAACCGAAGAGTAAGTACTTCTAGTCCCTCTAGATCTGGCTGAGATGTTATGGTGCTACCTGAGCTCCAAGGTCGTCGGTAAAGAACTAAAGAACTGAAGATAGAAAGTGAGTTGGGTAATTGGGTTAGCACTTAGGCTTTGGTCATTTGGAGTCTTTAGTTCATGACTTCATACCCTGAAAGGCTGAATCAATCTTAGGCCAAATGGCAAACCGTGCAACACAATACGCAAACATCACAAGCAAACTTACAAAGCCCACCATATTTTACCGAAGCCCACATATGGCATGACAAAGCAATTAAGCAAAATACCAAATGAACTAGAATGTCTTACCAATTCGGCACTTCGCCACAACTAACTAGCATTGTAGGTTGTACCAACAAAATCGAAGTTTCTTAATTGCCAATAGTGGACAGCTGAGTTGGAGGTGGGCGGCCGTGGGGTGGCGTGGTGCTGAGGCCGACCAGCCACCAGGTGCCTAAGTGACACAGATCTAGAGAGGAAGGAGAGCTCCACCATGCCAGGGAGGACCGGTATCGGAGCCCGAGGTAACGACTCCTGGATCCTCTGTGTAAATCGCACTAGTCTAGGATCAGCTAGCGCACACAGTGACAACAAAGATAAATACCAAGCACAAATGACTTCTTATAATAAATAAAAGAATACGACCTTATGGTCAAGTCTTATATCAACGCCCATTGGTAAAATATAAAAAAAACAAATAAATGCGGAAGCAAACTGATAAAGGTGAAGCCCAAGCCTGCCCACAGGCAAACGACAGTAAGACGCGGCCTACTCGTCCAGATCTTCACCGTGGTCGGCGACATCTTCCTCTGTATGGAGATTGCAAGGTGAGTACAAACTTGTACTCCACAAATCACACGGAGAAATGCAATATAATGATAAAGGCTTCAATGGAAGGCTTATAGGGTTAGTTTGCATAAAACAACATTTGATGAAATACAGTAAATAGATTGAAAATGCTGAATATTAAAACAGTAAGTAAAAACAATACTTGTAATTGAAAATAATACTGTCAGTGCAGGCTCCGACCAAACACCAACCTAATCACGGGCATCCCACCCGGACCATCTTTTCCAAAAGATCACGTATGGATTCCATCCATCCACACGCTTTTACTGCGCAACTATGATAGATTCCATCCATCCACCAGGTTTCAATCTCTCACGGATTCCATCCATCCGCAAGGTTTTCATCTCTCGTGGATTCCATCCATCCACAAGGTTTTCAAAAATATTTTTGAAAAACAAAGTCTAATCCATGAAAATTTTTTACTTAGCATGTCCATGACCGTGGGCACGGCTATCCAGGATAGATTATACACTCTGCAGAGGTTGTACAATTTTACCCACAAGACAGGATCGTCCCTTTTTGCCACTAGATTATATACTTCCTTAGGTGTGCGGCGAGGAGTCGTGACAAGGCCTTTACAATGCAAAGCCTTCAACCTGGCCAAGCCAACTCTAAGGTTTCACCCCAGTAAGGAATCCACCAGACCGAGACCCCCTCTTGATCCTGGGCGAGACTTCACATGGCTTAACCACGCTCGCCCAAGTGAGACTTCTCATGGCACCAACCACGCTCACTTTTAACCTACGATTTGACTCAGGTTGGGACTTCACAAATTATTCAACCAGCGCTGTCCCGTACCCGCCATGTGGTAGTACGATAAGGCTTTGCACCAGTAGCTCATAGACCGGTCCTTAATTGACTTAGGCCCAACCACATACGCCTGTGCACGACAATCAACCCTGCGGCTACAACCAACAGAGCATGCCTGCACCCACCAACCTAACCAATTGCCTAAGTCTAAACCAGTTTTTGTATTTTGTTTTCAAAATATTTCATAAACCTCCTTGACTCACCAAAGTCAAGAGTAGCTTTGAAGAGCTTATCATTTTATGTGAAAATGTCATCATTTCATGTCAAAAAGTATCCCAAAACAAATAGTATGACTAAGCAGGTCTAAGCATTTGAAAAACTCTCTAGCCAACACTAATGTATTAACTAGAGTTTGATTCTAGTGTGACCAGGTATCGAGGAATTCAATATCAGTGGAGGGATTAACAAGTAGGCAATAACTAAACTTAAAACTGAATTGAAATACATTGAATAGAAATATGCATGCAGAATAATTTAAATCAACATAATTTTATTTTGAAATCAGGATCAACATGATCAAGGAGTGTGACTTGTCTTGCTCTTAAACATGGCGTGAATCTTCGTCGAAGAATTTTCCAGAATCGTCGAAGTCTACACGTGAAAATAACCCCCAAATTCAAATAAATTCAAATTAACTTCAAATATTTGAATTGAGGCCAGAAATGGATAGAGGGGAATTTTTGATGAATTTAGAAATTTGAATGGGCTCAATCGGAGTTAGGACGAAGAAGAACATGCTTCGGGAAGTTTATAATCAGGGAAATAGGAAAAAGGAAATTTCTGGAATTATTTTCCTAAAGGAAAATATGAATTATGACATCAGCAGAGGATTTAATTTTGGCCGAATTATTTTTCAACTGAAAAATAGGATTACTGCGTCATGCTGGCGTCAGCCTCGGAGGGGTCTGACTGACCGGTGGGCCCGGTCCACAGACTAAGTCCACGGGCAGGTGGGTTTGGCCGAGGTGGCATGGCTGCCTGCGTGGCGCCGACGGGGCAGGAGGGGCCGACGCGGCCAGGGACGTGGCGCCCACGTCAGCTCCGGCTGCTAACGTGGCCAAGCCGGTCGGGGCAGCGCTCGGGCCCGGGGAGCTCGCCGGCGAACGGCTGCATGGCGGCCGGCGGTGAGGGGTGGAGGAGAGAGAGGGCGCACGAGGAGCACAGCAGTAGGTGCGAGGGATACCGGGGGCGGACGGAGATGGCCGGCGACGAGGGAGGTGGCGGCGTGGCTTGGTCGACGACGGCGAGGACTCTCCAGTGGCGTTCGAGCCCGGGGAAGGTCGGCGGAGGCTCGGTGTGGAGTCGACCGAGCGTGAGAAGGCTCGGGCCGGGCGCAATTGCTCGCCGGAGTAGCTTTAGCGGCGGCGGCGGTGGAAGCACAATGCGGGGGCGGCTGGCGCTCGGGATGAGGAAAAGGGAGGGCGGGGAGGTGATGCGGAGTGAGGCGGAGCCGGGGGTGGCCTTTATAGTGGTCGGGGAGGTGGAAGGCGCCGCGAATTGCTCGCCGGAGAGGCGCGGGGTGGCGGCGGTTACGGGAGGCCGGTGCGGGATTGGGGGAGAAAGTGGGCGCGTGGAGCGCAGGGCGTGCGGGAGAGGGGGTGGAGAAGTGGGGAGGGCGGCGGTTTGGGCCGGGGGAAGTGGGGGTGGTGGCCAGGATGGGCGGCGGTGGTCGTTGCGGGTGGCGGCGCGAGAGGAGGAAGAAGGGCGGGGGTAGGGATGACAGGCGAGCCCGGCGCGCAAGGAGAGACGGGAAGAGAGGAGGTGCGGGCGGCGATGATTGAGCGACGAGGACGGGGAGTGGATCAGGCGGCCGAGCGAGCGGACCGGCCAGATGGGCCGAGCGCGTGGGGGTGCGGCCGATCCGTGCCGTTGGCTTGCGGGTGGTGGAGATGGGCCGAGGGGGACAACGTGGGCGTGATCCAGGCCACCCACGTGTCAGGCAGGTGGAGGGGGGAAGGCGGGATGAGGCTAGCGATGTGGACCACATCTGGCCGTCCACGTGGCGGCCGGCGGGGAGGGGAGAGGTTTTACTATTTTTATTTTCTGATTCTGATTTACAGAAAAGCCTAGGAAATTAATTATAGCTCAGAACAATTTGAAATAAATCCCAAAAATTCCAGACAAATTCACAAAAGTTCCTGGGAATATTTTGGACTTAATAAAATTATTTCCAACTAAAGTTGGAGCTACAATTTTATACTTAAAACACTTTTTATTTCAAAAATAGATTTTAAACTTCTGAAAACTCAGAAAACCAAATAAAATCCAAATAATTAATTTAAAGTAGGCTCTTTATACAAAATCAACATATCATTTTATTTATTAATATATTTTTTAGGTTTTACTTAAAATACTTTTAAATCTAGTTTTTTCAAAAACAGAAAATCCAGGGCAAAACCAAAAATAAAATTTAGGCAACAAATATACTTATTTAATTTAAATTTTTATTTTAATATTTTTTATTATCATTTTTATTTTTAATAAAAACCTGGGCTGTTACAACCGGACAGCCGGAGGGAGCTAGGGAGGGTCTGATGCTGCTGAGCAGGAGTAGTCGACCGGCGGACCAGGCAGCCACCGCCCGGTAGCGAACACCTAGCGCCAGATCTGGAGGCAGGAGGCGTGGGGTGCCGTTACTGTCACGTTGAGCAGCCAACCAGGTAGTGCCTGACCGGCCTCCTAGCGCCAGATCTAGAGAGCTACATGCAAGAGAGGGAGAGGTCAGAGGTCAGAGGTGAGGACACAGGCAGTGAGGGAGGGGAGTCGACTCTAAGGCTGGGAGGGGAGGGCCAGTCGGCCGAAGGGACCTGCGGGCTGCAACACCTGCTGTCCACCATGGAGCCAACCAAAGAGGTGAAGAGTGACCCAGGAGGGAGAGGCTGATAGCCGATTGGAAATTTGGAACTTATCTGGTGACTGGTGCGGTGATGCCTAGTGGCGTGGTGGTATTGGGGGCTTGACTAGTTGACTGTTTGTATTAATAGGTATGAAATACAATCTACTTTTTAATTTGCGTAATTGTGGTTAATTTCGTATTTTAGTTTCATCTATTGTCATTTATTGATTCTTAGAGTTGCAAGAAATGGAGAAACGAACATTGCATAAATATTTTTCATGCAATGCAAAGTAGTACTCTTCATACTAATGAGAGTCAAGTAAAGAAGGCTCAGGTGGATTTTAGTCTTGACGATATCATTGTTGATCCAGTGAATCGTATACCTATTAATGAGTATGACAATAAAAATAGAGATCAAGTGAGGAGGCCATATTGGTTAAAAGGTCTAACCCAAACAAAAGGCCATGATTTTCCTCACAAAATATAGAATGATTGCTCAAAGGCATTTCAACAATCTTGGTACAATAAATAAGATTGATTGAAATATAGTGTGGAAAAGGATCAAGATATTGTTCAAGCCATGGATTTGCTTATAGATGTGAAAGTGCATTTGCAGCACATGGGGGATAATGTAACAGCCCAGATTTTTATAAAATAAATAAAGAAATAAATAAAAATTATTTAAAATTAAAATTAAAATTAAAATAAGTATATTTGTGCCTAAAGTTTAAATTTGGATTTGCCTTGAATTTCTGTTTTTGAAAAAGCTGGATTTGAAAAGCATTTTCAGAAAAACCTAAAATTATTATTAAAAAAACGATATTTTGATTTTCCATAAAAATCATATGTGAAATTAATTATTTGGAGTTATTTGGCTTTTATTTGGTTTCCTGGATTTTCTGGAGTTTAAAAATGTAGTTTTGAAATTAAAAAGTATTTTTAAAGTATAAAATTATAGAGCCAACATTAGTTGTAAATATTTTATTTAAGTCCAAAATGTCTCCGGGAAGTTCTACGAATTTTTCTGGAAATTTTGGAAGTAATTTCATATTTTTCTGAGCTTATTTGAATTTTCTTAGCTTTTTCTGAAAATCAAAATAAAAAGTTTAAAATCAAAAACCCCAGCCTCCCCCTCCAGCCGCCACGTGGACGGCCGGATTCCTCCCACGCCAGCCGGCCGACCCCGCCTTCCCCTCTCCCCTGCTCGCCACCTGGCCGGCCCGGATTGCGCCGCGTCGGCCCGATCCATGCCGTCCGCACCCCGCTCCCTCCCTCTCTCGCTGACCGCCCTACCCCACCTGTCGGCACCACCCTCTCACCCTCCTTCTCTCTCTGCCACCCCGGGCCCGTGTGTCAGCCACCCCGCCCCCTTCTTCCTCCCCACCTTCTTCCTCCTCCCGCACCGCGCCGCCCCCGTCTTCCCCGCCGGCCATTTCGCACCCCGTCGCCCCGTCCCCTTTCTTCTCTCGCAAGTCGCGCACCCGACTCCCTCCGCCATTCCGCGCCCAAATTCCCCCATCCCCGCGCCGTGTTCCCCCTCGTAATCCCGCCATTCCCGCCGCCCAGCGCCATCGCCGGCGAGAAATGCGCAACGCTCCCCTCCCCCTCCGACCCTATAAAAGCCCTCCCCCGGCCTCCCCTCACTTCGCACCGCCTCTCCGCCCTCCCCTTCCTCCTCCCGAGCGCCGGACTCCCCGCGCCGTGCTTTCCCACCGCCGCCGCCACCACCAACATCGGCGAGCAATTGCCGCCGCTTCGCCACTCCTCGCTCCTCACCGACGCTGCCACCGGCTTCACTGCGACGCCCCCGACCCCCTCCGCTCCTCGGCCGCCCCTTCTCGCCGTCGGAGAGTCTTCGCCGCCCAAACCCGATCGCCGCCACCGCTTTGCGCTCACAGCCAGCCACTCCCCGCCATCTCCGGTAACCGCCGCCCCCACCACCACACTCCCCCGTGCCTCCTCTACCTCCTCCGTCCCTCGCCACCGGCAGCCACGCCGTCGCTCGCCGGCAAGGTCCCAACCCCGTGCGCCTCCGGCCGGCCGGCCACCTTGCCCGCGTGGCAGCCCAGGTGGTAGCCACATGGTGCCACCTCAGCGCCAACGCGGCGCCTCCCTGCCCCATCGGTGCCACGCCAGCCCGGCCCCGCCAACCGTGCCACCTCACCACTCCCCCTCTCCGTGGACCTGGTCCATGGACCAGGGGCCCACTGTCAGTCGGTCCTTCCTCGGGCTGACGTCATGCTGGCGCAGTTAATCCAAATTTTCCGTTGGAAAATAATTCGGCCAAATATTAAATCCCTGCTGACGCAATAATTCAGATTTTCTTTAGAAAATAATTCCCAAAAATCCCTTTTTCCATTTCTCTTTTTCAAACTTCCCGGAACCCGTTCTCCTTCGTCTTAACTCCGATTTAGCCCATTCAAATTTCTAAATTCATCACAAATTCCCCTATATCCATTTCAAGCCTCAATTAAAATATTTAAAGTCAATTTAAATTTGTTTTAAATTTATTTGAATTTGGTGGGTTATTTTCACGTGTAGACTTCGACGATTCGGGAAAATTCTTCGACGAAGATTCAAGCCAAGTTGAAGAGCAAGGCAAGTCACACTCCTTGATCATGTTGATCCCAGTTTTCAAAATAAAATTATGTTGATTTAAATTATATTGCATGCATATTTTTATTCAACGTATTTCAATTCAGTTTTAGATTTAGTTATTGCCAACTTGTTAATCCCTCCATTGAATTTGAATTCCTCAATACCTTGTCACCCTAGAATCAAACTCTAGTTAATACATTAGTGTTGGCTAGAGAGTTTAATCAAATGCTTAGCCCTGCATAGTCATATGATTTTGTTTTGGGATGTCTTTCACATAAAATGATGACCCTTTTCACATGAAATGATATGCTCTTGACTTTGGTGAGTCAAGGAGGTTTATGAAATATTTTGAAAACAAAATACAAAACCTGGTTTAGACTTAGGCAATTGGTTAGATTGGTGGGTGCAGGCATGCCCTGTTGGTTGGAGCCGCAGTGGTTGATTGTCGTGCACAGGGATATGTGGTTGGGCCTAAGTCAGATTAAGGACCGGTCTGTGAGCTACTGTTGAAAAGTCCTAATCGTACTACCACATGGCTGGTATGGGACAGCCCTGGCTGAATAATTGCGAAGTCCCAACCTGAGTCAAGTCGTAGGTTGAAAGTGAGCGTGGTTGGTGCCATGTGAAGTCTCACTTGGGCGAGCGTGGTTAAGCCATGAGAAGTCTCGTCTAGGCTCAAGTGGGGGTCCTGGTCTGGTGGATTCCTTACTGGGGGTGAAACCTTAGAGTTAGCTCGACCAGGTTGAAGGCTTTGCATTGTAAAGGCCTTGTCACGACTCCTCGCCGCACACCTAAGGAAGTGTGTAACCCGGTGGCAATATGGGATGATTGTGTCTTGTGGGTAAAGCTGTACAACCTCTGCAGAGTGTATAATCTATCCTGGATAGCCGTGCCCACGGTCATGGGCATGCTGAGTAAAAGTTTTTCATGGATTAGACTTTGTTTTTCAAAAATGATTTTCGAAAACCTTGTGGATGGATGGAATCCACGAGAGATGAAAACCTTACGGATGGATGGAATCCACGAGAGATTGAAACCTGGTGAATGGATGGAATTCATCAGAGTTGCGCAGTGAAAGCGTGTGGATGGATGGAATCCATACGATATCTTTTGGAAAAGATGGTCCGGGTGGGATGCCCGTGGATAGGTTGGTGTTTGGTCGGAGCCTGCACCGACGGTATTATTTTTTATTACAATTATTGTTTTTACTTACTGTATTAAATTCAGCATTTTCAATCTATTATTGTATTTCTTAAATGCTGTTTTATGCAAACTAACCCTATAAGCCTTCCATTGAAGCCTTTATCATTATGGTGCATTTTCCATGTGACTTGCGGAGTACAAGTTTGTACTCACCTTGCTTTTTCCACACAGAGAAGGAAGACGTTGACTACGGTGAAGATCTGGACGAATAGGCCGTGTCTTACTGTCGTTTGCCTGTGGGCAGGCTTGGGCTTCACTTCTTATCAGTTTGCTTCCGCTGTTATTTTCTTTATTTATTTTGCCAATGTGCGTTGATGTAAGACTTTGCCATAAGGCTGTACCCTTTATTTAATATATTTGGTCATTTGAGCTTGGTATTTATCTTTGTTGTACTGTGTGCACTAGCTGATCCTGGACTAGTGCGATTTACACAGAGGATCCGGGAGTCGTTACTCTGGGTTCCGACAGAGATGGTCTCTGTCGGAACCCGGAGCAACAACTCCAGGATCCTCTGTGTAAATCGCACTAGTCCAGGATCAGCTAGTGCACACAGCGGACAACAAAGATAAATACCAAGCATAATGACATTTATTTAATTTAAAGAGTGTGGCCTTATGGCCAGAGTTTACATCATCGCACATTGGCAAATATAACTGCGAAAGAAACTGCGGAAGCGAAGCTGAAAAGGCGAAGCCCAAGCCTGCCCACAGGCAAACAACTGCAAGACGTGGCCTACTCGTTCTGGTCTTCACCGTAGTCGACGTCGTCTTCCTCTGTGTGGAGATAGCAAGGTGAGTACAAACTTGTACTCCGCAAGTCACACGGAGAAATGCAACATAATGATAAAGGCAACAAAGGAAGGCTTATAGGGTTAGTTTGCATAAATCAGCATTTAAAGAAATACAATAACTAGATTGAAAATGTTGAATTTAAT
This sequence comes from Dendrocalamus latiflorus, assembly GCA_017311315.1. Classification (NCBI taxonomy): domain Eukaryota; kingdom Viridiplantae; phylum Streptophyta; class Magnoliopsida; order Poales; family Poaceae; genus Dendrocalamus; species Dendrocalamus latiflorus. The sequence goes on along the minus strand of CM029639.1, from coordinate 29,200,485 downwards.
ACAATAAATAAAACAATACTTGTAATCAAAAATAATACCGTCAGTGCAGGCTCCGACCAAACACCAACCTATCCACGGGCATCCCACCTAGACCATCTTTTCTAAAAGTTCACGTATGGATTCCATCCATCCACACGCTTCCACTGCGCAACTCTGATAGATTCCATCCATCCACCAGGTTTAGATATCTCACGGATTCCATCCATTCGCAAGGTTTTCATTCTCTCGTGGATTCCATCCATCCACAAGGTTTTCAAAAATATTTTTGAAAAACAAAGTCTAATCCATGAAAAACTTTTACTCAACATGCCCGTGACCGTGGGCACGGCTATCCAGGATAGATTATACACTCTGCAGAGGTTGTACAGCTTTACCCACAAGACACGATCATCCCTTTTTGCCACCGGATTACACACTTCCTTAGGTGTGCGGCGAGGAGATCGTGACAAGGCCTTTACAATGCAAAGCCTTCAACCTGGCCAAGCCAACACTAAGGTTTCACCCCAGTAAGGAATCCACCAGACCGGGACCCCCTCTTGAGCCGAGTGAGACTTCTCATGGCCTACGCCACGCTCACTTTCAACCTACAACATGACCCAGGTTGGGACCCGTAAATTATTCAGCCAGGGCTGTCTCATACCATCCTTGTGGTAGTACGATAGGGCTTTGCAACAGTAGCTCACAGACCGATCCTTAATTGACTTAGGCCCAACCACATACCCCTGTGCACGACAATCAACCCTGTGTCTCCGAACAACAGGGCATGCCTGCACCCACCACCTAACCAATTGCCTAAGTCTAAACTAGGTTTTTATATTTTGTTTTCAAAATATTTCATAAACCTTCTTGACTCACCGAAGTCAAGAATACAATCGAAAAGCTTATCATTTTATGTGAAAAGGTACCCCAAAACAAGATTATGTCTAAGAAGGTCTAAGCATTTGATATAAAACTCTCTAGCCAATACTAGTGTACTAACTAGAGCTTGATTCTAGGGTGACAAGATATCAGGGGAATTCAATGTCAAAGGAGGTAATAACAAACAGGTATTAACTAAACTTAAAACTGCATTGAAATACATTGAATAAAAGTACGCATGCAATATAATTTAAAATAACATAATTTTATTTAAAATTCTGGGATCAACATGATCAAGGAGTGTGACTTGCCTTGCTCTTCAACTTGGTTTGAATCTTCGTCGTCGAAATTTCCCGAATCGCCGAAGTCTACACGTGAAAATAACCCACCAAATTCAAATAAATTCAAAATAAATTTAAATTGACTTCAAATATTTTAATTGAGGCCAGAAATGGATAGAGAAGAATTTGTGATAAATTTTGAAATTTGAATGAGCTAAATCGGAGTTAGGACGAGGGAGAACGGGCTCCGGGAAGTTTGAAAAGAGGGAAAAAATGGAAAAAGAGGATTTTTGGAATTATTTTCCTAAAGGAAAAGAATTAATGACGTCAGCGTGGGATTTTATTTTTGGGCCGAATTATTTTTGAACGGGAAAATGGGTTAATGCGCTAGCTGACGTCAACCCTGGAGGTAAACCCCACTGATATGCGGGCCCAGGTCCATGGACCGAGCCCACAGAGGAGAGGGAGTGGTGAGGTGGCACGGTTGGCGCGGTCCGGGCTGGCGTGGCACCGATGGGGCAGGGAGGCGCCGCGTTGGCGCTGAGGTGGCGCCATGTGGCTGCCACCTGGGCTGCCACGCGGGCAAGGTGGCCGGCCGGCCGGAGGCGCACGGGGCTGGGACCTTGCCGGCGAGCAACGGCGCGGCTGCCGGTGGCGAGGGACGGAGGAGGTAGAGGAGGCGCGGGGGAGTGTGGTGGTGGCCATTATTCTAGCAAGTAAAAAGCTTTTGTGAAGTAAATGAAATTCATGTGCCAAATATGGAAGAACTCATTCCAGTTAGAGGTATGTTTGCACGTACGAAACATACGGTAACTTACCATCACTATTACCATGTTGAGATTTTCATTACTGCTATTGATGCCATTACATCAGAGATGAACCATTGTTGAATAAAGTTTCTTCAAAGTTATTGGTATGCATGTCTTATCTTGATCCAAAAGACTCTTTCTCCAAGTTTGATGTAGATAAGCTTGTTCGTCTTGCTGAGATTTATGCTAATGACTTTGACATAGCTGACTGTTTATTGTTAAAAAATCAGTTTCAAACATTTGTTCTTAATGTAAGGAGAAGTGTAGAATTATATGGATGTGGTGATATTGCAAAGCTACCACAAAAGATGGTTGAAACAGGAAAAAAACAGAACATTTCCATTAGTCTATCGCCTCATTGAGCTAACACTGATCCTTCCAGTGGCAACGACATCGGTTGAAAGAGTCTTTTCAGCAATGAATATTATCAAGATAGATTTGCACAATAGAGTAGCAGCTAAGTGGTTAAGTGACTTGATATACTACACTGAGCGAGATATTTTTAGAAACCTTGATGATGATAGAATTAGAAAATGCTTCCAAAGCATGAAATCTTGTAGAATGCTATTGCCTCGTACTTGCACTACTACTACTACTACTACTACTACTACTACTACTACTACTACTACTACTACTACTACTACTACTACTACTACTACTACTACTACTCAATTCTAGCGAATGATATGTTCATCCTTTTTCAATCTTTATAACTATTTACAAATGCAATTTCAGATTCGTGTTTAGTGTGTTTATCTTTTATACATCATGTCCCACTAGCCTCCCTAAAATTTGGTTCTGGGTCCACCACTTGTGGTGGTATTGAGCAAGAACGGCTGAGGGAAGAAGGAATGGAGAATAAAAAGGAGATATTTTTTCAATTGAAGTTTTTGAAGGCTAGGGAGGTGGTGATGTGGTCTTGTAGCTCTTGCCGAGCTTGAACCCTATTGAATCTGCCTCATGTGGTTGTGAGCTCTGAGTACCTCACGTGGTCATGAGTTGGAGTACCCGGAGGACTCAAACCTTCCTCACATGGTCGTGAGCTCGAGTGCTCTAAAAGACTCTGGCGGCTACAGTACTCAAATGATCAATGCTCAGAGTACTCAGATGAATAGTGCTCAGAGTACTTGGATGAGTAGTGCTTGAAGTACTCGGATGAAAAGTACTAGGTACTCGAGACTTTCGACTATTGTAGAGTACTCATGTCTTCCAACTATGGTAGTACTCGATTACTCACACTAGTCGACAAACTCAGACCACCCAACTCACATGACAACACTTTGAAGAAAGAACACACAAGCTCTTTGTGTTGTGCCAACTGCCCACAGCTTTTCTGGTTTTCTCTACCTTATAAAAGAAGTACAAACTAGCATTACTTACAAAATTATGGATACTAATGCTATTCATTAAGGCACTAAAATGGTCCGATGTAAACACACACATCTTGTTGATCATGTACAAACAATTAAGATTGTAATAATGCAACCCTAAGAAACTGATGTCCGATTCTTTCTAGACTGCAAAAGAAAAACTAATGCGACTAGATTACTCAACAAACTCCTCCTAATCTTGTTGCTTGTCACTTTTTCCTGATTAAACCAAGCTTGTTACACATTTCTTAGAACCTAATGCGTCCAAGTGGCTTAGTAAGAACATCTTCAAGCTGCTCTTCCGTTGTTACGTAATCAACCACCATCTTCTTGCCCTCAATGCATTCCCTGATGAAATGGTAATGAGTGTCTATGTGTTTGCTTCGATCATGGAGAATTGGATTCTTGCACAATGCTATCACAGATTTGTTATCCACCTTGAGAGTAAAACTCCTTAGCTTCTCAATCATCAACTCACCATACAATCGACTAAGCAAACTCCTTGAATTGCGGCAGTCATAGCAGCGATGTATTTGGCCTCATGTAACATCCCAAATTCTAGGGCATGCAAAAAAATGAGGAAAATTTTAAACTTTTTGAATGCATTTTGTATCGTTAGATCATTATTGCAGTTTTTTAACAATTTGATTTTCAAAAAAATCAAAAGTGCATGAAATATGAATCACATTGAATCCAAATCAGACAAGTATAATTAAATTCAACAAGAAGTCTTCTTAGATTTTTCTAGAAAAATCAAGAGAAGATAAAACTCTAATAAACATACGCAATCATTAATAACTTTATGTGAGGAGCATTTGCAAAGATTTCCATAACTCTTTCGAGTACAAATGATGAGTACTTAAAATGCCCAAAACCACTCTACTTACCTTTCCCCTTTCTCCCTCTCCATGCTGTGTGGGGCCCAAGTGCAAAGATCCTCTTCCACCTCACGCAACTTCGCTAGCTCTACCATGGTCATGGCTTGAGCTGCCCGTGGTTTTAGATGCCACACCCGTGGTTTCTCCTCTGCTGCCAACTCTGCCTACCCGTCGCCTCAAACATGATGCACGCCTTCCTCCTTGTCCCCATCCACACCTTGCAGTCAACGGCGAGTTATCAACCACGCTCGCGAGACCATCGTGGTGTTAAGATCGAGCAGCTGTTTAATGGAAATGGCAATGTGGGAGAATTTCTATGGAACAGCCCCAAGAAATTTCTTGACCACTTTGTCTTCCTCCAGTTCGTCACCAAGAATGCGAACATTGTTCACAAGCCCAATAAGATGCATGGAGAAATCATCAATCGTCTCGGTCTCCTTCATCCAGATGTCCTCAAAATCATGGCGTCGAGTCTGGACCCTAGCATCCCGCATGCGATTAATACCCATTCGTATGGTGTGAATGGCCTCCCATGCCGATTTGGCCATGTTCTTAACGGCCAATAATGCTAGCATCTCTAGATGCATGGCCTATAAAATGGCGGCCAACACCATCCTATCCACCTAGTACTCTGTGCTGCCTGGGTCGACGGCCTCCGAGACTCCCTGAGCTTGCATGTTCACCCTCATTAAGAGAGCCCAGTCGTTGTAGTTGGTACACGTGAGGACGGGGTAGCGTAGAGTGACACCTACCTCCTTTGGCACCGTTTGTGCCACCAGTTCTTGGCCTCTACCAAGAACCACCACGCGACACTCACTGGCCCCGGCTAATCTTCCAGTGGGAGGAGACACCGCTCTTGCACCCTATTGCATCTTCGTAGGACCTCATATGGTCACCGCTTTGATACCAATTGTTGAATCTGCATCATGTGGTCGTGAGCTCCGAGTACCTCACGTGGTCATGAGCTGCAGTACTCAAAGGACTCGGATCTTCCTCACGTGGTTGTGAGCTCAAGTGATCGAAAAGACTCCAGCTACTACAGTACTCGAAGTACTCAGATGAACAGTGCTTGAAGTACTCGGCTGAACACTACTGGGTACTCGAGACTTCTGACTATTGTAGAGTACTCGTGTCTTCCGTCTATGGCAGTACTTGATCACTCTTACTGGTTGACAAACTCAGACCACCCAACTCATGTGACGACACTTTGAAGAAAGAACAAACAAGCTCTTTGTGCTGTGCCAACTACTCACAGCTTTTCTAGTTTTCTCTTCCTTATATAAGAAGTACAAACTACCATTACTTGCAATATTACAGACACTAATGCTATTCATTAAGGCACTAAAATGGTCTGACGTAAACAAACACGTCTCGTCGACCATGTACAAATAATTAAGACTGTAGCAATGCAATCCTAAGAAATCGACGTCCAGTTCTTTACAAACTGTAAAAGAAAAACCAACATGACAAGATCACTCAACAAGCCCCACCATGATGGCGGCGAGCATGCTGAACACAAGATAGTAGAACACCTCCTCTGCCTCCTCCTCACCCTCCCCATCCATCTCTGCCTCATCCTCACCCTCCCCATCCGTCTCTGCCTCCATTGCCACTATCGCCTGGGCATGGCACGGGCTGGCAGTGGCAGCCCATGGCTGGCGGGAGAAGGAGCCCATGAGGGAGGGGCAAGGGGGGAGAGAGGCATGCAAGAGGAGACAAGGATCGAGATGTGGAGTGACAACTACGGTGACCTAACCAGGGTGGCTGTGGAGGTTCCTAGGTGAAGGAGAGTGTGAGTGATAGCGAGGATGAAAGGGAGTGGAGGGTGAGGGCGAGGGGAGGAAGCATAGGCCTTGTGGGGAGGCAAGAAGAAGGAAGAGGAGGCGGCTGCACACTGAGTGGGGTGAGGAGGCAGTTGTAAGCATGCCACGTGGGGAGGGTGGGTGGGATGCTTGTCCCACTGATACGTGAGGGGAGAATGTACGACAACCACCAACTTGTGTTTTTAAGGAGCAGATATTAATAGGGTTATACTCTTCGTAGATCAACTGCGTTGCAAAATCAGGAGTTTGACCTAGACACACAGCTGAAGACTCCTAGAAGAGCAAAAAAGCAAGATTATGAGCTACCCTATTCCAGTTCCTTCCAACTAACATGCCTGATCTCAATTTTTCAACGTTCCCAACCCAAGTCCTTCGCTTCCTGGAGAATATGAGCATGGCACAAGTGGTTCTACATTGTTGAATGTAGAGTTGAGCAAATGTTGATGCTGTCAATTTCTAGTATCACTGGCAGGTCCACACATTTTGTCGCAAGCATTAGCGCCTGTCAAGTAGGCTAGCACCTCCACCTCCACTGAAGAGCATTGTTGGAACATTCTCAAAGGGGGCTAGCACCATCGCCCCACTATCATCAAGAATGACAACACCAGCTCCCCTAGCACCAGTGGCAGCAACAAAAGCTGTATTTAAGCGTCACACTTAGTCTTGCTCAAATACCGGGGGCATAAAATTGCCATATCATTATTTTTCAATCATGAAACTAGTTTTGAGGGTAGCCATTGGAAGGAAATGATTGTTATGCTAAGATAACTTAGTTTTATGCTACTCAAAACCCTAAATTTTGCTTTACATATCTAGACGGATAGTAAGAGGTATTGGTGCGGATATAGCATGAGAAATTATAATTTGTGGTAGCCCACTAAGATAACTCTAAGGACTTAATCCTGTGATAATCTCCTAATGTAAAACAGTACATTCACAAGTCCATAATGAATACGACATAACTAACTAATTTACATCCACCGGTGCAGGTTGCACCATTGGAGTAACCCACGGGTCGTGTTGCTGGTTTGAAGCCACCGTGGATATGAGTCGTGTTGCTGGATTTAAGCCGTCGTGTAGCGCAAGAAGGGATCTTGATATGGTGAATGTAATCTCACTAAGATGAAACCTTAGTGGGTGTAACATACACTGGGTGATACATTGTAAAGACCTTATAGTGATCTTCTTGATTCACATGTCCAAGAAAATGTGTGAAACATAACAAGTTGATTACCTCTTGTGAGTTGTATAATCTCTGCAGAATATAAACTGTTCGAACAATTGTGCCCACAGTCATAGGTGAGCATAGAAACTTACTCGAATTAATATCTATTTCTAAAACTTTGTGGGTGGGATGAAACCTTGTCGGGTGGATGTAACCTTGAATTTGGCTTGCCCTGGGTGGATATAACCCAGTGATGTTAATTGTGGATATAACTTTAGTAACAAAAACTAGCATATGATGGATGGAACCTGTACTGCTATTAATATTGCACACTTTACTCTCCTTAATAAAGACATGGTTTGGTAAAAATGCTAAGTTATAGGAATTTCTATTTATTGTAGCTTTCAAATAATACCTTTAGCAAATAAAAGAACTCATGCCTACCTTTGTTGAATCTTGCATGTATAATATTACATTATGTGTGTTGGCTCATGGAGCATGGTTGTTTGTGGTCATCCTCGCTCACTAAATACCTCAGAACCTGTGTATCAAGGTCACTATGCGTACTATAACATCCCAAAGAGTTGATGGAGATGAAAATAGAGGAGATTAGGACAGTCTCTATTATCTAGTTCTAACCTCAGTTAGGCCGACTCTGTTGGTGACTGTGTGCATATCTATTGTCCAAATTTTTGGAAGATAGTAAGGTATCCTTTTTACCCCTAGTCAGTTGCTTGCTTGTGGCAGGATATGCCCTCCTCTTTTGCTTTTGCTTCTGCTTTCCACTTTATGTTATGTATCCATTTGGCTTGTTCAGTTCTTATTGTAATCTTGATCCGATGCGGTCTATTTAAACTCTAATATGTAACATTAATGTATGGTATGGTTCACGTTATGTATGAAATGATTCAGTGATGTATTTGTGAGCATTATTTGATCTAGGAAATAGTGTAGTTTTTCATAGAAGATTTTGAGTTGGTTAAATCCGGATCCAACATCAAGCAACTTATATAACAACAAAATGAAGTATGAACTTAATTACACAGTAGCATGTCTGCCAGAGCAAGACAGCACTTTTGGGGGAATATATATATATATATATATATATATATATATATATATATATATATATATAGACCATGGTGCCTAGGCACCAATATCAATACCCGTTGATTTGCTTCGAGATTCGCAACGTTTGATGTGGGTATCTTCATATACCCATAAAAAAGTATATTTGAGATGTCAAACTCCGAAAAAATTTAAATTCAACTTCAGTTTAATTAGTTTGAACTATTTTTATGGTATATACTCACTGTAGTTGCATTGAACTCAAAAGTAGTTCAAACTAATTTGAACTGAGTTCAAGACTTACTTAACATAAATATATCAAGAGTATAAAACATTTTCATACCCAAACTCAAAAAAATTATCAATCATACACGTGTATCGGATGTTGGTGCCTAGGCACCATGGTGCCTTATGTAATTTTCCTATATATATATATATATATATATATATATATATATATATATATATATATATATATATATATATATATATATATATATATATATATATATATATATATATATATATATATATATATATATATATATATATATATATATATATATATATAAGACTCAACTAATGGAGTGTAACTGCGATAATCTATGTGATAAATATAACTTGTATGTGAATAGGACGGTGGAAGTAGACGAACTGATCCCCGGGTAGAGAATACAGTGTATTTGATTGGTTGCATATCACTAGACAACCCTGAAAGCCGCGACAAACAACGAGTGGATGGCATCCTTTAGGTTGTGACAGTCTGTGAACTTATCGTCTTGGTTGTACATGAACTCCATCGTTCTCGTCAGGTTGAAAATCCTCTCCAGTAACTGCTTCGGTTGAACATTATCAGGCTTCAACCACTCGCCGTTAAAATCTTTCCATGATTCCTCTATCTGTTCCTGTATCTTCTCACGTGCCATTTCAATGGGGACATTTTGTTCCTTCATGTAGCTGTGGATTGTTGAAGCAACGTGTGATGTCATTTGCTCTCGCTGCATACACAAGTATTCGGATAAATAAATAAATAAATATCAAGCTGTTGTAGCATGTGCTATAACAGCGGGTACTAGTACCCCTTTCCATGGAGGATACGGATTAGCTAGAGAGATAGAGCTGGTTGGTAGCCCAAAATTAGTGGATCTGATCATCTTATACCCCTCTTTGGGGTTTATATACATGAATGAGGTCCTTAATATTTACAAAATGTGAGGGTAAATCAGAACATTCTCTTCTATACACAGTAATATATTATTGGGTTTGTTCTAAGGCCCAGTAACTAAACCCAACGGGCATAGGGGCTGGGCACCCCCCATAATAGTACTCCCTCGATAGTATGCACGGAGGTCCCAACAGGCAAGCTGACATGATTAACTACCCGTCCCAGGCCCCCGTCCTACGACAGTAAGCACGGAGGTCCCAAGGTGTGAGTTGAACACTCTAAACGTCCCAAAACCAGGTTCTCCTTTCACTGGTGAAGCCTAAACCGTTCCCATAGAGGTAGCCCAACTGAAGCAGGCGACGCGTGGAGGCGAAGCCAGGGGTGTGGGCGCCCCTCCGAGGCGATGCCTATGAGAAGGGCAGTGGAGCCCCCCAACGAAGTCGGAGCCACTTCGTCGAGATCATGCCTTTGACGTGGGCGGCATGTAGATGCAGAGCTGGGGTTGGGACTAGGCTGCTCCTCCGAGGTGACGCCTACGAGGGCGGTGAAATCCCCGAACGTAGCCGAAGCCACCCCGTCGAGGTCAGGCCTCCGATACGGGCAGCGTGTAGAGGCGGAGCCGAGGCCAGGCCGCGCGCCCCAAGGTGATAACTACGAGGAGGTTGACAAAGTCCCCTGATGGAGCTAGAGCCATCACATCGAGGTCAAGCCTTAGACGTGGTTGTGCGTGAAATTGGAGCCTGGGGTAGGGCCACCCCTCCAAGGCCATGCGTACGAAGAGGACGATGACATCCCCCGATGCAGCCAGAGCCAATGCGTTGAGATCGAGCCTCCGATGCGGGCGGCGCGCATGGAGGTAGAGCCAAGGGCAAGGCCGCCCCTCCGAGGTGATGCCTACGAGGAGGATGGTGTAGTCCCCCGATAGAGCCGGAGCCGCCGCGTTGAAGTTGTGCCTCTTACGCGGGCAACGCGTAGGGGTGGGCATCGACAAAGTTAGCGCGTGATGAAGTCTTGAAGTACGTGCTCCATCCCCTACTGCTTAGACAGGGATCGACCCCCACCGCTCGGATAGGCGTTGAAGAAGTTACGACCATGAGGCAGTCGTAGAATGACTTACGACTATGTCAATCATGACATGGTCGTGGAGTCCCTCGAAAAAGCTAAAGCCGCCACATCGAGGTCGTGCCTCGGACATGGGCGGCATGTAGAGGCTAAGCCGGGGCCTAGCCACCCCTCCGAGGTGATGCCTACGAGGAGGTCGGTGAAGACCCCCAATGGAGCTGAAGCTGCCACATTGAGGTCATGCCTTCGACACAAGTGACGTGTAGAGGCAGAGTCGGGGGCTAACCGTCCCTCCGAGAAGACACCTTGAGGGGGCGATGAAGTTTACCGATGGAGTCGGAGCCACTGCACCAAGGTCATGCCTCTGATGCGGACAACGTGTGGAGGTAGAGCTAGGGGCAGGCCACCCCTCTGAGGCGATGCCTATGAGGATGGCCCTCCTTCGGACTGGTGTAGACGAAGTTAGCTGTGGTATGAAATCTTGAGGTGTGCGCTCCATCCCCTATCACTCGGACGGGCATCGACGAAGTCACGACCATGAAGTAGTCATAGAATCGTTCAAGACTATGTCATGCTCGTAGGATGACTTATGATCATGAAGTGGTCGTGGAAAAGCTCACGACCATAGGATGGTCATAGAAAGGCTTACAACTATATCAAGCTCATAGGAAGCCTTATGATCAAGATGTGCTCACGAGCGTCGATGAAGACAGTGGCGGGACGAAGGCTTGGAATGTGCACTCCGTCCCCACCCCTCGAACGGGCATCGATGAAGTCGGCGGTGGGACAATGTCCCAAAATGCATGCTCCGTCCCGCACTACTCAGACGAACGTCGACAAAGTTACGACCACGAGATGATCGTAGGATGGCTTATGACTACGACATGCTCATAGGAAGCCTTATGATCATGACGCGGTCACGAGTGTCGATGAAGTCAGTGATAGGATGAAGGCTTGAAATGCACGCTCCATCCCATACCCTTCGGACGGGCGTCAATGAAGCTGACGATGGGATGAAGTGTTGAAGGGTGTGCTCCATCTCCCACCGCTCAAACGAGTGTCGATGAAGTTATGACCATGAGGTAGTCATAGAATGGCTTACGACTGCATCATGCTTGTAGGAAACCTTACGATCATGACGTGGTCGTGAGCATCGACGAAGTCAGTGGCAGGACGAAGACTGAAAACACGGTCTTTGTCCCCCCTTCGAATGGGCATCGATGAAGCTGGTGGTGGGATGAAGTCTTGAGATGTGCACTCTATCCCTCACCCTTTGGACAGGCGTCGATGAAGTTACAACTACAAGATGGTCATAGAATGGCTTACGATTATGTTATGCTCGTAGGAAGCCTTATGATCATGACGTGGTCGTGAGCGTTGATGAAGTCAACCGTGGAATGAAGGCTTGAAATGCGTTCTCCATCTACTACTGCTCGGGATGGGTGTTGACAAAGTTAATACCATGACGTGGTCATAGAATGGCTCATGACTATGTCATGCTCATAGGATGACTTACGATCATGAAGTGGTTGTGGAAAGGCTCACGACCATAGGGTGGTCATAGAAAGTTTTAGACTATGTCATGCTTATAGGAAGCCTTACAATCATGATGTGCTCGCGAGCCGGAGCCACCACATCGAGGTTGTGCCTCGGACGTGGGTAGCGTGTAGAGACAAAGTCAGGGCCTGGCTGCCCCTCTGAGGCGATGCCTATGAGGAGATCAGCAAAGGCCCCTAACAGAGCCGGAGCCGCCACATCAAGGTCGTGCCTCCGATGCAAGTGGTGTGTAGAGGTGGAGTCGGGGGGCTGGCCGCCCCTCTGAAGCAACACCTATGAAGGGGTGGCAAAGTTTGCTGACAAAGCCAGAGCCGCCATGCTGAGGCTGTGCCACCGTTCCCCTACCTTCAAATGCGGTGCTCGTGGATGGTGGGAGCGCTATAAAATGGGGCCACCGATAGAAACAACGGATTCCATGGTGGGCCATGCATGAGTATATGATGCGTATTAGGGATATCACTAGCACGGAGGACTCCCTGGTGCGACACACAGAGTGTGCAATATATACAGAGGACGCCACCAGAGTAGGGGACTCCTTGGCTAGACGCACGAAGTTTTCGATACACCGCGAGGGTGAGGGACACCCTCGTTTATTTTATACTCCATTGAGTGGCCTGAGACACACGAGGTTCCCAGTGCTTTATACTCCGCGGAGTACGCATGGGCATGAGGTGCGAGGCCACCATGCGATTTATTTATACTCCATAGAGTACACCGGGGTACGATGCCATCGTGTGATTTATTTATACTCTGTAAAGTACGCTGGGGCTGAGGCCGCACTGTGCTTTCTTTATACTTTGTAGAGTGGACCAGGACACATGAGGTTCTCAGTGCTTTATACCCTATAGAGTACGCGGGGGCGCGAGGCCACCGTGTGATTTATTTATACTTCTAGAGTATGCCGGGGACAAGGCCGCACCGCACATTTTTTTATACTTCGTAGAGTGGCCTGGACACACAAGGTTCCCAGCACTTTATACTCCGTAGAGTATGCCAAGGCGTGAGGCCACTATGTTATTTATTTATACTCCGTAGAGTACGCCAGGGCGCGAGGCCACTGTGCGATTTATTTATACTTTGAAGAGTATGCCGGGGCAAGGCCACACCGCACATTTTTTTATACTTCGTAGAGTGGCTCGGACACACGAGGTTCCCAGCGCTTTGTACTCCGTAGAGTATGCCAGGGCGTGAGGCCACTGTGCGATTTATTTATACTCCATAGAGTATGCTAGGGCGTGAGGCCACTGTGCGATTTATTTATACTCCATAGAGTACGCCGGGGCATGAGGCCACTCTGTGCAATTTTTTATACTCTATAGTGTGCCCCAGGACACACAAGGTTCCCGGCACTTTATACTCCGTGGAATACACCGATGCGCGAGACCACCGTGCGATTTGAGCACAAATCAGATCGAATAGCAGCCTGACAGGAATGCTAAAGCCAACAAGTGCCAAATATCATGCATGCATACTACACAACCAGTTTGAAGTTTCTCTACCTTCTTACCTTTGCAGCTTTTCCTTCTAGCGGTCGAAATTTAGCAGATCTCTCTCATGGTAGTGACTCTTCTTTGCGCAGCTTCTTGCGCGCTCCCCACGCTACAACAGTGAGTACTGGTACCTCTCTCCATGGAGGATGCAGATTAGGTAGAGAGAGAGAACTAGCGGGTAGTCCAAAATGAGTGGGTCTGGTCATCTCGTAGCCCTCTTAGGGGTTTATATACATGAATAGTGTAGGATAGAAAATTCCTATCATACCTTTTAATAACTACAAATGGTGAGGGTAAATCAATACATTCCTTTGTATACATAATAATATATTATTGGGCTTGCTTTAAGGCCTAGTAACTAACGGGCGTAGAGGCTGAGTGCCCCCCACAACACATGCAATTCGTGCATCTATGCTTTTCAGTTATATCCCTCACCTCTGAGAAATTCCATAGCTTTATATTGTGTTATAATGACAAATCTGAATTAAAATTAAAATGGCAATTATGCATTTGCCAGCATGCTTCAGAGATAGTATAATACTGGCAAAGAAATGAAAATAATACCTCATATGTCTTAAGATCATCTGATAGTCTCAAAATTATGCAAAGTGCCTGTACTATTTTAGGCCTGCTAGAAACCCAATCAAAAGACACCTTCGTTGCTATATCATCCATTCCAACAAATGAAGCACAAGATAGAATGTAGCATCCGCCAGTCCTTGTTGAAACCTGTAGGTGTTCCTCAACGGTTGCTGGCACATAGTTTGCGTCACGCCATTTCACCTCCGTATTGAAAGCCCTGACTAGATCTACTGTCTGCATATTGAAGACAGCTCGTATATTTTTTAAACAAAGACAGGTGGTATATAGAGAAACTCCATAACAAAGACAAATATGAAGAAATTTAATACATGGTTTTCTAATGGCATCAATTTGCATGGTAGTCTACTGCCTCACTTGATATATATATTACTGAAGGTAAATATATGGTAAACATATATTACACTATATTTCTGATGGAGATAAATACATGTAATATATTGATGTGAAGGTGACTTACAAAGTTTCTGAGGTAGGACATGCGAAATTTCTCCTCCTGTGTTAGCTCATTCTCGATAGTTTGATAGGTATCCAAAATTTTTCTGAACACAAATTTCATGTACCCTGGGAGATCATGAGCAGCCTTTCGATCCCAACTGGACATGGTAATAGTTCCCACTAAGTATATGAATTTTGTATATCCATGATGAAAAATTGTTAAATGCATAATTATTCAACAACAACAAAGCAAACTGGTTTAACTTCCATTTGTTAAATTTACACAGCTAAATTGCGTACAATGAGATGATCAAATACAGAGGAAGAAATGCAACTCCTAGAAAATTTTCCCCAGGATCTTCATAGCAAAATAAAGATTACGCGTAGGACAAATCCCTCTTTACAATTCATTGTCAAACTTTTTCATTAATATTTAATTAAGTTAATTGCACATTGCACCAGGTAAGTTTTCCTGAGATTCACTTTTACACCAAGGTTTGCGAACACTTTTAGTACGTTTAAGCAAAAGTTGTGGCGGAAAATACCAGCTTCTGTTACACCACGTAACTTCTAACGGAAGGCCCCATATGTTAGTCAAAAGTAGACCGCAAATGTCAGTGGAAATGGTTAAAAATTAGCTCCCAAATGGTCCCTTGTCCCTTTCTTCTCCCTCTCCCTCACACCAATCTCTCTCCTCTCCTCTCCTGTCCCCCTGGTTCCACTACTCACTGGCGTCTCCCAACAATACACCGTAGGTTGCTGGACCTCCCATGGTACCGCCACCCCGCGCATCGACTCCGAGCGACTTCCTCCCAGAGCCTACAATGAAGTATCTCTTTGAAGTAACCATGTGCGTCGCACGGTGATGCTTTCTACATCTTTCGTAAAACTGGTGTCAGTGAAAGTATTGACAAATCCTATTGAAACTCAGACAAGTTTATCTAGGGCAAAGTATAATTTCCTCTATTTTTAATTTAATATTTAGAGGATTATTTGTACATTCCATTGAAAAAACATATTTTTGCAAGTAAAAAAAATATAAAAATCTATACGTGCCATCGGAACATAACATGTTTTTCTCATGGCATTATTGCAAAACCATTAAAAACAATTTTCCATGCAACTGAAGCGCTACTGCTCCAGCAGGTTGTGCCCCTGCTGGGCGTCCACGCGCTTCCCACAACAGTCTGCCGCACATAAACCTTCCAGTGAAGGCTTCCATGCCCTGTCAGAACACTATTTGGGTGGAGAGAAAAAAAAACATGCTTTAGAGTTGATTAACTAGACCAGGGGTACAAAATGCCATGCTAGCTGCAGAAATCTGAGAATGTTACACCATGCTTAATGATAGATCAGAATATCAGAGGCTAGAGACAATGATAAAAAAAAAGAAGTTTCGCAATTTATAGTGGCAAGAGGAAAAATACACTGTTTTGCATTGGCATATACAATATTAGCCAATGTCCCGTGTAACTACACGGCTAGATACTACACAATAGTATGCTTTTGTTTAAAAATAGACTCATATTTATTTGTTATATAACTCTAATACTTATGATTAAAAATAAAACTGCCACAATTCTAATTTATGTATGTATGCATGCATGTATGTATGTATGTATGTATGTATGTATGTATGTATGTATGTATGTATGTATTTATTTATGATGTATGTATGTATGTATGTATGTATGATGTCTGTATTTATGATGTATGTATGTATGTATGATGTCTGTATTTATGATGTATGTATGTATGCATGATTGATTGATTTGTACCGTTATAAACTGAACCCATCGCAGCCGACGGTGTAGATCTTTCTCTTTTTCCACCGATTAATATGGTAATTTCTAGCCGTTAAGAGTGAACATAGTGTCTTCTTTTCTATTTTTAATAATATAATATATTCGATGTTTTTGGCCTAAATAAAATTTCCCTATTTGAAATAGCTTGGCATTTTTCCTTTACTATTTGTTTTTGCAGTTCTTCGTAAAGGAAAACTTGGATTTTTGTGAAATTAGAATGCAAATCTTTCTGCTTAAAAAAAGCAGCACAAACCTTTCTATACACTTGGTAAACAATTCGCACTCCTCTGAAGTTCCATAGACATCATAAATATCGTCCAAGAGAGTCACAATTGCGATCACCATTGTCAATATTTTTCGGCCCCGTGAGTAACTTGGTTCGAAGTATACTCCTACAATCCAAAAATAGCACTCCACAATTCTATCTCGAGCAAATGAGAGCCTTGATTGAATTTCTAGATCCTTCCACCACCTGTACATTAATGAAACTGTTTTTTATTAGAGTTGTTTCAAATGTAAAATGACATTCATTTAAATTATAAATTGAAATTACGAGAGTGTCCTCCTCTAGTTTTATTCGTACATACACTCATTTTTTATTTGAAAATTTAACAAGGAATAGAATACAAAATAACAATATGTAGTTACTTCACCTCGTAACTGTTTCGAGCTCTTGTTGATGATGGATTTGCATAAGATTAGAGTTCAACTTTGCAAGCTCCAGTATCATTTCGTGCGTTGTAGCCTCTTTCTCGTAAGTAGAGATATAGTACTTTGTCTCATATATTCTAACCCTTCTTGGGAGGGGTATGTCAAGTGCACATTTTGTTTCACGTGCTAATGACCCTTCAATATAGGGCACAGTTGATTCTAAACACCTTTTGGTAAAGGATATAGCTTCATCAAGTATTATCTCTCCGTGGGTCCTAAGAGACGCAGCATTGTAAAGGCTCAGTAGGTCTCTTAAAGTGTTCGCCGCAAAACTTCCATCTTCATCTTTGAACTTTGTAAACACGTCTAGAATATGAAATAAAAATTTGTTGAATATTATTTTGTGAAATTAGAAGAAAGAGTAAAATAAACGAACCTACCCTCATAATGTAAAACTTATAGAGACATATCACTCCTACAATTAATAGTACTACTAGAAGGTGAAATATGATTGGTTGGCTGTGAAATAGCAAAGAAAATGAACATGAACACATCACCAACGCGACAAAACAGTAACTAGTGCAGACTTCAACGTCTACTAAAATGCATATGTTTATATCGTAGAGCTCTACTACTTATTATACAATTTTTATAACTTTCATGTTTACAATGGAAATATAATTATATTCCCTATACAACTGTAATAATTATTGTATTCATATCAGATTAATATACAAACCACAAGTCATGGTATAGATCTTTTTCACAGATTAATGTGGTAATTTATAGCCCTTAAGAACGAACTTGGTGTCTTATTTTTTTCCTTTGTTTTAACAATATAATAGATTGCCACAGAATTGCTATAGTACGTGATCATTCTACACTGCCCATGATACTACAAAGTATCCAAGGTACACACTACTTGAACATAGGTCGAAATTAAAATTCAGCATCTTCCTTTTGTACTTGACGGCTAATGGAACTAGCACAATTTTTTTTCTAATCCGTTCTTGCCTTCAATTCTTAGTCATCCAACAATGCCCCCATGGGGATTTTATTAGTCACCGGTAGGCCAGTAGGCGATAGCGCACACCAAAAGCGACTTAGCTACTGCATCCAATTAAAAATATAAGTCGTTTTAGAATCTCTATCGGTCAAATATTTTAGTTTTGATTATCAATATATAAAGAATTACTAAGATTCACAACATCTAATTGGTATTACGAGATTCATCATGAATTATACTTTCATAATATGTAATTATTTCATTTGAAGCAACATATTTTTATTGAAATTTATGGTCAAAATGTCTGTGGGCCATTTATTTCAATGCGGTATTTGAGGGTAGCCGGCAAGGGAATAAAATGGCTGTCTTTTATCATAATAAATGGCACTTAATTTGGAATTCATGAATCTGTCTTACCTGGTGAAACCTTGTAACCATGTTTACGAAGTAGATAAAACCACAGAGCTACCGTATAAAGATCACACTCACTGATGTCAGCATGGTTAAGTTGAGTTAACGCCACATTAATCTCATCTTCGAAAAGGTAATCCAGACAAAGACGCTCCAACGTATCAAGAAGATGTAGCCTCTCAAGCTGGCTGTAGTTACTTGAACCTGCTATCATTTTTGCCACTTCTTCCTTCAGTTTGTCTGCTCGTTCTATCATCCATGTCTGATGAAAAAACATTTAGACTGAGCATATTGACAAGTACTTATCAGTCTTAATCAATATTGCATGCATGATTAATGAATCATATGCAAATTAGAGAAGCTTAACCATTTCTTCATTGAACCTGATAATATCATGATCTGTGGTTGTACTTGTCACTACCTCACTACTACAGAAAGCCTCATAGTAGACGTCTCATCACAGACGGTTTTGTGAAACCGTCTGTGATGAACACTATTACAGACGGTTGTAATTTGGAGGCCGTCTGTGATATTTGTGGCGGGAAAAGGAGTATCACAGACGGTCGGTCTATATTAAGAACCGTCTGTGATAATCCCAGATTATCACAGACGGTTTTTAATAAAAAAACCGTCTGTGATAAGCTGGTTATCATAGACGGTTCTTAATTAAAAACCATCTGTGATAATTCACAGACGGTTCTTAATTAAAAACCGTCTGTGATAATGGCACTAAGGCATTCATTGCACTGCTCAGACCTCATCTGTCTTCATTTCGATCCAGATCTAGCCACTGCTGCGCACTTTTTCACTCGGGAGGAAGCTAGGCGATTTCAGGCCAGTTAATTTGGTGGGAAGAGGCAGAGATTGAGCTTTGAAGATTCATACTTTCCTGGTTGCTCTAGATATGGTTAGTAATGAAATTTATTTTTTCTTTAATTGCATTACAATTTTGGTCTAAGTAATCCATGAGTGTTATTGAAGATGGTTAATTTGCAAAATTATTGGTTATATAATAGCTGTTGTGTTTATAATATGAATTGGGCTAGCAAATTAAGTCTCAATATAATAAATGTGGCCGGTATATATGTAGTAATAATTAGTTAATCTAAAATTTAATACTAAGTTGTTATATATGTACGTAAAGTAGGACCGAAGCTGGATGTATGCCGCGAGCCGTGTGAGTGAAGAGTACATTAATGGCATGTCTGCTTTTATAAGAGCCGCCGAGGAGGATATGTTGAATAAGGGGGTGGAATATATGTGCTGTCCATGCACTGACTGCGAGAATTTGAAGATGTTTAAGAACCAAGGGCAAATTGAAGCGCACTTGATTCGGAGGGGTTTCAAAAAGGATTATACGTGTTGGACCAGTCATGGCGAAGTGAATGATCATATGCCGCCAGATGACATCGCCGGTGAAGTGAATGATATGCCGCCGGATGACATCACCGGTGAAGTGAATGACATACCGCCGGATGATGTCGATTGTCGTTTGGATTCAGATAGGTTGCACGATGATAATCTAGATCAGATGCTTCGCGATGTAGAAGAGAACTATGATGAGAGAGAGTATGTTAAATTCCGGGGCTTGATGGAGGACTCGGAGAAACCTTTGTACACAGGCTGCAAGTACACGAGGTTGTCGGCCGTGCTTGAACTGTTGAAATTGAAGGCAAGCAACGGTTGGTCCGACAAGAGTTTCACGGTGCTGCTAGGTCTTTTAGCGGACATGCTTCCGGAGGGAAATGAGTTGCCTAAAACTACGTATAAAGCCAAGAAGGTTCTTTGTCCGTTGGGAATGGAAGTAGAAAGAATACATGCATGCCCGAACGACTATATCCTCTACCGTAAAGAGTATGCAAACATGCATGTATGTCCGGTGTGCAACGCATCCCGTTACAAACGTAACAATCAATCAGATGATGGCGAGGGAACAGAGGCGAAGAAAGGACCTCCTGCTAAGGTGGCATGGTATTTTCCTATAATTCCCTGTTTGAAAAGGTTTTTTGCAAATCCAAAGGAGGCAAAACTGCTGCGTTGGCACTCGGAGGAGCGCAAGAAGGATGGAATGCTAAGACACCTTGCTGATTCCGCATAGTGGAGAAACATCGATAGGAGTTTTGCAGACTTCGGTGCAGAACCAAGGAATATAAGGTTTGGACTGAGTACAGATAGAATGAATCCTTTCAGTAGCATGAGCAGTCGACATAGCACATGGCCCGTGACTCTCTGCATCTATAACCTGCCTCCTTGTTTGTGTATGAAGCGAAAGTATATTTCGCTGTCGATACTTATCCAAGGGCCAAAACAACCTGGGAATGATATTGATGTGTTCCTAGCACCGTTGGTGGAAGATCTAAAAGTATTGTGGAACGAAGGGGTACAGGTATGGGATGCATACAAACGAGAGAACATCACTCTGCGCTCATTATTGTTCTGCACCATAAATGATTATCCTGCCCTTGGTAACCTATCGGGCCATAGTACAAAAGGTGCCAAAGCTTGTACTCACTGTTTAGATTGTACCGAGAGTGTGTGGCTGAACCACTCACGCAAAACCGTCTACATGCGTCACCGCCGGTTCCTTCGGAGGGCTCACCCATACCGCAAGATGAAGAAACAATTTGACGAAGAGAAGGAAGACGGTTCAGCTCCAAGGCATTTAAGGGGACACGAGGTTTATGATATGGTTAAGGATTTAGATGTTGTCCTCGGAAAGGGACGTAAATTGAGGGCTCATGAGAAGAACACCTGGAAGAAGAGATCAATATTTTGGGACTTACCTTATTGGGAGTACCTAGATGTTCGACACTGCATCGACGTCATGCACGTAGCAAAGAATGTATGCGACAGCTTGATTGGTCTCTTACTGAACATCCGTGATAAAACAAAGGACGGCGTCAACGCACGGCTTGACTTGGCTGACATGGACATCAGGCCTGAGTTAGCACCGACAAGCACTGATAATGGACGAACGTACCTTCCCCTGCGTGTTACACTCTGTCCAAGGCTGAGAAAACAGAACTGTGCCAGTGCTTGCATGGTGTCAAAGTTCCGTCTGGTTACTCCGGCAACGTGAAGAAACTTGTTTCGATGCAAGATTTGAAGTTAAATGGCATGAAGTCTTATGATTGTCATGTGCTGATGACACAGATGCTCCCTATTGCAATTAGAAATATTTTGCCGATCAAAGTCCGAGAGACAATCATGAGGCTATGTTATTTCTTTAACACAATTGCTCAGAAGGTCATCGATCCCGAAGGACTAGATGCTCTGCAGGACGAGGTGGTGATGACTCTATGTCACCTTGAAATGTATTTCCCTCCTTCGTTTTTCGATATCATGGTCCATCTCATTGTTCACGTTGTGTGGGAGATAAAAATGTGCGGGCCCGTATTCCTACGTAGCATGTACCCATTTCAGAGGTTCATGGGAATTCTCAGGTCCTACGTACGGAATCGTTCTCGGCCGGAGGGCAGCATCGTCGAAGGTTATGCAAGCGAAGAGGTCATTGAGTTTTGTGTCGATTATATGGCTCAGATTCAACTGATAGGTGTCTCTCAATCTCGTCATGAGGGGAGGCTGAAGGGTCTCGAACTATCGGAAGGAAAGCAATCACTCCAGATATGGACACGTATACTCAAGCCCATTTCACGGTGTTGCAACACATGACTGAAGTGGCGCCTTATGTGGACCAGCACAAGGATGTGCTTCGGCAACAGAATCCGGAGCGGCCGGATGTTTGGATCATGAGGCAACACAACCGTCGGTTCAACCAATGGTTGAAGGAGCAAATCGCTAGGAGCTCGCCGAGTGAGACGCTGACATGGTTGGCAAAAGGGCCGACATTTACAGTTGCGACATGGCAAGGATATGACATAAATGGGTACACATTCTATACGCAGTCTCAGGATGTCAAGAGCACTAACCAGAACAGCGGTGTCCGCATAGATGCATTCAGTACCGATGGGTCGAGAAACTCGTACTATGGCTTCATAGAAGAGATTTGGGAGCTCGACTATGTGGTTTTCAAGATCCCCTTATTTCGCTGCCGTTGGGTGCATCTCCCACAGGTGAAGGTTGACAAGTACGGTGTCATGACCGTGGACCTCCAACGTGTCGGTTACAAAGACGAACCATTCGTACTCGCCAATCAAGTTGTTCAAGTTTTCTATGTAACCGACCCGGCAAATAAGAAACGCCATGTAGTTCTTTATGGAAAAAGGAGAATTATCGGAGTGGAGAATGTAGTGGACGAGGAGGAATACAATCAATTTGACGAGTTACCTCCTTTTGGAAATGGCATAAGGGTCGACGATGAACAACGTGACGAAACTAGTTACGTACGCATTGATCATGATGAAGGGCTAATTTTTAAAGAAAATAAGCAAGTACAATAAGAATGTATATGTGAAAATGTGTGATAATTTTGAGATATATATGTGAAAATGTCTGATGTAGTCAATTTTGAGATATATATGTGAAAATGTGTGATATAGTCTATTTTGATATGTATATGTGAAAATGTGTGACAAAATGCATATGTGAAAATGTATATGTGTATTGGCATTTATGTATATGTGATGTATATGTGTGATGTACATGTGAATTGGCATGCATTTATGTATAGAACAATGCTGCAGTGTGATGTATTTGAGAATGACAAAATGTATCAAGAAATACACTATGTGAATGCAGCTGGTTGGTGTTGTATATGAATGCAGCTGTTTGGTAGTTGATATGAATGCAGCTGTGGTTATTGGTGTTGTCTTAATAACTACAGTCGCAAAGGCTTATCACAGACGGTTCTGAACTTAGAACCGTCTGTGATATCAATATCACAGACGGTTCCAAGTTTAAAACCGTTTGTGATAGTATAACTATCACAGACGGTTATAAACTTAGAACCATCTGTGATATTCATCACAGACGGTTCTAAGTTTAGAACCGTCTGTGATAACCTCCCTATATATACCCACTGGGTAGGGTTTTCCGTGTGCGCTGCGCAGTTATTCGATCTAGATCTAATTAAATCCCGAGCCCGTCGTCGCCTCCGCCTCCCCGAGCCCTCGCCGGCCGCCTCCCCGAGCCCGTCGCCGTCCGCCTCCCCCGAGCCCCTCGTCGAGCCCCTCGCCGGCCACCTCCCCTCGATTACCGTCTGCATCGTGAGCACTTTCTGTGATGGACTAGGGTTTTGAGTATTGTGAGCAGTTTCTGTGATGGACTAGGGTTTTGAGCATTGTTTACTGCAGTAGCTTAATTAGTTTGCTATTTGGTACATATTACATTGGTACATTGTTTACTGCAGTAGCTTAGTTTAATTTGCTATTTGGTACATACTACATTGGTACATTGTTAAGTGCAGTAGCTTAGTTTAATTTGCTATTTGGTACATACTACATTGGGAATTTTTTGTACGGATAATCCGTTTTTTATTCGAAAATACATAAATATACCCGCGACAACATTTTTTACAAAAATAATCTCCAGTCGCCACCCCATTGGGCGATTGCAGCCTTTCGCCCAACCGGGAGGCGACATTTAGGGAATCTGTGTACCGTTGGGCGACTTCTTCAATCGCTTTACGGTTGAGCGACTGCAATTGAAGTCGCCCAACGGTTGAGCGACTGAAATTGCAGTCGCCCAACCGTAGGGCGACTGCAATTATGCCGCCCATTACCCCGGGCACATTCCCCTCGTTCTGCGCAGAAATCGTTATTCCCTCATTCTGCCCAGAGAGAAGAGAGGAGGAAGAGGAAGAAAAGAAGAGGAGAAGAGAGGGAGGAGAGGAGGAGAGAAGAGAAGGAGAGGAGGTGAGGGAGGAAGAAGAAGTCGAAGCTATTCCATTGATTTGGATCCAGGTATTTTTTGTAATTATGTTGTATTTACAGTCTTCAACTCCCATGTTATTTGACATGTCGTAAATTTCAATCATACATCTAGGCATACATCATTAATGGCCAGTACTACATTGAGAGTGTATTATGGTGTTGGAATGATTCGTGAAGGTCCGACTGGTGTGGATTTGAGCAATTTTCCGCAAGTCACTCTCGTACTTCCGGATGACGAGAATGCTCGAATGACAGATGTGCAGCATTGGCTGACCCAGAGTTTTTCATTGGACCCCGAGGTGTGCAGCGTCGTTGTGCAAGGGCTTTGGAGCCGGTCTTCCACTGACATCAGATGGGAGTTGAAGACATTGGTGCGCTCCGCTTCGTGGAAGGGCTTTGTGCAAGGGTGCCGGCGCCGTGGATACGAGTGTGTCCTGCTTGTGCAACCGTGCTCACTACAAGCAGCAGCGCAAGCTCGTGCGTCCGCCTATGCTTCGGGAGGTGCTAGCACCTCGGGCGGGCCGCACGTCGGTGGAGCTGATGAAGTTGCTCGTGATGAAGGCGATGCGGTACACGGAGGAGAGTTAAGGCCGTCAAGCTATAGAGAGGGAACTGGGCAAGCCGATGCGGTACATGGAGGAGAGTTACAGCTGTCAAGCTATAGAGAGGGAACTGGGCAAGCTGATGAAGGAGAGCATAATGAGTATATCGTGCATCAGATGGAATCTGATGACCAGAGGGCATGGGATGAAGAGCAAGCTGTAGAGGACGACGAGGAGGACAGTTCCGATGATGAAGAAGTTCCTATCCCCGAAGAATGGAACCAGTATAATGCGGAGGGTGTTTCCGCACATGATGAGCATGAATCGCCATGGGAGTATCATCAAACAGAGGTTCGGGTGCATGCTATGTTTGCTGACAAGGAAGCGCTGCAGGATGCCATCAAACTTTGGGCCCTTTCAATGCAACGGACATTTCGCGTCGTCAAATCAAGCCAGGAGCAGTACACTGTGAAGTGCGAGCAGACTGGTTGTCCTTTTAGGGTGCACGCACGTAGACCCAAGTATGAGACTCACTGGATTGTGTCCAAGGTGGAGCCGCACTCCTGCATTCTAAACACAGTCTTGGCGAGGCATCGTAACCTTACGTCCGGATTTATAGCCAATTTGATGTATGGGGAGATAGTGGAGAAGAAAGATGTTGCGGCCACACATATTATGCTAGCTATTGAGAATAAATTCAAGTATAAGATTAGCTACGCGAAGGCGTGGCGTGCCAAGCAAAAGGCGTTGGAAAAACGTTTTGGCACTTTCGAAGCGGCGTACGATAACCTTCCTCGTATGCTTAAGGTGTTGCAGCAAAGAAACCCGGGCACGTACATCGCGGTGCACGACAAGCCGTCCATAAGTCCACCGGGATTTGCAGTGTTGCAGAGAGCATTCTTTGCATTTGGTGCTAGCATTGAAGCATTCAGACACATGCTGCCAGTTATCTCAATAGATGGGACCTTCTTGACAGGCAAATACAAAGGGCAGCTCCTGACGGCCATAGGCGTTGACGGTAACAATCAAATATTGCCGCTGGCCATTGCATTTGTGGAGAGTGAGAATTATGAGAGCTGGCTGTGGTTTCTCAGACATGTGAGGGGTGGAGTTGTAGGCACCCGTCCTGGTGTGTGCATAATCCATGATCGCCACGCCGGTATTATGAAGGCGATACGAAAACTTCAAGAAGACCCTGAGGAGACCTTTTTTTGGCCGGACATGATATGTCCTCGCTGCATGCGCAACGGTGGGCATGGATCCTTCCAACTTCATGTCCGAGTACTTTTTCAAGGAGAGAATACTGCAAGCTTGGTGTGGGGAGCTCCGGGGGTTCAGGGCGGTGGGAAACTTTACCACTTTGGACATTTCAGCGAGGACTTGGGTTCCGGATATTAACATGCTAAAGGGTGGGAAGGGTCGGCGACAGAGCCGGCGTATTAGAAACGACATGGACGAATCACAAGCTGGAACCTCTGGTGCACGTTGTGGGCGATGCGGTCAGGAGGGGCACACAGCTAGACGATGCAATGCATTTCCGGATCAGTAGTTGGTGTTGTAATGCATGCTATAATTCATGTACCATTTGTAAACCTTGTATGTTACATCCGTTTTCTGTAATGAACTTATTTCGTTGAACGTTCTTGAACGTACTTATTTCGTTGAACGTACTTATTTCGTTGCATCTGTTCGCGGAGGTCGTTGTTCTCCTCAGTGAGACTCTCCATTCGGTACTCCAAGTCCCATATTCGAGCCCACAATGTATCCACATAACGATCAACATATCGTTCATGAGGAGGGTCGATCCAGCGGGAGAAGTCGCATTTTGCCATCTGCAAAAAAATGGACGCTAAACTTTGAGGGTCCATAAGCAATAACAAATGTAATATTACTAATTTGTACCCCAGAGCGTGAGCATCGGAAGAAACGTCGCCCGCCATCGTTCGGGGAATCCAAGATTTGGACGACCGCGTACTCATTGTGTCTGCATTTTGGCCACGCTGGTTGAGCACGCCAACTTGATATCAATCGGTACTGTGGACCGAACATATCCCTCCTTTCTAAGGGAATGTCGTCCTTCGGTGACCCAAATCCCACTGGCCCCTCGGCTTCCGACATGGTATATTTCACCACGAAAGAGATGGTTCTTCTTTGTTCGATTTACAATGTCATGGGACCCCAACCGTGCTACTTATAGCAACACGGAGGGACATTTATTGCTACACTGGCCTCTGAAAAGCCTACATAGACTAGCCTCTGAAAAGCCTACATAGACTGGCCTCTGAAAAGGCTACATAGACTGGCCTCTGAAAAGCCTACATAGACTGGCCTCTGAAAAGCCTAGCCTACATAGACTGGCCTCTTAAAAGCCTAGCCTACATAGACTGGCCTCTTAAAAGCCTAGCCTACATAGACTGGCCTCTGAAAAGCCTAGCCTACATAGACTGGCCTCTGAAAAGCCTACATAGACTGGCCTCTTAAAAGCCTAGCCTACATAGACTGGCCTCTGAAAAGCCTAGCCTACATAAACTGGCATCTGAAAAGCCTACGGAGGGACATTTATTGCTACACTGGCCTCTGAAAAGCCTGAAAAAGCGAAAAGATTCATATGTACTCTCCATGGACTATGTCCACTGCACCAGTTCACCTGCCTACATAAAGGCATCACATGTATTACATACCACAACACAACTCCTCCTCAAGCCATCACAATACTACTACACAACAATGTCTTCCTGGAGGTCCGACCCTTTTCGAGTGCCGGAGTGGCATGAGCGTCCGAAGTGCCATTGCGGTTTTAGGATGATGCTGTGCGTCTGGACGGATCCACTACCACGAGCCAATTACGGCCGTAGGTACTTCAAATGTCCAGACCTGGATGACGACTTCGTGGTAACGACGACAACTAAATCCTTTGTTTCTCGTTATCGTTCTTCAACTTTATCCATGACATCTACCACGACACACATAGCCTTGCAAGTTCATCGAATGGGTGGATCGGGTGCCGCCGGCATGGCCACGGAACCCTCGCGAGGTGGAAAACAAAGGACAATACCTTGTCAAGATGGATCAGGCTCGCGAGGTGGAACGACAAATGCGGCATGAGCAAGAGCGTCGCGTGAGGGTGGACCAAATCCGTCTTAAGGGCAAGGAGGATGAGCTGCAAAGGAGGCGGGAGAAGTTAGGTCTGCGTGAAGCAGCCATCAAGCGTCAGGAGGAAGAGCTTCAAGCTCGTGAGGCAGCTCTCAAGACCAAGAGTGACAGGAAGAAGGATGCAGCGGAGCCATCTTCAGGGCGCGACAAAAAGGGCAAACAACCACGCTACACCCAGTAGACAAAATGTAATAATTCCTAAGGCATGTTACGACTAGCGGTGGAGTTCTGAACATTACAACTACAGAGTTCCACACATGCCACTGGTCACATCACTTACCACTTTATGTATCAACCGTTCTACGGTCAATCGTGCCTAATAAAATTTACCAAAAATTTTTTGGCATCTACAACTTACATTGAACATAAACTTCTATTACAAATTTATCTGATTTTTACGCATTTTATAACTACAAAATTGACAAAACATACAAAATTCACGCGGATTGCAAACCCTTAAAACATACCAATGTATATATCAAACGTTCTACAGTCAATTGTACTTAAAAAAATTTCCTCAAAATTTTAAATGCACCTACAACATACAATAAACATAAACTTTTATTACAACTATACCATATTTTTTTCCAGTTTAAAACTACAAAATTGATAAAACTCTAAAAATTCACAGGGACTGAGTAAAGTCGCCCATCCATTGGGCGACTGCAATTGCAGTCGCTCAACCGTTGGGCGACTGCAATTGCAGTCGCTCAACCGTAAAGCGATTGAAGAAGTCGCCCAACGGTACACAGATTCCCTAAATGTCGCCTCCCGGTTGGGCGAAAGGCAGCAGTCGCCCAATGGGGTGGCGACTGGAGATTATTTTTGTAAAAAATGTTGTCGCGGGTATATTTATGTATTTTCGAATAAAAAACGGATTATCCGTACAAAAAATTCACTACATTGGTACATTGTTTACTGCAGTAGCTTAGTTTAATTTGCTATTTGGTACATACTACATTGGTACATTGTTTACTGCAGTAGCTTAGTTTAATTTGCTATTTGGTACATGCTACATTGGTACATTGTTTACTGCAGTTGCTTAGTTTAATTTGCTATTTGGTACATACTACATTGGTACATTGTTTACTGCAGTTGCTTAGTTTACATTGGTACATATTACATTGCTTGTTGTGTTAGTATATAGTATATAGTATAGGCACATAACCCCTCTCTCTATCCACATCACCCCCTCCCTTCTCCCCCTTCCCTCTACTCCTCTCCTCTCTCCCTTCTCCCCCTTCCCTCTACTCCTCTCCTCTCTTCCCTCTACTCCACGCCGGCCACCTCCCCAAGCCCCCCGTCGTCGTGCAAGTCTGTTAATCTTCCATATATTGCTTGTGGGATCGGTTGTTGCTCGATGATGATATAAATCATATACTGAGATTGGTTGAATTAGTCTTTGAGCTCTAATTACTGTCAACTCTGTTATCACAATTAAGTTTGTACTCTGGAAGACATTCTCTAGACATTGATATATTGTTCTTGTGCCATTCGGTTCTTGCTGTTTTCATATTATACCAAATCCATATACTGATCTGTTAGGAATTAATTTTGACAAGTTAAAGACTATTTCATTGAGTGAAAGTTAACTTGTATTTGCATGGATTTTCTTTATTACATACTGATGTCTGAATATATACATGATGGATATATTGATCTTGAGATTGTAGAGTTTGTATCTGAGCTCAAATGACTGAATTCATTATTTGGCATAACCAATCAAGGAAGAGTATATGATTCAGTAGCGGGACGGCCAAGATTAATCTTGTGCAACCCTACAATTTGAGAGCACAAATTAATCAATTTAACTTTGAGAGCTTGTTGCTTCATATTGCTAGTTGCTTCATATTGCTTGTTGCTTCATATTGCTGTTATTGAAACCACAATGGGAAGAGTTCAAGGCGATGAAGACGTCCGAGGATTTCAAAAGTACAAGTACGGCGCACAAGGCCCTCCAGGCAAAAAACACACACCCCCACAGACTTGGCACAGCTGGGTATGCGGGTAAAATACCGCAGTGGAGGAAGGAGGATGACCAGGCAGCTGCACAGGACATCGCCCCGCCATTTTCCAATATCCCGGATGACCGCGCTCGAAATTGGATTAGAGCAAGGTCATCTACAACGATATCGGGGGACATCTCCTTTCGAAACCCTGCAGACCAGCAAGTGTCCCAGCGCCTGGTAAGATATCGATCAAACTACGTAGCTTGTAATTACTCCACAACTTCGTACGAATTGAAATGACATGTCGTGCTCTTGTAGGAAGAGCTGAGTTTTGAATCTACCCTGGGATCATTCCAGGGAACAAGGGAGAATGATATGCTCTCCGTGGCCCTGGGAAACAAGGAGCACCCGGGTCGTACGAGAGGCCTTGGGCTTTACGTTCCTTGGAAACATGGTTTCTAAGATGATTCCGGAATGTATCGGCGTAGGAAGAGAAACAAAGCCGAGCGTGACGCACAGCTACGAGAAGAGATCAAGGAATCTCTTAGAGAGGAGCTCATGGGTGAGCTAGCTTATGTAATCAGAGATGAGGTGCGGAAACAAACAGAAAGTCAGCAGACCGCTACCGCCGCTCCTGTGCTAGCTAGCCCGCACAACCGTCCGAGTAGCTGCGCATCCAATCCGACGCAAACCCAGGTCAAATTTCCTGTGGACGACATCCTGGTAATAATTATTACCTCTCGAATGCTTGCTCCATTGATAGGCCTATTCGAGTAGCTAATTTTGTATCGTTATGTAGGAGCCTATGAAGTGCAGGCTCCAAGTGAGATATGGCTCCATTCCCTTGTACACTGCTTGGGGCCAGGCATATTTGTTTGGTATCGGGGCCATGGTTGTAACATCCTGATTTTCAGAGCCTTTTTGAAGCTTTCGAAATAAAATTCACCATTTGAATTTTTCTGGAATTAATTAAAGCTTAAATGAAATTTTTATGAATTAAAAGGATTTAATATGATTAAGTTAAACATTAAAATGTGCCAAAAGTATTTTATTTGAGTTCCCTGAGCCTCAAGAGCTTTTCTGGCATTTTATGCGATTTTTCTGGATTTATTTGCTATTTTCTAGAGCTCAAAATGATTTGTTTGAATTTCGGGAAAAAGAAAAAAAAAGAAAAGAAAAAGAAAAACCAGTCGGTCGAACCGCAACCGCTTCCGCCCCCGCCGCGTGTCAGCCATCCAGAACCCCGCCCCGCATCGCAGCCGCCCGCTGTTAGCAGTCGTACTCGTATACGAGTGGGACTCTCAGGTCGTATCCCACCCGGACTCGTACTCGTGGCCGACCAGGACACCTCTACGACCGGGTATAAAAGGGCCGAACCCCTGGTGTCTCCCTCGTCCCAAGTCAAGCCTCACCTCCGAGTTGAGCCGCAAACCGAAGTCGTGCCGCCCGCCGCTGTGGTCGTGCGCCTCGCCAAAGCCGTGGTCGTGTCGTCCTCGCCGTCGTTCTGCCGTCGCCGGTGAGTCCCGCCGCCATCCGTGTCGTAGATCCGTGGTCGTAGATCCGTGTGTTGTAGATCCGTGTGGTCGTAAGGTTCTACGACTACGTTGTAGAGCCTTAGTCGTAAGTCGTAAAGCCACCGGTAAGTCCGATCATGTGGTCGTAAACGACTTCATGGTCGTAAGTCTGCCTGAGTAGTCGTAGCCGCTGTGCAGTCGTAGCCGCCCGTGTGGTCGTAGTCGTGGATTGTTCTTCGTGGTCGTAAAGTTCTTCGTGGTCGTAAAGTTCTTCGTGGTCGTAAGGTTCTTCGTGGTCGTAATTTCTCTGCGTGGTCGTAGGGATCCTTTGTGGTCGTAACGACTACCCGTCTGTCTCTTTTTCTCTGAATTAAAAATTCCCAGAGCCGGTTCTCCCTCGTCCTAGCTCCGATTGACCCGATTCTTTTTCCTAAATTCATCTAAAATTGAGCTCTATCTTTTGGTTCAAGTTTGAGAATTTTTGGAGTTCATTTGAATTTTATTTGATTTTATTTTGTGTTTCGATTTGCGTTCTCTCTCGTTAGATCACGCGTTCGAAGGAGCGGAAGTTGGATTTGAAGATCAAGAGCTGTCAACTGAGCAAGGCCAAGGCAAGTCGTGTCCTTTGATCATGTTGAACCTAGTTTTCAATCTATTATGTATTATCTTGTTTCAAGTTATCATGCATCGCTATTTTATTATCAAACCCTTGTATTGGTAGTTATCGTCCCAATTGGTTATTTCCCTCCTTGATATTTTGGAATACCTTGATGCCATTGTCAACTTAGGTTGGGAATTTAATTAGTGATGCTATGTTATTTGTCACATTGGGTTGGTACGATTAGAATGCTTAGCCTTGCTTATTTTGCGAAAGGGTTCATCATCACATGTGGTTAATTAATCTTGACTTAATGATATACTTGAATGTGGTGGTTAACCACGATTATAAAACTTGTTGCCATGGCATGGGTAGTGTCATTGGTGTTGGTTGTACAAAATTGGTTTTCACTTGGGCGATTGATCGTGCAGTAAAGGGGGTGCAAGTTGCACATTGGGATGTGGATGTTTCGCCTGGGTAATTCTTAAGGACTTAACTTTGTGCGCCATTGATCTGAGCTTAACCGTGCAAACCACATGTCTAGTATGAGATAGACCTGGCATAATAATTTGTGAAGTCTCCACTTTGGTTCTACTACCGATGTTGTTGTGGCGCAAGAGGGGGCAATTATCGACTAGGGGGTTACCCTACTCGACGGTGAAACCTTAGCGAGTGGGATCAGGTGGAGATGGATCATTGTAAAGGCCTTATTGTGATTTCCTTAGCGCGAGGCTAATCACATCGTGTGGGTACGGTTGTGCAACCTCTGCAGAGTGTAAAACCATTCGAATAGCCGTGTCCTCGGTCATGGACAATGCTCGGTGATTTCACACGAGGGGTAGAGTCTTTATGAAATCTGGTTGGTTTGAGCTGGGAAGTGAATGGTTAGTTCACTTGTGGTTATATTCAATTCCTTTGATTATTTATTTAGTGTCTTTTGTTAAAGTTGCTTTTCAATCTATTTATTGTATTTACTTTAAATTGTTGCTTTATGCAAAATTAACCTTTCAGCCATCCTTTGGTAAGCCTTGCATACTATATTGCATCTTTGTTACAAACGACTTGCTGAGTACCAATGTACTCACGGCTTTATGCCCCTGTTGCTCAGTTGAGGAGGAGGAGTATCACCAGCAGGAGGTTCCAGAAGGAGAGTACTTCGACGTCTTCGCGGATTAGGTTTCGTTCTCCACTCGATAGCCTGTGGGCGTGTCGATTGGCTGCTGCGCTTTCTTTTGGATTTCCGCTGCTAGTTTTTGTTAAGCCCTTCAGGCTAATAATTGTAAGCCTGACCATAAGGTTGTACTCTGATAATTATCAATATAATTTGGATTTTCCTTAGTATATCGTGATGTGGATGATATTTATCTTTGTTCATACTGTGTGCACTAGCGTGATCCTGGACTAGTGCAGAATACACAGGAGAGTCCGGATTTGCTTATTCGGGTCTCGACAATGGTGCACGGTCAAGCTTTAGCGCCAGGCTTCGCAAAAGTTAATATGGATGGTGTGCATGTCAATTTTGAGGTGGTCCCGCTACCGAAGCCCCCCAACGACGAGATCGTGACTCTAGGACAGGCCATTGGAACATTCATCCAGTGGCCCAAAAGCGACATCTCCCTAGAGGCTTCTTCATCGGTGGCAGGACCAGAGCAACATGCACTGGTGCCATCTCCATTACAAGACCAGTCGGTTCCACCACCGGTAACTGCACCGGTGCCATCTCCATTACAAGACCAATCGGTTCCATCACCGGAAACTGCACCGGTGCCATCTCCATTACAAGATCAATCGGTTCCACCACCCGAAACTGCACCGGTGCTATCTCCACGGGTGCTATTCTCGCCAGAGCAACTTGCACCGCTGCTACCTTCAAAATCGACTACCGTGAAGTCGAAATATAGCCGAGGCAGCAAGGCCAGCAAGGGCAAAGCAAAGAAGACCAATGATGATATACCGTACCTACCTTTGGCCCGTAAATTCGTGCTTGGCGAGCCGTTGCTCGAGCAAAAAGCCCTCGAACGCCTAGCATATAGTTGCATACAATTGCACACGTGGTATATGCAGCAGTCCAATAAGCCAGAGGGAGAACGGATCTCAAGTATCACTGTCAAATTCAGGTCGGATGATTTCCACCACAGTCTTCAAGAGTGTATGTTCGTGATCGCCTTTGAGGATTTATTCGATCTGTTCACGCTCAACGCTCTCGACGTCTCAATCATTCGATGCTGCACGCTGTAAGTGTGTACAATCACAGTCTCCGTTCATGTCATACCGATAAATGTCATATCTAATTTGTTGCTTTCGTGTGTATATATATAGATACATGCTGACTAAAGCTAGATTATCCAACTCATCGGCTGGTTTCTTGGACCCACACTTGGTCGCCAAGGATACCATCGACCGGGATACAGCCCTCGTCGAGAGGTACATTGCAGCAGGACTGATGGGTTGCCTCAATAAGGAATATGTACTTATGCCCTTCCATCAGAACTTTCACTGGATTTTAATAGTAATTGTACCAAAATGGAATAAGGTATATTACCTTGATTCCCTAAGTAGGAATAAAATGAACTTCACAGTTGTCAGCCAAGTAATCGATAGGTAAGTACATATTCTCCACACATACCTATATTGTACTCTTTCTTTCCTTCCGAATGACTAATGTTAACTTTTTCGAATCACGTAGGGCGTTCGCGATGTACATTCAAATGGGAGGTGACTCGAAGCGCGTGGCCAAAGGCCTGCTGACACATGCTCGAGATTTTAAGGTATTCGCTATTTCACATTAATTAATCCTATGCAACAGCCTCTTGAACTAACACATTCCATTTTTTGCAGTGCCACCAGCAGCAGCCGGGCAACACATGTGGATACTACGTTTGCCAACATATGGAACTACTCCTCGATTCCTCGAGGATCACCAATTCCAAGGTTTGCCAATCTTCCCATAATTACTTCATACTTATCACGTTACATATATACGCACATTGATATTCCTATCGACAGACTGCGTACATCTCGTCAACTCCATTGAAACAGCCTGATCTTGGACGGATTCGAGCAGAGTTGGCGTACTTTTTGCCGACTCAAGTCATAAAGCCAGAAGGCCGGTTCCACTCCGCACCATAGATACATAATCAATGGACCTTTTTTAAGTGCAAATGCAGTGTAGATCTTTTGTAATTGTGTATTTGTTAATGGATATTTTATTTCAATTCAATTAATTGATTTGCGAAATGGATGCTTTATGTTTGTGATCAAATGAAGTGCGTTGTCAATTGGATGTTTTATGTCTGTGAAATGAATTGAGGTGTGAAATGTATCTGAAATGAAATGAGATGTGTGAATTGTATGTTTTATGTCTATGATTATCTGCTTGTTTCAGAGGGCATGGCTAGCATTTCCTGAGGCTAGCCAATAAACAGAAATAGATTTAGACTTTGGAGGAAGGAATATCACAGACGGTTTTTAAGTAAAAACCGTCTGTGATATGTATCACAGATGGTTTTTCATTAAAAACCGTCTATGATAATCATATATCACAGACGGTTTTTACTTAAAAACCGTCTGTGATATGTGATAATCACAGATGGTTTTTAATGAAAAACCGTCTGTGATAACCTTGGATTATCACTGACCCATAAATTCAGACGGTTCAGAAAACCATCTATGATGACGTTTCTGAACCGTCTGTAATATGGTTTTCTGTAGTAGATCAGCTGCTATACCCGAACCACCCGAGCCGCCTCATCTGATAATTTCATGATCCAACCACCCCAGCCGCCTCATCTCGACTCCACCCACGCACCGCCGCACAGCTGCCTCGCTTGGCACCGGCGAGCCCTTGCCCCCTCCCCCTACGGGAGCCCCTTCCCCCACCTCTGCCATCTCCTGACATGGCTACCTGCACCGAGGGCGGCCCCAGTGCCAATGTTTCAGAAGTGTTTGAAGTTGGTCCAGAGGAAGAACCCATGTTCAACGACTAAGGCAAGTACCCTTTTTAAACATGGCGATCCCATATTTCAATGTTATGTATTTTATTTCCTCAAACTATTATGCATGCAATTATATTGGTTAAATTGCTATATTGTGTTTAGGAATTAGATAATGCCTACTTGTTGCATTACACTTCCTAGGAAATTGACTCTCCTTACTGTTGTCATCTTAGAAGTAATATCCACTATCACCAGGAATATTAGTGGAAATTTTAGAGTGGTATATGTGTCATATGCTTAGGCATGCATAGATTAATAATGGTTAACTTGATAAAACTTGGTAAAATAACATTTTGGGCTATGGTTAAACATTTTTAGCAAATATGGGCAAAGGGGTCACCTTTGAATATTTTGGTTAGCAAAATAAAATTGAAAAATAATTTAGACTTGGGCAAATGTTTTGTATAAACGGAGAACTGGGATTGTGGTGATATCACTCTAGTCACTTAAGGTCCGAACTTGGTGCTGGTGACTTAAGCGCTACCGTACAACCACATGTCCCAGAGTGGGATTGGTTTGGCTAAATAATTTATAATATTTCAACTTTGATTTCACCATCTAGTTGAATGTGGGTGTCAATAATGACAATTTATTCCCACACAACTCAAGAGGGGCTTTAGATTGCGTGGATAGAACCCTTCGGCGACGAAATCTTAGCGGATGGAATTGGGTTGTAATAGTGCATTGTAAAGGCCTTGTGATAATCACTTTGTCAATGCCTATGTAAACGTGTATTGGTCAACAATGTAAGATTAGATCTCATGCAAGTAAAATTGTACATCCTCTGTAGAGTGAGATCTCAATGGATTCGAATATGTGTGTCATTGGTCATGGACATCGCTTAGTTATACCACACTTTGTTAGCTTTCATGGTTTCAAACTAGATTTGCGAATTGGTATGGGTGGATGGAACTCTCACTCGAAAAGTTTTAGTTTCGGTATGGATGGTCAGAATCCATGCTTGAAAAGTTGTGGCAATGATCTGCAATTTATTTACCCTTGTTTACTTGTTAATTATGCTATTACGTTACTTTCTATTACTATTAAATGATCTTAGAAACTGCAGGTTGTAAATTACTATCCCTATTGCAAAGAAAAGTTCACTTTGTACAAAATAAACTAGATAGGATGGCCACATTTGCCTCAACTTGCATACTATATAAACTTTACTTTAAAGTCTTATAGAGTATACTTTTGTATTCACAGTTACTTGTTGAACATTATCATATCAAGCAGAAGAAAAACCATTGGTTGGCTACTTTTTATGCCATGGGATTTGGTGATGATGACGTCGATTACTATTATTTATCCCAGTCAGTTGCCTATGGGTTGTGGCAAATCACTGGGCATGTTATCCTTATTTATCGTATATTTCTATTGCAAGTAATTCTCTATGTGAACATTTGGTTAGTCGGCCCCTTTGTATAAAATTGGGCCGATCTATATATGATTGTTTAATATTATGTACTACTCGATTTTATTTAGTCATGTATAGATGTGATACAGCGATGTGTTACACATGTGCTAGCTATTAATCATGGTACTAACACAGTTTACACATAAGATTTGGGATTAATTTCCCAAGTTTGACAATATGTTGTTACGTATTTTCCTCTCTGGACACCATTCTCGATGTTCAGTTTGCTAGACCATCCACCAGCCACTTGATGGAATGTCTAAGTAGGCAAAAAAAATGGCAACTACATAAGAGGTTAAACATCCCTGCTTCCTTTTATCACATCAATTGTTCTTTCTACCTAAGAATGTTTTGGAGTAAACATCCATTTTACACTTTCTATACATGGCCTTGCCTATCATTTATTGATATTGCCATTGTTTCTTGCTGATAGATGGGCGATTAACAAATTTAGATAGGTACAATATCTGCAATACTATTTGCTTGTTCTAGGTCTCATGCCTGGGGCATGGAAGTTCCAAAGTTATAGCCCTTGTACCCATTATACTCTAGGCAGTGGCACTGCATTCTTTAGTACTATTTTGAGACCACCAACAATATATGTCTGTTCTCTTTTAGAAATAATTTGCATATGCTCGTAGGTCCATCTATTATTCATGTAAGAGCTTAACATATGTACTTGATCAGTCAATTATTTATGCTTTCTGACATGCCTAGGGCTTGAGCAATTGTTTAGGACCGTCCAGTTAATTTGAGATATCATAAAGTACTTGGTAGATTGTTATGTTGGCTTTCTTTTCCTGCCATTCCTTTCATAAATTTTTTATGAACTAGGCCAAATGCAAACTATATTATCATTTTTCAGCTTTTGTTCCTGTAGGGATCAAAACTGGTATATCTCTATAAATGTAGGATATTATAGAAGTGTATACAGGTAACTTGCTTATTGCGGTCATGTTTATTTTTTTCAATTACTACTATATGTCAATTTCCTAATTTTATGAATACGAATTGTATCAACTAATTTGTGCATTTTGAGTTTTGTTGTCGTGCTTTCCAGGGTTTACAGACTAGGAACTGGTTCAAAGTCAGTAACTATTTTGTCTTTTGTTGGCAATTTCTTTATTCAAAGCGTATGGATGAGAGAAACAAATTTGTAGCTCCAAATTGTGTATGGATGGAATTAAATGTGTGAACACTATTGTGATTGCTAATATATAGTGCGAT
The DNA here is from genome assembly GCA_017311315.1 of Dendrocalamus latiflorus. Taxonomy (NCBI): domain Eukaryota; kingdom Viridiplantae; phylum Streptophyta; class Magnoliopsida; order Poales; family Poaceae; genus Dendrocalamus; species Dendrocalamus latiflorus. Next base: position 29,161,822 of record CM029639.1, on the reverse strand, counting down.
TGAAAATTTGTACATCAAAGCTTTTATGTGATGCTCTGTGAATACAGATTTATGATGAAATTCATCGTTACAAATGAAAAATCTTTGGCATGATTTGTGTGTACTGTATACCTTTTGTAACTATCTTCATCCAATGAGAATTATGATTTATTACAAATTGTATTGCCTAGTACATTGCTCAATTGTGACCAATCAAGTGTCGAATGAATGACATTTTTTAAACATGAGTTTTGTCACAAATTGAATGTATTCATGTAAGTTAAATTTTGTCACAGATTGAGTGCTGTCTGGCAGGGCAGCCCTGCCAAAGATTGTGACGATATGTGAAACAAAATCATCATAACAGACATTATGTGACGCACATTACATAACGATGTGTGTGACATGCAGGTTTACGTCATAGAATAATAAGTATGGCGAAAATTGACTATTTTGTGATGTTCTTCTTTCATCGAAAAGTGTTGAATTTGTTGTAGTATATGGTTGTTTGGTTGCGTGGAATGTGGATGCCCATCAAGTTCCCTAGCCTAATATAATGGGTGAGCCTGCCTAGGCTAAACCAGGAATTTCTACCATGCCTGCTGGGATATTATAAAGAGCGGCCACAGGCCTTCTATAATCTGAGAATAAACACTTTCAGTCGAACAAACACTACAAGTTTGATTTTGGTGCCAAAAAAGGACGGGCCCAATCTGCATGGGATTTCAAACCCATTAGTCTCATTCACAGTGTGTCCAAATTTATTGCCAAAATCATGGTGTTGCGATTGGCGCCTTTCTTGAACCAACTTGTTTCCCTAAGTCAGAGTGCCTTTATCAAAGGTAGATGCATTCAAGACAATTTCCTTTTTGTACAGAACCTTGCACGTAGATACCATCGGAACAAAACCCTGACACTTCTCCTAAAACTGGACATTGCAAAAGTCGTCGATTCGATTATGTGGGAATACCTCCTAGACCTTCTGGACAAAAGAGGGTCTCCCCCGATGGAGAGACTGGGTCTCATGCCTACTCTCTATTGCTACCTCTACGGTCCTCCTTAATGGTGTCCCTGGGGACACAATAAAACATCACAGAGACCTACAACAGGGTGATCCTTTATCTCCTTTCCTCTTTATCTTAGCAATAGACCCACTGCAAAGGGTCCTCAACATTGCAACTGATCTAAGCCTCTTGCACCCTCTGGGAGGTTGTGCAACTGCCCTTGGAAGCGCTCTTTACACAGATGATGTTGTCATCTTCCTACATCCTAACCAAGACGATGTCTACACTCTTGTCCGAATCCTACACGGTTTTGGTGAAACCACGGGGCTACACACCAATCTATAGAAAAGTCAGATGGTACGACTTAAATTGGGAAACTGGGCTAACAACACAGTATATTTAAGAACTGATTGTGATTTGGGGCTACATTGCCACGTTGAACATGCAGTAAGGTGGGGAGGACACAATCACATGGAAGTTTACTCCCAATGGAGTATATAGCGTGGCTTCGGTCTACCTGGCACAATTCCTAGGGGGCAACATTAACCTCCATGAACTCCCTAGTTTGGAAAGCTTGGGCACCTAATAAATGCAAGATTTTCACCTGGCTTGCCATTCAGAATAGACTTTGGACAGGTGATCGCCTTTGCATCAGAGGTTGGCCAAACTAGCTCACTTGTCCCCTATATTCATGGGCCTTGGAATCTACCATCCACCTTCTGGCCAAATGCCGCTACACGAAAAGGACCTAGAGCACTGTGCGCGGTGGTCTATTTGTGATTCTCTTAATCCAACTACTTGGCGCTCCTACTCTTCGGTCCGAGACTGGTGGGAATAGGGTCCTCTTCACGCCTAGTGTACAGCGTAAAAGCAATAGTAACACTCGTGATGCTTGTCACATGGCATGTCTAGAAGGAGCGGAATGCTAGAATCTTTCAGTCCACTCACCCGACTCCAGTGCTTCTGTTCACCGCCATAAAAGAGGAGGCCAGTGCCTGGATCCTAGTGGGGATAAAAGGTTGGCAGAACTCTATATTGCCCTGTAAACTTAGCGAATATTGAGCTTGTCACTGGCCTCGGCCACCCCCTCCTTCCCCCCTCTCTATACCTCTTTGCCCCTCGTCTGCTCATAACTCCAACGACCTTGTTAAACTCCTTCCTCGTGAATTAATTTCGGCAGCTCTCAAGCCAGTTTTCAAAGAAAAAAGATGATACATGTAAAGTTGAGATATTTTTTGCTTGGTTGAATAGGGGATCCATGATGCATGAGGTGGAGGTGGAAAAGAATATTAGCAAAACTTTTAGTTTGTCTTTAATATGCACTAACACCCCATGACACACAATTAACTGGTCTTGGCTCTACACATAAGCTCCATTCCCCTGTTTCCACTGGGCTGACCCTAGAAGGAATCTTGCACAAGCAAGGCCTGGAGGCCTGGCTCGGAGGGATCTATGTAACCAAACACCAGGAAATTGCATCCGGAGGTCTGGCCCAACCCGTCCAGACAACTAAACATGCCCGCAGTTTCGTTCTACAATCCAATGTAAGAAAACAAATCATGAATTTTTGCCATATATAACACATTTTCAACGCGTATTTATATAAATAACCGTATATATGCAGTATTAATAAAAATAGCACTTTTGTCATCAATAAAACAGCAGGTGATTAAACCTGCTAATTAGCCGGCTTAACTACCTGTCTAAATTTGTAATTTTACGTTATATTTGTTCGAATTTTTAAATATAGCAAATGAGCATGCTTCGAACTGTACGTGGCATGCAGCATGCTTCATGCGTCATCGAAAATTAGAAAAGATTAACTAGCATTTGTTAATTCAACATAGACATTTTTATAATATAGCTAAGATTAATCTGTATGTGGATCTGCGCACCATTTTAGCGTAACAGATTTTGCTGTGCGTGGAGAGAAGATACTAATGCTGTGGTACTCTATTAACCGATAAGAAATGTTTGAACTTTATACTGTTAGAACATTTAAAAAATCATCAAAAACTATGAAAACGTTTACAATGAGTTACGTAACACCATGCAAAATTCAAGTACAAACTCAAAGGCATGTACAAGAATAAAAAAAGACAAGCGGCTATGTCATACATATGTTTGCAATTGTATATTGTGAATTTATCTTTTTTTAGTTTATCTTTTATACTATTGAAATTTTCCATCAAATTTTATGGATGATCCTAAATCGTCATGAAAATGTTTGATTAATTTTATTACACGTTTTCCAAAATTTGATTAGGTGAAACCAATAATTAATGGTACTGTGGTACCCGGTATATAAAATCCCGCCATTATATATCGATGCACTACAACACGCTGGGCTCCCTACTTCCTAGGGTATCTATAAACGCCCTAAAAACCATATAAACACCCTCTTAGACATGTATAATAGTTAGAGATAACTTTATCTCTCACATATGACACATCATTTTAGAGACAACATCTCCGATAGATTATCTCTAGCACACTCCCTAACATCATCTTTTCATAATTTTTTATTTAAAATAGGACACATGGCTAATTCCCCCATCTTCCCGTCAGTCTCTCTCACGCTGACGTCCTCCCCTCCCTCTGGCCGACGCCCTCCCCTTCTCCACTTCAGCCGCCGCCCTCTCCCTCCACCCCGCTGTCTTCTCCTACCACCCTAGCCGTCGCCCCTCTCCTTCCACTCTGGTCGCCGCCCCCGCTCTCTCCCTCCACTTCGGTCGCTGCCCTCTCCCTCCACTCTGGCTGTCGCCTTCTTCCCCCACCCCGCTGCCTTCTCCGTCACAACCATAGCCTACGAGCTCGTCGCCGTCGATCCGGCCCGCCAGCATCTGGAGTCGATCCAGCCAGATTCGACTGGCCCCGCCAACGACTATGGTGCAGCCGCCTCCCTCCTCTCCCCGTCTCGTCAGAATCCAGGTCGGCCTCACCGTCCCGCCCCACGTGGTGGTGTACTGGGCGGCCCTCGCATTCGTCGCCGTGGCCGTCGGCTCTGCGCCTGGTTGCGCCACCGCGTGGGACCCATAAACCGTGTGGGCGACGACGGCTTCTCTCCAACAGTGCGCGAGCCGTCTCTTCTACATTGATTTTTGCGAAGCGGTCATCGCGTGAGGAAGAAATGGCTTCTCTTCTCTCTCATACATCTCTTTCCTCCAGATCAGATTTAGGGTGATGTGGCATGCTAACCAACGGCTGACGTGGGACTATTGGAGATCCCGAATGTGTTTATTCGTATATGGGCTACGTCACAGCGTTAATGCCATGGTAGAATTTAACCATCGTTTACGTACAGTTGATTCGTATTATGCTGGTGTTTATAAACGCCGCACTAGAACCTAGGCCAACGTTTATAAACTCCCCGTTAATACTTACTCCCTCCGTTCAGAATTACCTAACGTTCTAGCCTCCATCACATAAAACAAGGTGGTGTTTAATACTTTCATTTGACTTTGCCCCGCTCGCTTCAGCTTCAGCTTCTGACTTCTAGCTTATTTTTCACTATTTATAAATTTCGTCTTTTTCTGAACTTTTGACTTTTTTAGCTTTTTACCGGTTTTTTTTCCTGTATTCGTTTGCGTTGTCTGTGATAAGCTCGCATATTTTTTCTATTTTTAAATTTTTTTAAATTTAATTACGCCAAATAAGCTACCTTCAGATACAGTGAAATTTCAGCCGCTGCAGTGTAATTTCAGTCATAAGTCACAACTTTTCAGCCCAACCGAGCAGGGCACTCTTGGAGACTCTCTTCTTTAGTTAATAGCACCCCATTAGTAATCCACGAGCCTCAAAAGCCCAACAGCACCCAATTGCATTTATTACAACCATCTTTTAATAGAGGCTCTTTGGGAAAATACAACATAGAAAATCCAAAATTCTATTTAAAAACAAAAATAAGTTCATAAAACGTCATTAAAAGGAACGAAGGGAATATTAGGCTGGCGTTTATAAGGCCAGTCTCAGTGGAGGTTTTATGTCCTAATTTTCAACACACCTATATTTTGGAAACAGTGCAGAAGAGTTTCATTCCTATGAAACTCTCTCTACCCCCATGAAACTTTTATCATCTCTTTTCATCAATACAGTGCCATGTCAGCGTATTTAATGCCCATAAAACTCCATAAAACCTCCACTGAGACTGATCTAAGGGCAGTCCCAATGGGACATTGATGGTAGTTTCTATCTATCTTAATTACCATAACAGCTCAGCAATTTGCTGATGTGGCAAAGAAATTAACGTAGAGAGAGAGTACAGAAAGAAGAAACCGTTTCTACGTGAAGGAACGACGTCCTCTCGCGAATCGAGACATGAAGAAACCATGAAAATGGCGTTGGGGAGACACGACTCGTTTCTATCGCCCTCCTCCAGATCCAGTACGCCGCCGCCGCGCCAAATCTTGGCGCGCTTCTCCTCCCCGCGGTCAGGATCTTTTCGACCAAATTTCTCCGCCTCCGTTCCTTCTCCCGTTTGGCCAGAGCAGCCGGACGCGGACAGACTGCCGCCGCCATTCCTGCGCCGCTCGTGCTCGCCCCTCCGGCAGCCAAGGCCGCCCGACGACGCCTGACCTCGCCTGCCTGACTTGGCCGCCGCGAAGAGGCCACTGCCCGCCCCTCTGCAGTCTACACGTATGTCGCCATGGTCGAGGTGTGCAGCCGGCCCGAGCTCCTCGCCGGCCGGACCCCCCCGGCGGCGGAAGCACACGGCCATTCCATTCCCCCGACACCAGCAGAAATCCAGAGGAAAAGGAAGAAAAAACCCAGCAGCAACCGCCCTCGTGAATCTGCCGCCGGAGCGCGAGCTCCCTCTCTTCGCTGCGTGGATGGGCGCAGATGTGCTCCCGCAGTGGCGCATCTGCCGGCTCACCGGCGCCGCGCTCGACAAGTACAAGGGCAACCAGGAGGTGGAGAGCAAGGCCGAATAGGTCAATAGGAGATGGAAAGGTTGGTTCTTCTTGGGTATGTAGACTCCGGAGATTGGTAATAAAGGTGGTGGATTTTGCCTCCACTCCTCTTCTCCACCTGGTGCTGTAGCTCTTGCTATTGATTTAGTGCATTGGATCAGTTCCTTTTTACGAATTGTGATGAATTAGGGTGATGTGCTGAGCTACAGGAACTTGTTGTTTGCTATATTGTGTTGAACCTTGGAATCTTATGCGCTTAGAAATGCCAGATACTAATGAAGTATCCGTCCTTTACTGTATCTCGACCCGGGGAAGCCTGCGAGTAATTTGAACATATCTTGAATTGAATTGAAACTGGAAACATTACTGTTTACTATCATATTCTGCATAGGGCCATACTGGCTATACTTCTTAACCATGGAGTACTTCATAGGAACTGGGAGCTACATTATTAGTTTTATTAGTGCAGCTACTTTCAAATTAGAGTATAGGCAGCACACACAGGGCGTCAAAATTGATTCATCACAAAGTTCAACATTACATGCGAAGGCAATTGGCTTCTATCGTTCTGTGTACTTTGCCCCCATATCATCTCTAAGTGATTTCCATTTGTCTCATTTGTTGGCAAAAGACAATGTTTCTACCCTGGCAAACATCTAGAAACTGAAAAACTAGAGATGATCCAAAAACGGGTTAGATACTTGGAAAAACTATGGTGTGGAAAATTCGTAGCACTTTCTGGTATTAATATGTTGCTGTTCCTTTCATTTTATTGACTGCTAACTGAGTATTGAGGTTTCAGTTATTGGATTGCTCTATATTTTTTTCGCCCTTGTTATTCAGTAAATTTATTGTTCTTTTGCATTGTTTTATCTTCCGGTGGATTCCCTTGTATTGATGGCATTGGGGGCTTGGGTATTAGAGAATCCATCATTCCATACATATTTTTGTCGAGTTCTATTTGTATAAGCCGATGAGGTGCTGGTTGTGAGCTTTTCCTGTCCTTAGTACCATGCTGTCATGTGAAGTTCAGTTAGCTGGCATACTGTTTTGTTTTGTATGACAATTGTGCATAAGAATCCACTGTATGATACTAGAACAAGGCCCTTGCATTGCAATGAGTATAAAACGAAACTTCTGAGACATCTATAAACCGATTAGCTACATGAATATCTTTTGTCTTAGCTAGAATGCCCAGAGAAAGGAGAAAAACTAATCCAATTGAAAGCTAAAAAGACAAGGGAAAAAGCTGTCAAATGAAATATACTGAATCTCTTCCAGAACCAGCTAATATTAAGAGATGCACATAATTTTATCGCCATTCTTGTTTATTCTGAAAATTCACTATATATCTTTTTCTTCCTTGCAGTTCGCCTTCAATGTTAATGTGCCACCGGAACATACAGGGATGATGCAGCTTCTGGATATGCACTTGGAGTTCACGTGGAGCATAGAGCAAGACCGAATCGCTAACGATTAACTAAATATTATCTATATATTACTATGATTACAGCTACCTAAATTCTATCGTCATTGTAATGCTTAATTATTTTGTTACAAACTATATTACTATGGACTGCTATGTGTATTGGAGATTATTTATGGCCACGTAAGTGCTACATATATTCTTGCTACAACAGATCAAGCTCTATTTGTGAAGCATGCATAAGGTCATTAATTTTTTCTAGCATGGAAACTACTATAGAAACTATACATTGGAGAGGTTAAATCTAAACTAGAATTTATTACTCTTGGAAACTACCTCTAGAAACTATGCATTGGGACTGCTCTAAGCACCACGGCAGACTTAGACCGACGATTTGTATACGCCATGGAACGCTAGCTTGTCTTTGTATCGATGGCGGCCTAGAGTTAAATCACGGCAAATCTTGGACTTGTTGCAGTGATGCTACAGAAATCAAGAAAGTTTGGTGGAGAACTCCATCACTCAAAAGGGTTCGATTGATGGGTGTGACTATCACGCTGTCGTGCTTTCCTAGCTATCAGGCGCCTGCTTCCGACTCCGCCACCAGCGCCTTCGTTGCCTCAGCTCACCTCCTCCACTTCCCACCTGAAGACGCCGCCACGGACCATTACCTCCAAAACCTAACACACTAGTCTCACCACCGCCGAGTTTCCCGCCACCCTCTTCCGATCCGGCGGCCAGCTACCCTCACCGTTCCGCTACCACCATCCGGCCGCGCTGCCGGCCTAATTCTATAGTCAAGGCTCTGGTGATTGCATAGCCCTAACATGTCACTAGAGAATACGCTGGCACGGAGTTGGTTGCTTGTTCATCCCGACGCGCAAAAGTGATAGCAGTAAATACCTGCCCTTAATTAATATAAGGAAAACGCTGCCCTCAGGGGAAATCAAAAGGCAACTCAAATTAGTAAGCTCAAGCTTGATTTGATTACTTAATTGTAGGTGAAATCCATGCCGACAGCGACATATATTTTAGCGATATAGCTATTTCCAATGTTGATGGGGACGGCTTACATATTATATGTATACATATTATATGTATACACGTGGAACATAAACTAATTATTATAGTAATGGCATTTCCTAATGTAAACAAATCAATGTTAGAATTAATCTCTCTGTTTGACTGTTACTTTTGTAACTTTATCTTATTACATACTAAAAACATAATAATATTATAAAATAGTTTAAACGACAAATGTAATAATATAATTTTTGTATAACTAATTAATCTAAATAATTTTAATTATACTAGCGGTTAAACTTTAAAAAATGTAACTATATGGATTCTAAAACATCACTTCAAAAATGGAGGTAGTAATTCTAGGAAGGGACCCCCGCCAGCTGATTCTTCCAAGAATGGACATGGGAGCCGGGCTACCTGACATAACTCGGTGAACTTAGCATCCACGAAGCTTCTCCTAACAATTCCAATTATGAAGCACCCTAAATAATTCCCTAATTTTTTACATGTATATAAAATTAAGGTGTACAATTCAAAGAAAAGATATTCCATTTTCCTAAGGATAAAATATCTTATATTCTAATACAACAATACGCAAACTCGGGCGGTAGCCAGCAAACTTGTTATGGTGCATAAGATACTTTACCTTTCCTAATGTACCCTTATCCGCATTTTATGCATATATAGGATTATGGTGCTTAAAATGTACAAACAAGACAGTAGGCTACTAATACATGATAAAATAATAATTTTACTATGGTTTGCTAATGTGCATGTATGCAACTTAAACTGTGAATTCTTTTATACCAATGTGCCCTATTTTACAATTTAAAAAGGGCAAACACATGTACCAGGATTTCCTTCAGAAACTAGGGATTCCCAATTAACTGGAATTAAGAAACTTTTTTCTTGAAAAGGAATTAATTGTACGAAACTAAATATGCAAATGTAGACTAATTGGATATACGAAATTATTTTTTTAGATAAAGGATATAAAATCCGGCCTCTATATCCACAAAGGATATACACAGCCAAAAGTTACACGAGCTCTCAGGCTCAAAGCCTCAAAACTGAGGTACATAAAACAACATGAAACATAGCTTAAGGACTACGAAAAGAACTAGAAAGGCTAAGCTTCAGCACTTTTGCTCCGTCCTTGCTTACAACCAAGCCCCTAACCTCATCCGACCGAGCCACCCAAACTTCGGTCTGCTTTGCGTGAAAATGGACCTCCGAGGCGACGTCTCCAAGAAGGCGACGAGAGTCACCGACGCCGCCCGCCTCACCGAGGCAAGGCTTTCACCTGGAGATCAGTACACATGAGAGCTATGTAGTGCCACGACACACCTCCAGGAAGGATAATGGCGCCCGAAGGCGTCATTGATGTCGAGACCGGTAAGATCACCGGCAAGGCTTTCGCCAGCACCCCACGCACTACCCACACACAAAATAGACCGCCACCAACACTCCGGGGCCCTACACGCCTCAAGGCCATGGCATAGCCACCCTTGAACTCCACGACGAGCCGCTTCCTGCAACGTCCGCCACTGTAGAGACCACAAGCGACGTCTAAGCGCCACCACTGAGCAGATCCAGGGACATGAGCCACAGATCAAACCTACAGCAATACAACAGAAGGGCCTGGCACAAATCTTCCTGAACGCCTTACGGAGCCTGAACGGCACGTGGATCACCACCGCCTTCTTGCTCCCGGCCGCAACCAACTGGAACAGGACCTTGAGGTCGTTCTTGAGCTCCTGGTTGCCATTCTCCATGTCGAAGAACGCCTGCGCGACGGAGTCCACAAACTCCGAGGGCTCGAGGCCCTAGTCCTTCTGCACCTTCGTCCTCGCCGTGGCGGCGCCGGCGAGGCGGCTACGCGCGCTCTCCCGTCTCTCTTTGCTGGCGGAGAAAGAAGCCGGAGGGAGAAGCCGATGCGGGCGGGCGCGGCACGGCGGGCGGAGCCGGGAGACGGCGGCGCGGGCGTGGAGGCGCAGGCACGGAGACGATGGAGCGGCCGCGGCTCCCGAAGGCGGCGGCGCGGGCGCGGCGATTGGGAGGCGCTTGGGCGACAGCGCGGCCAGCTCCGGGCGGGGCGAGGCCGGCACGGATCCAGGCGGGGGAGGCCGGATCTGAGGCGCGGCGGCCGGATCTAGCCGGAACGGGCCCGGAGGCGACGAAGACGTCCGGAGAGGAGCCGGGAGCAGAGGCTGGCGCGGGGCGACGAGGCCGGATTCGAGCGGCGAGGGCCATATCCGGGACGGCGCCAAGGAGGAGCGGGCGGATCCGGGCGGGAGGCGGCGGGAGACGACTGGATCTGGCCCAGAGGCGGCCAGATCCGTGCGGCGCCAGTCCGGCGGCGGCCAGATCCGGAGTGGAGGTGGCCGGATCTAGTGCGGGGTCGCCGGATCCGGCGGCGGATGCGCAAGAAGAGGCGGCTCGGGTGGAGGCAGCGTTCGGCGGCCCGATCTGGCGATGAGGACGACGGCGGGCGCGAGCGCTGGTGCGGGCGACGACGGCACGTGAGCGATGGCTCCGGCGGCCGAGAAGAGGTGTCCGCCCCCGGGATTAGCTCCTCCCGGGGGCAGCAACGGAAGATGCGGCGGGAGCGCTTCTCCTGAGCGGCGGGGGCAGCAGCTCAGGGTGGCCTCTGTCTTGCTTGTAGAGACCCATAACAAATATTACTATGTAACGTACGAAAGGTCTTTCTCCTAAAAACAAACATACGAATCTCTCTCTCTCTCTCTCTCAAAAAAAGAAGCATACGAAAGTCTTAGCGCATACATTATACGGAATTGTAACAACACGATTGCAAGGGATTCACAGCTAGTTATTTCTGGAGGAGTTTGCACGTGAAATGCTCAAGTGATACCTGCTGGGCAGAGGAAGCCAGAGGATTGGAGTAGGAAAGGAAGAAATCTCCCCAAATGGAAGGGTGGAAATTTGCGGCATTTTTGCTCCAGCGATCCCTCTGTTCCAACCCCTCATCATCATCTGCACGTTGTTGTTGGTTCGTCGTACTAGCGCTGGTGCTAACCGTCCGGCTCCAGCTGCAGGGCCGCAGCTGCCTCCATGAACGGCGACTTCCGAGCTTCCCTATCGGCGTCTTCTTGGACGCCACGCCCGCGACGCCATTGATTACTCCTGGTACGGCAGCAGCTGCAGCAGCCGCACCAGGATGGCAGCTTCTGCTACACTGTTGCACCTTATTAAAGGTGAGGGAGGCGGTGGTAAACAGGCTACTATTCATCTCCTTATAATGTGCTTGGTACATATCGACTTGTGCGTTACTGGCATGGTTTATATAGGCCTACTGCACTTCTTGTCTATCAAGGATCACCTGATCGATTGCAACAGCCTATCAAAAGTTTGGTTTTTTTGGTGTGATTTGGTGGGAAATGTCACGTTTACGTGATCGTGTGAAATAGGCAGGTATGTCCTGTCGGCCGACAAGACGTCCACTCAAATCAAAGCAAATTACCCTGAAGGAAAAATGTCTGTGATTTTTTTTCTGGCAGAAATAGCAGGGGAGCTCTATACCTGTATTTCGAAAAAGAGTTTGTCAGTACGTATAATGGCTATGAAAGTAAATGGTACACAGTCAAGATAATACGGAATTGGGGTTGCTTTTTTAAAAAATTACAATATCGGGATTTGCTAATTGAATGGCATGCAATTTTCTTATATCTTAATCACCTAAAATTACTTAGTACTTGTTAGGAGAGGATTTTCGTGCTATCTCAGACCCATGACCATCTAGGCATGGTCGCATCAACTGGGGCCAATATCGGTAGGGTTCACACATTGGCCCCAGAGGGGTCTGAGCCAACATCAGTGGGATTCGCACTTCGGCCCTGGAGGGGGTTCGGGGTCAACAATGGCGGAGTTCACGCACTGGGCCCGAAGGGGTCCAGGGCCAACATCAGCGGGGTTCATGCATCGACCCCAGGCGAGGTCCAGAGGCCAGCCCTAGGATCTCTTGGACATGGTGGGGCCCGCACAAGGCAAATGGCATAGATATCCCTAGGAGTAAGCTAGGATCTAAGAGCAAACTTGTAACTTCACATATCCGTCTCTCTCCGTCTATAAATATGACCCCTTGTAATGGGAGAGGGGGGTCGTTTGTAACCCTAGAATATCCATATTAAATACACTTGGTGGTTGTTGTTTCTCCTTATGTGCCTTTGCACCCTCGATGGTTTTTGCATTTGACCAGGGGTATCGCTAAATTTACTGCAATTTATATTTCTATTTGTTTTTATATTTATAGGGTCCACCTTTACTTTATTTTTTGTTTAGGTCAGAATTTTTTGTCTTTGTGTTTTGTAGGGTTCTTCACCAAATTTACATTTATCTATTCTAGCTCAAAATATTTGTTGTTCTATTCTTTGTCCTATGGGTGAGGGATGTGTTATATTGGAAGTGAGGGGGTGATTAGCGTGATTAGATCTTCCTTCAAGGTTTACAAAAGTGCTTGATGAATAAACAATCCCATCCATACATAAGTGTAGGTGCCGAATGATGAACAAGTGCTATATGCCCATGGCGATGTAGAATTTTTTCTACGAATAATCTATTTTTTATTCAAAATTATAGAAATATACCCATGGCAACATTTTTTACACAAATAGGCTCTAGTCGCCCAATGGGGGGTGACTGGAGCCAATCGCCCAGTCTATAGGCGACAAAGCTCCAGTCGCCCCCATTGGGCGACTTGATGTGCAATGGCCGTTTGGGTGGGCAACTGGTTTTAGTCCCCCGTGAATTTTGTACATTTTCTCAATTTTGTAGTTTATAACTGGAAAATAATCTGCTGGATTGTAATAAAAGTTTATGTTCATTGTATGTGTAGGTGCATAACAAAATTTGAGAATTTTTTTAAGAACGATTGACCTTAGAACGATCGGTACATATGATGGTAAGTGATATTGTGATGTTACTGCGAATTCGTATACAGAGAAAACCGGTATGTTAATATTGTTAGATGACTTGCATGTGAATCATAGAATGCGAAAAGACGAGATAATAAGCTTGTCTGAATTTAAATAGACTTCATAATACAGTTGGGAGTAATATGCCGCACACTTTTCGATTACATGCATAACATATAGCATCATGTGTGACTAACCCACCCAACTGCTCATACGACCTACTGTGTCGACCGAGGCCATTTTCCCTTCCTTGCCCGCTCGGCGTTGAACTCCTCGGCGGCCTCTTTTGCCTTGGTCACCATTTCCCTCTTTCTCTCGCGCTCCCTCTCGCGAGCTTCCCGCTCCCTACATGTGCACGCCTCGAGATGAGCTTTCGTCTCGCATTGTATACGTAGGGTTTGCTCGTTCTTGCAGCGCTCATCCTCCTGGATGTCCGATGACCTTGCGACATTCCACTCCTCGAAGTTGAGGGCCCATTGGTCCTCAGGGTTGATCTCAAGATCGATCCATTTGCGGTAGCCACATAGGGGTTTCAGAGACTATAAATACAGGAGAGAGGTTGTTAGTGCGTACTGTGAACGAGAAAAGGTAGGGGGAAAACGGTGCACCTAGTCCTTACCGGCTGCCGATAGATTGCGGTGTCTAGACGGTGGTCGAGGTAGTCACTGGAGTAGTTTGCGCAACCCCAGTAACACATACCTAGGCTGATGCGGTGCTTAGACTTGAAGAACTTGCACGTGTCCCCACACCAACAAAGGGGGTTGTCTCTCCCTCGGGTGTGAGTTGTGGCGAATGCTCAGTGGGAACGTTCGGGATAGGGTTGTTGCTACGGGACCCGTCATTGCGGGGAGCTGACCTCGTAGCACGTTGGGCTTGTTCTACCCAGGCCGCAACTGCCCTTATTTTCTCATCACGGGCGGCACCATCCGGGCAAAAGGGAGTAGCCCGACATCCCGCAGCCTGCAAACAAAATGAAGGTCAACACGGAACGTACTTACGGCAACATTAAAACACTGGACAAGTGCAAACCTGACTGTCCAACGGGGTCAAGTCTCCAGGCCATGCGAGGTGTGCGTGTCCGGACCGCTCCTAGCTCAGCTTGCTCGTCTGCACTCCCTGTAGGCAGCACATGACAGGAAGCGTGATGCTGGCGGTCCACGTGTTCATCCAATAGGGGGTACCACCAGTCTGAGTCACGACCATCACGAGCCATACCTGCAAAAAGAGTTCAAGTTAACACTTATAAGGAACCAGAAAACATCGCATGTAAACTAACAGTAAATAAAACTTGTAAGTAAATAAACAGAGCAATACTATGCTACAGCACAACACCAACTACATTACAGAAAAGGGGATGTAACATAGCAGTTGTACAAATGGTACATGAAATATACAATACATTTAGTACGACATTCCGCACGTCATAAGTGCGTAATAAACAAACACAGTTCACAATGTAAATTTATTTCTAGTCTCCAACAACTAGTAGTACACGCCATGTCGCTCTGCCTACTGATTTGTACATGCGTTGCATCGTCAAGCTGTGTGCCCCTCCTGACCGCATCGCCCGCAACGTGCACTAGATGCTCCGGCTTGTGATTCGTCCATATCATTTCTAATAGCCAGCTCTGTCGCCGACCCTTCCCACCCTTCAGCATATTAACATCTAGAATCTAGGTCCTCGCTGCAATGTCCAAGGTGGCGAAGTTTCCGACAACCCTGAACTCCCAGAGCTCCCCACACCAAGCATGCAGTACCCTCTCCTTAAAGAAGTACTCCGACACGAAGTTCAAAGGATCCATGCCCACGGTCCCGCATGCAGTGAGGACATGAGAGCATGGCTTGTGTAACAGCTTCAGCTTGTTGCACGTGCAGTTAGGTTCGTTTGCATGATCTCTAAGGCATACCTCATGGGTATCAAGGCAATGAGCTATCCCAAATACGGCTCTATCACAGAGTACCACGTCGAAACGATGTCCCTGTTACCCATGACCTGCACTGTGTGCAATTTACCCTTCTGTGCCTTCGTCTCCATGTATGCCGTAATCTTCGATGGATACAGTGCTCGGGGATTGGCCACATGAAGTGTGGCATTCGCTGCCTCTCCCTGAAGTAGCCGATTGTGCTGTGAAGAACACCTTCCATGATGGCGACAAGGGGCTGAGAACGGAAGCCCCCTGACAACCCAATTATGCAACTCAGCAAGGTTAGTTGTCACTATGCCGTACCTTGTGCCGTCCGTGTCGTGCAACAGCGACTACTTCTCCAATGGTTCTCTCTCGATCCACTACTTGAAGCACTTGATGTTTCGTGAGCTCCTCCTTCTTGGACCAGCTGGGTTAGGCTCATCGAGTGCTGGCAAGCATTCTGGTTGTGCCGCCCCAGGAATGACTAGCCCCTTGCTCCTCTCATCGACGTGCTTTCTGCTGTGCTCATCCAACAATGCCCACAAAGCATCAAATTTTCTCTGCTGGTTCTGCATAGCCAACCTCTTGAATAGCTTCATCAACGGTTGTTTCAGAAACTGCTTGAAAAAATTCGCTCCTAGGTGACGAATGCACAACCTGTTCCTCATGTCGAGCTAGGTGTCGAGACCCGAATATGCAAATCCAGACTCTCCTGAGTATTCTACACTAGTCCAGGATCACGCTAGTGCACACAGTGTAAACAAAGATGTAATATCATCCACATCACGATTATCTAAGAAAAGATCCAAATATTATTAATAATTATCAAAATACGACCTTAAGACTAAGCTTACAATTAATAGCCTGAAATGCTTAAGGAAACAAGCAGCGGAAAACAAAATAAGTGCGATAGCCATTCGACATGCCCACAGGCAATCGACTGGGAAGTGAAGTCCTAATCTGCGAAGTCGTCGAAGTATCATCCTTTAAGTAACTCCTACTGATCTGGTCCTTCTTCCTCAACTGAGCAAATATGGACGAAACAGTGAGTACATAGAGTACTAAGCAAGTCGTTTGTAACAAAAATGCAATATAGTATGCAAGGCTTACCAAAGGGTGGCTGAAAGGTTAATTCTTGTAGAAAACAACAATTTAAAGTAAGTACATTAAATAGATTGCAAAGCAGACTTTTAAAATGATAATAAGTAATTAGTTTTAGGAATTGAGACGAACCACAAGCAAACTGGCCTTTCACCCCAATGAATCACCCATGAACTGAGATTCATGCAATGAACCACCAATGAACTAACCATTCACTCCCCAATTTAACCCAACCAGAACTTTATGAAAACTCTACCCCTCGTGTCAAATCACCGAGCATTGTCCATGACTGAGGACATGGCTATTCGAATAGTTTTACACTCTGCAGAGGTTGCACAATTGTACCCACACGATGTGATAATCTTCACGTTAAAGAGAATCACAACAAGGCTTTTACAATGCTCCACCTCAACCCAGTTTCGCCTCGTTGAGGTTTCGCCGTCTAGTAGGCTGACCACCTAGTCAATAATTGCCCCCCTTGCGCCACAACAACATCAATAGCAAAACCAAAGTTGAGACTTCATAAATTATTATGCCAGGTCTATCCCATACTAGACATGTGATTTGCGCGGTAAAGCTCAGATCAATGGTGCATAAAGTTAAGTGCACATCCCATGTGCAAACTGCACCCCCTTTACTGCACGATCATTCGCCCGAGCGAAAAACCAATTTTGTATAACCAGCACCAATGACACTACCCATGTCATAGCAATCAAATTTTATAGCTGTGGCTGACCACCACGTTCCAGTATATCATTAAGTCAAGATTAATTAACACATGTGATGATAGACCCAACGTACTACAAGCATGGCTAAGCAATTCTAAACGCACAACCCATGTGACAACTAATATTGCATCACTAACTAATTACCCATCCTATGATGACAATGGAATCATGGTATTTAAATTATCAAGGAGGAATAACCAAATTGGACAATAGCTACCAGGTACAAAGGTTTCATAATAAAATAGCGATGCATAATAATTTAAAAAATAATAATAAATAATAGATTTGAAAATTAGGTTCAACATGATCAAAGGTCATGACTTGCCTTGGCCTTGCTCAGTTGACGGCTCGTGATCCTCGAATCCAGCTTTAGCTCCTTCGAAAGTGTGATCTAACGCGAGAGAAAGCAAAACGAAATACAAAATAAATTCAAATAAAATTAAAATGAACTCCAAAAACTTCAAAACTATAACCAAAAGATATAGCTCAAATTTAGATGAATTTAGGAAAAAGAATAGGGTCAATCGGAGTTCAGATGAAGGAGAATGGGCTCTCAGAAAATCTAATCTAAAGAAAAGGCTAAAAAATCGGAAAAGTTACTGTGTTGTGGACTTGGTGCACGGGATGGCTGGCCTACGGTAGACTCGGCTCATGGAATAGTGTACGGGTTGATTGGGCTTGCTGACGCGGCGGCTGACTGGGCAAGCACAGGTGTGCAAGCGCTAACGTGGCACACTAACGTGGCATGACACATGGCTGATGATGTGGCATGCTAACGTGGCTCCTGGGATGGCTCGATCACTAACGTGGCACACACGTGGACGACACATGGTAGACACGTCAGCCTAGGGCTGACGTGGACGACTGGCGTGGCTGTGCTGACTCGGCTGGCTCACATGTCCATGGCTAACATGCAAGCCCGCATGTCAGAGACTCGGTTCGCGTGGACCTGATGCATGGGAAGACTAAGCGACACGGGCTCAGGCTGGCGTCAACGCTGACGCATACAGGCGCGGGGCGCGAGGCATCGCACGCGATGACCGAGGCGACGGCGGATGGCGGCGCGGTTCAACGGCGACTAACCGGCAGGCAAGGACGGACGACAACGACGGTGGTGACTCACCGACGGCAGCGAACTCCGACGGTGGTGAGGACAAATGACGGCGAACAACGGCAGAATGGCCGGCGAGCTTCGGCGGCGAGCTCCCGGGTGGTCTCGGTGAGAATGGCGAGACGAGCGACTAGCGGCAGCGAGGGCAGCGACTATGGGACAGCGGAAGACCTTGGGGTCGGCCCCCTTTTATACCCAGACGCCGAGGAGTCGAGGTCGGGCACGGCGGCAAGTCCAGAACGAAGACGGCGACGGTGTTCGACTCGAGCACGAAAACCGGGACACGGTGGAGGCGAAAACCAACTCAGAGACAACAACACACAAGGCGACACGCGGACGGCTGGGATGCGGAGAGACCACCGATGGCCGACACGCGTTAGCCATCTGGCGAGCGGGCACGCCGCCGATGGGGGCGCGGCGCCGATGGGCGACGCGTGGCAAGGGGCGGGGCAGGCCGGGCTGCGGAGTGGCATAGGCCGAGGCGGCTGGACCGCGCTTCGGCCCAACAGGCTTTTGGGGTTTTTAAGGGATTTTCCTTTTCCAAAAATTCAAGTAAATACTTTTGAGCTCTAGAAAATAGCAAATAAACCCAAAAAAATCTAGAAAAATTCCAAAAAATTCCTTGAGACTCAAGGAACACAAATAAAATATTTTTGTCAAATGTTAATGTTTAGTTTAGTCATATAAATCCTTTAATTAATAAAAATTTCAATTAAGCTTTAATTAATTCCAGAAATATTCTAATGGTAAATTTTATTTTTAAAAACTTCAAAAAGGCTCTGAAAATCAGGATGTTACACCAAGAAAAGGGCTCCTCGGTGTCTTCCTGAAGTTTTCTTATAGCCTTTACAATCCCGGCGTGGCGATCATGGATTACGCACACACCAGGACGAGTGCTGACAACTCTAACCCTGACATGTCTGAGAAACCATAACCAGCTTTTATAATTCTCACTTTCCATGAATGCGATGGCCAGCGGTAATATTTGGTTGTTGCTGTCAACACCTATGGCCGTCGGGATCTGCCCCTTGTATTTGCCTATCAAAAAGGTCCCATCAACTGAGATTACCGGTAGCATGTGCCTGAATGCCTCGATGCAAGCACCAAATGCTAACAATGCTCTCTGCAACACCGCACATTCTGGTGGACTTGTGGATGGCTTGGTGTGCACAGCGATATACATGCCCGGGTTCCTGTCCTGCAACACCTTAAGCATACGAGGAAGATTGTCGTACGCTGCCTCCAAGACCCCAAACGTTTTTCCAACGCCTTCTGCTTGGCACGCCACGCCTTCGCGTAGCTAATCTTATACTTGAATTTCTTCTTGATGCTACCACGATATGCGTGGCCTCCATGTCTTTCTTCTCCACTATCTCTTTGTACATCAAATTGGCTATAAAGGCGAATGTTAAGTTACGATGCCTCGCCAAAACACTGTTCAGAATGCAAGAGTGCGGCTCCACCTTCGACACAATCTAGTGAGTCTCATACTTGGTTCTACATGCGTGCACCCTCCAAGGATAACCAGCCTGCTCACACTTCACGGTGTACTGCTCCTGGCTTGATTTCATGACCCGAAAAATCCGCTGCATTGAAAGGGCCCACAGCTTGAAGGTATCCTGCAGCGCTACCTTGTCAGCAAACATAGAATGAAACCGAACATCTGTCTCATGATACTCCCATGCTGATTCATGCTCATCATGTGCGGAAACACTCTCAGCATTAAACCGGTTCCATTTCTACGGGATAGGAACTTCATCCTCATCTAAATTGTCATTGTTGTCGTCCTGTACAACTTTCTCTTTAGCCCATGCCCTCTGGTCATCACAGTCCATCTGCTGCACGATGAACTCAATATGCTCCCCTTCGTTGGCTTGTCCAGTTCCCTCTCTATGGCTTGACCATTGTAACTCTCTTCCATGTACCGCATCGGCTTCATCACAAGCAACTTGATCATCTTCGCTAACATGTGGCCCGCCTGAGCTGCTAGCACCTCCCAGAGCAAGGGCGGACGCATGACCTTGCACAGCTTCTAATGAGCATGGTTGCACAAGTAGGACACACTCGTATTCACGCCGTCGGCACCCTTGCATAAAGCCTTTCCACGTAGCAGTGTGCAGCAATGTCCTCAACTCCCATCTGATGTCCGTGGGAAATCGGCTCCAAAGCCCTTGCACGAAGACACTGCACACTTCGGGGTCCAACAAAAACTCCGGGTCAACCAATACATCACATCTGAGATCCGAGCATTCTCGTCATCTGGATCTACTAGAGTGACTTGCAGAAAACCGCTCAAATCCATACCATTCGGACCTTCACGAACGGTTCCAACACTATAATGCACTGTCAATGTAGCGGCTATTGGCATTGCAGATATCGGCCTGCATATATGTTTTAATTTTCCAACATGTCAAATCGCATCGCACAATACTAAAGTATCGACGTACTGTAATTCACATTTCAGCGATTGTTCGCATGTCGTAACCCACTACAATAAATGCGTACTATGAGCTTCTATCGGTTTTCCAATATTTTCCTAATGTTTCTACATACGAATTAATTAAATTCTAGCAAAACTATTTACTATATTTTTTAATATGTACAAATTTAGCGAACGATTAATGTGTACGTTACGGTGACTGAATTTTCTACAATTACAATTTCATACGCATGCAGATTTCCTACTGATGCTAATTTTGTAAAACTATGTTCTCTAATTTATACACAACTACATGCTTCTACGGCTGCTAATTTTTTAAAACTATATTTTAACTAAATTTTGTATACCAGAAATTTAACTATTTCTATCTATATCTACACCTACGGTTGCTTCTTCCTCTCCTCTCCATTTCTACGCCTGCTAATTTCCTATAACTACGTTAACTAAATTTTATATACTAAAAATTGTACTAAAATTTCTATACTAAAAATTTTCTATAATAAAATTTGTATACTAAAAATTTTCTATACTAAAATTTCTATACTAAAAATTTTCTATACTAAAAATTGTACTAAAATTTCTATACTAAATTTTTTATATATACAGTTTTTACTAACACTAACATTTGATAAAAAATATACTGTAAAAACAATATACCAAAAAAAACCTAAATCTGATTCTTCCTCTTCTCTCCTCTCACTCCTCCTTCCTCCCTCTCCTCTCCTCTCCTCTCCCTCTCCTCTTCTCCCCCTCCTTCTCTTCTTCCCCTCCTTCCTCTCCTGTTCTCTTCTCCCGCTCCTTCCTCTCCTCTTCTCCTCTCTTTTGTTCTCTCGGCCAAGCGAATGGATTGCAAATCGGTGGGAGCGGCGGCGGCCGAGCGCGCGGCCCTTTTTAACCCTCCCCCTATCGCTCGAGCGTTGGGCTACTAGAGCTCCAGTCGCCCAACGCTCGGGCGACATCAATTACTCGCCCAACCGTTGAGCGACTAGAGCCTATTTATGTAAAAAAAGTTGCCCCAGGTATATTTCTGTAATTTCGAATAAAAAATAGATTATTCGTAATGTACACATTTATGTGAATGAATACTTTTCGTATGAGAAATGGCCAGTTGCATGCAAGAGTTTTTGCCTTACAAGAAGAGCTGTGGCGACCTTGAAGGTGTACCCCCAGATCCAGAGTCGAGAACAAATTAGCCATCATTCACTTAATTAAAGAGGAAGATATTTAGTTCGTCTATTTCCACGAAATACTGGATCATCAATTTGCGTCCAATATGCTGGGACGTTCATAAAGATTGCTTACCCGACGCTCTAAGAAAATGTTGGTTAGAACAAGCAGAACATGCGTCCAAGTGTTTCAGGGTGTACTTCTGCAAACCGGCTTGCACGATGCAACATAAAGTTCAGACCTGAATACTTCACGATCACAAAATCTCGATGAAGTTATAACGGTCTGCAGTTGCACTCCGCAGCAAAACAAGGCAGAAGACTATTCACTTGCAGATGACCTGACAGAATGAACATGAGCACATAGAGATTCAGCGCCAGCAGTAGTAATAGAACCGAGAAATGAATGGGGAAATGGTTGTAGGAGGGAAGGTGGGTCTACTTATGTTGGGCTAAAAGTAGTAAGGTTGCTGGGGGTGGTCTCGGCATAGTCCTCACATGGATAAAGACGTGGATGGTGATCCCTTGTTGTTGCAGAAAATATCGCCTTTATGTGGTCCTCACGATCGGCCTTCTGCGTCCCCGGTGGTCCACGCTTCCTCCGACTCTTCTTTTCTTACTTCTGTGTGTGGGTTGCTGATTTAAGTAAAAAAAGATATGAAACACTATGAATCAGAGTAGTAGTTGTACAAGTGGAATATTGCAGCACTATACACTTGAGCTTTAAAAGGGTTGAAGTAAATTAATTTCCTTCAGCCCTTTTCAAGCTCAAGTGTACGGTGCTTTAATTTTCGTCTTGTAGTTGCTGAGAAATACATGCCATATCACACAAAATCCTGGATTGTGTGATTTGGAATGTTAGTATTGTAAAGATATCTTGTAGCAATAATATATGCCAAAGAGTGTTCTTATTTCTTGTAAGATCAAACATATGCCAATATTTACGCTCACAACTCACTGTAATTAGTTTTTTCTTGTAAGACAGATGCCATCATCGTAGTTGCCATCAACGTCATCTAAACATGGTAAAGGATTATCTAAAAGGCCAGAGGGCCGAATAACCATCACGGCCGTCTTTCAGGATGGGGGTCCTTCTACAATTGAAGAAAGTAGCTATAGCATTTAGGACTACTTGTGGGATACTTGGAAGGCAATTAGTCCCCAGCACCATATCAAACTGGAAAGCTTTGACAAAAGATGAGAAAAAAGCGCTGTAGATAGAAATTTCAAACTAGTTCATGATCCCAAGAGAAGTCCAAGGACTTGTGCGATGGCAAGTGCTCATCGCGATGGGAAAACATGGAAGACATCCAAAAGCACGCTTGTCACACAGTACATTACCAAGGATCGCACGTCCTTCACAAGATATCCTTTCGTTTCGCTGAAAACATGGGAGGCCTTTGTGTGGATGAAGTCAACGGCCAAATTTTAACATGAAAGTACAGTGCACAAGGCCCTACAGGCACAAAACACTCACCTCCACAGACTCAGCACCACTGGGTATGCAGGTAAAATCCTGCAATGGAGAATTGTAACATCCTGAATTTCAGAGCCTTTTTGAAGCTTTCGAAATAAAATTCACCATTTGAAATTTTTCTGGAATTACTTAAAGCTTAAATGAAATTTTTATGAATTAAAAGGATTTAATATGATTAAGTTAAACATTAAATTGTGCCAAAAGTATTTTATTTGAGTTCCTTGAGCCTCAAGAGTTTTTCTGGCATTTTATGTGATTTTTCTGGATTTATTTGCTTTTTTCTAGAGCTCAAAATGATTTAATTGAATTTCTGGAAAAAGAAAAAAAAAGAAAAACCAGTCGGTCGAGCCGCAACCGCTTCCGCCCCCGCCGCGTGTCAGCCATCCAGAACCCCGCCCCGCATCGCAGCCGCCCGCTTTTAGCAAGTCGTACTCGTATGCGAGTGGGACTCTCAGGTCGTATCCCACCCGGACTCGTACTCATGGCCGACCAGGACACCTCTACGACCGGGTATAAAAGGGCCGAACCCCTGGTGTCTCCCTCGTCCCAAGTCAAGCCTCGCCTCCGAGTTGAGCCGCTGTGGTCGTGCGCCTCGCCAAAGCTGTGGTCGTGCGCCTCGCCAAAGCCGTGGTCGTGCGCCTCGCCAAAGCCGTGGTCGTGCGCCTCGCTGAAGCCGTGGTCATACGCATAGCCGCTGCCGTGGTCGTGCCGGAGCCCGAGATCGTGTCGTCCTCGCCGTCGTTCTGCCGTCGCCGGTGAGTCCTGCCGCCATCCGTGGTCGTAGATCCGTGTGGTCGTAAGGTTCTACGACTACGTTGTAGAACCTTAGTCGTAAGTCGTAAAGCCACTGGTAAGTCCGATCATGTGGTCGTAAACGACTTCATGGTCGTAAGTCTGCCTGAGTAGTCGTAGCCGCTGTGCAGTCGTAGCCGCCCGTGTGGTCGTAGTCGTGGATTGTTTTGTGTGGTCGAAGTAGTAGGTTCGACTACGTAGTCATAATCTCGACTGGGTGATCGTAGCCATGTGCTCGACTGCGTGGTCGTAAGCCTGCCTAAGTGGTCGTAATCGGCTTCGTAGTCTTAGATTCGGCTCTGTAGGCGTAGTCGTAGGTTTCCTAGTGTAGTTGTAGATATAGATTGGTTTGTGGTCGTAGTCGTAAAGTTCTTCGTGGTCGTAAAGTTCTTCGTGGTCGTAAAGTTCTTCGTGGTCGTAATTTCTCTGCGTGGTCGTAGGGATCCTTTGTGGTCGTAACGACTACCCGTCTGTCTCTTTTTCTCTGAATTAAAACTTCCCAGAGCCCGTTCTCCCTCGTCCTAGCTCCGATTGACCCGATTCTTTTTCCTAAATTCATCTAAAACTGAGCTCTATCTTTTGGTTCAAGTTTGAGAATTTTTGGAGTTCATTTGAATTTTATTTGATTTTATTTTGTGTTTCGATTTGCGTTCTCTCTCGTTAGATCACGCGTTCGAAGGAGCGGAAGTTAGATTTGAAGATCAAGAGCCGTCAACTGAGCAAGGCCAAGGCAAGTCATGTCCTTTGATCATGTTGAACCCAATTTTCAAATCTATTATGTATTATGTTGCTTTAAATTATCGTGCATTGCTACTTTATTATAAAACCCTTGTATTGGTAGTTAACGTCCCAATTGGTTATTTCCCTCCTTGATATTTTGGAATACCTTGATGCCATTGTCAACTTAGGTTGGGAATTTAATTAGTGATGCTATGTTATTTGTCACATTGGGTTGGTACGATTAGAATGCTTAGCTTTGCTTATTTTGCGAAAGGGTTCATCATCACATGTGGTTATTTAATCTTGACTTAATGATATACTTGAATGTGGTGGTTAACCACGGTTATAAAACTTGTTGCCATGGCATGGGTAGTGTCATTGGTGTTGGTTATACAAAATTGGTTTTCACTTGGGCGATTGATCGTGCAGTAAAGGGGGTGCGAGAGGCACATGGGATGTGGATGTTTCGCCTGAGTAAATTCTTAAGGACTTAACTTTGTGCGCCATTGATCTGAGCATAATCGTGCAAACCACATGTCTAGTATGGGATAGACCTGGCATAATAATTTGTGAAGTCTCCACTTTGGTTTTACTACCGATGTTGTTGTGGCGCAAGAGGGGGCAATTATCGACTAGGGGGTTACCCTACTCGACGGCGAAACCTTAGCGAGTGGGATCAGGTGGAGATGGATCATTGTAAAAGCCTTGTTGTGATTTCCTTAGCGCGAGGCTAATCACATCGTGTGGGTACAGTTGTGCAACCTCTGTAGAGTGTAAAACTATTCGAATAGCCGTGTCCTCGGTCATGGACAATGCTCGCTGATTTCACACGAGGGGTAGAGTCTTTATGAAATCTGGTTGGTTTGAGCTGGGAAGTGAATGGTTAGTTCACTTGTGGTTTTATTCAATTCCTTCGATTATTTATTTAATGTCTTTTGTTAAAGTTGCTTTTCAATCTAATTATTGTATTTACTTTAAATCGTTGCTTTATGCAAAGTTAACCTTTCAGCCATCCATTGTTAAGCCCTGCACACTATATTGCATTCATTTGTTACAAACGACTTGCTGAGTACCAATGTACTCACGACTTCATGCCCCTGTTGCTCAGTTGAGGAGGAAGGACCAGATCAGCAGGAGTTGCTCGAAGGAGGCTACTATGAGGACTTCACGGATTAGGACTTCGCTCCCCAGTCGATTGCCTGTGGGCATGTCGAGTGGCTACTACGTTAAATTTTGGATGTCCGCTGCTAGTTTCTTAAAAGCCCTTCAGGCTAATAATTGTAAGCTTGGCCATAAGGTCGTACTCTGATGGTTATTAATATAATTTGGATTTCCTTTAGAATATCGTGATGTGGATGATATTTGTCTTTGTTTGCGCTGTGTGCACTGGCGTGATCCTGGACTAGTGCAGAATACACAGGAGAGTCCGGATTTGTATATTCGGGTCTCGACAGAGATGGTATCAGAGCTATATCGACTGTAGGACGAAGCCCTAGTTAGAATGGCCGAATTAGTCAAGATTTCAAAATTTATTTTCTAAATCAAATCAACCAAATGATTGTATAGTAATTCTTTATTCTTACCTCATTCTTAGGATTCTTTCTCCTTGCCTCCTCTGAAATAGTGTTTTCGAATTTCAATTTGACTTCTTATCCCCATAATGTCCATAGATGTCTCGAGTGTCCCTCGATCAAAGTGAAAGTTGGCATGGAATTCTTCAAGCTGTGCTGTGAAGTTTGGATCAAGGAAGCATCCAATATGTCAAGAAAAGATTGGGAATTTCCGGGAAGATTAGGAGCCATTAGCTTTGAACCTTGTTATAGTTTTAGTATCGTGTAGATCGTCTTGCTTCTTATTTGCCGTTGGGTGTGATGTGAGCTGCAGTTTTGCTTCTAGCATTATGATGTAGTCATGTCAAAAGTCTTTTTGTGGAGTTTATTGCTTCTTTTGTTAGCCTTTTCGGCTAAGTGTTTGCTTAGTTTTGGGATTGCCATTAGTTACCCCCTTAGACGAGTTTACCACTTACCTTTGCTTTTCCCTCTTACCTATTGAGCCTTGAAGAGTCAGTTCTCAACAAATGGTCTTTTCCTTCAGAACAGAGCAGAAATGGTTGACACCCGGAGCTCCGCAGGACGCGGTCAAATGAACCAAGATCCGGAAGGCAGTAATGGAAACCAAGCAACTCCAGAGCAGCATGCGAATCCGGCTGGTTTAGATCCGACCTTGAGTCAGTTCATGGCTGTCCAGACCCAATTAATGAATACCATGATGCAGAATATGAACGCAATGATGAATCGACAGAATCAAGAAATGGCAATGCCCCAACCAGTTCGTCAACAGTCTAAATTTGCAGAATTCATGAGGACAAGGCCACCCACTTATTCACGATCTTCGGAGCCTTTGGAAGCCGATGACTGGATGCGCTCAACAGAAAAGAAGCTTAATCTTGCCCAGTGTACGGACCGCGAGAAGGTTTTGTATGCCGCCCACCAGCTAGAAGGCGCTGCAGCTGAATGGTGGGAAAACTACTGTGCTGCTCATGAAGATCAAGATAGCATCACTTGGGCGGAGTTCGCCGCAGCTTTTCGTCATACCCATGTTTTGGACGGAGTGATTGAGATGAAGAAGGAGGAATTCCTGGAGTTACAGCAGAAGAACATGTCAGTGAGTGAGTATCTCAATAAATTCACCCAGCTAGCCCGTTATGCCCCGGAGGATGTCGCTACAGATGATGCCCGTCAAAAGAGGTTCAAGAAAGGACTAAACCCCGGTCTGAAAGTTCAAGTGGTGGGAAATGACTACGCCAGCTTTCAAAACATGGTGGACAAAGCGATGCTCATTGAGGAGAGTCGTCGTGAGTTAGAGGAATCCCGCAAGCGGAGGATGATGCAGCAAGGATCACAGATGCACCAGGCTCAGAGGACCCGCTTCAGTACGTTTCAGCCCGCTCGTGTTCCACAGCAGTCAGGATTCAAAACACCTACACCAGCTCCTCGCCAGTTCTCATCAGGACCAAGGCCAATTCCAGTTGGAAGCCAACAGCAGAGGATCACCAAGCCCATGACAGCAGTTACCTGTTTCAAATGCCATGAAACGGGACATTATGCCAACAAATGCCCGTAGAATCAAGCCTTGACACCAGTTCGTTTCAACTTGGGCTCTACACCAGATCGGACTCCCGCAGCAGGGTCAGGACGCGGAGCACCGCAAACATCAAGTCAACCCAACAGAGGATCGCAGACCGTGCTGCGCGGCCAGGTGAACCATGTCACCATGGAGGAAGCTCAAGCAGCACCAGATGTTGTGATCGGTAAGTTTCAAGTAAACTCAGTTCCTGCCACAGTTTTGTTCGATTCTGGAGCTTCACATTCGTTTGTTTCCCGGAGTTTTGCTCTAAAGCATAAATTGGAAGTTGTTGCTCTTGGTTCTATTTTGCTGGTTCAATCCCCGGGCTCTGAGATGAGTACCAATCTAGGATGCCCTAGAGTTAAAATAGCCATCCAAGGAATAGAGTTCTCCGCTGATTTGGTAGTGCTAAATATCCAGTCTTTGGATGTGATTCTGGGTATGGATTTGCTCAAAAAGCATCAAGCAGTGTTGGAATGTGGAAGTCGAGCCGTCACCTTGGTCGGTTTAGATGGAAGTAAAGTTAGATTTGAAGCCAACATGAAGCAGCCAGAAAAAGTGATGGTATGCCAAAGCAAAGGGATCATGATAGAGGAAGTACCAATTGTACGAGAATATCCCGATGTATTCCCCGATGATCTTCCTGGGATGCCACCCGACAGAGAAGTAGAGTTCGCAATTGAGTTAGTACCGGGTACATCGCCTATTTCCAAGAGACCCTACCGAATGCCCGCCAATGAATTGGCAGAATGGAAGAAACAAATACAAGAGTTGTTGGATAAAGGCTATGTCAGGCCTAGTACCTCTCCGTGGGGAGCACCAGTATTGTTTGTCAAAAAGAAGGATGGTAGCCAGCGCATGTGCGTGGATTACCGAGCTCTCAATGAAGTTACCATCAAGAACAAGTATCCCTTGCCCAGAATTGATGACTTGTTCGATCAACTAAAAGGAACCGGAGTGTTTTCCAAGATTGATTTGAGGTCAGGTTATCATCAAATGAAGATTCGACCGGAGGATATACCTAAGACAGCATTCTCAACTCGTTATGGTTTATACGAATTCTCCGTAATGTCTTTTGGCCTAACCAATGCCCCAGCATACTTCATGTACCTGATGAACAAGGTGTTCATGGATTACCTGGATAAGTTCGTTGTCGTGTTTATCGATGACATTCTGATCTACTCCAAGAATGAGGAAGAACATGAAGAGCATTTGAGGATGGTATTGGAGAGGTTGCGAGAGCATAAGTTGTATGCCAAGTTTAGCAAATGTGAATTTTGGATGAAGGAAGTTGCGTTTTTGGGCCATGTGATGACCGCAGAAGGAGTAGTAGTTGACCCCAGGAAAGTGAACGATGTACTCACTTGGAGGGCACCAACGTCAGTAACTCAGGTCAGAAGCTTCCTGGGAATGGCGGGTTATTACCGCCGTTTCATTGAAGGATTCTCCAGTGTAGCGCGCCCGCTCACTCAGCTGTTGAAGAAGGAAAAGAAATTTGAATGGACGCCGGAGTGCGAGAGGAGTTTTCAGAAATTAAAGGAGAGCCTAACAACAGCGCCAGTACTAATTCTACCCGACATCAAGAAGGACTTTGAGATCTACTGTGATGCATCCCGCAAAGGTTTGGGGTGTGTGTTGATGCAGGACAAGAGGGTGGTGGCTTATGCATCACGCCAGCTGAGACCACACGAAGAGAACTACCCCACGCATGACTTGGAGTTGGCAGCAGTTGTGCATGCCCTGAAAATTTGGCGTCACTATTTAATGGGTAACCGAAGTGAGATCTACACGGATCATAAGAGCCTGAAATATATTTTCACACAATCGGAGCTCAACCTAAGACAAAGAAGATGGTTGGAATTAATAAAGGATTATGACATCGGAATCCATTATCATCCAGGAAAAGCCAATGTAGTGGCAGACGCGTTGAGTAGAAAGGTGTATTGCAATACAGTGATGGTCAAGGAAAACCAACCAGCTCTACACGAGGAATTTCAGAAGCTTAGTTTGGAGTTGGTTGAGGAAGGGATGTTAGCTACCTTGGACTTGCAGCCGACCCTGGATAGTCAGATTCGTCACGAGCAACCAGGGGATGAAAATATCCAGAGAATCAAAGAAGGTTTAAAGGAAGGCAAAGCACCCGGCTTTGTGGAGGACGATCAGGGAATCATGTGGTATAAGACGTGTTTGTGCGTACCAAACAAGAGGGAACTGAAGAAGTTATTACTTAAGGAAGCGCATGAGTCCTTATATTCAATCCATCCCGGCAGTACCAAGATGTACCAGGATATTAAAGACAAATATTGGTGGCCATGTATGAAGCGCGAGATAGCCGAGTATGTAGCACTTTGCGATGTGTGCCAAAGAGTGAAGGCTGAACATCAAAGACCAGCAGGTTTGCTGCAACCCTTGAAGATTCCTGAATGGAAGTGGGAAGATGTGGGAATGGACTTTATTACAGGCTTACCCAAGACTAAAGAGGGCTACGACTCAATATGGGTAATTGTGGATCGACTAACGAAGGTCGCTCACTTTCTTCCGGTCAAAACAACTTATTCTGGTGATAAATTGGCCGAGTTATACATGTCCAGGATTGTGAGTCTTCATGGGGTGCCCAAGAGGATAGTATCGGATCGTGGGTCGCAGTTTACTTCACGATTTTGGAATAGCTTTCACGAGGCAATGGGTACTCACTTGAACTTCAGTACAGCATATCATCTGCAAACTGATGGTCAGACGGAGCGTGTGAATCAAATCCTGGAGGATATGTTAAGAGCTTGTGTATTGGATCACGGAGCTAAATGGGATAGTTGTTTACCTTTTGCGGAGTTCTCCTACAATAACAGTTACCAGACTAGTCTACAAATGTCACCGTTTGAAGCCCTGTATGGCAGAAAATGTAGAACCCCTCTCAATTGGAAAGAGACGGGGGAGAGTCAAATCTTCGGGCCAGAATGTCTTCAGGAAGCAGAAGAGAAAGTGCGTTTGATTCAAGAAAGGCTAAAGGCAGCCCAAGCCAGACAGAAGAGTTATGCTGATACTCGTCGAAGAGATTTAAGTTTTGAGCCAAATGACTATGTGTATCTCAGGATCACACCCTTCAAAGGTGTTAAGAGATTTCAAATGAAGGGAAAGCTAGCGCCAAGGTATGTGGGGCCATTTAAAATTTTAAAGCGCAAAGGAGAGGTTGCATACCAGCTGGAATTACCAAACACCTTGAGCGGGATCCATGATGTTTTCCATGTATCTCAACTAAAGAAGTGCTTGAGAGTGCCAGAGGAAGCAGTGCCCGTAGAGGCGGTGGATCTTCAGGAGGATCTGTCTTATAAAGAACATCCTATAAAAATTTTGGAAGTGGCAGAGCGTGTAACCAGAAGAAGGACAGTTCGCTTTTGCAAGGTTCAATGGAGCAACCATTCCGAGGAGGAAGCAACCTGGGAGAGCGAGAAGGATCTTAGAGCGGAGTTTCCAAACCTATTCCTTAGAGAGCCAGAATCTCGGGGTCGAGATTCCGTTTAAGGGGGGGAGGTCTCAGGTCGTATGCGAGTGGGACTCTCAGGTCGTATCCCACCCGGACTCGTACTTGTGGCCGACCAGGACACCTCTACGACCGGGTATAAAAGGGCCGAACCCCTGGTGTCTCCCTCGTCCCAAGTCAAGCCTCGCCTCCGAGTTGAGCCGCTGTGGTCGTGCACCTCGCCAAAGCCGTGGTCGTGCGCCTCGCCGAAGCCGTGGTCATACCCGTAGCCGCTACCGTGGTCGTGCCGGAGCCCGAGATCGTGTCGTCCTCGCCGTCGTTCTGCCGTCGCCGGTGAGTCCCGCCGCCATCCGTGGTCGTAGATCCGTGTGTCGTAGATCCGTGTGGTCATAAGGTTCTACGACTACGTTGTAGAACCTTAGTCGTAAGTCGTAAAGCCACCGGTAAGTCCGATCATGTGGTCGTAAACGACTTCATGGTCGTAAGTTTGCCTGAGTAGTCGTAGCCGCTGTGCAGTCGTAGCCGCCCGTGTGGTCGTAGTCGTGGATTGTTCTGTGTGGTCGAAGTAGTAGGTTCGACTACGTAGTCGTAATCTCGACTGGGTGATCGTAGTCATGTGCTCGACTGCGTGGTCGTAAGCCTGCCTAAGTGGTCGTAATCGGCTTCGTAGTCTTAGATTCGGCTCTGTAGGCGTAGTCGTAGGTTTCCTAGTGTAGTTGTAGATATAGATTGGTTTGTGGTCGTAGTCGTAAAGTTCTTCGTGGTCGTAAAGTTCTTCGTGGTCGTAATGTTCTTCATGGTCGTAAAGTTCTTCGTGGTCGTAATTTCTCTGCGTGGTCGTAGGGATCCTTTGTGGTCGTAACGACTACCCGTCTGTCTCTTTTTCTCTGAATTAAAACTTCCCAGAGCCCGTTCTCCCTCGTCCTAGCTCCGATTGACCCGATTCTTTTTCCTAAATTCATCTAAAACTGAGCTCTATCTTTTGGTTCAAGTTTGAGAATTTTTGGAGTTCATTTGAATTTTATTTGATTTTATTTTGTGTTTCGATTTGCGTTCTCTCTCGTTAGATCACGCGTTCGAAGGAGCGGAAGTTGGATTTAAAGATCAAGAGCCGTCAACTGAGCAAGGCCAAGGCAAGTCATGTCCTTTGATCATGTTGAACCCAGTTTTCAAATCTATTATGTATTATGTTGCTTTAAATTATCGTGCATTGCTACTTTATTATAAAACCCTTGTATTGGTAGTTAACGTCCCAATTGGTTATTTCCCTCCTTGATATTTTGGAATACCTTGATGCCATTGTCAACTTAGGTTGGGAATTTAATTAGTGATGCTATGTTATTTGTCACATTGGGTTGGTACGATTAGAATGCTTAGCCTTGCTTATTTTGCGAAAGGGTTCATCATCACATGTGGTTAATTAGTCTTGACTTAATGATATACTTGAATGTGGTGGTTAACCACGGTTATAAAACTTGTTGTCATGGCATGGGTAGTGTCATTGGTGTTGGTTATACAAAATTGGTTTTCACTTGGGCGATTGATCGTGCAGTAAAGGGGGTGCGAGAGGCACATGGGATGTGGATGTTTCGCCTGAGTAAATTCTTAAGGACTTAACTTTGTGCGCCATTGATCTGAGCTTAATCGTGCAAACCACATGTCTAGTATGGGATAGACCTGGCATAATAATTTGTGAAGTCTTCACTTTGGTTTTACTACCGATGTTGTTGTGGCGCAAGAGGGGGCAATTATCGACTAGGGGGTTACCCTACTCGACGGCGAAACCTTAGCGAGTGGGATCAGGTGGAGATGGATCATTGTAAAAGCCTTGTTGTGATTTCCTTAGCGCGAGGCTAATCACATCGTGTGGGTACAGTTGTGCAACCTCTGCAGAGTGTAAAACTATTCGAATAGCCATGTCCTCGGTCATGGACAATGCTCGGTGATTTCACACGAGGGGTAGAGTCTTTATGAAATCTGGTTGGTTTGAGCTGGGAAGTGAATGGTTAGTTCACTTGTGGTTTTATTCAATTCCTTCGATTATTTGTTTAATGTCTTTTGTTAAAGTTGCTTTTCAATCTAATTATTGTATTTACTTTAAATCGTTGCTTTATGCAAAGTTAACCTTTCAGCCATCCATTGTTAAGCCCTGCACACTATATTGCATTCATTTGTTACAAACGACTTGCTAAGTACCAATGTACTCACGGCTTCATGCCCCTGTTGCTCTGTTGAGGAGGAAGGACCAGATCAGCAGGAGTTGCTCGAAGGAGGCTACTATGAGGACTTCACGGATTAGGACTTCGCTCCCCAGTCGATTGCCTGTGGGCATGTCGAGTGGCTACTACATTAAATTTTGGATGTCCGCTGCTAGTTTCTTAAAAGCCCTTCAGGCTAATAATTGTAAGCTTGGCCATAAGGTCGTACTCTGATGGTTATTAATATAATTTGGATTTCCTTTAGAATATCGTGATGTGGATGATATTTGTCTTTGTTTGCGCTGTGTGCACTGGCGTGATCCTGGACTAGTGCAGAATACACAGGAGAGTCTGGATTTGTATATTCGGGTCTCGACAAGAATGGAGGATGAGGTAGTAATCTGATCGGATCCCTACCATTTGTCAGGATCACGAACGAGCACGCCTAAAACTAGTTAAGAGCGAGGTCATCAATCATGTCTTTGGGCGTCGCCTCTTTCAAGAACCCCGCAAATAAAGAAGTGTCCCAATGTCTGGTAAGATATGTTAAATTACCTAGTTGTTAATAGGTCTATAACTTCATGGGATCTAAAATATCATGATTGCCTTTTAGATCAAACATTGACTACTGAATCTTCTGAAGACTCCTTTCAAGTAGTTAGGGAGAGGGATATACTATCCATGACCCTAGGAAACAAGAAGCACCCAAGTTGCACGTGAGGCCTAGGGGTTTACATATCTTGGAGACACAGATTCCCAAATGACTCCGAGGCATATAGGAGTAGGAAGAGATCCAAGGCCAAGCACGAGTAATGTATGAAACATGATTTTGATGCAAAGCTTGAGGAGATAACTGCCTCACTTCGAGGAGAGATAGATGCATTGAGAGAAGAACTGAGAGAAGTCCGTAACCACTCACAAGACACCCCGTTATTACGATACCCAGTCTCCCTCAACATCGGAGTGGCTACGCGTCTGTGCCACTTTCTAAATATAGCGACACCCACTTACCTATCGACGATATCCAGGTAATGTACATCTTTAAAATGCTATATAGATAGACTTGGTGGATACTTTAACTCATCGTGTATCATTACGTAGGAGGCCATACCGTGCATTCTCAAAGTCAGGCTTGTTGGCTCCATTCCCGTTGATGCTGGGCGAGGGTTGGTATATCCATGTGAAGGTCTAGGTGGACAGGATAAATGACATTTTTAGGGTCGTCCTGATGGAGAGGCCCCAAAAAGAGAAATCATAACATTAGGGGATGTCGTCCACACATTCGTCTAGTGGCCTAAGAGGGACATCACCCTAGACCCTTCTGTGCTATGATATCTACACGAGTATGCCTATCAAACAGAACCCTCTATGACTCCACCTCAAGCTCTGGTTCAGAAGGCCACTGCATTGGCTCCCGTGGAGACTTTGTCGAAGATATTTCGCAAGTTAGGCGCTAAGGCCCAATCAAAGAAAACTAAGCCACCTCTCGAATCCTGGAAGTACTAGCTCGGAGTGTCGTTGGTTCTCGAGTCACAATTACCTAGCGTTCGACTGATTTGCAGGACTTTGCATATCTGGTACATGTAGAGGTCCGACAAGAAGCCAAACTGGCAAAGTGGATTCACCGTGAGATACACGGAGGAGCATTTCCTCTATGACTCAGGCTACTTTGTCATGACCTTCGATGACTTATTCATACTATTCAACCTCGACGCCTCACTTCTACGATGCTAGACACTGTAAGTGTACTGTACAATGAAGTTTTACATTCACATAATACTGATAAATATCATAACTTATTGCTTATGTATAGATCCATAATCTAACGAGTCCGGCGATGGTGACAACTGGTGGGTTTTCTTTACCCACACTTGGCTCTGAGTAATCCATCAACAAAAACTCATCATTCATCCCAGATTACATAACAACGGGGTTGCTTGCTTACAGTGATAAGGACTACATCCTGGTACCCTACAACCAGAGGTAAGTGCTTTACTAGTTGACATACAAGTTTCATTTGTACTTTATACGCAACATGAACTTAGGATTAATCACTATGACAAAACACATGACTAGGTCTTACTAGATTTTGATTATGATTGTACGAAAGTAAAGCAAGGTAATATACCTCGATTCCCTACTTAGGAGCAACCACGACTTCACCCGTGTGCAATAAGCAATTGACAGGTAAACACGTTTCCTCCATACATAACTCTATTGTAGTCTTCTCTTCATTTGCAATGATTGAGGCTAACTTTTTGGAATCACATAGGTCGTTCAGCGCTTACGTTGCCCGGGGAGGGAGACACAAGGAATCTAGTGCCACACTGTGACACAGGATGCAATTTTTGGTACCCACTACAACACGACAATCTTGCTATATTGCACTTCATAATAATACCTCTAGAATTGACAATATCTATGTATATAATTCTATTTTTGTAGTGCCACTAGCAGTTACAGGGCAACGTATGTGGATTCTACGTTTGCCGCCATATGCAGGAAGTTATGGATGCTAAGACGAATGATCCAAAGGTTTGTCAACCTGCCAATAAATATTTCGTGATTATCAATATATATATAAATAGGACGCTGAAATGGGGTACCATGGTGTCTGGGCACCAAGCCTCTCTGCCTTTGGATTGCTTTTAGATGCGTGCAAGTGCAATGATATATAATATATCAGGATGGAAAGTCTTAATTATGAATGGAAAGTCTCAATTATGGATGGAATGTCTTAATCATGAATGGAAAATTTTAATCATGAAGCCTATATATATATGTATATATATATGTATATATATATATATATGTATATATATATATAGGAAAATTACATAAGGCACCTTGGTGCCTAGGCACCAAGGTCAAGAACCGTCCGATACACGTGTATGATTGATAATTTTTTTGAGTTTGGGTATGGAAATGTTTTATACCCTTAATATATTTATGGTAAGTAAGTTTTGAACTCAGTTCAAACTAGTTTGAACTACTTTTGAGTTCAATGCGACTACAGTGAGTATATACCATAAAAATAGTTCAAACTAATTAAACTGAAGTTGAATTTAATTTTTTTCAGAGTTTGACATCTCAAATATATTTTTTTTATGGGTATATGAAGATACCCACATCAAACGTTGCAAATCTCAAAGCAAATCAACGGGTATTGATATGGGTGCCTAGGCACCAAGGTGCATGAAACACTTGTCATATATATATATATATATATATATATATATATATATATATATATATATATATATATATATATATATATATATATATATATATATATATATATATATATATATATATATATATATATATATATATATATATATATATATATATATATATATATATATATATATATATATGCTAGTGACTTCGACACTGCTAGCGACAGCGTATGGAATTCGACAAAAGTACATTCAATCTTGATAAACTCGCCGAAGTTCGAGGATAGCTCTCTGAATTCTTGATGGTGAGGGATGTAAACAAGAATGGAGAGTCCACCCCGGCAATGATGATTAGATATTCAAACATTTCATACAATTGTAATCACTCAATTGTGCTTAATCAAATAATTCATTTTATTGTACTTCATTCAGTTGTTTAATTTATTTGTGAGATCTGTAATGATTGTCGTGTGTTATATATGTGATCTGTTTGCTTATTTTCAGAGGGCATGACTAGCATTTTCTGAGGCTAGTCGAAAAATAGAAAATAATTTAGATATTAAAATAGCTATCATAGATGGTTTATTGTTAGAAGCCATCTGTGATATATCATATATCACAGACGGTTTTTTTATATTAGCCATATGTGATATGTAAGATATCACAGACGGTTTATGGTATTAGCCGTTTGTGATATGTCAGATATCACAGATGGTTATATTTAAAAACCGTCTGTTATATCTTTTATATCATAGACAATCTGTGGTATTAGCCGTCTATGATATGTCAGATATCACAGACAGCTATGTTTAAGAACCGTCTGTGATATTTTTTATATCATAGACGGTTTGTAGTATTAGCTATCTGTGATATGTCAGATATCACAGTCAGTTATGTTTAAGAACCGTCTGTGATATCTGATATATCACAGAAAGTTTTATTGTAAAACCGTCTGTATTATAAATTATCATAGATGATTTAAGAGCCGTCTGTGATAACCACCTGTTATTACAGACAAATAAATTTAGACGGTTCAGAAACCATCTGTGATGACGATTTTGAACCGTCTGTGATGATCCTTTCTATAGTAGTGACAGCTATATGTAAGGATCTTAAAATGAGAGTACAATACAGAAACTAATGACCATTGAAAGAGGGTTTTGCTTAAGTACGGGAAAAAACCTCTCCCTCGTTGTTGAACGAATCTCTCCTTACAATTAATTGTCAAACTATTTTAAATTAACATTTTAAGTTAATATTTTGAAGGACAAGTTTTGTATATGCCTTTGAAGAAAGCATAACATTTATATGTTCCACTGCAAAACAATATATTTCCTTTGTGACATGGAAAAACAATGAAAAATATTTTTCCATGCCACTGTTGTGTTACTGCCCCGCAGGGTTGCACTACCGCGCGTTGGGCTCCATAATTGCCACTTTAGCATTGTTCTTTTTTTTGATGGAGTACAAGACAGACACACAAGCATATTCGTCTTTTACACACGTTTGAAATTTATCAAAAGCAAAAACGTCTCATAAAATATGAGCAAATATTTTTTCATTGAATGAATGTATGTATGTATGTATGTATGTATTTATGTATGTATTTATGTATGTATGTATGTATGTATGTATATATGTATGTATGTATGTATGTATGTATGTATGTATGTATGTATGTATGTATGTATGTATGTATGTATGTATGTATGTAACCCTTAAATTAGTGAATGTTAGGTCTAAGACTTGAATTCTAATGTGCTTGGTGAAAACCCCCACACCTAGCCATCACTCTTATACTATTTGTGTGAGAGAAGAGGATGCTTTTGGCTCCGCTCTTTTGGGCTGAAAAATAGTAGCTTATGACTGAAATTGTACTGTAGTTGGCTGAAATTACACTGTAACTGAAAGTGACTTATTTGGCGTAATTAAATTTAAAAAAAATAAAATAGAAAAAATATGTTAGTTCATTACGGACAACGCAAACAAATACAGGAAAAAAGCATCAGCAAAAAAAGCTTAAAAAAGCCAAAAATTCAGAAAAAGACGAAATTTATAAATAGTGAAAAAATAAGTCAGAAGTTCAAGCTGAAATAAGCGGGGCGTTAAGTTGATAAGGGATCAGGAGTACAACCGTACAGATTGTTATGTAAAAAAAAATCTTGGAACATAACCCTCCACAGAAAAGCAGATGAGAAACAATCGCTAGACGACAATATAAAAAAGAGTTTTGCATTTTTAACGTGCCACAAACGAAATAAACTATTTTGCAATAGTATATGAAAAATGTTTTGCCGGCCGTTGTCATGTATAAAATTGGGTATGGCTTTATTACTACTAGTAGCTCGTTTGGAGGAATGCGCTACCACCTCGAGGTGGCTTTTTCTCAAGTGACTTCAAAAACCGTGCTGGTGTATGCAGAAGAGCAAGTACAATAATGGTCTTATAGCCAAGCTAGTCAGCATTTTTGCTGATGTGGATGAGAGAAAAGAGGAGAGAGATGAGAGCTTGGCTCTCATGCAAGCAACAAGCTGGGCACGGGAGCTTATGCAGTAGTGGGTCTAGATAATAAATGTATGTGAGGAAGAATAGGAAAGAGAATGTGAGACATGGTACCACATAATAATAAAAAACCTTTTGTAGATAAATTATTGTATAACTTGGCTATTATAACTTGACTTATAGCCAAACACTTGGCTCTATTATTAGTGGAAGCTTAACGTTTATGGTGTTCAATTAATGATTCATATTAATGTGTGTATGGATTAGTTGCAATAACCGGAAACAAAGTTAAAATAGTGTGCTTTCTTTGTATTTATTTTTTGCTTACAATTTTATTTTTCCTGACGGTACGACTGAACCAACAACAAAATGGCACAAGCCCTGACGTGGGTAACCGTCAGAAATATTATCCATGGCAGCATTTCCTGACGGTAAACCATCAGTAGTATTTTTAGTCAAAACATGACGTGGGAGAAATTTTCTTGTCGGTCACCGTCATGGAATACCATCGAGAATTACTTTTCTGTCGGTTAACTGTCACTCAAATTCTTTTTTCGCATCCTCGTTCTGCTCACTAGTATTTCCTGACGGTTCCTCAACAGGAAAATTACCCAACGGTACAATGTTTATTCTTCACGGTTTTGCGCCGTCGCGAAAGTTTCCTAGTCTGGTAGTGCGGTGTCATATATAAAATTAGGTATCGCTTTATTACTACTAATAGCTAATTTGGAGAATGTGCTATCACCTCGAGAGGTGGTGTTTTTCTCGAGTGACAGCGGCAACTGGCGATAAAAGAAGACTCGGGGCTGCTCGTTTGGAATTTTTTTTATAGTTTATGACTTATTTTACATATAGCTTATTTTACACTATAACTAGTTTATTTGCACAACAGTTGCTGGTAACTTTTTTGGTGTAATTAAATTTAAAAAATTTTAAAATAAAAAAATTAGCCTATCATGAACAATCCAAACGAATATGGAAAAAAAGAAAAGCCAAAAAACTAAAAAGGTAGAAAAGACAAAATTAAGAAATAGTAAACTAGAAGCTAAAAGCTAGAATCTGAAGTCGAAACGAGTGGGGCCAATTTTGGTAAATGAGAATAAAAATGTTTCTCCTCAGGAAAAGCAATACAAACATTTCCACACACTTGGTAAACAATTCACACTCTTTTTGAGTTCCATAAGAATCAAATATATCGTCAAAGATGATTGCAGTGGCCATCACCATTGTCAATATTATTATTCGGCCTCGTGAATGACTTGGTTCGAAGTATACTCCTGACATCCACAAATAGCACTCCACAATTCTATCTCGAGCAAATGGGAGCCTCGATTGAATTTCTAGATCCTTCCACCACCTGTACATTAATGGAAATATTGTTTTCATCAGGGGTGTTCTAAAACACATAAAAACGAAATTCGTTAAAGCAATATAAATTTAAATTATAGCAATATAAATTTAAATTATGACAATATCTGTCTCTAGATTAATTAGGATCGGCACTCTTTTTCCATTTGAAAGTTTAACATGGAACAGAAATTGAAGTAACAGTAGTCACTTCACCTCGTAGTGATTTTCAACTCTTGTTGATATTGGAGTTGCATAAGATTGAAGTTCAACTTTGCAAGTTGAAATACCATTTGATGTACTCTAGCTCTTTCTCATATGTAGAGAGATAATAATTTGCCTCATGTATTCCAACCCTTCTAGGGAGGGGCATCTCAAGTGCACATTTTATTTCACGTGCTAATCATCCTTCCAGATAGGGCAACGGTGATTCTAAACACTTTCGAGTGAACAATATAGCTTCATCAAGTATCGTCTCTCCGTGGGTCCTAAAATGTGCAGCATTTTAAAGGCTCAGTAGTTCCCCTGGAGTGTTCTGATATAGGGTCGTCCGATCTTCTCGACGTAGGATTAAGATACTTACATGAATTTGATGAACCGTTGTGATCCTTTGTTACGAATGCAAGAGTTAGCACTCTATAATTCACCCAACCTCACATGTTGAACTTCACGACCACCAATGAAGTTCTATCGTGCTCCCAATTGTTGAAAATATAGGCAATATTTTAATTCCAAGTTTTATTTGGAGACAGAAATAATAAACTAATGATGCAAAACTCACGACTAACAGCAAGCTACTCATCATACTTCAGAAATTATACAAGAAAACAATAGAGTAACAAAGTCGAACGTGCGCACGAACGACTTACTTGTTAGCCTGGTGAAAAACAGGAAGCCGCGCAGGCTTGACGCAGTGCAGAACGAAGGTGTTGCAGTGCAGTGAGCGGTCGCGCAGATGCGCTGCCCAGAAACCTTATTGCCGCCCCCGTGCAGGTCTTCACGGCAGCAACGGTCCGGAGATACCGCTCCTCTTCTTCGCGGTGCACGCCGGGAAGAAGAGTCGACGAAGTTCAGACGGCGCAGCACAACAGCACACAAAATTTTGGAGGAAGAGAATGAAGGCAGTCAGGTTCTCACCCTTGCTCTGGACGTCTCCACGCATACAAATAGATAGACTAGTAACTGACAAGATTTAAAACAGCCAATTACCCACTGGTAACTGACACATTCAACCAGTCATTTACACTAGTAACTGTCTATCATCAAAACCCCAGTAAAACCTCTAATTCAAACGTTTGAATCTCATTCAAACACAGAGAGAGAGTGGTGCAGATTTTGGCAAAAATAAAGATGGACTTGGTCTGCCACGCGGCGTGCCACGTCACGACACGGTCGCGCGTCGCAAGTCACAAGTCACGCGATTTTCACGCGAAAATACGCGAGTACGCGCGCGCGCGTGCGTGCGCGCGTGTTTGACTAGACAGAGCCATCCTCATACCATCTCTTTCCATATTCAAGGAGTGGGGAGGACTCCACCTTATAAATCGGTCTTCCTCACCCTGCCTTAGCAATATGGTACTAATCATGCATGCTTTGGGATTCGCGAAATGGGCCTTGCTCATTGGGCCAATTTCTAACAATCCCCCACCAATTCCAAAGCAAAAAATTAACAAGATGTCAAAGATATTGTGCTGAAGTACTGTTAATATACCAGTCTTTTAGTGTAAGTCTCATACGGGTTGAACTTGCACCTAGAATGACAAGATTCACCTTCTCACAGCTGATGAATGGACTATGCCTTGAATTCACAGCTTTTTGTGATCAGATTTCACTTGAAATCTCAACTAGTACTAGGCTGCCAATGAACCTCGCCTAAACGGAGCGTTATATGGTCATGCTCCCTTATCTGCTCATGAGCTTTCTAGAGAATGCCCCGTTCTCGTGAACTGCGACCACACAGTTAAGCTCAAGTAGGTGTATTCTTTCTAGGTATCCTGCAGGCTAATACCTTTTCCTTATTTGGACAACATCATACATTAAGGCTTTATGCCAACCTTCCATACAGTCGAAAGTACATTGTTTATTAGGACATGGATACAATAAATATGTACTCTCTTGTTACAACATCAATTTGTTTTTCCCATTGCCTAAGTCACGGGATCTCCGATTAAGAAGGTATGGGTTACCATTGTGATGTAACTTAAATGGGCCTCATTCCCATGTCCATAGATGCAACGGAAATCGCTTTCCGTGCTAACCCCTTTGTAAAAGGGTCTACCAGATTTTTCTCAGTGTGAATATAGTTCACAGCAATCACTCCGGAGTTTCTTAGTTTTCTGACAGATTTAAGCCTACGCTTCACATGTCTAGAGGACTTCATATTATCCTTTGTACTTGTGACTTTGGCCAACACTGTTTGATTATCACAGTACATCAGGATTGCAGGTATTGGTTTCTCAACCAATGGCAAGTCCAATAGAAGTTCTCTCAGCCATTCAGCCTCAACTGTGGCTGTATCAAGTGCTACAAGTTCTGCTTCCATGGTTGACCTCGTCAATATGGTCTGTTTACAAGACCTCCATGAAACTGCAGCACCAGCTAAAGTGAATACATAACCACTTGTAGCTTTGATCTCATCCGCATCAGAGATCCAATTAGAGTCACTGTATCCTTCTAAAGCAGAAGGATGTCCAGTATAATGTATTCCAAAAGATGTTGTGCCTCTCAAGTAGCGCAACACTCTTTCAAGTGCCTGCCAGTGATCATCTCCTGGGTTAGAAGTAAACCGACTTAATTTGCTCACAGCAAATGAAATGTCAGGTCTTGTGGCACTAGCTAAATACATTAGTGACCCAATGATTTGTGAATACCTTAATTGATCTTTTCCTAACCCCTGGTTCTTTCGAAGTTTAATGCTCGCATCATAGGGTGTTGGTGAAACTTTACAGTTTTCGAAACCAAACCGGTTTAATATTTTCTCAGCATAATGGGATTGATTCAAAGTAATCCCATCCTTACTTTTGATCAATTTAATATTCAGAATGACATCTGCCTCTCCCAAGTCTTTCATATCAAAACACCGAGATAAGAAAGATTTGACCTCGTCAATTACGGCAGTGTTTGTTCCAAATATAAGTATGTCATCTACATACAGACATAAGATCACTCCTTGACCCCCACCATAACGATAATACACACATTTGTCGGCTTCATTCACAACAAAGCCAGCAGATGTTAAAGTTTTGTCAAATTTCTCGTGCCATTGTTTTGGTGCTTGTTTTAGGCCATACAAAGATTTCAATAATCTGCATACTTTATTTTCCTGTCCAGAAATCACAAAACCATCCGATTGATCCATATAGATTTCTTCCTCTAACTCTCCATTAAGGAAAGCTGTCTTCACGTCCATTTGATGAACATGTAGACCATAGGAAGATGCTAACGCAAGGAGCACTCTGATGGTAGTTAGTCTGGCGACAGGAGAATAGGTATCAAAGAAATCTTCTCCCTCTCTCTGAGTGAAACCCTTGGCCACAAGCCTTGCCTTGTACTTCTCAATAGTTCCATCAGGTCTTAGTTTCTTTTTAAAAATCCACTTACATCCTACAGGTTTACACCCAATAGGACGATCTGTGATCTCCCAAGTCCCATTAGACATAATAGAGTCCATCTCGTTGTGGACTGCCTCTTTCCAATACTCAGCATCAGGAGATGCATAAGCCTCCGAAAGAGTCTTTGGCACATCATCCACGAGGTATACAATAAAGTCGTCACCAAAGGTTTTCTCAACCCTTTGTCTCTTGCTCCTGCGAGGAGCTTCTGCGACTAGATTGTTATCCTCCTCAGGGATATCACATATTGGTTCAGAAATAGTGGGAAGTTCAGAAGTTTGATTATTCTCACTTTCAATATTATCAGTTTGAACATTCTCTGTTTATGAAGTACTGCCTGCTGTTCTCATAGGAAAGATATTCTCAAAGAATGAAGCATCTCTAGACTCCATTATTGTATTAGTAATAATCTCAGGAGTTTCTGATTTAACTACTAAAAATCTATAGGCCGTGCTATTTTGAGCATATCCTAGAAAAATACAATCAACTGTTTTTGGTCCAAGTTTTCTCTTTTTCTGCAATGGTATATTGACTTTTGCCAAACACCCCCAAGTTCGCAGAAAATTAACATTAGGT
The DNA here is from genome assembly GCA_017311315.1 of Dendrocalamus latiflorus. Classification (NCBI taxonomy): domain Eukaryota; kingdom Viridiplantae; phylum Streptophyta; class Magnoliopsida; order Poales; family Poaceae; genus Dendrocalamus; species Dendrocalamus latiflorus. The sequence continues at coordinate 29,117,090 of CM029639.1, read as the reverse complement.
TTTCTCCCCTTCCATCCCTCATACGGAGTAATCTCACTCTTTTTAGTGATTACTCTGTTTAGGACGAAAGTTGCTGTTAGAATAGCTTCCCCCCACCATGCCTTAGGCATACCGGCACTCTCTAACATGGCATTAACCAAGTCTGTTAGTGTCCGGTTTTTCCTCTCAGCTACTCCGTTTGATTGGGGTGAATATGGTGGAGTAAATTCATGGACTATTCCATGCTAAGAACAGAATTGAGAGAATTCATGAGAGACATACTCTCCTCCACGATCAGACCTCAATCTTTTTATTTTATTTTCTAGTTGGTTCTCAACCTCGGCCTTATAAGTTTTAAAGTAGTTTAAAGCTTCATCCTTAGTTTTCAGCAAATACACATAGCAGTAGCGTGTTGCATCATCAATAAAAGTTAGAAAGTATCTTTTGCCTCCTTTTGTCAATAATCCATTCATTTCACACAAATCTGAATGAATAAGATCTAAAGGTGCCAAGTTCTTTTCATCCTCTAATCCCTTAAAGGGTTTTCGAGGTTGCTTTGCTTGCACACATGACTGGCATTTTGATCTTTTGACAATTTCACATCTTGGAATTAAATCTAATCTGGACATTCTAGCAATACTATCAAAACCAATATGACAGAAACGAGAATGCCAAATATTTGCCTCACATTTATTTGAACCAGTTGCAATATTCAAATTATAACAAGACTCTAAGATACTTAGGCGGAACAAGCCTCCGCTCTCATAGCCTTTACCAACAAATTTTCCGAACTTAGGCATTACAATTTTATTTGACTCAAAAACTAGCTTATAACCATCCCTGCATAGGAGAGAACCACTAGCGAGGTTCTTCTTTATTGTAGGCGCATGCTGTACGTTCTTCAAGTGGACAATCTTCCCTGAAGTAAGCTTCAGATCCACCGTGCCAACACCAAGAACAGAAGCATGCGACCCGTTTCCCATTAGGACGGAGGAAGCCCCTGCTGCCTGATAAGAGGAAAACAAGAAAATATCAGAACATACGTGAACATTAGCTCCAGTATCAACCCACCAATCAGTGGATTGACAAGCTGAAAAGACAACAGGTGAATTACCATACCCTCCTGAAGTCGAGGCCTCGCCTATGGTCACGTTAACAGCCTTCTTCTTAGGCTGTTCACCATCTCTGATTTTGCGGAAACGACAGTCCTTCGCCATATGACCGTCTTTACCGCACACAAAGTAGGTGATGTCCTTCAAATCCTTTTTCTCAGTTTTCTTCTTAAAACTAGTTGTCTTGTTCGGTTTGTTGGATTTGTACTTCTTAGCAACAGTCTTTCTCTGTATGACATTTGCATTGTTCTGGCCAGATGTGCTAGGTGCATCTTTTGCTCTTGCTTTTTCTTCCACATCGAGGGCTGCAATGAGATCCTCAACAGAAATCTCTTCCCTCTTATGTTTCAAGCTAGTAGCAAAATCCCGCCAAGAGGCAGGGAGTTTAGCAACAATGCCCGCAGCCACAAACTTTGGAGGCAACACACAGCCCAAGTGCGCAATTTCACCAACTAGTAGCTGGAGGTCATGAGCTTGTCCGACTATGGACTTAGCCTCATCCATGCTAAAGTCGAAAAACTGCTCACATATGTAGAGCCAGCGACCTGCCTCTGCCTCTGCATATTTGAGCTCTAGTGCATCCCACAACTCTGTGGCGGACTTGAAGTCCATGTACACATCATATAGTTGATCTGCCAGAACAGTCAGAATGCAGCCAAGGGCAGTATTGTTCGCAGTCTCGAACTGCATGTACTGCTCAATCGTAAATGGATACTGCGGGTGGATAACCCACCACAGTCCCAAAGACATGAGCCAAAACTTGACTCTAGTCTGCCATCTACGAAAGTTCTGACCAGAAAACCTCTCAGGTTTCATCGCATCAGAAGCATTAGCCATTTCTGTATAGCAACAAAATTCACAATAAGGTTTCTGGAATGTTGAAAATATAGGCAATATTTTAATTCCAAGTTTTATTTGGAGACAGAAATAATAAACTAATGATGCAAAACTCACGACTAACAGCAAGCTACTCATCATACTTCAGAAATTATACAAGAAAACAATAGAGTAACAAAGTCGAACGTGCGCACGAACGACTTACTTGTTAGCCTGGTGAAAAACAGGAAGCCGCGCAGGCTTGACGCAGTGCAGAACAAAGGTGTTGCAGTGCAGTGAGCGGTCGCGCAGATGCGCTGCCCAGAAACCTTATTGCCGCCCCCGTGCAGGTCTTCACGGCAGCAACGGTCCGGAGATACCGCTCCTCTTCTTCGCGGTGCACGCCGGGAAGAAGAGTCGACGAAGTTCAGACGGCGCAGCACAACAGCACACAAAATTTTGGAGGAAGAGAATGAAGGCAGTCAGGTTCTCACCCTTGCTCTGGACGTCTCCAGGCATACAAATAGACAGACTAGTAACTGACAAGATTTAAAACAGCCAATTACCCACTGGTAACTGACACATTCAACCAGTCATTTACACTAGTAACTGTCTATCATCAAAACCCCAGTAAAGCCTCTAATTCAAACGTTTGAATCTCATTCAAACACAGAGAGAGAGTGGTGCAGATTTTGGCAAAAATAAAGATGGACTTGGTCTGCCACGCGGCGTGCCACGTCACGACACGGTCGCGCGTCGCAAGTCACAAGTCACGCGATTTTCACGCGAAAATACGCGAGTACGCGCGCGCGCGTGCGTGCGCGCGTGTGTGACTGGACAGAGCCATCCTCATACCATCTCTTTCCATATTCAAGGAGTGGGGAGGACTCCACCTTATAAATCGGTCTTCCTCACCCTGCCTTAGCAATATGGTACTAATCATGCATGCTTTGGGATTCGCGAAATGGGCCTTGCTCATTGGGCCAATTTCTAACACTAATTTCCAGTGGAAAGGTTGAACGATCTTGATTTGAGCGAACTCCCAATTCCCTCAAGTTGGTTCGGCCAACAGAAAGAACAACAATATTCTATTATCAAAAAGTGGTCTGAATTTTACAGGGGTGGCGACTGTCTTTTAAAGAGATACAAGGGGTGGAGAATCGGCCAAACACTTGGAGGCCGAATAGGACTTGATTACAAAGCCCTAGGCCCACTTTGACCCGGACTGAGAAAGTGACGTGACTTGTTTCGCAGTTTCCGATCGACTCATAGAGAATTTGGAGGTGAGGCCAGATCCATCTGAAAGAAGACTTCAAGAGCTTTCCATAGAGTACAAGAACACCTTAATCAGACTCCGTTTGTAAAAGTTATGGTAGTTTTAGTAGGTGCCTGTTGGGCTGTCCCGAACCGAATCCGAATTGAGTTCTGAGTTAAATCCGAGTTTGAATTCGGTTGTACATGTGAGAGGTCCGAATTGGGCTTGAAAATCTTGTCCAAATCTTGAGCTTTAAGTTCTTGGGCTTCTCCACTTTTGCTCTCCCACTGCATGGGTTTCTTTCCTCCTTGATCCACTGCATGGGCTGCTTGGCTTTCTCCTTTCTATCCCCATGAGCTTTGAGCTTTTTGTTCTTGGTAGCAAATATAATTATCCTCCTTATGCTTCTCCATTGCTTTGGCTCCGGAATCATCATAATATTCAAACTTAATAATAAACAAGAATTTGACATAAGGTAGTATATCGTTTCCACGAATAGAAGAAAATTCATTAAGAAACAAATTCACCTGATAATATTTAATGCGGCTCAATACTTCTTTCCAGTGAAATAATGTATTTGATTGAAAAGTGCTAAGCATGTGTGTATCCGCATCATGTTCGCTGCAAAACTTCCCTCTTCATCTTTGAACTTGGCAAACACATCTGTAATTTGGAATCGAATTTGTCAGATTCCAAAGAGATTAGAAGAAAGAGTAAAATGAAAAAAAAATCTACACTCGTCATGTAAAAGCTACAAAGAGATATCACAGCTACAATATTAGCACAGGAAGTGTTAATATGAATTGTTGGGTGTAAAATACTAAAGAAAAAGAAAATGAACATGAACATATCACCACGGTGACAGACTGTACCCAGGAAAAAGAAAGCAAAATCTATATTAATTATGCAGTAAAATTTCCTTAGTCCATGATCATTATGCACTGCCCATGATGCTACTACATATTATCTTTCAGCAGGTTTCATCTGGGATTGACAGCTGTGGGAACTAGTACTACAACGCCGTTTGTTTTTTATCCATCCTTATTATAGTCTTCAATACATATATTTATTAGACCATTAATTTTGTAATTATATGTTAATGAAATGAAAATATTTTTTTACGAAAAATATAGTAATATCATTTCCACATGATAAATTCAGATAATTTCGTATATAATAGATGTAAAAGTTTTGAAATGATGACTACACACATTCTATATATAATGACATATGAAAAACTAAGAGTAAAATCATTTCACCTATTCTTGCCTTCAATCTACTCTAGACAAGGTTTTCTTTGTCTCAATTGCAGATTAGCATTTAACTTTGTAGGGTGATCGGTTGGGCTTCAGCTTTTAGCTTCCGGCTTATTTTTCACTATTCATAAATTTCGTCTTTTTTCCTGAACTTTTGGCTTTTTGTTGAGCTTTTTTGCCGGTTCTTTTTTCCCGTATTTGTTTGTATTATATGTAATAGGCTAACATATTTTTTATATTTTTTAATTTTTTTTAAATTTAATTATACTAAATAAGTCTCTGTCAGCTACAGTGTTTTTTTCAGCTAGCTACAGTGCTTTTCAGCCATAAACCACAAAAAATAAGTCCAAATGATCACCACTACGATATAAAGAGTACAATTATTCCGAATTGGACGTATCTTACCTGGTGAAACCTTGTATCCATGTTTACGAAGTAGCTAGATAAAACCACAATGCTACCGTATGAAGATCGCAGTCACTGACATTGGCATTGTTAATTTGAGTTAACAAAAGATTAATCTCCTCTTCAAAAAGATGATTTACGCAAAGACGCTCCAATGCATCGATGAGATGGCTACTCTCGAGCAGGCTACAAGTAGTCGAACTCGTTATCATTTTTGCCACTTCTTTCAGTTTGTCTGCGTGTACCATCCATGTCTGCTAACAACAATACTTTTAAGTGAGCATATCAATTCTCGATTAATGAATCATATGCAGATTAGCAGAGCTTACTTATTTCTTCATTAAATTGGATATTTTACACTCCCTCCGGTTACAAAAGAATATCCCTTTGGACATAGACACGGTCCTCAAAATAGGACTTCGACCACTCATTTATATTGTAATATAATTATAAAATACATTAAAAATATAATATTATGAAAGTAGTTTTTGAATGAAATTGCTAAAAAAACTACTACCGGTTTTTTGGGAACAATAGTCAAATTTCTGACCTTTGTGAGACCTTGTGATTTGCTTGAAGATTCAAGCTCTGCCCGGCGAGGCCGTCTTCTCCAGTAGTGGCGGTGGCAACAAGTTAGGGTTTGGGGTTCATTGGAGCCCCCATACTTAGAGGAAGGCCGGGGCAACGAAGGACCGGTGTTGAGTGATGGCGGTGGTGAGACGACAGTGGCGCCATTGGCCGCAGGCTTGGGGGAGAGCGGTAGGCAGTGGTGGTCAGGGGAGAAGACAAGAACAAGATAATATTAGAAGGCAGTGGCAAATCTAGTGCTGGTAGCCGATGGAGACTAGGAAGGAGGGCGGTGGCGGCGGCGATGATGAACGACGCAGTGGGCGATGGAGGTGGTGGCCAGTGGCAGCACAGCTGTGTGCAAGGAGGCAACAGGGGCGGGAGAGGCAGATGGAGGGTGGGCCTCATTGGTGCGAGTGGCACTAGTGAGGTGATGGGTGGTGGTGTGCAGGTGGCAGCGGGGAAGGGGGAGGCGTGAGGTGCTAGGGTTGGCTGATTGGGGGTGGGTTTGGCTTGTATAGAAATTGGGGAAGGATTAGGACCGTTGGATGGAGATCATAAATGACTGATTTTGTGAGTTGAATCAGTCAAATTTTTGTGATTAATGCATAGATAAACCCCTTTTGAAATAAATCTACACGTGCGATTTTCCAAAATATTTAAAAATATATCTCTATACAAAGTTAGAAAGATTGACTACACACATTCTAAAATAACACCATTTTATGACTAGGAGGAGTAATAGTTACTAGGCAGGGACGTGAGACACAAGGGTATGCGGAGCTGTGTGCGGCCATCGACTAGTATTTACCACATAGAAGACGTAACAGCTTTTCACCATTTATGCGCATTGTATATATGTAAATCTATTTGTGGCTAATTGGAACCATTTTCCAATTACCAACAAGTTAGAGGAATATTATGAAAAATTGTAACAGCCAGTTACAGCACTTTTTAGCCATAAGGACAGTCTCAGTGCTTCACGTAGGATAGTGTCTATGACATTAATTAGATTGTCATGTAGGAGTTTTAGATGATGTGGCGCTATATTAAATAAGGGAGAGAAGAAAAAGAGGAAGAAACTGGGTCTCATGCAAGACCTAGTTTCTATGAGAAAACCAATGCAATAGACACTACCAAATTTTGCATTGGAGAGATGGTGGTATCTTCATGATAGATGGAGAAAAATTATGATTGGTGGAGAGGAGAGAGAGATTTTGATGCTTAATTAATTGCTTGGGTTATAAATAGACATGGTGCATTGGAGATAATAGTGTTTAAAGTAGTGTCTATATGACATGGTATAGATAGAAACTACTTAAATGGTTTCTGCACTGGAATTGCCTTAAGCTACTAAAAAAAGCTCTTTTAAGCAGGATATTAGTTTGTCACTCTTGTTTGATAGACTGCAATACCGATCATACGGCTGCTAAATGAACAGAGAGATTTGATTGGTACCTGACATCTACAGACAGTAAAAAAAGGCTATACCAATCATAAAAGTTGCCGTGCAGAACTCCATTGTTGCCATATACATTGTACTTCCAAGTTTTCAAGCTTTATTTGAATAATTAAACCGGCACGCTGACAGCTAAATATGGTGGCGATCGACCAATTGCAACGTTGACGTGTACGGAAAACATCGCTTATGTACACACGTGAATCATAAACTAATTATTATAAGTTATAATATGATGACAGTTTCCATTAACAATCAATCACAAAATATAATTATAGAAACGGTTACCTAGTTAATTTCTTTCAAGAACGGACACATCTAAAGAGGCTAACACGATGATGTTCAAGGAACATTACGCAAGGCCGCAAGGGATGTCTTCCTTAGATTAGGGTGGTGATCGGTTCGGCTGAAAAGCTCATGGCTTATGGCTGAAAACACTGTAGCTGACTGAAAAAAACACTGTAGCTGACAGAGGCTTACACTATTACAGAAAGGCTAATAGTAGACGCCAAATCACAGACGGTTTTGTGAAACCGTCTGTAATGTACACTATTACAGACGGTTTTAATTTGAAGGCCGTCTGTGGTATTTGTGGCGGGAAAAAGGAGTATCACAGACGGTTCTTACTGATGAACCGTCTGTGATACTGGAATATCACAGACGATTTTTATTAAAAACCGTCTGTGATAATCTGGGAATATCACAGACGATTTTTATTAAAAACCGTCTGTGATAATCTGGGATTATCACAGACGGTTTTTTATTAAAAACCGTTTGTGTTGTTTCGACTATCACAGCCAGTTGTTGTTAAGAACCGTCTGGGAATGTTCACAGACGGTTTTTTACAAGAACCGGCTGTGATGTCCCTTTGTCTGTCATAATCTAGATCAGAGGTTAATATATAAGTACACATTGCTTCTAATAACTTAACTACAGAACTACTGAGAGAAGAGGTCACAAATTTAAGGCAAATTTATTAATTTCAATTAGAGGCAAAATTATTACAAAAGTCGCACAGGTAAAGAGTTTCCCAGATTGTATTCTTTTGGGCTTCGTAAGCTTCTTCTTCAACTTGGGGACTTGGAGGATCAACCGCTAAATTCTCGAACGCCGTTAAGATTGCCCTTGTCCTCAGCACTTCCTCGTGCAGCCTGGGCAAATGATCAGCAGCATCCATAATGTTGTACAGGATAGCATGAAAAGATTCCTCAGAATCTGCCGTTTCTGCTTGATCGGCAAGGCTATCCATCAGTCTCTGCAATGCGTGTAGAGCTTCTTCCGCATTGCGCACATTGTGGAGAAGAACCAAGGTGAGGGCTGTTTCCCTTTCTTGAGCGGCAGCGAGACGCCTCCGTCGACGGCGGAGGATCAGGTCAAGCTGACGGATGCAAGAAAGTCGGGGAAGGAGAGCAGGGCGGGTGCGGAGAAGCTGCTCCAGATGCAAATTGCTGGCCGCCTGTGTAAGGTTCCGGCCGAACAATTCGTGATGAACAGATGAGAGGAAGGAGATGATCACAAGAACAGTAGTAGAAGCCATGTTGTATTGTATATTGTATTGTACGTACGTAGAAGAGACCTGGATTAGGAGCGCATATTTAACCTTTAGCACAAATGGTTCGTATACCCAAACATTAATGATATAGACGCTTCGTATAATGATCGAGAGACGTTAATTAGACGATCGAAACACGAAGCGTTCTGGCATCGAACACGCGCGAAGCGTTCTGGTATAAAGCTTATCACAGACGGTTTTTAGTTAAACACCGTCTGTGATAATTTATTATCACAGACGGTTTTTAGTTAAACACCGTCTGTGATAATTTATTATCACAGACGGTTTTTAGTTAAAAACCGTCTGTGATAATGACTACGGCATTTATTGCGCTGCTCAGACCGCATCGTCTTCATTTCGATCCAGATCTAGCCACTGCTGCGCACTTTTTCACTCGGGAGGAAGCTAGAGCGATTTCAGGCCAGTTAATTTGGTGGGAAGAGGCAGAGATTGAGCTTTGAATTAAGATTCAGACTTTCCTGGTTGCTGTAGATATGGTTAGTAATGAAATTTATTTATTTTTAATTGCATTACAATTTAGGTGTAAGTAATCCATGAGTGGTTATTGAAGATGGTTAATTAATTTGCAAAATTGTTGGTTATATAATAGCGATTGTGTTTGTAATATGAATTGAGCTAGGAAATTAAGTCTCAATATAATAAATGTGGCCGGTATATATGTAGTTATAATTAGTTATTCTAGATTTTAATACTAAGTTGTTATATATGTACGTAACGTAGGACCGAAGTTGGATGTATGCCGCGAGCCGTGTGAGTGAAGAGTACATTAATGGTGTTTCTGCTTTTATAAGAGCCGCCGAGGAGGATATGTTGAATAAGGGGGTGGAATATATGTGCTGTCCATGCACTGACTGCGAGAATTTGAAGATGTTTAAGAACCGAGGGCAAATTGAAGCGCACTTGATTCGGAGGGGTTTCAAAAAGGATTATACGTGTTGGACCAGTCATGGCGAAGTGAATGATCATATGCCGCCGGATGACATCGGCGGTGAAGTGAATGATGTGCCCCCGGATGACATCGCAGGTGAAGTGAATGACATGCCGCCGGCTGATGTCGATTGTGGCTCGGATTCGGATAGGTTGCACGATGATAATCTGGATCAGATGCTTTGCGATGTAGAAGAGAACTATGATGAGAGAGAGAGTATGTTAAATTCCGTGGCTTGATGGAGGACTCAGAGAAACCTTTGTACACGGGCTGCAAGTACACGAGGTTGTCGGGCGTGCTTGAACTGTTGAAATTGAAGGCAAGCAACGGTTGGTCCGACAAGAGTTTTACGGCGCTGCTAGGTCTTTTAGCGGACATGCTTCCGGAGGGAAATGAGTTGCCTAAAACCACGTATAAAGCCAAGAAGGTTCTTTGTCCGTTGGGAATGGAAGTAGAAAGAATACATGCATGCCCGAACGACTGTATCCTCTACCGTAAAGAGTATGCAAACATGCATGTATGTCCGGTGTGCAACACATCCCGATACAAACGTAACAATCAATCAGATGATGGCGAGGGAACAGAGGCGAAGAAAGGACCTCCTGCTAAGGTGGCATGGTATTTTCCTATAATTCCCCGTTTGAAAAGGTTTTATGCAAATCCAAAGGAGGCAAAACTGCTGCGTTGGCACTCGGAGGAGCGCAAGAAGGATGGAATGCTAAGACACCTTGCTGATTCCGCGCAGTGGAGAAACATCGATAGGAGTTTTGCAGAGTTCGGTGCAGAACCAAGGAATATAAGGTTTGGACTGAGTACAGATGGAATGAATCCATTCAGTAGCATGAGCAGCCGACATAGCACATGGCCCGTGACTCTCTGCATCTATAACCTTCCTCCTTGGTTGTGTATGAAGCGAAAGTACATTTTGCTGTCGATACTTATCCAAGGGCCAAAACAACCTGGGAATGATATCGATGTGTTCCTAGCACCGTTGGTGGAAGATCTAAAAGTACTGTGGAACGAAGGGGTACAGGTATGGGATGCATACAAACGAGAGAACTTCACTCTGCGCTCCTTATTGTTCTGCACCATAAATGATTATCCTGCCCTTGGTAACTATCGGGCCATAGTATAAAAGGTGCCAAAGCTTGTACTCACTGTTTAGATGGTACCGAGAGTGTGTGGCCGAGACACTCACGCAAAACCGTCTACATGCGTCACCGCCGGTTCCTTCGGAGGGCTCACCCATACCGCAAGATGAAGAAACAATTTGACGGAGAGAAGGAAGACGGTTCAACTCCAAAGCATTTAAGGGGACGCGAGGTTTATGATATGGTTAAGGATTTAGATGTTGTCCTCGGAAAGGGACGTAAATTGAGGGCTCATGAGAAGAACACCTGGAAGAAGAGATCAATATTTTGGGACTTACCTTATTGGGAGTACCTAGATGTGCGGCACTGCATCGACGTCATGCACGTAGAAAAGAATGTGTGCGACAGCTTGATTGGTCTCTTACTGAACATCCGTGATAAAACAAAGGATGGCGTCAACGCACGGCTTGACTTGGCTGATATGCACATCAGGCCTGAGTTAGCACCGACATGCACTGATAATGCACGAACGTACCTTCCCCCTGCGTGTTACACTCTGTCCAAGGCTGAGAAAACAGAACTGTGCCAGTGCTTGCATGGTGTCAAAGTTCCGTCTGGTTACTCCGGCAACGTGAAGAAACTTGTTTCGATGCAAGATTTGAAGTTAAATGGCATGAAGTCTCATGATTGTCATGTGCTGATGACACAGATGCTCCCTATTGCAATTAGAAATATTTTGCCGATCAAAGTCCGAGAGACAATCATGAGGCTATGTTATTTCTTTAACACAATTGCTCAGAAGGTCATCGATCCCGAAGGACTAGATGCTCTGCAGGACGAGGTGGTGATGACTCTATGTCACCTTGAAATGTATTTCCCTCCTTCGTTTTTCGATATCATGATCCATCTCATTGTTCACGTTGTGTGGGAGATAAAAATGTGCGGGCCCGTATTCCTACGTAGCATGTACCCATTTGAGAGGTTCATGGGAATTCTCAAGTCCTACGTACGGAATCGTTCTCGGCCGGAGGGCAGCATCGTCGAAGGTTATGCAAGCGAAGAGGTCATTGAGTTTTGTGTCGATTATATGGCTCAGATTCAACCGATAGGTGTCTCTCAATCTCGTCATGAGGGGAGGCTGAAGGGTCTCGGAACTATCGGAAGGAAAGCAATCACTCCAGATATGGACATGTATACTCAAGCCCATTTCACGGTGTTGCAACACATGACTGAACTGGCGCCTTATGTGGACCAGCACAAGGGTGCTTCGGCAACAGAATCCGGAGCGGCCGGATGTTTGGATCATGAGGCAACACAACCGTCGGTTCAACCAATGGTTGAAGGAGCAAATCGCTAGGAGCTCGCCGAGTGAGACGCTGACATGGTTGGCAAAAGGGCCGACATTTACAGTTGTGACATGGCAAGGATATGACATAAATGGGTACACATTCTATACGCAGTCTCAGGATGTCAAGAGCACTAACCAGAACAGCGGTGTCCGCATAGATGCATTCAGTACCGATGGGTCGAGAAACTCGTACTATGGCTTCATAGAAGAGATTTGGGAGCTCGACTATGTGGTTTTCAAGATCCCCTTATTTCGCTGCCGTTGGGTGCATCTCCCACAGGTGAAGGTTGACAAGTACGGTGTCACGACCGTGGACCTCCAACGTGTCGGGTACAAAGATGAACCATTCGTACTCGCCAATCAAGTTGTTCAAGTTTTCTATGTAACCGACCCGGCAAATAAGAAACGCCATGTAGTTCTTCATGGAAAAAGGAGAATTGTCGGAGTGGAGAATGTAGTGGACGAGGAGGAATACAATCAATTTGACGAGTTACCTCCTTTTGGAAATGGCATAAGGGTCGACGATGAACAACGTGACGAAACTAGTTACGTACGCATTGATCATGATGAAGGGCTAATTTTTAAAGGAAATAAGCAAGTACAATAAGAATGTATATGTGAAAATGTGTGATAATTTTGAGATGTATATGTGAAAATGTGTGATGTAGTCAATTTTGAGATGTATATGTGGAAATGTGTGATGTAGACAATTTTGAGATGTATATGTGAAAATGTGTGATGTAGTCAATTTTGAGATGTATATGTGAAAATGTGTGATGTAGTCAATTTTGAGATGTATATGTGAAAATGTGTGATGTAGTCAATTTTGAGATGTATATGTGGAAATGTGTGATGTAGTCAATTTTGAGATGTATATGTGGAAATGTGTGATGTAGTCAATTTTGAGATGTATATGTGAAAATGTGTGATGTAGTCAATTTTGAGATGTATATGTGAAAATGTGTGATGTAGTCAATTTTGAGATGTATATGTGAAAATGTGTGATGTATTTGAGAATGACAAAATGTATCAAGAAATACACTGTGTGAATGCAGCTGGTTAGTGTTGTATATGAATGCAGCTGTTTGGTAGTTGATATGAATGCAGCTGTGTAGTTATTGGTGGTCTTAATTGCAACAGCCGGCAAAGGCTTATCACAGACGGTTCTAAATTTAGAACCGTCTGTGATAACATATCACAGACGGTTTTAAGTTTAGAACCGTCTGTGATAGTAAACTATCACAGACGGTTTTTAACTCAAAAACGTCTGTGATATGTTATCACAGACGGTTCTAAGTTTAGAACCGTCTGTGATAATCGTCCTACATATACCCTCTCGCTAGGGTTTTCCGTGTGCGCTGCAGTTATTCGATTAATTCTAAATCCCGAGCCCGTTGTCGCCGCCGCCTCCCCGAGCCCTCGCCGGCTGCCTCCCCCAGCCCTCGCCGGCCGCCTCCCCGGACGAAGACGTCGCCGCAGCCTCCTCCTCCTCCGTTGCCTCCTCCCCCTCCGTCGCCGCCGCCTCCTCCTGCGTCGCCGCCTCCTCCTCCTCCGTCGCCTCCCCGAGCCCGTCGCCTCCTCCCCCTGCGTCGCCGCCGCCTCCTCCTGCGTCGCCGCCTCCTCCTCCTCCGTCGCCTCCTCCTCCTCCGTCGTCGTCGCCGCCTCCTCCTCCTCCTCCTCCGTCGCCGCCGCCTCCTCCTCCAGCGTCCCTAAGGTCACCAAAACCGTAAGGTCATCAAATCCCTCCCCGAGCTTCATGCTTACTGTTAGTGTTTAGGGTTGATGCTTGATGCTTCATACTGTTATGGTTAGTTGCTTAGTACATATTTAGGGTTGATTCTTCATGCTTACTGTTAGTGTTTAGGGTTGATGCTTGATGCTTCATACTGTTATGGTTAGTTGCTTAGTACATATTTAGGGTTGATGCTTCATGCTTACTGTTAGTGTTTACGGTTGATGCTTGGTATATATTACATTGGTACATTGTTTACTGCAGTAGCTTAATTAGTTTGCTATTTGGTACATACTACATTGGTACATTGTTTACTGCAGTTGCTTAGTTTACATTGGTACATATTGCTTGTTGTGTTAGTATATAGTATATAGTATATAGTACATAGTATATAGTTTGAAATCATTTGGGTCCCCCTTCCCTCTACTCCTCTCCTCCCTTCTCCCCCTTCCCTCTACTCCTCTCCTGATCTCTTTCTAGTGTATCTGGATAAAGAAATCTTGCGATTATTGCAAAAGATACATTGACCATTTGGGTGGAAAGAAATACATTGTGTCGTCAGGCTCATGACTGCCAATTTGAAGCATAGCGTAGCATCCGAGGCACATCCAAGGCCTGCAGCTGTGTCTTGAGGAATCCCAAGAGCTGGTCTTCAGATGTGGCATTCCTCAAACTATAAATTATGAATCTTATTCTCATAACCCATCTGAATACCAGCTCTTGGCATTCCTCAAGACACAGCAGCAGGCCTCGGATGTGCCTCGGATGCTATGCTATGCTTCGAATTGGCAGTCATGCGCCTGACGAAACAGTTGATCTTTCCACCCAAATGCTCCATGTATCTAGACAAAAAACAGCAAATGAAGCAAGTGACATACTATAGTGTTCCCGTTCAATGAACCGGATACACAGTTTGTGTCATTTGCTTCATAGACCTTTGTTTAGGGACTTTGCTATTTGGTTTATAGTTTTAGCAACTAAAGTAGGTGCTAGGATAGTCACTTTGTTTAGAGACCTTGTAGTAATAGTATTACAAAATTCAAGGAAATTTTAGTACAGATTACTTTCTCATCTTATCTTAATAGACCCACAAAATGAGCAACATGGCACCCACGCATTCTTCAACATCATCGCCGGAGGCGTCCGCTCCAACATCAAGACGCCAAGGAAGAGGGCTATCAAAGAAGCCTGAGGGCCGACAGATCATCACAGCGGTGAATGCATCTGGGGTCCCTATCCTTCCTCGAAAAGCAGTAAACGCATTCCGAACCATGCTCAGAGTAGTTGCACGAGAACGAATTGAGATCACATACAATTCGTGGAAGAACGTGCCTGACACTCGGAAACGTGAGCTGTGGACCGAAATTTTGGCATCGTTCGAGTTCCCAGAAGAACACCTGGACGCTATGCAACAACAAACCTACAAAGCGGCGTGCAAAGCATGGAAGAACTTCAAGAGCACGCTTGTCAAGAAATACGTGGAGACGGACGAAACGCCTGTTCATACATACCCATTCCTGGAACCACAATGGGAAGAGTTCAAGGCGATGAAAACGACTGAAGATTTCAAAAGTACAAGTGTGGCGCACAAGGCCCTCCAGGGAAAAAATACACACCCTCACAGACTTGGCACAGCTGGGTATGCGGGTAAAATCGCGCAGTGGATCAAGGAGGATGAGCTGGCAGCTGCACAGGACATCGCCCCGCCGTTTTCCAATATCCCGGACGACCGCGCTCGAAATTGGATTAGAGCAAGGTCATCTACAACGACATCAGGGGACATCACCTTTCGAAACCCTTCAGACCAGCAAGTGACCGAGCGCCTGGTAAGATATCGATCGAACTACGTAGCTTGTAATTACTCCACAACTTCGTACGAATTGAAATGACATGTCGTGCTCTTGCAGGAAGAGCTGAGTTTTCAATCTACCCTGGGATCATTCCAGGGAACAAGGGAGAATGATATGCTCTCCGTGGCCCTGGGAAACAAGGAGCACCCGGGCCGTACGAGAGGCCTTGGGCTTTACGTTCCTTGGAAACATGGTTTCCAAGATGACTCCAACATGTATCGGCGCAGGAAGAGAAACAAAGCCGAGCGTGACGCACAGCTACGAGAAGAGCTCAAGGCATCTCTTAAAGAGGAGATACTGGGTTCGATGGCTGATATAATCAGAGATGAGGTGCGGAAACAGACAGAAAGTCAGCAGGCCGCCACCGCCGCTCCTGTGCTAGCTAGCCCGCACAACCATCCGAGTAGCTGCGCGTCCAATCCGACGCAAACCCAGTCCAAATTTCCTGTGGACGACATCCTGGTAATAATTATTACCTCTCGAATGCTTGCTCCATTGGTAGGCCTATTCGAGTAGCTAATTTTGTATCGTTATGTAGGAGCCTACGACATGCAGGCTCCAAGTGAGATATGGCTCCATTCCCTTGTACGCTGCTTGGGGCCAGGCATATTCGTCTGGTATCGGGGCCATGGTGCACGGTCAAGCTTTAGCGCCAGGCTTCGCAAAAGTTAATGTGGATGGTGTGTATGCCAATTTTGAGGTGGTCCCGCTACCGAAGCCCCCCAACGACGAGATCGTGAATCTAGGACAGGCCATTGGAACATTCATCCAGTGGCCCAAAACCGACATCTCCCTGGAGGCTTCTTCACCGGTGGCAGGACCAGAAGTGCAGTACGAACCACAGCAACTTGCACTGGTGCCATCTCCACACGGGCAGTGCGAACCACAGCTACCTGCACCGGTGCTATCTCCACGGGTGCTATTCTCGCCAGAGCAACTTGCACCGTCTATACCTTTACAGTCGACTAGCATAAAGTCGACCCACAATCGAGGCAGTGGCCAGGGCAAATCAAAGACGAAGGATGATGACGAATTCCCGTCCATGCCATTGGCCCGCAAATTCGTGCTAGCTCAGCCGATGGTAGTCCAGGAAGAGCTCCAAAAACTAGGACTTGGTTGCCAAAGATTCCACCTTTGGTATATGGAAGTGTCCAATAAGCCAGAGGCAGAACGGCGCTCAGGTATAGCTGTCAAATTCAAGCTGGAACATTTCTTGCACGAAGCTCAGGACTGTGTCTTCACGGTGACCTTTGACGATATATTTCATCTTTTCACGCTCAACGCTCTCGACGCCTCACTCGTTCGATGCTGGACGCTGTAAGTCTGTACAATCAAAGTCTCTGTTCACGTAATACCGATATATGTCACAATTTGTTGCTTTCCTATGTTATATATAGATTCATGCTGATCGAAGCTAGATCATCGAAATCACAAATTGGTTTCCTGGACCCACGCTTGGTCGCCATTGATACCATCATGGAGAATGCATCCTTCGTCGAGGACTATATTACAAAAGCACTGCTGGCTCACCAAGATAAGGAATTTGTTCTTATGCCATACAATGAGAATTTTCATTGGATTTTAATTGTAATTATACCAAAATGGAACAAGGCTATATACCTTGATTCTCTAAGTAAGAACAAATTCAAGTACACAGCTATCGCCCGAATACTCGATAGGTACGTACATTGTACATTGTACTCTTTCTTTCCTTCCGAATAACTAATCTAACTTTTTCGAATAACGAAGGTCGTTCGCCACATACGTTCAACAAACACGTGACTCGACGACAGGGGCCAAGGCCTTGAAACATGATCGCAAGTTTCGGGTATTCGCTAGCTACACATTAATTAATCATATACAACACATAGTAGTAATGCCACTTGATTTAACACATTATATTTTTTGCAGTGCCACCAGCAGGAGCCGGGCAACACATGTGGATACTACATGTGCCACCATATGAGACTACTCCTCGATTCCACCAAGATCACTAATTCTAAGGTTTGTCAATCTTCCCACATTTATTTCATACATGTCAGTTTTATATATGTGCGCGTTGATATTCCTATCGACAGGCTGCGTCCATCTCTACATCTGCATTGACACAGCCGGATTTTGCAAAAATTCGAGGAGAGCTCATTTGGTTTTTGTGGTCAAAAGTCGTAAGATCAGATGGAGAGTTCCACTGCCCAGAATGATTTTTTATTGTAATTCTAAGTGCAAATACAGTGTAGATCTTTTACAATTGTGTATTTGTTAATGGATATTTTATTTCAACTCAATGAATTGATTTGCGAAATGGATGCTTTATGTTTGTGAAATGAAGTGCGTTGTCAATTGGATGTTTTATGTCTGTGAAATGAATTGAGATGTGAAATGTATCTGAAATGAAATGAGATGTGTGAGTTGTATATGTTTATGTCTGTGATTATCTGCTTGTTTCAGAGGGCATGGCTAGCATTTCCTGAGGCTAGCTATAAACAGAAATAGTTTCTGCTGGGGGGAGGAGTATCACAGACGGTTTGTCATTAAAAACCGTCTGTGATTATGCGATATCACAGACGGTTTGTCATTAAAAACCGTCTGTGATTATCCGATATCACAGACGGTTTTGTACTAAAAACCGTCTGTGATTATCCGATATCACAGACGGTTTTTTTAAAAAACCGTCTGTGATATCGGATAATCACAGACGGTTTTTAGTACAAAATCGTCTGTGATATCGGATAATCACAGACGGTTTTTAATGACAAACCGTCTGTGATATCGCATAATCACAGACGGTTCAAAAACCGTCTGTGATAACTTGGATTATCACTGACCCATAATTTCAGACGGTTCAGAAAACCGTCTGTGATGACGTTTCTGAACCGTCTGTAATGTGGATTTCTGTAGTAGTGTTATTTAGCATAATTAAATTTAAAAAAATTTAAAAATATAAAAAATATGTTAGCCGATTACGTATAATACAAACAAATACGGGAAAAAAAAGAACCGGCAAAAAATCTCAACAAAAAGCCAAAAGTTCAGAAAAAGACGAAACTTATGAATAGTGAAAAATAAGCCATAAGCCGAAGCCGAGTTGATCAGGGCCGAATCTACCCCTGATCCATCACTAAAGTAGGTTATTTCAACCACTAATTTCTATTACTATATGTCCTTATAAATTACAGAAAGAAATACATATTATGATATTATATTTCATCAAAAATCTATTACTACCGAGTTCTTGCAGTCAACCTATAAACCTTTCTTGGTTATATATGCTTCCCGGCGGACGTCCGATTGAAGCAAAAACATCGGATGCTCCACTGCCCTCGCACTCCACACCCGCTCTCCACACCTCTTCCTCCCGATTGTTCCAATTGTTTTTCATTGTTGCTGACAAGGTTTTATTTTTGTCAAAGTAGTGTTCATATTTGTTGCATCAATAGTTCTCATTCGTTGCACTTTTTCCGTTGTGTTTTATGTTTGTTGCATCGATCGGAGTAAAAATTTGTTGGAAGCTCGGGAAATTGTTATGCTTCATGAATTTTTGGTCGCGCTAGATCAAACGGCTAAGATGGATATCTTTAATTAGCATCCGACTCGAGGCGTCCTATGATTTTGCTCACTCGAGAGTCCAGACGTCCCAGCGCTAGACAGTTCCAGCCTTTCTTACATATTGATGGCCTGTTTCACTGCATGCATTCTATAGGACTAGTCGACGATGACTTTTTTCAATAATTGAGTTAGCAATATGGTTTGCTTGTAGGACCAGTGTGGTAATATAGGAGGGTGAATGGTGCATTCAAATTTTTCTCTAATTATTCATCTAATTTTTACTCCAATAGCTACAAGAAGTTACAAAAAACAAGAAGCCAAAAATCCAAAAAATCTCGATGCTACAATAATTTCAGCCTGTGAATAGTGAAAATAGCACTATTTCAAATAAAAAATCATAAAACTTTTGATCCATAGATGTAAAAGACTTGAAACTTAAACCAGTACTAGATCATGACATTAAGAACCTATCCCGACCAATAATCTTAAAAGAACTTAAGAGAATTAGATTTTTTGATTCATGAATCTCTGTTGCACCAAAACCAGACGAAAACCTAAAATTGAGTTAACTCTTAAACCAAAACTCCAATCACTTGAAATTTGGTATGCACCTTTTGTAGGATGTCATGGATATATTCCAATCAAAGAAATCAAGAAAATCGTTGTAACATCCTAAATTATAGGGAATTCAAAAATGAGTACAATTTAAAACTTTTTGCGTGCATCTTATTTTCATGGCTTTTAATCGGAGTTTCTTTGCAAAAATGACTTGTTAGTACAAACTTTTGGAAAAGAAATATGCAATAGATAGAATTCAAATTGAATTGAAAATCGAAAATGAAAAGATGATCCATAAAGTAGCATAGGAGAATTTACATTAGAAACCATTTCAAAAACTCAAAAATAAGTTCATGTAACTGGAAATAAAAATTTGAGTATTTTTAAACATTGTGAGGCCTTGTGGAGGTCACCCCATGGTTGTGATAAGTAATTGATTTTTGGATTAGAGTTTTGTGGAGTTGAGTTTGATTTTTGAGGATTTTTACAAAAGATCGCATTTTGTCTGACGACTTTATGGTTTACGAGTTAGTCTGGACAATGAGTTCTGGAGATCGGCAGATCCGATTGGCAATTGTTTGAGGATGACAGAACGACCACAGTGCAGTCGTAGCTAGTCAATAGTCATAGACTTTGCGATCAGTAGTCATAGACTTTGCGGTTGATAGTCGTAGACTTAGTGATCTGTTGTGTTGGTTGTAGCGATTTGTTGTGATGGTCGTAGGCTTTAGGGTAGGTGCTCGTTGGCTTCGAGTGACTTATTTCTTAAGCACATGAATACTCATGTCAGACCAACCAACGGTCTGACCGGCCTGTGCTTGGCGGTCAGACTAGATTCTCTCGTTGGGCTAAGGTTATTCTCTGGAATTCTTGGGGTTTTGGTCATGGTTTGACCTGTGTGTTGTTGCTAGTGTGCACATGGATTATTGTTTGGTCCTAGATTTTGGATTAGTAATTTGGGTGCATATATTTTGCATTGCACATTGTATGGATGAATTGCACAAATTGATGTCTTTGTGTATTGTGCAGTGCTACATGACGGTTTGCTTGTTGGTGTTGGTTGCAAGACTTCAGAGGTAGGTTATAGTGAGACATAGGAAGACCCGGACTAGGCACAGTGTGGTGCTGAGGTCCAAAACGGCCAGGGAGATGCTGAAGATGACTGAGGCTTGCGGGGTGGTTGCAAGTCGGCACGATGAGGAACCGAAGCGGGAGCTACCAATGATGGACATGATAGGCAACGACAAGGTGGACCGAGAGTAGGCATAGGGAGGATTTGAGGTCTAGATGGTCGAGGAAGTCGGGTGCTGTCATGTGTGAGAAGAGGCATGTGGTGTGTCAAGTGACTTGGGTCATTTGCAATCTAGGATGGTTCGGTGGGATCCGTACACGTGAGAGGCTTGATGGCAAGCCATTAGGGCCATGTGGAGGATGGTGAAGCATGGGTGATGTTTCGTGGAAAAGGAAGTGGGAAGTTTCATGGAAGACAGTAGAGCGGTATTTTGGTAAATTACCCAATACTGGTCGTGTGTGAAACCATAGCATTGGCCTAAGTGGTTTAGGTCTTGTATGTGCTAAAAATATGAAGTGGATCTGGTTTTGATTCACTAATGGGTTAATGATTGTATGCCGCTTTGAGAAGAGTGCGTGAGAAAGTAAAACCTGGTGTTAGGAGGGGTTAACGGGTTATCACCAGTTTGGCCTAATGGGTGGATCCTTTAGGTTTTGGTTCAGGTTGGAGCTTATAAAAGGGGAGAGAAGCGAGAGCTAGGGTTTGGGATGGCTGGCTAAGCCTTTTGTTGGCTAGCTCCTCCTCCCTTCCATGGGAGATAGATTAGAGTGTGTGTGCGCGCGTTCTAGGCTTAGAGCTCTATCCTCCTGAGTGGAGTGGCTATAAAACCGATCATCTCAAGTGAGCAATACATCAATATTTTGTATCTTCTTGAATTCATCTTGTTGATTGAGTTGCTCTTGTTTCGGTTGGTTTAATCTTTCTTCTGATTTTCTATTGATCTTGCTGTGCCATGGACATGAATGAGATAGAGATAATGTCTAGAGATCGATCTTCAATCATCTAGGCACTTCAATAGCAAGTTCATCAAGAAATCATATTTTTACTTGATTTTGGCCCCCGTCGAGCAATTTCTTGATCCAAGGTCTTTTGATTTGATGCCTTCGGTGATCTTATTTGCTGTGACATGGGGGAACATGCGCAAAGCCAACTTGGCTATCTTCTACCCACGAGCAAAATCTGATCATCGATTTGGTTTTTAGTTCTTGGTTGGTGTGTGCTACATTAAATTGCAAAAAGGTCTCAAATTTGTCATGGATTTTTTGATCCAGGAATGAAATAGCTTCCTGAAACCTAAAGAAACATGTGTACAAAGTTTCATGGCTTTGGGTTTAGTCGATCGAAAGTTCTGTCGATTTTGGTTCTCATAATCGACTGAAAACCATGTTTTTCTATTGGAAATGGTAGTCCACAAGTCTTGTAGCATTAGTACCACGGTCCCTGGTTTTTTACTACTCTGGTCGTGTTTCGACTTGGTTCGACCACCTTGGGTTTCGACCGCCTACAGGTCGACCACTCACTGGTAGTTGTTCTCACTAATCGGATTTTAACCTGCCTAAAACACTCAGGTTTGTGCTCAAATCTTGGACCACGCTAGTTTTCAACCATTCATTGGTCTTTGACCACGTTGGCTTTTCAACCACTCGCTAGTCTTTGACCATGTAGGTTATGATAACATCGGTCTTCGACCGCATTGGTTTTCGACAACCCGTTGGTCCTCAACCACATTGGTCTTTCAGCCACTCACTGGTGATCGACCATGAAGGATTCGGCCACTGAATGGTCCTCGACCATGTTGGTCCTTCAACCGCTCGCTGGTTTTTGACATTCTCTAGTTGTTGACCACTCAAGTCATATTTCGACCACGTTGGTTTTCGACCACTCTATGGTCATTGACCACTCGAGTTGAATTTCGACCACGTTGGTTTTGACCACTCCATGATTGTTGACTACTTGAGTTGTAACTCGACCACGTTGGTTTTTTGAACGTTCACTGATTGTCGACCACACGAATCATTTTCAGCCCACGTTGTCTTCTGACCAGATGTGGCAGTACCGTAGAAACAATAGTGGTAGTACCACACCTAAAATTTTGCATAGTGGCTTAGCTCTGAGTTTCTCTAGATTTTGAGTAGAGTTCCTATCCGAATCTTTATAGCTTTGTAGCTATCGAATCAAAGGATAAGTGAATGCTTGGGGGAATTTTAAGGCACCATTCACCCCCTCTGTTGCCATCTTTGGTCCTATAATTGGTGTTAGAGCAACGTTTGCTCTTTGGTTGATCTTTACCGATCATGAGCATGACAAATAATAGGGAATCTTGTGAGCTTTTCTTTGCATCTTGCCGAGATGTTTGCCAATGATGTTCTTTGTGACAAGAGGCTGGAAATCGCCTAGAGAATGATTTTATTTACGAGAAACCACAAGTATGAGCTTTGTGATACATTCTTTACCTTTGATTGTTCAAGTTTCCAGGAGAAGAAGCTTTTGGAGTACACAGATGATGACGATGATGATATTGACAAGGAGAACGAGCTTCGATTCATCATGAGCAAGGTAAAACCTCATGTGACCTTGGCTTTGTCCAAGATGAATATACTTGCTCTTAGAGATAATATGAGATACCTAAATGATAAGAATGATAGATTGCTGATGATGATTTTGCTAGGTTGGAATGTCATTTTATCATGTGTAGGTTGTGAGTCTTTGCGTGTGGATGCTGAAATTTTTAATACTTCTCTTGTATGCTTAAAATTTGAAAATGAGAAATTAAAATTGACTCACTGCACATATGTAGAGGAGCTTGAGATTGCTAGAACTGAAATTAGTAAGCCAAGTGCTTTTTCATAATTCATGTATAGCTTCGAGTGTTTCACCTACTATTTGCCTAACTTCTCTTGATTTTTATACTAGCTATGTTCATCATGTAGATCTAATTCATTCCTTGCTTGCATTTTTCATCTCTTACATAAATTGTCTTTCTTTGAGAGATGGTATAAATATTTTGAGGAGAGAGCACGATTATATGAGCGCTGAATCTTATGACTTAGTCACCTCCTTGTATTTGGATTGGATCTTTCTAGTAGTGAGAATGCTTCTATAGTTGTTATGTCGTACCCCGGAGCAGCAACTCCGGAACCCTCTGTGTTAATCGCACTATCCCAGGAAAAGCTAGTGCACACAGTGTCAACAGTGATGCATATCTCACATAACAACCACACTTTATTATATAGCAAGGGATGGTCTTATGACCAAAGTTTACAATAACAGCATAAAGCCAAAACGAAAGAAGACAGCGGAAGATAAATATAGCAGCAGCTCATCAAACCTTCCCACAAGGTGAATGACTGTAAGACGTGGCCTACTCGCAATCCTCACCGTAGTCGTCGAAGGCTTCATCTAGAAAGAAGTTAGATTGAGCAATGTGAGTACATAAAGTACTCCACAAGTTACACCAGGAATTTAACAAAATTAATGCACGCATAAGGAATATCAAAAGAAGGCATAATATGGTTATTTGCATAAAAAACAACATTGAAGTAAATATCATAAAGTAAGTGCAAAAGCTGAATTGATATAGTAAGTAAAACAATGTTGTAAGCAAAATAGTTACCGTTAGTGCAGGTCCATCCCCCACACTAACCTAACCACGGGCATCCCACCCGGACCATCTTTTCAAAAGATATCATATGGATTCCATCCATCCATACACTTTTAAAATCTCTCATGGATTCCATCCATCCATAAGGTTTTTGTAAACCATTTTGAAAGCAAAGTCTAATCCATGAAAAACTTTACTCAGCTTGCCCATGACCATGGGCACGGCTATCCAGGATTGATGTCTTTGTGTATTGTGTGGTGCTACATGACGGTTTACTTGTTGGTGTTTGTTGCAGGACTTCATAGGTAGGTCATGGTGACACGTAGGAGGACCGGAATAAGGCAAAGGGTGGTGCTGAGGTCTAGAACGCTGAGGGAGATGCCAAAGATGACTGAGGCTTGCGGGGTGGTTGCAAGCTAGGACGACGAGGAACCGAAGCAAGGATCGGAATAAGGCAAAGTGGACCGGGACTAGGCTCAGGGAGAAGTTGAGGTCTAAACGATCAAGGAAGCCAGGTGCTATCATGTGTGAGAAGAGGCATGTGGTGCACCAAGTGACTTAGGTTGTTTGTAAACCAGGACGGTTCCGGACGCGTAAGAGGCTTGGGACAAGTCATTGCGGCCACATGAAAGATAGCGAAGTATGGGCGATGCTTCATGGAAAAGGAAGCAGAAGCTTCGTGGAAGATGGTAGAGGGGGAGTTTGGTATATTGCCCAATACGGAAAAGTGGCGGTGTGTGAAATTGTGGTGTTGGCATAAGTGGTTTAGGTTTGTATGTGCTAAAAATGTGAAATAGATATAGTGTTGATTCACTAATGGTTTAATGATTGTAAGCCGCTCTGAGAAGCATGCATGAGAGAGTAAAACCCGATGTTATGTGGGGTTTACGGGTTATCTATGGTTTGGCCTAATGGGTGGATCCATTAGGTTTTGATTCATGTTATGAGCCTATAAAAGTGGAGGGAAGGAAAGAGCTAGAGTTTGAGAAGGTTGGATAAGCCTTTTGGTGACTAGCTCCTCCTCCCTCCCATGGGAGATAGGTTAGAGAGTATATGTGTGTGTGCTCTATGCTTAGAGCTCTGTCCTCCTGAGTGGAGTGGCTGTAAAACTGGTCATCTCAAGTGAGCAATACATCAATCTTTTGCATCTTCTTGAAGTTGATTGAGTTGCTCTTGTTTCGGTTAGTTGAATGAGATAGAGATAATCTCTTGAAATTGATCTCTAATCATCTAGACACTTCAATAGCAAGTTCATCAAGAAATTCTATTTTTACTTTATTTTGGCCTCGTCGAGCGATTTCTTGATCCAAGGTATTTTGATTTGATTCCTTCGGTGATCTTGTTTGCTGTGACAAGTAGGAACGTGCTCAATGCCATCTTCGCTATCTTGTTTGCGGTTTTTGATGATTCATTGGTCTTCGACCATGTTGGCTTTTCGACCATTCACTGGTCTTGGACCATGTAGGTTATGATCACATCGGTCTTCAACTGCGTTGGTTTTTGACCACTCATTGATCATTGACCATGCTAGTCTTTCAGCCGCTCACTAGAGATGGACCACGAAGGATTCGACTACTCAATGGTCCTCGACCATGTTGGTCCTTCGACCGCTCACTGGTTTTCAACCACTCTCTAGTCATTGACCACTTGATTCGTATTTCGACCACGTTGGCTTTTGACCATGTTGGTTTTCAGCCACGCTGGTTTTTGACTACTCTGTGGTCATCGACCACTCGAGTCAAATTTTGACCACGTTGGTTTCAACCATGGTGGTTTTGACCACTCTCTGATTGTTGACTACTCAAGTTGTAACTTGACCATATTGGTTTTCAACCGTTCACTAGTCATTGACCACACGAGTCATTTTTACACCACGTTGTCTTCCGACCAGTTGTGGTATTACTGCAGAAATAATAGCGGTAGTATCAAACCTATAGAGTTTGCATAGTGGCTCAGCTTTAAGTTTCTCCAGATTTTGAGTAGTGTTCCTATCCGAATCTTCATAGCTTTGTAGCTATCAAAGCATAGGTTAAGTGAATACTTGGGAAAATATTTTTAAGGCACTATTCACCCCCTCTATTGCCATCTTCGGTTCTACAAACATATTCCTAAATTTTCCTAAATCAAAATAGTAATTATCTAATGATACAGTGACTTTTACAAAACTTTTAAGAAAAATCTAAGATAGATAAAATATTAGAAAAAAATACAACATAATTTGTAGTGCCAATAGGAAAGCTCACCCAAAAGCCTTGGGCCATGGCGCATTATGCGCTGACTGGTCCCTAGTACTAACCCCCTCACTTTATCAAAGTTCCATCCAGCAAAGCACCAGATCCGTGTCATCTTTTCCAACTCAGGCCACCATAACCATCTCCATTGATTCAAGCTCTCCATGAGCCAGAAACTTTCCCATGGTCATTCTTAGCACCTCCGTGTCTTTCTGAACCTGTTCTCCCTGTGATTTCAGCTAAGCTTTGCCGTAGAAAGCTATCGCCGTGCACACTGTTGCCATCGTCGCAACTCATCGTTGACCGATCGCCTTTGACCTTCCCTGCCGTTGCCATCCCCACTGACGTGACTGAGGCAACTTGGTGAAGCTTTGGCGCAACTCCTTCTGGCCCGAAGCAAAGCTGTTACCATGTCACCAACACTCTGCCCAGCGCCACCGCTCCGCTCCAGTGAGCCCTAGGCCTCGGCACTACCACCCAAAGCACCACTGTGACCTCCTCTGTCAATTTCCAAGGTTACCTATGCCCCTCCGCCGCTCCTCACCACCGGTGAGCTTAACAACAAGCTCTATCAAGGCGCACTATTTGCTTCCCCCCTCTCTTTGTCTTGTGGGGTCCACCAATCAGAATGGTTAAGCAAAAGTGATTAAAAAGTTAGTTAAGTTAATCAGGAAACTAATGCATTATGACATGTGGGCCCAAATTAATTAATTAATTGAAATTATATTTAAAACAGGTTTAAATTATGAGACAATGATGTGTACAACCCACATGCAGATGTTATGATTCAAAATGTGAGGATGACATAGGACCCAAATGCATGTGTCAAATATGTGAGTATGACATGTAGAACCCACATGTAAGAGAGGAAATTATCACTAATGATAGATTTGAACATAATAAGTCTATGATAAGTGAGCCGAGTAAAAATCAATTAGGGAATTTTAATTAAACTGAAAACTAAAATATGAGTCCCTGACATATGGGACCCACTTGGTGAGTTAACAAATAAAACGTGATTTAAAGCCTGTGAGACTGACATCGTGACCCACATGTAAGGAATTTTAGAAAAATGAGTAAAATGAGAAAAGCCGCTTTTAGTTATGCAAAAGTTTGCTTTCTCTATTGAAACCCACATTCTCAGAGAACATATGTCAAAGTTCACTTTCCCTATTGGAAATTGTATTTTTGAGAAGTACGCCTTTGATGTCATCACTTTTATTATCTCTTAGGATTTATAAACCAAATAAAATTCAAATTGCCATAACTTTTGCATATGTACTCCAAATTAAGTGATTTTTGTCTCTAAATTTTCTAAAATCATTTTCAAAATTTGGTCTCTATTTAAATTCATTTGGCTCTTATTTGTGTTTATTTGAATTTTAATGAATAGATACCGTCGCGTCGGACAATTTTGAGAACACTTTCAAACCATTCTCTGAGCAACTAGAGTTAGGCAAGCACCCCCCTTTGATAATGTTGATCACAATATTTCAATTTATGTATGTTGTTTGCAAAATTTATTATGCATGCGTGTATGTTTCATTAAAATTGCTATATTGTGGGTAACAGAATTTATATCCGCTTGTTTACATTAAGCCTCCTTGCAAATTTGATATCCTTACTGTTGTACCCTTTAGGACTTGGTTTTGATAGTAGCTAATATCAAATTAGGTATATTACATTGGGTGTATGGTCTAGATGCTTAGCAATGCACTAGCTTAAGCTAAGTTTCAATATTTAGAAAAACTTGCACCTGAATATGGGTGATTTCGAAATGTTGATTCAGAGGAGGAACCTCTATTAGTTTGATATAAAATAAAATAAAAAAACCTAGATTTAGACACGGGTGAGTTATATGATAAATTGATGAATGTGAGAAGGAATCTCGCATGTAGATAGGGGAGATTCTCACAAAGGTCAATTAAGGATCAGACACTATTGCCGCACATCTAAGTCTAATCATACAACCACGTGTGCTACATGGGCTCTAGCTTTAGCTGACTAAGTTATCTAGAACTAGCCTTGTATTTTAGTAGGCCGAAATAGTGAGGGCATTCTATGAAGGTTTGCTCGTAGGGATTCCTTTCACCAAGGCATTGGGACCAAAGTTTGCTAATACAATCATGAATGCTCACTTGGAGGAAGGACATGCCAAAGTGAGGGTTTGTCATTCATCGGGCTGGTGCATGGTTGGTTTGTCATTCATCAGGTTAGTGCATGGTTAGGACTATGTGATGTAAATGCCATATGATAATCAATTTCGTCACATGCCCAAGGAAGCATGTAGTTGCTGACAGTATATTGATATCTCATGTGGGTAAAATTGTACAACATATCAAGAGTATTAAAAACTATTTAAATGGCCATGCTCATGCTCATGAGCATGCTTGGATGGAGCTATAATGGGTATAGCTTTTATTTTGATAAAATGATTTTGTTGGAAATAATGGGATGGCAATGTGTCGCATGTGCTGCCATGGTTGGGAATTGTTCGATGTTCACAACCACGAAGGGCTGTAAATTACTATTATTTACACATAATAAAGTTATATAAATGTTATTTCATTACATATCAATCTCTACTCCTTAAAAGAAGGAGTTCAAGGTGATGGTGCATCCTACACCCCTTCTGACAAAAAAATACACTGTCTGACATATGGGCCCACCCATCCCTCCTCACGCCCGTGCGCCCCCACCCCCACCGAATCCGTGCGCTCCTCCCCCCTGATTTCTCCCTCGCCTCCCTCCTCCTCCATCGCCTCCTCCCTCCACTCCGCTGTCGCCTCCTCCCCCGCCCTCCGCGCCGCCGCCTCCTCCCCCGCCCTCCGTTCCGCCACCGCCTCATCCCCCGCTCCTCTGCTCCGCCGCCGCCTCCTCCTCCCCCCACCCGTCCGCTCCACTGCCGCCTCCTCCTCCCCATCCCGCGCCGCCTCCTCCTCCCCCCACCCCGCGCCGCCGCCGCATCCTCCTCCTTCCCACCCCCGCGCCGCCGCATCCTCCTCCCCCCACCCCTCCGCTCCGCCGCCGCCTCCTCCTCCCCACCCCACGCCGCCGCCTCCTCCCCTCCCTCCCACCCCGCGCCACCATCGCCTCCTCCTCCCCCACTCCTCCACTCCGCCGCCTCCTGCCCTGCTCCTCCACTCCGCCGCCGCCTCCTCCTCCCCACCCCGTGCCGCCGACGCCGCCGCCTCCTCCCCACCCCGCGCCGCCGCCTCCTCCCCTCCCTCCCACCCCGCGCCACCATCGCCTCCTCCTCCCCCTACTCCTCTGCTCCGCCGCCTCCTGCCCCGCTCCTCCACTCCGCGGTGCTGAATAGTGCTTCTGTGCAAAAACTGACCTTTTTGGCCTTACAAGTATCCGTATAGTGCTGAATATTGCATGATAATGTAGCTTTACTTCTTGGATAAACCTTGCAGACAGCATCCGAGTTCTCTCTGGTTGAGTGGCTTCAATGAACTGGAGGAGCAAAACCTAATGTTTTCATTGCATGGTGGAGCAAGACTTGGTTCAGCAGACTACATAAATTAGGCGACACATATTTCAATATTGTGATGTTTAAATGTTTAATTAATTAAAACTGAGTTTCTTGATTCTTTCTCTGCTAGCACCGAGAAAATCTGTGTCCCTAAAGCTGAATTATTGATCCAACGGAAAAATGCAACTATTGTTCTGTCATGAATCCTCATCATGCATGATGGCTTTCTAGCTTTCATTGATTTACTGCTTCGTAATACATATGTTCTGGAGAAATGATTTTTTTTTGTTGTTTCTGAATATAATTTACTATATAATCTTTTCAGGAGGTGACACAGAGGGATTCACCTGTGCGAAATCAGCTACTGGTAAGGTCTGTCGATAAACCCTGATCCGAAGGAAATTTCTTTTGTAACGCATCCCTTCCATTTCTACCCGATGCCTTGCTTAATTAAGAAAGGAGTATCAGTCACTGCCTCTTCTAAAATTTTTGCAAAATCTCTTCCTATTCTAAGGAAAATAAGAGTTTTGTATGGCTACCTGATCTGACTTATTTTCTGAAGATTATTCGGTGAAATATTTATTTATTAAGGTGCTATGAACAACTATTGTTTTATGAAATACGGCCTTGTTACTATCGCTTCTGACAGACAATCTGTTCAATTTTCACTCTTTGTTCAATTGTAACTGGTTGTAACCTTGTGAGTTCCCTCTTCTATCAATAAAATGCAGACCTACTTTTTGTCAGGGAAATGGATTGTGATTGTGTTACTGTCGTATGTCTATGGTTTCATTGAGTGATCTTTGCGCAAATTTGAGCAAAATTATCAATCAAAGATTTTTCTGTAAGTTGATAAATTTCTGGATGTTAACTATATATGGTACGCATGATGCAAAGAAAAGATTGAGTAGTGAGAGTAAAGATATCTTTCTTCTCCTTTTGATAGGACTAAAGTGGAGTGGTAATGGTATGTTAATAAACAAAGATCGGGAGCAACATTACATGTTTTCAAATTCTAATAGTATACCATTTTGTCTTAACATAATTTGGTTCAACATTGACATAATCTAGCACTCGTGTCAGTGCATATTTGAGATCCGTTGCAACGCACGGGCACCCTACTATTATGTATATATGTACATATGTATGTACGTATGTATGAGTCCTCCAATACACGTATAGTTGCATGTGTAATCAATTAGGTAGTATTTGTTCTACAAAAATCAAATGGTAACTATTCGTATGTACTAAACTGGAATAAATCAACAGTAGTAAATTAGCATCAAGTGGCGGGTACAAGATAGCATTTAATTGTAAATTCAGTAATTGGCTAAATTGACCTAGGGAATCGCATAAGAACACATGGACATAGTATATATTTTATATCTGTAAATTAAACGGTAGTATACACATTAAATGTAGGAAGCAAACTAGGTCCAGAGGAAGGGTTTCACCTAAGCACGCCTGAGATTGAGACTTACGACCAATTCGTAGGCAAGTACACTTTTGAACATGTGATCAGATTATTTTCAGCTAAAACAAAGTATGTACCTACTAAAGTATTATCACTCAGCATCGAATGAAATTCTGTTTAATTAGGATGAACGCTATGTGAAAGAAATGAAAGAGAGATAGTAGGCTCAACTGATAGAGTAGTTAACCTGCAATATAAGTAATTGGTGGACAGAGAGTGCTTTGGAAAGGTGATCAAGGGAAATGTTGGGACCCTCTGTATAGGGTAAAATATAAGAACTTACAAACTTTACTCGTGTAATGGACTATATCAATTATATCAACCATTGTTCCATCTAAGGACGGGCAGAATCAGTAACTCATTCAAAGTTATTATGCACACCACAACTAGATATACAGATTTATCTAGGAAGGAAACCAGATGAGGTCTCAATTGAACTCAGGGCCATAAATGGTAAGCCCGGCATATATATTTAACGATGTGGTGTGCTAGGTGAAGGTGAGTCTAGCCCGACCAACGACTCTCTCATAATCGGGTAGGTGTCGAGTGAGGGTGAGAAACCTTCTCAAACCAATGCCTAGGAGAAGCAGCACTGGCATGGAGAATTGATAAGATCATAACATTTTCTGTCTTGCAGTTTTTCAGATATGTTTTTCAATACATCAATTAAGTGTTTGCCGATGCTAAGAAGCGTGACTAGCATCATCCTGTTATAAATGTACTTTTTATCATTGCAAACTAATCTTTTGTTTAATTATGTTTTTAGTAGAAAGATCAATGCTTTGTTGGACTGTTTGAGTGATCATCCACCCTATCAAGTAAGTTGAGCCGCCTTTGCTCTGTGACTGATAGGAGCTGCCACTGGCCAGTGATGTTCAGCATTGTGGTGGATTAGCTAATACCCCATACAGAATTTCTAGAAATTTCTGTATTTTTAAGCATTTATGCATGTAATGTTTATGTGATTCTTACAGAATGATGGCATGAAGTCTAAGTAGTAAGATCAATATACACTTTGTGGTGGTTCTATATATCCTTAGGAACTGAGGTTTGGTTTCAATCTGTGGATCAAAATGAAAGGAAGTCTTCAGTAGAAATGCCATCTGTTATACTCTAGCTTAATATTTCTCCTGGGACCATGAGGGTATTCATTTTGTAATTTTTGGGAGGGTTTCCAATTGGTACTGAACTGTGGTGTCTTGTAAACCAGAATTGCAATATTGATGAAAATATGTGGAGTTGCTATCTAATTGAGCTGTGAACAACATCGAAGCTTTACTACTAAACTCAGTTCTATACTGATGTTTTGACACTTTACGAGCATTTTTAGTTGAAGATATACTGTCTTGATTTGCATAAGTTGAAGACGTATGATATCTCCGTTGCTGTCTGAATTGGGCTTCAATTCTTTAGTTCGCCGATTATTATGCTGAAAGAAGTGCAGTTTTGGTTCCTTGACTATAGAATCACCACACTAGATTCTTGCAATATTTTTACCCATTTCTACTGGTGTAGATGGATAAGATTGCTGAAAGTAAGTTCTCATCAAACATAATTATTGCAACGTATGATCAGGCATCATGTAATCTTCATTTTTCTATTGAATTTCAGGACATCTTCAATTGCTAAAACACAATATTCCATTTCATTTTTCTGAAAATCTTACACCTATTTCCATTTTATTACTCACAAGCCACAAGTGCCTTCTTTTCTTATATCCTGTAGATTGGTTCAGCAAATTATCGATGCTGTTTTGGTTCTGAACATTGATGATCCTCCCTGCGCTATTGCTGCAGCAGCTCTTTTATTTGTTTTGGCAGTTGATGTGAGTACCTCTTAATCCCAATTGATATGCTTCTATGCATCCTGCATTGTTTTATGCATATTAAATATATCTATCTCACAAGTCACAAAGATAACCACGTTGTGACAAAGTTATTCATATCTACTATATTGTTACTTTTTTCTTTGTAGAAGTATCCACCTTCTTTCAAAAGATTGACGTGTGATAAAGAAGATTAATTAAGCAACGTCATGCATTTATTTTCATCATTTTCATTGAAAGTTGAATTAGAATTGAAGTGTGAATTTCAGGTAGTGTTGATATTCAGCTTTTCATTAGCTTATATATATCTCGCTTGTTGAATGCCATTTAATTGGCGAACAGTTGCTATTCTTTTAATACCTTTGATGCTATATTCCTGCAGTTTCAATTTTGCTTATTTTCAATCTCCCCTTTTCTTGTTGTTATGCAGGTCCAAGACAATCATTTTTTGGATTCGGAATCTTGTATCCATTTTCTTCTTAAATTATTAAACCCTCCAATGAATACTGTTGATGCCAAAGCGCCACCTATAGGTTCCAAACTTCTTGGAATCAGTAAAGTTCAAATGCTTAATGGCTCACATAAGGATTCCGATTTCAGTTCAAATGATAGCATTTCAAAAGTTGAAGAAATCCTGTTAAGCTGTAAAGAGATCAAGCCACTCAAGAGGGATGACAACGTTATGTAGTTGCCTTTAAACTTTGATGCACCGTATGACTACGAGGTGTGATCGACGGCTTCCGACTTACTTGACGGATTTAAAAACTTTTAGAACTAAATTTTTTTACCATCTGTAAGTTTTAAAACATGTAATGTGATAAATTTTAAAAATCCGTAGCAACACACGGGCATTCAGCTAGTTGCTCTTTACAATTCTGTTGTAAATTACTATTTATCAATATTGCAAATGCAACCTTGCTTCATGCTGAAAATAACATGTAGCATAGAGCCATATTCATTATTAGCCTTGCATTTATACACACACACATACATACATATACACACACATACATACATATATATATATTTTTCAATATATTATAAGTCTTACTGAGTACACAATGTACTCAACCTTGCTTAAATCGTTATTCAGAGAATGAGGAAGAAGTTATGCCTGATGACGTGTATTTTGCTCCCGGTATCGGGGAATACAACGATGGGTCATTCTAGGGCCTAATCTTAGTTGGTTGCATGTGGGCTATGGTGGCACACCGTTGGATTCATTTGGTTATTTACTTTGTTTTTTGTTGTGATTTACCCTTGATGCATATATTTATTTGGTAGGTTGGTCTTATGTTATAAACTATTTATGCATCGCTTATATATTCACCCCCTTTTGTTGTAAATTAATTGTATGTGATGTGTATGGATGTGATATCAATGTTGTGATTATGTGTACTAGCCACTGATCATCAGACTAGAACGAAACACGTATGTAACATCCCAAATTACGGGGAATGCAAAAATGAGAAAATTTTAATAATTTTTGCATGCATCTTATTCCTTTGCTTTTATTGAGTTTCTTTGTGTTAGACATGTGGTTAGGTCGTGCATTTAGTGATGATGAATAATTGACATTAGGTTGCATTGGAATTTGCATTTGTGAAAGTTTTGATCAATGCGCTATTGTTGTTGGTTGGCAGGTGTTGACCATGGTAGATCAACCATTGAAGGTCAAGCACTGCTAAACGACCACGGTATGTCGACCATGGCAAATTGACAATGGTATTTCGACTATGGCATGTCGAGCACAGCAGAATGACCACGGACCATCAATAGTCGGTAGGCTTCGACCTCGATCAGTGAATCGATCATAAGCAACTGTAAACCGGTCGTGAGCAATAGTGAACCGGTCGGGAGCAACAATGAACCAGTCATGAGTAACAGTAAACCGGTCGTCGCTACAGTGAATTGGTCGTAGCTACAGTGAATGAACTGGTCGTAGCTATAGTGAATCGGTCGATGGTTAGAAGCTAACAGGAACTGGTCATATGCTATAATGTAACCGGTCGTAGCTGCAGTGAATTGGTCATATGCTATGGGGAATCAGTCATACTGAGCAGTGAACTGGTCGTATGACATAGGGAACTGGTCGTAAGATACAATGGACTACGGTCGGTAGTCGGTAGGCTTCGACTAGTATGGTTGGGGTCGTGAGCTTCAGTGGAC
Organism: Dendrocalamus latiflorus; assembly: GCA_017311315.1. Taxonomy (NCBI): domain Eukaryota; kingdom Viridiplantae; phylum Streptophyta; class Magnoliopsida; order Poales; family Poaceae; genus Dendrocalamus; species Dendrocalamus latiflorus. The sequence continues at coordinate 29,081,765 of CM029639.1, read as the reverse complement.
CAGTCGGAAGTGATAGTAATCGGTTAGTGGTCATTGCTTTAGTACCAGGTAGGTACTCAATAGTCATTACTACAGTACCCGGTTGGTACTCAATTATCGGTGCTACAGTACATGTTGATGGCAGTCTGCACTATAGTACCCAGTCGGTAATTGGTGGTCGGTGCTACAATACTTGTTGATTGTAGTCTGCGCTACAGTACCTAGTCAGTACTCAGTTGAGAGACCATGTGAGGGTCATCCCTTGTATGTGATGAGTAATTGACATCGGTTTAGGAAAGTCGGTTTTGATTTGGTTGGTTCGGTCCTTGACGTTGTGTGGTGCAATTGGGCTCGGTCGGACTTGGTCAAACCTGGTCAAAATGGTTAGGATGCGTATTATGTCGACTTGTCAGGTTTGGGCTATTTCATTAATGCATTTGTGCTTTCATGTATCGAGCGGTGCTATTTGATGTGTTTCTTGTCTGTGTTGGCTGCAGGACGTCGAGGCGGAGTCGTGGCGAGACACGAGGTGACCGGACTAGACACGGGCGGTGTCGAGGTCAGAACGGTCGAGATGTGTCAAAGACGGCGGAGACTCGAGGTGGTTGCGAGGCTTGGACGATAAGGAGCGCGGAAGCTTCCCGGAAGGTGCAAGAGGGGCGAAATGGTAATTTTGCGAGGCTACAAAAGCGGAAGCGGGGTCCGTTCGGGTTTAGCGGGCGTAACGGGTTGGAGACCCATTAGCCAAGGGCTATAAATAGATGTTGGTGGCTGCATGCCCACTCATGCACTCCAAGGGTCTCTAGGGTTTGCTTTAGTCAAAATGAGCTTTGTGAGTTTGTTTTGGCTTTAGGCTTTAGTTGGTGAGGCTTTAGTTGGTAGGAGAGGCAGAGTTCTGTTGTGAAGCTTGTCCCTCTTCGATGTGTTCTTGAGTGTTCCTCCCAAGCAAGCATGTAGTGTGGGTGTGTTCTTGTATTGGGGAGAGGTTGGCGATGGATTGAGAGTCTTGTAATCATTCCTCTTGTATCAATCATGCATCTCCTTTCCTCTTTATCAATATGAGATGGAGTTAGTTTCAGTTCTTCAGTCTCTGTTCTTTTTCCTTCGATGCTCTTTGTGATGGATTTGTGACTTTTTGATTTTCTTGTTGATTCTTGCTGGGAAGGCCCAAAATGGGTTGCTCTAGGTTGGGATGATGCCTCAAGATCATTTGATCGACTTTCCCAAGAGCATACCTTGTGTAATCTCAGATTCTCCATTTTCAGCCTCTCTGTTCTTCATTTCTTATTTCTAGGGTTTGAGGTAGATTTCGATTCCCTTTGTGAGATGACCTGATTTTTGGTCTGACAAGTCCTTATGTTATTGCTAACATATCTGCAAAATCTCATAAGCAAAGGACTTGGGAATCTTGAGTATTTTGGATTTTACGTTGTCCCTGTTAAGTTCTTGTTTATCTCTAGGGTTTAATGCATTTCTTGATTCCCTCCTTGAGATGGCTTGAATCTTGGCTTGCAGAGTCCATTAGCTATTGCTAACCTATCTGCAAAGTTTCGTGGCCAGAGGATCAATGGTTAGATGGGAATTTGAGTTTTAGTGTTGCTGCATGTAGCTTTTTAGTTTATGGCTCAAATATGAATTTCTTGAGTTTTAGTTGGTTTCCTGAGTTTTCCAAGCCTCCCTTGCTATTTAGAATATTGTTGTGATGCTTTGAGGTGGAAAGGTTAGGAGCAAAACTCTCAATTTGTCAGTTTTTGGAGGTCTGAAGAGTTTGCCCTACATTCAGTTTTCTGGACTACTCTCGGGTTGCCTGAAATTCAGAAGACCGGTCAGACCAGCGTTTACCCAGCGGTCAGACCGGCGTTTACCCAGCGGTCAGACCGGCGTTTACCCAGCAGTCAGACCGGCCCAGGGAGGTGTTTGCTGCTATTTCCTTTTCTTTGCTAAGTGAAGGGTCTCTTCTTGATTGTTCATTGTCTTGTCTTCTCCTCTGGTATTTTGAGGTTCCAGAAAGTATAAGTCTCTACTCTTCATAGCTTTTGTAGCCTTGGGAGAGAAGAGAGCATGGGGATACTTTCTATGGCTTCCCTTGTGACTTGATCTCTCTATTGCATGTTTGTTGTTCTAGAGGTCTTGAACCTTTCTTTTTCATAGCTTGCATAGCTATTGGAGGAGAGTTTTGAGTGAGTACTTTTTGAGGGGTCGTTTTAGAAGTCGACATTCACCCCCCCTCTGTCGCCATTTCGGTCCAACAATTGGTATCAGAGCCGGTTTGCTCTTTTCCATAGATCTAACCGGTCTCTAGAGCCATGGCGACGGACAAGTACTCGACCAAGCCTCCCGTCTTTGATGGCATCGATTACCCCTTCTGGAAAAGCCGAATGGAGACATATATCTAGGCTTAGGGGTATGCCATCTGGCGTAAGGTCCGGTTTGTTGTTCCTGCCGATGAGAACATCAATGCCAGGAATATGGCTGATGTTGAGGCAAACGCTAAGGCAAGGAACATCATTATCCAGGGCCTGAGTCGTAGCGAGTTTGGCCGCATATCTCATCTTTCGTATGCCTTCGATATTTGGGAGACCCTCGATGCTTACCATGAGGGCACCTCCCAAATAAAGACGGTGCGACAGGACCAGTTCAAGCGAGATTACAACAAGTTTGAAATGCTCGCTGGCGAGTCTCTTGATTAGTGTTTTGCGTGTTTTCACAAGATTCTGAGCAACCTCCGAGCGGTCGGTCTCACATACCCCACTCGGATAACGCTCTCAGATGATTGCTGCACTCGATCTTCGTGTTTGGGAGATGAAGGTGACTATCATCAAGGACACCACGGACCTCTCGACTTTGACTCTTGATGCGCTGTACTCGCGCCTCAAGACTCACGAGATTGACATTGTCTCTCGCAAGTCGAAGTCATAGTCGATGGCCCTAGTCACCGATCCCAGTTCGGGTTCTGGTCCTTCTTCTGATTCGCTGTGTGGATTCTCCCTTGCTGTTCTCTGTGACATAACTGATGATCAGTTAGAGCAGCTTACGGATGAGCAGTTAGCCCTCCTAGCTCGGAGATTCTCCCATGCTTACAAGAGGAGGAGGGATGGAAAGAGAGGAGGACCCGTGATCTGCTTCGAGTGTCGTGGCCCCAACCACATTCGAGCGAACTGCCCCAAGCTGGGGAAGGGCAAGAACGACTACGGCGGTTCGAGCAAGAACGATTACACCGACAAGAACCGCAACAAGAAGCCCTCAGCTCCTGCACAAGGCAAGAAGAAGTTCCGCGACTTTGGGAAGGCCAAGAAGCTCTTCCACCGCATCCTCACCGCCTTCGATGACCTTGATCTCAGCGAGGTGGAGGGGTGGAGCGACGACGATGGAACGGACGAGCAAGAACCCAAGGGCGGCGATGACTTCTCCGGCATGTGCTTCATGGCCCTTGAGGGCGAACTGAGCGACAGTGAGCTGTACTCCGACTCCGACGAGGTAAGCCCCACCTACGACCAGCTCAATCAGGCTTTTCTTAAGTTCGGTGGATTTCATGCTAGAGCTAGGGCTAGGTGTACCGAGTTAGAGAAGGAAGTAGATAGATTATCACGGGAGCTTACTTCACTTACATTAGCTCCCTCCCGTGATGATTGTGATACATGCTGTGCTCTGTTGGGTGACATGGAGAAACTAAGGACCTCGCATGATAGTTTGTCTTCTGAGCTTGATACGCTTAAGGTGGAGAACATTAGTCTTCTTGCTGAGCTTGAGATGAGTAGGGTAGTTCCTGTTTCATCTACTACTGTTGAGACTAGCGCTTGCACCTCATGTGAGGATAAGGACAATGCATTTAGAGGTCTTTATACCATGTTGCTCGATCTGCCCGAGACTTATGAAAACTGCAATAATTTGAAGATGAACCTAAAATGGGCAGATCATAAAATTGCTGAATTACAAGCTTTTTCTTCTTGAGCCTGTTGCTTCTTGTGTGAACTGTCCTAAGCTTACTGCTGAGCTCGAAGCTGTATCCAAACAGTTTCAAGAATTAGTTGATGACAACAATAGATTGGCTCAAAATACTTCTAAGGACCCTATTAGCTCACCATGCATTAATTGTAACAAACTAAAATCTGATTTGATTGCATTGGATGAGAAATGTGTGAAGCTGACTAAGGACCTTCTAGAGAAGCAACCATTTGCTTGTACTGTGTGTGCAGGGGAGAAGCCTAAGGGTAAGGTAGAGACGCCTAGCGACGTGAACAAATTGGCTAGCAGTAGGACTGTCCACTCTGAGTCGGCTATGCATGCACAAGCCATTCGTTACTCTACTGTTGGTTCTTCTTTCTCTACTTCCTTACCTTCTGCTACTCCTTCTTCCCCTGCTCTTCTTGCACCTCTCTCTTTCGGGAGTGTCAGTACCTTATGAACACTCTCGAGAGGTTTGTAGGTGGCAAGAAGAAGCTGAATCTTATTCTAGACCAGTCCAAGATTTGCAAGTTCAATCAAGGTCTAGGATATGATTTCTATGAGGACATTAGGAAGCATCCACCTGCTATTCTCAGACCCATAGTAGGAGGTGTGATCGAGGTTGAGCCCAGATCTGATGAAGTTAAATTCAAGTCTGCGGGCTTTGTCCAAGGGATTTCTGACAGCAAGGTGAGTCCACCTGCAGCTTCGGCCTCTCAGAAGGCGAAACAAACTCATGCTACTTCTGCCTCTCAGAAGGCGAAGTATCATTGCACCTTCTGTCAGAAGGATGGACACTTGATCGATCGATGCTTCAGACGCGCCAGGATTGCGCAGAGAGATCGTGTTGCAGCTCTTAGGCGTATTCAGGGTCAGCCCCAGACCTTGAGTGCACCTAAGACCAACATGAAGTCTAGGTTTGCTTCAGATGCTTCTGATGGTTTTGGGCATCATCGAGGACTTGGTTTTTCCAAGTTTTCTGGTCTTCGTCCTCATGCTCCCTTTGGTCGTGACTACCGCCGTCCTGAGGATAGATCTCATTTCCCCCGTCGAGATAGCTACTCGTGGCGTGATCAGCATGCTGCTGGTGTCTTGACTCGCTCCTCTATAGCAGTCAAGCCCAACAACAGCTTCGGGTCTGCACACAGACCTTCTGGCTTGTTGAGTGACAGAGAGCGTAGGGTAGATAGAGGTCAGTCGTGCTTGACTACTTCATCTGCTCGACGTGTTACTCAGTATTGGGTGCCAAAATCACTCTTGATTTACCCCAGTACTGAGACTTTACTCTCTGTTTGACTCAGGTTCGCCGGGTAGGGAAGGGAAAGGTTTCGCTTGTAGACTCCGGGTGTTCACGGCACATGACCGGAGACTCCCGTTGGCTTTCTTCCCTTGCCCGTGCTCCAGGTGATGAGACGATCACCTTCGGAGACGCTTCATCTTGGCGCGTCATCGCCAAAGGTACAGTGCGCGTTAATGATTCTTTCATCTTGAAAGATGTTGCTTTGGTTAGTAAGCTGCAGTATAATTTGCTTTCTGTTTCTCGGCTTACCGATGACGGTTTCGAGGTGAGCTTTAAGAAAAATGCTTACAAAATTCTTGATTCTTCGGGTAGTCTGGTTTGTAGGATTTCTCGTTTTGGGAGGATCTTTCGTGCTGATTTTTCTGAGTCTTCTGGTGATCCTCTCTGTTGTTTGGTTGCTTCTGAGTCCCGTGACCTTTCTTTCTGGCATAGGAGACTTGGTCATATTGGATTTGACCATTTGACCCGAGTTAGCGGCCACGACCTCATTCGTGGTCTGCCGAAACTCAAAATGGTTAAAGATCTAGTTTGCGCTCCATGCCGGCACGGCAAGATGGTTGCCGCTTCTCACCTTCCGGTCACAGTGACTATGACCGATGCACCGGGACAGCTGCTCCACATGGACACAGGTGGACCAGCTCGAGTGTAGTCAGCAGGAGGGAAGTGGTATGTTCTTGTCGTGGTCGATGACTTCTCGAGGTACTCTTGGGTGTTTTTCTTAGCCTCGAAGGATGAGACGTTTACACATTTCCGAGGTCTTTTCAGTAGGCTTTCTGTTGAGCTCCCGGGTGCCTTACGAGCGATCCGCAGTGACAATGGCACGGAGTTCAAGAATTCCTACTTTGAGAGGTTCTGCGATGAGACAGGTGTAGAGCACCAGTTCTCTTCTCCGCACATCCCACAGCAAAATGGTATCGTGGAGAGGAAGAACCGTACCTTGGTCGAGATGGCTAGGACGATGCTCGATGAGTACTCTACACCGCGGAAGTTTTGGGCTGAGGCTATAGCCACCGCGTGCCATGTTTCAAATCGAGTTTTTCTTAGGGCACACTTGCACCGCACTTCTTATGAGTTGAGATATGGGCGAAAGCCCAGTGTATCTCATTTTCGTGTGTTTGGTTGCAAGTGCTTTATTTTGAAGTCCGGGAATCTAGACAAGTTCGAGTCACGTTCTTGTGACGGTATCTTTCTGGGTTACTCGACTTCTTCGCGGGCTTATCGGGTTTGGAACTGCGAGTCTAGCAAAATGGTAGAGGCCTGTGAGGTGACCTTCGACGAGGCCAGTTCGAGGACTAGGCCCGATGTTTCAGGTTCTTTAGAGCAGTCCGAGCCCATCTTTGTGGATGATGAGGATGATGGAGATGAGGGTTGTTTACCCGATCTAGTCCCTCATCCACCTCTTGAGGTGCCGTCTTCCACCGCACCTCGAGGCGATCAGCCCATGCCTTCTGCTTCTTCTAGAGCTAGTGGCTCTGTTCCTATCTCTTCAGCTCACGAGGTAGAGGCCACTTCTTCTTCTCATCCTGGACCTCCTAGACATATCCAGAAAGCTCATGCTCCTGAGCAGATTATTGGAGACCTGTTTGAGCGAGTCACTCGTTCAAAATTTGGCATGTCTCAATTCTGTCTCTATTCTGCCTTTGTCGCCTTATTCGAGCCCAAGGATGTTTGTCATGTTCTTTCTGACAAGTCTTGGGTCAATGCCATGCATGAGGAGCTAGAAAATTTCGAGAGGAACAAGGTCTGGTCGCTTGTTGAGCCCCCTCGTGGTCACAATGTCATTGGGACCAAGTGGGTGTTCAAGACAAGCAGAGTGAGGATGGGGTAGTTGTTCGAAACAAGGCTAGACTAGTAGCTCAGGGGTTTTCTCAGGTTGAGGGTCTAGACTTTGAGGAGACCTTTGCCCCTGTAGCTAGACTTGAGGCTATTAGAATCCTGCTTGCCTTTGCAGCTTCTAAGGGTTTCAAACTTTACCAGATGGACGTCAAGAGTGCCTTCCTCAATGGCTTTATTGAGGAAGAAGTCTATGTTAGACAGCCTCCAGGTTTCGAGAACCCCAAATACCCAAACCATGTCTTCAAGCTTTCCAAAGCTTTGTACGGACTTAAGCAGGCCCCTAGAGCTTGGTATGAGAGGCTTAAGTCCTACTTGTTGAGTCATGGTTTCGAGATGGGTAAAGTAGACAAGACCTTGTTCATCCGCCGGCAAGGCACTGATCTTCTGCTCGTCCAGATTTATGTTGACGACATCATCTTTGACTGCTCTTCTCATGCTTTTGTTTCACAGTTCTCGGATGTCATGAGCACCGAGTTTGAGATGAGCATGATGGGTGAGTTGACCTTCTTCCTTGGCTTCCAAATTAAGCAGACTCGGGAGGGTACCTTCTTGCATCAAGGCAAGTATACTCGTGACCTCCTGCGACGCTTTGACATGAGTGATGGTAAGCCCGTGTCAACTCCCATGGCGTCTTCAGCCACAGTTGACCCGGATGAGGACGGCGAGCCAGTTGATCAGAAGGAGTATCGTAGTATGATCGGCTCCCTCTTGTACCTCACTGCCTCGAGACTGGACATGCACTTCGCTGTATGTCTTTGTGCCCGGTTTCAGGCTTCTCCTCGCGTATCTCATCGCCAGGCGGTGAAGCGCATTCTTTGGTACCTTCGAGCTACCATTGACTATGGTATCTGGTACTCTTCCTCGTCCTGTCTTTCCTTGAGAGCCTATTCGGATGCAGACTTTGCTGGCTGTAGGATAGATAGGAAGAGCACTTCGGGCACCTGCCAGTTCATTGGCACTTCTCTCGTTTCCTGGTCTTCGAGGAGGCAGTCCGGTGTTGCACAGTTCACCGCAGAGGCCGAGTACGTTGCCGCAGCCAGTTGCTGTAGTCAGGTGCTCTGGATGGTCTCAACCCTGCGGGACTTTGGGTTAGTTATCGACAGTGTTCCACTCTTTTGTGACAACACTTCTGCCATTAACATTGCTAAGAACCCAGTGCAGCATTCTCGGACCCAGCATATTGATATTCGCTATCACTTCCTTAGAGACCATGTAGAGAAGGGTGACATCGTGCTCCAGTTTGTGGAGAGTGACCACCAGTTGGCTGATATCTTTACTAAGCCTTGGATAGCTCTAGGTTTTCAGCTCTGCGGGGAGAGCTTGGGGTGGTTTGTCCTTATGGACTGTTGTGAGGGGGAGCTTTGTGCTTTACTGCTCTACTATATTAATTATGCTCTTGCTCCTTCCTGTTGCATTGCATTTGGGGTGCTTTGGGGTTAGTCCCTCTAGCATAGGTTAGAATGGTCATCTTGTCTAGTGTTCAGACTTCTTGCTCTTATCTTGTGACTCTAGGATGCTGCTTATTAGCTGTCTCTCTTCTCTCTAGGTTGAGCTTACTCACTTCTTATGGATTCTAGCGAGGGTTGGGCCACCCTTGGGTAGACAGGGTACGTATTTGCTCCCTAGGTTGTTAGTAGACCAGCTGATAGTCCTCGAGTCATATGGGGTAGATGAGAGTCAGTCTGAGCTATAGTATTCTCTCTTATCTTATCTATTCTTTAAGGACTGCCCGTTCTGATTTTCTTTCCCAGCTTCTCGATTTATTGCTTTGGTTCAGGGGGAGTTCATTTGGGAGCTTCTGGAGCTTAATTTTGACATAACTCAACTTGAACTAAAAGTTGCATCACATGTTGAGGGGGAGCTGGATTTCTTGCATGTCATTCTGCATTGTAAATACCTACATTGAGCCTTGATTATTATCCTTTCATGACATGATTACATTGCTTTACATTCTGCCATGACTTGTGCTTATTTGCTAGATTGATCATAACTTCATATGTGTAGGCTAGCTTTTGCCATGATAAGTTAATTAAAATTGCTCAACTTGAATTAAAACTTGTCATGCTAGCTCTCGAGATTAGTCTTTCTTGTGTTATCCTTTTATGATTCATGCCATGTCAAATAGGCTGAGCTGAGCGTTGAATCTTTATTAAGCTTTAGATTGAGCTATGCTAGTTCTTGATGATGCATAAGTTAGTACAATCTTTTATGAATGCAAAAAGATCTCTTTTTGTGCAAAAAAACTGATCTCACCAATTCTTTCTCATGAGATGGCTTGCCATTGCACTTGACATGAACTCAGGGGGAGTTTTGGATGACCAAGATCATCTCCTTAAGCTTCTTGCTTGGAATGGTCGCATAAGGCTTGAGATCTAGCACATGTCTGAAAATTTTGGTTAGAATCAACCATGAGCTTTAAAAGAAAATTCATGACAAATGTGCTCAATTTGCTTAATTACAAAAGAACCAAGTACTTGAACAAATGTATCATTCTAGAACTTGTAGCACTCTTCATTGGCTCAATACTAGCTTCATAGTTCCGCTTAGCCTATTGACATGGTTTGCATCATCCTTGGATACCTCTAGCTAGACTTTGATCATGGATGACTTGACATGCTTACAGATTGCACTAAATTTCAGATTGTCATCTATTTGGTTTAGCTGTCTTATATATATCTTGTCATGATCTAGATAGCATTCTATTGAGTTATGGCTTGATGTAATACTTGTTGGTCATCTTGGATAATTCTCATGGCTCTAAATGCTTAGAATAATCAAACTTCAGCCATTTCATCCATTTCCATGACTTGTTCTCTTCCCTGCATCCTTGATGTGTTTATTGCCAAAAGGGGGAGAATAGTGGTAGAAAAAGCCATTTTGGGAGCTTTGAGGATAAATTTGCTCTTTCTTGTGCTCCTTGTGTCGATATGGTCATTAGCTTCATTTCTCTTTTCTTTGGACCATGTTTAACTTCTTTCTTGCATTTCAAACTCAACTTTGCGCTTTTTCTAGGTTTGTCAATATACTCATCAAGGGGGAGATTGAGAGACCATGTGAGGGTCATCCCTTGTATGTGATGAGTAATTGACATCGGTTTAGGAAAGTCGAGTTTGATTTGGTTGGTTCGGTCCTTGACGTTGCGTGGTGCAATCGGGCTCGGTCGGACTTGGTCAAACCTGGTCAAAATGGTTAGGATGCGTATTATGTCGACTTATTAGCTTTGGGCTATTTCATTAATGCATTTCTGCTTTCATGTATCGAGCGGTGCATTTTTGATGTATTTCTTGTCTTTGTTGGCTGCAGGACGTTGAGGCGGAGTCGTGGCGAGACACGAGGTGACCGGACTAGACACGGGCGGTGTCGAGGTCAGAACGATCGAGATGTGTCGAAGACGGCGGAGACTCGAGGTGGTTGTGAGGCTTGGACGACAAGGAGCGCGGAAGCTTCCCGGAAGGTGCAGGAGGGGCGAAATGGTAATTTCGTGAGGCTACAAAAGTGGGCGTAACGGGTTGGAGACCCATTAGCCAAGGGCTATAAATAGATGTTGGTGACTGCATGCCCACTCATGCACTTCAAGGGTCTCTAGGGTTTGCTTTAGTCAAAATGAGCTTTGTGAGTTTGTTTTGGCTTTAGGCTTTAGTTGGTAGGAGAGGCAGAGTTTTGTTGTGAAGCTTGTCCCTCTTCGATGTGTTCTTGAGTATTCCTCCCAAGAAAGCATGTAGTGTGGGTGTGTTCTTGTGTTGGGGAGAGGTTGGCGATGGATTGAGAGTCTTGTAATCATTCCTCTTGTATCAATCATGTATCTCCTTTCCTCTTTATCAATATGAGATGGAGTTAGTTTCAGTTCTTCAGTCTCTGTTCTTTTTCCTTCGATGCTCTTTGTGATGGATTTGTGACTTTTTGAGTTTCTTGTTGATTCTTGCTGGGAAGGCCCAAAATGGGTTGCTCTAGGTTGGGATGATGCCTCAAGATCATTCGATCGACTTTCCCAAGAGCATACCTTGTGTAATATCAGATTCTCCATTTTCAGCCTCTCTGTTCTTCATTTCTTATTTCTAGGGTTTGAGGTAGATTTCGATTTCCTTTGTGAGATGGCCTGATTTTTGGTCTGAGAAGTCCTTATGTTATTGCTAACATATCTGCAAAATCTCATAAGCAAAGGACTTGGGAATCTTGAGTATTTTGGATTTTACGTTGTCCCTGTTAAGTTCTTGTTTATCTCTAGGGTTTAATGCATTTCTTGATTCCCTCCTTGAGATGGCTTGAATCTTGGCTTGTAGAGTCCATTAGCTATTGCTAACCTATCTGCAAAGTTTTGTGGCCAGAGGATCAATGGTTAGATGGGAATTTGAGTTTTAGTGTTGTTGCGTGTAGCTTTTTAGTTTATGGCTCAAATATGAATTTCTTTAGTTTTAATTGGTTTCCTGAGTTTTCCAAGCCTCCCTTGCTATTTAGAATATTGTTGTGATGCTTTGAGGTGGAAAGGTTAGGAGCAAAACTCTCAATTTGTCAGTTTTTGGAGGTCTGAAGAGTTTGCCCTAAATTCAGTTTTCTGGACTGCTCTCGGGTTGCCTGAAATTCAGAAGACCGGTCAGACCGGCGTTTACCCAGCGGTCAGACCGGCTTTTACCCAGCGGTCAGACCGGCGTTTACCCAGCAGTCAGACCGGCCCAGGGAGGTGTTTGCTGCTATTTCCTTTTCTTTGCTAAGTGAAGGGTCTCTTCTTGATTGTTCATTGTCTTGTCTTCTCCTCTGGTATTTTGAGGTTCCAGAAAGTATAAGTCTCTACTCTTCATAGCTTTTGTAGCCTTGGGAGAGAAGAGAGCATGGGGATACTTTCTGTGGCTTCCCTTGTGACTTGATCTCTCTATTGCATGTTTGTTGTTCCAGAGGTCTTGAACCTTTCTTTTTCATAGCTTGCATAGCTATTGGAGGAGAGTTTCGAGTGAGTACTTTTTGAGGGGTCGTTTTAGAAGTCGACATTCACCCCCCCCCCCTCTGTCGCCATTTCGGTCCAACATCAGTAGTCGATGGTACAATGACTGGTTGATGGTCTAGGAGTGCTACGATGCTTGTGATTTGCGAGTGTTCTGAGTGGTGGTAATTCTTGAGTACTTGTGGTTTTTGAGTACTCGTTGAGCCAACGATCTGACCGACCTATGCTTGGTGGTCATATCGGTCGTACTAAGTGGTCGAAAGTTGATTTTCTAGAATGCATGGAAACTGTGGTCGTGTGTGTGAACTAATGTCGGTCAAGTTGGGAAGAACTTGTGCTGGGGAAATGTTCTTTGGTCTTTGCATGTGTAGGTTGGGCATAGAGACAGTCATGGTCGGTGACAAGGAGCACCGAGACTAGGATGGAGAAATCTGAGGTTCAGGTGGTCGAGGATGTGACAAGGTGGTCAAGCTCACGCTAGAATACGTGGAGAACAAGGGTGGTGATGCGTGGAGAAGCTATGGGAGGTGCGTTCCTAGAGGCTTTGACATGTGAGGTGGTGATGTGTGAAGAAGATACATGAGGTGCTGTCCTAGAGGCTTCGTCACGTAATGAGTTAGGAGTTGTGGAAGGAGTCCATAATTGGGAAGATTTAGAGATTAGTTAAAACCCTGTGTTAGGAAGGATTTGGGTTCCTTGATTTTCGGAAGAGATAGAGTTATGTGTCTGTGTTTGAGGTGGATACGGTTTGGGACGTTAGCCTATAAAAGTAGGGAGAGGCTGAGGGTTAGCGGGAACTTTACAAGATTAGAGAAGGTTTTTGTGGGCTTTCGACGGGAAGGCTTTTAGGGGTGCTTGTGAGGGCACTTTGTAAATCCACCAAAATCTAGTAATAAAGATCATCTTGACTCAATCTGGTTCGTGGTTTGCTTGAAGAGTGATGGTGATTGTAGGTGGATTGAAGCTTATGACAATGGCCAAAAGAATTCAAGAGGTTCGGCTTCTGGTGTTGAAGATTTTGAGCACGAACAAATCGGTTGAAGATCAAAACTAAGCGAGCGGTTGAACACTGTTCGGTTGATTGAGCGGTCGAGCATTGAGCGATCGATCAGCAGTCAAGCACCAAGCGGTCGAAATCTTCATCAACCGACAGGAGATTCCAAAAAGCAGCAACAATCATTCACCCCCCTCTGATTGCAGTATTCGATCCTACACTTTGGAAAAATAATGATGTGGTAGATAAAATATTACAGACATCATTACAATGGATCTAACTTTCCAAAATACAACAATGTGAGCTTCTAACACTACTACAGAAAGCCTAATACTAGACGGCCAATCACAGACGGTTTGACAAAACCGTTTGTGATTGACACTAACACAGACGGTTTTAATTTGGATATCGTCTGTGTTAGTGGTCGAGTATCACAGACGGTCCTTACCGATGAACCGTCTGTGATACTAAAGTATCACAGACGGTTTTTTATTAAAAACCATCTGTGATAATCTGGAATTATCACAGACGGTTTTTAATACAAAACCGTCTGTGTTGTGTAAATGTTCATAGACGGTTTTTGACAAGAATCGTCTGTGATGTCCCTTTGTCTGTCATATTCTGTTCATGATCAGAGGTTAATATATAAGTACACATTGCTTCTAATAACTTAACTTCAGAACTACTGAGACAAGAGATCACAAATTAAAGGCAAATTTATTAATTTCAATTAGAGGCAAATTTATTACAAAAGTCACACAGGTAAAGAGTTTCCCAAATTGTAATAGTTTGAGCTTCGTACGCTTCTTCTTCGACTTTGGGACTAGGAGGATCAGCCGCTGACTTCTCGAACGCCGTTAAGATTGTCCTTGTCCTCAGCACTTCCTCCTCCAGCCTGAGCAAAGAATCAGTAGCATAGCCCATAATGTCGTAGAGGATAGCATGAAAAGATTCCTCAGAATCTGCCATTTCTGCTTGATTGGCAAGGCTATCCATCAGTCTCTCCAATGCGTGTAGAGCTTCTTCCGCTTTGCGCACATTGTGGAGAAGAACCAGGGTAAGGGTTGTTTCCCTTTCTTGAGCGGCAGCGAGACGCCTCCGTCGACGGCAGATGATCAGGTCGAGCTAACGGATGCAAGAAAGTCGGGAAAGGAGAGCAGGGCGTGTGCGGAGAAGCTGCTCCAGATGCAAATTGCTGGCCGCCTGTGTAAGGTTCCGGCCGAACAATTCTTGATGAACAGATGAGAGGAAGGAGATGATCACAAGAATAGTAGAATCCATATTGTACGTACGTAGAAAAGACCTGGATTAGACGCGCATATTTAACCTTTAGCACAGACGGTTCGTATACCCAAACATTAATTATATAGACGCTTCGTATAACGATCGAGAGACGTTAATTAGACGATCGAAACATGAAACGTTCTGACGTAAAGCTTATGACAGACGGTTTTTTTATAAAAAAATCGTCTGTGATAAGATTTATCACAGACGGTTTTTAATCTTAGAACCGTCTGTAATAAGCCTCCCTATAAATACCCTCTGGCTAGGGTTTTCCCCGTATACTGCAGTTACATTCTACATCTAAATCCCGATCTGTCTCGTCGCCGCTGCCTCCCCGAGCCCTCGCCGGCCGCCTCCCCGACACATAAGCAGTAAGGTACCCTTGTCTGGCCTTTATGTATTACTGCTGTTTGCTTTGGCCACAAAACTATACTATATGGTATTGTTGAACTATTGTATTATATTGCTTATGGATTGTATGGTATTGTTGAAATGTATGGTATAATGGTGGATTGTTCATACTGTTGGTATTATAATGGCGAAATGTATGGTATACTATTGTATTATATCACTTTAGGTGTTGTTACTCCAATAATGATTTTTACACAAGTGTGTTTAGCCTACATGTGGAGTAATCCAAACACTTGCCATAATTTTTTGCCACACTTTTGTGGCAGTGAACCAAACAATAGCCACAAAGTTTTTGCCACACCTTAGTTATCGACCAAACACCTTTTTTTGCCACAAATTTGGCTAGCCACAAGTGTGGCAAATTCTTATGTTGAGGCATGGAAAATTGTGGCCTCCAACCAAACATGCCCTATATGCCACATAGACCTTCAAAGGGCATGAAGCAAGTGACACACTCTAGTGTATCCGGTTCAATGAACCTGATACACTAGTTTGTGTCATTTGCTTCATAGAACTTTGTTTAGAGACCTTGTAGTAATAATATATGCCACATAGACCTTCAAAGGGCATGAAGCAAGTAACACATTCTAGTGTATCCGGTTCAATGAACCTGATACACTAGTTTGTGTCATTTGCTTCATAGAACTTTGTTCAGAGACCTTGTAGTAATAATATATGCCACATAGACCTTCAAAGGGCATGAAGCAAGTAACACATTCTAGTGTATCCGGTTCAATGAACCTGATACACTAGTTTGTGTCATTTGCTTCATAGAACTTTGTTTAGAGACCTTGTAGTAATAACATCATCGCTTGATCTGCTTGTTTCAGAGGGCATGGCTAGCATTACCTGAGGCTAGCCAATAAACAGGAATAGTTTTAGGGGTAGGAAAGAATATCACAGATGGTTTTTAGTTAAAAATCGTCCGTGATTATCAGATATCACAGACGGTTTGAAACCGTCTGTGATAACCTTCGATTATCACTGACCCATAAATTCAGACGGTTCACAAAACCATCTGTGATGACGTTTTTGAACCGTCTGTGATGACCTTTTCTGTAGTAGTGTAAGGACCTATCACATAGATCGGGTCCTTCCTAAGAAGTTGTAGTCCTTCTTGTCAAGGAATCATCCACATCCATGCTGACGTTGCTCTAGCGTGTAGGTGGGTGGATGTGATGGTGCTGGTGCAAATTGGTCATGGTGGTGCAGTACTGGTGGCTCAACCCTACTCTGCTACTACCTGGGGCTCCTCCTTAGGCAGTGTTGGTTCCCCCTAGTGGTGCTTTGCCTGAGGCATAGCTTGACAACCGTACAGGGCTTCTTCCAGTTCGGCAATTTGGTTTGAAGCCATCCACCACATCTTTTAGAGACAACAAAGTTCCATGAGCGTGGTCCTTATGGCTCCTTCCTGGGTAAGTGTGAAGCGAGCTAAGTGGATGATGGTGGCATTCCACTCATCAGAAGTGTCCTGGGACTAAGCAGGTTGATTCCACTATGTGGCATATGGGTGAAAGCGAAACATGATTTCCTCAAGCTCAACTTGGTAGATGCTAGATAGATTGAGTATTGTGATGTGGGAAGTCTCTGGATACCTTCCCCAAAGTTAACCCTCCTGGCGGTGTATTGGCGAGGGCGGCTAGCTTGGGTGTTCTAGTGAGCGTAGATGGTGACCTGGCACCATACTCCACGTTGGGCACAAACAACTATCCAATTCGTGTTGTAGTAAAAGGCATGTCATAGCCTCCAAGTGTCTGCAATAGTCTCCAAAGCTCAACGGCAAATCCTCCTAGGCATTCTCCGTAGGTATGAAGCAAAGGCATCTACAAAGAATTTGAGTGGGAAAAGATTAGTAACCAATTTTGGAAATAAAGGGAAGTAGGATGAGAGCATGATACTAAAAAAAGGTAAGAAGAAACTAGGAATATCACTATATTTTCGCTAAGGTTTTTGCTTAAGGAAATTTGCCTTTTCCACATAACAAGTCCTTAGATTAATAGCCATTCTAACTATGGTTTATCCTATAGTAGATATGGCTCTGATACCACCTCTGTGGGGACTCAAATTTGACAATCTGAATCTCCTATGTATTCTGAGGAGTAAAGTCCATTACCGGTCCTTAAACTTTTTATGCTGTGTCATCCCGGTCCATAGACTTTCAAAGTGTGTCATCCCGGTGCCTAAACACTCTTTGGGTCTCAAAATTAGCCCGTTACGGGTCTTGGCTGTGTCATCCTGGTCCTTAAACTTTTTATGTTGTGTCATCCCGGTCCATGGTTGTTACCACAGCAATGGCACACTTTGAAAGTCTATCGACCGGGATGACACACTTTGAAAGTCTATGGACCAGGATGACACAGCATAAAAAGTTTAAGGACCGGTAATGGACCTTACTCTATTCTGAGCTAGTCCCTAGATCAGTAGCTCACACAGCAACATCGGCAAATATCATATCCATGTATGCGAATAAGAAAAGGAGTACTTTATATTACATAAGTAACCGAAAATAGATCTTATGATCAGTTCTTACATAACGTACCGACATGCCAAATAATATTGTTCATAACAAAGCAATGGAATAGTAAGTAAACCAAAAGGGGCCTTGATGATCTACCATAGGCAATCAACCTAGGCTAAACCTAGTCTTGGCCTTCATCTCCCATGTCATAGCTAGAGGCATGGATGTATCCACATACCGGGTCATTGATTCCGTGATCTAAAAGTAACAATGAGTGGAAAGGTACTCAACAAGTCCCTATAGCAAAATTCAAGTTTATATATGTATATCTACATGCAAGGCTTGTCCAAGTGAAAGTCATATGTCTACTTTAACATAAAGCCAATTTACCAAATATACTAATTTAGTTGATTTTTAAACCTATGACTTAACCATTTTTACATTAAAACCAATATCCATTTCCATGTCAAATTCATTATAAGAGTGAATCCCTCTGCTTTCATTTCCATTATCATGAGAGTGAAATCCCTCTGCTTTCATTTTTATTTTCAAATTTAGTTATCACAACCTTTTCCAAGTAACCATTACTTTATGAAAACAACACAAGTGTGACACTTCTACACTTTTGCCCATGTCCGGGAGTACGGCTATTTAGATAAATTTTTAGCACTCTACAGAGGTTGTATAGCTTTATCCACAAGATATGATTAACTCATAATGTTAGGTACTACTTGCTTTCATAGGCATGCGACTAACAAAATCATAACATGACTTTTACAATGCTTAACATTGATGCTTACTCCCACTCCAGGGTGAATCCTCAACACTAGCAACAGTGACCGTTCCTATCCCAGGATATGCCTTACCCCCAGAACATTCCCATCCTAGGCTACGTTTTCAATCAAGGACCCAGTTATTACGGAGTCTACAACCCTTCTCAACAAGAAATCCACAAGGATAGTGATCGTTACAGGTCACTCCAGCAATCACATCAGAAATCTAGAAACCTACGTACCAATCTAAGAGTGCAAGATTCACATCGAAGCTAAGAAAATTAGTGGGCTAGGTCTATCCCATAACTAGACATATGGTTGCATGATATGTGTGTAGAAAAGATGAGCACAAGAATTTGATGCTTAAACAACTCAGGCGAGATCAACCACAAACCCAGAGCTCTTGCAATCTTTACTCAGCTATTCAAGAAAGGACAAGTGTAATCCCTGCATGGCCAATTGTCAAATCCAAATTTTACATTCTAGAATCATTTGTGATTCCATGTCGTACCCCGGAGTAACAACTCCTAGATCCTCTGTATAAATCGCACTAGTTCAGAATCAGCTAGTGCACACAGTGGACAACAAAAATAAATATCAACCATAATGACATTTATTAACTAAATATGGGCACGATTGCCAAAGTTTACATCCACGGCCAACAGGACAAATTTTAAACATAAGCAGCGGATGAAAAACACCGAAGCGGAAGAAGCCAACTGAGCTTGCCCACAGGCAAACGACAGTAAGATGTGGCCTATTCGTCCAGACCTTCACTGTAATCGAAGTCATCTTCCTCTGTGTGGAGATAGCAAGGTGAGTACAAACTTGTACTTCGCAAATCACATAGAGAAATGCAACATCATGATAAAGGCAACAAAGGAAGGCATATAAGGTTATTTGAGCATAAAACAACATTTAAAGAATTACAGTAAATAGATTGAAAATTGTTAAATTTAATAATAAGTAAAAACAGTAATTGTAAATGAAATTAACACTGTTAGTGTAGGCTCCGACCAAATACTAACCTAACCACGGGCATCCCACCCGAACCATCTTTTCCAAAAGATCTCATATGCATTCCATCCATCCACACACTTCCAATCACTCATGGATTTCATCCATCCACAAGCTTTCGAACTCTCGTGGATTCCATCCATTCATAAGGTTTTCATAAACCATTTTGAAAAACAAAGTCTAACCTATGAAAAACTTTTACTCAGCTTGCCCAAGACCGTGGGCACGGCTATCCAGGATAGATTATACACTCTACAGAGGTTGTACAGGTTTGCCCACAAGATATGATCATCTCATATTGCCACGCGATTAACACAATTCCTTAGGTGTGCGGCGGAGAGATCATGAAAAGTCTTTACAATGCAGAGCCTTCAACCTGGCCAAGCCAACACTAAGGTTTCACTCCAGTAAGGAATCCACCAGACTGAGACCCTCTCTTGAGCCGAGTGAGACTTCACAAGGCCTATGTCACGCTCACTTTCAACCTACGACATGACTCAGGTTGGGACCCACAAATTAATCAGCCAGGATTGTCCCATACTAGCCTTGTGGTAGTACGATAGGGCTTTGCAATAGTAGCTCATAGACCGATCCTTAATTTGACTTAGGTTCAACCACATACCCCTTGTGTCCGACAATCAACACTGTGTCTCCGAACAACAGTGCATGCCTGCACCCACCACCTAACCATTAGCCTAAGTCTTAACTAGATTTTATATTTTATTTTAAAATATTTTTATAATCCTTCTTGACTCACCGAAGTCAAGAATATATTTGAAAAGTTTATCATTTTATATAAAAAGGTTATCCCAAAACAAAGATTATGTCTAAGTAGGTCTAAGCATTTGATATAAAACTCTCTAACCAATACTAGTATACTAACTAGAGTTTGATTCTAGGGTGACAAGGTATCGAGGAATTCAATATCAATGGAGGAATTAACAAGTAGGCAATAACTAAATTTAAAATTGAATTGAAATACATTGAATAACATTAAGCATGCAGTATAATTTAAAACAACATAATTTTATTTGTAAATTGGGATCAATATGATCTAGGTGTGTGATTTGCCTTGCTCCTCAAGTTGCTGTGAATCATCATCAAAGAATTCTCCAGAATCGGCGCAGTCTACACGTGAAAATATCCCACCAAACTGAAATAAAATCCAAATAAATTCAAATAAACTTTAAATAAATACAATGAGGGCAGAAATGGATAGGCTGAAATTTTTGATGAATTTAGAAATTTGAATGGGCTCAATCGGAGTTAGGATGAAGGAGAACGGGCTCCCAGAAGTTTGAAATCAGAGAAAAAGGAAAAAGGCTGATTTTCTGGAATTATTTTTCTAAAGGAAATTAGAACTATGACGTCAGCCCTAGGATTTCTTTTTGGTTGAATTATTTTTCTACTAGAAAATCAGGTTTATGACATCAGCATGACGTCAGCCCTAAGGTGGTTTGGCTGACAGGTGGGCCCTAGTCTACCGTGGACTGAGTCCACGGACCAAAGATTGGCTGAGGTGACATGGGGATTGTGTGGTGCTAATGTGGCTGGTGAATGGGCTGTTTTGCTGATGTGGCAACCAGGTGCGCTGATGTGGCCACCACATGCACAGATAGTCGTTACGGTTGCTGACCGAGCGAGCGAGCGCTGGCGTGGTGCTAACCGGCTAAGGTGTTGTGCCACCGGGCGCCATGTGGCATGCCACGAGAGCTTGGGCTACCGATGTGGCTCGCCAGCCAGGGCCGCGCTCGGGACCCAAGGGCTCGCTGGCGTTCGGGGGCACGGGGGCGACCGACGAGGGGCGAAGGAGGGAGAGGAGGCCTCAGGGAGTCGATTTTACGTTGGCTCGGGGCTCAGTGGTGCTTGGAGATGGCCGGCGATGAGGAGGACAGTGGAGGCAGCTCAGGTGCTCTGGTGCAGCGGCGCTCCAGCGATGTCCAAGCATAGATGAAGGGCGCACGGGCTTCGCGGAGAGGCAAGGAGGCCGAGGAGGGCGAAGCGAGGCTTGAAGGTGGCCGAGGCAGCAGGTATTGCTCGCTGGCACAGTGGCGAATGGCAGAGGTGGTGCAAGGGCGCTCGGGCTCACGGGAAGGGAGGAGGAGGCAAGGTAGGTGTGGTGCGGAGGGAGGGGAGGTTGAGGGAGCCTTCAAGTAGGGTCGCGGTGGGGGTAGTCGGCAAGGATTGCTCACTAGAAATCATGGTGGCGGGGATTCGGGTGGAAGGGCAAAATGAAGGGAAGGGGGGCTCGAGAGGAAAGGGGCACGAATTTTGGGGGATTTGGCCCCAGCGGTGCACGCGGTTTGCAAAACTGGAGAGAAGGCAGCGGGAAAGGCTAGATTTGGTGTGGACTCGGTCGGGCGGAGCGAGGAAGGAAAGGGGAGAGGAGAAAAAGGAAGGAGAAGGAAGAAGGGGCGGCAGGGAAGAAGCCTGATAGGTGAGCCCGGGGCGCAGAGAAAAAAGGAAGAGGGAGGGAGTGGGCGGCAGAGATGGAGACGCGTGGTGGGAAAGAAGATCGGCGGACGAGTGAGATGGGCTGGGTGGCACAATCCGGGCCGGACATGCATCGCACGAAGAGAGAGGGAAGGCGGGATGAGCCGAGACAGTCGAATGAGGGCGGGCGATGATGGCACATCCTGGCCATCCACGCGTCGGCCGAAGAGAGGGTCGAGAGATTTGAATTTTAATTTTTGATTTTGAATTTTCAACAATTAGCAAATAAATTCCAAAAATTCCCAAAAAAAATACAAAAATTCCTGGAGATGTTTCGAACTTAGGTAAAATATTTCTAACTTAATTTGGTATTATATTTTTATACATAAAATATTTTTTAGTTTCAAAATAGATTTTAAACTCCAAAAAAGAGATAAAAGCCAAATAATTAATTTAAAATAGGATTTTTACAGAAAATTAAAATATCCTTTTATTTAAAAATATTTTTAGGTTTACACTTAAATTAATTTTCGAAACCAAGCCTTTTTAAAAACAGAAAATTAGGGCAAAACAAAATCTCAGAAATTCAGGCAACCAATAACACTTGGTTTTAATTTAAATTAAATTAATTTTAAATTTTTTACTAAAAAGTTTGAAATAAACAGCTAGGCTGTTACATTCCGCCACACTATTCCTCGGATTAGAAGATAGTGCTCACAGATATAGTACTAAACATCAAAAACATATCTTGCAAACGCATAACTAATATAGTAATAAATTTACACATGGGTCGATCAGGTCGAAGCCTTTAATAGCAGCAGTGGAAACAAAAACTTCACATAGGTGGGATCCTCAGAACAGCCGTAGCCTAGTTCTTGGTCTCATCGTCTTCCAGTCTTGTTAACACCCTTAGATGATCATAGGGCTTGTATTTCTCCTTCTGACTTACTGAATAGTAGTAATTGAGCAACAATGAGTACAAAAGTATTCAACAAGCTACCACATAGAATGCAGTATTAGTAGATGAGAGGCTGAATAAAGGAAGACTTAAGTTTCTTTTATTTGCAAAAATGCCACCATTTTAAGATATAGATATAGGATATTCCTGAGACTTAGCAATTCTAACTATAATAGATCTTCTAAAGTGTGTGAAATATTACAATAATAATAGTATAGGTCCCATCAACTATTACATGGCTACCAACACCATATGTTAGTTTTCCAGAACTACATCCACTCATTATTATCACTGGGATCAACCGCCCAAGGCAACATAATCCTATTTTTCATCCTACCCAAAAGGTTTTTAGAAATAGACACTAACTCCCACAAGTTCCCATTGCCCACCTATGATCGTGGGCACTGCTATTCGAATAATTTTCACCCTATAGAGGTCACACACTTTACCCACAAGAGACAATCAACTTACTATACTTCACATGTTTTCCTAGACATGCAGATCAAGAAGGTCACTACAATACTTTTACAATGCATCTTCCTAGTGAGGCCACACTCGTCAGGTTTCCGTCGCTGTGGGGTACGACTACCCCTCCAAAAGCCCCCTCTTGCACCTTCA
Organism: Dendrocalamus latiflorus; assembly: GCA_017311315.1. NCBI lineage: Eukaryota > Viridiplantae > Streptophyta > Magnoliopsida > Poales > Poaceae > Dendrocalamus > Dendrocalamus latiflorus. The sequence continues at coordinate 29,058,823 of CM029639.1, read as the reverse complement.
CGCCAAAGGCCCTTCCCTCTGGCTCACTTGCACATGTGCACACCAATGTTGTAACCCACACTGGGTTGACACAAACGAGTTAGCTAGGTCGTACCCATTATAGACTTGTAGTTGTGCTGTTTTACACTGGGAGGTCATACAAGATTCAATCCTTAAAATTATCTAGGTAGTTCTATCACAATCCACATATTCTTATACTTTCAACAGCACCAGCCCCTCCTCCCATCTGCTCAGATTTTTAAGCAAGTTGGGGTTTTGGGGAGTTTAAAAAAATTGAGTTTAACATACCATCCACTTTCCATTAGTAATTGCCCAAACCAAGTTTCATATGTGAAATAATATTAGAGCAAAATAATGCCCCAAGTATCTAAGCAAGACTAAGCATGACATTTAGATATGGACTTACACTGTTATGTTTACCATTAATTCTATTGCGACAAGGTTTTATATCCAAAGACAATGAGTGGATGTAAATTAAGCAATTATCCATAAGGAACTAACTATGAACTAATGTGAATATAATTTGCATAATAAAGTAAAGCATGCTATTCGATATTTCAAATAAATTAACTTGAATTCAAAGGGTAGGTGCAATATGATAAAAGTGATGACGTGCCTCACTCAATTTATTGCAGTCATGATCTTACTCAAAGTCCTCTTAGTTGATGGTTTTGCATTCTTGGTCTTCGTCTTTATTTTACTCTTGATCTCATCTAGTTCGTCGCTTCTTCGAGACTTCAATTTCTAGTTACACGATAAACAATCGAAATCCAATTAAATATAAGGTCCAAAAAATCCAAATGAACCTAATTAAGGTTTCATTTAGTTAAGTGGGTGATTTGAGGTAAGGTTTAATGAGTGTGGAATACTAACAGAGTCAACGAAGTTTGGGTGAAAGGGGCAACAGCGAAGAAACTTTGTTGGGATGGAAATTACAAAGGATTAATGATGAAGGAATATTCACATGAATATTTGTAGGATCGGAAATGGCAACAAAGGGGGGTGAATGGTGCCCTTTAAAAATTGTCCCCTCAAAGTATCCCACTCAAGAGATCTTCTCCTCTCCGATAGCTACAAAAGCTATGAAGAGTGAATGCTCATGCTTACTGGAACCTCAAACACACAGAGAAGAAAGCGAGACAAAAATACAATAGAGAAGAAACAAAGAGCACACCATAAAAGACAGAGAACAGCAGCTGGAACCTCAGGTGGGCCGGTCAGACCGCAGTAGACCAAGCGGTCAGACCGCCAGCTTAAAGCCAGTCTGACTGCTAGCCCTGGGCCGGTCTGACCGCCAGCCATCCACCAGTCAGACCGCTCGGGCTATGCCGGCCTGAACGCCATTCATTGTCTGGTCTGACTGGAGGCTAAAATGCGGTCTGACCGCTAGGGTTTCCGGTTAGATCGGATGCCTGAAAAACAGAGCAGTATGCGCGATAAAAATTCAGAAACAGTAAAACAGAACTCTGCAGATTACAGGGAATTGAGGGAATTTTGTTGCTCTCCTCCAGGTTCTCTCACAAAGATTACAAACTAAATACCACAAGGATTTTAGAGGGAGAAGGAAGCAGACGAACAGTAAAACACAAATAAAAACCTCTTTTTTGCTGAAACCAAACAACCATATGGTAGAAATCAAATTTCTTGAGATTCCTCCATCCATTGCTCATGAAACTTTGAATATGGCAGGGAGATGAGCTCAGAGGGAGGAATCACACTTTAAAATCAGATTTGCAACTAGGAAATCAAAGCCCCAAGAGTTCTAGCCATCAAACCCTAAAACAGAGAATGTGCAGAAGAATAAATGCAAATCAATAACTCTCCTTCTCATTGATTCCATCCCATGAATGCTTATAAGAAAGGAATGATTACACAGGGATTACAATCACTCACTACATCCCCATACGCAGTTGAAAGGGGAAATCACTACATGCTTCACTCTTGTGAAGAACACACACGTAGGAGATAAAACCCTAGCCTGAGCTCAAACCACATAGCACACACTCCTACTCCCTTTTGCTACCTCATTGCCTGGATGATCTCCCTTGCTTCTCATCTTCTCCTTTTAACACCAAGGCTCACACACCAAAGGAGAAAATCAAGAAGTGTCATACCAAACACACTCCATGCCTCACACACTTTTGGAGGGAAAAACCAGCCCCTCCTCTCATTGCTTGAGTCAAATCTCCAATTTGCCCCTCAAGCGCTTTCCCGGAAGCTTCCCTCGTCCGGTACCTTGACCGTCTGGACCTCGACTCCTCCCTGAGTCTAGTCCCGGTCCGCTCCGCTGTACACGACCGCACCCGGCATCCTGACCGTCTAGACCTCCGACTCCACCTGAGCCTAGTCCCGATCCACTCGCCGCTGCCCGTCGCGTCCACCTGACACCGACCAAGACCTCCGACTCCACTTGAGTCTAGTCCTGGTCTGTTCCGTCGCACACGACCGTAACCGACCTCCAACCGTCTGGACCTCCGACTCCTCCCAGAGTCTAGTCTTGGTTCGCTCGTCGTTGCCCGTCGTGTTCATCACCGGTAGCTCCAGCTCCGGTTCCTCGTCTCCCGACTCGCAACCACCTCACCAGCCTCGATCATCTTCGGCATCATGGACCGTCTGGACCTCAACACCTCTTGTGCCTAGTCCCGGTCCTCCTTGCCTCACCATGACCTAGCTCCGAAGTCCTGCAGTCACACAGACAAGCAAACCGTCACATAGCACCGCACGAAACTGCATATCAACAATAGCATAAATAAATGGTACTCAACCCTAGAATACCCAAAACAAACTCAAACTCACTAACCCGACCGTCAATTACTCATCACAAACATGGGGATACCTCCACATGGTCTCTCAATCTCCCCCTTGATGAGTATATTGACAAACACAGAAAAAGCATAAGATTGAGTTTGTTTGAAGAGTCAAACATGGTCCAAGAGAAAGAAAATGATGCTAATGACCATGTTGACAAAAGGAGTAAAAAAAGAGCAAGTTTTCCTCACAAAAGCTCCCAAGGCTCCCAAAATGTGGCTTTTTCTCCAATATTCTCCCCCTTTTGGCAATAAAATCATCAAGACGCTAAAGAGAGAATATAGCATGGTGTTGGATGAAGAGGCTGAATTTCATTCAATCTAAGCAATGAGAGCCATGAAGATAATCCAAAATGACCATTTAGTATTACACCAAGCCATAACGCATATGAATGCTATCAAGATCATGACAAAATATGCATAATCAAGCCAAGCCAAATAAGTAACAATCTGAAAATTAGATGAATTTGTTAGCATGTCAAGCCATTCAAGATTAAAGTCTAGCTAAAGGTATCCAAGGATGATGCAAGCCATGTCAATAATCTAAGTGGAACCAAGAAGCTAGAATTGAGTCAATTTAGAGTGCTACAAGTTCAAGAATGAATCATTTGTTCAAGTACTTGGTTCTTTTGTGGTTAAGCAAATTGAGCACAATAGACATTTTTTCTTTGAAACCAATGGTCGTTTCCAACCAAAATTTTAGTCATGTGTTAGATCTCAAGCCTTATGCGACCACTCCAAGCAATAAGCTTAAGGATATGATCTTGGTCATCCAAAACTCCCCCTGAGTTCATGCCTAGTGCAATGGCAAGCAGTCTCATGAGAAAGAATTGGTGAGATCAGTTCTTTGGCACATAAAAGAGATCTTTTTGCTTTCTTAAATAATTGTATTAACTCATGCTTCATCAAGAAACTAGTATAGCTAAATCTAAAGCTCAATAAAGATTCAAGACTCAACTCAGCCTATTTGACATGGCATGAATCATAAAAGGATAATTAAAGACAGACTAGTCTCAAGAACTAACATGACATGTCTTAATTGAAGTTGTGCAAAGTTAATTAACTTATCAATGGCAAAGGCTTGACGACACATATAAAGTTATGATAAATCTAGCAATTAAGCACAGATCATGGCAAGATGTAAAGCATTGTAAACATGTCAACTAAGGATAATAATCAAGGCTCTATGTAATTATATTACAATGCAGAATGCTAAAATGCAAGAAAAATCCAGCTCCCCCTCAACATGTGATGCACTTTTAGTTCAAATTGAGTTATGTCAATATTAAGCTTCAGAAGCTCCCAAATGAACTCCCCCTGAACCAAAGCTAAAAACTGAGAAGCTGGCAAAGAAATCAGAAAAGGAAGTCCTTAAAGCATAGACAAGATATAGAGGATACTATGGCTCAGACTGACTCTCATCTACCCCATATGACACTAGGACTATCAGCTGCTCATCTAATACACTAAGGAGCAAACACGTTCCCTGTCTACCCAAGGGTGGCCCAACCCTTGCTAGAACCTATAAGAAGTAAGTGAGCTCAACCTAGTGAGAAGAGAAACAACTAATAAATAGCATCCTAGATCACAAGATGAGAGGAAGAAATATCTAGGTTCCCAGACTTCAGAATAAAGCACTTGCAACCAAACACACGAAAGTGAGAGACACTAGGCTTTCGCCCGTATCTCAACTCATAAGAGGTGCGATGCAAGTGTGCCCTCAGAAAAACTCTGTTCGAAACATGGCACGCGGTGGCTATAGCCTTAGCCCAAAACTTCCTCGGTGTAGAGTGCTCATCAAGCATCGTCCTGGCCATCTCGACCAGGGTACGGTTCTTCCTCTCCACAACGCCATTCTGCTGAGTGACGTATGGAGAAGAGAACTGGTGCTCTACACCTGTCTCACCGCAAAACCTCTCGAAGTAGGAATTCTTGAACTCCGTGCCATTGTCACTGCGGATCGCTCGTAAGGCACCTGGGAGCTCAACAGAAAGCTTACTAAACAAACCCCAAAAATGGGTAAAAGTCTCATCCTTCGAGGCTAAGAAAAATACCCAAGAATACCTCGAGAAGTAATCGACTACGACAAGAACATACCACTTCCCTCCTGCTGACTGTACTCGAGCTGGGCCAACTGTGTCCATATGGAGCAGCTGTCCTGGTGCATCGGTCATAGTCACTGTGACCGGAGGGTGAGAAGCGGCAACCATCTTGCTGTGCCGGCAAGGAACGCAAACAAGATCTTTGATCATTTTGAGTTTAGGCAGACCACGAATGAGATCGTGGCCACTAACTCGAGTTAAATGGTCAAATCAAATATTACCAAGTCTCCTATGCCAGAAAGTAAGGTCACGGGACTCAGAAGCAACTAAACACCTGAGAGGATCACCAGAAGACTCAACAAAATCAGCACGAAAGATCCTCCCATATCTAGAAATCCCGCAAACCAAACTCCCCAAAGAATCAAGAATTTTACAAGCGTTTTTCTTCAAACTCACCTAGAAACCGTCATCGGTAAGCTGGGAAACAGAAAGCAAGTTGTATTGCAGCTTACTCACTAAGACAACATCTTTTAAAATAAAAGAATCATTAACGCGCACAGTACCTTTCGCGATGACGCGCCCAGACGAAGCATCTCCAAAGATGATAGTCTCATCACCTGGAGCACGGGCTAGGGAAGAGAACCAACGGGAGTCTCCGGTCATATGACGAGAACAACCGGAGTCTACAAGCCAAGCCTCTCCCTTCCCAGCCCGGCGAACCTGAGTCAAACCGAGAGTAAAGGCTCAGTACTAGGATAAATCAAAAGAGATTTTGGAACCCAATACTGAGTCACACGACGAGCAGAAGAAGTAGTCACACACGACTGACGTCTAATTACCCTACGCTCTCTGTCGCTCAAAGAAGCAGAAGGTCTATGTGCAGACCTGAAGCTGTTGTTGGGTCTGACTGCTGTGGAAGAGCGAGTCGGAGCACCAGCAACATGCTGATCTCGCCACGGGTAACCATCTCGATGGGGAAAACAAGATCTATCCTCAGGACGGCGGGAGTCACGACCAGAGGCATATCGAGGATGAAAACCAGAAAAATCAAAGAAACCGAGTCCTTGATGCTGCCCAAACCCATCAAGCTGAACAGTCCTAGACCTCGTGTTGGTCTTAGCTGCACTCAAGGTCTGGGGCTAACCCTGAATACGCCTAAGAACCTCAACACGGTCTCTACGCGCAATCTTGACGCGCCTGAAGCATCTCTCGATCAAGTGTCCATCCTTCTGACAAAAGGTACAACGATACTTCACCTTCTGAGAGGTAGAAGTAACATGATGAGGCTTCGCTTTCTGAGAAGTCGAAGCAACAGGTGGAACCACCTTACTGGCAGATATCCCTTGGACAAAGCCCGCTGACTTGAATTGAACTTTCTTAGTTCTGGGCTCGACCTCGATCACACCTGATGCTATGGGTCTAAGAACAACAGGTGGATGCTTTCTAACATCCTCAGAAAAATCATATCCTAGACCTTGATTGAATTTGCAAATCTTGAATTGGTCTAAAATAAGATTTAGCTTCTTCTTGCCTCCTACAGACCTCTCGAGAGTGTTCATAAGATACTGACACTCCCAAAAGAGAGAGGTGCAAGAAGAGTAGGGGGAAGAAGAGACAGCAAAAGGTAAGGGAGTAGAAGAAGAACCAACAATAGAAGAACAGAAGGCATGTGCACACACAGCCGCCTCAGAAGGGACAGTCCTACTGCTAGCCATTTGGTTCGCGTCGCTAGGCGTCTCCACCAAACCCTCAAGCTTCTTCCCCACAGCACACACATTACAAGCAGATGATGACTTCTTTAGTAGGTCCTTAGTTAGCTTCACACATTTGTCATCGAATGTAATCAAGTCAGATTTTAGTTTTTCACAATTATTGCATGGTGAGCTAACAGGGTCCTTAGAAGCATATTGAGCCAATTTGTTACTGTGATCAACCATTTCTTGAAATTGTTTAGACACAGACTTAAGCTCAAAGGTTAATCTAGGACAATTGGTACAAGAAATAATAGGTTCAAGTAATGAAGCTTGTAATTCAGCAATTTTATGATCTACCCTTTTTAAGTTCATTTTCAAATTATTGCAATTTTCACAAGTCTAAGGAAGATCAAGAAGCATAGTGTAAAGACCTCTAAAGGCATTGTCCTTATCCTCACATGAGGTGCAAGAAGTAGTCTCAACAATAGTAGATGAAAGAGCAGCTACCCTACTCATCTCTAATTCAGCAAGAAGACTAATATTCTCCACCTTAATCATGTCAAGCTTAGAAGACAGACTATCATGAGAGGTCCTTAATTTCTCCATGTCACCAAGCAAAGCAGAGCATGTATCACAGTCGTCACGGGAGGGAGCAGATATAAGTGAAGTAAGCTCCCGTGATAGTCTATCTACTTCCTTCTCCAATTCGCTACACCTAGCTCTAGATCTAGCATGAAATTTACATAGCTTAAGAAAAGCATCATTAAACTGGTCGTAAGAGGGGTATACCTCGTCAGAGTCAGAGTAGAGCTCGCTGTCGCTGACTTCGCCCTCAAGGGCCATGAAGCACATGCCGCTGAAGTCCTCGCCATCCTTGGGATCTTGATCGTCCTTCCCATCATCGTCGCTCCACTCCTCCACCTCGCTGAGACCGAGGTCGTCGAAGGCAGTGAGGACCCGGTGGAAGAGCTTCTTGGCTTTGCCAAGGTTGCGGAACTTCTTCTCTTTGCTTGGCGGCTTCTTGTTGCGGTTCTTGTCGGTGTAGGCGTTCTTGCTCGAACCGCCGTAGTCGTTCTTGCCCTCCAGCTTAGGGCAGTTTGCTCGAATGTGGTTGGGGCCACCACACTCAAAGCAAATCACTCGACCACCTCTCGTTCTCTCCCTAACCCTCTTCTATATATGGGAGAATTTTCTGGCTAAAAGGGCTAGCTGGTTTTCTAGAAGCTGTTCTAGTAGGTCATCACTCATCTCACAAACAACAGCAAGAGAAAAACCAGAAACACCATCAGAGGGAAACTCAGAAGTCGAACTGGGATCAGTGACCAAAGCCATCGACTGTGACTTCGACTTACGAGAGACAATGTCAATCTCGTGAGTCTTGAGGTGTGAGTACAACGCATCAAGAGTCAAAGTCGAGAGGTCCGTCGTGTCCTTGATGGTGGTCACTTTCATCTCCCAAACACGCAAGTCCAAGGCCGCAAGCATCTGACGAGCATTGTCCGAGTCAGGGTATGTGAGACCGACCGCTCGGAGGTTGCTCAAGATCTTGTGGAATCTCACAAAGTATTCATCCAGGGACTCTCCAGTGAGCATTTCAAACTTGTTGTAATCTCGCTTGAACTGGTCCTGTCGTACAGTTTTAATTTGGGTGGTACCCTCATGGTAAGCATCGAGAGTCACCCAAATGTCATAGGCCGACGTAAGATGAGAAATGCGATCAAACTCATTTCGGCTCAATCCTTGGATGATGATGTTCCTTGCCTTAGCATTCGCCTCAACATCGAGCATGTTTGCCACATTGATGTTCTCATTGGCAGGAACAACAAAGCGAGTTTTGACCTTTCGCCAAATCGCATAGCCCTGAGCCTGAATATAGGTCTCCATCCGACTCTTCCAGAAGGGATAGTCGATCCCATCGAAGATCGGGGGCTTGGTGGAATACTTGTTCGTTGCCATGGCTCACAGACCGGTTAAGATCTATCGAGAAGAGCTAACTGGCTCTGATACCAATTGTAGGATCGAAAATGGCAACAGAGGGGGGGTGAATGGTGCCCTTTAAAAATTGCCCCCTCAAAGTATCCCACTCAAGAGCTCTTCTCCTCTCCGATAGCTACAAAAGCTATGAAGAGTGAATGCTCATGCTTACTGGAACCTCAGACACAAAGAGAAGAAAGCGAGACAAAAATACAATAGAGAAGAAACAAAGAGCACACCATAAAAGATAGAGAATAGCAGCTGGAACCTCAGGTGGGCCGGTCAGACCGCAGTAGACCGGGCGGTCGGACCGCCAGCTTAAAGCCGGTCTGACTGCTAGCCCTGGGCCGGTCTGACCGCCAGCCATCCACCAGTCAGACCGCTCGGACTATGCCGGTCTGAACGCCATTCATTGTCTGGTCTGACCGGAGGCTAAAATGCGGTCTGACCACTAGGGTTTCCGGTTAGATCGGATGCCTGAAAAATAGAGCAGTCTGCGCGATAAAAATTCAAAAACAGTAAAACAAAACTCTGCAGATTACAAGGAATTGAGGGAATTGAGTCTAGTCCTGGTTCGCTCGTCGTTGCCCGTCGTGTTCATCACCGGTAGCTCCAGCTCCGGTTCCTCGTCTCCCGACTCACAACCACCTCACCAGCATCGATCATCTTCGGCATCACCGACCGTCTGGACCTCAACACCTCCTGTGCCTAGTCCCAGTCATCCTCGCCTCACCATGACCTAGCTCCGAAGTCCTGTAGTCACACAGACAAGCAAACCGTCACATAGCACCGCACCAAATAGAATATCGATAATAGCATAAATAAAAGGTACTCAACCCTAGAATACCCAAAATAAACTCAAACTCACTAACCCGACCGTCAATTACTCATCACAAACATGAGGATACCTCCACATGGTCTCTCAATATTTCACTTCGTGTTTGAAATGGCTAGGCACAACCGATTGTAGATTACCATGGCTCAATCTTTAATTTAATGACTTCTTTTATTATTTTATATTTATTAAGGACGTTCCACTAGTTAGGTGGGACTTATGGTAGATGTGAGAACTTACATGTGATCGGTATAATTTTAATTAGTCGTATTTATATTTTAATTCTTATCTCCAGGTAGTTCATGACATTTTATTATTTTGAGGGTTAGTCGCCAAATAATCGAATGGTTTGAGTAATTGATTGGTTCAATAATTTACTAAAGCATGGGGTTATTTATTTATCCAATTTCTATTTAATGTTTAGCTTTAGTTAAGCCATTATCTAGTAATGATTCACGGTGGATAGACCATTCTAGAGTTTAAATGCATTTTGGACAAAATGGAACTTTTAACTATGTTTGGATACTACTTCAGATTATCGCCAACTAGTGTTAATGAGTTATCTTAATTAAGATCTAATTAAGTGGTCTTATCACTGCATGGTTCATCAAATTGTAGATTAGTGAGATTATGTTTAATGACTAATGACTCAGGGGTCATTATATTTTAATATACACACAAAGTTATATTTTAACATGATCTTTTATTTAAATGTGCCCTTTGGATCAAATGACGCTAGCTCTCTAAAGTGACCAAAAGCTTCGTCCTTAGATGCCGTAAAATAAACCCAAGAGTATATAGAGTAATCTTCAACAATAACAAGAACATACTATTTACCTCTAATCGACTGAACCCTAGAAGGACCTATAGTGTCCATGTGCAATAGTTGTCCTGGAGAATCAGTCATAACAAGTGTACATGGGGGATGTGACAATTCAACCATCTTACCATGTTGACAGGGTGAACAAACTAGATCCATTGACTTTTCAATCTTAAGACTAGGAATTCCTCTAACAAGATTCATATGACTGAGCTGAGCTAGATGATCAAAGCCAATATGACCTAATCTATGATGTCAGAAGAACAAATCCTTGGAGTATGATGAAATAACACACCTAAGATCATAAGATGTTGAATAAGAAAAGTCACCCTTAAACAAGCGACCAACTCGATTGATTTTGCATACAAGATCACTGGATGAATCCAAAATATAGCATGAATGCTTTTATAAAGTTCACCTTAAGATTATTGTCTACCAACTATGAGACTAAAAGCAAGTTATAGCTCAACTTACTGACGAGAGTGACGTCCTTTAAGATGAACTTGTCATTGACGTGCACGGTGCGTTTAGCAAGAACTCGTCCTTGAGAGTTGTCCCCAAAAGTGATCATCTCATCACCGGGGGTACGAGTGAGGGAGGAAAACCATCATGAGTCTCCGGTCATGTGGCGAGAGCAACCGGAGTTAAGAACCATATGTTCACTTTCTACTTGTGACGAGCCTCATCAGGATCACTGTAAAGGTCATCATTGTCGAGTTCCTCACTATTTGCCATAAAACACATCTCTGTGAAGTCCACCACCTTTGCCTTCTTGCCATTGTCCTCCTCATCACTTCTAGACTCAATATCACTCAAATCAATCTCCTCATGAGCTGAAAGTACTTTGTTGACCGTCTTACGATAGTTGTGTTTTTTTTTCTTGGAGCAGTCTTGAATCAAAAGTGACGAATAGGTGTCTTGTCATCATTGACCTCCTTACTCTTCAGTTTGGGACAATTAAACTTCATATGATTAAGCTCACCACAGTCATAACATCTAATAGGACCTCCTCTCCGACTTATTCTGATGTTATTGATTGCCTTAGTCACCCTATTAGAGATAAGTACAAGCTACTCTTCTGGCATTTTCTCTAACTGTTCAGCTGAAATAGAACACAATGCAGACAAAGAACCACTAGAAGAACTTGATGAACCACTAGCTTGGTTAGTCACTGAGCCCAAAGAATTAGTCTTGTTTATCCTGGCCAAAATATCAATCTCATGTATTTTCATCTTGGAATAAAGGTCATTCAAAGTGAGTGTTTCCATGCTAATCGAATGATTAATAGTAGTGACTAACACATTCCAAACAGACACATCCAAAGAATTTAAAATTTATCGAGTATTGTTAGAATTAGAATATGTGACATCAATAGATTGCAAATCACTAACAATTTTATTGAAGCAATCAAAAAGAGCATCTACTGATTCTTTAGGTTTCATCTCAAATTTAGATTACTCTTTTTTGAATTGGTTCTGATGAACACCTTTTACAGACTTATATCCTTCATGATAATCAGTTAGAGTAGCTCGGATTTTATTTGGAAATTTAATGCGATAAACTCGTTTCTACTTAAACCTTGCAATCAGATATTTCTAGCCTTAGCATTAGCTTCAACATCAGCAGGATTTTTAATAGTAACAACAGAAGGCACTACATATGAATTCTCAACTTTCTGCCAAATAGCATTACCTTGTCATTGTAGAAAAACCTCTATGCATGTTTTCCGATAGAAGTAGTCTTATCCATCAAAGAATGGTGGCTTACTTGAGAACCAGTCCCGATATGATGCCATTGTAACCTACTCTGATATCACTTTTAGGATTGAACACCGTAATCAAAGGGGGTGAATGATTGCCTCCAATTTTTTTTTTTTGAAATCTCTAAGTAGTCGATGAAGATTTCAACCACTCGATGCTCAGCTACTCACATTGTTCTTCAATCAGATTGATCACCTTTCAGATGAAGCCATACACTTTGATCCAAATGCAAACACCAACACTTCTTGAGGAAAACCAAGAACCAGATTGATTCAAGATGATGTTTATTGTTAAATTTTGTGGATTTACAAAGCACCCTCACAACACCCCTAAAAGCCTTCTCGATGAAAGCCCTCTCAAACCGACACAAAAAACCTTCTCTAATCCACTAAAAACCGAACCTTAACCATAGCCTCTCCCTGCTTTTATAGGATAATGTCACAAATCGTGCCTACCTCAAACATAGACTCAAAACTTTATCTCTTTCGAAAATCAAGGGACCCAAAACCCTACCAAACATGGGTTTTATCCAACTCTAAGCCTTCCTAGTTATGGACTCCTTCCACAACACCTAACTCATCACATGTCGAAGCCTTCAGGATAGCACCTCCCATAGCCTCCCCACGCATCAGCCATCTCACATAGGGGTGGAAAAATAGCTCGAGACTTGCGAGCCGGCTCGAGCTCGTAAAGTTTCGAGCCGAGCCAAGCTTCCTTCGTAGCTCGTAAAAAAAATGAGCCGGCTCGTGAGCTTGTTTTGGCTCGCGTCTTCAGTTCGCAATCGGCCCAAGCGCTTCGCTTCGCACGCCCGCCTGCCCGCCCCCTACTTTATCATCGCTTTCGCACCTCCTCCACCCCTTCCACTCGACAGCGCTCCTCTTCGGAAGCCGCAACTCCAGCAAACCACACGAAACCCAAATTCCAACCCGTCTTCTCCCCTTATCCGGCCAGGAACCCCGAGAACCCTAAGCCGAAAGCGCATTAAGCTCCCCATGGCGTTCGCGTGGTGCCTCTCGGCCCCGGCCGTCATGCCTGTGCCGGCGCCCTCGGCGTCTCCGCCTCCAGAGGTGTCTCTCTCCCGTGGGTGGCGGTCCGGGCGAGGAGGCGTCGCGGGTGGGACGCGCTCGTGGTGTGCATGGCACCCGACGAGGAGAAGATTACGCGCCGCTCGCTCTTGGATTTCCCCATCGTAATTCTTCGCCCCTTTATCCCCCGGTTCTTTTATTCGTCATTCCTTGTGTAATTGAATGCTCTAGTAGGGTTTTTTTGTCATGTTAGCTTACTACGCTCGGATTTAGGGGGTTTCAGGGATTGGGGATTGATGAAATCAGTAGAAATGTTGTATAGGTCGTAGCGAACAAACAGGTTCTTGTGATTGGAGAAGACAATTTCTGATACACGTTGGTTTGTGCTTGTGGAAATTGCGAGGGCTCTTGTGGAAGACCATCCCGGTGTCATCCTCCTAGAACAATGTGAATTATGCTGCTTGCTTGCTGTCTGCTCTCTGCGAGCTAATCTGGCTCGTTTTGGCTCGCGAGCCGGCTCGAGCCACAGTTCGAGCCGAGCCGAGCCTGTCTCGTAGCTCGTTTTGGAAACGAGCCGAGTCGAGCCTACTGTTCATCCGAGCCCAACCGAGCTTGGCTCGAGCCAGCTCAGCTCGGCTCGTTTCCACCCCTAATCTCACATGTCGAAGCCTCTAGGAACACACCTCTCGTAGCTTCTCTAGTCATTATCAATCTTTGATCTCCACGTGCTCTAGCATGAGCCCGACCACCTCGCATGACATCCTCGACCGCCTAGACCACAAATCTCCCCATCCTGGTCTCAGTCTTCCTCGTCACTAACTATGACCGTCTCCACACCCACCTGCACATGTGAAGACCAAAGAAACTTTCTCTTGACATAAGCTCTTCTCAATTTGACCGACATTAGTCCACACACTCATATCGCACCCTTATCCATCCATCAACATCAACCAAGTCATCCATGACCACAAATTCTATTGCTTTCCAAAAAATCACCCTTAGATCACTCATTACGACCGCTAGCTCAACGAGTACTCGGAAACAACAAGTACTCGGGAATTACTATTGCTTTGCTCAAAACACTAAAAAAATCATAAGTATCACTTTTGACCATCAAGCAATCATTGTTCCATCAACCAACGAGTTCTGAGTATCGACCTGTTACGGAAACACGGCCTACCGAGTACCAACCCTGTACTATATCACCGACAACCGCCATGCATAGATCAATCAATCCACTGAGCAGATCAATCAACCACTGACCCAACACAAATACTCAATGTGCTCAAAGATCACAAGAATTAAAAGCACTCATATTGACCATGAAGTCTACGAGTACCAACTATGAAGCCTACGGCAACCGATCACAAAGCCTTTGACTACCAATTGCGAGCTCTATGACAACTGATCGAAAAGCCTAATATAATGACAGTTGACTGTAAAGTCTACGACTAAGTCGAAGCCTGTTGTGGTCAAAATACCATGGTCGATACCTGCCATGGTTGACTTACCATGGTCGAAGCCAGCCATGGTCGAAATGTTGTCCTGAAAATTCTAGCAATAATAGCGCATTGACCAGATCTTTCACAAATGCAAATTTCAATACAACCCAAATATCAATTATTCATCACCACTAAATTTACAACCAAACCACATGGTCTAACAAAAACAAAATTTGCATTTTGATTTGGAAAAGGTCCACTCTTCATCTCTGAACTATGGGCTCGGATCATTTTTCAATCCACAACTTCAAAAGCATTCATTTTACACCCTTAAACTCTTAAAATATTTCAAAACGCAACCCTTGAACCACTCTAGAAGACCACAACAGTTTTCTTCTGACCAAAAAAAATCCAATTCCTTCATCTTTTCTTTTGTTGGAACTAAACTCATCAGCTCTGTTGGAACTGAACTCATCAGCTCTGATCGCTATTCTCTAGGAGAAAATGTACACATGCTTTTTCTCTTCGAATGACACATGCACACGAGTAGGGAGGATGAACAAACACAGGAGGGACTTCTTTTGCTGCGATGCACACCTTCTTTTTCTTCTCTGTTATTCACTCGCAACTCCTCCAAATGTTTAACAAGAATTACACAACTTAAATAAGTCTCACGCACCCACACACCCACTAGCTAACAACTAGGACATATTCTCATGCCACTGTCCGGGATCTTCTTCATGATCCACACAACTCGGCCAACTCATTGACTCAGCTGTTGCATGGATGGCCAATGACAACTTACGACCACGGCTGCTTGACCATGGTGCCTCGACCACATCTCTTCGAGCACGGCGTCTCGATCATGGCTCTTCAACCACGGCTACTACTCGAGTAACGAGTACTTCGACCACATCTTCTCAACCACATCTTTGGTAGTATCGCTCGCACAGGGTAGGTACTACCGGTCTTCAACCACACAGTCCTTCCGACTACCGACCAGTTACGACTACCAATCAGTTACTGTAGTTATGACCGGTTCACTGTACCTATGACTACTACGCAGCTCGACTCACGACTGCGACTGCCACGACCGGCTCACTATAACTACGACTACTATGTAGCTCGACTGACGACTGTGACTTTGTGACTGCTACAGTACTCTGGAGTCTTCAATTCTAGGGTCTCCAACTACATAGTCCTCGGATACACCGACTACACAAGCCTCGAACACACTGACTACATAGTACTCAGACACATGAGTACTCGGCACACGGTTACACAGTACTCGAATACACGAGTACTCGACACACGACTACCCAGTACTCGAACACACGAGTACTCGACACCGACCACTAACAGCAAGATTAATTCCAACATCTTTCTGCATATCTCCCTTTCTCCAATCTTCTGGTGCCCAAGTCAGCTCGTCGACCTTGAAGACCAATCAACCACAGCCTGCGATGAGTCACCTGTGGCAGTGGACATGAGCCGATCGGCGAAGTCGTTTTCCTCCATGCGGCGCTGCTCTCCAACCTCTCGTGCTAGGCAGGTGCTCATAGAGCTAAAAGCACATATGCAACTGTGAGACCATGTGGAGGTCACCCATGGTTGTGATGAGTAATTGACTATTGATCTAGTGAGATTGAGTTTAGTTTTTGAGGTTTGAGAAGAGAATAGTTCTCTTTGTTAAGTTTGAGCCTCAGCGACTTGCTCGGCAGTGGCATCTACGACCACTGTGTCCGACCGCTGCTGTGAGTGGTCGGCAGTGCTTCTAGAGTTGATAGTCGGTAGTCGATCTCGTGGTCTACGACTTGGTAGTCGTAGCTAGTGCTATGACTTAGTAGTCGTAGGTGATCCTTAGGACTAAGGTTGTCGTTATCAGGGTCTACGACTTTGTGGTCGTAGGTAAGCGACTTGGTGGTCAGCTGGTGGCTCATGACTTTGTGGTCGGCACTACGACATGGTACGTAGGTGCCTTATGACTTGGTGGTCATAAAGGCTCGACATGGTGATCGGCTCTACAATTTGATAGTCGTAGGAGCTGGTATGACCTTGTGGTCGTAGCGATCAGGCTTGGTAGTTGTAAGTCGTAGCGACCGGTTGGTTGGCCGTAATAGGGGTAAGCGGTGGTCGTAGCAAGCTTGCGATGGTCGAAGCAATTTGCTAGTTGGTTGTAGCTTGTGTCTTAGTGGTCATAGCAGCCTAGCGTGTGGTCGTAGGCTGCTAGCACTTCATGTCTTGTGCTTTTGAGTGGTTGAAGGTGGTGTAAGACCAGGTGTTGTGCTGTGATACTTGTTGAGTGTGCCAATTGATGGTCTGGATGTTTGGTGCGGTGTTATGTGATGGTTTGCTTGTCTGTGTGGTTGCAGGACTTCGGAGCTAGGTCATGTTGAGGCGTAGGAGGACTGGGGCTAGGCACAGGAGGTGTTGAGGTCCAAACGGTCAGGAGACGCTGAAGATGATCGAGGCTGATGAGGTGGTTGCAAGTCGGGATGACGAGGAACCGGAGCTGGAGCTGCCGGAGGTGGACACCACGGGCAGCGGCGAGGTGGACCGGGACTAAGCTCAGGAGGAGTCGAGGTCCAGATGGTCAGATACCGGGTGCAGTCGTGTGCAACGAATGGACCGGGACTAGGCTTAGGAGTAGTCGAGGTCCAGTCGGTCGGGAGGCAGGTGCGGTCGTGCGAAGACAGGAAGCTTCCAGGAAAGTGCTTGAGGGGCAATTCGGAGAATTGACTCAAGGCTGCAAAAGGGGAGCTGGTCTGTTAAAGCAACTGTGACCTGTCGGTGTTTACGGGTTGTCGCGAGAGTGCGCGTGTGTAAAAACCCGATGTTAGGTGGGGTTAACGGGTGATCCCCAGTGTGGATTAATGGGTGGATCCATTATGTCTAGGTTCGTGTGTGAGCCTATAAAAGGGAAAGGGGAGGCAAGAGTTAGGGTTGAGACGGTTGGCCAAGCCCTAGCGACTGGCGCCTCTCCCTCCCATGGGAGTCTATCTGTGTGTGTGTAGCTCTAGGGTTAGAGCTTGTCCTCCCGAGGAGAGTGGCTGTTGAGAGTGTGTGTTGGCTCTAGGGATTAGAGTCTGGTCCTCCCGAGGGGAGTGTCTATGAAATCATCCATCTCTATGCTTCTATTTGAGTTGTTTTGTCTACTTGATGCTTTGATTTCTTCTCTATTCTTCTACTCTCTGTGTTTGTGGCTAGATCTTGATCGCAATGACATGTGGGATGTACTCCAAGCCATCTTGGCTACAATAGACCCAAGAGCGATTTTGTTACTCACTCGGATTTGGTTTTGGGCGTTCTTGGTGAAATCTAGTTGAACTCTCATTTTGGTTGCTAAGTTTTCAGTTGAAGATCAGAGCAACCACCTAAGGCCCTAACCATCTTGTGTACAAAGTTTCCTAGCCATTCGATCTTGTTTTCAAAGGTTATGAGGATTTTAGATCTTGCGGTCGTGCGCTCACTGACCTCCTCTATTCTACCGAGAAGCTTATGACCACGTTCTATTTCTTCGACTGCTTCTCTTTCGACCGGTCAAGACTCAGATCGTTTGTTTTCATTTCCACTAGTTTCCGATTGCTTGATGGTTGTAGATCTCGTGGTCGTGTGCCCCCACTGCCTTACAAGTTGTTTTACGGCCGCAGTTGGTTACAGGAGCTAGTCGGTCTTCGACCACGTTGATCGTTCGACCATGCCATTGGCTTGCGACCACATCGGTTCTGACCGCACTCATCTTTCGATCTCGTTGGTCTTGATTTTGGTGGTTATCGACTACAATGATTTCTGTTTGATAGTCAATTTCCAACCAAGTTGCTCTTCGGTCGAGTCGTCGAATTTACGACCACTATGCAAGCTATCGACCATGTTGTCGGGCTTACGACCGTGGTGTAAGCTTCGATCACGTTGTCGATCTGGGTTTGATTACCCGATGTTACTGCTTGCTGTGATATGTGGGATAATGCTCAGAGTCATATTGGCTGTGGTCGGAAGTCGGCAGACGGGCTGTCGAACATGCTCGGAAGTCAGCAGACTTCGACCACGTTGTCCATGGTCGAAAGTCGGCAGATGGGCTGTCGACCACGCTCGGAAGTCAACGGACTTTGACCACGTTGTCCATGGTCGAAAGTTGCCAGACGGACTGCCGACCATGTTCGGAAGTCGGCAGGCTTCGACCACGTTGGTTTCCACTACGTTGGTTCGATCACGTTGGTTTCGACCACGATGGTTTCGACCATGTTGGTTCGACCACGTTGGTCTTGACTACATTGGTTTCGACCACGATTGGTTCGACCACATTGGTTTCCACTACGTTGGTTCGACAATGTTGGTTTCGACCACATTGGTTTGACCACGTTGGTTTCGACCACGTTGGTTTGACCACGGTGGTTCTGACCACGTTGTCGGTTTCAACCACGTTGTTTGTTTTGACCACGTTGTCTGTCCCGACTACGTTGCTTGTTACGACCACCTTGTATCTCAGCTGAGTGGTCGTATTCGACCACATTGTGCTTCCGCTTTATAGTCGTAATTCGACCACACAGTGCTCTAATTTGGTTGTACAGTTATATGTGTTCCTCTGTTTTCCAGTAGACCTGATATCCTAATCTTCATAGCTTTGTAGCTATCGGAGAAAAAGGCATATGTGAATATTTGGAGGAAAAATCTTTAGGCACCATTCACCCCTCTGTTGCCTCATCCAGTCCTACATCAACAAAGATGAGTTTTTGGGACTTTTGGCACGTTTTGAACCCATATTTGCAAAAATAGCCAGAGTCATGCGGAAATAGCAAATATGGCATCTCTGCCGCCCAGTCACCAAGCAGCAGCGGCGTGGAGCTAACACGTGGGCAGCGCAGCCCCATGGCTGTGCAGCCACATGCCTGCCGCCCGGCCACCGTCTGGCCCCCTGCCTGCCGTCTTGCCACTAGACGGTAGGTAATTAAGTTGGCTAATTAGCTAGCTTAATTACTTGCCTTAATTAGTAGGTGGTCACAACTGCTTTCCCAACCTTCGACTACTGACTGAGTTATCCCGACCATTGTCGTATTTGACCACGGTCGTTATGACCACACCCACTCCGGCAGCTCCCGATCACTCTCGAGTCCCAACCAATCTTTGCACTCTATAACTTTCAACCACCTAAAGTCTATTGACCAGCTACTGTATCTTCGACTACTGTAGATTCGACCACCTCGACCATTTGACCACTTCAATCGTCCCACCATGGCCATTCGACCACCTAAGCCATTGGACCACTTTCAGCCTTCTGACCACGACCATTCGATCACCTCAGCCATTGGACCACTCTGGCCATCCGACCACAGCTATTTGACTACTTCAGCCATCAACCATGTCCGACCATGGCTATTTGGCCAATTCAACCATCGACTAATTAAGGTAGGTAATTAAGTTAGCTTAATTATCTAACGTCTAGTGGCAAGTCGGCAAGCAGGGAGCCGCACGATGGCGGGGCGACAGGCCCTTGCTGTAGACCATGGGGCTCTGCTGCTCATGTGTCAGCTCCACACTGTTGTCGCCCGATGATCGGGCGGTAGAAGTGCCATGTTTGTCATTTTAGCGCGACTAAGGTTATTTTTTGCAAATACGGATTCAAAATATGCCAAAAGTGCCAAAAATTTCAGTAGAGACTAGTAGTAGTTGGATTCAATTAGTATTATTATTTGTATTCAATGGATATTGGATTCAATTCTAATCTTCATCTTTTCCCTTCAACAACTGTAGTAGGCAAGTATAGCATTGCCCTCACGGGCATGAGCCCATGAGCCTTGCGCCGCTGGCATCTGTACCTGCCACCTCTATGTCAGTGCCACATCATCCAAAATCACCTTGGTTTAGGTTGATAGTGGTAAAATACACGGTTTTATTAGTTTAAGGTTCCAATTCAGATGATTTCAGAGTTTAAAGTTGAAAAACGAATCCCCACCCTCTATCCCTGGATCTGCCACCCATCCGTCGCCCCTCTACCACTAGATCCGCCGCCCACCTCCTTCATCGCCGCCCATCCACCACCTCCTGCACTGCTCCTCGCCCAGCTCCTGGATCTGTCGCCAACCTCTTCGACTCCGGTGCTGGTTACTGCCCCTCAATATGACACCATTTCCTCACGCCACCGCCCCCTTCGACTTGCCTTGCCCTCTGGTGGCACCTCTCGCCTCTTCTTCACCCGCTGGCCACCACCACCCCACCGTCTTGATGGACCATACTGGGCTGAGACGTACCTAGTACGATGTAGTACTGTGCATGCCGGATTAGCCCACTGTACTAATATGCCAGTTCAAGTACGTCATGGCTTATTGGTCTAGGCCAGTAGACTCGTTTAGGTGTTAATCATGTCATACCTAGATTAAATCAATAGTATCGATTTATGGCTCGGTACGGTAAGCCCAGTCCAGTTGACCGGCTCGACACGAGGGCCGCCCAGCCGAAAACACTGGATTTCCCGTGTCGCCGGCCCAGCCCCGCTCGGTCGCCGCACGGCATAACTCGAGGAATCCGAACCAGCCATAAATGGACACCGGTACACGACCAGAGCAGCAGACGACGCTCTGTTCCGTTGATGCCTCCTCACCCGACCGTGACCGTCGAATTGACGAGGCCCGCACGGCGCGGGCGGAGATAACGGCCGTCCGTTCACGGGGACGTCGCGTCGCTGTCCGCTCCTCCTCTCAGAGCTATCTCATCTCGAGGAGAAAAAAAAAAGAAATGGAAAAGGAGAATTCGGAGCACCCCACATCGAAATCTCGGAGGAGGAGAGCGGTGGTGGGTGGCAAATCCCAGCAGATCAGAGAAGGTACGGTGCTCCGCTTCTTTCTTCCCCCGCCCCCGCCCTTCCCAAGTTCCCATCCCTCATATTCGCCACCTCCGGCCCGTGTGGCCTCCTGGCACCACCGCCACCCCCTCCCCGGCGAGCCGCCACCGGCCGTCGGCGCCGCACCTGCACCCCGTGCTGCCGCCTCCCGCGGCCGGAGGCGCCCTCGTCGCCACCCACCGCTGGACCTGCCTGCTGCCCGGAGGTAAGGTTGGGGTGGGCTTGGTGAACCCCAAAACTTACCCCCTAACTCGAATCCACCGCCGCCGCTGCTGGTCCGCGGTCAGCGGAGACCGCGCGCTCTGTTGCTTCACGGCGCGCCCGCGCGTGCTCGAATAATCTTCCCGGCATGCTTCTGCTACTTCTTGGTTTTGTTGGCTAGCTACCTTCTCCTAATCTTGAATTGTAGATTTATACGTCTTAGCACGCGCCCTTTCTTCTGCGAGATCTTGTTGCGCTTCCGTTGTTGTTGGTCCGTTCTTAAACTAGATGTGATGCCATTATTTTGGTGGTTTGATTCGGAGCTCGTACTGTAGATAGTAGTACTTCATGGGAAAGGGGAATAGTGTGTAGATTAGACGGATTTGAAAGCCTGAGGAGCTAGCGGCCGCCCGCGTTGACGCCTGTGGTTCTTTCTTGGGTGCTCGAGCGCCAGATGTGTAATGTATTCGTGCTTTGTGTTATCCATAAATTCACCATGTGAGCTATGCAAACTTACCATTTTTGCCATGAAGAAACTTAAAATAATGTCTAAATTGGCTGCATTCAACATTGGCATTGCGCTGCCCACCAAATGCTCGGCAAAATGCCTAGAAGATCAAGCCACTTTGCATGAGCTGTCTTACTTGCTGGGGCATGCTATAAAGCTGTGTTTGCAAAATGTGCATGGTTTGGAAACTCCCTCCATTTTTGTCTTGTGCACGCCACTTAAGGGAAAGGAGAGGAGAGGAATTTAGTCGTGACTAGTCGGTTCTGTCTAGGTGCTGCATCAATGTGTAGATGATTGAAATAAGGTAGGTGTTTTGGTGCCGCTTGGCAGTACTATGAACTTGATCTGCAGATGCAAAGTGTAGCTAGTAAATTAGATTTTGACTAATGTGCCAAATGGGAGTAGTGTAGCCTTACCTCACGGTTCCACTAATTCTCCCATCCCATTTGCTGCTCTTCTTATGCCAGCCATTCATGCAATCTAGCGTGCTTGGCATCCCAATAGCCGCCCAAACATCTGATGGTTTTGTTTTGCCATCCCAACAAACCACCCAAAGAATTTGCTGGCTTTGTTTTCTGTTGTAAACTTATAATAATGTGTTTTCCCTTTATCTCTTATCATCTTGTTTGTTTGCTTTTCTATTGATTACTGTTCTGATATGTTGATTTGACAGTTGGGGTTTGAACCTCAATTTCTTGAGACACATCTGATCTGATTGGTATTTTTATGAGTTCACAAGGCATTCAACATGAAGTTTTTAGAATACACCCCTTTCGACAGGTAAACATGACATCCTTTGCTTCTTTCTTGCTGTCAATATTCTCCTGGTAACATGCAATTTTGTTGCCCTAATTACTAATTCTCTGGTTTTCTTTGATTTTCTTTCAGTATAAATTTGTTCCTCGATCAACTCAACCTTGGTGATTGTATAATTAGGGGAAACCTTGAAGCCTTCTCGTGTAAGAATATGCTCAATTTAGTCTCTTATTGAGTGTATTATTTCATGACAATGAGGGCCAAGGTCTATGTTAATTTGCAGGCAAGCACGCTGGGAATGATCGTCGGCTTTCAATAAGTCTAGAACATGAGGTACATACTTTCCATCAACCCACGTATTATATGACAATTGAAATCCCTTTTCTCTTAATTAGGTCCTGAGTCTGCATTTGGACTACTGTGGTTTGTTTAGGAGATACTATGTCTTGTCATTGGAATCATATAAAGACAGAAGCTAATTTATGGATTTTTATAGTAACATATTGATATTCGCTTAAACCATTTTGTGAAATTAATGCTGATATTTCCTTTCATGTTTGTAATTGGTTGTTGTCACTTGTCAAGCATTAATTTTGTAGAGATCCTCTTGCATACCTGAAATATTATGAAATGATTCACATATGACTTCTATGAAATGCTTATATCGCTTATATCTTCATTGATGAATGTTACCATTGCTATATTATATTTCTTTCCATTATAGTTGTGTTCACTGTTAAGTATAATCTTTTCCCTGACCCTGAGGAACATTAGAGCATCTTGTTCAGAAACGGTACATATCGTGCCTTTGAAACGTTGATTTTTTTTCCCTTGGAAAGCTTACAAAGAGTGTGTGTATGTTGCGAACCTTGGTTCACAATGGGATAACTACCATGCTGAATATGGCCAGACGGCATGGCTTGAAGGGGATTAGGGTATTAGATGGGGGAGATAGACAGGTTGGGATGGGAGAACTAGAGGGTTGGAGAGATGGCAAATAGAGGAGAGCAAGATGGTATTAGAATGGGGGAAATAGACATAGGTTGGGATGGGAGAACTAGACCACATCTCCTCCTTAGCCACTCATGGAAGGCAGCTGTGCACGTCAGGCTATCCGACTGGCCAGTCGTGACCCTTGCTGCTGCTATCCTTGTTCACAACAATGTATGAAGTTTTTGTTTTTCATTCTTTTCAAATGTAGCTGTATCAGCATGCCAGCGTTGAGTCTGCACATGTTTGTAATTGCCAATTTTAACTTCTCTGTTGTGCGTTCAGATTCTTGATTACCTTGGCAAGTCTTCTGATAGTGATCCCCCTTCACCTGTGGAACATTTGTCCTGTAGGTCAAGGTAATGGTGCGTAGATTACTTCTATTTTACACTTTTTTGTTTACTCGGTCTTATTCATTTTTGTTTTTGGTGTTTATTCCAGCCGGAAAACATTGATATATCTAGTTCTCACTCTTGGTCATATGTATCCAGATTATGATTTCAGGTAATTTTGTCTTTATAACGAGTGTGTTCGGTGATATAATCTGGGAGGAAGGATATTGGGTAATGTCATAGTCAGCTTTTTTGGGCGATATGGCAACCCGCTTTTGTCCTTTCCGACCAGCCTAAGGGGGTGTTGTCAATTGGTATGACAGACGGATTAATAACCGTTGCTCTATGAGCTGAGAGTTCAATTCTCTCCATTTCCCTTGGCCTTTTTGGTATTTGACGGAGCTGTAACTTTCTTAAGGTCTTCGTGCTGTCATGTGACACATGCATGATGGGGTGACCTTTAGATTATATTTAACATACTCTTTGTCAACATTTGTTCACTTAGCAGTGCTGTCCGGGCACACCTATTCTTCAAAGAAGAGGAGTGGGAAAGTTTCAAGCAGATGGTAGACACCTACTTATCGGAGGCTTCTAGGGTAATTTTTTTTCATGTATTTTACTCTTGATCTAATGAGACACATGTTTGTAAACATACACAAATAGATTTAGTAAGACTGCAATAGGGAAAATTTAAATCGCTGCTGCTATGTTGTCAGTTAATTAGTTAACTAGGGAAAATTTTCATGATGGGACTATTTGTTTCCCTTATTGACTGATTTGATTTGACTGCTGTTCAGCAATGGGCGGCAACAAATGATGGCAGTTCCCTTCTGGACAGTATGACTAAAGTTATTGATGAGGTGAGCATTCACTTAATGTTTAGTTCAGAAAAGTTGGGACAGTCCTACATTCTACTTTACACCTTATTTTGTAGGTTATAAAAATCAGAGAGTGTGACATCTACAGCTATAACCCAGACTCCGATGGAGATCCATTTCTAGAGAAAGGGGCCATGTACGTTCAGCTTATCTACAGAAACCATGGTTTAACTTAAGCACTAAAAAGGATGCTTTAATATGGATACGGTATTCTATTTTTTCTTGTAGATGGTCGATGAACTTTTTCTTCTACAATCGGAAGCTAAAGCGAGTGGTGAGCTTTCGATGCTGTTGTACTAGGTAGGCGCTTGCTCCAGTCCGCATCCTTTTGGCAGTGAACACGATATGAAATGTTCTGAAACTACTTGAATTACTGACAAGTTCCTATTCTACCACAGCAAATTATCAGGAGATGACTTCCTAATTGGTGCACCATCTGATGGCGAAGAGGAAGATGCATTGATTGACATGGACATATGACTGACTGTGTTCTGCTATGAACGACCAACCAGTGTGACCTGTTGTGTAATATATAGCATGTATGGCAGTTCCCGGTAGGGTACCATTTAGCACGACTTCGTCTGTTTGGAAGCCTGCATAAACTCTGGTCTCTGTTAGCTTTGTTTCTATTTGTATATTTAATATTTGACAGCAGGAAATGGGGAGCTTCCAGCCTGCCAAACTTGAACTAGCAAGTTTATTTGGTTGGTCTGCGGTGATGTCTGTTGGGATTGGAGTTTCAATTCTGCGCAGTTGAACAGAACGTAGAATCGTATGCATGTAAATTGGATGGTCGAATTTGCTCCATCACCTGTGCCTATTAAACCCCTATGAGCTGTTCGAACTGCATGGAAATAGTCCAGGTTGAGTTAAGCATTACGAAGTTTGCTTGGGTGCATTTAACCCTTTGTTTTCTGAACATGCTCGGGTGCATTTATCCCTTTGTTTTCTCAACGTAAGCATCTTTGACGTCATGTACCATTGAACTTGAATGCGATGTACAATCGAGCAACAATACGATGTAGAGAAGTAATGTTACTGGCACTTGCATGGGTTTGCTCGTCGAAAGAAGTTTCTACACTTCGGGAATTAACGGTGGACCTGCAAACACGAACAGATCATCCCTTCGATTAAGGTCCGCTCAAAACGGTTTAGATTTTTAACTTATTTTTACTATTCAATAATTTCGTTTTTTTTTCTGTTTTTTGGCTATCTTTTAGCTTTTTTGCCGGTTCTTTGTTTTCCTATATTCATTTGTACTGTTTGTGATGGGTTAACCTATTTTTTCTTTTTTTTTTAATTTTTTTAAAAATTTAATTACATCAAATAAATTACTATCAGCTACAGTATAATTTCAGTTAGCTACAGTATTTTTTTAGCTATAAACCACTCAAAACACCATTTTGAGCCCCTCCCTAAATGGACAAGGTCCGACACAACACATTAGGTGCGCGAAGCTTGCTGGCCAGTAACATTACTTTTTCATTGAAAATGGTAATAGCTTAATCACCATTTTCAATGAAAAAAAGAGAGTCCAAGACGCCATGCTGTACGTGCGACGTGATTAGCCGATCATACACGCATGCAAGAGAGTACGCAACATCCAATGCAAAGTAGCCTGTAGCAGATCTTAAAGAACATAGCTTTATAGCAACACCCAACAACATATTCAGCTGAGTAACCACCTTTGACGAAGTGGTGAAATTATAGATATATGACTTCACTTGCTAGGATTCAAACCCTGCACTTATCTTTACATATAAGAAGTGTCTCCATGCGAATTTTGTAATATTGCAAATTTATTACCAACCTTTCTACATTCCAGACTGTTCTTAGAGCAAGTTTAATAAGACTGACTGTGCTAGCTATAAGGGAATCCATGTCAGCATAGTCCTATGTGGAGGGGAGAGAAAAGGAGAGAGAGAGCCAAGCCGGCTCCCATGCAAGAGTCAGGCTATAGCACAGGAAAAGAGGCGTTATCCATGCATGTACCAATAGAACTAACTGCTATACCCATGCATGTATTAAATGACCAATACCCATGTATGTATTAAATGATTGAGAGCTCTTGTAGAGACAACTTATAGCCAGCTTATTGTATGAGTTGGCTGCATCTTACCTTTTGATGACATGGAAATGTATTGGAGGTAGCAGCTATCTATACTATTAAACTTGCTCTTAGGAGGACACAGTTGCACGTGTGTAGAGTGCGTTGCATGGTGATGCGTGTGTTCTACCTTGTAATCGAAAAAAAGGAAAAGAAAAAGAAACACACACTGCAAACGTGGCTTGCTTCCGGTGCCAAATTGTCACTGTGATGTGATGTACTCTAGTTAGTGAAAGGAAAATTTACTGGCTCAGTAATTTTTTATTATCAGAACTTCGAACCAAAAAGCATATTCAGGTGATCACTATAGTCTAAGATAACAAAATAAAACAGGATTGCATATATAACACCCCATAAAAATACTATAGTAAAATATCCCAACCTTTATAAACCCACGTCCACGGTTCACCTAGCCCACGGCGCTTGAGGCACTAGCGAGGCCCTCCAACCTTGGTCGCATCATCCCCCCTCTCACCGTGTCCTCCGCACCTCCTCCACATTGCTCGTCCGATAGTTGGCACTTAGCTATTGGTGGCAGAGCTCTTCTACTGGGTGGTGCCTATTTGGAATATTCAAGATTATTTTGCATGATATCTTTGTGTATATGGTATATTTAGATTTTTGAGAAAGCATGTTTCGTATTTAGATAGGTTTGGGATCTCTTCCGGATTCATAGAGTCTTTGTCATCAGTTGCTCTTTATTAAAGGGCACACCTGCAATCAGTTTTTTTAGGTGAATAAGAGAAAAGAGAAAAGTAACGTAAGTCGAGTTTGCATGGCAAAAATTCTCTCCGTGTCTTTGTGTTTGTTCGTCTTCCCTATTATGTGTGTTCACAAGTAAATATGCATGTCGAATCCTAGTCTTATTTTCTACATTTGGTATCAGAGCTTGGTACATGTGTGATCACCAGCGTAGCGGAGGCAGCAGAGTGAATGTCGACGCGACGACATCAGGAGCACCGGCGAAGGAGAGTTTCGTGGTGTGGCTGCATTACCCCATGCTCACCCATGCGCAAGTTTATACCTTGTGTGTCGATACCCAAGTCTCCATCAATATCGAGTTACATCACGGGCAGAGAAAAAGTAGTGAGTCATTGACAAGTTGCGTCACCAGTGGCAAAAATGTGGCAACGAGAGGATGCCATGATGGCACACTCGCGGTGAAAACCATAACTATGGTGTGAGGCTGTGTTCGTGGAGGTGGCAGTGTGATGCCGCTGCGAGAAAGCATCAGTGTGATGCTGACAACAACGGCCGGCGATGCGAGGCTGCTACGACAATGGAGACGTTTGAGGTCGCAACAAGGCGATGGTGGTGCGATGCCGTGTCATCAACAAACCGACCAGACACGATGGCGTTGGTTGCTATCTCCGTGTCTCCCAAGGAGAAGATCGATAAAAATGTGTTGCCTCTATTTAAATCCATGTATGTGTAGTCGATTCCAAATGCCACAAGGAGGAGCAGATGTTGTAAATATTGCGGTATAAGCATATTTGCACATTTAATTCCAGCCAAAACAATCATATACACAGTATATTTCCAGCATAAGAAGAATGACATTAATTGCATATAAACATGAAATTCTATCTTGCCATTCAACTCCACATATATATTCAAAGAATATAACTTACATGCTGCTGAAAATAACATGATAAACAGTCCTAAGAGCAGTAAAACAACTAATTCCAGCATATAACAAATTAATTGTTTTATTATTGCTCTCAGAACAGAGTTGCGCAAAATCATAGATTTTGGCCTTCTCATGCACATGTCATAACTCTTCATAATTGATCTAGCAACTGAGATACTTGAGCTCTAGTTATTTGACTGCCAACAGACCGAATAACAGAGAACAGATCTATGTTTAAAATCTGAATTGCTATATGATTACAAGCAATGAGCTAAATGACAGTGACCTTAGAAGTTCAGACAACTAGCAGCAAGTTGAATTGTATATAGATAGCAGTAATACTCAAGTTAAAACAGAATTGACACAAGAAGTATACTGCACCAAAGATACAATCTAACCAGATTTAAACAAGTCACTGCACTAATCAGAACTTTAATTGCAAGTAATCAGATCTAACAGATATAGATACAATTATCTACAATACAGTCTGCAGAAAACTAAACCTAGAGCTCAAGTTTGACAATTGTTGTCTAAATCAATTCAGTATATGACTAAATTTCATCACAGAGCAAATTGATGCGCCCACAATCATTCACAGCAAATCTCTAATACTTGAACAAATTCACAGATCAAGGATTACTGCTGTAAATGAGAAAGATCACAAATACTCACTGAGCAGACAGTACTCTAAACTGTCTAGAAGTAATCAAGCTGAATAAGATCACAATCAATATGGCAAGGAACGAAGAACTCGCTGTCCCAGAAAATCTATCAACCCGCTGTCGCAAGCAAGAAGATGATTCACGGAGATACAATGCCGCACTCCTCCTTTTAGCCAAACACCAAAGAAGAACCCGAGGTTCGGGAATGCCGCACAAGACCACAATATGCGCACTGGCCGAGCGCGCACAAACACTGCAGGGAGCCGGCGTCGCCTTCTCCTCTCTCGGGTGGAGCTCCAAAGTCCCAATCCCAACACCCCAAATTAGGGTTGAGCAGGAACAGGGATCAAGCCG
Organism: Dendrocalamus latiflorus; assembly: GCA_017311315.1. Taxonomy (NCBI): domain Eukaryota; kingdom Viridiplantae; phylum Streptophyta; class Magnoliopsida; order Poales; family Poaceae; genus Dendrocalamus; species Dendrocalamus latiflorus. The sequence goes on along the minus strand of CM029639.1, from coordinate 29,029,171 downwards.
CAATCGGAGATGGCCGAAGCCAGCACCCTCAGCACCACCAGAAAACAAAGAGGAGGAAGGAGACTCAAGTGGGCAAGAACCAGATCGGAAGTTGATCTTCCCCCCATGGAGATAGCTCGGCTTTTGAAGAAAAGGGGCGGGGTCTGCGAGCAGGCGGCACGAGCGGCCGCCTCCGAAGAACCCGGGCCAGCCCGCGCCCTACCCGCTTGCCTCTCCACGCGCCACCTCCCCTCAAGCACCGAGGATCCCGGATCTGGGAGAGAGGATGAGAAACCGCCGCACGGGAGAGAGGCTCCATAGCCGTCAGAGACCGAATCGGGGAGGAGACAGAGTCTTCTCCCCCTTATCTCTTTGCTCGTGTGACCGGCAGGTGGGCCCCAACGCTAGGGCTCCCTTCCACTCTTTTTTTTCAATTGGGAAATTCCCAAAATGCCCTCTCAAATACAACAGTCCCCACCAATTTATCAATTGATAAAAGATGACCAAAGTCTTGTTTAATATACAGCTGTTCGACTATGGGTACCTTGCGGGTTTGAACCCAAAGCCTAGCGATAAGGACTACGACTCTGCACAGACAAAGGAGGATTACGCCTTGATCCAATGCCTTGGTGTAAGAATTTTCGCCCAAATCACATTCTGTACTGGGCGACTTGCCCTTTCCCTCTTGGGTTGGGACGTTCTGGTCATGTCCCCGTATCTATTTCATAAGTGCTTAAGAAAGTATACCCTTATCTTTCTTTAATTGCGACCACACAATTACACTCACGTAGGTGAACTCTTCTAGGAATCCTGTAGGACAATCCATAAGTCATATAGACCTAGAGTTCATTAAGAGCTAACGCTCAACCTTCCATACAGAAAGAGCACTGTAGCTAATGGGACCCGTTAGATGTGCTCTCTAATCTCACACAGTTTGTTGTCCTAGAGCCTAGTTCACGGGATCTCCGATCTCCTAGGAGAGGTTACCACCAATGTGAGCCTTTATATGGGTATAAGCCCCATCCCCTGTGACGCTGCTTGGATGGTCTTTCGCGCCAATCCTTTAGTGAAAGGATCTGCCAAGTTCCTTTCAGACTGGATGTATTCTACAGTAATAACACCCGTCTCTCTGGCATGCCTTACCGACTTAAGTCGTCTCTTTATGTGTTTTGAGGACTTCATATTGTCCTTCCTACTCTTCGCCTTAACCAGAACAGTTTGGTTATCACAGTAGGTAAGTATTGCTGGAATAGGTTTTTCCAGCACAGGTAGGTCTGAAAGGAGTTCTCAAATCCATTCTGCCTCTACAGCCGCTGAATCAAGAGCTACCAATTCAGCCTCCATGGTGGACCGTGTAATAATAGTCTGTTTAGAAGACTTCCACGACACGGCCCCACCTGCTAGAGTGAATACATAACCACTCGTAGCCTTCATGTCATCCGAGTCAGTGATCCAGTTAGAATCACTGAATCCTTCCAAGACTGCCGGATGACCCGAGTAATGTATTCCCAAATTAGAGGTTCCCTTCAAATATCTTAGTACTCTTTCTAGTGCTATCCAATGATCATCTCCTGGATTGGACGTATGACGATTCAATCTGCTCACAGCATATGAGATGTCTGGCCTCGTTGCACTAGTTAGGTACATCAGGGATCCTATGATCTGAGAATATTTAAGTTGATCCTTCCCATGCCCGGTGTTCTTATGTAGCTTTGCATTTGGATCATAGGGTGTGGCTGCTGGCTTACAGTCCATAAACCCAAATCTGGTTAGGACTTTATCCACATAATGGGATTGTGAAAGCGTAATCCCATTCTCACCCTTTATAAGCTTAATGTTTAAAATAACATCAGCTTCACCCAGATATTTCATATCAAAATTCTGGGAAAGGAAAGACTTTGTGCTATTGATCACATCTATGTTGGTCCCAAATAGCAATATGTCATCTACGTAAAGACATAGAATGACACCTTCGCCCCCATTAAACCGATAGTAGACACATTTATCGGCTTCGTTTACACAAAAGCCGACCGACGTCATCGTACTATCGAATTTCTCATGTCATTGCTTAGGAGTTTGCTTTAGACCATACAAAGATTTAATCAATCGACATACTTTCCTTTCTTGCCCCTCAACCACAAATCCTTCAGGTTGTTGCATATAAATCTCCTCATCCAACTCTCCGTTTAGGAAAGCGGTCTTTACATCCATTTGGTGTACTACGAGTTTGTATGCAGCGGCTAGTGCTAAAAGCACTCGAATTGTGGGTAAGCGAGCCACAGGAGAGTATGTATCAAAATAGTCTTCTCCTTCTTTCTGCGTGAAACCTTTAGCCACTAGACGGGCCTTGTACTTTTCAATAGTACCATCAGGTCTCAAATACAACAACAGATACTTCTCATCGAGGTGGATGCCAACAACAAACTGGCACTGCTATGAAGCCATCTTGATTAGGAGGGATTGTTAGGAATAATTAAGATTGTTTTGCATGATATCTTTGTGTATATAGCATATTTGGATTTTTGGGAAATTGCGTTTCGTATTTAGAAAGGTCTGGAATCCCTTTCGAATTTGTAGAGTCTTTGTCTTCGGTTGCTCTCTATAAAGGACACCCCTGTAATCAGTCATTTTTTGAGGCGAACAAGAGAAAATGGAAAAGCAACGCAAGTCGAGTTCGTGTTGGTAAAAATTCTCTCCGTATTTTTTGTGTTTGTTCGTCTTTTCTATATAGTGTGTGTCCACGTGTAAATATGTGTGTAGAGTTCTGGTCTTAGTTTCTACAGTGCCGGCATTCAGCAACTAGCGGTGGCATGTTAGCCTCACGGAAGCTGCGGCGCTCACGCTTGTCTCGCTGGCAGAAGGTGGCTCTGCATCACGACATTCACTAGGCACAGCGGCGCTTGTCGGCGCCTTGCGGGAGCAGGGGCGGATCCAGCGGTGGGGCGGGGGTTCGAGCCCCCCTATCGCTACCGGACCCTTGGAGCCCCTCTGGAGCCCCCCATAAATTTTTAGTATGGATGTATAATGTAGCAGGGGCTGAAGTTGAGCTGAAGGTACTTCAGCCCCTCCAAAAAATTTTCCTGGATCCGCCACTGTGCGGGAGGCTACTTCACTCGTCGGAACAACTGGTGGAAATGAAGCAAATCTAAGGACGAGGGCATTCAGCTGAAATCCCAAATGTTTAGATCATGTTCGGCAAATCGAAAATAAAAAAGAATGTTCTATAGAGCTCCAGCCTAACTGAGGTCCTGGCAGTTTTTTGAGTTTCGAAGCTATTTGTTTGGCCAAAAGCACGGGCTTCGAAGCGTAAAAATGCACTATAAATATAAAACCGAGCTCAAAATATATTACAAAATTAAAACCTAGATTTTGAAGCTTCTTTTAAAGACAGACTTCCAAGTCAAAATTAAAGAAGCTGAGTCCACTCAAACGGCCCTCTACAAAGCCGAGCTCTAGCTATTCAGGAAAAGCTCGAGTGCATTCTCTCCAGTCTGCAGTTCTTCTGTGAGGATCCATCAGGTTGGTCCTTTTCTCGGTGGCCCAATAGGGAAAGCCCATATGCAGCCTCTAAGTTTCCAACAGCCAATCCCCAACACCAAGAAGGCACGTACTGGCAAAGACGGCAAGACCCCATTTGGCTTTGGCTTCGATCGCCATTCCCCAACCACTCTTCTAGCACTGAATGAAGCCCCAGCCGCCGCCTACTTCATCTCCTTGTCTTCGGCCGATTCCCAAATCCCAACTGATGGTCTCATGCGGATATCCCGAGTATTAACATAATCTCTATAACTATACTTAATTCTACACTAACTCTTTATGAGGTGAACTTATTCTTAACTAGCTCTAGTTTGAATAAAGATATATTGCTACTTAAAAGTGATAATTGTGATGGTAGGATCAATAGTGACATCGAGAGGTGAGGAAAGGCACCACAAAGATATATGTGAAGGGCATGCAATACAAGGAGACACTCATACAACAAAGAGGATCACACAATGCATTTACATACGTTCATGTGGGAGTGAGAGCGAATGGGCCAAACAAGCACATGCATGGAAAAGGAGATAGAGAAGGAGAAGGAAAAGATGAAAGAAAAGAAGACATGTTCATGAATCTAAAGTCTAAGTTTTGGATAGGATTTCTAAACCCAATTCGGATCCAACTCAAGACCATTTAACTTCAAATTCAGAATCAAGTCGGAAATCAATTCGGACTTAGTTGGGAACACCCAGTAAACTTGCAATAAAAACCCATAACTTTCACAAACGGAGATCGATTTAAGTACTCTTGTACTTATTGGAAAGGTTCTGAAACTCATGCAATAAATAAGGGCGCCCTAACTTCAGAAATGTCATGGATCAACCGCTATCTCCAAAACAAAGTGGTGGCAGAAAATTTATCTTTTTGTTTTGTGTTTGTATTTGAGTTCAAATCTTGTTAGATGTCTTAGAAGTGCTATATAGCCAAGGGGTGCACCCCATGTACTAGTTTAGATGCCATATTTTTAGATTATCAATACACTCTTGATTCTGCTGTTTGAGCAAACATTACCCCCACTAGAATAGGGAGTTCCAATCTGTTGTGCCGTTCCATTGTTCTTGCGATTTCCTTTGGCTATTGCAGGAGCATGTCTACTTCTTTATATGGTGAGTAGACAAGAATCAACTCATGTTGTTGGACAAATTTAAGTGTTACAGGTTTTAGTTAACCATACCGTTGTTAGCGGCATCATCGTTCATTAGGTTTTACGGATTCTCACAAGCAGCCACACCTTACCATTATCTTTGATCCTACATCGCGAAGATTGGGCGCCCTACATCATCTTGGTAATAGAGCTAAAGGTTGATGCGGGAAGATCATCTATCATTTAGTTTTAATTACATTTTTAATTCTGTCCTATAGCCTAAAACTGAAAATACCAAAATTTCACCAAACCCTAGTTTATCAATATGTTATTTCTTTTGAGCTTAATTAGGTTTTGATCTATTAGAAACTTTGTTTTAGTTGCTGGTCATGTTTTCTTTGCATAGCTTATCTTTTATTTCATCTAAAACTGAAAACTCAAAATACATCTAGGTTGTGATTTCCATTGAATTCGAGTTTAATTTGTGCATGGTTTAATAAATTGGTCATAATGTCTGCATCCAAACTCTGATTTTGGTGTTCTTTGATTCGATGGAAGTCTTAAAATGAGACCTCAAACTTTGCTATTTTCATCAAACCCAAATTTGGCTTCCTTCTATGTGTATTCGAGCCGACAAGTATCAACACCTGTAGATTGAAATTTTGAATCTGATCCTAATTCTGAGTTTATCATGGATTCAAATCCGTGTGGAGTGCTAAACGGTAGTCAAGTTTGAGCTATAAATTCTAAGCCTAGCTAACTTTTGAGTAGTTCTCTAGTACTTCTTGCTAGTTGTCTACACTCATCCTTGCTGAAATTTATTGTGCTGAAAGACCATGTGGAGGTGACCACATGTTTGTGATGAGTAATTGACACTTGTTTTGGAAAGGTTGGGTTTGATTTGTGCCTTTTCTGCAAAGTCGTAGCCCCGGAGTGGTTGGACTTCGGTTCCTGCGAAGTCAGTCGACTTTGACCTTGTCCTCGTTGAGAAGTCTCCGGTCTTCGACTTCGATCTCTTTGCAAAGTCAGCAGACGTAGACCTTGAACATGCTGCGAAGTTAGTAGACTTCGACTACACTGTCTTGCGACCGTTAGGGAGCCGAGCTCAATGTTTATGACTATGTTGGCCGTGGTCAGTAATCGGGAGCACCCGTTAGTCGTTGACAGAAGTTGGAGGCAGGGTCTTCGACCATGTTGCGAAGTCGGTAGACTTCAATCGTATTGGCTACGGCGAGTAGCGAAGTAGGGTCTCTGACTACACTGCAAAGTCGGCAGACTTTGAATGTGCTCAGAAGACAAAGTCGGAGGCAGGGTCTCCGACTACACAGCGAAGATGGCAGACTTCGACTTCGAATGGCAGACTTCGATTACACTGTATTACGACCTCGTAGGGAAGCAAGTTCACTAGTTTCGACCATGCTATGTCATTTACAACCACGTTGTTCATGGTCAGAGGTCACCAGATGGGTCTACGACCTCATTGCTGCGGTCGAAAGTTCCTATGACTACGTTGGTTGTGGTCGGAAGTGAGGCAGTCGGAGGTCGTGGCTTCGACTACTGCGGTCGGAAGTCGGCAGACTTCGATCACGACCTTGTGGGAAGTCGGCAGACTTCGACCACGTTGTGAGGCATGGTTTAACCGGTCGTAGGGTATTTATGACTTTGATGAGTATGCTTTGAGTACTTCTTACTGATGCTAATGTATGATTACAGTGTTTTGTGCAGTGCTATGTGATGTGTTCTTGTCTGTGATGCTTGCAGGACTTTGAGTCTAAGTCGTGGCGAGGCATGGGATGACCGGACTAGGCACGAGAGGTGCTGAGGTCGAGAGTGGTCGGGAGATGCCAAAGACGATAAGGCTTGCGAGGTGGTTGCTAGGTTCGGACAGCGAGAAGAGGAGGAAGCTTCCGGGAAGGTGGCAGAATGGCATTTTGGCGAAATGCGGAAAGCTACAAAGGAAGCTGGTCTCTGGTTGAAGCGCTGGAAAAGCACTATGTAACAGGCAGTCTTAGCAGGTTGTCACTCGGATGTCTGTTGATAAACCCGGTGTTAGGTTGGGTTTTATGGGTCCCCCCGGTAGACGAGGGCTATAAATAGGGATGTAGAGCTTTAGTGCTCAGCGAGGTGGTTCCCGAGTTGCTCTAGGTTTATTGTTTCTATTTTGCGTGAATTATCCTTGGGTAGAGCATGGTGCTCTTGTACCTCCGGATAGAGTGGCTGTAGAAACCTCCATGATTAATCATTCATCTCTCTGTATCTATCTATCAGAGCTTTGTTTTGTTGAGATGTTGTGATTGATAGTATCTGTTCTTCTCGGTTCGGTCTATTTCTTTGTGGTGCTTTGGGTGTTTCTTTCCTCTATCTTTTGAGTTATGTTCTTGGCTAGAGTAGCTTCGTTTCTCTTCTGGTCAGAACGGGGAATCAGTCCCAAGGTCTTTTGGCCAGTACATTCCCGAGAGCAAAAGTTGAATCGGAGAGTGTTTGCGTCTCATGGTTGTGCACCTCTTTTCTCTGTTCTTGATTTGTCAACCGGTTGTGCTAGTTGCATCGTCCTTTGAACTCACCATGAGACACAAGGGTTGTGCTAGTTTGAGATCGAGCACATATAATCTGTTTCTTGACTTTTTCACCTTTGCCAAGAGTCTATTGTTCTGATTAAATATGCACAGAAAACCATCCTCCATGACACTCTTGCACCTGTTCTCATCAAGTTGTCCTAAACTCACGATGTTTCTTCTCAATCGTGGAATGTAGTAGACGTCCGTTAGAACCCTATGTTCTCTGATTTGGCACTTAAAAAACACAGTGCCATGCCCACATATCTCGACGATAAAACCATCACCAAACCTCACGTCCCTTTATTGATGTGTCAGGTTGTGAGAACTTTTCTCTACATCCTGCCATGTGATTACTTGCATTGGTGTCGAGGGTACCACACATCACCTCCAATGCTCCTGGCATTGTACAGTTGCAGTTTCACTCTTTCTTCGTAGAGGATGATATGTTCACCCATCTCACCAGCAGATCACAAGAGCACACACATCTCCACCATCAATAGTGTTGTCCATCATCCTCCTTCTCAACAACAAAGGCCTTCTCTTCCTTTTTCTTGGAACGATAGCCGAATGCAAAGTGCCCATAATTTTGGAAATTATAGCACCAGACTTTGGTTATGTCAAATTTCCTGTTATGCTGGCCTGTATTGTTGCTGCCACCAATGCAATCTCCTTCATGACTAGGACCAAATCCATGACCATGCCCTTGGCCATGTCCATGACTTCCGCCATTGCCTCTCCACTTAGACAAATTTGGATATTTCACCTCAAGCTTTTGCCTCCTTGACCTTCCACTCAACATGGGTGAGTAGTATGTATTCCTCCCCGATGTCATCATAACTAGCGATATAGTCCTCGTGTAACTTAAGCCTTCCAATCAACTCATCCACAGTTATGGTTTTGAGATTGGCAAATTGCTCAATAGTGAACACGATCAGAAGAAATTTGGAAGGGACAACATAGAGGAATTTCTTGACAATGTACGTCTCCTTCATCTTTTCACCAAGCATGCAGATCTTGTTGACCACTATTGTCAACTGCATAGCAAAGTCATCGATGGACTCTGCTTCATTGTAACATCCCAATTTTTGCCTTCTTTAAAATTTTAATTTCAAAATTAATTTATCAAAGATTTGGATTTTATTTGGTTTTTTAGTGGATCCTTAATATGAAAATAAAATTCCTATCAAAAATCTCCAAAACTGAAATTCAAATCTCAACTCAAAGTCCAATTCTCATTTGAATTTCAAATTTGAAATTCAATTCCAATCCCAAATTCAAAATCTAAACTCCAAAATTTAAATTCTAGTTTCAATTCCAAATCCAAATTCAATTGAACCTCTCCAAATCAAATCTAAAATTCAAATTCAATTTCGAACTATAAACCCAAAACCGATTCTCAATTGGAACCTCGACTTTACCTTGGGCCAAAACCCATTTCCTTTCCTCTTAGACCAAGCCCATCTTTAGCTTGGCCTAGCTTGCCCATTTTCCTCCTTGTTTTTCTTCACTTTTCTGTCTTTCTTCCTCCAGCCGAGCTTGCTTTGCCCTCTCTCCTATGTTCGTTGCTCTACTATGCCAAGTCGAGCCACCTATGCGCTGCACTGCCTATACCTACTCCAGCTGTGCTACTCGCCCTACCTTCGCATGTTTGGAAAACACTTGCATTCAAACCCGCAACCCTACACGCAATCAATTACCTTCCATTTCTTCAGTTTCCATAACACTGAGCGAAACCGTCACATGAAGCTTGTGCCCTTTTTGTTGCCACCTGGTTTGTCACCTGCGCCTATAAATTGAAGTCCCAAGATTGCATTGCGCCCCTTGACCCTCTCCTCAAACCCTTTATATCATTGCTGCCCTATTCGTTGCCACAAGCGTCATCTTCCCTAATCCCGGCCGCTACTCTACCACCCATTCTGCCACTCTAGTGAGGATTTTGCAAAACCACCCACGTTATCTTGTGTTCCTGAGTATCCTCTATCTTCTGCTCAATTCAATTGTGTCTTCATTTGGTGCGTCATTGGAAATCAAGCTTTTTCTAGACCGTCGACCATATCGCTTCTTGCTGTTGATTCATCGCCCTTGGTGAGCCAATTCCTTGCACTGGTAGCATTGCCATCATCCCCTCTACCCTTCTCCTACTTCAATTTGATCAATGCATTGCCATCTAGTCCTGTCATCGTCGCCATCACTGCTCATCTCCCGACTCCCTCAGGCTGAGCCAACCATACCGGAGCACTCACGTCATCGTCATTGTGCCCATGCTCAGGCTACTTTTCATTAGCCATCATCGGAGTGCCGTTGTCACTACCCGCCTACGCCTGATTGCTACCTCGCATGCCACCAACGTCGCCACAGTGTGCCTCTGCCCATGCCACCACCTCCCATCCCCTCCCCTTGGTCCCTGCATTCCATTTTTCGATCACCCACGCCTCCCACGCCTTCCCTCGTTGATACCATTGCCATCTAGACTACTGTCGGGCTCCCCTGTTTTGCTACCCTCCTCACCTGACGCCTCCCTCCATCTATCTCTCTGTTCCAATGACAAGCCAGGCCCACTCATCAGTTTTGTTTATAAATTTCAGCTGAGAGAATATCATGGAAAGAATATTCCTCTAGAATATTCTTTTTCTTTCTTTCTTTCTCATTTTCATCAATTTCATTTTCGGCAAATCTCCCGATGACTAGTTCACAGTCGTCCGAGCTCCAATTTGAATGACTCAAATTTCTAAATTCATAATCTACCTTTCAATACCTATTTTATATTTTATGATATTATTCAAATTTATTTCTTTATTTGTTGTGTTCTCATTTTGTGTGTAGAGTGTGACATAGTTGAAGAATACCTTGACCAGCAAGAAGTATAGGTTCACACCAATGAAGGCAAGTCTTCCTTCATCATATTGATCCTATATTTTACAATGTTATTTCTTATGATGACATCCCTTAATGTCATAATCTCTTCGTTTAGAGCTTCTCAAGAGGGACTGTCTTGAAAACATCATTATTCATGTCCACCTGAACCTTCACGAAACATGTCTCTACTTGTACACCATGCACCAGCGTCCCTGACAGCCATGGATATGCTATCCCCGCCCAGCGTCAATGGGAATGGAGCCAACAACCTGACTCTGAGGGTGCAAGGCGTGGGCTCCTACATAATGATACAAGATGAGATAAGACGTTCACTAGAAAGATCTATCTATGTAGCATTCTAAAGAGGTACATTACTTGGATGTTGTCGATAGGTAAGTGGGTGTCGCTATGTTCAGTAATTGGTGTGGTGTGCAACTACTCCGACATTGAGGGGGACTAGGTATCGCATTAACGGGGTGAGTTGCGATTGGTTGCGGACTTGTTTCAGTTCTTCGCTCAATGAATCTATCTCTCCTCGAAGTGATGCAGTCTACTCTTGAAGTGAGGCAGATAGCTGTTCCTCAAGTTGTGCATGAAACTCTTGTTTTATTTTTCATTGCGATAGGCCTTGGATTTCTTCCTACTCTTGTATGTCTCGGAGGCATTTGAAAATCCGTACCTCCAAGATACGTAAACCCCAAGGCCTCACGTGCGACCCGGTGCTCCTTGTTTCCCAGGGCCTATGATAGTATATCTCTCTCCCTGTAATCTTGAAAGGAGCCTTGGGAAGATTTGGTAGTCAATGATTGCTGCAAGAGGCAATCATGTTATTTTTGAACCCATAAAGTTCAAGAGGTATTAACAGCTATGCAGTTTAACATATCTTACTAGGCATTGGGACACATCCTCGTCTGCGGGGTTTTCGAAAGAGACACCTGAAGGCGTGGTTGATGACCTCGCTCTTAACCATTTTCGGGTGCGCTCGTTTGTGATCCCAGCAAATGGCAGGATGGCCTCCGATCGGATTGCGACCTCGTCCTACATCATCCACTGTGGGATTTTACCCGCGTACCTAGCGGTGCCGAGTCTGTGAGGGTGAGTGTTTCGTGACTAGAGAGCCTTGTGCGCCATACTTTATTATTCAAATTCGGTCATTGTCTTTATCTGCACAAAGACCTCCCATATTTCTGGCGACACGAAAGGATACCTCGTGAAGGACATGAGATCCTTGGCCACATACTGCATGACAAGAGTGCACTTAAAGTTCTTCCATGCTATTTCCATTGCGAAGAGTGCCTGCCGTTGCACAAGTCCCCGTACTTCTGTTGGGATCTCGAACAAATTTGTTATTTCCTCCCACAGCTGATTTTTCTGATTCTTTGCCAAATCTTTCCAGCTTGCTATAGTGATGGGGACCCGTTGCCTTCCAATTATCCTGTAGGTAGTCTGAAATGCTATTACTGCTTTCTTCGGTTACAGAGGGGCCCCATCCGGAGAGACCACCATGATGGTCGTTCGCCCCTTTGGCCTTTTCGATACTCCTCAACCACGTTTAGTTATCCCGATCTTAGAAGCGTGAGACCCGGATGACGATGATGATGACGGTGTAGATGTGATCTCTCTTACAAGAAAAAACCAACTGCAGTGAGCTATGAGCATAAACAAAGTTCTATGAATCAAATTACACACACTAGTGTCTCAAATTCATTGAACCTGTCATATTGAAGTGTGTAACTTGCTTCATGCCCTTTGAAGGTCTATGTGGTATATATTATTGCTATAAGCTCTCTTTGGAACAGTAACATGCCATTCCAAATAGATCTTGTAGCTAACAAGTGAAACATATATCATAAAGTACTAAAGGTCATAAAACAAATTAGCCAACAACTAAAGATCACAAAACAAATTAACCAACTATTGAGATAGACCACAAGATAGACAAATGAGGAAGAGGCGAACAGCGTCGGGAAGGAGAGGCGACGACGTGAGGGAGAGGTGGCCGGCCTCGGGAGGGAGAGGCGGCCGGCGTCGGGAGGGAGAGGCGCGACGCCGGCATCGGGAAGGAGAGGCAACCGGTGTCGGGAGGGAGAGGCGGCGTCGTGAGGGAGAGGCGGCCAACGTTGGGAGGGAGAGGTGAACGACGACGGGAGGGAGAGGCGGTAGCGGAGGGAGAGGCGGTGTCGTGCACAAGTGAGCAGTCAAATCTAGCAAAACCTAGCAGGGGCGGTGGAGACGGAGTGCGTGTGTGAGGACTCTGCAAGCAAAACCTATCCTTGGGGTATATTTATAGGGAAAGTATCACAGATGGTTCATTTATGGAACCTTCTGTGATAATACTATCACGGATGGTTCTTTAATGGAACCGTCTGTGATATACAACATATCACATACGGTTCTATAAAAGAACCATCTGTGATAGTATTATCACAGACGGTTTGTTCCGATAAACCGCCTGTGATAGTTCACTCCATCTAGCCAAAAAAATCATGCTGGCCATGCAATATGAAAAACACAAGCATAATCATAAATATAACTATTTCTTAGTTACTTAATCAATTACAATTACAATGGAATATAGTTCCATAATTACATGCCGAGTTTCCTAATTATGATTACATTGCAACAATTTTCAAATAGGTGCTAGCTATGTGGTATCATTTATTACACTTGGTTATTTCCTTTTAAATAAAGCCCTTCACGATGATTGACACACACACAACTTGCTTCATCGCCTTGTTCTTCCTCGAGCTTGATGTCGTCTCCAAATTGAGGCAACTCACCAAATTGATTGTACTTTTCCTCATCCACAACATTCTCAACTTTGACAATCCTTCTTTATCCATGAAGAACTACATGACGCTTCTTATTTAATGGGTTGGTTACATAAAATACTTGAACAACTTACCTCGCGAGTACGAATGGTTCGTCTTCGTATCCTACACATTCGAGGTCCATGGTAGTGACGCCGTACTTGTCGACCTTTACACCCCATGGGAGTTGGACTCAATGGCACTAAAATAGAGGAATCTTGAAAATTACATATTCAAGCTCCCAAATTCCTCTACAATTCTGTAGTACGAGCTTGGGCCAATGGTACTGACATGCGCATCATAGGCATCAATGCGGACACCAAGTTCTGCACTATACTCTTTCTATCCTAATATGTTGTATAAAATGTGTAGCTATTAATGTCATATCCTTGCCATGCCACAATTGTAAATTTTGACCCTTTTGCCAACCATTGTAGTGTTTCACTTGATGACCTCCCAGTCAATCACACCTTCAACCATTTGTTAAACTGACGGTTGTGTTGTCTCATGATCCAAACCTCTGACTGGCCTACATTCTCTTGGCGCAGCATGTCCTTGTGTTCTTCAATATATGGGGCCACTTCAGTCATGTGTTGTAAAACCATGAAATGGGCTTGAGCATACGTATCTCGATTTGGAGTTATTGCTTTCCTTCCAATAGTCCCGATACCCTTTAGCCTCCCCTCGTGACGAGATAGAGGTACACCTATCGGTTCGACCAGAGCCATATAGCCGATGTAGAATTCAATGACCTCTACGGTTGTATAACTTTCGATGATGCTACCCTCTGGTCGAGATCACTTGCGTACATAGGACTAAAGAATTCCCATGTACCTCTCGCACGGGTACAAATTACATAGAAACACGGGGATGCATATCTTTATCTCTTTCACAAGGTGGACAATGAGATGGACCATAATATCAAAAAATGACAGAGGGAAATACATCTCTAGATGACATAGAGTTATCACCACCTCGGTCTGTAGAACATCTAGTCCATCGGGATCGATGACCTTCTGAGCAATTGTGTTAAAGAAATAACATAGCCTTATGATTGTCACTCGAACCTTGTTCAGCAAAATACTTCTAATTGCAACAGGTAGCATTTGTGTTATTAGCACATGACAGTCATGAGACTTCGTGCCAATTAATTTCAAATGTTCCATGGAAAAAAGTTTCTTCATGCTGGTGGAGTGACCGGACGGAACTTTCACACTATGTAAGGACTGGCACAGTTGAGTTCTCTCGGACTTAGACAGAGTGTAGCAAGCTGGGGGAAGGTACATTCGGCCTTTATTGGTGCTAACTTGGTCCTGATGTTCATAGTGATCAAGTCACGCCTTGCATTGACACCTTCTTTTGTTTTATCAGAAATGTTCAGTAAGAGACCAATCAAACTGTCACATATATTCTTCTCTATGTGCATGACATCGATGCAATTGTGAACTTCTAAGTGCACCCAATAAGGCAAGTCCCCAAATATTGACCTCTTCTTCCACATGTTCATTCTTTTTTTTCTATCAAATTGTTTCTTCATCTTATGGTATGGGTGATACTTTGGAAGGAAGCTACGATGACGCATGTACACAGTTTTGCATGAGTTGTTCAACCATAAATTCTCGGTATAATGTTCAACCACACACTCTCGGTATAATCTAAGCAGCGTAGATAGGCTTTGGCTCCTTTTGTACTCAACCCTGATAGGTTACCAAGGGCAGAAGGATCATTAATGGTGTAGAACAACATAGCGTGTAGAGTGAAGTTCCCTCATTTGTTCGCATCCCATATATGTACCCCTTCATTCAACGGTATTGCAAGATATTCCACCAATGGTACTAGGTACACATCAATATCGTTCCTAGGTTGCTTTGTCCCTTGGATAAGTAGTGACATTAAAATATGTTTCCACTTCATACATACCTAAGGAGGAAGGTTGTACATGTATAGAGTCACAAGCCAGGTGCTATGTCGGCTGCTCATGTTACCAAAAGGATTCATTCTATCTGTACTCAACCCAAACCTCATATTCCTCGGTTCCACACCAAAGTCTACAAACATCCTATCGATGTTCCTCTCTGGGTAGAATCAACAACGTGTCTTATCATTCCATCTTTTTTACTCTGCTCCAAGTGCCAATGCATCAATCTTGCATCCTTACAGTTTGCAAATAAACACTTCAAATGGGGAACTATAGAAAAATACCATAACACCTTAGCATGAAGTCCTTGCTTCACCTCGATGCCCTTCCCATCATCGGAGTCATTTTTACGCTTGTATCGAGATGCTTTGCACATCGGACAGACATGTAAGCTAACGTACTCTTTACGGTAGAGGATACAATCATTCGGACATGCATGTATTCTTTCTACTTCCATTTCCAATAGACAAAGAATCTTCTTGGCTTGGTAGGTGGTTCTCGGCAACATATTTCCCTTTGGAAGCATGTCCGTTAAGAGACCTAACAATCCTATGAGACTCTTGTCGAACCAACCATTGCTTGCCTTTAATTTTAGTAGTTCTAGAACTAATGACAACCTCGTGTATTACGGCTTATAGCCCAGGAACAAAGGTTTCTTCGAGTCCTCCATCAAGCCTTCGAATTTACCAAACTCTATCTCACTATAGTTCCCTTCTGCATCACATAGCATTTAATTTAGATTATCATCCTGCAACCCATCCTCATGATCGAAAGCACAGTCCACAATTGGCATATCATTGTCTCCCTCTACGATGCCATAAGTACCTTCATGTGTCATCTTCTCTTTACCATGATGGTCCAACATTTGTACCCCTTTCTGAAACCCCTTCGAATCTAGTGAGCTTCGATCTGCGCTGAGTTGCTAAGCATCTTTAGATTATCACAATCAATGCATGGACAGTACATATATTCCATCTCCTTCTTCAACATATCTAGTTCGGCTGCTCTTCTAAATGCAAACATGCCATTAATGTACTCTTCACTCACACGGTTCTCAACGTACATCCAGCTTCAATCCATCTACGCTACACATGTAACAAATGGGTGTTAAAAACGATTATTAGTGCTACTATAACAAATCAGACTAGCTTTAATTACACATGACTTCTAAACCTGGCTAGCTAGATCTAAACAAAAACCTAGCTATCATCTCTTTCAATTACAAGGCACATAAGTTATTAGATACAATTCAGTACTAACCTCTGATCACTAAGAAGACATATATAGATCCACAAGCGATATGTTTTCACCAAACTCTCCAAAGCTGGCCGCCACGCTCCACCGATGTGGCGCAAGGAAAACAGATCTGTGTCGAGACCACGTACTCCCGGTATTTAATAGCATACATTATCTTAGACGGTTCGAACCACAAATGGTCTGTGATACGAATATTATCACAGACCATTCGTATTAATAACCATCTGTGATAATTCACAAACAGTTATTCATACAAACCGTCTGTGATGTCCGTAATATCACAAATAGTTTGTTATAAGAACCGTTTGTGATGTCCACAATATCAAAGACAGTTTTTTATACGAACCATTTGTGATGTCCACAACTTATACAAACGGTTATTAACACGAAATGTCTGTGATGTCTTAATTATCACAGACGGTTCTTAATATGAACCGTCTGTGAAAGTTCACAGACGGTTATTAACACGAACCGTCTGTGATGTCTCAATTATCACAAACAGTTCGTGTTAATAACCGTCTGTGAAAATATCACAGATGGTTGCTAGTATAAACCGTCTGATAAACTATCATAGACAGTTCCGTATGAACCGTCTGTGATGTAGTCATCTAGTATAACCTCTTTTGTAGTAGTTATCTATTGTTGGTGCTAGAATTTAAGCCAATTCCCCCAATCTATTGGTGCTAGAATTTAGGCCAAATCTGTAGCTTCTCCTTGGAGTAACTTTCACAAAATGAAAGGAGAAACAAATGCCCATTTTATTTGATATTACTCCCTCTGGTCACAAATATATGTTGTTTCAAACATCGACACTATCACTAGGATGCCACTTTGACTAATTATTTCTATTGTAATATATTTATAAAACCTAGTAAAAATTATAATATTATGAAAGTCTTTTTGAGATAAAATCTACACATGATTTTCATATACCCAATATAAATATTTGAAGAGATATCTGTTGGAAATATGCACAATATTTTAGTTCCAGTTTATACTAGGAGGCAAATATCGCAAATAACAAGTGATGCATAAATTAATTCTAACAATAGGCACCACATTGCACGTCGAACTATGCTTAAGAACATTATATAACAGAGATGATCGGTCACATGAACAACGTATAGTTGGGCTTGATGAAGAGCAGCAAGTAATGCAGGCTCGATGCTATGCAGAACGTAGATTGTGTTGTCCAGAAACTTTATTGCTGCCCTATGTAGTTGTTCTCCACGGCAATTTTCCAGAGATCTTGCTTTCCTTTCTTCCTGGTGCACGTCGAGAAGAGAGGCCAACGAAGTTCGGCAGCTCAACTCTCCAACACAACTTACTAGAGAAGAAAGAAGATGTGGGAGAGGAATGGAGAATTCGGTTGTCCTCAGGCCTGGACGTCTCCAGGTCCTTATAAAAATGGGCGACAATTACTCACTAGTAACTGATGACATTAACGCGCATGTGTATTTAGCTAAAGTCCTCATTCTGCCATGTATCACATGTTTCAATGAGTAGCAATGCTTCCACCTTATAAATTGTCTTCCATGCACTTAGCTAGTTAATATGGTACTAAATCATGTATACTTTGAAATTTCTATCGATAGCTAAAGTTTCAAAAGTTTAACTGTACGTATCCCAAAAAATATTTTTTTTTACCAAAGGGAGTGTACAAAGTATTTCTTTGAATGAATTTTTGAAGTACTTTCAGTTGAGCCTTTTTGTTCCCAACTACACGTGGAAATACATAATTCCTCGGATCACAGGAAAGTGAAGTTTTATCAAACAAAATTTTTGTATCATGAGTTATTTTTTAAAAGAAATATGTACTCGTACAATTTTAATTAACAAAAGTGTTATTGGTCAATATAAAAAATGACTAAACATATCTAGAGCATCAATTTTATTACAGTAAGAAAGGGTAAATAGTGTATGATGCAAATTTAAGGACGCTTTCTTAATTTAAGGACGCTTTCTTAATTTAATCAAGTTGGTCATTGATGTACTCCATTAGGACGACCTTTAGTCCATAGGAATTTACGGCATCAATAAATCCTGATCTAAATCCTGCTGCTCTGCACTTTACCCTTCGCTGCAAGATCCCCACTGCATTATAGAGAGAAGCATGCACAATATCGTGTCCAACATGTGAACCCCTCTTTTATAACCGCGAGCAGATTTAATTAACCATGCAACTATATCACATTATTCTCTTGTACTATAATCATTTGAGTGATTTTCTATTTAAGTAAGTTTTATAATACTATGTCATAGACCATAGTGCTATGTCATAAAAAATACAACTTTTTTTCAAGTATAAAAAATATGCTATGTCATAGACCATAGTGCTACACGATTGTTTAGGGTTTATGATTAGTTTTCATCAGAACAATACAATCTTGATAATAATTATCCCAATGATCGCCGTTTAATTTTCGCAAATGATGCATGCAGTCAGTGATTCCCTTGAAGAAGCAAGTGGGCTACTTCAGAGAGTACAAAGCCCGGCTGGCCGACCACCTCGTTGCGGCGGAGGCCAGGACGGTGGTCGCCGACGCCGTGTATGCCATCAGCATCGGCACCAACGACTTCATCGAGAACTACTTCGCCTTCACGACGGGGCGCTTCTTGGAGTTCACCGTTTGCGAGTACACCGACTTCCTTGTCGGCCTCGCCCGGAGCTTCCTCGCCGAGCTGTACGGCCTTGGCGCGCGCAAGATCGGCTTCACGGGGCTCGGCGTCATGGGCTGCCTCCCAATCGAGCGCAGCCGCGAACTCATGCTCTGCATCGAGGAGTACAACGCCGCCGCGAGGGCGTTCAACGCCAAACTCCGCGCCATGGTGGACGAGCTCGGCGGCAACCTGCCCGGCGCGCAGTTCCAGGTGGCCGAGGTGTACGACTTCTTCAACGGCATACTGCAGAACCCGTCCCACTATGGTAAGCGTCGCAGCGGTACGGAATCCTCGTACCTGCCATTCAAATGGAACGAACGTTCCACCATCTAATCAGGAATCAATGCTGGCTGATGTGCACTGCAGGGTTCGTGAAGGCGGCCATCGGGTGCTGCGGCACGGGGCTGTACGAGATGGGTGGTACACCTGCAGCCAGTGGGACGCTCTGACGTGTGCGGACGCGAACAGGTACGTGTTCTGGGACGCCGTGCACCCGACGGAGCGGACGAACCGGATCGTCGCGGAGTACCTGATGAACACAACCTTCGGCCATTTCTCGTGATATATCAAACCTTTTTTTCCCTGTAAGAACAAGCATGTGGTCTCTAGATAGGTTAGGAGGTGCTTCTTGTACCAGGCATTACTACTGAATGTATACCATTCGGTTTCTCTTTATTCCGTTGATAGGGCGGTTATTTTGCCTGTGTGTGTATAGAACTGACGCGTCTTAGTTCATACGCAATTGCAGTGATGGTTCGTTCTGTTTTGTGAACTACGGCCTGATATGTTGAGCGCATCCTCAGCCGCAGCAAGGCGGGATCTCTCTAGTTCGACGCGAGCTGATATTTGCCTCTAATCACGAACGGAAAATTGCTTAAAACAGTGGAAAATTTTGCCAAAACAAGGGAAGCTCTAGAAACTGTATCCTTTGCTATTTGCTTTTCGCCATAAATGTCACGAAGACCTGCAACTCACCGGAGTGGACGAAGAAGGCGGCTGCTACGGTCGAAGACCGCAGGCGAGGATGAAGAAAAGTAGGCCTCTTGCCGCCACGCAACGCCGGAGATAAAAAAAAAGTGCGCGCGGCAGCAGCAGAACCCATGACCATGGCTTGAATCATATAGCTGACGGACTCTTGTGTACATCGCTTCAATCATCAGGGAAGGGCGCAGTAGGGTGATCATGTACTCGTCTTCAGTATATGCTTCAGCTATCTAGGACGATCTCTGACGATCAACATCTCCGTATCTCTATAACTTGGTGTTATCATGGTTAATTTCAAGTGTGCTGCGGCCGGGAACAATTTTCAATTCCCAGAACTCCCCCGTCGTAACCGATGATTAACAAAGTTCTTTTGCTACCGTGGCCAGTTGATGCATATGCAAAGTAACTGGCTTTTCTCCAGCGTAATTAGGATAAGTCTTCCAATAAAAGCCAGTCGGTTGGTACGAATTTGACAGTACCTCCAGGCAGCTCGCGCGCGCTCGCTCGCTCGCCCGCCCACACGTACGATCTCCCGTAGAAACCAGGACTCCATTTAGATTAATTTGTTCTTCACGGTTCAGCAAGCTTGCCCAACGGTGACCACCAGTGTGGGGTATATCCCCGCAACAAACAGTTCGTTTTGCAACACAGCGCGTCCCCCCTGCCACAAAATCACTTCTCCCCCTCCAAGCTCGCTTTTCTGGAGATTCCTTCAATCTCACCCATGGGATTCGAAATTTATTCTCCAAATTCATCTTGATGGCTCATCTAATCCGTAAAACTAAGTTCCCACCACCAAATTATCTATTCACAAGGCCTCCGCCCTCCTATCATCGTAACAAATTCTATTAATTGGGAGTTGCATCAAACTCCTGCCAATCTAATAGCACCCCATATGTCAAGTGCCACTAGTAGCAACCACGAAGCACATCAGGAGCCTCTGTTGGTCAATCCTACTGTGAATCCATCAGTCGATGGGGTTCATTTGAGCTACGAGATCCAAGAACAGGTATGCGCAAACCCTAAACCTCTTTGATTAGCATGAATCATATTTGAAACATAGCAACAAATCTTGTGCAACAAAAAAAATAATATTTGCGAACAAAATTGACATTAAATCTTGCAAGGCATAAGGGTTGATGCACATTAGCGTGTTTTTGATTGATATCCCCGTTATATAGTGACGCAACAATTTGTATGTTCTAGTGCAACAATGATTATAATGTGGTCAACATTTTTTGTTTAGGAAAATGTAGAGTTCGATATTGAAAAACATGTATTACTGAAAATTGGAGATGATGATGACTATACTCCAGTGGAGGTTGTAGAAGAATAATTTGGTGATCAAGAAGATGTTGGGTGGGTTCTTTTGAGCTGAAGCTTATACATTATGGTTGTGATTTTTGAATTTTAGCTTATTCGTGAGAGGCAATATGCACAAGAAAATAATCTCATGTGACTTTGGCCGGTACAGCTGAACTCAGTACACTTTTTACTACAATTAACCTTTAGACCCTACCTCAAAAAATGCACCATTTTTGAAAAAACTACTGTAGCTACAGTAAATAACACTACTACAGAAAGCCTAATACTAGACGGCCAATCACAGACGGTTTGATAAAACCGTCTGTAACCGACACTAACACAGACGGTTTTAATTTGGACACCGTCTGTGTTGGTGGCGTCGGAGAAAACAAGTATCACAGACGGTTCTTACCGATGAACCGTCTGTGATACTAAAATATCACAGACGGTTTGTATTAAAAACCATCTGTGATAATGACGCTAGGCATTTATTGCGCTGCCCAGAACCGCATCTGTCTTCATTTTGATCCAGATCTAGCCGGTGCTGCACTCTTTCGCTCAGGAGGCAAGCTAGGCGATTCAGGCTAATTAATTTGATGGGAGGAGGCAGAGATTGAGCTTTGAATATTCATACTTTCCTGGTTACTCTATATATGGTTGACATGCGTCATATTTGCATATATTTACATGCCATTTTACCCTCATATTTTTCATATTTTGGGACCATTTATCATCATTTGCACTATTTTCTATATTTAATTGCTCAAAATGGACCATTTTACATTTTTTTCATATTTTTCTGCAGGCCGGCGCGATCTAGGCGCATAAACGACAAATCTGGACCTTCGGGCTTCTCCGTGCAGAAGTATGCGTCATCATGAGCGTGTAGGATCAACCCGCGCTGAAAACGGAGCTCCGGAGGGGCCAAATCAGAAGAAACTAAATTGGGGAAGGGACCTAATTGTAAACCCTAGAAAGTTGGAGGGCTAATTTGCAAAATGCAAAAAAATCCCCATCTCCAAAATCCCTAATCGCCGCCTGGAGAAAGTGAGCCCGGCTTTCCTCTTCTCCCCCTACCCCCTACTGCTTCTCTCCGCCCCCATTCATCTCGGCCTCCGGTGCGCCTTCCCAACGCCGCCCGCTTCTCTTCCTGCTCTTCCTTCACTGCCTCCCGCCAGCCGCATCCATCCGTGCGCCGCCGCCCTCAACCGTGCGCCACCACCCGCATCATGCCACCGCCGCCGCTCCCCTTCTCCGCCTGCCAATCCACCGCCTCCTCTCGCCACCCGTGCGCCGTCCTGTTGTCGGTGTTAATATATGTGTTTGTTTGAGTTGTGCGGATTAGCTAGCCGGCGATCGTTTCCTCCCCCTTGCTGTCTCGACCCACCTAGTGCTTCTAGATCTTCCCTTATGCTTCTCGATCTCCCTCTTTGCTTCTCTTAGCGGTCAGTCGGTAGTTAAGTCGTGCGAGTGTTCGTCGTAGTCTGTTGTGTTGTCGTGTGCTGTCGTCGTCTAGTTAGCCGTCGACCGTCCTCTTCCTCGTTCTCTCCCGACTCCCTCCGTGCTTCTAGACTCCCCCAGTGCTTCTCGACTACCTCTTTCTTCGTTGCGGTCGGTAGTTAGTTAGATCGTCGGTCGGTAGTTGTGTTCGTTCGTGTTGTCGTTAGTGTGGTTTGTGCGTCGTTTGTTTAGTCTCTCGTTGTGTTGTTCGTTCGGTCGTACGACGTCCATTCGTACGGTCGTTCGTCCCGTTGTCCTTTGTTCGTTCTTTTATTTAGTTCGTTCGTAGTTTAGTCTGTGCGAGTTAGAGTTCACTCGGTAGTTTAGTTTTCCCCCAGTTTCGATTGACCTAGCTTTAGCTTAGCATCGGTAGCCTCAGTCTAGTCCCTGTGGAGAACACGACACTCGCCGCTATTTCAGTGGCAACCCGTGCACTTGCGGGTGTGCTATTTTTGCACGATCAAGCATTTTGGCGCCGTTGCCGGGGACTAGCTTTGAGCGACAGTGTTAGGCTATAGACTAGGTCGTTTGTTTTCTTTTGCTTGTTTTGTGTTTGTGCTGACCTGTCTTTTATTTTGTCATTTTTCATATTTGTGATATCTCGCTAACCCCTAACCCTTTCCCTAGTTATTTCTCTCTTGCGCGATTTTTCGTATCCATTCTCGCAGGTTGATTGATATTGGTACTTATTGAGGCTATGGCTTACTATTCTGATTCTTGTGGTTATATGAGCACCCCTAGTACTTATGATAGTCTTCAAGAACAGGTAAATCTATTGTCTCGTCAGTTAGAGCGCTATGCTTTAGAGCGAGGAGTTGTGTTAGAGAGCGGGCATGATCATTACAGTTCTTTATTAGGCGCCCACTCTCTAGTTGTTCCTATATGCCAGACTTGTGGTTTTCAGGGCCATTCATCCGCTGAGTGCCAGTGTGGTTATTTGTCCACTCCAGAGTGTTACGGGATGAGCTTTGCTCAGCCGAGTGAGCCATTCCCTAACACTTATCACCCTGGATGGCCTGAGCACTCGAGTCTGTCATATGGAAACAACAACCCTGATATTTCATCCTTTTCTTCTAGTACACCATTGCAGGGTTTTAGATATGGAGATCAGGATATTTCTCATTGGTCACACCAGCACTATCCTGTACCTCAGCATCAGACTCCTACTCCTGAGCTCGATCAGTTGTCTAGATTTGAGGAGAGGATTTCTAGGATTATAGGAGATCATGAGAGTAGAATGAGTAGTTGCTTCTCATTAGATCCGACACCTCCTGCCTGTAGTTCACCTATGCCTTCACCGAGCCAGTTTACAGTTCCTATGTCTGAGTCCTTAGAGCAGTCTCATGAGCCACCTCCTTCACATGTAGATCAGGCTGCCAGACTTGATGCATTATGCAAGGAACTGATGACTGTGCCTCCTGGTGGTGATTGTGCAATGGCGATTCAGGACGAGATTGAGGCGATTATGAGCACCAGGTCTACTTGTGTGGATAGTTTTACCGTTTCACAGCCTTCCATTAGCACCACAGAGATAGTTCTGGATAGAGATGAGTGTCAGCCTACTAGTCTTACACCTGATCTTGCTAGCGAGGGCCTGTTGTTGGAGACACCACAGATACACCTAGAGGCGCCTCATTCGGATCCTTCACCTATTGACTCTGAGAGAGAGATCACTGAGCCAGATGATGACGAGTTCATTATGGATATGCTTTTGAGTTATGAGGTTCCACATCTTGATGAGGGGGCTGCTTCCGATGTCGACGAGGAGCACATTTCTATTGATCCATCACCGGTACTTCTTTCGTCGATATCGCCCCTCTGGAGGTTTCTACTACCGTGCATTCTACTTCACCTACTCTTCAGGTAGTTTGGAAACTCTTCCTCGACTACTTCAGGTTTGATTTCTTTGGCCCTAACGAGACATATGCTATTACTAGTTGTGCTCATCTCACTGATAGACCTCATGATGTACTTTATCGATATACCTACATGATTGGATATTCTATTGATGACTTGGAGGGCGTCGACCCTATCACACATATTTGCCATGTTTTTGAGTCTATTTGTAGGGTTTCACTTGTGTACCATCGACTACGAGTGGACTTGACTCGAGTCGATATTCCTTGGGATCCCGGTGGATTTCGAGGCATGTTGTTTCATAAGGAGGGCGGACATGTGCCTTTTCCATGTCCCGTCCTTAGCCCTCCTCCCGCTACATCCAAATGAGCATCCTTTTATCTTTTTTATTTCCATTCCTTTTGTTAGTTTTTGTTGGTTTCTTTTCTTTTCTTTCTTTTTTATTTCAGGTCCCGTGCTAGATCCTCATCCTTGTACGTGCGAGAAGCTATGGGATATTTTGTCTACTTCCACTACATCATATACGCCCGGTGAGCTGTTTCTTACCCCTTTAAGCACATTCTTGATTCATTGCTCAATTTAAGCTTGGGGGAGGACTTGTATGTGTATGGATGATGTTCTAGCATGTTTGTTTATATTTGTGAGCATTTGAGCTTATTGTCGTGTAGTTGATGATATGTGGTCATTCGTATGCTTTATATGTGCTTGTGTTGATGATATATGGCCTTTACCATTGCTCTCATGTTATGCTTGATTGTATATTTTGGTCATGTGATGCCCATGCTATAATTAATCAAGAAAGGTCATGTCGAAATTTTCTTAATTGAGCTATATTGTTACTAGTTCGTTGTATGTCTTAAGTCACTTGGCATCATATAGAGCTTGAGTTTTGTTTATTATCCTTGAAGTGCTTAGAAACCTTGTGATCCTATAGCATTTGATTCATTGCGAGTTATGCATGTGTTTTAACCATTTGCGGATTGAATTGGTTCTAGTCATCACCTCTTGAATGATTATATCTTAGTTTCATGCTTTGGCATATATTATTTTAGATATTGATACTTTGCTTGAATGTAAAATTTGTGAAAGGGGTAGTCCTATCTTGAGCCAATAACTTGGTTGAATTATCTAGGTATCCATGTCTCAGGACACGTGTTACTTAGCATTAATGAAAACCGGTTAAAGATGCTTAATCAAAACTGAAAAAAAAGAAAAAATGTTTTGTAATGTGTGAGTGTGAGAAATAAGTGACTATGTCACATTGGTTCGAAATTGTGTTGAATAAGTGGCAATGTTTTGCCCAAGTGTGAGTGTGAATAAGTGGCAAGCTTGCCCAAGGATTGGAATAAGTGGCACTTGTGCCCAATGTGTGTTTTAAATTTGCTAAAAATCAACAAAAATTAGGTATCATGGCTCAAGTGTGGGCTTATTCATAAATATCATGCAAGTACTAGTCTCTTTGTCTCAAATAGCAAATGCCTTAGCATGACTCTTTGCTATGTTCATACTTGATGTTATACCTAGTTCCGATGCTTTACAATTTTGGTTGGATTCATGTGATCACTTGAGTGTATTTTGACACTTGTGTGTAACTTGATTTGGTCAAATGCTATAGTTATCACTTTGGCATCTTTGCTTGAATACTCATTGTCATCTTGGATGGTCCTCAAAAACTCAAGTTAGATAATCTCATTTTACATTGTTGTATGCCTTTTAACTTATTACATGCATTTAACTAGTCTTTTACCATAATGACTTGTCCGGGTTCGATAATATCACGCCATTTACTTGAGGACAAGTAAAAGTTTAAGCTTGGGGGTATGACATGCGTCATATTTGCATATATTTACATGCCATTTTACCCTCATATTTTTCATATTTTGGGACCATTTATCATCATTTGCACTATTTTCTATATTTAATTGCTCAAAATTGACCATTTTACATTTTTTTCATATTTTTCTGCAGGCCGGCGCGATCTAGGCACATAAACGACAAATCTGGACCTTCGGGCTTCTCCGTGCAGAAGTATGCATCATCACGAGCGTGTAGGATCAAACCGCGCTGAAAACGGAGCTCCGGAGGGGCCAAATCAGGAGAAACTAAATTGGGGAAGGGACCTAATTGTAAACCCTAGAAAGTTGGAGGGCTAATTTGCAAAATGCCAAAAAAAATCCCCATCTCCAAAATCCCTAATCGCCGCCTGGAGAAAGTGAGCCCGGCTTTCCTCTTCTCCCCCTACCCCCTACTGCTTCTCTCCGCCCCCATTCATCTCGGCCTCCGGTCGCCGGCGAGGCCGGGCCGATTCGCCGGTGCGCCTTCCCAACGCCGCCCCCTTCTCTTCCTGCTCTTCCTTCACTGCCTCCCGCCAGCCGCATCCTTCCGTGCGCCGCCGCCCTCAACCGTGCGCCACCACCCGCATCACGCCACCGCCGCCGCTCCCCTTCTCCGCCTGCCAATCCACCGCCTCCTCTCGCCACCCGTGCGCCGCCCTTTTCCTTCCCCTCTTCTTTACTCTTCCACGGCCATCTCTGCTACACCCGTGCGCCATCCACCACACGCCACCACACCGCCGCCCTACTGCCGTCGCCTCCCTCTCATCTGGGCCACCGCGCCTCTTCCTCCACCGCGCCGCCCTTCCAGATCCACAAACCCGCGCCGCTCCTCCATCCTAGCCGCCAACCGAAGCCCTCCTCTTTGCTCCACCTCGGCGCCGCCGCTCTTCGGCTACCACCGGCGAGTGCCGCCCTTCACCACTCACCGCCCGGCATCACCACCGTCCTCTGCAGCGCCGACACCGACGGCATCTTCATCGTCCCCGTCTCCGTGCTTCTTCGTCTACTTCAACCAACCGCACCGACCTCCTCTGCAGTGGCGACATCTCCACGGCTTCTTCCTCTACAACGAGCGCCGCCGCCGGCCACCACTTCATCGACCACCCGGCGACATCTCCACTTCACCGACAGCCTCCCCTCTACTTCCCCTGCTACTGCTTCATTTCTTTGGTTTATCCTCAACTCATTTCCATTACCCTTTTCTTGTTCTTTATTTACCGATCAAATAGCTGCTACTGGATGTGGATGTGGAATTGTGGATGATAATCTGTTATCTTTTAATATGTTAGCTTATGGTCTGTGATATGTGATGCTGAATTGCTGTGATGTCTGTGTCAGTGGTTAGTCTGTGTTCAGTGTATTTGATGTGTAGGCTCTGTCTGTGCTTGTCCTGTTGTCGGTGTTAATATATGTGTTTGTTTGAGTTGTGCGGATTAGCTAGCCGGCGATCGTTTCCTCCCCCTTGCTGTCTCGACCCACCTAGTGCTTCTAGATCTTCCCTTATGCTTCTCGATCTCCCTCTTTGCTTCTCTTAGCGGTCAGTCGGTAGTTAAGTCGTGCGAGTGTTCGTCGTAGTCTGTTGTGTTGTCGTGTGCTGTCGTCGTCTAGTTAGCCGTCGACCGTCCTCTTCCTCGTTCTCTCCCGACTCCCTCCGTGCTTCTAGACTCCCCCAGTGCTTCTCGACTACCTCTTTCTTCGTTGCGGTCGGTAGTTAGTTAGATCGTCGGTCGGTAGTTGTGTTCGTTCGTGTTGTCGTTAGTGTGGTTTGTGCGTCGTTTGTTTAGTCTCTCGTTGTGTTGTTCGTTCGGTCGTACGACGTCCATTCGTACGGTCGTTCGTCCCGTTGTCCTTTGTTCGTTCTTTTATTTAGTTCGTTCGTAGTTTAGTCTGTGCGAGTTAGAGTTCACTCGGTAGTTTAGTTTTCCCCCAGTTTCGATTGACCTAGCTTTAGCTTAGCATCGGTAGCCTCAGTCTAGTCCCTGTGGAGAACACGACACTCGCCGCTATTTCAGTGGCAACCCGTGCACTTGCGGGTGTGCTATTTTTGCACGATCAAGCATTTTGGCGCCGTTGCCGGGGACTAGCTTTGAGCGACAGTGTTAGGCTATAGACTAGGTCGTTTGTTTTCTTTTGCTTGTTTTGTGTTTGTGCTGACCTGTCTTTTATTTTGTCATTTTTCATATTTGTGATATCTCGCTAACCCCTAACCCTTTCCCTAGTTATTTCTCTCTTGCGCGATTTTTCGTATCCATTCTCGCAGGTTGATTGATATTGGTACTTATTGAGGCTATGGCTTACTATTCTGATTCTTGTGGTTATATGAGCACCCCTAGTACTTATGATAGTCTTCAAGAACAGGTAAATCTATTGTCTCGTCAGTTAGAGCGCTATGCTTTAGAGCGAGGAGTTGTGTTAGAGAGCGGGCATGATCATTACAGTTCTTTATTAGGCGCCCACTCTCTAGTTGTTCCTATATGCCAGACTTGTGGTTTTCAGGGCCATTCATCCGCTGAGTGCCAGTGTGGTTATTTGTCCACTCCAGAGTGTTACGGGATGAGCTTTGCTCAGCCGAGTGAGCCATTCCCTAACACTTATCACCCTGGATGGCCTGAGCACTCGAGTCTGTCATATGGAAACAACAACCCTGATATTTCATCCTTTTCTTCTAGTACACCATTGCAGGGTTTTAGATATGGAGATCAGGATATTTCTCATTGGTCACACCAGCACTATCCTGTACCTCAGCATCAGACTCCTACTCCTGAGCTCGATCAGTTGTCTAGATTTGAGGAGAGGATTTCTAGGATTATAGGAGATCATGAGAGTAGAATGAGTAGTTGCTTCTCATTAGATCCGACACCTCCTGCCTGTAGTTCACCTATGCCTTCACCGAGCCAGTTTACAGTTCCTATGTCTGAGTCCTTAGAGCAGTCTCATGAGCCACCTCCTTCACATGTAGATCAGGCTGCCAGACTTGATGCATTATGCAAGGAACTGATGACTGTGCCTCCTGGTGGTGATTGTGCAATGGCGATTCAGGACGAGATTGAGGCGATTATGAGTACCAGGTCTACTTGTGTGGATAGTTTTACCGTTTCACAGCCTTCCATTAGCACCACAGAGATAGTTCTGGATAGAGATGAGTGTCAGCCTACTAGTCTTACACCTGATCTTGCTAGCGAGGGCCTGTTGTTGGAGACACCACAGATACACCTAGAGGCGCCTCATTCGGATCCTTCACCTATTGACTCTGAGAGAGAGATCACTGAGCCAGATGATGACGAGTTCATTATGGATATGCTTTTGAGTTATGAGGTTCCACATCTTGATGAGGGGGCTGCTTCCGATGTCGACGAGGAGCACATTTCTATTGATCCATCACCGGCTACTTCTTTCGTCGATATCGCCCCTCTGGAGGTTTCTACTACCGTGCATTCTACTTCACCTACACTTCAGGTAGTTTGGAAACTCTTCCTCGACTACTTCAGGTTTGATTTCTTTGGCCCTGACGAGACATATGCTATTACTAGTTGTGCTCATCTCACTGATAGACCTCGTGATGTACTTTATCGATATACCTACATGATTGGATATTCTATTGATGACTTGGAGGGCGTCGACCCTATCACACATATTTGCCATGTTTTTGAGTCTATTTGTAGGGTTTCACTTGTGTACCATCGACTACGAGTGGACTTGACTCGAGTCGATATTCCTTGGGATCCCGGTGGATTTCGAGGCATGTTGTTTCATAAGGAGGGCGGACATGTGCCTTTTCCATGTCCCGTCCTAAGCCCTCCTCCCGCTACATCCAAATGAGCATCCTTTTATCTTTTTTATTTCCATTCCTTTTGTTAGTTTTTGTTGGTTTCCTTTCTTTTCTTTCTTTTTTATTTCAGGTCCCGTGCTAGATCCTCATCCTTGTACGTGCGAGAAGCTATGGGATATTTTGTTTACTTCCACTACATCATATACGCCCGGTGAGCTGTTTCTTACCCCTTTAAGCACATTCTTGATTCATTGCTCAATTTAAGCTTGGGGGAGGACTTGTATGTGTATGGATGATGTTCTAGCATGTTTGTTTATATTTGTGAGCATTTGAGCTTATTGTCGTGTAGTTGATGATATGTGGTCATTCGTATGCTATATATGTGCTTGTGTTGATGATATATGGCCTTTACCATTGCTCTCATGTTATGCTTGATTGTATATTTTGGTCATGTGATGCCCATGCTATAATTAATCAAGAAAGGTCATGTCGAAATTTTCTTAATTGAGCTATATTGTTACTAGTTCGTTGTATGTCTTAAGTCACTTGGCATCATATAGAGCTTGAGTTTTGTTTATTATCCTTGAAGTGCTTAGAAACCTTGTGATCCTATAGCATTTGATTCATTGCGAGTTATGCATGTGTTTTAACCATTTGCGGATTGAATTGGTTCTAGTCATCACCTCTTGAATGATTATATCTTAGTTTCATGCTTTGGCATATATTATTTTAGATATTGATACTTTGCTTGAATGTAAAATTTGTGAAAGGGGTAGTCCTATCTTGAGCCAATAACTTGGTTGAATTATCTAGGTATCCATGTCTCAGGACACGTGTTACTTAGCATTAATGAAAACCGGTTAAAGATGCTTAATCAAAACTGAAAAAAAAGAAAAAATGTTTTGTAATGTGTGAGTGTGAGAAATAAGTGACTATGTCACATTGGTTCGAAATTGTGTTGAATAAGTGGCAATGTTTTGCCCAAGTGTGAGTGTGAATAAGTGGCAAGCTTGCCCAAGGATTGGAATAAGTGGCACTTGTGCCCAATGTGTGTTTTAAATTTGCTAAAAATCAACAAAAATTAGGTATCATGGCTCAAGTGTGGGCTTATTCATAAATATCATGCAAGTACTAGTCTCTTTGTCTCAAATAGCAAATGCCTTAGCATGACTCTTTGCTATGTTCATACTTGATGTTATACCTAGTTCCGATGCTTTACAATTTTGGTTGGATTCATGTGATCACTTGAGTGTATTTTGACACTTGTGTGTAACTTGATTTGGTCAAATGCTATAGTTATCACTTTGGCATCTTTGCTTGAATACTCATTGTCATCTTGGATGGTCCTCAAAAACTCAAGTTAGATAATCTCATTTTACATTGTTGTATGCCTTTTAACTTATTACATGCATTTAACTAGTCTTTTACCATAATGACTTGTCCGGGTTCGATAATATCACGCCATTTACTTGAGGACAAGTAAAAGTTTAAGCTTGGGGGTATGACATGCGTCATATTTGCATATATTTACATGCCATTTTACCCTCATATTTTTCATATTTTGGGACCATTTATCATCATTTGCACTATTTTCTATATTTAATTGCTCAAAATTGACCATTTTACATTTTTTTCATATTTTTCTGCAGGCCGGCGCGATCTAGGCGCATAAACGACAAATCTGGACCTTCGGGCTTCTCCGTGCAGAAGTATGCGTCATCACGAGCGTGTAGGATCAAACCGCGCTGAAAACGGAGCTCCGGAGGGGCCAAATCAGAAGAAACTAAATTGGGGAAGGGACCTAATTGTAAACCCTAGAAAGTTGGAGGGCTAATTTGCAAAATGCCAAAAAAAATCCCCATCTCCAAAATCCCTAATCGCCGCCTGGAGAAAGTGAGCCCGGCTTTCCTCTTCTCCCCCTACCCCCTACTGCTTCTCTCCGCCCCATTCATCTCGGCCTCCGGTCGCCGGCGAGGCCGGGCCGACTCGCCGGTGCGCCTTCCCAACGCCGCCCCCTTCTCTTCCTGCTCTTCCTTCACTGCCTCCCGCCAGCCGCATCCTTCCGTGCGCCGCCGCCCTCAACCGTGCGCCACTACCCGCATCACGCCACCGCCGCCGCTCCCCTTCTCCGCCTGCCAATCCACCGCCTCCTCTCGCCACCCGTGCGCCGCCCTTTTCCTTCCCCTCTTCTTTACTCTTCCACGGCCATCTCTGCTACACTCGTGCACCATCCACCAAACGCCACCACACCGCCGCCCTACTGCCGTCGCCTCCCTCTCATCTGGGCCACCGCGCCTCTTCCTCCACCGCGCCGCCCTTCCAGATCCACAAACCCGCGCCGCTCCTCCTTCCTAGCCGCCAACCGAAGCCCTCCTCTTTGCTCCACCTCGGCGCCGCCGCTCTTCGGCTACCACCGGCGAGTGCCGCCCTTCACCACTCACCGCCCGGCATCACCACCGTTCTCTGTAGCGCCGACACCGACGGCATCTTCATCGTCCCCGTCTCCGTGCTTCTTCGTCTACTTCAACCAACCGCACCGACCTCCTCTGCAGTGGCGACATCTCCACGGCTTCTTCCTCTACAACGAGCGCCGCCGCCGGCCACCACTTCATCGACCACCCGGCGACATCTCCACTTCACCGACAGCCTCCCCTCTACTTCCCCTGCTACTGCTTCATTTCTTTGGTTTATCCTCAACTCATTTCCATTACCCTTTTCTTGTTCTTTATTTACCGATCAAATAGCTGCTACTGGATGTGGATGTGGAATTGTGGATGATAATCTGTTATCTTTTAATATGTTAGCTTATGGTCTGTGATATGTGATGCTGAATTGCTGTGATGTCTGTGTCAGTGGTTAGTCTGTGTTCAGTGTATTTGATGTGTAGGCTCTGTCTGTGCTTGTCCTGTTGTCGGTGTTAATATATGTGTTTGTTTGAGTTGTGCGGATTAGCTAGCCGGCGATCGTTTCCTCCCCCTTGCTGTCTCGACCCACCTAGTGCTTCTAGACCTTCCCTTATGCTTCTCGATCTCCCTCTTTGCTTCTCTTAGCGGTCAGTCGGTAGTTAAGTCGTGCGAGTGTTCGTCGTAGTCTGTTGTGTTGTCGTGTGCTGTCGTCGTCTAGTTAGCCGTCGACCGTCCTCTTCCTCGTTCTCTCCCGACTCACTCCGTGCTTCTAGACTCCCCCAGTGCTTCTCGTCTACCTCTTTCTTCGTTGCGGTCGGTTGTTAGTTAGATCGTCGGTCGGTAGTTGTGTTCGTTCGTGTTGTCGTTAGTGTGGTTTGTGCGTCGTTTGTTTAGTCTCTCGTTGTGTTGTTCGTTCGGTCGTACGACGTCCATTCGTACGGTCGTTCGTCCCGTTGTCCTTTGTTCATTATTTTATTTAGTTCGTTCGTAGTTTAGTCTGTGCGAGTTAGAGTTCACTCGGTAGTTTAGTTTTCCCCCAGTTTCGATTGACCTAGCTTTAGCTTAGCATCGGTAGCCTCAGTCTGTCCCTGTGGAGAACACGACACTCGCCGCTATTTCAGTGGCAACCCGTGCACTTGCGGGTGTGCTAGTTTTGCACGATCAAGCAATGGTTAGTAATGAAATTTATTTTCACTACAAAAAATCTGGGCTTGTATGACAAAGCGAAAATGTCATGTAAAGTAAAGAAGTTGTCATAAAAAGTATCTTATGACGAAAAAGCGGCGTCACGCCGGTCGTCATATAATGACCGTCACATAATGTACCTCGTGACGATACTATGTACAACCGTCACAAAAGGTGGCAACCTTTTGTGACGGTTTCCTTTCCTTGTCACATATTGTCAACATTTAATGACGACTTCTGCTGTCACATATTGGTGGGTCAACGCGTCACCTAATACATGAGCCGTCACAAATTGAGATTTGGGAGACCTGACTGAGATAACTTATTGTGACGACCTTTATCGTCATACAGGACTTTGTGACATTTCAGTTGTGTCTTGTTTTATATGGTTGTTTGAGACATCTTGTACACCGTCACAAACCTTGCTTGCGAATACATGACGAACGTGGTAGCCATGTTCAATGACGAATGTCACACAGTTCTTTCATGACGGCACATACAAGCATGCAAATATATATCAGAAGCCATCATCCACAACATTCTCATCACAGCTCAAAGTTCAAACATCATAAAGAGGTCCAGGTTCCAGCAGACAAGTTCAAACTGTTCCACCACACAGGTTCAAACATACCACATAGTTCTAACAACAAAGTGTACAAAGTTCCAACAGAGAAAGTTTGGTGTTGTGCCAACATAGAGCGCATTTGGACCTACCTCAATCTCTTTGAAGTTTCAACACAGCTCGCAGCAGCGCATTAGTCTCTTCAAACTTGTTATGCATCCCCTTCATGTCTTCTTGAGTCTGGCGCAACAAATTTTTGTTTTCTTCAAGTGATGCCTGCTGAGCTTGAATTTGTGCTTGCAACTCTTGCTGCTTCCTAGCAGCTTCCTCTCTTTCTGCTTGAAGTGTTGCCTCAAACTGAGCTTGCAGGCGTGCTTCTGCGACTGTCGTGGACCGAGCAGTATTCGATGCTCTAGGGACACCAATGTTTGGTAGGAAGGTGGACGAACAGCTTATCTGGCTCAGACTGTCAGCAACAATCTTGGTGGGAGACTTTTGTTCTTGTCCTTCTTCTGGCTCTCTTTCCTTCTCTACCACCATTTGTTCCTACATAGAATGAATCTAATTAATAACAAGGCCATACAACAATGTTCAATCAGGCATGTAGTTGAGTACAGTAAATCAGTCTGCAATATTTATATAACTTACATATATGTCATCTGCAAGAGGAGTTCGATCATTTTGCGGACTAGTCATACATTCCCCAAAGAAATCAACAGGATCAGGATCCATGTTGTTGTACTTAGGCCTCTGCAGCATGTAAAAAAATTATTTACAATGACATCAATGAAGGTAAAGAGAGGGGTAGACAAACATGGGATTTTTTGTATTTGCCAACAGCAAGATGCCAAAATATGTATGCACTACAGATCATACAAGTATTTGCCTCCAGATTTTTTATGCAAACAATAAATGCAATCACTGGCATACTCAATTAATTACTGAGTTTAAGAAAAACAACATAGGAACATGCATCTATGCAACCTGGACACCAGATCAATAATAACAACTTTGCCTAAACAACACCTACTACTGTTGATGAGCATCTCTGATGACATAGCACATTGAAATCTCTGATGACATAGCAACATGGGAGCTCATCTCGGAAATCAGAGGGCCAAACTCAGAATTAGCTTAAAAATCAGAGGTCATCTCAGAAATAATTGGATCACGTGCTGACTTGACAGTTCAAAGGAACATGGTAATGACTATACGCTACTAATGTCCCATCTTTCAATCTAATTACACAAAATACATAGTATCCATACCAGGCTGTATCGATGGGCAACGTAGGACCTAGATCCAGTCCTTTGGTGAAGCTGCACTTGGCCACGGTTCACTTTATTCTTAGAACTCGTTTCCTGCACCACAAATGCAATAGAGTTTTCATTCACATGCACAGGTTGCATTGCATATTAACAAAAGAAGGCAATTCAGGCATGGACCTGATTCTTCGGGTCACACCAGTAGTCTACAAGTTTGATCCATTCCTCTTTCTTCATTTTTGGTGGAGGTTCTTTGGCCATCATCTGTTCTCTTGTCAGGGACTCGTCGAAGTACTTCCTTTTTAGGTGATACCTCTTCTGCCTTACTCCCTTCTTAATGATATCAGTGCATGCAGCTTTGCTTGGTCCCTCGTTCTTAACATCCACATCCAACCTTGACTGCAGCCACACATATGATTTATCAGACACAAAACACAATTTGTACATGGGACTAGAGTAATGCAAGAAACTATTTGGAGTGAAATAGCTGTCTTACCGCCACTTTGTCAAGCACTTTTGCAACTTCTGTCGGCCCCGCATCTTTTTCATAAAGCTTCCAAGAGGTGTAGATAGGTAGGTTGTCTCTAACGGCGACACCAGTTTCTGATGCCAGCTTCGCTGCCTGTAGTGGGACCTCAGGTCTTTTCTTCCCTTCAGCCACATGGATAGCCAGCTTCTTTCCTCTATTGTTAATCTTCTCTAAGCCATGACCCATGGTTTTCTTGCGGACATTCTTTGGGGGCACTGCATTGGCAAATAATAATCAAAATGTGTTATTATAGGATTAACAAATCTATATACTGCATGGAGAAAATAATGCTTGTGAACACGTATTGTTTACCTGGAACTAAGTCGCCATCTGGTTCTCCTTCATCTGTATGACCCTCTGAAATAGCAGCTTCAGATTGCCCACCTGAGTCACTGATGTCATTGCTTTGCCTAGAGCTCTGTCCACCTGGCGAGGTGTCCACACCAACAGTTTTATTAACACTACTTGTGGGAGTAGGTTGCTGAGACAGGCCAAGAGTGGGTCTAGGAGTACTACGCGCAGTGTTTGCACCAGGCATCAACATGGCTGCACTACTCCTGGTGAATCTAGGAGGACTAGGCACGGTGTTTGGAACAGGCGCTGATATGGCTGGACTGGTCATGGTGATTATTGGAGTAGTAGGCACTGTGTTCGTAGTTTGTGTGGTCTGGCTGCCGCTTGTATTGAGGTGGCCTTGCTGTTGGCTGGCACTAGAAATGGCATTAGGTTTAGGTTTGGCTTTGGAATTGTTCTTAGGAGGCAAGGGCAATCTTTGCCTAGGTGGTGGACGGCCTCCAGGCGAAGGCATGGCTGCACTTTGCCTAGTGAATCTTATAGGCGTGCGCGGTGGCTGCTGGTTGGCAGGTGCCATTGTTGCCGCCTTTTGCTTCTTCTGCCGAGGGCGAGTTCCTGGAACCATCCCTTCTACCTGACAAGAGAAACATGCATATTATTAAATAAGAAAGAAGTGTCAAGTAGATTAAATGACTAAACTGAAGTACATGTTTGTCACAGGGAGACAAGAAACCAGTTAATTGGTCAAGTAATGCATCTCACCTCAGTATTGACCTCATTATTGAGGTCATCATCATAGTCATCATCACTATCAGAGTGGTTATCAATGTCAGAGGATGGATCATAATCATTGTCAGAAACTGTTTTATCAGACACTACTGTCTTTCCTTTGCCCTTTTCCTTTTTTGAAAGAACTTCTCTAACTTCCTGAGCTAATAGTGGAATACCCAGAGAGCTAAAATGTTCCAGAATTGTCCTTACATTGTCATCCCTGTCCTGCTCGTACTGGGTTTTTGTCATTTCTTCTATTACTTAAACGGTCAAACGCAGAAAGAGCAGAAACTGGATTCAGTTTCTGTAAAGGAGCTGAAAAAAACTAACAAATTAGTATTCTGTTAAATGGTAGACAGAAGGCAAAATAACATCAAAATTGTACAAGAAAGAACTACTAGGGAACAAGGCTAATAGTGAACAAGATTGACAGAGAACAAGAATACTGAATAACTATATTGCATAGCTATTTATTAGTCAGTACGAGATGGAAGGTACGTAGCCAATACTGAATAACTGCATTCTCTCTTTTGCTATTTCTAATGAAACCAATGATGCTACAAAGTTGTGTGAAGATGTTAGCCAAGATGGAAGGTACGTAGCGGGCTCACCAAGTGTCAGCGGGTAGCCGGTGAGGCAGACGACGTGGCGCGGAGCCGCAGCGGTAAGCCGGCGCCCTGTGTTGGACGGGCGCCCTATCGTCAGTTCACCAAATCCGGCGGTGAGGTCGGGGCTGGCTGCTCACCAAGTGTCAGTGGGCAGCCGGCCTCCTCCGTCGGGGTGGCTCCGGACTCCTGCGTCGGGGTTCGAAGTGGAAGTCGTCGGAGCGGCGCTAAGGGAGTCCGGGATGCCGGCGTTCGGAGCTCCGGCTCCGGCCTCCTCCGTTGGGGCGGCGCTGAGGGAGTTCGGGGCGGCGTGGTGGAGATGAGTGATGGCGGCGTGGTGGGCACGAGTGGCGGCGGCGTGGTGGGCGCGAGTGGCGACGGGGCGGCGGAGGCAGGGCGGCACTAGGGTTAGGGCCTTGGGGGAAGGAGGAAACGGGAGTGGTGGGCTCGACTCAGACAAGAGGATAAGGCAGGAGGGGGATTTTTTTGCCTCTACATGGGCGGGAGCTGTGTGGGCGCGAGTGGCGGAGGGGCAGCGGAGGCAGGGCGGCGCTAGGGTTAGGGCCTTGGGGGAAGGAGGAAACGGGAGTGGTGGGCGCGACTCAGACAAGAGGATAAGGCAGGAGGGGGATTTTTTTGCCTCTACATGGGCGGGAGCTGTGTGGGGCCCATGTGTCGGTGGTAGAGAGCCTGCGCAAGAGAGCGGGAGAAATGCGTGCCCAATTTTGGTCTGGCGCGGTGGGGCCCTATGTCATTGAGAGAATTAGTCTTATTACTAATTGAAATACCAATTTGGGGGACTAAATGAATTCAAATGGAAATAAGGTAAGAAACAAAGTTGTTCAACACATCGAGATCTATCATCTATATTTTAGTCATTTTTTCAATTGAGTTTGTTTGGAGAGTTGAAATTTTGAATTTTCAAAGTAGTAAACTTGAAACCAAAATTTGGGGTACTAAGTAATTTCAAATGGAAAAATCATGAATACCAAAGTTGCACAACTCATTGATATCTACATTTCTTATTTAGGTCATTTTGTCATCCGAGAAAGTGATGGAAACTTTGTTCTCAAATTTTACTTATCTCTCTTATAGTTTATGAAAGGGTCTGACCCACTGATTATCCACTGCTACGAGAATGTGCTTGTACCCTTGAGAAGAGGGTAAAGGTCCTATGTAATCTATTCCCCAAACATCAAAGATTTCCACTTCAAGGATACCATGCTGAGGCATCTCATGTCGTCTTGACATGTTCCCTGCACGCTGACAAGGGTCACAAGACTGAATGAAAGCATGAATATCCTTAAACATGGTAGCCCAATAGAATCCAGCTTGGAGAACCTTAGCTTGAGTCTTTGCAGTGCTTGCATGACCACCACAGGGAGCAGAATGACAGTGAAAAATAACACTTTGAACCTCCTCATGAGGAAGACAACGTCGAATAACCCCATCTGCACAATGCCTATACAGATATGGGTTATCCCAAAAGAATTTACGCGCCTCATGAGTAAATATACAGATATGAGTCTGCACAATGCCCCATTTTTGCCTGAATTCATTTTGAGTTTGAAATTGTGGTGTGAATTTGCCATATTTTTAAAAATTAAATTTTGAGTTCTTCAAAATTTGTCTCATGAACACATGACCAAAATCAATGCAATATATTCATAGATCATGATTTAAGAAAATTTTAGGAAAAAAATGATCAAATTTGGAGTAAGTATGTGGGAGATAAACTAGTTACAATATTTTGCCATAGATTTATAAGAGAAATGAACGCTGTGGCCAGCTGGTCCTTGGCGCGCGGCCACCCCCATCCAGCTCAAACAACGACTCCAGCAGCTCGCTAGCCACCCCACCTGCTCCTCTCCACACCGGCGACCTGCTCCTCTCCACCTGCTCCCTCGCCACCCCGCCTCCCCCCCGACCTCCACTAGGAACCTCGCTAGCTGCTCCTTGGGTCACGTCGACCCCCTCCAGCTCGAGCAACGAGGCCGCCGGCGACCTGCTCCCTCGCCACCTCCTCCCTCTCAACCTGCTCCCTCGCCGGCCTCCCCCCACCTCCAGCAGCAACCTCGCCGTGCTCCTCCCCTGCATGTGGCTAGATCGAGCAGGTGCTCCCTCGATGGCCATTCAGATGGAGGCTAGCCGGCCAGACTAGCTGCTGCAGCCTCGCCGGTGGCTGGTTGCCGGAGTTGCTGCATCGCCGGCCAACCCACCTGGCAACACCTGCCTCGCCGGCCAACTGCTTCTCCATGCCGATTGTTAATTTTTTGGCACCTAAATTTATGCAGGTGGAGATGGATAGAACCTGGGTTCATAACAGTGCCCCATTTACGCCGGCCTTTATGTCTGGTGTTGCACAATTCATGGAACATGTCCGAAGTACATTTGGTGCAGATGAGAAGATCAAGTGCCCCTGCCGAAAATGCCTTAACCAGAAAGAGAAAAGCC
This sequence comes from Dendrocalamus latiflorus, assembly GCA_017311315.1. Taxonomy (NCBI): domain Eukaryota; kingdom Viridiplantae; phylum Streptophyta; class Magnoliopsida; order Poales; family Poaceae; genus Dendrocalamus; species Dendrocalamus latiflorus. The sequence continues at coordinate 28,989,188 of CM029639.1, read as the reverse complement.
AAGATGATGTACACGAGGATATCGAACTCAATGGTATGTCGAGGTGCTATACTAGGTGGATTCACCATGGAGAGGAAGAAAATGATGTTGGACAGGATGATGTTGGACAAGATGATGATGGAGATATGTCATGGGATGGAAATGACCAGGCACCACTTGATGAGGAAGGACAAGCTGAAGATGTCAAGATTTGCACGGGGAATACAGGGGTTGATTCAAGATTTGCACGCCGCAGCAAGCCATGGCTTTGGTGGCAACCTATATAAAGAAATCATGGAAGAGGCAAAGCGTGAACTTTATCCAGGTTGCACCGAGGAGACTAGGCTAACTTTCATTATTAAACTGCTGCATATCAAAGTGTACAATCGGATAACAACATCTGGGTTCGATGCTTTCCTTGAGTTGTTTTCGTCATCTCTGAAGAATGTGCCCGGCCTTCCTAAGTCCTATAAGGAAATGAAAGCTCTGCTTCGGAAGCTTGGTTTTGGTTATGTTTGTATTGATGTGTGCAAGTATGATTGTGCCTTATTTTGGAACGGCCATGAACACGATATCATTGCCCAGTTTGTGGCTTCACAAGATGGAAAGTGAACAAGGAGGGCAGAAAGAAAGTTCCTCACAAGGTCCTCCGTTACTTTCCAATAATTCCACGCCTTCAAAGGCTTTTTATGTCAAAGCAACCGGCACAGTATGCAAGATGGCACAAGGAAAAGAGGGTACCAATTGAGAATGAAATGAGACATCCTGCTAATGGGAAAGCTTGGAAAGAATTTGATGAGACTTTCGAGTCTTTTGCAGATGATCCCCGCAGTTTGAGGCTAGCCATTGCTATAGATGGATTTAACCCATTTGGTCAGATGACCAATTCATATAGCATCTGGCCAGTGGTAGTGGTTCCATATAATTTTCCACCATGGATGTGTATGGACCAATCTAATTACATGCTTGCTTTACTAATTCCAGGAAAAAAATCACCAGGCAAAGATTTCCATGTGTTCATGCAGCCTTTGATAGAAGACATGCTTAAACTCTGGAACGGTGTCTCTACTTATGATGCATATGAAGGCAAAGAATTCAGTCTGCATGCAGCGATTCTGTGGGGAATCAATGACTACCCTACATTAGGCACCATGTCAGGCAGAACCACTCATGGTTACTTCGCATGTGTGCACTGTGATGAGAATCCATGCTCCGAATGTCTAAGAAACAAAATTGGTTTCATAGGCCACAGACGTTTCCTCCCAAGCGACCATCCGTGGAGGAAAAACAGATCTTTCGATGGCCACCATGAAAACAGAGAGCCGCCAAGGAAATTTAGTGCAGATGAGATTATGGCAAGGTTGGATGAAGTTTTCTATGTTCCAGGGAAGAATCCAGATAAGCAGAAATCAAGAAAACGACGCCGTAATGGAGAACCAGTATGGCATCTAAAGGTTAGCTTCTACGATTTGCCATACTGGTCAAAATTGAAGCTACAGTACAACCTTGATGTTATGCACATAGAGAAAAACATATGTGAAAATATTTTGTCAACTCTACTTAATATTCCGAACAAGACAAAGGACACCATCGCTGCTAGGCTAGATTTGGAAGACAGAGGTATAAAAAAAGAGCTTCATTTGCTAGATGACAGTGGTAATTCCTCCTCAAAGCCAAGAGCTTGTTACGTTCTAACACCAGAAGCAAAGAAGAAGTTTTTGCAGTTTGTGAGCAATGTTAAGTTTCCAGATGGCTATGCCTCCAATATATCAAGATGTGTCAATATGGAGGGAGCAGGATCAATGCATGGGCTGAAAACACATGACTGTCATATACTGTTGCAGCGTATTTTACCAGCTGCCCTTCGTGGTTTGGTGCGCAAAGACGTATATGAAGTAATTTGTGAATTGGGTACGTTTTTTAGACAACTTTGCTCAAAAACTCTAAAGGTTGATGCACTACACCAGATGAAGAAAGATATTGTACTTATCCTTTGCAAGCTGGAGATAATTTATCCTCCTGCATTCTTTGATGTTATGGTCCACCTAGCAGTACACTTGCCTGATGAGGCACTCCTTAGGGGACCGGTTCAATATGGATGGATGTATCCCATTGAGAGAAGATTGGGCACCTTTAAGCGTTTCATCCGCAATAAAGCAAGACCTGAAGGCTCCGTTGCAGAGGCATACACTGCTTATGAGTGTATGACCCAGTGCTCAACATATTTCAGTGACATTATTACTAGGTTCACTAGGCCTGAAAGAAACTTAGATGGTGAACAGAACATCTCCCCCAATGGTTACTGTATTTTTGGTCATGGTATTAACTTGCTGGGTGCTTCCAAACTTCATTATGAAGATAAAGACTATGACTCATGGTTTGGTTTGTTCTAAACAACTGCGAAGAGGTTGATGAATACAAAGAGTGAGTATTTGTTCTCATGTCATTTCAGACAACTATATTTAGTATTAGTGTCACAATAAACTGATTAACTTCTTCCTTTATTGCAGAAAGTATAGGGAAGAATTAGAACAACAAGGGGTGAACGATATTGAAAAAATGATGCCAACACACTTCGCTGCATGGTTCGAGAATCATGTGTGTGCAACTTCAACAACATGACTGCATAATTTATGATTCAATACATTTTCAAACTTACTAACTCTCTTTCTTTCCAACCTGCAGATTACCAGATTGAAATGCGAAGGCTCAACAGATGTTGATGAAGACCTATACTCACTCGCATGTCGGCCGATTAGGCGTGTGCGTTCATACACAGCCTGTATAGTCAACGGGGTACGGTACCACACTGTGGCTCGTGAGGTAGACAGAAAGACACAAAACTCCACCATCAAAACTATAGGTACTCACAATGATGACACTGTTGACTTCTATGGGACAATCACAGACATTATTGAGTTGACTTACGCAAAGAACAGCAAAGGAGATAGAACTGTTATCTTATTGCGGTGTGAATGGTACAATCTTGAGGGAAGGACATACGAAATGAAAGATGATGGTTACTTCAAGAGCATTAACATCCAAGGACGATGGTATAAGAATGATCCTTTCATTCTAGCCACGGAAGCTTCACAAGTATTTTTCTTGGAAGATACAAAGTTAGGTCCATGTTGGCGAGTGGTACAAGAATTTGGCCACCGACATATATTTGATGTTGAAGAGTCCGACACAAACCAACCAATCCATGAACAAGTACAGATGAGATGTCAGGAGGCTTACCAAGAGGAGAGTACTTCGACCATAGATGGTACAGTGGGAGACATTTATCCTGATATGGATTTCATGCACATAGAGAATGAACCACGCAGCCCTGTTAGTAGAGACCTTGTCGAGAGCATCCGTCGACATCAACATACAGCTCAAGGTGATGAAATAGATGCTGAATACGAAGATGAAGATGAAACCTTCCTTGAGTACCATAGTCCAGATGAAGGCAACACATCAGAGGAGGACAATGATGATGACTAACCTTTGCATTTCTAGAGCTATTTGTGAACCATGAATTCTATTAGTGATTCTGTTGTATTTGAATTATGCTATTGTCTGCAGGTTTTTATGACCACATGACAATGTCATGGAATGCCCAGAATCTGTCCTAAATATATTTTGGGGGTTTTTATGACCACATGACAATGTCATGAAAAGTACAAAATCCGTCATAATATGTATATGCTGAAGTAACATACATCCTGCCAAAATATCCCACACAGGTTCCACATCAAAGCACAAGTGATATTTATTTCCAACATACATTAGAAATGCACATGTTACATTTCCATAGACACAACATATGTCCAGTAGCACAAAGGCCCATATTTCATACCAGCACAACAGGTTCAATACAACATGTCCCAGACTACTTCATGATAAAAGCCAAAAGCATTGCCTACTTCTTGAACATGTCCCAGACTACTTCATCATAAAAGACAAAAGCATTGCCTACTTCTTGAACACTACAGCTACAACCAACAAGATGGCCAACACCAGGAACATTGCTACATTCACACATCCACACACAAGACAAATGCAGCTTCCCATGCCTTCCCTCTTCTTGCCAACCATTTCCTTCACCTTGTTCAGATTTTGCTCTAAGGTATCAATTTTTCCCACAAGCTTAGGAATTTCTATTGTCGAAGCTGCTGCAACGGTCGAGCTTGCTGGAAGTAGAAAACCATGATCTTCAAGGTACACCACATATTCTTCCTCAAACCAATACCTGGAACATTTCCCCTGCATCCAAATGACAACCACATGCAATTTAACACCAATAGTGCAGGCACTGAATGCTACAAACACTACCATATTCTCAGGGAGACTTATTCAAACATGACTGAAATTTGTGCAACAGAAACTGAACCACTGCACTGACATTTCGATAGGTCTTCCGGGGGCACTTGAAAAACCTCTTTCCAACGTTATACTCAAACTTTGTGGTAGTGGCAGCAAACACCCTCACGTCCTTGCAATCTGGGCACATGATCAATGGCAACCCGGTCACATCATCGATCGGGTCCTGCAGATCGACATCAGTGGGCGCAGGCTCTGCAGCAACGACAGCAAGGGCTCGGGGTTGCGGGGCAACCCTAGCTGTGCTTGACCGCCGAGTCAGAGAAGTTGAGGACGACGCCTGCGACATGAGAACTGGAGAGGGAAGGTGAGCAGAAATGGCAACAGAGGAGGAACAGGGACGGGGCACTGCAAAAATGGCACACCTAGGGCGATGGGGAGCTGCCACCGCCGAGACGACGCCCGCCGCCGCGCTGAGCCCGCCTGCCGATGAGCCCTGATTGATGCACATTGGATTGATTACGAATTGCCATGCCAATAAAAAGGAACAGGGAGGGGGATGAGGGCGCCACTGCCGACCAAATGGAGGGGGACAGGGAGGGGATTGACGGCGCCACTACCCACCATGCGCCACCGCCTACCAACCTGATGCAGTTGCGGTCACCGGTGATCCGCGCTCGCCGGCTGGCCTGGCGGCAGATCTCGCGCAGCCGCCGCCCACTGTGCCGCGGCGTCAGCTGGGGAGAGGGTGAGCTAGCTCCGCCCAGAGGTAGCACGACGGCGGCCGTGCTCTGCCACGACCGACGCTCGCCCAGAGGCCGCCCACCGCTCGCCGCCCGCCGCACCGCCAGAGGCCGCCAACCGCTCGCCGCCGTCTTCTGTTGGGTCGGGGAGACGGGGAAAATGAATTTGGTCAACAGAAGGAGACGGGGTCCACCTGCAGGGGTATATTGACGTTGCGGTCGGTCATTTTTTGAAATAACATAAAGTGACGCCGACAAACCATCACATAAAGACAGCTCAAAGCGTCATAAAACCCAAGGCGTCAACCGGATCCTGTCGCCAGACAATTTGTGACGACATTTTGTAGCTTTCGGTGACACAATAAATTATGTCGTCATAAATTTGTTTCTGGCTCATAAGATTATGACGACGCAAAATATTTCGTTATATTATGATACATTATATGACAAAAACAAGCACGGTCATAAGGTATTTTGTCATAAAAGGAAGGATTTCTTGTAGTGTTTTCTTTGCATTACAATTTAGATCTAAGTAATTGGTGAGTGTTATTGAAGATGGTTTGCAAAATTGTTGGTTATGTAATAGCTGTTGTGTTTATAATATGAATTAAGCTAGCAAAGCCTGAATGCATGTGGTATATATATATATGTAGTAATAATTAATTAATTTAACTTTTAATAATAAGTTGTTATATATATATACATAACGTAGGACCGAAGCTGGATGTATGCCGCGAGCCGTGTGAGTGAAGAGTACATTTGTAATACCCCGGAACGTCATTTCGGCGTCAGCTTTAAATTAATCGCGGAGTCGCCGGTTTTTCGGTAAATCGCGGGAAGGGAAAAATAAAAATTGTGGAATAGCGTAAAATGGATATAACAAATAAATAAAAAATTCTGAGTGGGCTGCCTAGAGAGTGAGCCGACCACCTTGGGGCGAAGGCCCAAGGGGTGGCCGCACCCCCCTTTAACCTAGCCGCCCCCCTTCCCCCTTTCCCCCCCTTTGGCGGCCACCCCCTCTCTTCCCACCCCCTTGGCCGCACCCCCCTCCCAGGTTGTGCCTCCAACACCCCTCCACAGCTGCTGTCCATTGGAGCAAAGGAGCAAGAGAAGGAAGAAGAAGAAAGGGAAGAGAAGCACGAAGAAGAGGAGGAGAAGAAGAGGAGGAAAAAAGAGGGGTGATCCCAAGGGATCCTCTAGGTAATTTTTCCTAATCCCAAACCCCTCTGGTTTTAGAGTAATTAGGGTTCATGGGACGGAATTAGAAGGGGATTAGCAGATTGTTCACCCGATTAAGGTTTTCTGCTGTCTGTCTGGAGATCGATTCGCGCAGTGCGTCTGTTTGTGCAGTTTAGACCTATCAAACGATTTTTCCTGTTGATCTTCTCAGAAGGAAAATTGTAGAGGACTTCGAGACCCATATTCTATATTTTGTTCAGAATTTTTGGCTGCAGAATCTAGGCGTAGCAGGGTCGGGAACACCGCTGTCTGTCAGGGGTACAGATTGGGACAGATTGCTGTTCAAGTGTGATTTAGGTGTAGAAGATTATTTTTATGATTTTGGTCGCAATTGAAACAAATGTAGGGAATTCAGTAATATAACTGCTGTATAAAAATCATATTTTTTAGATCCTTGTACTGTGGTTGGCACGCATTAGAATCGTGCTGTCCAGATTGTCAGAACAGAGAACATCCTCTGTTTTGCGCATTAAGTTACACCTTTCTAGGATCAAAATAAAAATATGTGATCTACATGAAAATGAAGGAATTTAAGTGAGGAATCCAGATATATATCACTTGCTGTAACTAGCTTAGTATTGTTAAAGATACGAAAATATTAAGCAGCGCTGCTGCAGTGGGTAGATTGAAGAATCGCTAAGCGTAGAGGTTGATTTGCGGGTTCTAGCGACGTCTTTACTTCTTAAGACGTGTTTTCCTTGTTGTTGTTTTGTGCTGAGAGTTACCTTTTGGACAGGTGGTTTTGCTCCTAAACGCACGTGATTTGCTTCGCTTCAACGGTAGAGGCAAGTAAACGTAGCGGATGTGCTACTTTTTAACTCGTTAATTATTCTACATTCACATTAATTAATTCTCTTAAATTGAGGTGCTATGTCATTGTTACATGCTTCCTTAATGTGGTCCAGATGGTAGTATTTTTAAGAATTCAATTATTTATGATCTTGATGGTTTAATTGTGGATATGCGGAATTGATCTTGATGAATCAATATAGTTGTGGGGTTGAGAACTTTACGAGTATATTGTGGTCTAAGTGGTAGTATTCTTAGTGAATACTTGTGGTTGTGATGGTAGCAATTATTGATCAGTTGATATGTTTGGATAAATTGCTCGTAATCATGTGGAAATTTGTTTAGTGTGTTAATGCGGAATATGAAAACAAATATGTGGTGGATATGTGGTTGTGGATATATTGTGAGCATGTTGATGCTCCTTTGTGGTTGGAATTCATGTGGTTTATGATTATCATATCATTCATATCGTATCATATCATATCATGACATTTGCATATGTGGATATCGCCGCACTTAGCCGCGACCGTACCGGTACAACATCGTATATTGCCGTAATACGATGCACACTCTTACCTTGTTGGCTAAGGGTGTTGTGGAGCATACGCATTCATATGTATTGCATTGTGGAAAGATCATTTGCATACCTATGCAATGTATTGTGGTGAAGTTATTTTGCAGGCAAATACAACTTCATAGTTGTAATGTGGAATATACAACTTCATAGTTGTAATGTGGAATGTACAACTTCATAGTTGTAATGTGGAATGTACAACTTCATAGTTGTAATGTGGAATATACAACTTCATAGTTGTAATGCAGAATTGGCTCATGTGAGCTACTTGTGGTATGAGGAATGTGGATGTGATCATGGAATGGGGTTCATCCCTTGTGGTTTGGTGGGGGTTGTGATTGTGGCATGAGATTCTTTTCTCTTGTAGTAATTATTAATAGCAGTTGTGGATGTGAGAAACAATAAAGTAGTGAAGTAAAACATACATATGCTTTATTGTCTTTGGTAGTGATAGCGGTTGAGGTTTTAAAGTAGTCAAACAAGATTTATTTGCTATGGTTTTACCGTTGTTGGTGGTGATTTGAGGTTGAGGATATAAACGTGGTCATTGTGGAAATTAAATGTTGATGATTAAACTGTTGTAGTTTAATTAGCCTGTTAAACAGTTTGCTTGCTGAGATTTTATCTCACCCTTGTTTTCCCCCCTACAGGTGATCATTGAGCATGCATGGGAAGGGCAGAGCGGCACCACCTTAATGCACTTGGATCATAGATTTATGCTGTAATAAAGACAAAGGGATTCTAGACCTTTGCCTAGCTTTGTTTACATTAACTTAATAATGTTAGATTGGTGAACTATGTTTTAGGTTAAATGTTGGAGGTTGTTTTAAATATTGAATTGTTGTCACTATCCTATTTCCCTTAGTTGATTATGCTTCCGCTTATCTTATCTTGTTATAGGAATTGTTGCCAGATTATTTTATCTTGTAATTTGGTTAGTTGTGGAGTGGTTTTAGTGGCAACCCAGGGTAATGTGGGTCCTGGGGTGTTACAACATTAATGGCGTAACAATCAATCAGATGACGACGAGGGAACAGAGGTGAAGAAAGGACCTCCTGCTAAGGTGGCATTGTATTTTCCTATAATTCCCCGTTTGAAAAGGTTTTTTGCAAATCCAAAGGAGGCAAAACTGCTGCGGTGGCACTCGGAGGAGCGCAAGAAGGATGGAATGCTAAGACACCTTGTTGATTCTGCCTAGTGGAGAAACATCGATAGGAGTTTTGCAGACTTCGGTGCAGAACTAAGGAATATAAGGTTTGGACTGAGTACAGATGGAATGAATCCTTTCAGTAGCATGAGCAGCCGACATAGCACATGGCCTGTGACTCTCTGCATTTATAACCTTCCTCCTTGGTTGTGTATGAAGCGAAAGTATATTTTGCTGTCGATACTTATCCAAGGGCCAAAGCAACCTGGGAATGATATTGATGTGTTCCTAGCACCGTTGGTGGAAGATCTAAAAGTACTGTGGAACGAAGGGGTACAGGTATGGGATGAATATAAACGAGAGAACTTCACTTTGCGCTCCTTATTGTTCTGCACCATAAATGATTATCCTGCCCTTGGTAGCCTATCGGACCATAGTACAAAAGGTGCCAAAGCTTGTACTCACTGTTTAGATGGTACCGAGAGTGTGTGGCTGAAACACTCACGCAAAACTGTCTACATGCGTCACCGCCGGTTCCTTCGGAGGGCTCACCCATACCGCAAGATGAAGAAACAATTTGACGGAGAGAAGGAAGACGGTTCAGCTCCAAGGTATTTTAAGGGGAAAAGAGGTTTATAATATGGTTAAGGATTTAGATGTTGTCCTCGGAAAGGGACGTAAATTGAGGGCTCATGAGAAGAACACTTGGAAGAAGAGATCAATAATTTGGGACTTACCTTATTGGTAGTACCTAGAAGTTCGACACTGCATCGACATCATGCACGTAGAAAATAATGTATGTGATAGCTTGATTGGTCTCTTACTGAACATTCGTGATAAAACAAAGGACGACGTCAACGCACGGCTTGACTTGGTTGATATGGACATCAGGCCTGAGTTAGCACTGACATGCACTGATAATGGACGAACGTACCTTCCCCCTGCGTGTTACACTCTGTCCAAGGCCGAGAAAACAGAACTGTGCCAGTGCTTGCATGGTGTCAAAGTTATGAAGTCTCATGATTGTCATGTGCTGATGACACAGATGCTCCCTATTGCAATTAGAAATATTTTGCTGATCAAAGTCCGAGAGACAATCATGAGGCTATGTTATTTCTTTAACACAATTGCTCGGAAGGTCATCGATCCCGAAGAACTAGATGCTCTGCAGGACGAGGTGGTGATGACTCTATGTCATCTTGAAATGTATTTCTCTTCTTCGTTTTTCGATATCATGGTCCATCTCATTGTTCACGTCGACCAGCACAAGGATGTGCTTCGACAACAAAATCTGGAGCGACCGGATGTTTGGATCATGAGGCAGCACAACAGTCGGTTCAACCAATGGTTGAAGGAACAAATCGCTAGGAGTTCACCAAGTGAGATGCTGACATTGTTGGCAAAAGGGCCAACATTTACAGTTGTGACATGGCAAGGATATGATATAAATGGGTACACATTCTATACACAGTCTCAGGATGTAAAGAGTACTAACTAGAACAGCGGTGTCCGCATAGATGCGTTCAGTACCGATGGGTTGAGAAACTCGTACTATGGGTTCATAGAATAGATTTGGGAGCTCGACTACGTGGTTTTCAAGATCTCCTTATTTCGCTGCCGTTGGGTGCATCTCTCACAGGTGAAGGTTGACAAGTACGGTGTCACTACCGTGGACCTCCAACGTGTCGGGTACAAAGACGAACCATTCATACTTGCCAACCAAGTTGTTCAAGTTTTCTATGTAACCGACCTGGCAAATAAGAAACGTCATGTAGTTCTTCATGGAAAAAGGAGAATTATCGGAGTAGAGAATGTAGTGGATGAGGAAGAATACAATCAATTTGATGAGTTACCTCCTTTTGGAAATGGCATAAGGGTCGACGACGAACAACGTGACGAAACTAGTTACGTACGCATTGATAATCATGAAGGGCTAGTTTTTAAAGGAAATAAGCAAGTGGAATGAGAATGTGTGACATATATGTGGGCATTTGCATTTATGTATATGACAATGCATGTATGTGATGTATATGTGAACTGACATTTATGTATACAACAATGTATGTGTGTGATGTATTTATGAATTTGCATTTACTTATATGTGAAAATGTGTGGTATATAGGTGAATTTTGAGAATGAGTCATACAAATGTATCTCTATGTTCATTAGGCTGTTGTAAAGAAATACACCTAGCTGTTGTCTTATTGAATGCTAGTTGGTGTTTATATTATTGAATGTTGGTTGGTGAGTAAAGGCTTTATTTGAATTTCTGGAAAAAGAAAAAGAAATAAAAACCCTAAAAGCCAGTGGGCCGAAACCCCAATCTACTTATCTCCAATTCCCGCGACTGGCTAACCCTAGCATTCCACCTCCACGCGCTCCACGCCTCCATCGCCGCCGCGGCGCAGCCTCCTCCTCCCGCAGTGCGCGCAGCTTCACCTCGAACTCCTCCGCCGCCTTGCGGCAGCGGCACGCGCGCTCTGACTCTAGCTGCAGCTCCACGCGCTTCAGCCTGCGTCGTGGATGGTGGACACCTGCGCCGCGCCCTCCACCGCCTTTTCTCCGACTCTCGCCATCTCCCGCCACGGCGAGCTACAGCTCGAGGCCTCGAGCTCTGACTGGTGCCTTCTCCGTCGCTTCGCTATCGTGTCGCAAGTCCGAATCCAACGGCAACGTTCTCCACTCAGATCTTGCGGGCTGGGTTCGCGGTTTCTTGGACGGTTGGCAGTAGTGTTGATTTGGGGGTTTGGGTTGGAATGGTTGATTTCTTGAAAACTCACACGGGTTGCAGATTGGAATCTGCTAGGCGGAACGGTAATTCCAGTGGTTCTGGGCTCGATTTGGCGGTTGAAGAATGGAGAAATCTTGCCATGATGATGATTTGGTAGATTGGGTGATCGGTTGGATGGTTCTTGGGTGCTCTTTTTATGCGCTTGCCATGTTGAATTTGTTCTTTGTTTTGCTAATTAGGGTGCTCTCGTTGCAATGATGCGCACTCGTTACTCAGGGCTGTTGATACATTGCTCAAATAGATATCCAAAATCCATGTCACAAACAGAGTTTCTGTTTGGACTTACCATTTCATTATATTTTTCACAACAGATGTTACTAAATTCGTGTGGGATTGCCTCAATCAAGATGATGATGAGCTACCGGAATTGCTGGGAAATCAAACTCCTCTGAGAGACTACCGTGATTTTGGCAGTGGCTTCTTTGATATTGGTGGTAGGAAGTTTCTTCTTCTGAGAATTGTCAATTGATAGTACTGTCGAATGATTTGCTTACAGGGATAGTTTACTTGCCTCAGTCCTCAGATATCACCGGCAAGGAGACCCTGGACTTGGACGAATCTCAAAGAATCAAAGCTATGTTCTATGTTAGTGCCCTGTGCAGCACAATTCACACTGATGAACCACACAGCTTGAATTGGGATGTGCAGCACAATTCAAATAATTCAGGTCCGTCTTTTCACCATATATGTTTGAGAACTACCTACTGTTGTCTTGTTGTGCCTTTACTATTCGCTAATTGAAAACTTCAGCATCAGATACAACAAAATTCCTTGTCAAATGGAGCACCCTACCAGTCATCAGATAATTGTTTGGAAAATTGCTCTGATAGAACTCCAATGTACTTCAGGCCTGATCAAATGTTGGTTCCTCTCTGGTTCAATTGAATTCACTTTTTTTGATTTATCATTATTTGTCAATCATAACATGTTTAACTTGGATTTGTTGTAGGCCTTGCAGCCAGGAGAGCATTACATACATTGATAATGAAATCGGTGTCTCAGGTCAATGCAAAGCACATTTTCTATAGCATCTTAAAGTCAATTTTATTTGTTTTTCTGACATAGTTTCCCGTCTATGCATGTGTTTCACATATCATCCGTATTTGTCCCTAAGTCTCTTGCGAGATACCTGTAAAGAAATTTTGTTTCCCATTTTCCTTCTGCATTATTGTATATCTATGTTTTCTATTAAACAATATTTTTGTTACTTCGAACACCCATCCTAAAATTCCTGCGTCCGCCACTGGCCGCCTCGTGCCACCGACAGGTGGGGGCCCGCTTGTCAGGTGTCGTCCCCGACCCGGTCTCCGTCTCCGGGTCCGGCACGCCGCCGCTCGCCGTTTCCGCCGCGAACTCCGTGCCGTGCGCGAGCCGGTCATCCTCGGGCGTATAAAAGGGGCCCGACCCGGGGTCCGTCGCCGTCCCGAGCTCGCCGCCGCTAATATTTTAATAGTAGTACACATCAGGATGCTAATATTTTTTATTCTACATTTTACATTTGCAAAATGACCCAGCAAGCATCCTGACCACACAAAAAGATGCTAGGCCACATATTCGCATCACTTGAGCTTCTAATCTTAACCGAAGCCTCTTCCAAAATGTCGCTGTTAATAATGGAGCATCAAACTTCATTCCTCCACAACAATTGAAGAATACTGCTACAACTCGTTCGAAGAAAAGGAGGGACCAGCAGGTATGAAATGAAAATGTGATTAATCTTCATCTGTCATTGTTCTTATGTCAAATATAGCATATTGTTCTTGTTGAAAATATAGGCAATATTTTAATTCCAAGTTTTATTTGGAGACAGAAATAATAAACTAATGATGCAAAACTCACGACTAACAGCAAGCTACTCATCATACTTCAGAAATTATACAAGAAAACAATAGAGTAACAAAGTCCAACGTGCGCACGAACGACTTACTTGTTAGCCTGGTGAAGAACAGGAAGCCGCGCAGGCTTGACGCAGTGCAGAACGAAGGTGTTGCAGTGCAGTGAGCGGTCGCGCAGATGCGCTGCCCAGAAACCTTATTGCCGCCCCCGTGCAGGTCTTCACGGCAGCAACGGTCCGGAGATACCGCTCCTCTTCTTCGCGGTGCACGCCGGGAAGAAGAGTCGACGAAGTTCAGACGGCGCAACACAACAGCACACAAAATTTTGGAGGAAGAGAATGAAGGCAGTCAGGTTCTCACCCTTGCTCTGGACGTCTCCAGGCATACAAATAGACAGACTAGTAACTGACAAGATTTAAAACAGCTAATTACCCACTGGTAACTGACACATTCAACCAGTCATTTACACTAGTAACTGTCTATCATCAAAACCCCAGTAAAGCCTCTAATTCAAACGTTTGAATCTCATTCAAACACAGAGAGAGAGTGGTGCAGATTTTGGCAAAAATAAAGATGGACTTGGTCTGCCACGCGGCGTGCCACGTCACGACACGGTCGCGCGTCGCAAGTCACAAGTCACGCGATTTTCACGCGAAAATACGCGAGTACGCGCGCGCGTGCGTGCGCGCGTGTGTGACTAGACAGAGCCATCCTCATACCATCTCTTTCCATATTCAAGGAGTGGGGAGGACTCCACCTTATAAATCGGTCTTCCTCACCCTCCCTTAGCAATATGGTACTAATCATGCATGCTTTGGGATTCGCGAAATGGGCCTTGCTCATTGGGCCAATTTCTAACAATCCCCCACCAATTCCAAAGCAAAAAATTAACAAGATGTCAAAGATATTGTGCTGAAGTACTGTTAATATACCAGTCTTTTAGTGTAAGTCCCATACGGGTTGAACTTGCACCTAGAATGACAAGATTCACCTTCTCACAGCTGATGAATGGACTATGCCTTGAATTCACAGCTTTTTGTGATCAGATTTCACTTGAAATCTCAACTAGTACTAGGCTGCCAATGAACCTCGCCTAAACGGAGCGTTATATGGTCATGCTCCCTTATCTGCTCATGAGCTTTCTAGAGAATGCCCTGTTCTCGTGAACTGCGACCACACAGTTAAGCTCAAGTAGGTGTATTCTTTCTAGGTATCCTGCAGGCTAATACCTTTTCCTTATTTGGACAACAGCATACATTAAGGCTTTATGCCAACCTTCCATACAGTCGAAAGTACATTGTTTATTAGGACATGGATACAATAAATATGTACTCTCTTGTTACAACATCAATTTGTTTTTCCCATTGCCTAAGTCACGGGATCTCCGATTAAGAAGGTATGGGTTACCATTGTGATGTAACTTAAATGGGCCTCATTCCCATGTCCATAGATGCAACGGAAATCGCTTTCCGTGCTAACCCCTTTGTAAAAGGGTCTGCCAGATTTTTCTCAGTGTGAATATAGTTCACAGCAGTCACTCCGGAGTTTCTTAGTTTTCTGACAGATTTAAGCCTACACTTCACATGTCTAGAGGACTTCATATTATCCTTTGTACTTGTGACTTTGGCCAACACTGTTTGATTATCACAGTACATCAGGATTGCAGGTATTGGTTTCTCAACCAATGGCAAGTCCAATAGAAGTTCTCTCAGCCATTCAGCCTCAACTGTGGCTGTATCAAGTGCTACAAGTTCGCTTCCATGGTTGACCTCGTCAATATGGTCTATTTACAAGACCTCCATGAAACTGCAGCACCAGCTAAAGTGAATACATAACCACTTGTAGCTTTGATCTCATCCGCATCAGAGATCCAATTAGAGTCACTGTATCCTTCTAAAGCAGAAGGATGTCCAGTATAATGTATTCCAAAAGATGTTGTGCCTCTCAAGTAGCGCAACACTCTTTCAAGTGCCTGCCAGTGATCATCTCCTGGGTTAGAAGTAAACCGACTTAATTTGCTCACAGCAAATGAAATGTCAGGTCTTGTGGCACCAGCTAAATACATTAGTGACCCAATGATTTGTGAATACCTTAATTGATCTTTTCCTAACCCCTGGTACTTTCGAAGTTTAATGCTCGCATCATAGGGTGTTGGTGAAACTTTACAGTTTTCGAAACCAAACCGGTTTAATATTTTCTCAGCATAATGGGATTGATTCAAAGTAATCCCATCCTTACTTTTGATCAATTTAATATTCAGAATGACATCTGCCTCTCCCAAGTCTTTCATATCAAAACACCGAGATAAGAAAGATTTGACCTCGTCAATTACGGCGGTGTTTGTTCCAAATATAAGTATGTCATCTACATACAGACATAAGATCACTCCTTGACCCCCACCATAACGATAATACACACATTTGTCGGCTTCATTCACAACAAAGCCAGCAGATGTTAAAGTTTTGTCAAATTTCTCGTGCCATTGTTTTGGTGCTTGTTTTAGGCCATACAAAGATTTCAATAATCTGCATACTTTATTTTCCTGTCCAGAAATCACAAAACCATCCGGTTGATCCATATAGATTTCTTCCTCTAACTCTCCATTAAGGAAAGCTGTCTTCACGTCCATTTGATGAACATGTAGACCATAGGAAGATGCTAACGCAAGGAGCACTCTGATGGTAGTTAGTCTGGCGACAGGAGAATAGGTATCAAAGAAATCTTCTCCCTCTCTCTGGGTGAAACCCTTGGCCACAAGTCTTGCCTTGTACTTCTCAATAGTTCCATCAGGTCTTAGTTTCTTTTTAAAAATCCACTTACATCCTACAGGTTTACACCCTATAGGACGATCTGTGATCTCCCAAGTCCCATTAGACATAATAGAGTCCATCTCGCTGTGGACTGCCTCTTTCCAATACTCAGCATCAGGAGATGCATAAGCCTCCGAAAGAGTCTTTGGCACATCATCCACGAGGTATACAATAAAGTCGTCACCAAAGGTTTTCTCAACCCTTTGTCTCTTGCTCCTGCGAGGAGCTTCTGCGACTAGATTGTTATCCTCCTCAGGGATATCACATATTGGTTCAGAAATAGTGGGAAGTTCAGAAGTTTGATTATTCTCACTTTCAATATTATCAGTTTGAACATTCTCTGTTTGTGAAGTACTGCCTGCTGTTCTCATAGGAAAGATATTCTCAAAGAATGAAGCATCTCTAGACTCCATTATTGTATTAGCAATAATCTCAGGAGTTTCTGATTTAACTACTAAAAATCTATAGGCCGTGCTATTTTGAGCATATCCTAGAAAAATACAATCAACTGTTTTTGGTCCAAGTTTTCTCTTTTTCTGCAATGGTATATTGACTTTTGCCAAACACCCCCAAGTTCGCAGAAAATTAACATTAGGTTTTCTCCCCTTCCATCCCTCATACGGAGTAATTTCACTCTTTTTAGTGATTACTCTGTTTAGGACGAAAGTTGCTGTTAGAATAGCTTCCCCCCACCATGCCTTAGGCATACCGGCACTCTCTAACATGGCATTAACCAAGTCTGTTAGTGTCCGGTTTTTCCTCTCAGCTACCCCGTTTGATTGGGGTGAATATGGTGGAGTAAATTCATGGACTATTCCATGCTCAGAACAGAATTGAGAGAATTCATGAGAGACATACTCTCCTCCACGATCAGACCTCAATCTTTTTATTTTCTTTTCTAGTTGGTTCTCAACCTCGGCCTTATAAGTTTTAAAGTAGTTTAAAGCTTCATCCTTAGTTTTCAGCAAATACACATAGCAGTAGCGTGTTGCATCATCAATAAAAGTTAGAAAGTATCTTTTGCCTCCTTTTGTCAATAATCCATTCATTTCACACAAATCTGAATGAATAAGATCTAAAGGTGCCAAGTTCTTTTCATCCTCTAATCCCTTAAAGGGTTTTCGAGGTTGCTTTGCTTGCACACATGACTGGCACTTTGATCTTTTGACAATTTCACATCTTGGAATTAAATCTAATCTGGACATTCTAGCAATACTATCAAAACCAATATGACAGAAACGAGAATGCCAAATATTTGCCTCACATTTATTTGAACCAGTTGCAATATTCAAATTATAACAAGACTCTAAGATACTTAGGCGGAACAAGCCTCCGCTCTCATAGCCTTTACCAACAAATTTTCCGAACTTAGACATTACAATTTTATTTGACTCAAAAACTAGCTTATAACCATCCCTGCATAGGAGAGAACCACTAGCGAGGTTCTTCTTTATTGTAGGCGCATGCTGTACGTTCTTCAAGTGGACAATCTTCCCTGAAGTAAGCTTCAGATCCACCGTGCCAACACCAAGAACAGAAGCATGCGACCCGTTTCCCATTAGGACGGAGGAAGCCCCTGCTGCCTGATAAGAGGAAAACAAGGAAATATCAGAACATACGTGAACATTAGCTCCAGTATCAACCCACCAATCAGTGGATTGACAAGCTGAAAAGACAATAGGTGAATTACCATACCCTCCTGAAGTCGAGGCCTCGCCTATGGTCACGTTAACAGCCTTCTTCTTAGGCTGTTCACCATCTCTGATTTTGCGGAAACGACGGTCCTTCGCCATATGACTGTCTTTACCGCACACAAAGCAGGTGATGTCCTTCAAATCCTTTTTCTCAGTTTTCTTCTTAAAACTAGTTGTCTTGTTCGGTTTGTTGGATTTGTACTTCTTAGCAACAGTCTTTCTCTGTATGACATTTGCATTGTTCTGGCCAGATGTGCTAGGTGCATCTTTTGCTCTTGCTTTTTCTTCCACATCGAGGGCTGCAATGAGATCCTCAACAGAAATCTCTTCCCTCTTATGTTTCAAGCTAGTAGCAAAATCCCGCCAAGAGGCAGGGAGTTTAGCAACAATGCCCGCAGCCACAAACTTTGGAGGCAACACACAGCCCAAGTGCGCAATTTCACCAACTAGTAGCTGGAGGTCATGAGCTTGTCCGACTATGGACTTAGCCTCATCCATGCTAAAGTCGAAAAACTGCTCACATATGTAGAGCCAGCGACCTGCCTCTGCCTCTGCATATTTGAGCTCTAGTGCATCCCACAACTCTGTGGCGGACTTGAAGTCCATGTACACATCATATAGTTGATCTGCCAGAACAGTCAGAATGCAGCCAAGGGCAGTATTGTTCGCAGTCTCGAACTGCATGTACTGCTCAATCGTAAATGGATACTGCGGGTGGATAACCCACCACAGTCCCAAAGACATGAGCCAAAACTTGACTCTAGTCTGCCATCTACGAAAGTTCTGACCAGAAAACCTCTCAGGTTTCATCGCATCAGAAGCATTAGTCATTTCTGTATTGCAACAAAATTCACATTAAGGTTTATGGAATGTTGAAAATATAGGCAATATTTTAATTCCAAGTTTTATTTGGAGACAGAAATAATAAACTAATGATGCAAAACTCACGACTAACAGCAAGCTACTCATCATACTTCAGAAATTATACAAGAAAACAATAGAGTAACAAAGTCGAACGTGCGCACGAACGACTTACTTGTTAGCCTGGTGAAGAACAGGAAGCCGCGCAGGCTTGACGCAGTGCAGAACGAAGGTGTTGCAGTGCAGTGAGCGGTCGCGAAGATGCGCTGCCCAGAAACCTTATTGCCGCCCCCGTGCAGGTCTTCACGGCAGCAACGGTCCGGAGATACCGCTCCTCTTCTTCGCGGTGCACGCCGGGAAGAAGAGTCGACGAAGTTCAGACGGCGCAACACAACAGCACACAAAATTTTGGAGGAAGAGAATGAAGGCAGTCAGGTTCTCACACTTGCTCTGGACGTCTCCAGGCATACAAATAGACAGACTAGTAACTGACAAGATTAAAACAGCCAATTACCCACTAGTAACTGACACATTCAACCAGTCATTTACACTAGTAACTGTCTATCATCAAAACCCCAGTAAAGCCTCTAATTCAAACGTTTGAATCTCATTCAAACACAGAGAGAGAGTGGTGCAGATTTTGGCAAAAATAAAGATGGACTTGGTCTGCCACGCGGCGTGCCACGTCACGACACGATCGCGCGTTGCAAGTCACAAGTCACGCGATTTTCACGCGAAAATACACGAGTACGCGCGCGCGTGCGTGCGCGCGTGTGTGACTAGACAGAGCCATCCTCATACCATCTCTTTCCATATTCAAGGAGTGGGGAGGACTCCACCTTACAAATCGGTCTTCCTCACCCTGCCTTAGCAATATGGTACTAATCATGCATGCTTTGGGATTCGCGAAATGGGCCTTGCTCATTGGGCCAATTTCTAACAGTTCTAAACTACTAGAAAATTATGCCAGGTGAAGTAGGGCTACTATATATCGGTAAATGAAATGAAATTAAATAATTCTGCTGGAATCACTTGCTAAATACTTTGCTACGCAACTGAACTAGAGAACTCAGGATTACTATTTTCAGCTGTAACTCGTATCTCTAAACTTGCACTATGATGTACTTAAGTATGTGTTGCTGGACAATACTCACATTAAGGTCCCTCTTTATTGTTCATGTTCTATCAGGATGAAACAATTTGATTAGAGCAAACAGAGTCGTGGCGTCGTCAAGTCAGGAAATTCAACATGCAAAGAAGCACGGACAAATGGAATGGAAGTGATAGTAATTTTGTTATTAGTTACAAACTTTGTAGTTTAAGTATGGAGATTGATATGTAATTCCTGCATGAGTGGTGGCACTTTTAAATTATTATGTGTTGAATTAATATATGTGTTTTTGATCTAACCGTGTTCCTAATTTGATTATTAATTTGCAACAACAAATTATAATAAACTATCATATGCTCAATATGCTACCGCAAATTTTACCGTTGCGATAAATCTGTATGCAAAATTGGTATTTCGTTGCTATAGGATCTATTTGCCACAAAACATATTTCGTCGCAATAACTGTATGGCAATGAAACGCCTTCTGTGACAATAAAACATATTGCAACGAACCGCCTCCCGTGGCAATTAAACCTGCTGCAACGAAACGCCTCCCGTAGCAATATATCCTGTTGCAACGAAATGCTCTCCGTGGCAATAGGGTCTATTGACACGAACCATTGGCGTGGCAATAGAACCTATTACCACGCAATATTTTCGTGGCAAATGATACTATTGCCACGACCAAACTTTGTGGCAAAAGCAACTATTGCCACGGAGTCAGTCGTGGCAATAGCCTATATCGCCACGACATCATTCGTTGCAACAACAAATAATTGCCACAACACATTGCATGGCAATAACCATAGGTATTGCAACGAAACCACAATCCGTTGCACAACCTTTTAAGCACGCAAGTACTTGCCACGCTTGCCAACGGAAGTGAAGTGTTGCAATAGTTACATATTGCATCTATTTTGGCCCTATTTTAACGATTTCGCTCAGTTGTCCTAGACCTGAAAACTAGTAGTGTTAGAACCGTCTGTGATATCAATATCACAGACGGTTCTAAGTTTAGAACCGTCTGTGATAGTATAACTATCACAGACGATTCTATGTTAAGAACCGTCTGACGGTTCTATGTTAAGAATCGTTTGTCATATGTATTACCACAGACGGTTCTACGTTTAGAACCGTCTGTAATAAGCCTCCCTATAAATACCATCTGGCTAGGGTTTTCCGCGTATGCTGCAGTTATAGATATAAATCTCGCCACTCTCCCGATCTGTCTCCTCGGACCTCCGTCGCCGCCGCCTCCTCGCACCTCCGTCGCCGCCGCCGAGCCCCCGAGCCCCTCGCCGTCCCCCGAGCCATCGCCGCCGCCTCCTCGGTCGACCTCCGTCCCCTGTCGCCGCCGCCTCCTCGCATCTGTGAGTTTCTTACGCTAGTGACATGCCAGATCTGTGAATCGAGTGGTACTTTGGTGTGGATCTTGTTATTAAGCCAATATTTTGCATGTTCTTGTAGTATTTGATATTTCACCTTAAGTTTGTGATGTGGTTCTTATAGCATTGAGTTAGTTGTCTGTCAATTAAGAAAAGAAAAAATATTAGTCTAGCTTTGTTGCCATAATTTGGTTCTTGAGTTAGATTTAATAGAGATCTTGTTTACTGCAGTAGCATAGTTTGCTATTTGGTTTATTTTGTAATGTTCATTTCTTGTAGTAAATTGTCTTTTGCTTGTTGTGAGTGTTAGTATATAGTATTAGCAACTAAAGTAGGTGCTAAGATAGGCACATCACCCCTCTCTCTGTCCACAATATCATTATTAGCTAGTTTCATGGAAATTAACCACTGTAGGCTCCTAACCACTGCTGAATTAACTTCCCCTATTGACATGCGTCATTTTTACATATATTTTGCCATCATTTTACCCTCATATTTTTCATATTTTGGGACTATTTATCATCATTTACACGTTTTTCCATATTTAATGGCTCGAAATGGAACATTTTACGAGCCCGTAGCCGACCGCCTCCGTCGAGCCCCCGAGCCCCTCGCCGTCCCCCGAGCCATCGCCGCCGCCTCCTCGGTCGACCTCCGTCCCCTGTCGCCGCCGCCTCCTCGCATCTGTGAGTTTCTTACGCTAGTGACATGCCAGATCTGTGAATCGAGTGGTACTTTGGTGTGGATCTTGTTATTAAGCCAATATTTTGCATGTTCTTGTAGTATTTGATATTTCACCTTAAGTTTGTGATGTGGTTCTTATAGCATTGAGTTAGTTGTCTGTCAATTAAGAAAAGAAAAAATATTAGTCTAGCTTTGTTGCCATAATTTGGTTCTTGAGTTAGATTTAATAGAGATCTTGTTTACTGCAGTAGCATAGTTTGCTATTTGGTTTATTTTGTAATGTTCATTTCTTGTAGTAAATTGTCTTTTGCTTGTTGTGAGTGTTAGTATATAGTATTAGCAACTAAAGTAGGTGCTAAGATTGGCACATCACCCCTCTCTCTGTCCACAATATCATTATTAGCTAGTTTCATGGAAATTAACCCCTGTAGGCTCCTAACCACTGCTGAATTAACTTCCCCTATTGACATGCGTCATTTTTACATATATTTTGCCATCATTTTACCCTCATATTTTTCATATTTTGGGACTATTTATCATCATTTACACGTTTTTCCATATTTAATGGCTCGAAATGGAACATTTTACATTTTTTGTACTTTTCCGCAGGCCGGCGCGATATAGGCGCATAAACGACAAATCTGGACTGCTCCGTACAGATGTGCGCGTTGCCACGGATGTGTAGGATCAAACTGCATTGAAATCGGACTCCCAGAGGGCCAGAACAGAAGAAATCAATTGGGGGAAGGACTTAGTTGCAAACCCTAAATTCTTTGAGGGCTAAATCGCAAAGTTGCAAAAATTCCCCACCATCTTCTTCTCCACCGCCGCCGCCTGTAGGAGGACTTGAGCCCGGTTTTCCCATTTCTCCCTTCTCCCCTTCGCCTCTCCTCCAGCCACGGCGCCGGCGAGGCCGGGCCATCTCGCCGGCGGCCACTCCCTTCTCCACGCCACCTTCATCTCCACACCTCTCCGCCGCCACCTCTACTCGCCCACCGCGCTGCTGCCTCTTTTCTCCTCCCGCGAGCTGCCGCTTCCACCGCATCTTCTCCGCTGCCTCTCCTTCTTCTCCACATCCGGCCATCTCCCATCCGGTGCGCCCCGCCACTTCTTCATCCGAGCCTCATCCCGTGCGCCGCCACCGTTTCTCCTCCACTCGATCCGTCGCTCCACGCCGCTTTTCCTCCACCGCCGCGTCTCCTCTTGCCTCACCTCGGCGCCGCCGTTCCAGATCCACTAGGCGCGCCATCTCTCTTCGCCGCCTCTCTCTTCCTCCTTCACCCATCGCGCCTCCTCTTTGCCCCATATCGGCGCCGCCGCTCACCTCACTTCCGGCCACCCCCCCTTCGCCGCTTCTACACTGCGCCGCCCTCACCGCCGGCGTCTCCACCGACATCGACGACATCTTCATCTTCCCCGTCTCCGGCTCTGTCCTCTACGTCGTGCGCCGCCCTTGCAGATCCCCATCGCCGCCAACTTCACCGCTTGCCGTGCCCTCTGCGACATCTTCCCCAACTCCTCTACAACCTCTGCATCATCTTCTACACCGACCGCGAGCTTCAATTCCTCCTCTGCTTCCTTTTTCATCTAGGTTTACTTTACTCCGATCCCCAATTCTTCCCCCTTTCTTGGTTCCAATTACTCTGTTAATCCTTTGCTTAATTGGTCACTATGATGACAATTGCTGTTAATTAACTACTATTAGATGTCACTGTTAATTGTTCAATATTATGCGAACTGTGAATGTTGGATAGCATTGTTTTCTATGTCTGTGAATGTTGTTGATGTCTCACTATGATGTATGCTTGTGCTACTGAGATGTTACTGTGAGTAGGAGTTAATTTGTCAATTATTCTTGTGTCAGTGGTTAGTGTCTTTGTCTGTCTTTAGTGCCTAGTGTTTGTGTCCTGTGCTTGTCCTGTTATCAGTGTTTGTGTGTTGTCTAGCGCGATTTAGCTAGCTGTTGACCGTTTTCATTCCCCTTGCTGTCTCGACCCACCTAGTGCTTCTACATTCTCCCTTGTGCTTCTCGACCTTCCCCCTTTCTTCTTTGAGCGGTTGGTCGTTAGCGAAGTCGTGCGTGTGTTTTTCGTAGTCACTTGTTTGCCCTGTCGTCGTTGTCTAGTTAGCTGTCGACCGTCTTCCACCTCTCTCTCTCAACTCCCTCCATGCTTCTAGACTTCCCCAGTGCTTCTCTACTTTCTCCTTCTGTCTTGCGGTCGGTAGCTAGTTAGATAGTCGATTGTTAGTCGTGTTTGTCCATTTAGTCGTCGTGTCATTCGTGTCGTCGTTTGTGCGTCGTTCGTTTAGTCTTTCGTCGTGTTGTTCATTCGGTCGTACGACGTCCATTTGTACGGTCGTTCGTCCAGTCGTTGTTTAGTTCGTTTGTTTGTTTAGTCGTTCGTCGTTTCGTCTGAGCGAGTTAGAGTTCGTTTAGTAGTTTAGTTTTATTCCCCGTTTCGATTGATCTAGCTTTAGCTAAGCACCGGTAGCCTTAGTCTAGTCCCTGTGGAGAACACGACACTCGCCGCTATTTCAGTGGCAACCCGTGCACTTGCGGGTGTGCTATTTTTGCACGATCAAGCACCTATGTACATTTAAGAGCATGCGTATCTCTTAGTATCTAAAGTAGACGTTAAGATAGATATATACATCACTTCTCTATCTACAATACCATTGTTACCTACTTTTATTTTAACTCTTAGCATCTAAAGTAGCTCAACTCCACTCATTTTACTCATTAGCTCTCTCTCTCTGTGTATACATATATTGGAATTAAATTTAAGTATGTGCTTATACCGCACTATTTACGTATATGCTACATTGTGCTTACTTTTCATATATGAGAAGGCCAACATGTCATCCGCGCATTCTTCAACATCATCGCCAGATGTGTCCCCTCCAAAATCAAAACGCCAAGGAAGAGAGCTATCGAAAAAGCCTGAGGGCTGATTTACCATCACAAAGGTCGATAGATCTGGGTCCCCTGTCCTTCCTCGCAAAGCAGTATCCGCATGGAGAAGAATGATCGGAATAGTTGCATGAGAACGAATTGAGATCACATTCGATTCGTGGAAGAGCGTGCCTGAGACTCGAAAACGTGAGCTGCTGACAGAAATTTTGGCATCGTTCGAGATCCCAGAAGAACACCAAGACGCCGTGCAACGACAAGTCTTGCTAGCGGCGTGCAAAACATGGAAGAACTTCAAGAGCACGCTTGTCAAGGAGTACGTGGAGAAGGACGAAACACCCTTTCATAAATATCCATTCCTGGAACCACAATGGGAAGAGTTCAAGGCGATGAAGACGACCGAAGATTTCAAAAGTACAAGTGCGGCGCACAAGGCCCTCCAGGCAAAAAACACACACCCCCACAGACTTGGCACAGCTGGGTATGCGGGTAAAATCCTACAGTGGAGGAGGGAGGACAAACTGGCAGTCCTGCAGGACATCGCCCCGCCATTTGCCAATATCCTGGATGACCGTGCTCGAAATTGGATTAGAGCAAGGTCATCTACAACGACATCGGGGGACGTCTCCTTTCGAAACCCTGCAGACCAGCAAGTGTCCCAGCGCCTGGTAAGATATCGATCGAACTACGTAGCTTGTAATTACTCCACAACTTCGTACGAAGTGAAATGACATGTCGTGCTCTTGCAGGAAGCGCTGAGTGTTGAATCTTCCCAGGGATCATTCCAGGGAACAAGGGAGAAAGATATACTTTCTGCGGCCCTGGGAAACAAGGAGCACCCAGGTCGTACGAGAGGTATTGGGCTTTATATTCCTTGGAAACATGGTTTCCAAGATGACTCCGAAATGTATCGACGTAGGAAGAGAACCAAAGTCGAGCATGAGGAGCGGCTACGAGAAGAGATCAAGGCATCTCTTAGAGAGGAGCTGGCTGATTATGTTAGAGATGAGGTGCGGAGACATATAGAAAATCAGCAGGCCGCCGCCACCGCTCCTGTGCTAGCTAGCCCGCACAACCGTCCGAGTAGTTGCGCGTCCAATCCGACGGAAAGCAAGGCCAGATTTCCTGTGGACGACATCCTGGTAATAATTATTATCTCTCGAATGCTTGCTCCATTGATAGGCCTATTGGAGTAGCTAATTTTGTATCGTTATGTAGGAGCCTACGAAGTGCAGGCTCCAAGTGAGATATGCCTCCGTTCCCTTGTATGCTGCTTGGGGCCAGGCATATCCGTCTGGTATCGGGGCCATGGTGCACGGTCAAGCTTTAGCGTCAGGCTTCACAAAAGTTAATGTGGATGGTGTGCATGTCAATTTTGAGGTCGTCCTGCTACCGAAGCCCCCCAACGACGAGATCGTGACTCTAGGGCAGGCCATTGGAACATTCATCCAGTGGCCCAAAAGCGACATCTCCCTAGAGGCTTCTTCACCGGTGGTAGGACCACAAGGGCAGTGCGAACCAGAGCTACATGCACTGGTGCCATCTCCACAAGACTTATCTCCACCACCGCTACCTGCATCGGTGCTATCTCCACGGGTGCTATTCTCGCCAAAACAACTTGCACCGGTGCTACCTTTACAGTCGACTACCATAAAGTCGTCCTACAGTCGAGGCAGCAAGGGCAAAGAAAAGAAGACCGATGATGATATCCTGTACCTGCCATTGGCCCGCAAATTCGTGCTTGGCGAGCCGTTGTTCGAACCGGTAACGTGCCTCCAAACCCTAGCAACTAGTTGCCAGCAATTGCACAAGTGGTATATGGAACAGTCCAATAAGCCAGAGGGAGAACGGCGCTCAGGTATCACTGTCAAATTCGCGTCAGATCATTTAGAGCACAGTGTTCAAGAGTGTGTCTTCGTGGTCACCTTTGAGGATTTATTCGATCTTTTCACGCTCAACGCTCTCGACGCCTCACTAATTCGATGCTGGACGTTGTAAGTGTGTACAGTCACAGTCTCCGTTCATGTCATACTGATAAATATCATATATAATTTGTTGCTTTCGTGTGTGTATATATATAGACACATGCTGACTAAAGCTAGATCATCCAAATCATAATCGGTTGGTTTCTTGGACCCACACTTGGTCGCCAAGGATACCATCGACGAGGATACACCATTCGTCGAGAGGTACATTGCAGCAGGACTGCTGGCTTACCGCAATAAGGAATATGTACTTATGCCCTACAATCAGAACTATCATTGGATTTTAATAGTAATTGTACCAAAATGAAATAAGGTATATTACCTTGATTCCCTAAGTAAGAATAAAATGGACTTCACAGTTGTCAGCCAAGTAATCGATAAGTAAGTATATTTTGTCCATACATACCTATATTGTACTCTTTCTTTCCTTCCGAATGACTAAGGTCAACTTTTTCGAATCACGTAGGACGTTCGCGATCTACGTTGCAAAGGCAGGTGTCTCGACGCAAGGGGCCAAAGGCCTGACACATGCTCGAAATTTTAAGGTATTCGCTATTACACATTAATTAATCCTATGCAACAGTTGGTAGTAATGCCTCTTTAATTAACACATTTCATTTTTTGCAGTGCCATCAGCAGCCGCCGGGCAACACATGTGGATTCTACGTTTGCCACCATATGGAACTACTCCTCGATTCCTCGAGGATCACCAATTCCAAGGTTTGTCAATCTTCCCATAATTACTTCATACTTATCACGCTATATATATACACACATTGATATTCCTATCGACAAGCTGCGTCCATCCCGTTAACTGTATTGAAACAGTGCGGCCTTTCACGAATTCGAGGAGAGTTGGCGTACTTTTTCGTGGCTCGAGTCAAAAACTCAGATGGAGCGTTCCACTGCGCACAATGATTTTTTATTGCTCTTATCACTCCGGAATCAAGGTCTCGCAAAAGGAACAGATCCATAATCAACGAACTTGTCAGCTGCACAAGCAATACTTGAATGGCAATCATGCACCATCCAAGTATAGCTTGTGCACCCTGACAAGTTCGTTGATTATGGATCTGTTCCTTTCGCGAGACCTCGATTCCAGAGTGATAGAGCAATAAAAAATACAATGTTACCATCAAAGTGCAAATGCAATGTAGATCTTTTGTAATTGTGTATTTGTTAATGGATATTTTATTTCATTTCAAATAATTGATTTGCGAAATGGATGCTTTATGTTTGTGAAATGAATTGATATGTAAATTGGATGTTTTATGTTTGTGAAATGAATTGAGATGTGAATTGTATGTATACATTTACATGTTGATCTGCTTGTTTCAGAGGGCATAGTTAGCATTTCCTGAGGCTAGCCAATAAACAGAAATAGATTTAGGTGTAGAAAAGAATATCATAGACGGTTTGTAACTAAAAATCATCTGTGATAGCTGATAATCACAGACGGTTTTTAGTGAACAACCGTCTGTGATAGGTGATAATCACAGACAGTTTTTAACTAAAAACCGTCTGTGATAGCTGATAATCATAGACGGTTTTTAGTGAGAAACCGTCTGTGATAGCTGATAATCACAGACGGTTTTTAATTAAAAACTGTCTGTGATTATCACCTATCACAGACGGTTTTTCACTAAAAACCATCTGTGATTGTCAGCTATCACAGACGGTTTTTAGTTACAAACCATCTGTGATATTTACACCACAGACGGTTAGAAAACCGTCTGTGATAACCTTCGATTATCACTGACCCATAAATTCAGACGGTTCAGAAAACCGTCTGTGATGACGTTTTCGAACCGTCTATAATACGGTTTTCTGTAGTAGTGTAAGCCATAAGCCGACAGCACATTCCAACCCAGCCGTTGTGTGCTCTCAACTAGTTATACCTTTTGTTAGAATGATATTTGACACATTTGAAGAGGCTAAAAAGTGTACAATGACTATGCATACAAGCTTGGTTTTAGCATCAGGATAGCTTGCTCAAGAATCAGCAAGGCAAAACAAAGATAATCAGGAGAGTTTGAGTATGCACATGCAAGAAGGTCGGAAGAAGAGGGTGAAAACATCGCAAACAATACAATTGGCATCTCAACAAATGAGATTCCGAAACAAAAGGAAAGCAAGAAGAAGGATGTCGTTTACAGTAAACACTATTAGAATAACGAAAAAAACATAGTGACAAAGTTTGACTGCAAAGCACATATGGCTGTAGGGCTAAGAGATGGCAGATGACAAGTTATTGTTATGCAAGATGAGCATACAAATCCACTGGTGAAACATGTTGCAAGGAGAAGGTTGTACAAGTCACACCACCATATCTCTTGGAAGGATTTTGAGTTCTTGAAGACTTTGCACCAAAAGAACATCTCCACTTCACACATAATAGTGTTGCTTTGTGACATGCATGGGGGGATTCAAAACCTCACTTTCACGAAGAAATATGTTTTCAACATGAGGAAAATATGAGGTAAGGCCTTACTTTCAGAGATATGGCTATCACCCTTGAGTATTTTTAGAACATGCAAGTTGAGAGTCACTTATTTTTCAATGTAGTCAATTTGGATGAAAATCAAGCCTTGAGAGCTTTGTTTTGGGTCAATGGAAGGACCAAAGTGCTATACCAGAGCTTCTGGGATTATGTCTTCTTTGACATGACATTCATGCCTAACCGCTATGATATGCCATTTGCACCATTTGTTACGATAAACAATCACATGCAAACCATCCTTCTTGGTCGTGCACTAATCCACTATGAAACAACTGAAATATTTGTGTGGCTATTTGAAACCTAGAAGCTTGCAATGAATGGCCATCTACCAATCTGTATAATGACAAATCAAGATAGATCGATGAAAGCAATGATAGCCCAGGTGTTTTCAAATGCCATCCACAAATGTTGCAAATGGCACGTTATGCAAAAGTCTCAATTAAAGCTAGATTTTTCGATGATCTACACAAAATTGTGAATCCATCAGAAACTGTTGAGGAATTTGAGAGCTCGTGGCAGGAGATGTTACAAAAGTATAACTTGTATGACAACCAACACTTGTAGAACATGTGGAAATCAATGCACACATGGGCCCTAGGGTATTTTTAGGAAAAATTCTTTCCCTTCACTAGCACAACTAGCAAATCTAAAGGATTAAATGCAATCTTCAAGACACTTGTTCACCCACAAGACTCAGTCTGGATATTTGTGAAACATTACGAATACATAATGGATATTATGCTTAAAAGGGAATATGATGACAACTTTAAGGGAGAAACATCTAACCCGCCACTGTGGTCCATATACCTTTTCTTAGCAATTAAGACATACAACAAAATTTTATTTCTCAAATAAACAATGCACATTTAGTGAAAAAAGGTTGGAAATCAATTTTGTAGGTACAATTTGGAGAAACAAGCATCTAATTTCTACACAAGAAGTGTTTTCTACAAGTTTCAGTATCTACTGATGTAGACAACATCTTATAGTTGCACTAGACTTGAGGAACCCAGTCAAGTATTCGAACCGGTTGTGCTAGGTATGAACCCCCAAAACCTTCAGAGTTTCATTCCATAAAGATGTTTGTATATATTTATGTAGCTACAACATATTTGAGATGGATGGCTCCTATGTGCACACATTCTAAAAATGATGATGCAACTCAATTTGCAATAAATACCTCAACAATGCTTGCTAAAAAGATAGTCTTAGCAAGCAACTACAAAAATACCAGAGCACAATTCAGGTCCAGACCCATCCTTTGTAGTGCCACCAACAAACAAATTGAGGTTTAACTCGCTATGCAAAAAGATGACAGATCTAACATCCACTGTGTTTGTGAGCAAAGAAACATACAAGCTAGTTTCAGAAGCTATCAGTAACTTATCAGTACTAGTTGATGCAATAAGCAATCCAACAAATCCTCAATAAGATGATGTGCAACCCCTGCTCTTGGGTTGGCGTGAAACCCACCAAAGTCTGCACGCAAAGGATGCCCATCAGACAAATCATAGTGAAAGAAACCACCTGTTGAAAAGGCAATTGATAAGAAGAAAAGGCAAAAGGGCAAGATTTATTATTCATACTGCAATAAGGGCAAGATATATTATTCATACCGCAATAAGTATACCCATAATATTTAGAGGTGCCCTTACTTGGAGCTCACTAAGACTCATGATGCCTATTTGGCAGATAAAACCTATCATGACACAGAGTTAAAGTTATATGTTTATGTACACAATTGCCTACTGTAACACATTGCTTACTTAAACATGTACTTATGCAACATTGTCACCAATGGATTTTCTACTGAACCAATGCTCATTGTTACTCAAAACTCTTGTGTGTTCCCATTCATTAATATTTGATAAATGTTCTTCCCATATTGAAACAAAAAAGATTCTTGCGTTTTGGTAGAAAAATGTTAGAAGGTGGATCCATAGATAAGATGAAAACATTAGGCCTTTAAAATCACTTAAGATGTTTGATAGGTTGTATCAACTCAATAGTTTTTATGGGATTTGGATTACTTCAATGTATTCCTTTAGTGCAACAATTTATTACTTTGAGTGCAACATATTATAATACTGCGTGCAACGTTGTAAACCCATGCTTGCAAAAATTCATTAGTATGAGTGCATCATAGTGTAATACTATCTGCAATATTATCAATCCATGCTTGCAACAAATACAATAATACATACAACCTTGCTAACTTGCACAAATATTCTAGATATAAAAATAATGATTGCTAGAAGAAGATGCCTCCAAAACTTGGCAAAAGAAATTCACTTAGTATTAGGATGCAATTGTAGGGGATCAATGATTTCATCAGGTTTTTTATTTGCTTCCATTTATATTAGTGCAACATTTGATAATATGAGATAGAATATTATTAAACCATGGTTGCAACAATTACAGATAGACTTGCAATAATTATAAATAGTACTTGCAACATTGATGAGAGGCACACACATGATAGAAAAATACATGAAAACTAACGCATGATATTTTGATAGACAATCAAATTCAACATCAGTTTCACGTTAGCAAAAACCAGGTAACTTTTACCAAAAAAAGGCAAGTGAGAACACATTTACGCTCATGACCACTAACTAGCAATAGTTTGTTCCAACACTACGGATTGCAAATATATCATCTCATGGTTGAAACAAAAGGAGACAACAACAGGTTTGTTTCCACCATAAAAACATGTAAAGTCCTACAACTATGCTTACATCTAATTTTGATGTCAAGGCCTGGTATCAACTCATTTGCCCTCTCCCTGTGCCTCCTTTCTACTAAGCACAAAACTAGAGTCAATTACATTGAGCAGGGGAATTTATCATCCTTGATGCAAATACCTTGCAGTGTTTAGGAATGATTTCATGCATTTAAATGAAGCAAGTCCTACAAGTATGCCATTGAAACTAAAAGAAGAACAACATAAAAGCAAAAACAAAAGTTTATTATTGGTAGAAAGGGCTTGAGGATCTTGCCATCCCAATTTTTCAAATATATCATTATGTACACCCCACAGTAAAAGCTTGCAAAAAGAAGAAAATGAGGGCAACAAAATCATATCTACATTAGTTTTTGATTGTCTCAAAAAGTGTATACAGCAAAGAAAGAAGATATTTTGAACAACTAAAAACATACAGATTAGATTGTTGTGGATAGTCTATTGGAGAGCAACACTAAAACTTTGAGACATATTTCTTAATGATTTTGGATACAATAATAAACTTGATAAAGTTTGCAATCAGACAAATAACAATTGTTGGTACAACAAAAGTTAGTAGAAATGCAAAATATGGGGGATAAAAATGTGTAAATTAATAGCTATGGGTGTGCTAACTAGATTATTTACAGCTGAACGTGCAAAACCATCTTTTGGGTTTTTGATTGAGTGAAAGAAGTTGATTTGATGTAACATCCTGGAGTTTCATTTCTAAATATTAAAATATTATTTTTTAGCTTTTCTAAAATTTTAATTTAGTTTTCCCTAATTTTTTGGATTTAAAAATGTTATTTCCTATTTGTAGAAATTAAAAATAAATTTTTGTGTAAAAACAAAAACCAACTTCAATATGGAAATATTTTTAATTCAAAAATGCCTTAGGGAATTTCTATGAATCTTTCCATAAATTGTTTGAGCATTGATTGGTATTTATTTGAGCCTATTTGGATTTTTTGGGATTTGCTAATTTTGAATCTCTAAATTTAGAATCCAAATTTGAAAATTCAAATTCCAATTGAAAATCCATAAACTCTCAAAATTTAATCTCCAAAAAAAATCGAATACATTTTCTCTGGGCCAAGCCCATTTTCTTTTTCTCCTAGGCCGATGCCTAGCGAGCCGGCCCATGTATCTTTTTTCTCTCTCTTTCTCACTTCTTCTTTTCCCTGCCTTCCTTGCCTTGCTCTATTTCCCTTCCCTATTGCTGTGACTTGCCCGAGCAGAGCCATGGTCGCCGCTCACGTTGCTTGCAACCAGCAACAGCCCCACCTCTGGTTCCTTTGTAAATTATCACCATCATGCTGCGCTTAATGTACCACCTACACAACAAATCAACAGCCATTTCCATCTTTGTGCAGTGCGCATTGAAGCCTAAAACCGAAAACCGTCGACGTTAATCCCGTCATGGCCGAGCTCCTTCCTTTCCCTCTCTGGATCTATAAA
The DNA here is from genome assembly GCA_017311315.1 of Dendrocalamus latiflorus. Classification (NCBI taxonomy): domain Eukaryota; kingdom Viridiplantae; phylum Streptophyta; class Magnoliopsida; order Poales; family Poaceae; genus Dendrocalamus; species Dendrocalamus latiflorus. The sequence goes on along the minus strand of CM029639.1, from coordinate 28,955,659 downwards.
TTGGAGCACTGTGACAGCCTCGTCCTCTTCTTTGCCTCACCCAAAACTCCCATGACCTCTCATGGCCATCACTACTGCAGAAAAGGTCACCACAGACAGTTCAAAAATATCATCACAGATGGTTTCATGTGCCATCTGAGTTTATGGGTTAGTAGTGACATGAGGTCGTCACCGACGGTTTTCAAACCATCCGTGATACATAATATCACAGACGGTTATTAACTAACTATCACAAATGGTTTGTAGATGAAACCATCTGTGATACATCAGCTATCGTAGACAGTTTCTACTACAAAACGATTATGATTGTCAACAATCACAGACGGTTATGAGTTAATAACTATCTATGATAGTCTACTACAAACCTAAATGTATTTATGTTTGTTAGCTAGCCCTAGAAAATGCTAGCCATGCCCTCTAAAATAAGCAGAAACACAACAAATACATGTAAACATCCAATTCATACTTATTTCAGAAACAAAAACATCCATTTCACTTCAATTAACTCAAGTGAAATGAATTAACCATATTCAAGAATAAATACACACATGTACAATTAAGTTCAATTTTATCCCAATCATGTTCAATCTACATTGTGGAACTCCCCATCTTTGCTTATGACCTGAGACATCAAAAGTATGCACACTATCCTCGAATGTTTTGGAGGTCGGCCTGTTCCAACGCAGTTGTAACAATTGAGAGACCATGTGGAGGTGACCCCATGTTTGTGATGAGTAATTGACGCGTGTTTGAGAAAGTTTGAGTTTGGTTTGAGTGGTTCGAGCCAAGTTGTTGCTTGGTGCAGTCGACTGTAGTTAGATCTGGTCGAACGCGGTCGGACGTGCTCAGGACGCCTGTTTTCTTTTCGACCAGTCGTTGGGCTATTTTGGGTTGAGCATTTAATTCTAATACAACTTTGTGTTATCTATATATCGAGCGGTGCTATGTGATGTGTTTCATATTTGTGATGGCTGCAGGACATCGAGGCGAAATCGTGGCGAGGCACAGAATGACCATATTAGGTACAGGCGGTGCCGAGGTCAAAGCGGTCGGGATGTGCTGAAGACGGTGAGGACTCGAGGTGGTTGTAACATCCTGAAAATTTGGATTTGAAAATATAAAGTTTTTGAATTTCTTTTGCAAATGTGATTTATTCGAATTTGGAATTATGGGATTTTCTTGAAAATTTTGATGAAGGTTCCAAAAATTAGAGGAGAAACAAACATGTATAAATATTAGAAAGATGAAATCTAAGATAAGAATCTGAAAAGATGATTCATAAAAGTAAGAAAGAAATTGACTTAGAACATAATATATCATTTCTGAAAATAATGGCATGAATAACAATGGAAGCAAGTAAATTAAATACCAACAATAGTTGGAAGTATTTTTATTAAGTCTAAAATGTCACCGGAACTTCTGTGAATTTTTCTGGAATTTTTGGATGTATTTCATATTTTTCTGAGCTTATTGGGATTTTCTGGCAATTTCTAAAAAGTTAAAATCAAAATCAGGAAAATTAAAAACCCCAACCCACTCCTCTGGCCGCCACTTGGACGGCCAGGATCAGCCCACGTCGCCACGGCCGATCCCACCTCTCCCCTTTCCCTGCTCGCCACATGGGCGGCCGCGATTTCCCTTCCCCGATCGCCCCGGCCCGATCTCCGTTCTCGCTCCACTTAACCGCGCCGCCGCCCGATCAGTCTTTCCCGCCACGCGGCTTCATCCGCGCCGTCGCGCCTTCCCTTCCCTCTCCCGCCGACCGGTGGACCCGCCCTGTCAGGGGCTTCTTCCTCCTCCCCGCTCCGTCTCTCTGCGCGGGGCAGCTCTTTTCTTCCCCGTGGCGCGCATGCGCCCGGGTGCGGCCGCCCGCTGCCCGACACGTCCCTTCGCGTGCGCGGCGCAAAAGCCTACCGTGTAGTCGTAGGCTAGTAGGGTTCCGGCGCCACCACCCGCAGGCCTCCCCCGCTCGGTCGCATCCGCTCGGCCACGCGGCGTAGGTCCTCTGCTACTCAGTGTGCACGTGGAGCTACAAAGCAAGGGGGGAGGATTGCGCACAGAGCCCCGTAGCTGCAATCGATGCGCGCCAGCCGGATTCCCGCCTGCCGCCGCCTGCCATGACCGCCAGACAAGACCGCACAGGGCCGACCGTTGCCCGCGCTCCCCCGTCGCCTATAAAGCCACTGCACCCCTCCTCCCGCTTCGCCATGCCTTCCTCCACCTACTGTAGAGAGCAATCGAGCCCGAGCTCCTTAAATCGCCGGCGAGCTTCTGCGTCCCCAACTCCGGCCGCCGAGCCTCCCCGTCGACCCAAGCGACTAGAGCCCGATTCCCCGCACCCGAGCCACCTCCAGAACGTCGCGAAGTCAACCCCGGCCTCGCCCGAGCACCACACCGGCCGTAGCTCGCCGTCACCGAGGACTTCCCCGAGCCGCCGCCACCGCACGCTGCCGACCTAGCTCCGGCGCACCTCAGCCTCCGTCGTCACCACCACCAGCATCACCGCAACCCCGGCGTCGCATTTTGCCACCTCCCCGGACTCCTCCGACCGTCCCTCGCCACCGGCACCGCGACTTCACCGCCGACCTCGACTTCCTCTTCCCTTCCCCTCAGCGAGCTAACTCAAAAGGTATAGTTGCCCTATATGGGTAAGATAAACCCGAGCGCTCTCCTGGCTAGCAACGTTACTCTCTTCTCCCCCAACTCCCCGGCCGCGCGCGTTCGAGCCCCCGGCTCCGCAGCGTCGGGTTGAGTTTTCTCTAATTTTTCCCGGACTGACAAGTGGGCCCCGCCCGTCAGCCGCTGGCGGCCAGTGGGCCAGCTGACATCTGGGCCCCACCTGCCAGTGCTACCCGCTGACATGTGGGCCCCAAGCCCTAGGGTCCCACATGTCAGAGGCCGAACGGTGGAGTCTCACTGCCAGTGGGCCCCACATGTCAGAGACACAGAACTTAAAGAAATAAAATAAAAAGAAAATGAATTAAAAACTCCAGTGGGACCCACGTGTCAGAATTTATCATTTTCTGGCATTTCACTGGACTGAGAATTTTAAATAGGCATAACTTATTCATTTTAAGTATAAATTGAGTGAAACAAATTTCTAAATTCATCTAAATTCAAGATCTATCCAATGGATCTAAAACCAGAAATTTTAGAGCTCATATGAATTTTGGTGAGAATTATGGACAATTTGGGAATAATCTAGGGAATGTAGAAAATTTAATTTGGAAATAAAATAAGGTCACATAATATTTAATATATGAATATTTAGTATGCGAATAATTAATATAGACTAAAAAGTTAAATGTAGTCAAACTATCAAATGAAGACATAAATAAAATATAGTGACTCTAGTTAAATAACCACATGCAATAAAAGGTTATTTTTACCGTAATGTAAACATATATGCCCGAAACGATCGCACTCAACAAAATAATGCTCAGTAAACGCACACACCAATTCATAGTAATGTAAACATATATGCCCGAAACGATCGCACTCAACAAAATAATGCTCAGTAAACGCACACACCAATTCATAGGTCTAACCTAACTCATGGAACTTCCTTGATAAATACAAAAATAATAAAAAGAGATTAACAATAAAAAGGGATCAAGTTATCATGTTCTACCACCGATTTTGCCTCAAATCACCCGAATCACCCATGAGCTCAAAATAAAACTAAAATGAGTTTATTCGGATTTATTTGGATCTTTTGAGTTATTTGCCTTTATTTGTATTCAGTCGTTTAGCACGTAATTAGATATTGGAGTCCTGAAGAATCAAAGGATCACACAAGATCAAGAGTGAAGTGAAGAAAAAGACTAGAAGCTCAAGAGAAAGCATCGTGTGACCTCAAGACCGCGGTAAACCGCGCCAGGCGAGTCAATACTTTGATCATGTTGAACCTACATTTTTTGCAAATTTACTTTTGTTTAAATTATCAAATTGCATGTTGTTATTTCTTATGCAAATATATGTTTGTTTGAAGATTCTAGTTATATGCCATTATTCAACTTGCTAGTATTATACCTTGTTTGAAACATTTGAATATCTGAGCCTTGTCACCCTAGCAAAAATTATAACGGTAACCTTTCGAAAATAAGTCCATAATTATACGCCATGCTTAGTACTGCTTAGATAATCGGGGGCACCAAAAATGCCCCAAAACATCACTTTGAAGCATGAGAAATTGGTTTGGGCAGTCATGGTGGTAATGACTGGTATATTTGGTCATGGATATTTTATGCTCCCAAAAACCTCGAGTTGCTTAATTATCTGGGCGGATGGTTCGAGGGTGTGTGAGTGGTGCAGTGGAAGCACAAAGGGGAATGTGATAGAACCGCCCAGATAGCCCTAAGAATCGAATCTTGTGATGACCTCCCAGTGTACAACAAGTACAACCACAAGCTGGCAAAATGTACGCAAGGCTAACTAATTTGCATCGACTTAGTAAGAGTTGCGCCGGTGTGACCACGGGCGGGTAGAGAATGGCCACATCCTCCGACGTGACGGCGCAAGAGGGGGCTTCTGAAAGGGTGGTCGTACCCCGAAGGAAGTGGAAACCTTAGCGAACGTAACTCTACTAGGAAAAATGCATTGTAAAGGTCCTGTGATAGTCTACTCAACCGCATGGCTAAGGAATCATGTGGGGCAACGAGTGGAGTTATCTCTTGTGGGTAAAGTGTGCAAACTCTGCAGAGTCAAAAAAACTATTCGAATAGCCATGCCCATGGTTAAGGGCGGACATGGGAACTTAACTAGATATAGTTCTATTTCAAAAACTTTGTGGGTGGTAATGGAAAAAGTGGAGGGCAGTGGAAAGCCCTGATTTGAATTGTCCTGGGTATCGTCCCAGTGGTAAGTTAAGCGGCTATAACGCTAAAAGATGCTATATGGTGCGGATGCCATGTAACGGTGGATGGAATCTGGATCGCTATTATTATTGCATTTTCTTGAACATTATGTTTTTGTTCAAAACTGCTAAGTCTCGGGAAATTTTTATGTATCATATTGCAAAAGTAAAATGTTTTCTCTTCTCGCAAAGTAAATTATACGAGAAAATAAGTAGAATCGGGTGTAATGAAGATGGAAGTTTGTGGTAAAAACATAAATATATTGGTGGACTCATGTCGATTATAAAAAGAAAACGATAGTGTGGATTCTGGGAGAAATGAGCCCAAATGGATATCTAGACTAGATAAATGTTTTATAAGATCTTCGGAGTAATAGGAAGTGCAAGGGTATTGGTTGGATTACAACACTGATAATTGATATAAATTCTTGGGAGATGTTGACAATATTGGGATTAATAGGATTTGAACAAGCTCTTGATGGATGAATTGATCTTGGGAGATTGGAGTATGATAACAGTCCCTGGAGTATAAACTTGATCAATGATATTCCTGGTGGATGAATATTGGTGAATCGTAGACCTAATCAATGTTATACTTGGTGGATATATACTAGAGAATCGTATACTTGGTCAATGATATTCTTGGTGGATGTATACTCATGAATTAGTTAGAGATAGATAATGGAAAAATAAGATTGATTATTGAAGAAGTAAGTTATGGTTGTGGATCAATAACAAAAGGATTGGATTGTTAAGAATTTAAAATGCAAAAGATACTGGTGGAATAAATAAATGATATTAGATAAATGATGTCGCTAGCTGTTTGGAGTTTAGGCAGTAATTGATCAGTGGATTATATAAGTTATGATACTCGCTATTTGGGGATTTAGGCAGCAATGAAGGTATGATTGGTGGATTGCATAATTGATGATAATCGCTGTTTGGAGCTTTAGTCAGCAAACAATAAAGAAAGAGTATTTTGGTGGATTAAGTCGATCATGGTAGTCGCTAGGTGGAGTGTAGGCAGTAACAATAACACTATTATTAAATAATAACAATGCTACTAAAAGCGATTTTTGGCAAATAAAATAACCCGAGCCTCTCCTTTGTTAAGCCATGCATACTATTTATTTGAATTCTGTGTATTGGCTCGCGAGCACGGTGGTTTGTGCTCACACTCGCTTTTGCGACAAATTCAGGAGCAGAAATCGGATCACTGCGCCTCAACAATACTTTTGGATCATGATGGCGAAGAAGATGAAGATGTCCAGAACAAGGTCACGATCCTCCAGTTGGCTGCCTGTGGGCATGTCCTGAAGGTCCCATCTGTGTGCTTCGTTCTTCCGCTGTTGCAATTTTAATGAATTCAGCCTAAACGGCCCATGAGTAAGTTTACTATTATAATTACGCTTCCGCATGATATGTACTTTGATATTCAGAACTGTAATCTGTGAGCACTATCTACTGATCCAGGGAATAGTGCGGAATCACAGAAGATTCTGGATTGTAAAATCTGGGTCTGACAGTGGTTGCGAGGCTTGGACGGCAAGGAATGAGGAAACTTCCCGGAAGATGCAGGAGGGGCGTTTCGGTAAAAGCGCAAGCTGCATGAGGAAACGGATTTGGTTTTTGGTTTAGCGGGTAAAGCGTTGAGGCTTAATGGGAAAAGCAAATTGTAAACCCAATATGAAAGGCTATATAAAGGAGGGGTGTCTCCTGGTGGTTGTATGGTTTTTGAGTTAGGGTTTTGCTTTGGGTCTCTCTCTTTTTCTATTGAGGAGTAGGTGGAAATGGCATAACTAGTTTTTTGCTTTCTCTCCATCTCCTGCGTGAGTTCTTGATTTGGTTTTAGAGTATGTGTTCTTGAGGTGTGAGATGGTTGTAAGAAAAATTCTAAAATTCTCTGTAATCATGTATGTCTCTGTCTCAATCTAAGATGTTTTTGTTATTTGAGATGATCTGCTCTACCTTGTCTCGGTGATTGACCTCTAGTCTCTTGTATTCTCTGTTCTTCTTTGATCTTTTGTTGATTGGAGTTGATTTTCTTGATCAGGTAGCTAAATCTTTATGGCTATGAACTGGGACAGCCTTAAGGTCATTTGACCCCTCCACTCCCTAGAGCAAAAGATTTTGATTGCTGCTTTGCTTCCAAAGAATTTGGTCTCTACTGACTTCCTCTGTTTCTTTTGTTTTGTAGTTCTTGATATTTTCTTGAGTTGAGGTGGTGTTCTTGTTGTGAGATCCTTCTTTGCTGAAATGAAGAGTCACATGATCAACAGATATGAGATTCTTAATTTCTTCAGCATTTGATTTCACTTATCTGTTCAACTCTCTCTTTTTAGAGTCCTTGCTCTGTTTGTGTTCTTCTCATCTGAATTGATTTGGGTTGCATTAGTTTGATTTCTGAGGTTGATTGGCTATTTGATTTAAGGTCATGTTTTCTCTCCAGAGAAGAATAACATCGATCGGCCTCTGGCTTAGGTTTCTTCTCTGCTCGGTACTTTCTGTGCCGTTGCTTCTCAATCGCTTGTCAGCTTTTTTTGCAGAAATCAGTTTTCGTTTCTTTTTTACTTTCAGTTTTGCTTTTCAGTGTTAATTAGTCTGCAGGTTGTGAATCTTTCGGTCAGGCTCTTCTAGAAGCATTTGATCAGTCTTGTATGAGTTAGTGTTTTTGGTTGAAATCTTGTCGGTCTTCTGTTCTCTGAAGAAATCGTGAATCCATCTGCAAATCGAGCTCCTGTATTTAGTGTACCGAGTGCTCTTCTTCGGACTGCACACCCGGTTTTCAGTCGGTTTTTACTGTACTCTTTCGAGCTGCCCGACTGACCATTTCATTTTTGCTTTTTGCTCAAAATGACATTTTCGGCTGCTACTTTCGTCTGCTAGTTTAGGAACCAATCCGACCAATTTTAAAACTGCAATCTGGCTGGTTGATTGCTTGTAGTTCAGTTTTTCACTGTATCATTTCCTTTTCGGCAAGTTGCTTCTAAATTCAGCCGATTAGTATTCTTCTGCCGTGCAGTGAATCATGTTTGCTGTCTAAAGGTTTTTCTGCCGAGTTCATCTCCTCTTGTACAGTGAGCTATAATTGGTAAAAAGCTTTCTTGCCGATTACTTCGTCAGACCACTTGTCTTATTCCGCTTAGACCGGCAAAGCAAACAACAGTCCGATTGTTTTCTTGATGGCAGACAGACAAGGTGGCAAGGCTATCCTCTACATGTCTTTTTCTCAGTTTTTGTCCTTCTCCTCTTATTTCCTTTTGTTTTTCAGTTAGGTTTCGGCTAGCCTTCTGCAGTGACTTCTTTGTTTCTTTTCGCAAAGCATTCTCTGTTTTGTCAACTCTCAGTCTCTCTATAGTGTATTTTAGATTCGTGCATTTTTCAGTCGATAGCCAAAAATGTTTTCACTTCAAGTGAATGAATTTCTTCTCTCTTCATAGTTGCCATAGCTATTGGAGAAGAGTTTTTTTTAGTGGATACCTTGGGGGCGATTTTTATAAAAGGCACCATTCACCCCCCTCTGTTGCCGTTTCCGATCCTACAATTGGTATCAGAGCTGGTTAGCTCTTCCTCGCAGATCTTAACCGGTCTCTTGAGCCATGGCGAAAGCCAAGTATTCCACCAAGCCTCCGATCTTTGATGGGATCGACTATCCCTTCTGGAAGAGTCGGATGGAGACCTACATCCAGGCTTAGGGCTATGCCATCTGGAGGAAGGTCAAGACCCGATATGTGGTTCCTGCCGATGAGAACATCAATGTAGCAAACATGCCCGATGTTGAGGCGATGCTAAAGCGAGGAACATCATAATTCAGGGTCTGAGCAGACGCTAATTTGATCGCATCTCTCATCTTACGTCGACCTTCGACATCTGGGTGACCCTCGACGCATACCATGAGGGCACCACCCAGATCAAGACGGTACGACAGGACCAGTTCAAGCGAGATTACAACAAGTTTGAAATGCTCGCTGGAGAGTCCCTTGATGAGTGTTTTGCAAGGTTTCACAAGATTCTGAGCAATCTCCGAGCAGTCGGTCTCACATACCCCGACTCGGACAATGCTCGTCAGATGCTTTCTGCTCTTGACTTGCGTGTTTGGGAGATGAAGGTGACCACCATCAAAGACACGATGAACCTCTCGACCTTGACTCTTGATGTGCTGTACTCACGCCTCAAGACTCACAAGATTGACATAGTCTCTCGTAGATCGAAGTCGCAGTCGATGGCCTTAGTCACCGATCCCAGTCCAGTTTCTGGATCTTCTTCTGACTTGATATGTTGATTCTCTCTTGCTGCTCATTTTGATGTAACTGATGATCAATTAGAGCAGCTACCAGAAGACCAGTTAGCCCTCCTAGCTAGAAAATTCTCACATGCATACAAGAGAGTGAGGGACAGAAAGAGAGGAGAGCCCGTGATGTGCTTTGAGTGTGGTGGCCCCAACCACATTCGGGCAAACTGCCCCAAGCTGGAGAAGGGCAAGAATAACTACGGCGGTGTGAGCAAGAACGACTACATCGACAAGAACCGCAACAAGAAGCCCCCAGCTCATGCCCAAGGCAAGAAGAAGTTCTGCAACCTTGGCAAAGCCAAGTAACTCTTCCAGTGCGTCCTCACCACCTTCGATGACATCGACTTTAGCGACGTGGAGGGGTGGAGCGACGACGTCGGCAAGGAGGATCAAGATCCCAAGGACGGCGATGACTTCATCGAGATGTGCTTCATGGCTAATGAGGGCGACGTCAGCGACGACGAGCTCTACACCGACACCGATGAGGTAGATCCCTCCTATGAACAGCTCAATGATGCATTCTTTAAGCTAGGAAGATTTTATGCTAGATCTAGAGCTAGAGTTGTGGATCTTGAGAAGGAAGTAGATAGACTGTCACGGGAGCTTACTTCACTTATATCTGCTCCCTCCCGTGACGAATGTGAAATGTGTTCTTCTCTGCTTGCAGATATGGAGAAACTAAGGACCTCTTATGATAGTCTGACTTCTGAATTTGACATTGTTAAGGTGGACAATGTTAGTCTGCTTGCTGAACTAGAAATGAGTAGGGTAGCTGCCCTTTTATCTACTATTGTTGATACTACTTCTTGCACCTCATGTGAGGATACTGACAATGCATTTAGAGGTCTTTACACTATGCTCCTTGATTTGTCGAGAACATGTGAAAATTGCAATAACTTGAGATTGAACCTAAAAAGAGCATATCATAAAATTGCTGAATTGCATGCTTCCTTACTTGAGCCCGTTGTTTCTTGTACCAACTGTCCCAAATTGACCTATGAGCTTGAGTCTGTTTCTAAGCAATTTCAAGAAATGGTTGATCATAACAAGAAAATGGCTCAATATGCTTCTAAGGACCCTGTTAGCTCACCATGCAATAACTGTGAAAAACTAAAATCTGATTTAATTGCTTTAGATGAAAAATGTGTGAAGCTAACTAAGGACCTTCTAGAGAAGTCACCATCTGCTTGTGATGTGTGTACTAGTGTGGGGGAGAAGCCCAAAGAAGTAGAGATGCTTAGGCACGATGACCAAACAGCTAGAGGTAGGGTTGTCCTTCTAGTCCTTGCGAAGAACTCAATGTTTAGGCGGCTGTGCGTGCACATGCCATTCCTTCTTCTACTGTTGGTTCTTCTTCCTCTCCTTCTGCTATCTCTTCTTCCCCTTCCTCTTCTTGCACCTCTCTCTTTCGGGAGTATCAATATCATATGAACACTCTTAAGAGATTTGTAGGAGGTAAGAAGAAGCTCAATCTTATTCTAGACCAGTCCAAGATTTGCAAATTCAATCAAGGTCTAGGATACGATTTTCTTGAAAATGTTAGGAAGCATCCACCGGCTGTTCTCAGACCCATAGCAGTAGGTGTGATCAAGGTCAAGCCCAAGAACAAAAAGGTTGAGTTCAAATCTGCGGGCTTTGTCCAAAGGATCTCTGACAGTAATGTGGTAACACCTGGTGCTTCGACCTCTCAGAAGGCGAAGTTTCATTGTACCTTCTGTCAAAAGGATGGACACATGATCGAGAGATGCTTCAGGCGCGCCAAGATCATGAGGAGAGATCGTGTTCGCGATCTTAGGCGTATTCAGGGTCAGCCCCAGACCTTGAGTGCACCGAAGACCGACACGAGGCTTAGGGTTGATCACTCTGAGGTGTTTAGGCAGCATCAAGGACTTGGCTTTTCCGGTATTTCTGATTTTCGTCCTCGATTTGCCTCTGCTCGTGATATCTGTCGTCCTGATGGTAGATCTCATTTTTCTCATCGAGACAGCTACCCGCGGTGAGATCAGCGTGTTGCCAGTGCACCGACTCACTCTTCCGTAGCAGTCGGACCTAGCAACAGCTTCAGGTCTGCTCGTAGACCTTCAGGCTTTCTAAGCGGCGGAGAGCATAGGGTAATTAGAGGTCAGTCGTGTGTGACTACTTCTTCTGCTCGTGTGACTCAGTATTGGGTTCTGAAATCTCTTTTGATTTATCCCAGTACTGAGCCATTTCTCTCTTGTTGACTCAGGTTCGCCGGGCAGGGAAGGGAGAGGTTTGGCTCGTTGACTCCGGGTGTTCTCGACACATGACCAGAGATTCCCGTTGGTTCTCTTCTCTAGCCCGAGCTCCAGGTGATGAGATGATCACCTTCGGAGACGCTTCTTCTAGGCGCGTCATCCCCAAAGGTACTGTGCGCGTTAATGATTCTTTCATTTTAAAAGATGTTGCCTTGGTTAGTAAGCTGCGGTACAATTTGCTTTCTGTTTCTCAGCTTACCGATGATGGTTTCGTGGTGAGCTTTAAGAAAAATGCTTGCAAAATTCTTGATTCTTCGGGGAGTCTGGTTTGCAGGATTTCTAGATATGGGAGGATCTTTCGTGCTGATTTTGTTGAGTCTTCTGGTGATCCTCTCAGGTGTTTAGTTGCTTCTGAGTCCCGTGACCTTACCTTCTGGCATAGGAGACTTGGTCATATTAGATTTGACCATTTGACTTGAGTTAGCAGCCACGATCTCATTCGAGGTCTGCCTAAACTCAAGATGGTCAAAGATCTAGTTTGCGGTCCTTGCCGGCACGGCAAGATGGTTGCCACTTCTCATCCTCCGGTCACAATGACTGTGACCGATGCACCGGGACAGCTGCTCCACATGGACACAGTTGGTCCAGCTCGAGTGCAGTAGCAGGAGGGAAGTGGTACGTTCTTGTTGTGGTCGATGACTTCTCGAGGTACTCTTGGGTGTTTTTCTTAGCCTCGAAGGATGACACATTTACCCATTTTTGGGGTCTTTTTAGTAGGCTTTCTGTTGAGCTCCCGGGTGCCTTACGAGCGATCCGCGGTGACAATGGCACGGAGTTCAAGAATTCCTACTTTGAAAGGTTTTGCGATGAGACAGGTGTAGAGCACCAGTTCTCTTCTCCGCACGTCCCACAGCAAAATGACGTCCTGGAGAGGAAGAACCGTACCTTGGTCGAGATGGCCAGGACGATGCTTCATGAGTATTCTACACCTAGGAAGTTTTGGGCTGAGGTGATAGCCACCGCGTGCCATGTTTCCAATAGAGTTTTTCTGAGGGCACACTTGCATCGCACTTTTTATGAGTTGAGATATGGGCGAAAGTCCAGTGTCTCGCATTTTCGTGTGTTTGGTTGCAAGTGTTTCATTCTGAAGTCCGGGAACCTAGATAAGTTCGAGTCACGATCGTGTGATGGGATCTTTCTGGGATACTCGACTTCTTCGTGGGCTTATAGGGTCTGGAACTGCGAGTCTAGCAAAATGGTAGAAATCTGTGAGGTGACTTTCGATGAGGCCAGTCCGGGGACTAGGCTCGATATCTCAGGTTCTGTAGAGCAGTCCGAGCCCATCTTTGTGGATGATGAGGAGGATGGAGACGAAGGTGGTTTACCTGATCCAGTTCCTCCTCCCCTTGAGGTGCCTGCTTCTTCCACTACACCTCGAGGAGATCAGCCCATACCTTCCACATCTTCTGGAGTTAGTGGCTCTGTTACTACCTCGTTAGCTCATGAGGTAGATGCCACTTCTTCTTCTCATCCAGGACCTCCCCGTCATATCCAAAAAGACCATCCTTCAGAGCAGATGATCGGAGGTCTTTTCGAGCCCGTCACCCGCTCAAAATCTGGCTTATCTCACTTCTGTCTCCACTCTGCCTTCGTTGCCTCATTCGAGCTCAAGGATGTTAGTCATGCTCTTTCTGATGAGTCTTGGGTCAATGCCATGTATGAGGAGTTAAAGAACTTTGAGAGAAACAAGGTCTAGTACTTGTTGAGCCCCCTAGAAGTCACAATGTCATAGGTACCAAGTGGGTGTTTAAAAACAAGCAGAGTGAGGATGGGGTAGTCATTCGAAACAAGGCTAGATTGGTAGCTCAGGGTTTCTCCCAGATTGAGGGTCTAGATTTTGAGGAGACCTTTGCCCCTGTAGCTAGGCTAGAGGCCATTAGGATATTGCTAGCATTTGCAGCGTCTAAGGGCTTCAAGCTTTACCAGATGGATGTCAAGATTGCCTTTCTCAATGGGTTTATTGAAAGAAGTCTATGTTAGGCGGCCTCCAGGTTTCGAGGACCCCAAATACCCAAACCATGTCTATAAGCTTTCCAAAGCCTTGTATGAACTTAAGCAGGTCCCTAGAGCTTGGTATGAGAGGCTTAAGTCCTATCTGTTGAGTCATAGGTTTGAGATGGGTAAGGTAGACAAGACCTTGTTCATTCGCAGGCATGGCAATGACCTTCTACTCGTCCAGATTTATGTGGATGACATCATCTTTGGCGGGTCCTCTCATGCTCTTGTCTCCCAGTTCTCCGATGTCATGAGCTGAAAGTTTGAGATGAGCATGATAGGCGAGTTGAGCTTCTTTCTTAGCTTTCAGATCAAGTAGACTCGGGATGGTACCTTCTTGCATTAGGGCAAGTACACTCAAGACCTCTTGAGACACTTTGATATGAGTGATGGTAAGCAGGTGTCCACTCCTATGGCTTCGTCAGCTTCACTCGATCCAGATGAGGACGGCGAGCCAGTTGATCAGAAGGAGTATCGCAGCATGATTGGCTCCCTCTTGTACCTCACTGCCTCGAGACCAGACATACACTTCTCTGTGTGTCTATGTGCTCAATTTCAGGCTTCTCCTCGCGTATCTCACCGCTAGGTGGTGAAGCGCATCCTTCAGTACCTTCGAGCTACCACTGACTATGGTATCTGGTACTCTTCTTCTTTCTGTCTTTCCCTCAGAGCCTACTCGGATGCAGACTTTACTGGCTGTAGGATAGATAGGAAGAGCACTTCTGGCACCTACCAATTCATTGGCACTTCTCTTGTTTCTTGGTCTTCTAGGAAGCAGTCCGGTGTTGCACAGTCCACCGCAGAAGCCGAGTACGTTGCTGCCGCCAGTTGCTGCAGCCATGTGCTTTGGATGGCTTCGACCTTGCAAGATTGATCGGTAGAAAGATCAATGTTGTGCATACATATAAGTTGATAAGTATGGAATAGTTATTGCAAGATTGACAAACCTGAGGATGATTGGCCTTCAAGGAACTGAGTAGTTCTATATTGTAGCAAACATAGTATCCATAAGTGTTGCCTGGCGGCTGCTGGTGGCACTGCATAAGTGTTCTATATGTTGAGGAAGTACCTTAATGACCCTGATTAAGTTTTGGAGTTGCCCACCTTGGAGGTCTTAGAGGACCTATCCGTCGTGGCACGGCTGGTCCGTATTCTGTAATATTCAAAACATCATCTGCGGCGTCGGATTCTTACTTATGTCAAGGTGTTGTGGTCCCATCAGACCGAGCACAAATCTACAAGGGAGTTGGAATCCCAAATGCACGCAAAGTACCCCGATCTCTTTTCTCCAGGTCCAGTTCCTTGTTCTTCTCCTAGTGATTCTCTCAATTCCGTAAGTTAAATTTCTGAAGTTGTCGATTTGAGGCCGAATCTTTTCTAAGGGGGAGAGCTGTAGCACTCAAGAAAAAAGAGGAATAAATAAATAAAAAGAAAACCGTAATCTAGATATGGCCTTAAAAGAGAGACCTATCTATTCTTTTTCATGCATAGTTTTTTCAGATTCAGGTTCCCATCTCTCTCTCTCTCCCGTTCGATCTGCGCGTGGGCATCCGGCGGCAGCACGTGGTGCGGCGGCACACGTGCCCGCACGCACACGCATGCCATGGCGCGGCGGTGGCGGCGACTGGCTCGGCCAGCAGTGGCACACGCCAGGTGCAGCGGTCGCAGCGGCGAGCGTGGCCGTGGCACGGGCGGCAGCGGCTCGTTGATGGCAGCCAGCGGGTGGCGGCGGCCCAAGGTGCGCAGCCGTACATGCTCGCGCCCACTGTTTTGCCAGCGACGGCGGGTAGAGGCATGGCTGAATGGCCGTTCATGCGGCCAAACGTGGTTTCGCACGGCCGGACAGCTGTTCGCTCGGCCGAACCATGGTTCGCTCAACCAAATGGCTGTTCACACGGCCAACGTGGTTTCGCATGACCGAACGGCATTTCGCATGACCGTGGGGGCTAGCGAACCTGTTTCTGCTCCAGTCAAATTCATCTCCTATTGTTCCTTTATCAAATTCATCTGTATCTGATCGGTTACCTTCATTCCATCCTGTAGGACCGTTTCATGATTACCTATCACCATTATCCTAGTATTGGATTATTGCACTGTATTGATTGCCAGTTGTGTATTGCTTGTAGAATAATATAGATTCTAATGCGCGGTGCTAGTTAGTGTTGTACGCTTGTAGTTGGTATAACGCTTGACTATAAAATTCATGCTTAGTTAGGGATTGAAATAAATGCTTAAATTATGGATAGGATAGTGTATAAATATGTTCAAATCTAAGGTTAACCACTAGTAATATTTTAGCATTGGGCGGCTTATATATATATCTTGCTTCCATGATCCTTTAACTGTTCATTATTTATTGTGAGCCTCAGCTGATTGAGTTGTGGTACATTAATCTGACTAATAATCATTTATCATATAATAAAAATTGTATGATTGATAACCCTTGTGTGACTCCGTTTAGTATCCTCTCTAGGACAGTTCTAGTGCGCTATCGTCAGATCTTTGTTCCCCATCGCTTTGTATCACAAATCATGTCCCTCCAGTCTCAACTGTATCAAACCATTACTCTCATAACTTTACCTTAATTCACCCTCAACTTTCTAATTACATCTTGGATAATTCACTAATAAAAGAAATGACGATTATCTGGTCCGGAATTACCCACATGTAAGGAAGATTTCCACCCACCTGGTAACGTACGGAGGGCTGTACATTCTCGTTACACAGGATATTACACCCCACCGGTGGTT
Source organism: Dendrocalamus latiflorus (assembly GCA_017311315.1). Lineage (NCBI taxonomy): Eukaryota > Viridiplantae > Streptophyta > Magnoliopsida > Poales > Poaceae > Dendrocalamus > Dendrocalamus latiflorus. The sequence continues at coordinate 28,939,492 of CM029639.1, read as the reverse complement.
ATACGTCGAGGACAAGGATGTGCCTGACTATTCTTGTATAACCGGGTATGTGGGATGTGATCGCTGACGCCTTTGCTATAACTTGTCAAATAACAATTATCTTTAATTACACAGTTTCTACGATATCTGTCTCCAATCTATATCAGTGTTTCAGATAACTTACGTTCGTTGCCTTTAATCTGTGTCAATTACTTGCTTATATTGCTTGCCCCTTATTTATCTTGATTGCATTACCTGTTTTTACTCATTGTGTTGCGACCATTGTTGGGTATTTGCTGAGATTTCCAAATATCACGTTTGCTCTTTTCTTTCTCAGGTAAAAGGCTAGTGGTGTGATAGCAATATGCATGGGTGGGAGCACTCGAGTTTCAGCACTGTGGCTTGCCACTACTTTTGCCATTTTATTTTATTCTTCATTTGATTAGAAGTGGACTGGTCCCACGTTCCAAACATTTATTTCAGCTTCCGTTGATTATCTAAATAAAGTATGTTTAAGGTTTTAATTTTCTTATGATTTTTCTTATTGCTTTTATTATTTCCTCTTTACTTTGACGATGATGATTCATAGTAGTATCCTAGTTTGGCTATATGTGGGGTAGGCACATTTGCCCCAGCGCTTAGCAGTATGGCACCTGCATTATTATGTTGTGTAGTTATATGTTAAAGATTACCTAGTATCTACCGTTCTGCCGGATTTAGCATGCCCTCGGCTTCCCTGACTCTAGAACCTATGTTTATCGAACGTTAATCGGCTGTGTGTTTTCAAGTTTGTGCTATGTCCTATACTGTTAGAATCCTAATGTTGCAATGTGTGTCTTGTTCAACCTGCTTCTTTGTTTTGCTATCAGGTGCTTCTTTCAGGACACATTGTTTTTAGCACATACCATGTGTGAATATGGCCGCTTTATATTTCAATCCTGTGCTTGCTGATTGCTTCTGTCGAGCACTATCTTGTGCCCGGACGGCATGGTAAAGGCAGGACCAAGATAACTTACATTAGTCACAGGACAGAGCGTTAACCGCAACAGAGCCTCACGGTCAGAAGTCATGGGATCACGTACGGTCACGGCCGCCCGGGCCGAATCATTTTGCATCTCACGACAGAGCAATTGGTTGGGTCGGACCGCGGAGGCGAATGTGTCTTTTCGCGCGGTATAGCATGAATTATCTTTTTTATGAATTACCGGTAGTTTTGTGAAATATACTCTTTACTAATTGGATTTTCATCTAGCATAAGTTCGACCGGGAGCATGAAAATTCATGGATCACAGCACTTTCAGCACATACACACGTACCCACCCAGTGAAATCAAGATTAGACTCGATCAACTACTTTGCCCACATCTTTGCGAAGGCAGCAGAATCCTCTCAGTTCTGAAACCTACACAAAAGAAGCAACGGAGACCAAACCAGCTAGCTGCTCTCCAATGGGGGAAAAAAAGAAGTAACTGAAACGTACAAACTGAATTAGTAAACACACCCTGCTAATTCCTAATCAATTTTGCTGCTGGTCAAAATTGTGTCAAATTCAACTTAATTGTATATACATAGCACAAATACACATACTAGTAAAGGTACAGTCGGATGTACAGCCGGGATCGAAGGTCGAAGCTAGCTACTTCAACTTGAAGAGCCTACACCTCTGCCATCCACACTCGGCCGGTTCCTTCCAGCCGTGATCGATCTTCTGCGTGTTGGCCTAGTTTAATGGTTACGATCACTCCAGGTTCTCAGTAGTTATAAATAGTTTATGACCGCTTTACTCATATGTTGTTTATGATCGTGTCTACCGAATCTACATGGTTCAGTCATGTTGTGAGTTACGATTATGTTGTAAGTTACAACCACTCCTTGATGTTACGACCAGCACGTCCTCGTAACGACTACGCCTTCGCTGTTATGTACGTGCTCGTAGACTTCGACCACAAACACCTCCACTCGTACCTTTAGACTGTAAACACTAGCGCCTTCGACCATGACCACTCAGCAACAACACAAAAAATAAGTTGAGAGCATAAATCAATATTTCGGGGCCCCAAAGCACTCCGCTTTTCTGTATTTCTTCTTTCCCTCTAGATCACATATAATCACTCTTTCTCAATCTCTTCTGATCATTAGCTTTTCTTCTCGACTCTTCTTTACAAGTCTACCTCTCTTTACTTATATACTCAGTATATTGATTAAGACATGGAGATAACTAAGACACAGAGACGAATTCGTCTCATACAACCACATGAACTCGTACATGTATACGAACTCGACTCGTCTGAGTAGCAAAGAAAACGAGATTAGTTTCAACCCTGCGGCCGGATGGATCTTGCCATCCTCGCCGTTTCCGCTGCTCGCCTGGCCCTACTGAAAATCTGAAGTCACCAGAAAATCAGATCAGCTCGGCAGCCGCAGGTAGATGCTTTGTGACTTGTCACTGACGAAGTCTTTACTCTTTAGTATGAAGAGTATACGTACGGCTACTTGTTTGTTGGACTAGTTGTGAGACGGGTTTGCGTGGGACCCTGGCACCCGCCGGCCGAGGCTGGCACCCGCCCGCCTGAACGGTGTCGTCGTCCGCCCGTCGCCGATGTCCATATCTTGCTGTGCTTTCGACGACGGCGACGACGTTTCCGGCGACGTCCGGGGCGCGGTTAGCAGCAGCTTCCTGGAGGAGTACCTCCCCGTCGTCGTCGCCGCCGCCGCACTGGCTCGCACCACTGATGAAGAGCTCGGAAGAAGAAGCATCAAGACTAGTAGGAGATTTGCACACTGTAACGATCGGAATCTGGCCATTGTAGCTGACTACTGTGAGTGATCGATCGATCCACTTGGGGGGGGGGGGGGGGGGGTGTAAGCGAGCACGGAATGGTGGTGGTTAAAGGGGAGGTTTGTTCTCGGGAGAAGGATCGATGATATTTGGGCTTATGGTCGGGTCTGGATCCGAGTTTAATTGGCAGTTGGCAGGTTTGCAAGTTTAACTGTGTAACTGTAGGTTGTTAAGTGTAGTGTCAACTGGATAGAAGTTATTTATGGAGCCTGTTCACATGTAATTCAACTGGCGCCGATCTCTGGCCATGTGCAACAGCCGCACCTGGCTGTCCGGAAGCATAGTCGAGTAAAATTGTACCGGTCAAATTAAATATTCAAAGAGTAAAATGTATCATAGTTATAATAATTTGTAAGATGAGTACAAGTATATCATATAACTGTAAATTTACTCATTTATGTTACTAATTTTATTTAAGTGAAACAACACTGCTACAGACAGCCCTATCACAGACGGTTCGGAACCGTCATCACAGACGGTTCCTGAACCGTCAGTGTTTAGGTGTCAGTGATAGTTGGTGATTATCACAGACGGTTCCCGAGCCGTCTATGATAAAAACATTACAGACGGTCTTGATTACTAACCGTCTGTGATAGGCGGGTATCACAGACGGTTTTTTATAAACAACCGTCGGTGATACTCACCTATCACAGACGGTTAGCAATCAAGACCGTCTGTGATATACAGAATATCACAGACGGTTTGTAATACAAACCGTCTGTGATATTGTGTATATCACAGACGGTCTTGATTACTAACCGTCTGTGATAGGCGAGTATCACCGACGGTTGTTTATAAAAAACCGTCTGTGATACTCGCCTATCACAGACGGTTAGTAATCAAGACCGTCTGTGATATGCACAATATCACAGACGGTTTGTATTACTAACCGTCTGTGATATTGTGTATATCACAGACGGTCAGTAGTAAAGCCGTCTGTGATAGCAGTCACACCACATACGGCACTCTTTGAAACCGTCTGTGATATGGTATCACAGACGGTTTTTAACAATGAACCGTCTGTGATACCAAGTGCATCATCCATCTTATATGCTGTTTCTTGGCTAGCCTCAGGATATGCTAGCCATGCCCTCTGAAAGCAAGCAGATTACAGATAAATGACAGATATAAGTTAATTGCAACTCATAGTAAATTACAACAAAATTCGATACACAGATGAATGTAACAATATCACATATATAGAATGAAAATTGTTACACAAAATCTGACAAATGTATTCAATTGAAGGAATTGTTTGATTTGTACAGTTGAATCCAATGTTTCAACATCTAATTATCATCATCGCCGGCGTGGAACTCTCCCCTCTTATTTATGACCTCTGCTAGTAAGAATTGGGAGATAATTGCACGAATATCGACGAGATTGTCAAGATCATATGCACTTCCGTCGAAGTTCACCCGCTGTCGCTAGGAGCAATGTTAAGTCATTAATTAGCATGTGTGTGTAATATAATCAGAAAATAATAATTATTGGAAGGACCTGACAAACCTCTGGATCATTGATCTTAGTACCCATGATTTCCATCATATGGCGGCAAACGTAGAATCCACATACGTTGCCCTGTAGCTGCTGGTGGCACTGCAAAAATAGAATTACATACATCGGTATTGTCAATTCTAGAGGCATTATTACAAAGTATGATATAGGATTATTGTGTTGTAGCGGGTACCGAAAATCGCGTGTTGTGTCGTAGCGTGTCACTGGATTTGTCGTGTGTTCCTCCTTGGGCAACATATTCGGCAAACGCCCTACGTGATTCAAAAAACTTAGCCTCGGCCGTGGCAAACAAAAGAAATATTACAATAGAGTTATGTATGGAGGAAATGAGTTTACCTGTTAAGTACTTCTTGCACACGACTGAAGTCGTGGTTGCTCCTAAGGAGGGAATCAAGGTATATTACCTTGCTCCACTTTGGTACAATCACAATCAAAATCCAGTGATTCCTAGTCATATGTGTCGCCACAGTGATTAATCCTAAGTTCATGCTGCATGTAAAGTACAAATGAAACATATGTGTGGCAACTAGTGAAGCACTTACCCTTGGTTGAAGGGTACAATGACGTACTCCTTGTCGATGTGAGCAATCAATCCCCTCGTTATGTAACCTTCCACGAAGGATGCATCTGCGTTGATAGATTGCTCGGAGACCAAGTGAGGGTCGAGGAAACCCACCGGTTGTCGCGATTTCCGGGCTTGTTGGATCATGTATCTATACATAAAGAAAGAGTAATGACATTTATCTGTATAACGTGAATGTAGAACTTCATTGTACAGTACACTTACAGTGTCCAGCATCGTAGAAGTGAGGCGTCGAGTTCGTCGAGATTGAATAGTAAGAATAAATCTTCGAATGTCACGACGATGTAGCCCAAGTCATGGAGGAAATGCGTCTCGTTATATTTCACAGTGAATGCACTCTGCCGGTTTGGCTTCATGTTGGACTTCTCCATGTACCAGGCATGCAATGTATTGCAAATCATACCAAGTTGGCGTAATTGTGAATCGGGCACCAATGACACTCCTAGAATAAACTTCCATGGCACGGGACCCGGCTTAATTTTCTTCGCATGAGCCTTAGAGGCCTTGGAGCCTCGCTTATGATATGTTCTCGGTGGCGTCTCGGCGGGAGCCGATGCAACAGACTTTACTGGATTTGGAGGTGGAGGTGGAGCCACCGGAGCCGATGTGCCAGGTCCAGGGCGACGTCCCTCTTGGGCCACTGGATGTGAAGATTGTGGCACGGACATGTCGAGGACGATGTCCCTCTTGGGCCACTGAACGAATGTGTGGACGGCATACCCTAATGTCTTAATCTCTTCGTTTGGGGGCTTCTCAAGAGGAACGGACTTAAAAATATCATTAATCATGTCCACCTGGACCTTTATGAAACCGGTGTCTACTTGTACACCATGCACCAGCGTCCCTGGCAGCAATGGATACACCATGCCGCGCCCAGCGTCAACGGGAATAGAGCCAACAAGCCTGACTCTGAGGCTGCAAGGGATGGGCTCCTACATAACGATACAAGAGCTGAGTTAAGGCGTCCACCAGAGAGATCTATGTACCATTCTAAAGAGGTACATTACCTGAATGTCATCAATACGTAAGTGGTCGTCGCTATGTTCAGAAATTGGTGTGGACGCGCAGCTACTGCGATGTTGAGGGGGACTGGGTACCGCAGTACTAGGAGTGGGTTGCGAATGGTTGCGGACTTGTCTCAGTTCTTCCCGCAACGAATCTATCTCTCCTCGAAGTGAGGCAGTTTGCTCTTGAAGTGAGGCAGATAGTTGTTCCTCAAGTTGAGCACGAAGCTCCTGTTTTATTTGTTCGTTGCGGTACGCCTTGGATCTCTTCCTACTCCTATATGTCTCGGAGTAATCTGGAAATCCTTGCCTCCAAGGTACATAAACCCCCATGCCTCGTGTGCGACCTGGGTGCTCCTTGTTTCCCAAGGCCTGTGATAGTAAATCTATCTCCCTATATTCTTCAAAGGAGCCACGAGAAGATTCGGTAGTCAATGATTGCTGCAAGAGGCAATTAATCATGTTATTTTTGAACCTATGAAGTTCAAGAGGTGTTAACAACTATGTTGTTTAACATATTTTACCATGCGTTGGGACACTTCCTCATCTGCGGGGTTTTTGAAAGAGACACCCGAAGATGTGGTTGATGACCTCGCTCTTAACCAGTTTCGAGCGCGCTCGTTTGCGATCCCGGCAAATGGCGGAGAGGCCTCCGATCGGATTGCGACCTCATCCTGCATCCTCCATTGCGGGATTTTATCCGCGTACCCAGCAGTGCCGAGTCTGTGAGGGTGCGTGTTTTGTGACTGGAGATCCTTGTGCGCCGCACTTTGTTGTACAAATTCAGGCGTCGTCTTCATCTGCACAAAGGCCTCCCATGTTTCCGGCGACACGAAAGGATACTTCGTGAAGGGCATGACATCCTCGGCCACGTACTTCGTCACAAGAATGCTCTTAAAATTCTTCCATGCTTTTCCCATCGCGAGGAGCGCCTGCCGTTGCACGAGTCCCTGTGCTTCTGCTGGGAACTCGAACGAATTTGTAAGTTCCTCCCATAGCTGATTTTTGTGATCCTTTGTCAAATCTTTCCAGCTTGCTATGGTGATGGGGACCCGTTGCCTTCCAATTATCCCGCAGGTAGTCCGAAATGATGACGCTGCTTTCGACGGTTTCAGAGGGACCCCATTCGGAGAGACCACCGTGATGGTCATTCGGGCCTCTGGCCATTTCGATACTCCTCGGCCACGTTTAGATTTCGCAGTCTTGGGAGCGTGAGACCCAGATGACGACGACGAAGACTGTGTGGACGTCATCTCTCTTCTAAGAAAAAACTAACTGAAGTGAGCTATGGACCCAGCTTGTCAAAGTTCTATGAATCAAGTGACACAAACCAGTGCATCAAGTTCATTGAACAAGATACACTGGAGTGTGTCACTTGCTTTATGCTCTTTGACAAAGTTCTAACGATTAACTAATTGCAGTGAGCTATGGGCCTTCTAAATAGACCTTGCAGCTAACAAGTGCAGCATATATTATTGTTACAAGGTTCTATGAAGTGCCTACAGTGAGCTAAACACCTGCAGCATATATTATATGCTACATAAAATACATGTGAAGCATATATCATAAAGCTAACATGTTGAGCATATAACATGTGAAGCATATAACATAAAATTCATATGAAGCATATAACATAAAATTCATGTGAAGCATATAACATAAAATTCATGTGAAGCATATAACATGTGAAGCATATAACATAAAATTCATGTGGAGCATATAACATAAAATTCATGTGAAGCATATAACATGTGAAGCATATAACATAAAATTCATGTGAAGCATATAACATAAAATAAGCGGCGTCGGGAGTGACCGGCGGCGTCGGGAGGGAGCGGCGTCGGGAAGGAGCGGCGGCATTGGGAGGGAGCGGCGTCGGGAGGGATCGGCGGCGTCGGGAGGGAGCGGCGTCGGGAGGGACCGGCGTCGGGAGGGAACGGCGGCGTCGGAGCGGCGGCGTCGGGAGGGAGCGGCGTCGGGAGGGACTGGCGCCGTCGGGAGGGAGCGGCGGCGTCGGGAGGGAGCAAAACCTAGCTAGCAGGGGCGCTGCAGGGTGGAGACAAGAGACTGCGCCAGAGCGGACTCCGCAGACCTAGCTGCGGGTATTTAAAGATGAGCTATCACAGATGGTTCTATCAATATAACCGCCTGTGATATGCACTTATCACAGACGGTTCTATCAATATAACCGTCTGTGATATCAATATTATCACAGACGGTTCTATATATATAACCGTCTGTGATATTTATATTATCACAGACGGTTATATCTATAGAACCGTCTGTGATATTTTATCACAGACGGTTTCTTTTGATAAACCGCCTGTGATATTTCACTATAAATACCGGTAGCTAGCTAGGTTCCTATGTCATTTTACAATTACAATGGAACATAGATACATTTATGAAAAACGCAAGCATAACCATAGATATAACTATTTCTTAGTTCCTTAGTCATTTTACAATTACAATGGAACATACATACATTTATGAAAAACACAAGCATAACCAATATCATTTATTACACTTTGGCTATATCATTTTAAATAAAGCCCTTCACGATGATCGACACGCATATAGCTTGGTTCATCGCCTTGTTCTTCCTCGAGCCTGATGCCTTGTCCGAATGGAGGCAAATCATCAAATTGATTGTACTCTTCCTCATCCACAACATTCTCAACCCCGACAATCCTTCTTTTTCCCTGAAGAACTACATGGCGCTTCTTATTTGCCGGGTCGGTTACATAAAATACTTGAATAACTTGCCTCGCGAGTACAAATGGTTCATCTTTGTATCCTACACATTCGAGGTCCACGGTAGTGACGCCGTACTTGTCAACCTTTACACCCCGTGGAAGTTGGACCCAACGGCACCGAAATAGAGGAATTTTGAAAATTACGTAGTCAAGCTCCCAAATCTCCTCTACAAGCCCGTAGTACGAGCTTGGGCCAGCGGTACTGCCGTGCGCATCATAGGCATCTATGCGGACACCTGAGTTCTGCACTGTGCTCTTTCTATCTTGATCTGTTGTATAAAATGTGTAGCTATTAATGTCGTATGCTTGCCATGTCACAATTGTAAATTTTGGCCCTTTTGCCAACCATTGTAGTGTTTCACTTGACGACCTCCTAGTCAATTGCGCCTTGAATCATTCGTTGAACTGACGGTTGTGTTGTCTCGTGGTCCAAACTTCTTACTGGCCTGCATTCTCCTGACGTAGCATGTCCTTGTGCTCTTCAATATATGGGGTCACTTCAGTCATGTGTTGTAAAACCATGAAATGGGCTTGAGTATACGTATTTTGATCCGGAGTTATTGCTTTCCTCCCGATAGTCCCGATACCCTCTAGCCTCCCCTCGTGACGAGATAGAGGTACACCTATCGGCTCTACCTGAGCCATGTAGCCGATGCAGAATTCAATGACCTCTTCTGTTGTATAACCTTCGATGATGCTACCCTACGGTCGAGATCGATTGCGTACATAGGATTTCAAAATTCCCATGTACCTCTCGAAAGGGTACATATGACGTAGAAATACGGGGCCACATATTTTTATCTCTTTCACAACGTGGACAATGCGATGGACCATGATATCAAAAAATGATGGAGGGAAATACATCTCTAGATGACATAGAGTTGTCACCACCTCGGTTTGCAGAGCATCTAGTCCATCCGGATCAATGACCTTCTGAGCAATTGCGTTGAAGAAATAACATAGCCTTATGATTGTCACTCGAACCTTGTTCGGCAAAATACTTCTAATTGCAACAGGTAGCATTTGAGTCATTAGCACATGACAGTCGTGAGACTTCATGCCAATTAATTTCAAATGTTCCATGGAAACAAGTTTCTTCATGCTTGTCGAGTGACCGGATGGAACTTTCACACCATTTAAGGACTGGCACAATTCAGTTCTCTCGGACTTAGACAGAGTGTAACATGCTGGGGGAAGGTACGTCTGGCTTTTATCGGTCTCTATCGGTGCTAACTCGGTCCTGATGTTCATAGCGACCAAGTCACGCCTTGCGTTAACACCATCCTTTGTTTTGTCAGGAATGTTCAGTAAGAGACCAATCAAACTGTCACATACATTCTTCTCTACGTGCATGACATCGATGCAATTGCGAACTTCTAAGTGCTCCCAATAAGGCAAGTCCCAAAATATTGACCTCTTTTTCCACATGTTCTTCCTCAATTTACGTCCCTTTCCAAACACAACATTTATATCCTTGACCATATCATACACCTCTTTCCCGCTAAAAGGTCTTGGTACTGAGTCATCCTCTTTTTTTCCGTCAAATTGTTTCTTCATCTTGCGGTATGGGTGATACTTTGGAAGGAACCTACGGTGACGCATGTACACAGTTTTTCGGGAGTTGTTCAACCACACACTCTCCGTATAATCTAAGCAGTGCAGACACGCTTTGGCTCCTTTTATACTAAACCCTGACAGGTTACCAAGGGCAGAAAAATCATTAATGGTGCAGAACAACATGGCCCGTAGAGTGAAGTTCTCTCGTTTGTCCGCATCCCATACATGTACCCCTTCATTCCACAGTGTTGCAAGATCTTCCACCAATGGGGCTAGGAACACATCAATATCGTTGCCAGGTTGCTTCGGCCCTTGGATAAGTAGTGACATCAAAATATATTTCCGCTTCATACACAGCCAAGGAGGAAGGTTGTACATGCACAGAGTCACGGGCCAGGTGCTATGTCGACTGCTCATGTTACCAAAAGAATTCATTCCATCTGTACTCAACCCAAACCTTATATTTCTCGGTTCCACACCGAAATCTACAAACATCCTATCGATGTTCCTCCACTGGGCAGAATCAGCAACATGTCTTATCATTCCGTCTTTCTTACGCTGCTCGCAGTGCCAACGCATCAATCTTGCATCCTTGCGGTTTGCAAATAAACGCTTCAAACGGGGGATTACAGGAAGATACCACATCACCTTAGCAGGAGGTCCTTGCTTCACCTCGATGCCCTTCCCATCATCAGAGTCATTTTTACGTTTGTATCGGGATGCTTTGCACACCGGACAAACATGTAAGCTAGCATACTCTTTACGGTACAGGATACAATCATTCCGACATGCATGTATTCTTTCTACTTCCATTCCTAATGGACAAAGAATCTTCTTGGCTTGGTAGGTGGTTCTCGACAACACATTTCCCGTTGGAAGCATGTCCACTAGGAGACCTAATAATGCCGTGAAACTCTTGTCGGACCAACCATTGCTTGCCTTCAATTTTAGCAGTTCTAGAACTGATGACAACCTCGTGTATTGCGGCTTGCAGCCCGGGAACAAAGGTTTCTCCGAGTCCTCCATCAAGCCCTCGAATTTACCAAACTCTCTCTCACTATAGTTCCCTTCTGCATCACGTAACATCTGATCCAGATTATCATCCTGCGACCTATCCTCATGATCCAGATTGTCATCCTGCGACCTATCCTCATGATCCAGATTGTCATCCTGCGACCTATCCTCATGATCCAGATTGTCATCCTGCGACCTTTCCTCATGATCGAAAGAACAGTCCACAACTGGCATATCGTTGCCTCCCTCGACTATGTCATAACTACCTTCTTGTGTACTCTTCTCTTCACCGTGACTGGTCCAACATTTGTACCCTTTTCTGAAACCCCTTCGAATCAAGTGAGCTTCAATCTGCGCTGAGTTGCTAAACATCTTGAGATTATCACAATCAATACATGGGCAATACATATATTTCATCCCCTTCTTCAACATATCCAGCTCGGCCGCCCTTCTAAAGGCAGACACGCCAGTAATGTACTCTTCACTCACACGGTTCTCAATATACATCCAGCTTCAGTCCATCTACGCTACACAAGTGAAAAATGGGTGTCAAAAATGATTATTACCTCTACTACTAACCTCTGATCAGATCACTAAGAATGTTAAGTAATTGAATACTAATCTCTGATCAGATCACTAAGAATGTTAAGTAATTGAGTATGCTAACCTCTGATCAGATCAATAAGAAGACGGTGATATTTTTTCACCCCCAACTCCCTAAAGCCGGCCGCCTTGCTCCACCGATGCAGCGCAATGAAGACAGATCGGTGTCGACATCCTTCAAGCAAGTACGCCAAGTAATTAATACTACGCAGAATATCACAAACGGTTCCAACTACAAACGGTCTGTGATTTCTGCCTATCATAGACGGTTCGCATCAATAACCGTCTGTGATAGTCTCATTATCACAGACGGTTCGGAACACGAACCGTCTGTGATGTACATAATATCACAGACGGTTCTAAATATCAACCGTCTGTGATTTATGCGTATCACAGACGGTTTGTGTATAGAACCGTCTGTGATAGTCCTTCACAGACGGTTTACATTACAAACCGTCTGTGATAGTTACACGGGGATGAACTGTTTCGTCAGGGCATGACTGCCAACTCGAAGCATATATAGCATAGCATTCGAGGCACATCCAAGGCCTGCTGCTGTGTCTTGAGGAATGCCAAGAGCTGGTCTTCAGATGTGGCTGCCACATCTGAAGACCAGTGTGGCTGCCACATCTGAAGACCAGCTCTTGGCATTCCTCAAGACACAACTGCAGGCCTCGGATGTGCCTCGAATGCTATGCTATATATGCTTCGAGTTGGCAGTCATGCCCTGACGAAACAGTTCATCTTTCCCGACAAAATTCAAGGCAATTTTATTACAATAGTGCAAAGAAAAGACATTTCAAGATTCTTGGTTGAGCTGGTCGAGGAACATGCAAATACAGAGGCAAGCACAAAAACTCAACAACACATTCAGATCGATCTATTACAGGATAACAAGCTAACAAACCCTTCGTGGCACGACGGTTCACACTAAACAAGACACACTTACGGCAAGAGTGTGTTGTTTAGTATGAACCGGTCGTGCCGCGATGGAGGTGCTAGCTCACAGCGGAGGGGAGATGCATGCAGGAAGCTAGCTAGTGGATGGACTCACGCGTGACTAGTACCGGTGGAAAGGTTGATGGGGAGTTATTAATAAGGGCCTGGCCGTGGGAGGAACTGGTGCCAGCCATTCGATGTGGAGAGAATAGACGGGTGAGATCGAAATCCTGTGTATACGCCAATTATTGGTGACATGTGATTATTACACACCAATTATCAGTGACATGGGATTATTACAGACGGTTCTTATTGGTGACCCGTCTGTGTTATCTCGATTGGTATAGACGGTTCGTATTAAGAACCGTCTGTGAAAGTTCACAGACGGTTAGTAACCGTCTATGAAAATATCACAGACGGTTGCCAGTAAAACCGTCTATCATAACGCTTCGCGCATGTTTCTATTGCCAGAACGCTTCGCGCGTGTTTCGATTGCCAGAACGCTTCGTGTTTCGATTGCCAGAACGCTTCGGGTTTCGATCGACTAATTAACGTCTCTCGATCATTATACGAAGCATCTATATCATTAATGTTTGGGTATACGAACCGTCTGTGCTAAAGGTTAAATATGCGCGCCTAATCCAGGTCTCTTCTACGTACGTACAATATGGCGCCTTCTACTATTCTTGTGATCATCTCCTTCCTCTCATCTGTTCATCACGAATTGTTCGGCCGGAACCTTACACAGGCGGCCAGCAATTTGCATCTGGAGCAGCTTCTCCGCACCCGCCCTGCTCTCCTTCCCCGACTTTCTTGCATCCGTCAGCTTGACCTGATCCTCCGCCGTCGACGGAGGCGTCTCGCTGCCGCTCAAGAAAGGGAAACAGCTCTCACCCTGGTTCTTCTCCACAATGTGCGCAATGCGGAAGAAGCTCTACTCGCATTGCACAGACTGATGGATAGCCTTGCCGCTCATGCAGAAACGGCAGATTGTGAGGAATGTTTTAATGCTATCCTGTACGACATGATGGATGCTGCTGATCATTTGCCCAGGCTGCACGAGGAAGTGCAGAGGACAAGGGCAATCTTAACAGCGTTCGAGATTTTAGCGGCTGATCCTCCAAGTCCCAAAGTCGAAGAAGAAGCGTACGAAGCCCAAAAGATTACAATCTGGGAAACTCTTTACCTGTGCGACTTATGTAATGAATTTCCCTCTAATTGAAATTAATAAATTTGCCTTTAATTTGTGACCTCTTGTCTCAGTAGTTCTGTAGTTAAGTTATTAGAAGCAATGTGTACTTATATATTAACCTCTGATCTAGAATATGACAGACAAAGGGACATCACAGCCGGTTCTTGTAAAAAACCGTCTGTGAACATTCCCAGACGGTTCTTAACAACAATCGGCTGTGATAGTCTACACAACATAGACGGTTTTTAATAAAAAACCGTCTGTGATAATTTCAGATTATCACAGACGGTTTTTTATTTTAAACCGCCTGTGATACTAAAGTATCACAGACGGTTCATTGGTAAGGACCGTCTGTGATACTCGACCACTAACACAGACGGTGTCCAAATTAAAACCGTTTGTGTTAGTGTCAATCACAGACGGTTTTGTCAAACCGTCTGTGATGTAGCCGTCTAGTATAGCCTCTTTTGTAGTAGTGCAACGAGGTACAAAATAAGACGTTATGACATATTTAGCGTTGGTATGATGCTAGCTATTCTTTCAACGTACGTAAGGTCATGTGTGGTAGGATTGGTACGGAAAAATTATAAAGAGACTTCCAGTGTTTATCCTCTATATTAGTTAGGCCTCACCCATCACATATTCTCACGACGGACACTCCGAGGACGCTGCGTTTTTTCTGCTCGGGTGGTCAAGTGGATCATGTGACGCATCTTTGACCCGCCATTGAGAAGCTTCGGCTATGAGAACGGCATGCACGCAGCGATCCAGATTTCTGCAACACCTGCCTGCACTAGTGCACTAGTATTAGATTATAACAGTTTGTTGGCAGGCTCATGCAAACACGTGATGGGACACATGATTGATGTTAGTTGTGGTCGATCGGAACCCGAAGTTCCTGCCGCGCCGGTGGCCGGACGGGAACGGCTCAGGTGCAGGGGCCCCTGCACTTAGCGCCGTGCAGGGGTGCCCAGCTCCTGACACGTGTCACCTAAAAAATCAAAAAAATTCCGAAAAATTCAAAAAAATACTTAAAAATCCGAAAAATTCAAAAACATACTTTTTGTAAAATACTTTTTATTATAAAGTATTTTTAAGTACTTAAAAAATATTTTTTAATAAAAGTAAAAAATCAAAAATAAACTTAAGTACTCACAAAAATACTTTTCATACACAAAAATACTTTTTTAGAATTTTTCAGAATTTTTTAAGTATTTTTTTGAATTTTTCGGAATTTTTTTGATTTTTTGGGGGACACGTGTCAGGAGCTGGGCACCCCTGCACGGCGCTAAGTGCAGGGGCCCCTGCACCTGAGCCGTTCCCCGGGCGGACCAACCCTCTCCTCGGGATCGCCGCGCCGCATCTTGATCCGTGCGCCGTTTCTGCTTTTTGCTGCTTCCCATGCATCTACTGCGGCAGTGCGGCTCCAATGGTTTGTCCTTTCCTCCTTTGTAGACGCTAAGAGACTGCCGGCGTACGTTTATCCGATGAAAACTGCGAACCGGTAAAAATTCCGTGAAAATCAAACTCGGAAATTTTGAAATAACCGGTAATAAGTATTAAGGCACCGCTTATTTCGGTTTGAACTTCTGGCTTCTGGCTTATTTTTCACTATTTTAAAAGTTCGTTTTTCTAACTTTTCAGCTTTTTTGTCGGTTTTTCCTGTATTTATTTGCGTTGTCCGTGATAGACTAACTTATTTTTTTATTTTTTATTTTTTTAATTTTAGTTACACCAAATAAGTCACCATCAGTTATAGTATAATTTCAGCCAACTATAGTAAATTTTAGCCATAAATCATCTTATTTCAACCAAATGAGAAGCCATTATTTTATTCTTAAAGGCTATAAATTACCACGTTAATCGAAGAAAAATCTATGTTGTTTATTGGAATAAAGGCTATAAATTACCACGTTAATCGAAGAAAAATCTATGTTGTTTATTGGAATAGGTCTAAATTACAACAATATAGAATAATAAATGTATATTGAAGCTATTAAAGTAGTATGGCAAATACAGTTGTATTTTCATTCATAGGGAATTTGGCTAGTTTTTTTTTTAAATGGTACGCAAGGGAGAGTATGTTCTATATCTTTGGCAAATTTCAAGATCTAACTCAATCGTATTTGTGAGATGCAAAAGTATTTATCTTCTTTCGTATCTCATAAATGTGATTGGGTTTGTTTATGAAAGTATGTAAATATATATAACATATCCCCTCCTATATCTAATATTTTTTAGATTTTTTGAAACTTATAGATTAGGTTAAAATTACTCACTCCGTTCAGAACTGTATAATGTTTTATAATTTGAGTGGTCAAACTTCCTTAATTTTAACCGCTAATATGCACAAAACTATTTAGATTAATAATTTAAAAATTGTACCATTAGATTGGTTATGAGGAGTACTTTTTGAATATAATATTTTTATATGGTAACTTATATATTACTATGAAAATTCGTGATTAAGTTATTTATTGGAGACAGTGTCTTGTCCAAGTTAAGCGTCATACATTCTTTAGAAAAGGAGTAGATATTTTCGCCGTCCTCATTTTACGCCTAGTGGTGCCTAACGTTGCCTTGTACTGGTGTTCCGGCGAGCTTTGTCGCCTTGGTTCCTTCTGCGATCCATGTAAGGACCTGATACCGATAGCTCTCGATCTTCCATACCCCTCTACCTCCCCTCTCGGATCTAGCTTCCCCTGGATCTATCTCGTCATCAATGTCGCCCACCAAAGAACACAATCGTGCATGGTTAAAGGTCCCCCTAATCGGATGACAAAAATGGTGAGAGTTTTAGCTCTAGGTTAATCGTTGGCGACGCCCTGAGCCGCCGGCGCTGACCCAGTTCAAACCGTGTGCCTACACCCTCAATCTCTAGTTGCTCTGCGAGACAAGGAGACCCCTCCAGTCCTCTCTCAACCATTCATCTCCATTGGTTACACACCGCAGTCGCTAGATCCAGGTTCCACTAGTGTAGAATAACAGAACGCCAACGAGATGCCTCTTGACTTTCGTCATCTCCTTCTGCGACTTCTGCGACAAAAATGGGGAGATTTTTTTTCTCAATTACCAATGTATACTATTTCTCTTCGTTCAGGGTCTCAATCTTAAAATGTGAGTACTTGATTCAACCACCCCATCTGCAAATGGTAATTAAAGTTTAATCAAGGGGGTCACTCGCGTGATCGGAACACATGATCCTGTGGTCGGACCCGGGGTTTGTGCTGCATGCGCCAGTGGACGAATGCGGACCAACCTATTCCTCTGGATTGGCATGCGGCATCTTGACCAGGGGTATGTACATAGAGAGTTTTTATCATCCTTAAAAAGTACTATAAGGTACTAGTATGATAAAAGGGTGATCGGTTGGGCTTCAGCTTTTAGCTTCTGACTTATTTTTCACTATTCATAAATTTTATCTTTATCTGAACTTTTGGCTTTTTGTTGAGCTTTTGGTTTATTTTATCTGAACTCTTATGTATATTATGACACCCCATGTCATTATTTTTATAATATAACACCGGGCAACGAATTATTATTTCCTAAGTCCAACGTCTTATAGAATAGTAAGCTTTACCAGAGTTATATAGCAAAACAATAACTAGAGACTGTGATTTTATTACAACAGTTAGCCACGCAGGGCTAAGAACATTAGTACAAATACTAGGTACAAAAGGAACATACAGGTTATTTATATACCATATCTCTCGACGACGAGGCACTATACGTCACCTAATCATCCCAACTGCCGAATATGGCATCCACCATGCCCTGGCCCTCAGCATGATCTCTCTCGTCCCAGGCAGCATCCGTAAGACCTAGATACCCTACGTCTCACTCAGGATATTCCCCGGTCGGACTGGGATATAACAAAATAATTTAATAGCAAGGTTAAGAGAACGTACTCAGCAAACATTAATAGCAATAATTGCAATTGTCTGTCATCTCTTTATCATCGATTCATTTTCTATCTCTTTTTTCTTCATAAAATAGATTATCAAATTAAAGTAAAATTTTGTAAGTTTTAGTATTTCAAATACTACTAGTCACCCAGGTGAAGCGAAAGACCCCCAGTGGTCTCCGTAGCGTTCAAACAGGAGACAGGTATGAATTTGTTATTTATTAAGCACTGCGTAGGCCTGTGTCACTTTACCCATAGCTACTTTGAGCTCTTTAAAACTGGATCTTCCGCATTTCCTTAGATGTAGTGCCAAGTTCAGAGGAAAGAATGCTTTACCTAGTTTCGTTATTATATCTCCACCCAACTAATAATAGTCAGTAGCCTGAGACGGTTTCTTACCCTCACTCGACACCTCACCCAACTATGAAGTAGTCGTTGGTTGGGGCAATCTAACCCTCACCCAACACTCTACTACACTAATATATGCGTCCAGCCTCGTCACTTCCGAGCTCTATACCAGTTCTGGTTGTGCCTACTTTGGATCCACCACTTTTGGGCTCTATACCAGTTATGGTTTCCTCCACCTAGTTATACTACTTACCCATGTAGAAATAATAATAACGTAGGGTAGCATTTTCTGCTCATCACAAAACGAGAAAATAGTTGACACTAGAAGTACAGCTCTTTATCCGAGTGGAAGTTATTTAGTCTTTATATTATAATCATATGTAGATGGCCCTAACTTGCCCTTTTCTCTTCCTAACGAGGGCACCATCTACCCTCCTATTATATATAGCTTAACTACAAGAAATTTGAGCATCGGTGATGATACGTATTTGTCACAAAATCATGGATTTTTGTCATAAAAGCATAATAGTGACGATTTTCTTGCGTCACTCGGATCGTCACAGATTCTGCGTCATAGAATGTTCTTAGTGACGATCATTGGGAAATCGTCATAAAATAGTACACATTTATGACGAATAACAGATCGTCATACAATAATATTTATGACGATTTACTTAGTGTCATAAAATATTTTCTATGACGATACCGTTATGTGGTCCAGGACGTGTAATTTATGACGAAATTATTCATCATGAATATATTTGCAACGTCACAAAATTTAATCCAGACATACATGAATGACAAAAAAGTCATGAACAGTAGCATAATTCTCCAGATAATCACCATAGAATTGTTCCATCAAAGCATATAGAGTTAATTGACATTTATCCAATACATGCCATTACAATCATTGGTTCAACACAATTGCTTCCTGTGCAATATCACTACAACAATCAAACAATAAAATTGCATTCCTCAACTACATAGCATCAACAATCTACATACACACACATTAATACTAATCTCATCAACAATCTGCATTGCTGCTTTACATAACATCCCTCCTCTCATCCATTTCATACTAATCTCATCTGATTGTCTTCTCTCACATTTCCTTTGTAAGTATGTCTGCATATGGTTTTTGGGGCAAAGCAAGGGGACTGAAAGGTGCAATACCTATTATCAGACTTCAGAGTTATCCAAGGGAAATATCCATAGAGTGAATCATTACCTCTTGGCATCATTTGATGATATAGAGAAGTTCCGACTGAGCCATTTGTATGAAATCTGTTAGCAAAGCACACATAGAATGTTGGGAACATTAGCCACCAAGTAAGCAATCCCAACTAACTGAACAATGGTCAATGCAGAAACCACTAAACAATCAACAAAAACCTCAAGTGACAAGATAATTCATTGATTCATTGTATGGAGATTGAGTTACACATTTGCAAGTAATACCCAGAACTTGATGCTAACAAATTACAAAGTTGAACTTTCTGAACTTGCTGAGCTACCATAAACCGCAACTTCTGTAAGAATGCAAAGCCACCCAACCCACACAACAGCCGAGCGTTCCATCTCATTTCAACAAAAAAACACTCTTCGTTGGCATAGCCGAAATCAGCTCACCCTAACTTAGACAAACCCGTGCACACTACACCCTCCTGAACAATATATTCAGTGGGATCGCAGTTTCCCCATGTATATTAATCAACTGTAATGCGATTTTCATCATGCATGATCATGAACAGGGAAGCAATTAACATTCTCTAAGTGAAGTTCCTCTCAGAAAATTAATCAATACGCTAGTGACTACAAACTAGCGAATTAACTCACATAAACTCTTGAAAATCCGTACTGTCAATAACCTAAATACTACTAGTAGTGCATTTTAAGCTGAAAAAACTAATAGCTATATAACTACTTACTGCAATTAGGCAGCTTATCATTAGCATTCTCACAAATCATAGCTTGTCCATGCTCTGAGGCATCTGATCAATCCCCTTTCTTGCTGCAAGTACCAACAATATAATTAAATCAGTTACAAAGAACAGGTAAAGCTCATCAAAGTTACAATATGAGAAAGTAACAAACATGCTTCATCCCAGGCCAGACGGGGGAGGAGGAGGTTGGCAGCGTCGGCGTCGGAGTCGGGGATCAAACCCTAGATCGCCGCAGCGCAGACGGGGGAGGAGGAGGCAAGCCAGAGAGAGACGAGGGCGTCGGGAGGAGGACGGGGGGCGGTGGGGCGGCCGGGCGGCAGCCGGCGGGGAGGAGGATGTGGGAGGCGGCTGACCGAGAGGAGGACGGGGGGTGGTGGACGGCCGCGAGGAGGAGGAGGTGGATCTGGGGGTGGAGGAGGAGGCCGGCGGCCGGGTGGGGGGTGGAGGAGGCGAATGGAAGAGGAGGAGGCGGATCTGGGGGCGGACTGGCGGAGGAGGAGGCCAGCGGCCGGGTGGGGGCGGAGGAGGAGGCCGGCGGCCGGGTGGGGGCGGAGGAGGAGGCCGGCGCCGGGTGGAGGCGGAGGCGGAGGCCGGCGGCCGGCGGCCGGGTGAGGCGGATGGAGGAGGAGGAGGCGGGCCGTGCGAGCGGGAGTGCCAGAGGGGGGCGGAAGTCGCGGAGAGTTATCGCCGGGGGGGCGGAGGAGGAGGCCGGCGCCGGGTGGAGGCGGAGGCGGAGGCCGGCGACCGGGGGGAGACGGAGGCGGAGGCCAGCGGCGGGGTGAGGCGGATGGAGGAGGAGGAGGAGGAGGCGAGCTGTGCGAGCGGGAGTGCCAGAGGGGGGCGGAGTCGCGGAGGGGGACCGGGGGTGATATACTCAGTTTATTATTTCTAGATGGCCCACATGTCAGTTTGTTTCACAATGGCCCCATTCGCCCTAACTTTTTTTTGACAATACTTTTTTCGTCATCCAATAAATCGTCACGAATAATAATTTTTTTGATGACGAATATAAACAATCATCATGGTTTTCTGTATATTCTGTGACAAATATTTGTTTTCGTCACAAAACTAGGCGTCAAAGGTACCGTCCCTCATATTAATGACGAAATCACTTGAATCGTCACGGAATGATAGCTAATCTATGACATTTTCGTTTCTCATCATAACTATATTCGTCACTGATACTCAAATTTCTTGTAGTGCTTGCAGTCCAACTGCTCCTTTCACCCAGAGCTGCTCATTTCTCTTATCTCTTTTCCTTCTTCATTTATCCGCATTTCTTTTAAAAGCATTTTTATGCAACAGGTGATAATATATGTTGTAAAGAATTTAGTTTTCTTAAGTAACACAACTAATCAGAGTGATCAATGGTAAGCTTGCCTTGGTACGCATAGAATGCCTCAGTATCAACCGTGGCTAGAGTTCCCTCTTCCAGCCCCGGTTCATCCTGTGCACTATAGAGTGGATTTTACGGTTTAAGAAATTTTAGCAAATGGGTAGTTATTCAGTTTAATGGAAATTAGCTCCATTTGAGGTTTGGCATTTACCAAGATTCACTTAACCTGATGATTTTATTTGTGTTCAGTTAATTTATTAACATCCTAACTATTTTTGCCCTCGCCCAACTCTCTCTCTCTCTCTCTCTGGCCAGCGTACTATTGGCCCACACACACAGCCCACAACCGTACTATCCCACTTGTGTGGCATGCCAGATCGTAGCCACGCCAGCATGCCCATGGCCCACACATGTGCACGCCACTCACACTGACCCAACACATGCCCGTGGCCCACACATGTGCACGCCACTCACACTGACCCAACACATGCCCGTGGCCCACACACATGCACGCAACCCACATAGGATGCACACATGCCACACTCCCTCTCTCAGTTTACTCAACTCTCCTCTTAGCTCGCTCAATTCTGGACATGATTTGCCGCCGGCGTCGTTCTCCAACTCTAGCGGTGACGGATCCAAGTGCAACACTGGCAGTTTGGCACCATTTGTGGTGAAGCGTGACTGACTTTTCTCACAAGTTCCCCTACGACCTCCATTCCCCTTGCCTCCTTCTTTGGCCAAATCCAGCGCCAGCGATAACAAATTCGGGCACTATTCCACTAGATCAAGGCTCCCCCTTCTAAACCCTAGCTAGTACCCAATCTATTTTGCATTCTTTACTCTTTTATGGTTGATTTATTTTTGGAATTACTTGTGTATGGGTGGATGTGGTGGTGGTGATGATGACTTGTGGTTGAGCCACCGTCATGGAATTTGGAGGCTCACATGTGCCAGGGAGCATGCCAGCTTACCAAGGACACACCGACTCTACTCGGTGGAGATGAGAGCTAGCTCCCCCTTCCTCTTATTCTCTTATGCTACTCTCTACTCGAATGGTGAGATTACTATGTTGTGTTGTGCTTGATGTATGAAAGGGACAGGGATGGGGTGACCAACTTGGTTTGGTTGGGTTGGAAATGGATTGGTGACAGTGGTGGCAGTGGTGTTCCTCATGTGCTCTCCCAGCTGGTTGACTCTCTCCTTCTCTGGTCTAGGTTGTTTCTTGCCTCCTGAGACACCATAGTCGTGGTTCCTGTTGAGGAACCGTCGCTGGTGACCAGTCCGAGCGATTTCTCTGCTTAGAATAAGAATGAATCAATCACAGAATCACAGAAGAATAGATTGAACACAGAGAGGTAGAGAGAACTCCTGGTCTTTCTTTATTGCTTTCAGTTGCATCGGGCGTACATAATTGGCAGGTATAGGTCCCTATTTATAGCCTACGGTGGGGTGCCCATATTGGGCCAGGACTCCTTGCCTGGGCCCAGGTTTCTCAACACTCCCCCTTGGGCACTCACCCAACACGTGCATGCCTCACTAAAACTCCATAAAAACCCAGTGGGAAAAATTTGGAGAAAGAGCACATGATACATGTGATGCCGCGATGCACGAATTGCCTCATTAAAAACCTTGGTCGAGAAACTTCATAGAAAACTCGTCAAGGGAAAAAGAGTACAATTCACCCAATTTCATTTGGTCTTCAAGACTTTATTCTTTGGGTACTTAATCTTCATGATCAAGATTTATTAGCGGGCTTGTGAGAATACTCCCCCTGAATTCTGCACTTCTCTAAGTCTCATCATTCCAATTCCACGCACGCACCTTTCAAAGCTAGATGCGGGGAGTGACTTAGTGAATAAATCTGCGAGATTTTCACATGACTTAGTATGAAGTACTTTAATCTCGTCCATCTTTTGCAATTCATGTGCATAGAAGAACTTGGGGTTAATATGCTTTGTGAGATGATTCTTCATATAGCCTGTTTGTACTTGTGCAACGCAAGCTGCATTATCTTCATAGATAATTGTGGGGGTTTGCACAATGTTCATCCCACATGACTGCTGGATGTGGTGAATCATTCGTCGGAGCCAAGCGCATTCTCGTGCGGCTTCATACAGAGCTATAATTTCTGAGTAGTTCATCGAAGTAGCTACAAGGCTTTGCTTGGACGATTTCCAGGAAATTGCAGTTCCACCACACAGGAATACATAGCCTGTTTGTGACTTTGCGGTATGCGGGTCCGATAGGTACCCAGCATCTGCATAGCCAATAAAGTTCAGATCTTGATTCTTTTTGTAGAATAATCCAAGGTCCTTGCTTCCTTGGAGGTATCGGAAGATGTCTTTTATGCCCTACCAATGCCTTTTGGTGGGCTCTGCACTGAATCTTGCTAACAGGTTTACGGCAAATGCAATGTCTGGTCTAGTGCAGTTTGCTAAGTACATGAGTGCTCCCACTGCACTCAAGTATGGGAATTCTGGTCCCAGGACTTCCTCCCCCTCTTCCCTAGGTCCGAAAGGATCTTTTTCTGCTGTAAAGACCTCCCGATCATTGGTACTTTTGATGGGAATGCCTTCTCAAAGCCAAACCTTTCAAGCACCTTCTGAGTGTAGGTCAACTGATGTACCAAGATTCCTTCAGGGACATGCTCAAGCTGCAGGCCTAAGCAAAACTTGATCTTGCCCAAATCTTTCATTTCAAATTCTGACTCCAAGTAGGAGCTTGCTTCTTTTATGTCTTCGGCTGTCCCGATGATGTTCAGATCATCTACATACACAGAGATTATACAGAATCCATTCTGGGATCGTCATATAAATACACAAGGACAATCTTCATTGCTCGTGTAGCCTTTCTTGCAGAGAAAGTCGCTTAAGCGATTATACCACATTCTTCCAGATTGCTTTAGTCCATACAGTGACTTTCTAAGTTTCACACTGTACAGATTTTTATTTGCTCTGTCTTGGTTCGGGAGAGGAATTCCTTCAGGGGCTTTCATATAAATCTCCGAATCCAAGTTACCGTAAAGGTATGCAGTCACAACATCCATCAATTTCATTTCTAAGTTCAAGTTCACTGCCATTGAGATCAAATATCTAAAGGTGATTCCACTCATGACTGGGGAGTAGGTTTCTTCATAATCAACTCCAGGACGTTGAGTGAAACCTTGTGCTACCAACCTTGCTTTGTATCTCACTACTTCGTTTCTTTCATTTCTCTTCCGAACAAATACCCACTTGTGCCCAACAGGGTGTATATGGGGAGGCGTGCGGCATACGGGCCCAAACACCTCTCTTTTGTTCAGAGATAGCAATTCAGTTGCTATTGCCTTCTTCCAATCTTCCCAATATGATCTTTTCTTACATTCAGCGAGCGATGCAGGCTCGTGATCAAGATTGATGATTGTGGCAATTTTCTTTGCGTAGTAGATATCGATATTGGCTGTTGTCCTATTCAGGGACTCTCCCGTGTGCACATAATTTATAGCTATTTCTTCAT
Source organism: Dendrocalamus latiflorus (assembly GCA_017311315.1). Classification (NCBI taxonomy): domain Eukaryota; kingdom Viridiplantae; phylum Streptophyta; class Magnoliopsida; order Poales; family Poaceae; genus Dendrocalamus; species Dendrocalamus latiflorus. The sequence continues at coordinate 28,914,477 of CM029639.1, read as the reverse complement.
GAGTTGCTTCTTCTGGAGCGATTGCTTCTTCTGGAGCTTCACCTTGCGCATCGCTTCTTTCAATTGCGGTGGCAAGTCCCTTTATTTTTTTTGGCTCTGATGTGTGTGCACACATCCATGCTGATGGGGATATTCAGATCCGGTATGCCCTTTTCTGAAGGTGTCATACTTGTGCCAGGTCTAAACTGGCTCCCCTTCTCATTCTGGGGGTCTTCAATGATCGGTTGTGATAAGCCCTTCTTATCCTTTTTCGTCGGACGTCCCCGGTTACTTTGGACTCGAGGAGCCGGAGTTCTCGTCCTTTTATTCTGAGGCCTCTGGACGGGATTAGGGATACCTTCAATTTTCTTTGGTATTTCAACCCTCTCCGGTGCATTGCGTGCAGGCACATGCGACTTAATCATGCTCTTCAAATCACTAAAGTGATCGAACAGTTGGTTTGCTAATGCTTGCAAGTCGATGATCTTCTGGATCTCTTTTTTAGTTTCACTAGTGTGCGGGTCATGTGCATGAATTCCCGTGGCTTCCCACGTAATTTCCCGACATTTTTCATCAAGGGGTTGATTTTCTCTCCCTAATGACGAGAAATTATCCTCATCAAAAATACAATCAGTGAAGCGGGCAGTATGCAAATCTCCCGTCATGGGTTCCAAATACCTGATTATGGATGCAGTCTCATAACCAACGTATACCCTAATCTTACGAAGAGGGCCCATCGCAGTACGCTGCGGAGGTGGTATAGGTACATAAACCTTACATCCAAACCTCCTAAGATGAGAAATTTTCGGTGGTGACCCTTGCGCTAGTTGCATAGGTGAATGGATGTTGTAGGCTAAAGGTCTAAGGTTGATGAGATTCGCTGCATGAAGGACTACGTGTCCCCAACATGTAGCTGGCAAATTACTTTTATGCAAGAGGGGTCGGGCAATAAATTTAATTCTCTTAATTAAAGCCTCTGCCAAACCATTCTTTGTATGGACATGCAGTACCGAATGCTCAACTGCAATTCCCATCGCCATGCAATAATCATCAAATGCCTTTGAAGTAAATTCTCCGGCGTTGTCCATTCTGATGGACTTGATATGATGATCTGGAAACACATTTCTGATGTGAATGATCTGCGAGATCAATTTTGCAAAGGCGTGGTTTCTTGTGGACAATAAACCCACATACGATCACTTCGATGAAGCATCAATGAGAGCATCATGAAATACTTAATTAACATGTATTAGAAGGCATTCAACTCATAAATAAAATACATCAATATCAGAACATATAATGTCATCATAAACTGAATAAATGAATGTTTTATTCCAAAATTATCCAACCATTATGAGAAAACAAATCCTAAAGCACCATCCATGCAAGTTCTAAACTTGTCCATTTTACACAAAATAAATGACAATTAACGTCTAATACATTCTGTGCATCAGACGGAATCAACTAGAAAATCATCAACTTCTTCGGCTATCTTTTCAGGAGTGATGTTCTCTTCAAGAGAGATCATGGCTGTGGCTGCCTCTAAGTCATAAGAAGGTGCTGCTGCTGGGATGGCTTCAACATCCATCAGCTCAGGTAGCTGCTCAACATGCTCCCCCTCGACTGCTGCAAAGTGAGCTTCAGGCTGCCCTTTGCCATTCATCTTTTGAGCTTGGTGGGCATCAATGACATGTTGCGGTTCTTTGCATATCCGCGACCAATGCCCCCACTTGCCACACTTGTAGCAACCCTAGTTCTGCTGGCCATAGGTCTTGCCACTCTTCTTAGCCTTTCTGTCGTTTGGAGCATCTGACTTGCCTTTCTGGGCAATGATCTTACCCTTCTTCCCCCTTCTCTTCATTAAGGGCTTTCGCACCTTGTAGCTGCTAGCGTTGGCTTCACGGCCAGCGGAGCTGCCTGGTGGCTGAGTGATGTAATTCTTGCGGTGAAGTTCGTCCTGAGCCTCCGCCACCTGCATCATATCAATCAATTCGACATATTCCTTATAGCCATCTTGACAATAGTTGCTGGCGGTTTGTATAGCACTGGGGTGAAAAGTGGACAGGGTCTTCTCAATCTTCTGCTCATCTGTGATCTCCTTGCCATAGAGTTGAAGATTAGTACAAATCCTGTGCAAGACAGAATTGTACTCCCCGACCGTTTTAAAGTCGACAAACCTCAGTCTGATCCACTCCTGCTCTGCTTGAGGAAGAATGGTGTACTTGAGCCTCTCAAACCGCTTCTTGAGTGCGGTCCAGAGTGCTAGCGCGCTTTTCTCCGCCATATACTCATTTTTGAGAGTTTGGCAGAGTTGATGCCTGAGAAATGAAGTGCCTGATCATTCTCCTCAGGTGTAGGTCGGGCGTCTTTCTATCCGCTTAACCCAATGGCTGCGCGGAGCTTCCGGCCCCCAAGCACAATCTCAACATCGGATGCCCATGTCAGATAGTTTTGGCCATGCTGGGCCAGCTCCTCGAAATCACGGTTCGTGATTCCAGTCATCTACATGTGTATGAACGAAATAAAATAAGTTTACTTCAGGTAAACATGCATGGAATAATTTACTGCGGATAAATAAATGGTACAAAAGGTTCTCATAATGTTTCATAATTTTCTATGCGTCTTCTATAATTTTACTGCTAATTTCAGTGATTAAAAGCAATTTAAACAATTACAATTAACTAAAATAGTAAATAAATACAGAAATTACACAGAATAATAATGGCAGAAATACATAAGCTTCAAATGCTAAAAATAATTCAAAATTCGGATTCCCGAGGCCCTTTTATGCTAGAATATAAATTTTCAGCGAATTCAGCAATTTCTGGGGTTCTACACAATTTTTCAGTTCAGAGAAAAATTCGCCCAATTTTTCTGATTTACAGAGGAATTTTCTGCAAAATTCTGGACCCATACGTAAATCTGAGGACCTATCGGTAATTTTAGATACTACTGAGACCTATATGCAAAATTCAGAACTTAAATCAAATAATTAAGGGCCAATTAGTAATTATGCGAATCTTCAGGGTGTTTTCGCAAAATCCCGGCGCCTCCCCAGCGCATTGGCCCACTCGGCCCATTAGGCCCGCTTGGCCGGCATATCATGATGCTCTAGGGTTTCCCCCTTTGCCTGGCGGCGGCAGTGCCCGCTCAGGCTGCGCGCGAGAGATGGTGGCGCGGCGCGTGTGGAGCCGGCGGCACACGGGACTCGGTGGCGGCGCGGGAATGGTGGGCGCGGGGGCGGGCGACGCCGTGCGGGGCGAAGCGGCCGGCGGCGGGCGACGCCGTGCGGGGCGAAGCGGCCGGGGCGGCGGCGCAGAAAATCAAGCGGTGGCTAGCGCGCGTTATGGCGCGGAAGGCGAAGAGGCGGCCGGTCGCGCGTGCGGGCGCGGAAGGCGAGGAGGCGGCCGGTTGCGCATGCGACGGGCCGGTGAGGCAGCGCTCATGAGGCCAAGGCGGCGCGCGCTCGGCGGGTCACGCGTGCGGGCGTGAGAGCCGAGGCACCGGCGGCTGCGATTACGGGGCGGATTTGCACCGTAGAGATTCAATCTAGAACGCGAAAAGAAAATACAGATTCAAAGCGATCTAAAAAATTCAATCTGTGCTTCGATGATTACCTTCGTTCACCAGAGCGAAGTCGTGCTGATAACGTGTTGAGGAACTGTCGTTGGCGACCAGTCCGAGCGATTCCTCTGCTTAGAATAAGAACGAATCAATCAGAGAATCACAGAAGAATAGATTGAACACAGAGAGGTAGAGAGAACTCTTGGTCTTTCTTTATTGCTTTCAATTGCATCGGGCGTACATAATTGGCAGGTATAGGTCCCTATTTATAGCCTACGGTGGTGTGCCCACATTGGGCCAGGACTCCTGGCCTGGGACCAGGTTTCTCAACAGTTCACTCCTCTTCTGTCTTCCTTGACTCCTCTTGAATTCCGTCTCCAGCTACCTAACTTCCCTCTGGTGGCATCGACTCTTGTTTCTCTCTGTCGCCGTCAGTGGGAGAAGATTTGGGGAGGAGTAGTAGAGTGGGAGTTGAGTGGAGGTGGCAAAGTGGAGTGAGCTCTCCCTCTCTTCTTCGCTCTAGTGGCTTGGTTAAGTAGAGCGTGGACGTAGCCTTCTCTCTCTTGGCTTGGTTGTATCTCTGTTCTCCTCTTGTTCCTCTATGCGTGAAGAAAAAGTGGGTTCCCTTATGGACCGAAGGTCGTTGGGGTGGTTTCGCACTGTAGTTTGGTTTTCTATTGTTTAAGTTAAGTTCAATGAGATTTGAAGTGGGTGTTGGCTCGGTTTTTGTTGTATGATGAAGCCAACTAAAGCAAGAGGTACCAGTCAACCCCGAATGGTTCTGGTATCTCAATGAGCGCTGACTTCCACAATTTAAATCAGGTGGGTTCTGACGGCAACCTTCTTCTTTCCCTTTTATTCTAACTTAGATCGTTGCAACCCTGAGTTTTGGTCTATCTAACCAATGCAAGTTTTTCGGTGTCAATCCACCCACAACATCTATGATTTAATTAGGTAGCTGGAATGCAACTACACGTGCATGCATGTAATCGAAAATGTATGATGAATGATGCAACCTTGTAATCTTTAATTTTCTACAATTATGCAAATGATGTAATTAATTAAGATTTAGATGCATCACTTTGTACTCTACATGTATTTGAATGTTGTAATTTTTCCTCTTCTTGTACAGTGATGTAATTAAATGCGTCGTAATTATATCATTTGTTTCTTAATTATTTCTTAATTAAGTTAATTACATGGTTTAATTTAGTTAAGTGTGAGGGTCATTTCATATATGCCTTTTCTTTCCATACGCTCCTTTTTGTCCATTGTAATTCGCATGAATTTTGCAAGCGAAACATTCAAAAATGCATAGTCATAAATCTCTTATACCTAGTTCACGTGCGGTAGTGCAGTCCCATAGCAATGGCATGGTAGCATGTAGTAGAAACAAAGCACAGCAGATTCGTCCTTCAGTGAACGATCACAGCCAACTCGCATCTGAATCAATGCCCATGTTTTAGGTTTGTTGTTGCATTTGATTGCGTGACAGGCCATATGTAATGTACGACAAACCAAATGGAGGTGACCAGCTGTTAATTTGCTCTGGCTCTTTACAAGCTTAGATTATGAATAAGTTGGCCACTTGAACGAGCTAACAAAACACCCTGCACAGGCTTAGGTTATGCGGAGGGTCCCCAACCCTCCCGCGCAAATCAATTGCTCCCACAGTGGCTGTAGCCTACCGATGGAGGAGGTTCCCCTGGTGCGGGATCGCGTAATGTGCCACTGATGCATAACTTTGAGGGTTTGAAGACATTCATGTAGATATTAAAAAAATAGGAAAAGGTCTATTTTTTGGCGCTCAAACTTTGCTCTGAGTCCAACTTTCACCCAAAACTCGTAAACTGGTTGTTTTTCAGCCCCCCCCCCCCCCCCCACACACACACTTTCAAATCTGGGCAAATAACCCCCCCCCCCCCCGCCCCCCGACCCAATTCCACCTTGATTTCTGCCATGTTGGCCACTAACTCATGCCTCACTAGCCATGGACTTTGAGTGAGCTGGGGATGGACTGAGCATTTAGGAAAAGTGGCACTATTCTATCCTTCCTGAACCCTAAATTGACAGTGGTTGGGGAATAAATTGGGGGTGCGCACAATGGTGTATGGCAAGCTTGAGCAGCTCAAAATCGAGTTCGTCGATGGTGAATTGTCTGTGATACTACCTCTTCATAGACGATTTTTAGTGCTGGCAGCAACACATACAGTTTTTAAACCTAAATATCTGTGATTACATTTAACACTGATGGTTGACGGTTTTGGTCAACCATATGTGACGAGGCGTCTGATATAAGCCTTTTTGTAGCAGTGCTACTTATTCTACTACATGGAGATTTCTCGATTTTGTTGCTTCTACTCTACTACGTGAGCATATTGATATTTATTTAACATTGGCATGAATTCATCAAGGTCAGCTCCTCCTGCGAATGTCATTTTCTCTACCTCAACAAATGATGCCACCAACATGGCCTTCCTGTCTTGCTCCTCTCTACTCCTCGCGGATGTTGTCCTCATATGCCACCTTAGCTCTTTGCCTCACCATCGTCCACCATCAACGTTCTGCTTTTTCGTTCTTGCTGCCATAGTTGAACACTGCACGGCTTCTCTTCTAATTGTAGTTGTGTCCAATCTTAATTCTATCTCTCCACCAGCTGTTTCAACCTCCGACACTGAATCTGCTCCGAAATTTCAATCTTCAAAATAAAAATAATCCAATATTACTATGCTAACATAACAATTTTCTGCCTGCACTCGAAATTAGGTTTTGCCATAATTAGGTAAAAGTGTTAGATTTTATTGGTTTCTTTAGGAGTTTATACTTAATCATGCTTAGTTAGAGATTCATTGTAAAATAAAAGGCAGCCATTGCAAAAGAACAATGCGTGGCTCCGCTAGCTCAAGATCAAACTGTTGTTGATGCATGAGAATCGAGAGAAGGCTTCGTTTGCAACCCTGCATGCACAGTGCATCTTTTCATGGTGGCTTCCTCCTCCTTCCAGCCTGAGAAGGCAACAGGTTTAATCTATATATTTTTCTTGAAATAGCTAATGTATATGAATTCATTTCATCTAATCAAGTAATTAAGTTTTTCTAGATATTGAAATGTAAGGATGCATCATACTTAGCAATAAATAAATTTATAAGCATGCATGTAAAGAAAAGAGATTATGTGCATGCAAGTTACAAAGAGAAACTAGAAGAGAAATAGGGGAGTAGGCTAGCTTGAGGCAGCCGATTCCATTGGTTTTTAATGCAAGAAAAATATCGTCTGAAAATTACCTTTTTATGTGATGGGGTCAAAATGATACTAGAAATATACATTCCATCTTAGCTTTTATAACTTGAACCAATTGTACAGATGACCATATCTTCTGAAATTTCATACTTTTAGACATCACTGTATTTTTCAAAAGTTTTATTCTGAAGTTAGTTATAATTATGAATTTATATGTAGAGAGGATATTTGAAGACAAATCATTTTTTATATTTCTTTTAATTTTCATTCTGAATTTGCATATTTTTGAAGTTTTAGTTTAGAATTCATATACACATCAATTTACTAATTTTGATTTGTATATTGTTAGCTTGTACTTCACATTAGGTGGAATTTGTATACAAATTGAATTGCTATTTTTGATATTTTTTCTTCCAAATTTGCATATTTATGAATTGTCCTTGATGTCGAGTGGAATTCATATAGAAAATGAATTACTAATCATCTGTTTTTTATTTCTAATTTCCATATTTTTAGATAATACTCGAGAGGTAGTAAATTTGTATACAATGATTGTTAATTTTTATTCCAAATTTATACATTTTGGATTATACTTGACAGAGAGTGGAATTTGTATACAAATCAAATTGATATTTTTCTGATAACTTTTATTCCAAATTAGCATATTTTTGGAGTGTAACTTGACGTGATATTGAATTCGTATGCAAACTAAATTGCTATTTTTTTATTTTTAATTCCATATTATTGTGACTTGGAATTGAATTCATATACAAATTAAATTGCTAATTTCCTTTTATTTGTATTCAAAATTTTAGCTATTTTTCAATCGAACTTGACATGGATTTTTTCTTTTAATTTAAGTTATTATAACTCATGTCTACCAAATGGACATATATATTTCCTGTTTTCTCGATTAACGTAGGAATTTTCTTGAAGTGACTAATTAAATTTTTATTTTTAATTTTTTAATTGTACTTGATATGGGTTGGAATTCATATACAATTCAAATTACTATTTCCCCATTATTTTTTATTCTGAATTGCATATTTTTGAGTCATACTTAGCAGGGAATGTTTATTCCAAATTTTAGTTATTTTTCAATTGCACTTAATGTGGACCCTTCTTTTAATCTAAGCAGATATAACTTGAGTTCGCTGGATGAATGACGCCTATATCTTTTTTGTTTTCCTAATTAACCTGGTAATTTTCTTGGAGTGCCTAATTAATTTTTCATATTTTTTTGGGTTTACATGACAGGGATTGGAATTTGTGTTCAATTTAAAATTCTATTTCCATGTTCATTTTTATTCCGAATTTTGCTTTTCTTTTGCTATACTTGATGTGAAGTTCATTCATATGCAAACTAAATTGCTAAATTTATGTTATTGTATCCAAATTTGCATATATTTTGTGACATTTGAATTCCAATAGGAATTAAATTGGTACTTTTCTTTTTATTTTTATTCTAAATTTCTGTTATTTCATTGTATTTGAGGTGGACTTTTTCTTTTAGCCTAAGCTATTATATGTCAGATCCACCAGATGGACGGCTAGAATTTGTTTTCTCGATTAACGTGAAAATTTCCTAAAAGTGCCTACATAGTATAGGTATAGGTAAAGGCCATACTGAATGGTAAGCCGGTAAAAAACATGAAGGTCCCATTATGGGTGGGCCGGGATCTACAGAATGGACCGAAGGCAACAGTTATCCTCAGAACAGTTCAGCAGGTCAAGAATTCAATATTCTTCCCACCATGAAATTCTAGTGCCAGATAGCACTCAAGTTCATTCATCTATCAGAGCCCCGGCCCATCCGCTTGAGATGCCATCCACCTGTGCACCTCAGCTTTAGCTGCTCCCTCCTTTCATTTATCTGTAGCCTACCAAGAAATGAAGAAATGTCACCAAATTGCTAATTAATTATCTACATAGGTTCGTGCAGATTTAATCTCTTCCCTAATTAAGAGGAAGCGTTATTCTGTGGAATATGGGTTCTTCTCCAAAGAGACATTTATTTCTTCTCGGGAAGTAAGAGTAACGCCCTCAGGTCCTAGTGAACGAAATCTTTCACTTCGTCCTGCCATTAGCTGTACACTGAATGAAAGCTGTGTTGGTATCATCCTCCAATAACCCATGTTTCCCTTCACATTCTTCTGGTGATAACCGTGAGCTCGGCCTTGGCATTCAACTTTCGGCTTTTAAAGACTGCAATAACTGCCATCTATCTGTTAATCACTTGCTCTCTGAAACTCTCTTGTTGTAGCCAGCAATTTTCAGACCTGCAAGCGTTTGTTCCTGACTAGATTCCTCTCCTCCTTAGACGATACGTGAGAACCAGTCCACAGAAACAAACTCTCTCCAAGGTAATCATGACTGGGTATGTCAATCGGTTGCTGTACTGTACACGAGTACGCCTAGTTTACATTGGTCACACATCACGTTTGATCACAGATGAGAAACGACTTAACACGGACATATTCAGAGCATGCACTTCGGCGCGCACTCAGCTCTGCAAAAACCATTGGCCTCATTTGTCCATGTTTGCTGCTTGTTTCCGTTTTGTTTGTTAATGCTTGCATGCGTGAACGAAGAAGTCACGCAGTTCATGAACTGCTCATCTCTGCGCCAAGTATACCTTGACAGGAAGTTCCCGAAAAAGAAGCAACCTGACATGAAAACCGTTGTACTTGGCAGTCTGGGCTATATTTGGAACGTCCCTATTTCAGGGAATACTAGGAATCCCCATAGCTATCTAGGACAGTTCAGTTACAGAGTACTATATATGAATGAACATCAATTCAACTAAACTTTATTACAGAAGTATGGCTTAACAGCCAAGTTTTGACACAGCGAGTGGACAAGCCCAAAGTTATCGTACAACACAAAAGAAAAACTCCATAGGCGTACTTGAGCGAGGTTAAGACCTAAAATCACTGGTCGTCGACGAAGTAGACCTCTTCTGGATCTTCATCAACAGCTTGTTCATCGTTGTCTCAAGGTTCTTCTGTTTGTTGTTTAGCAAGTAATGAGTACAACCGTACCCAGCAAGTCACAAGAGTACATCCTAATTTATCTATTTGCCATGATTGTCAAAGGATGAGAATATACTAGTTTTATTAATGGGATTGTCGATGTAATTTTATTTGTAAATATTTTTAAACATGAAATAACAAAACAATAACTTATTAAGGATAAAGAAGATTTTCAAGAATTGATTACTAAGATTAAAACATTAAGGAATCTACTTATGCCTTGCTATTGGCATCGCCTATTAAACATAGCTTCAATTACTGGAAGCATAGCGTATATTCGAATACCATTTGTTTCACTTTACAAAATTGCCTAGTTTTACCCATAAGATTTCTCAATCTCCCATGTCATGCAATAGACACGCGACAGGTGGTATTCCTCTCTTTTAGTTTCTACCTGGTAGGGCCAAGGCCACACGTAAACTGGCATTCCACTGGCCAACATAGAAAGTGCACCTCGGTTCCATGTGGTCCTACTGTTGTTAAGTATAGTTTTACCGTTCTGATACCACCCCCTTTACACGCACGCCATTCCACTCTGGAACACCAACACGCTGTAGATATTCAATCGATTTGAGCAGCTACTAGAGCAGATTTGATAAGTCAACACTTGTGGTTAAGTGGATTTCGTGTTCTTTACTCAGTATAAAGTTTCAGTCCTTACTTTTTACCACGAGGCAGCCATCCACAACCCATAACCCAGCGCTCGAGGCACTACCACCAACCAAACCAAGTCTCCTCCCTAGAGTAAGGTCGTGGATTCCAACCAACTAGTCACTTTCCACAATCCATCCTTAACTCTAGAGTTGTTCAAATAAATCTATCGACAAAATGCCAATGTCACTTAGTAGTACAAATATTTTGGATGAACTACTCTACAATTATTTATACAATAATTAAATATTACTAAGGTTGTGAAGTTGAATATGACCTCAAATTAAACATGACATTTTTCAGTGGTTAGAAATAACTAATTTATATGTCATTCTAAACTTTATTTTAATTAAATAAAAATGCATAAATAACAATAATGTAAATACTATAATTAAGTAATTTAAATTTCATAGGATTCAATACGATCAAAACTTATAACTTGCCTTGTTGTTCTAAAAACTCTGTTGTCTCGTACACTTCAATGCCCGAATCTGGTCCTTGAACGGTCACCTTAGAAAACTCGGGAGCTAGCACAAACACATAAAATAACATAAGCATTGTGCTCGAATTAAATCAAGCTAGGAAATAAATAAAACAAAAGGAGTAAAATGCAATAAAAAACTAATAGGGTAGGTTTGGACTTTATCGGGACTTGGGTTGATGGAACAGAGATCGTAATGGTTTAAACAGGATCGAAACAGTCGAAACGAAGGTATTTTTGATGGATAGGGTTTTTGGTGAATAGTGCCACTGTAGTAATCTACATTGTTGGGCCAGCCTAATTGGAATAGTACTACACAGTGCATTCGGCCCGAGTAGTTTTAAACTAAAATCAGCTAGATGGGCTAGCCAACTTGGCCCATGATGCACGGTCGAAATGGCCCAGCCGCACGCGCAAGGACCACCAATAGGTGACACACGGATGGTAGCGATCGCGCCATGACACCACCTTAGCTCCTTCCACCTTCAACTGCCCTATCTCTGGCAAAAAAACAGGGCTTGGCCCACCTCCACAATTTGGCTCCAGTGAGGCTCGCTAGCAACAAAGAGTGGCATGGACGGGCTCTACTCACTACAACGACTCCATTTTGGGGTTTTGGAAGGCGCAGAAATGGGTGATTGTGTCTTGCAGCAAGAGAGAAGCTTTCAGCTCCTACCATGGTTTAGGGCTTCTCTGAAGATCTTCCGGTGAGGTCATGGTCAGTTCAACCATCTACAGGACAGGGAAAAGCTAATGGAATCAACGGTTCAAGCTCTAGTGGTCTTAGTTGGGCTGCCCTCAAAGAGAGTAGTCTAGCCAGTGGTGGCTCTCGTCGCCGAAGCTCTAGAGAAGTGCTCAAGCTTGAGCGAGTACACCAAAGTGTTCAAGGTGCACTGAGGATGCTATGATGGCCTTTAATTGAGAAATGGTTTATTAGAGTAGAGATTTAACCATGGGAGCTCACCGACGCAGGGAGTCTGGCATCAGCGTTGTGGTGCAGAAGGAGTCTAGGTAGTGGTTCAGTTAGTCAAATGAGGGTAGTGTGGGGTGTTCTGTGTGGTCGATTGGGCTTTAAAGCCATTGTAAGCAGTGGGAGCAGGAGGCCGAGTTAGGCGGTGCCAACACGTAGTGAGGAGAGGTGGAGAGGGGCACTGTCGGTGGGACGTACATGTAGGCAAGGTGGCAATGGGTAGTAATATGGCCTAGCATATATTGTAGAGGACTGACGAGACTAGTACGGGAGGATGCACGCGTCAGGCAAGAGGCACGAAGGATTGTGGCGGGGCACTCATGGGTCAACGCTATGCATGGGTCGAGACAGGAAGGACGGTATGGTGAAGGCAAGGATGATGTAAGGGTTTGAATGGGTGGGGCGAGCTGGCAAAACCAATTGCTCAGTGTGAACATCAAGAGGGGGCAGTGCAAGGGCTAGATGGCTGGGCGGCAATGGAAGAAGGGAAGGGAGGGAAAGAAGGCACTGGCCGAGGAGTGGAAGTGGCTTTGCCGAAAAGGGAAAGCAGCTTTTGGTCTAGGGTTTCTAGAAAATGCAAGAATTAAAATTCAAAAGAAAAACAAAAAAGGGAATTCATTTGAGTGAATCAAGAACATACCAACAATGACATCAATTGCTTGAACTACATCCTTGGCTGTTGGCACTCCCACTGTGGTTTTTATTGGCACTCCTGTTGGTCTTGGTGCAGGGGGTCGAGATTGCAAAAATCCTCGATGTACTGGTGCAGTAGCAGTTGGACAAGGAACTGTTGCTTGAGCTTTAACTTATGCTTTTGCCACTTCAGAAGGAAATTCTTTCCTAGGACACTAGCCTTTGTACTGACCAGCTTGTCCACAATGGAAACATGCGTCTACCTTTTGAGGGCAATTTCGTTGATAATGGTTTCCTCCGCAAGTGTGGCACTGTATCATGACAGGTTGAGAAACACTATACTGGGGAGAAACATTATACTGGGGTCTTGGTGCAACTACCATCTATCGATTTGGTTGGTATCGATTTTGTGGCGATACCAATATTCGTCCTCTGGGTGCACCTGATGATGATGATCTCTGCACTGCTTTCCTCTTGTGATAGTCCTCCAATTCATTTCTAGATTCTTCATATATGATTAATTTATTCACCATGGTAGATAGATCCTTAAAGTCCATGGCTGAGATATGGTACTTCAAGGATTTTTGCAGTCCTTCTTTGAACCTCTTCATCTTTTTAGCTTCAGTCTTGACATCATCTGGGGCATAACAGGTAAGTTGATTGAACTAATGAAGATATTCCATTATGGTATCCTCCTTGTTTGAGTGCAAGGAATTCTCGACACTTTGCCCCCACAACACCTGTTGAGATATGAGCCTGACGGAAAGACTCATCAAACTCTTTCCACATGATTTCTCTGCCTTCATGCATGGTTTGGAAATTTATCCACCATGCAGTAGCTTGTCCTTAGAGTTGATGGGAGGTATACAAAACCTTCTTCTTATCTTCACATTGTATCATCTTTAATTTCCTTTCAATGTCTCTAAGCCAGTCTTCAGCTACTAATGGATTAGGAGATGTAGAAAAGTGGGCGGTTGTGTCTTCTAAAAATCTGCCCATTTAGATATGACCTGTGTCCCTTCTCTGCTGGTGGTAGCCTGCTGAACTGCCTGGTGCTATCCTCATCGCTATTTATTCAAGCAACATAGAATGCTGCTCCATTAGTCTTGCTTGATTTTGTTTAGCTTGGAATTTGTTTTGCTCCATCATAGCTAAGATACTTACAAGTGTCGCTTGACTTTTAGCTGGATTGCCTTCTTCTACTCGCTGGCTCCCCTAACCTTGGGACCTGGTTCCTATCATCTTGATAGATGTAGATTAAGATCTTGAAGTTAGTTCTAAAGTGGTTTCTTAGAACATCAGACAGATGAGTAAAAATTCGAATTTAGGGTAAGTGTAGAGCAAATAAGGTAAATATCAGAGCGAATAAGAAGGAGATGAAACTTTGAAGATGGCAAGATACATTATTAACAACAAACAAATTAGGAGATAGCAAACATAGATTTTATTTATTACACAAGTTGAATACAAACTAAACTTAGGATTTATGTTACAACTCGCATTACAAGCATAAAATACTATTACACAGGATACGACTCTATACTATCGTAATCTACACTAATTAAATAGCTCAAAAGGTCCAACTCTCTCAACTTCAATCCTTGTTCAGTTCCACCCAACAGACGGTGGATTACTGATGGTGTAGCGTATCACCTCCTCTAGGTCTTCCTCCTCTTCATCATCTTCCACAGGTCCCTTTCCCTTGTTGTCATCTTTAGGCTTTGGAGGTGCTTGAGAGGGGACTCCATGGAATCGACGTTGATAAGCATGTGCAGAAGGCCTTTGGGGTGACTAAGGCTGGATGGGTGCGGAGACATCTGGACGCTCCCCACAATTTAACATTTCACCAGCCTTGACCATGTCGCACCAGTGTAGGTCTTGCCTCAAGGCACACACCTCCTGTTGTGATAGATACAGCCGCCGATGTAGTCTTGATATTCTACTATGGTCCTCGAGTATAGTGTCTCCTGATACACAATGTGTTGGGCTACCACATTCAAGCGAGGATCATCGCCTTCTTTAGCTTGTGGAGTGGAATAGGCTTTCCCATCATCAATACTTTGTGAGATTAGGTCAAAAGGTGACTTGTCAAATTCTTTATCATAACAGTTGTGCAAATAAAGCACAGCACCCCTTGTAACATCCTGAACAACATCCTTTTCTTTTATTCTGAAGCCAAAAAACTTCTGCTTCCTATTAGGTCGGATGGGTAATGGCATCAAGGTCACCCATCCCTTCCACTGGTAGTGCTCGTCATCAACAAACTGCCCCTCGGCATGGAACACATGCTTATGCCAATCTGTTGCTCCCAAGTATTCCTGTATTTCCCAGAGTTTTCCTACCCATCCTTCCATTTCCTCTGGCTTTGAGTAAATAAGTGCATTATTTGCTTAACAACGACAATTTTGAGGTTAGATGAGAATAAATATAAATATTTTGTAAAATCAAAACTTGAGCTAGAAATAAAACTAAGACAAGCAAAGTAGCATTAAGAGAGAGAAAAGGCAGCAATAATATATTTTATGTAACTTCTTTTTAGATTTTTCAACTAAATTTTGCTATAAAACTGCACTCCTAATTTAACTTAAGTCTCATTCTACAATCAAGCAAGCACGCTCTAATACACTCTATAACGTCCCCATTTCTAGGAACGCTAGTAATCCCCGCAGCTGCCCAGGGCTGTCAAGTATTGTACCTGAGTGAACACCAATTCAACCAAACTTTATTATAGAAGTACGGTTTAACAACCAAGTATGGACGTAGCGGGCGTACAAGTCCAAAGTTATCTCACAACATAAAAGAAAGACCCCACAGGCGTACTTAAGCGAGGCTAAGACATAAAACCATTAGTCATCGATGAAGTAGGGCTCTTCAGGATCTTCATCAACAGCTTGTTCATAATTGTTCCAAGGTTCTTCTGTTTGATGTTTAGTAAGTAATGAGTACAACCGTATCTAGCAAGTCACGAGGGTAAATCCTAATTTATCCATTTACCATGATTGTCAATGGATGGGAATATACTAGTATTATTAATGGGTTGTGGATGTAATTTTATTTGTAAACATTTTTAAACATGAAATAACAAAACAATAACTTATTATGGATAAATGGGGTTTTCAACAATTGATTACTCAGAATAAAACATTAAGAAATCTATTTATGCCTTGCTGTTGAAATCACCCATTAAACACAGCTTCAATTACCGTAAGCATGGCTTATTCAAATACCATTTGTTTCACTCTGCAAAGTTACCCAGCTTTACACACAAGATTTCTCAATCTCTTAATATCATGCAATAGACTCGCGACAGGTGGTGTGTGACTTAGATGAGAAAACAAGGCCTTTCAGTCCTCTCCTCTCTTTTAGTCTCTACCCGATACGGCCGAGGCCACACGCAAACTGGCATTCCACTGGCCTACATGGAAAGCGCTCCGCGATTCCGTGTGCTCCTACCGTAGTTAAGTGTGGTTTTACCATTCCAATACCACCCCCTTTACACACAGGCCATTCCACTCTAAAACACCAACACCCTGTAGATATTCAATTGATTTGAGTAGCTACTTTACCAAGTTTGATAAGTCAACACTTGTGGTTGAGCGGATTCTATGTTCTTTACTCAGTATAAGGTTTTAGTCCTTACTTTTCACCACGAGGTAGCCATCCACAACCCATAACCCAGTGCTCAACATCACTACCATCAACCAAACCAAGCCTCCTCCCTACTATAAGGTTGTGGACTCCAACAGCACTACCATCAACCAACCAAGCCTCCTCCCTAGGATAAGATCGTGGACTCCAACCAACTAGTTGTTTTCCATGATTTATCCTTAACCCTAGAACTGTTTAAATAAATCTATCAGCAAAATATCAATGTCACTTAGTAGTATAGATATTTTGGATGAACTACTCTACAATTATTTATGCAGTAATTAAATATTACTTAAGTTATCAAGGTGAATATAGCCTCAAATTAAACATGACATTTTTCAGTGGTAGGACATAACTAATTTACCTGTCATTCTAAACTTTTTATTTTAATTAAATAACAATGCATAAATAATAGTAATGTAGATAATGTAATTGAGTAATTTAAATTTCATGGGGATTCAATATGATCAAAAACTTGTAACTTGTTGTAGGATCGGATATGGCAACAAAGGGGGGGGGTGAATGGTGCCCTTTTAAAAATCGCCCCTCAAAAGTATCCACAAAAGAAACTCCACTCCGATAGCTATGTAGAACTATGAAGAGGAAGGAGAAAAGAGCTTACTAGAGATCTACACTAACTGAGAAAGAAGCATGGGCAAGCAAACTAACACACAGCAGAAAATACAATAGCCAGAGAAAATCAGCACAACAAAGAAATACCTGGCCGGTCAGACCGCCTGAGCTAGGCCGGTCTGACTCTCGGCACAGGCCGGTCTGACCGCTTGGGACCGGTCTGACCGCCATTAAGCACCCGGTCAGACCGCTATTAGGTGGCCGGTCAGACCGGCCCTGGCCCAGGCAGAACCTCGACAGCCGACTGAAAATTCAGACTTTGCTCAATTCAATGTAATTTGATAAAATCCTCTGATCTTTTCCAACCAACAGAGCAAGGACTTAATTTAAATAGAACCAGGACTCTAGGAAACAAAAGAACACATAAAGAGAGCAAGAATTTAAGATTTGAGCAAAAATCTGAAAAGTGAGTTGAGAATGGACACTTTTTCAGTTTGCTCATCAAACTTGGATTCTTTGCCCATGAGCTCTTGCAATCACCTTAGCAAGGATCTCAAGACTTGAAAACCCAAAGCTCAAGCCATCTTATGAAGGGAATCAAGAGATCCAAACATCCTCTGGCATCAAACCCTAGAAATTCTCTCCAGAATACACCTTGTGCTCTCCACACAGGAATGAATACTCTGGATTGCTTAAACTCCCTCCAGCTGCACCCTTTGCTAAATAGAAGGTCCTCACCTCCTCAATTAGCAAATCAAGAATTGTCATACCTCTCCCACTCCATGCCACTCAACCACATGGGGAAAAGGTCAAAGTCAATACATTTTGGAGGGAAACCAGCCACCTCCATCCAAACTTGAGTCAAATCCCGGATTTGCCCCTCAAGCGCCTTCCCGGAAGCTTCCCGCGTCCGGTACCTTGACCGTCTGGACCTCGACTCCTCCCTGAGTCTAGTCTCGGTTCGCTCCGTTGCACATGACCGCACCCAGTATCGTGACCGTCTGGACCTCAACTCCTCCTTGAGTCTAGTCCCGATCCACTCGCCGCTGCCCGTCGTGTCCACCGACACCGACCGAGACCTCCGACTCCACCTGAGTCTAGTCTTGGTCTGTTCCGTCGCGCACGACCGCAACCGACCTCCAAACCGTCTGGACCTCCGACTCCTCCCTGAGCCTAGTCCCGGTTCTCCCGTCGTCGCCCGTTGTGTCCGTCACCAGTAGCTCTAGCTCCGGTTCCTCGTCTCCCGACTCGCAATCACCTCACCAGCCTCGATCATCTTCGGCATCACCGACCGTCTGGACCTCAACACCTCCTGTGCCTAGTCCCAGTCCTCCTCACCTCACCATGACCTAGCTCCGAAGTCCTGCTGTCACACAGACAAGCAAACTGTCACATAGCACCGCACGAAACAGCATAATCAGTATAAGCACAAGTAAAGGTACTCAACCCTAGAATACCCAAAACAAACTCAAACTCACTAAACCAACCGTCAATTACTCATCACCAACATGGGGATACCTCCACATGGTCTCTCAATCTCCCCCTTGGTGAGTATATTGACAAACACAGAAAAAACGCAAGAATTGAGTTTGTTTGAAAGTCAAACATGGTCCGAGAAACGAAAATGATGCTAATGACCATGTTGACACAAGGAGCAAAAGAAAGAGCAAGTTTTCCTCAAAGCTCCCAAAGCTTCCAAAATGTGGCTTTTTCTCCAACTATTCTCCCCCTTTTGGCAATAAAGTCTTTTAGTTACTTGGAGGAAAATAAAACATGGTGTAGCTGAATTTTATTCAATGCTAAGCAATTAGAGCCATGAAGATTATCCAAATTGACCCTTTAGTATTACACCAAGCCATAACTCAAGGGAATACTATCAACATCATGACAAAATATGCATAATTAAGCCAAACTACATAAGTAATTTCTTAACATGTCAAGCCATTTAAGATCAAAGTCTATCTAAAGGTTTCCAAAGATGATCCAAGCCATGTCAATAGTCTAAGCGGAACCAAAAATCTAGAATTGAGTCAATTTAGAGTGCTACAAGTTCAAAAATGAATCATTTGTTCAAGCACTTTAGTCTTTTTGTAATCAAGCAAATTGAGCACAATTGACATATTTTTCTTTGAAACTCATGGTCGTTTCCAACCAAAATTTTAGTCATGTGCTAGATCTCAAGCCTTATGCAACCATTCCAAGCAAGAAGCTTAAGAAGATAATCTTGGTCATCCAAAACTCCCCCTGAGTTCATGCCTAGTGCAATGGCAAGCAGTCCCATGAGAAAGAATTGGCGATATCAGTTCTTTCACACATAAAGAGATCTTTTTATTTTTTAAACAGTTGTACTAACTCATGATTTATCAAGAAACTAGCATAGTTCAATCTAAGACTCAATAAAGATTCAAAGCTCAACTCAGCCTATTTGACATGGCATGAATCATAAGAGGATAACTAAAGACAGACTAGTCTCAAGAGCTAACATGACATGCTTTAATTCAAGTTGTGCAATTTTAATTAACTTATCAATGGCAAAGGCTTGACGACACATATAAAGACATGATAAATCTAGCAATTAAGCACAAATCATGGCAAGATGTAAAGCATTGTAAACATGTCAACTAAGGATAATAGTCAAGGTTCCATGTAATTATATTACAATGCTGAATGCTGAAATGAAAGAAAATCCAGTTTCCCCTCAACATGAGATGCACTTTTAGTTCAAGTTGAGTTATGTCAATATTAAGCTCCAAAAGCTCCCAAATGAACTCCCCCTGAACCAAAGCAATAAATCGAGAAGCTGGGAAAGAAATCAGAAAAGACAGTCCTTAAAGCATAGACAAGATATAGAGGATACTATGGCTCAGACTGACTCTCATCTACCCCATATGACACCAGGACTATCAACTGCTCTTCTAACCTACTAAGGAGCAAACACGTTCCCTG
This sequence comes from Dendrocalamus latiflorus, assembly GCA_017311315.1. Lineage (NCBI taxonomy): Eukaryota > Viridiplantae > Streptophyta > Magnoliopsida > Poales > Poaceae > Dendrocalamus > Dendrocalamus latiflorus. The sequence continues at coordinate 28,894,760 of CM029639.1, read as the reverse complement.
TCTACCCAAGGGTGGTCCAACCCTTGCTAGAACCTATAAGAAGTGAGTGAGCTCAACCTAGTGAAAAGAGAGATAGGTAATAAGCAGCATCCTAGATCACAAGATGAGAGGAAGAAATCTAAGCCACTAGACAAGAGATACACTCTGATCTATGCTAGAAGGACTAACCCAAATGCACCCCGATGCAACGCAACAGAAATGAGAACAGAAGCATAATAAATAAGATAAAGCAGTAAAGCCCAACGCTCCCCCTCACTACAGTCCATAAGGACAAACCACCCCAAGCTCTCCCCGCAAGGCTGAAAACTTAAAGCTATCCAAAGGCTTGGTAAAGATATCAGCCAACTAGTGGTCACTCTCCACAAACTGGAGCACTATGTCACCCTTCTCCACATGGTCTCTAAGAAAGTGATATCGAATATCAATGTGCTTGATCCGAGAATACTGCATTGGGCTCTTAGCAATGTTAATAGCAGAAGTGTTATCATAAAAGAGTGAAACACTGTCTATAACTAACCCAAAGTCCCATAGGGTCGAAGCCATCCAAAGTACCTGACTGCAGCAACTGGCTACAGTAATGTACTCAGCCTCTGCGGTGGACTGTGCAACACCGGACTGCTTCCTAGAAGACCAAGAGACAAGAGAAGTGCCAATGAATTGGCAGGTGCCAGAAGTGCTCTTCCTATCTATCCTACAGCCGGCAAAGTCTGCTTCCGAGTAGGCTTTGAGGAAAAGATAGGAAGAGTAAGAGTACCAAATAACATAGTCAATGGTAGCTCGAAGGTACCGAAGAATGCGCTTCACCGCCTGGCGATGAGATACGCGAGAAGTCTGAAACCGAGCACAAAGACATACAAAGAAGTGTATGTCCGGTCTCGAGGCAGTGAGGTACAAGAGGGAGCCAATCATGCTTCTGTACTCTTTTTGATCAACTGGCTTGCCATCCTCATCTGGGTCAAGTGAAGCTGTGGATGCCATGGGAGTTAACACCGGCTTGCCATCGCTCATGTCAAGCCGTCTCAAGAGGTCACGAGTGTACTTGCCCTGATGCAAGAAAGTACCCTCCCGAGTCTACTTGATCTGGAAGCCAAGGAAGAAGGTCAACTCACCCATCATGCTCATCTCAAACTCGGTGCTCATGACATTCGAGAACTGTGAAACAAGAGCATGAGAAAAGCCGCCAAAGATGATGTCATCCACATAAATCTGGACGAGCAGAAAGTCAGTGCTATACCGGCGAATGAACAAGGTCTTATCTACCTTACCCATCTCAAAACCATGACTCAACAAATAGGACTTAAGCCTCTCATACCAAGCTCCAGGGGCCTGCTTAAGTCCATACAATACTTTGGAAAGCTTGTAGATATTGTTTGGGTATTTGGGGTTCTCGAAACCTAAAGGCTGTCTCACATAGACTTCTTCCTCAATAAACCCATTGAGGAAGGCACTCTTGACATCCATCTGGTAGAGCTTGAAACCCTTAGGAGCTGCAAAAGCAAGCATGATTCTAATGGCCTCAAGTCTCGCTACAGGGGCAAAGGTCTCCTCAAAATCTAGACACTCAACCTGGGAGAACCCCTGAGCTACCAGTCTAGTCTTGTTTCGAATAACTACCCCTATCCTCACTCTGCTTGTTCTTGAACACCCACTTAGTCCTAATAATATTGTGACCTCGAGGGGGCTCAACAAGCGACCAGACCTTGTTTCTCTCGAAATTTTTTAATTCCTCATGCATGGCATTGACCAAAGACTCATCAGATAACGCATGACAAAGATCCTTGGGCTCAAAGGAGGCAATCAAGGCAGAATGGAGACAAAATTGTGACAAGCCAGACTTCGAGTGAGTAACTCGCTCAAAGAGGTCTCCAATGATCTGTTCAGAAGGATGGTCTTTTTGGATGTTTCGGGGAGGTCCTGGATGAGATGAAGAAGTGTCCTCTACCTCATGAGCTGATGAGGTAGGAACAGAGCCACTAGCTCCAGAGAAAGCAGAAGGCATGGGCTGATCTCCTCGAAGTGCGGTGGAAGAAGGCACCTCAAGGGGAGGATGAGGAACTGGATCAGGTAGACAACCTTCATCTCCATCGTCTTCATCATCTACAAAGATGGTCTCAGACTGCTCTAAAGAACCTGAGATATTGGGCTTAGTCCCCGGACTGACCTCATCGAAGGTCACCTTGCAGGTCTCTACCATTTTACTAGTCTCGCAGTTCTAGACCCTATAAGCCCGCGAAGAAGTCGAGTAGCCTAGAAAGATCCCATCACAAGAACGTGACTCGAACTTATCTAGGTTCCCGGACTTCAAGATAAAACACTTGCATCCAAACACACGAAAATGCGAGACGCTGGGCTTTCGCCCATATCTCAACTCATAAGAGGTACGATGCAAGTGTGCCCTAAGAAAAACTCGATTCGAAACATGGCACGCAGTGGCTATAGCCTCAACCCAAAACTTCCTCGGTGTAAAGTACTCATCAAGCATCGTCCTGGCCATCTCAACCAGGGTACGGTTCTTCCTCTCCACAACGCCATTCTGCTGAGGGAGTATGGAGAAGAGAATTGGTGCTCTACACCGGTCTCACCGCAAAACCTCTCAAAGTAAGAATTCTTGAACTCGGTGCCATTGTCACTGCGGATTGCTCGTAAGGCAACGAGAGCTCAACAGAAAGCTTACTAAACAAACCCCAAAAATGGGTAAACGTCTCATCCTTCGAGGCCAAGAAAAACACCCAAGAATACCTCGAGAAGTCATTGACCATGACAAGAACATACCACTTCCCTCCTGCTGACTGCACTCGAGCTAGTCCAACTGTGTCCATATGGAGCAGCTGTCCTGGTGCATCGGTCATAGTCACTGTGACCGGAGGGTGAGAAGCGGTAACCATCTTGCCATGCTGGCATACTAGATCTTTGACCATCTTGAGTTTCGGTAGACCACGAATGAGATTGTGGCCGCTAACTCGGGTCAAATAGTCAAATCTGATATGACCAAGTCTCCTATGCCAGAAGGTAAGGTCATGGGACTCTAAAGCAACTAAACACCTGAGATGATCACTAGAAGACTCAACAAAATCAGCACGAAAAATCCTCCCATAATGAGAAATCCCGCAAACCAGACTACCCGAAGAATCAAGAATTTTGCAATTGTTTTTCTTGAAGCTCACCTCATAACCGTCATCGGTAAGCTGAGAGACTGAAAGAAAATTATACTGCAGCTTACTCACTAAGGCAACATCTTTTAAAATAAATGAATCATTAACGCGCACAGTACCTTTAGCGATGACGAGCCCAGACGAAGTGTCTCCAAAGGTGATAGTCTCATCACCTGGAGCACAGGCTAGGGAAGAGAACCAACGAGAGTCTCCGGTCATATGACGAGAACAACCGGAGTCTACAAGTCAACCTCTCCTTTCCCAGCCCGGTGAACCTGAGTCAAACAGAGAGTAAAGGCTCAGTATTGGGATAAATCAAAAGAGATTTTGGAACCCAATACTGAGTCACACGCCGAGCAAAAGAAGTAGCCATACACGACTGACCTCTATCTACCCTACGCTCTCTGTCGCTCAAAGAAGCAGAAGGTCTATGTGTAGACTTGAAGCTGTTGCTAGGTCCGACTGCTATGGGAGAGCGAGTCGGAGCACCGGCAACATGCTGATCACGCTGCGGGTAGCAATCTCGGCGGGGAAAATGAGATCTACCCTCAGAACGGCGGAAGTCACGACCAGGGGCATATCGAGGACGAAAACCAGAAAACTCAGTAGAACCAAGTCCTCGATGCTGCCCAAACCCATCAGCTGAAGCAACTCTCGACCTCGTGTTGGTCTTAAGTGCACTCAAGATCTGGGGCTGACCCTGAATACGCCTAAGAGCGTCAACACGGTCTCTACGCGCGATCTTGGCACGCTTGAAGCATCGCTCGACCAAGTGTTCATCCTTCTGATAGAAGGTATAATGGTACTTCACCTCCTGATTTGAACCACCCTACTGTCAGGGATCCCTTGGACAAAACCCGCTGATTTGAATTTAACTTTATCAGATCTGGGCTTAATCTCGATCACACCTACTGCTATGGGTCTAAGAACAGCAGGCGGATGCTTCCTCATATCCTCAGAAAAATCGTATCCTAGACCTTGATTGAATTTGCAAATCTTGGATTGGTCTAGAATAAGATTTAGCTTCTTCTTGCCTCCTACAAACCTCTCGAGAGTGTTCATAAGATATTGACACTCCCGAAAGAGAGATGTGCAAGAAGAGTAGGGGAAGAAGAGACAGCAGAAGGTAAGGGAGCAGAAGAAGAACCAATAGCAGAGGAACGAATGGCTTGTGCACGCACAGCCGACTCAGAAGGGACAGTCCTACTGCTAGCCAATTGGTTCACGTCGCTAGGCGTCTCTACCAAACCCTCATGCTTCTTTCCAACAGCACACACATTACAAGCAGATGGTTGCTTCTCTAGAAGATCCTTAGTTAGCTTCACATATTTTTCATCCAATGCAATCAAGTCAGATTTTAGTTTGTTACAATTATCAATTATTGCATGGTGAGCTAACAAGGTCCTTAGAAGCATATTGAGCCAATTTGTTATTGTTGTCAATCATCTTTTGAAACTGTTTGGAAACAGATTCAAGCTCAGCAGTCAACTTGGGATAGTTCATACATTAAGCAATGGGCTCAAGTAGGAAAGTTTGTAATTCAGCAATTTTATGATCTGCCCTTTTTAAGTTCATCTTTAAATTATTGCAACTTTCACAAGTCTCGGGTAGATCGAGAAGCATGGTATAAAGACCTCTAAATGCATTGTCCTTATCCTCACATGAGATGTAAGATGTAGTCTCAACAATAGTAGATGAAAGAGCAACAGTCCTACTCATCTCTATTTCAGTTAAAAGACTAACATTCTCCACCTTAATCATATCAAGCTCAGAAGACAGACTATTATGAGAGATCCTTAATTTCTTCATATCACCAAGCAAAGCAGAGCATGTATCACATTCGTCATGGGAGGGAGCAGATATAAGTGAAGTAACCTCCTGTGACAATCTATCTACTTCCTTCTCCAACTCGCTACACCTAGCTCTAGATCTAGCATGAAATTTTCCTAGCTTAAGAAAAGTATCATTAAGCTGGTCATAAGAGGGGTATACCTCGTCGGAGTTGGAGTAAAGCTCGCTGTTGCTCACTTCGCCCTCAAGGGCCATGAAGCACATGCCGGAGAAGTCGTCGCCACCCTTGGGGTCTTGCTCGTCCTTCCCATCATTGCCGCTCCACCCCTCCACATCGCTGAGGTCGAGGTCGTCGAAAACAGTGAGGACGCGATGGAACAGCTTCTTGGCTTTGCCAAGGTTGTGGAACTTTTTGTGTTTGCTTGGTGGCTTCTTGTTGCGGTTCTTGTCGGTGTAGACGTTCTTGCTCGAACCACCGAAGTCGTTCTTGCCCTCCAGCTTGGGACAGTTTGCCCGAATGTGGTTGGGGCCACCACACTCGAAGCAAATCACACGTCCTCCTCCTCTCTTTCTCTCTCTAACCCTCTTGTAAACATGAGAGAACTTTCTGGCTAAGAGGGCTAGCTGGTTTTCTGGAAGCTGTTCTAATAGGTCATCACTCATCTCACAAACAGCAGCAAGAGAAAAACCAGAAACTCCATCAGAACAAAACTCCAAATGTCGAAGGCCGACGAAAGATGAGAAATGCCATCAAACTCATTTCGGCTCAAACCCTGAATGATAATGTTCCTTGCCTTAGCATTCGCCGCAACATCAGCTATGTTTCTGGCATTGATGTTCTCATCGGTAGGAACAGCAAAGCGAACCTTGACTTTGCGCCAAATCGCATAGCCCAGAGCCTGAATATAGGTCTCCATCCGACTCTTCCAAAAGGGATAGTCGATCCCATCGAAGATCGGGGGCTTGGTGGAATACTTATCCGTTGCCATGGCTCACAGATCGGTTAAAGATCTATCAAGAAGAGCTAACCAGTTCTGATACCAATTGTAGGATCGGATATGGCAACAGAGGGGAAATGAATAGCGCCCTTTTAAAAATCGCCCCTCAAAAGTATCCACAAAAGAAACTCCACTCCAATAGCTATGTAGAACTATGAACAGGAAGGAGAAAAGAGCTTACTAGAGATCTACACTAACTGAGAAAGAAGCATGGGCAAGCAAACTAACACACAGCAAAAAATACAATGGCCAGAGAAAATCAGCACAGTAAAGAAATACCTGGCCGGTCAGACCGCCTGAGCCAGGCTGGTCTGACCGCTCGGCACAGGCCGGTCTGACCGCTTGGGACCGGTCTGACCGCCATTAAGCACCCAGTTAGACCGCCATTAGGTGGCTAGTCAGACCGGCCCTGGCCCAGGCAGAACCTCGACAGCCGACTAAAAATTCAGACTTTGCTCAATTCAATGTAATTTGATAAAATCATCTGATGTTTTCCAACCAACAGAGCAAGGACTTAATTTAAATAGAACCAGGACTCTAGGAAACAAAAGAACACATAAAGAGAGCAAGAATTTAAGATTTGAGCAAAAATATGAGAAGTGAGTTGAGAATGGACACTTTTCAGTTTGCTCATCAAACTTAGATTCATTGCCCACGAGCTCTTGCAATCACCTTAGCAAGGATCTCAAGACTTGAAAACCCAAAGCTCAAGCCATCTTATGAAGGGAATCAAGAGATCCAAACATCCTCTGGCATCAAACCCTAGAAATTCTCTCCAGAATACACCTTGAGCTCTCCACACAGGAATGAATACTCTGGATTGCTTAAACTCCCTCCAGCTGCACCCTTTGCTAAATAGAAGGTCCTCTCCTCCTCAATTAGCAAATTAAGAATTGTCATACCTCTCCCACTCCATGCCACTCAACCACATGGGGAAAAGGTCAAAGTCAATACATTTTGGAGGGAAACCAGCCACCTCCATCCAAACTTGAGTCAAATCCCAGATTTGTCCCTCAAGCGCCTTCCCGGAAGCTTCCCGCGTCCGGTACCTTGACCGTTTGGACCTCGACTCCTCCCTGAGTCTAGTCCCGGTCTGCTCTGCTGCACACGACCGCACCCTGTATCTTGACCGTCTGGACCTCAACTCCTCCTTGAGTCTAGTCCCGATCCACTCGCTGCTGCCCGTCGTGTCCACCCGACACCGACCGAGACCTCCGACTCCACCTGAGTCTAGTCTTGGTCTGTTCCATCGCGCACGACTGCAACTGACCTCCAAACCGTCTGGACCTCCGACTCCTCCCTGAGCCTAGTCTCGGTTCTCCCGTCGTCGCCCGTCGTGTCCGTCACCGGTAGCTCCAGCTCCGAATCGTCGTCTCCCGAGTTGCAACCACCTCACCAGCCTCGATCATCTTCGGCATCACCGACCGTCTGGACCTCAATACCTCCTGTGCCTAGTCCCGGTCCTCCTCGCCTCACCATGACCTAGCTCCGAAGTCCTGTAGTCACACAAATAAGCAAACCGTTATATAGCACCGCACGAAACAACATAATCAGTATAAGCACAAGTAAAGGTACTCAACCCTAGAATACCCAAAACAAACTCAAACTCACTAAACCAACCGTCAATTACTCATCACCAACATGGGGATACCTCTACATGGTCTCTCATTTGTCTTGTTTTAAAAACTCTACTGGCTCGTACACTTCAATGCCCAAATTCAGTCCTTGAACGGTTGCCTCCAAAAACTCGGGAGCTAGCATAAACACATAAAATAACATAAGCTTCGTGCTCAAATTAAATCAAGCTAGGAAATAAATAAAATAAAATAAAATAAAATAAAAAGGAGTAAAATACAATAAAAATCAAATAAGGCAGGTTTGGATTTTATCGGGACTTGGGTTGGTGGAATGGGGGTCGGAATGGTTTAAATAGGATCGAAACAATCGAAATGGAGGTATTTTTTATTGTTAGGGTTTCAGGTGAACAGTGAGGAGAGGTGGCGAGGGGCTCTGCCGGCGAGACTTGCGTGCAGGCGAGGTGGCGCTGGGTAGTACTACGGCTTGGCAGAGCTTGTAGAGGAGTGGCAAGGGCGGTACAAGAGGATGGGTGCGTCAGCGGGAGGCGTGAAGGATTGCGACGGGGCGCTCACGGGACCTGTGCGGGAAGGACGGTATGGCGAGGGCAGGGATGACGCAAGGGTTTGAACGGGTGGGGCGAGCTGGCAAGACCGATCGCTTGATGTGAACGCCGAGAGGAGGGGCGATGCATGGGCCAGATGGTCGGGCGGCACTGGAAGAAGGGAGGGTAGGGGAGGGGAGGGAAAGAAGGTGCCGACCGAGGAGTTTATGCGGCTTGGCCGAAAAGGGAAGGTGGCTTTTGGTCTAGGGTTTCCAGAAAAGGCAATAATTCAAATTCAAAATAAAAACAAAAAAGAAAATTCATTTGAAATTTTGAGGTATTTCAATATTGCCCCGATCATTCCCGAGCAACGTACGTGATTTCTCATCACAAAGAAAAAGATTGAAAATGACCTCAGATCTATGAAGAATTGCGTCCACCACAAATTTTGAACAAATTGTAACTTTTGTCAGAAAATTGTTTCTCACCTGCCATCGTGACGATTTATATTTCCAATTAGAAAGATAAATCATCTAAACGATCCAAGAGATCATACATATCTTATTATTGCTGTACATTTCCATTTGGATTGTACGGTCGAAGAACCAATTGCACAGCCCAACATCTTGTTCCGGAGGAGATGAACTCAAATTCTCTCCCTCTCTGTAATCTGTACCCATCTCCTCGTCTTCGCAAGACCACTGAGATCGCCGGCCGGCTCACATCAAGATGATATCCTGCTCGACACCGTCCGCGCCGTCAAGCTGACGCCCGGTCGCTGCTTCAGCCCGCTCATCAGGCCGCCGCCAGCGCCACCGTCCCGGCTCCTGTTCAGCGATAACCTCGCCTTGATCGGCGACACCAGCCTTGTCGCCAACCTCGATGGCGAGAACGAGCACCGCCGGTTCTTGCCAGACGCCGCCTGCGCTTTCCCCGGCGGTGACACGGCGACGGGTCTTGAAGGGAGCAATTTACCCTGGCTTTTGAGTTTTGACCCCAGTGAGCTCGGCGGCGACTTGACCAGGAACTTGTGCGGCGTCTGCCTGGCGATTACCGGCGACCGCGTCTTGTAGAACCGCTTCTGCTTCTTGGACGGCGACGGCGAGGCGTACGATGCGGCGGAGGTGGAAGCGAGGAACGTGGGGTTGGGGAACATCACCGTCTTCTTGACCCACGGCCGGTTCTTGGGGGACACCCTGTTTGCGGACACCGACGGCCGGCCGAGGGGTGAGGTGGGCTTGAACTGGATCCGGGATCGCACGCGGCCGCGCGACGGTGGCGTTCCGGCCTCGGTGCGCGCGGTGCCCCGCTGACTCTGCTTCTCCCTGGCGCGGCGAGCGCGGAGCGGCGTCGGCTCGGCGGTGACCTTCGTGGTTCTAACTACAGTTTTCGGGGTCTTGGGGGGCTCTCTGTTCTTGTTTCCGCCGCCGTCGGCGATCGCGACGATGTCCCGCGCGAACTGGCTGGCCTGGACGATCTCCAGCACGGTCTCGCCGAGGAGCATCGCCGGCAGCGACATCCGCCGCCACTGGGCGGCGCCCTCACCGCCGCCGAACTTGCCGCTCGGGGACCTCCTCTGCGCCGGCGTGGCCCTCATCCTGTCGCGAAATTCGTCGCATCCATAAGCCAAGAATTCGCCTTTTCAAAAAATAAGCCAAGAATTCAAATCGAACCAGAGGAAGTCGATTCTCTACAAGGCACTTGCCTGACGGTCTCCTGCTTGCATCGGAGGCTGGTGCGGAGGTACCCGCGGGTGCTGCGCGGGCTGAGGCTGACGCCGGAGACCACCTTAGCGCCGCCGGCCACCGTGTACTGCAGCTCCTGCAGCCGCGCCATGCACCGGTCCATCTGCGCACCCCGAACCCATCAAATCGCCACGCGCATTCAATCCCCCAGAAAACGGAACCGAAACCATAAATCAAGCGCCTTCTCCTTACCTTCTTGAGGGTCTCCCTGACGAGGGCGGGGTTGAGCGCGGCGGCGGCCGCCGCCATCTGCCTGTTCGGCTTGGCGTTGGGGCTCCTCGCGACCATGGCCGTCGTGCCTGGCTGTGGAAGGGGAGGAGGAGGTCAAGAAGGGTTTGAAAGTGAGTAAGGCATTAGCAAGGGGGCCTAACGGTCGCCGGCGCAACGGCTACTTCTCGGGAGTAAACACCGAGGGGACCGACGCCGACCTATTCTGGAGTCCGCGCACGGCTGGACGCCTAATTGTGGTAGGCCCGCCCACCACGTCAGCTTGGTAAGCTCGGGCAATTGTGCTGGGTTCGAAACTACTGCCTGTTCTTTTGTTCAACTAGTTTTTATCTATATTTTTTTAAACTGTAATAAATAGTAAAGATGTTAATATAGATAGAATATATTATTTTAGACCTAAGAAGTCATTTAAAAAATCACCTTATTTATTTCAACGTTTACAGAAAACAAAAGGCAAAAAAAAAAAGCAGAGCTTATGAATTGCCATTTGCATGTGTTGTTCGTAGTTTCTGGAATTGATTTCTCTGGGCAGCTGAAAGGGAGCCATTTTCAATTGATGACGGGTGAGATGTTAAAGGTCGAGATTTCGCGAAGGGATTCTGGGCGTAATCGTTTCAAATTTCAAACCTTGGGTGTTAAGTTTTCGTCTAATCGATGCGTGTGCTGGAGCAATAAGTCTTGGCAAATGAGACGAGAGAAATCATTTTATTAGGGGACTAAAAGATCCAAGGGGTGCTTTTTGCGTCGTGTACGACAAAACCCTCGATTTTGGGTGGGAAAAGCTTTCACTTAACAAAAAAAAGGTATATGTCACTTTTTTTACCTTTGCACTTCAAAAAAATAGAATCGTTGACAGATCTAGCACTGGTCATTTTTTTTTTCAAATTTGGTTTGCAGACGTCCATTTTCGCAAATCTAGTCTTCCCTAGAACTCGGCAACCGTGGCAGGCAACATATGTCGCCAATCGCGCTACAGTAGCTCAGCAATTTTTAAAAAAATTGGCTTCTGAAAACTTATTTTTACAAATCTAGCCTCTTCCCGGAACTCGGGAACTATGACAAATGACCCTTGTCGCCTACCACGCTATAGTAGCCCGGCAGGTCCTGCCAAGCCACCAGAGCTTGACAGCACCTGCCGAGCAACCGCAGCTAGAGGCCACAGACGTCCTGCCAAGCTAGGGGGCTCAACAGCCCCTAACTCGACAGATACCTACCGAGCTTAAGGGGAGCGCTAGATTTGCAAAATCGGATATTTAGGGGTCAAAAATTTTAAAAACAATGGCTACAATATCATTTATGCGAATAGTTCTACCTTGAGGCTAACCATAAAGAAAAGCGTAATATTAGCCCTTGCTTGGACTCTTCTATATACTTCCTCTAGTTACAAATAAGTAACTTTACCCCGGTAACTGGACTCTAGTGTGACCATAAGACACATGCTGGTCACACCGCTTAACTCAACTTCAGTCCAATAGCCAACAAAAGATTGGTTCGACTGCAGTTGCCCAACAACAAAACACATTCTTTGGAAAATCACTACCGACTACTATAGACTGGTCATACTCCAACCACCGGTTTGACCACACCCTATGTGCGGATTAGACCGCACCCCATGTGCTGGTTAGACTGCTCGCACCTGAGCCAACTCAAATCAAAAGACAAATCCGGTCTGACCGCTAGTCCACAGCTAGTCAAGGGCACTTACCACCTGACAACAACACTGAAAACTACAAACACTCAAAATTAAACTCAGACTTCAACAACTCTTGTACAACAAAGTCAAATACTCATCACATACCATGAGTGACCTCCACATGGTCTTAAAACCTCCTTCCCCATTGATGCCTCCAGCCATGGATGCGGCCCCGAATCTATTATCGTCGCCTCCCCATCCCACTGGCCCTCCCTCAGCACCTCCTCCCCCTACACCTCCACCTCCATTGTGCCTCCCGCTCCCTTGTTGTGTCCTCCTCTCTTTCCCCCACTTCCTCCTAGGGTTTGCCCCCTTCCCTCACCGTCTCCTGCTTCCTTACTAGTTGGTCGTTGCCACGGCTGAAGTGTGCCCACACATAGTCGTAGCCCTGGGAGGAGTTGGTAGTTGCGGGCTTACGGCCACAACGGGAGGCTTTGGAGTGTTGGTGGTGGTGTTGGTGATTGCAACCACGACGAGACACGACCCCTAGATGTTCAACTCTTTACTGAGTCACTGCAACCTTGGATTGTGTTTATTTGACAAATCTAGAATTTTGCCCCTTTTCTTTTTGGTATTTTTGCGGCTTTTGGCTTCGGCTTTTTTAAAAGCCGAAATAGATAGAGCAAAGTCGCTTCTCTAAATGGCTTTCCAAGCCAAAAAAACCATGTGCACCGTCTATGCCAATGTCTCTATTGTCCATTGCCATCTCAAAAAACTCAGCCAAAAACCATTAGCCACAGCCAAAAGCCATTAACCGCAGCCCAAAAGAACATAGGCTATCACAGTGTGTGAGGGTGTATGTTGAATATGGGAACATTGTATGATTGAAATTGAGGAATTTGTTTTGGAATAATTGATACTGAGGAATTTTGTATGATTGAAACTATTGTTTTGTCCAAAAATTCAGGAGAAAACATGTGGTTGAGTTTTGAAAATCACATATCTGAAACAAGAGAAGTGTATTGGGATATATATGGTATGCCATTGCAATTTTATGAATAGTATCTGTAGTGGAAAATTCCATGCACTTGAAAAATGGATAACCAGCTAGCTAGGAGATGGACAACAATATCAGCTAGCATTGAGAAGCTTTCTGTAAAATTCAATTGTATTCATTTGACAAGTGCAACAGGATCAGCTGCACTCATAGCACTCACATTTGCTTTCAAATTCAAGCATTCGAAAGCTGACAAGCATTTGCATGAACCTGGTACTGTTCATGAATTACAGAAATGTAACATTCAAACATTTGCATGCTGATAAGCAACGACATCATCATGCACCTCGCAGTAGTGAAGTAATAGAAACAACATGCATTACATAGGGATCAAACAATCTTCTTCATTACATTACGCGTCTAATACTGCTAAGTACTCTTCATGTATAATTTTCCAGGATCTATCCAAACCGATGCTTGTATTTGTTTGTTCATGAACCTAATGCTGAGTTTGGTTTCTACCCAGAATAGAAATACTTTGAGTTCAATTCTTCCATTCATACGATAGACATCAAATTGACATGTGCCACCATTGTTCCATTCACACAACAAACAACAAATTTGATTGACAATTTTTAAGGATTTAACCAAAAACAAATTCACAAAGGTCATACAACACAAAGCTCCATGTTAAGGTTTCCATTCATACAACACAGAGACATAAGGGGGTGTTCGTATTGGCTATGGCTGATGGTTTTTGCTGAAAATGAATATTACTAGTTGAAAGAAGTGGCTTTTAGAAGGAGGGAATAAGCGGTAAAAAAGTGAGAGAGATGCATGCGAGAGGAGTGGGGTGCTGATATGCCCGTGATCCCCTGTCTTATCTTTGGAGCAAAACAGGAGCAATAGCAGTAGAGAAGCCACTTCGAGAAGCCAAGTGTTTATATTGGTAGAAGCCAAAAGTAGAAGATAATACGAACATCCCATATTTTAACACAATGCAACCACTGAACCATCCAAGATAGAACTAACAGGAAACGAAAGCTAACACAAACACAGTGGAGTCACCGATTGCCAATCTTCCCAATCCACATTCCTAGCAGGTGATGATTTCAGTCTCATTGATTTTATCAAACTCCAATCCTAGCTGGGAATTACGAATATCACAAATGGCATAAATCCCAAATCACACATGATGAGGATATAATAATCTTCTAAATTATGTCATTATATTCTCTAAATATACAACTTATCGATAAGGGAGAGATTTCACATGGAAGTCGTAAGTCATTCTATGACCACTCCTTAATCGTAAGTCCTTCTGTGACCATCTAGTCATAAGTCCTTCTACGACCTTCTGTAATCATAAGTTCTTTTACGAGCATGTAGTCGTGAATTATCCTACGACCACCTTATGGTCGTGGACCTTACTAGTTTGTCTCCGACTGGCTTGTCTACGATGATCTGCTATATTGTGCGTCTATGTGACAAGGTGGTCAGAACGTGCACCTACTCGTAATAACCATACACGATCTCTCTTTGACAACAACCGCTGCACGACGAACGGGCCACAACATCTCTCCAACAATAACTTCCGACCAGATGGTTATCTCCTGAACAATTGAGACATCTTTTGGCACAGGACAACTGCCATCGCTTTGTCAATTATATAAAGGTTAATGCTAGAGGGAAAGGGATTGGACCACATCGAATCAGGAGATAGTGGTAGGCATTTCACATTATTCTCAATTGTAATCAATTTCGCTAAGCAATAGCCACACTGGACGTAGGGTTATTATTCTCCTAGGAGAAGGCCTAAACCTGTATAAAAATTCCTGTGTCTCTACTTTGCACGTTCATAACCCAAATCTTCTAGAGTTCTCCAAATCCAAAGAAATTATATGTAAGATCGATATCAAAACATCAACAGCTAGTGTCATTCGTGGGGAACTTCTTCCAATACTCTGGTAATTTCCTTGTCTGCAAGTTCTCTTTCTTTTAATGTCCTCATGGCAGGGGAGTGAAATGAGGAGAACTGGTTTGACTTTGCCGATTATATAGATCTCGACATGGACACCTGTTACGACTATGAGCAGATGATGCTCACTTCCGATAGTGAGGTTGTCCCTAGAGATCCATCCTGTGATCTCGAAGAGCACACTGTAGGAAAGGCTGAGGAGGGATCCATATCCCCTATAGTAATATGCCAGATCGAGGAACTAGTTTCCTCGAATGGTAAGGGTCAATCCGACCATGAACAGACTCGCAACATGATGAGGGGGCCGCCCCCAAGTGTTCGAGTCCTTAGCGATTGCTCCAGCAGTTTCAGTGATCCCTGGATTCTGCATTCCAGGAATTCATCACCAACTAGTGATCGTAACTCTCCTTTTGTCCACTAGCTCCCTGATACAGTCATAGGTGCATGTTCAACTTTGGTTTGTGAGTCAAGTATACAATCTGAAGCTAAGTTCCCAGTTTGCATTTATTCACACAAAGATAGGAAGACAGAACATGAGAAGTTGTGTGTACACATGAAGAGCCAGGGCTGTGGCTGCATGGGAGGTGTGTCACTCGTGCGGTAGCTGGACTGGGTAGGTGCAAGCATGGGATACATGAGGCATGTGCGAGTGAGTCGGAGAAGGAGCATTGAAGCCAGGAAGCTATGGGTAGCTTAAGCCAAAAGAAAATGAGTTAGGAAGGCATGCCGAAAGATCAAGCCAGGCATTACATTTTTGTTGGATCAGTGCTAATCCCAATTCATGAGTCCATTTGATTTATTCAGAAAGCACATCGTTGATTTTAGGGGTCCGATTGGTTTTATTTTCCTGCATTAATTGTTATTTTAGGAAGAGATATTTGAGTCCTAGTAGGTCAGGAAGTTGAGTCCAAGTCAAACGGGGGAACAGGAGTCATTAGCTCGAATAAAATTCTAGAAAAGCCATGTTGGTTGTTGGTGCAAGTTTTGCATGAGACAAAGGAAATCGATCTATGTTTTTTTATGATTATGATTAGCGCAAGGATTGGTGGCGCGACTACCCTCTAATCCCCGTGATTCCATGTGAATCATCCACGTGATTCTCTCTTGAAGATTGGTTCACGTGTTGTTCATGACCATGTTTTGTTTTAGATCATCTTGGTCTAGTAAACCATGTTTTGTTGTTGTGGCCTATGCTGTTTGGTGTGGAATCGAGACATACAAAGATTGTCAATCAATACAACTGTTGCTACTGTTTGCTGGCCGTTTGGCTGACCAGCGTTGTTGGGGTTTGGCACTACTGCCATCACGACTTCAACATATTTAATTGCTGCTGCTGTGACAAATTGTTGTGGCTACTGTTATCAACTGCTCCTGCCGCTATTGAATCAACTCTGTCACTGCTATACTGTTCAGTGGAGGAAGCACAGACATGCTAATATTGTTGGTGACTGAAGTAATCATTGGAGAAGACAGGGAAGAGAAAGCTATTGATCAACGTTCGTACCATGAAAGATTGGGCCAAACTCGGGCACAAATTAAGGTTCTTTAATTTGTACTGTATCATCTTGGTATTAGAGCGTGGTTGATCACGATATGTGCTTGCTGATTTTGTTGATTTGGTGTGACTGATTTCTTGTGGCTTGTTAACATGGTCAAATCAGAGCTAGGTGCGCATGGTTCACACGACGGTTCAGATCATGAGGTGGATGAGGCACCCGTCTATGGCATTGACCTACTGCTGGGCGTGCGCAAGCAGTTTGTGGCTACCACATGCTACTTCCAAGGCCGTGAAGTTGGTTTGTGTACTCATCTTGAGGCACAAATATGGGATGTGCAGAACACGCTGAATGATCACTTCAATGCGAACGAACAGCGGCTGACGGAGAACATCAATGCCTAGACCCTGTCCATCCACCGTTTGGAGGAGAGGCTACTACCACCATTTGGAGGGGCTGATGCTCGGGTGACGGACTGAACAGCATGGCAAAGGTGACTACTATGGTGCTGGCTTAGAGGATGAGGTGTATGATGGCCGTGGATGCTTTCAGTGGCAACCGAGGTGTTATTTCAATGATCGCCGAGGTGCTGGACATGAATGGCACCATGGAGGAGGTGCTAGACGGGAGGACGACGGTATTGGTAGGCTCAAAATAACCATACCGATGTTCACGGGCAGAACTGATCCAAAGGTGTATTTAGAGTGAGAGATATGCGTCAATCAGATTTTTGATAACCACAACTACAACAAGGAAAAGAAGGTTCATGTCGCTTCAATTGAGTTTATTGAATATGCATTAATTTGGTAGGATCAATTGAATCGTGTTGGAGAGTGTCCTCAAACATGGGAAGATATGAAGCAAGTAATGTGAACGAGGTTTGTTCTAGCATATTATTCAAAAATCTTGCACACTAATTGCGTCGACTTGTTCAAGGATATATGTTGGTGGATGAGTGTTATAAGGAGATGCAAGTGCTCATGATCTGTACACATGTGCGTGAGTCTGAGGAGGTGACCATGACATGTTTCTTTGAGGGCTTGAATGAAGATGTGTAGGATCGTGTTGATTTGATACAATATGGCAACTTACAAGAGCTTATTCATCAAGCAGAGTGTGCTAAACAGCGAGTCAAAGCAAAGCAATCTTAGGGTGGCCGAACCAATTCTAGTGGTTGGAGGCGCACCTATACACATGAGGAGAATGGTGGCTCAAGTTCCAAGCCGGTTGTATCCATTAAACTAGTTGGGGCTGCCCTCAAGGAGGTGACAAAGGTGGTGAGTTCAGCAAGAAAAGAAAATCAAAAGCTGATTCTAATGGTTTCTCTACTGCTAGAACTATAGATATTGAATGCTTTAAGTGCAAGGGTAGGAGAATATGATGAAAGAATGCCCAAATTTGAGGAAGGTGTTGCTCACACATGAAGGTTATGCATTGGAAATTGACAGCGACAAATCTAAACGTGAAGGAGCATAATTTGATGATTCCAAGAAGAATGTTTGCTACTGTGATCCAGAATTGAATGGTGTTAATCTTTTGGTTAAGAAAGTGCAGCGTGATAACACCGCCATAATGGAGAAATGGCAACGCCGAGGTGTGTTCCAAACCGATTACAAAATCAAGGGCAGGATATGTAAGCTGATCATTGATGGCGGTAGTTCAAGCAATGTGGCTGGCAAGGATGTGGTGGAATCACTTTCATTGTCTACCTGGAGGCATCCAAAACTTTACTACATTCAGTAGCTCAACAATATCGGTAAGGTGAAGGTAACACACAAGGTGAGAGTGCTTTTTTCTATTGTTGGATATGTTGACAAGGTGGAGTGCGATATTGTATTGATGCATGCATGTCATCTCTTGTTGGGACGTCAATGGTAATTTAATTTGAATGCTACACATCAAGGACGGTCCAAACGGTACACGTTTATGCATAAGGGGAAGTTTCATGCATTGCTACCTAAACTGGAAGAGAAGATCAAGTGTGAAATTGTTGTGAAGAAAAAGGAGGTAGTGAAGAATATCCCAAAACTAAGGATGGTTTTGCTTGAAGTGGGGAGGATGATTGATCGTGCAAAACTGCACACCCGCAAGTGTACGGGCTGCCGCTAAGATAGCAGCGAAAGTCGTGTTCTCCACAGGGACTAAATTACTGGTGACACTACCCTTAACCAAAGCTAAGTCGCACGAACAGGGATTCTAAGACTGACTGCTGAACCTATACAGACTAAAGGCTGGTGGTCAGTTCTAGCAAAAGACGGACAGCTTGAGAAAGGAGGAGTTGAAGGTGCTGTGAATGAGAGTGTATGGAATAGAGAAGAGAAGAAGAGAGAGAAACCAGAGAATTTAACTCTACTGAGAGAAGACAATAGGAAGACTAGCTAGAAATAAGGGAAGTTGAGCGAAGGGGAGAGAAAGAACAGAGAAGAGACGATGGCTAGGAGACAATATGGCTAGTAGACGAGAAGAAGAAAGCAGGCAAAGATAAGAGGAGAGCACGGGACACCAACAGACAAGAGAAGAGATTGACAAACAGAAGACAACTTGAGAAGAGAGAGAATCTGAGAGAAGAGGGGAAGAAAGAAGAGAGAAGAGAAGAACTAAAGGAAAGAGAGAGGAAGATAAGAGAGATGAACTAAGGGGACAAAGGAAAGAAAAGAAATAAGCAGAATACTCGGGCTACCAGCAAGGAAAAGAACACCTACAGAAGAGCAAAGGATTAGCAAAAGAGTCTAGAGAAAAGAAGAGAAGAAAGAAAGGGGGTAAGAAATTAAGAGCTAGTAGGGAAGAGAATAGGAGACTGAGACTAAGGAATCACTTTACCGAGAGAAGAACAGAGAGAGAACTAAAGATGGCGTACTAGCGAGAACGAGAGAAGAGCTAACGGGAGAGAGACAGACAAAGAGACAGAGGGTGAGAATGAAGCACAAGGGACTAACGAGAGGAGGAGGAGTACAGGCGACAATGCTGCAACCCAACCCCTAGATACAAAGCACACAGCCAGACAAATACTAGGACTAGATTAAAGCAGGCAACTAAAATGCAAACTAAGATAATGCAGTTAATATGGAAGTAAACCTAGCTTACTAACAGCATGGCATTAGACATTTTTTTTTCTTTTCTACTAGCAGTACCAAACAAGACAACAAGCACAACATTAACCCTAACTAGAAGATTGAATCTAAAAGACAAATATCAGCATCATTCAAGCAAGCTATTTAAACCACTAGCAGAATTAAGAACTTAGTAGAACTACTAAAGCATCAGGTGAAAATCATGAATCTAAACAGTAAATAGCATCCACAGTAACATCTCAGACAAACAGGAACATGTAAAAGCACTCCTAGTTCACGGATCCACACAGGAAATACATGCATATCAAAGATCCATCATGCAAGCATCTCAGGAATAAACATGAACCAGACAAGCACAACTTAGTAATCCAGATCCACTCAGCACTACACATACATCACAGATCTACACAAGAGCATCTTCAAGAATTGCATTGCAATATTAAATCGGAGACTTGAGATTTTACAACCCTGAAGATGTGCAGATCAGTTGTCGAAGTAGATCCGTAGTGGATGCAGGTTGAGGAAGCAGATCTGGGACTAGGGGTACAGATCCAAGCCGAAGAGGATGCAGAGGTAGCAGATCGACCGAAGGAGACGAGGGGGTAGCAGATCCGTGAGCTTCAGACGTGGATGGAGCAGATCTGGCCGGAGGGGTAGCAGATGTTGTAGTAGAAGAGTAGCAGCAGTAGCAGATCCGAGCGAAGACCCCGTAGAGGTACCAGCCCCGGTCGTGGAAAGAGCAGATCCGGTCGAAGAAGAAGCAGGGTGCGCAGATCTGGTCGGCAGCAAGGGGATTCAGCAGAGGGAGCTAGGGTGGTTGCATGGTGGAGATGAGGAAAGATGGTGCTTCAGGTGAGGCATATGGGAGACGGCAGGAAAATCCATGGGGCCCTGGAGGTGCGGTCTCGTTGCTGGAGTTAGGAGAGGGGAGATGAGCAATCTGGCTAAGGGAGGCGATGAAGTGGGGCGGCTGGATGTTTCGGTCCTGGAGCTCGGTGGAGAATCAGTGGAGACTATGGAAAAGGAATGGGGCTGCTGGGTGTTGGGGATGGAAGAGCTGTGGTAGGGAGGCGATGGAGAGGAAGGAGTGGGGCGGCTAGGTTTCTTGGAGATCGAATGAGGATGGGTTGCGGCTGCTGGTATCCGGCATGAGAAGGGGGAACGGCTGGGTGTATTGGTTCGGCAGAAGGGCAATTGCGGCTAGGGTTTTGCGTGTGGTGACTCACTCCCCCGTGAGAAGAGCAACTGGCGGTTTATATAGTGCGGCGGCCCCCCAGGGTTTCAAGTGGAGCAAGGCTAGGTTAGGGTTTTATGCAGTTTTGCGTTTTAATCCTTCCCTTTGTGCTGATTTGCAACCCTAGCTCATCCCATGCTGATATCTGTGAAGTTTGCGCCTATTTCGCGCCAACCTACAAGGATATTACAAAACACTGTAAATTGTCCAAAAGGAGAACAAAATGTGTATAATTAATGAATTTATGGCTAATTTGAGCTACTAACAACAGGATTATGATGTGAAAATTTGCTGTTAATATGATGCATATCAATGATACAGTCCTAGGTGCATGTTCTGCTTTGGTTTGTGAGTCTAGTATACGGACAAAAGCTAAGTTCCTAGTTAGCATTTGTTCACACAAAGAAAGGAAGAAAGAAGATGAGAAGTTGGCATGTCGCTCATGCGGTAGCTGGACTGGGTAGGTGCAAGTGTGGGTTGCATGAGCCATGTGCAAGTGAGTCAGAGAAGGAGCATCGAAGCCTGGAAGCTATGGGTGGCTTAAGCCAAAAGAAAATGAGTCAGGAAGGCATGCCAAAAGATCAAGCTGGGCATTATATTTTTGTTGGTTCAGTGTTAATCTCGATTCATGAGTCCGCTTGTTATATTCAAAAATAGTCCAAGCATGTCATTAATTTTAGGGGTCCTATTGGTTTTATTTTTCTTACATTAATTGTTATTTTAGGAAGAGATGTTTGAGTCAATTTGTGGTGCGTGTGTGCGTGGCATATACTTAGGCCTTGTAATGGGGGAACAGGAGTCATTAGCTTGAATAAAATTCCAGAAAAGCATGCTGGTTGTTGGCACAAGTTTTGCGTGAGACAAAGGAAACCGATCTAGGTTTTCTTAAGGTCGGCACAAGGATGGGTGGCACAGCTGCCCTCTAATCCCCATGATTCCATGTGAATCATCGCGATTCTCTCTTGAAGATTGGTTCACATGTTGTTCATGACCATGTTTTGTTTAGATCATCTTGATCTAGTAAACCGTGTTTTGTTGTTGTGGCCTGTGCTGTTTGGCATGGAATAGGGACATACAAAGACTATCTATCAATACAACTGCTGCTACTATTTGATGACTGTTCGACTGACCAGAGTTATTGGGGTTTGTCACTGCTGCCATCATGACTTCAACATATTTAATTACTGCTGCTGTGACTAATTGTTGTGGCTACTGTTATCAGCTACTCCTGCTGCTATTGGATCAACTCTACCACTGCTGTGCTATTCAAAGGAGGAAGCATAGATGTGCTACTATTGTTGGTGAAGGAAGTTGTAACAGCCCAGGTTTTTATTAAAAAATAATAATAGTAAAAATAATTTAAAATAAAAATAAGTGTTTTGGTTGCCTAAATTTTATTTTTGATTTGCCCCGATTTTTCTTCATTTAAAAAAACGCTAGATTTGAAAAGTAATTTAGATAAAAACATAAAAATAGTATTAAATAAAATGATATTTTGATTTTTAGTAAAAATACTATTTCAAATTAATTGTTTGGAAGCATTTGGCGTTTATCTGGATTTTTCGTGTTTTTCTTGATTTAAAAAAATCAATTTCAAAGCTAAAAAGTATTTTTGTAAAAATTAAAAGGATAACTTTAAGTTGGAAATATTTTTCCTAAGTCTAAATTATCTCCAGGAATTTCTGTGAATTTTTCAAGAAATTTTAGACTTTAGTTTCTAAGTGTTTTTGTAATCCCTCTCTCTTCTCGGGCTGACAAGTGTCACGCCTAGATCCAATTTTCCGCACCCGATTAAATATTGGCCCTCCATCTTCACTTAACCCACTCCATCTCCATCCGACGGCCTGGATTCAATCTACGCCGCCAGATTTGATCCCACATCATAATCTTTCTTTTTCAATACAAAAATAATTCAGAAAATCTCTTTTTTCCTTTTTTTTCTTTAGTTTCAAACTTTCAGAAGCTCGTTCTCCTTCATCCTAACTCCGATTGAGCCCGTTTAATTTCTAAATTCTTCAAAAAATTCCAATCTATCTATTTCTATCCTCTTTTAAAATTTTTAGTGTTTGTTTGAAATTTATTTTGATTAAATTAAAGCTTAGCAAATAAAAATATTTTTAATTGAAAAATATACTTAATAAATTCTAAATTATTTTATTTGATCTTTTCGGGTTTCGAGGATCTTTGTGAAATTTTCCTGAATTTGTTCGAATTTATTTTATTTTTTGAAAAAAAAGTATTTTTTCCTTTTTATTTTCTCTCTCACTATTCATCTTCCCAAAGCGAATGTTTTTTTCCAGAACGCATGCGCGAGCGCCATGGCTGAGTTCTTGAAGCTTTCATAACTTGTTATTTTCTCAACGGTTTTTTGTGAAATCACAGGCATTGAAACCGTCTCACCACGACTCCTCCATTCGCGGCCTTATCCCTCAATTTTGCACGTTTGTGTCGCCGCAATTAACCACGTCCCTGAATGGCATGGCACATCGATCTCCTCATCCGGTCCACCTCCGTGCCTATAAAAGGGAGCACCGGGTGCCCCTCCTCATCCTCATTCATCACCGAAAATCTCAAAGCCTCTCTCAATTTCTCCTCGCCGCAATCGGCATTTTGCTCTCGCCAACCAAACGACGTTCTTCGGCCATTTGCGCCGCCTACAGTGGAGTTCCGCCACATTTTGCCACACCATTGGTATCGCCTTTACGCGTTCTACATGGTGCTTCCCTCGCCTTCGCTGGAGCTTCGCCGGAGTATCGCCGGAGCACCGTGGCCAAACCGTGCCACCGTTTCTCTCCTTGCTACAAGCCGACCATGCAAGTTCCACCACAACCAAGGTTAGCATTGCGTTCCCCATGTTCTCCTCTTCGTTTCACCACAAACCTCACTTTCTAACTCCTCTCCGTTTGCCCGGAACACCGATGTCAACTCGCCGGTCGCTAAAGGTCTTCTCTGCTGTGTTCTGCCACCATCCCATGTCCTTTAGCCATGCCGTAATTTTTTCAGACTTGCCTCACCGTGTTCTACGCCGTGCTTCCTTCTGTTTCCCCGAAAAGCCTCCACAAATTTTCGCCTCCGACACCTCGCCATGGCCGCCAATGGCATCTCGTGTCCCCATCTATCCGGTGGTGCTTTTCCCAAACCGTTCACGTCAAAACGTGCCAAACCATCTCAGGTAGCTACCTTTCAAATGGTTTTGGATTCGCTTCACCGAGCACCAAGATATCAAGTTTTTCCTGTTTCTCCACTGTCGTTCAAACGTCGATTGTATCGTCTCCGATGAATTTTCAGCTTAGCCAATAATTTTCCTAGCTTCACCATACCGTGTTCTATCCCATGCTCACCCTACATCTCCATGTTCCATACCCGGTACTATATCTCTCCAACCTGCTGTTGTCGCTACCACGTCGTCACTGCCGTTTTTCCCTCACCGCCGGTGATTGTCGCAATTCCTCGCCGCCATACCTATGTCACCACCTTCGCCTCATTGCCATCATTCCATTTTGCCCGTTCGCTAGCCACCTCGCAGCCAACTGGCACCGTACTATTCAAAAGATAATTATCAGATTTGGTTATCATTTCATGTGATGTCCAAAATTTTCAGATATTCGTTCTCTCTCATACGAACTCCGAATCCATTGATTCTTTCTCCTAAATTCATCTAAAATCATTATCTATCAATCAATATATATTTTATAATTTTTGGATTTATTTGGGTTCTATTTGAATTTGGTGGGTTATTTTCACGTGTAGACTGCGACGATTCGAGAGAATTCTTCGACGAAGATTTGCACCCATCTGAAGAGCAAGGCAAGTCACACTCCTTGATCATGTTGATCCCAGATTTCAAAATAAAATTATATTATTTTAAATTATTCTGCATGCATATTTCTATTCAACGTATTTCAATTCAGCTTTAAATTTAGTTATTGCCTACTTGTTAATTCCTCCATTGTTATTGAATTTCCCTGATACCTTGTCACCCTAGACAAAAACTCTAGTTGGTACAATAGTATGGCTAGAGACTTTATAGATAGCAAATGTTTAGTCTGGCATAGAAATAACTTTGGGTTGGGATACTTTTCACATAAAATGATAAGTTTTTCAAAGCTACTCTTGACTTTGGTGAGTCAAGGAGGTTTATGAAATATTTTGAAAACAAAATATAAAACCTGGTTTAGACTTAGGTAATGGTTAGATTGGTGGGTGTAGGCATGCTTTGTTGGTTGTAGTCGCAGGGTTGATTGTCATGCACAGGGGTATGTGGTTGGGCCTAAGTCAATTAAGGACCGGTCTGTGAGCTACTGTTGCAAAGCCCTATCGTATTACCACATGGCTGGTATGGGACAGCCCTAGCTGAATAATTTGTGAAGTCTCAACCTGAGTCAAGTTGTAGGTTGAAAGTGAGCGTGGTTGGTGCCATGAGAAGTCTCACCTGAGCGAGCGTGGTTAAGCCATGTGAAGGCTCGCTCAGGCTCAAGAGGGAGTCCCGGTCTGGTGGATTCCTTACTGGAGTGAAACCTTAGAGTTGGCTTGGCCAGGTTGAAGGCTTTGCATTGTAAAGGCCTTATCACGACTCCTCGCCGCACACCTAAGAAAGTGTGTAATCTAATGGCAAAAAGGGATGATCGTGTCTTGTGGGTAAAGCTGTACAACCTCTGCAGAGTGTATAATCTATCCTGGATAGTCGTGCCCACGGTCATGGGCATGCTAAGTAAAAGTTTTCATGGATTAGACTTTGTTTTTCAAAAATGTTTTCAAAAACCTGTGGATGGATGGAATCCACGAGAGATGAAAATCTTGCGGATGGATGGAATCCGTGAGAGATTGAAATCTGGTGGATGGATGGAATCCATCAGAGTTGCGCAGTGAAAGTGTGTGGATGGATGGAATCCATACGTGATCTTTTGGAAAAGATGGTCTGGGTGGGATGCCCGAGAATAGGTTGGTATTTGGTCGGAGCCTGCACTGACGGTATTGTTTTCAATTACAATTCTACTTTTACTTATTGTATTAAATTCAGCAATTTCAATCTACTAATTGTATTTCTTTAAATGTTGTTTTATGCAAACTAACCCTATAAGCCTTCCATTGAAGCCTTTATCATTATGTTGCATTTCTTCGTGTGATTTGCGGAGTAAAAGTTTGTACTCACCTTGCAATCTCCATACAGAGGAAGAGAGAGCTATTGATCAATGTTCGTACCTTGAAAGATTTGGCCAAACTCATGCATAAATTAAGGTTCTTTAATTTGTGCTGTATCACTCCCTGCGAGTCTGTCCACACTCTCATATGACTCAACTCTAACAGAAGACGGTTATAACCCAAATTCCCCTACCGGTGGGGTTTATTCCAGGCCGTGATGCACTCTCACTTAAACATTCTTCAAGCGAGGGGTCCTTCGTCGAAAGTAGAAATTCTAGACAGGAGGTCTTTGCCCTCCTCACAGATTCTGATCACTCTATCAGAAGAAGCCCTAAGGATCCTCCCCGCCGATCACACTCTACCACTTCTTGTCAGGATGGCAAGAAGACTTAAACATTCTTCAAGCGAGGGGTCCTTCGTCGAAAGTAGAAATCCTAGAAATAATTGCTCTTCAGTAACATAGCCATAACTAGCCTCAGTGATTGAGGATCCCAAGACCGCCCGAAGGAGATGACTGGCTGCCTAGAGGTCTTTCCCTAGGCATGCCCAATACCTATCTGAAGAGGCTCGAGAGCTTCAATGCATCAATGAATTGCTTGAGAACCCGACTCAAGGGTTTGCTTGGGCGCTACGCTACGACCACTTCGCCGAAAGGATCACACGAAGACTCTGCAATGTCATAGCCAGATTCAAGCAACCTCACTGGCATAACTCCAGGAGCTAGATAGGTACAACCGTATCTAGTCATTCACAGAAATCACCTCGTGGGGTTCGACATGATGATGGGTCGAGACGGTGTCCAAAACACAACTCTAGCTGAAGGAGAGTTCCTCAAACGACTCCGGATCAGTGGATCTACCAAGGAGGTGACCGATCACCATTTCGAGCAAGAAATCTATAGCAGCAGATGGAGTACGAGCAGTATTATCCTCGTATGGACGAGGCCTACTATAGGTCAGGTCCGTCCACTATCAGGCATCGTTGAGTATGATCGCCTGGTGATGCTAATTACCCTTTCCCGCAAAGGAGGCATCAGGAACTCATCAATGGATATTGGGCGTTTAGTCTTGAACTCTAGGCAATGCGCTGGCCACTTCGCCTAGTAAACATGGAGAAATTTGATGGGTCATAGAATCCCATCGAGTTTCTTCAAATTTACACGACCGTAGTTCGGGCAACAGGAAGAGATGAGCACATCATGGTAAACTATCTTCCAACAGTCCTCAAAGGGTCTGCTCGGTCATGGTTACTCAACCAACCATTCGAGTTGATCTACTCGTGGCAACACCTCTGCAATCTTCTATTGGCCAACTTCTAAGGCACGTACAACTGCCCTAGAAAAGAGGACGACCTACACTGGATGCGACAGAATAACAATGAGATCCTATAGCAGTTCATCAGGCACTTTAGCCAGTTCATAACTGAATTTTGGATGTCTTTGATGCTTCTGTCATCAGGGCATTCAAGCAAGGTGTCTACAATAGGAGGTTCATAGAGGACATCACCTTGCATCCACCGACCACCGTCGTTGAGCTCTTTGAGATGGCTAACCGTTATGTGGCTGTTGCTGAAGTGGTCGAATGTACTAAAACCATCAATTAGTTCAACCGAAGCTCCAATGGGGAAGGTGAAGGTAGTGGGAGGAAGGAGAAGGCCAAGAAATCCAAGAACAAAACCAAAAGTCAGAACCCTCAGGCTGACGACTCGAAGGAAGTATTGGCCGTAGAAGATAAGGAGCCACAAAATCCCAAGCAAAATCCAATAGAGGCAAAGGCAAAGCACTCACGTGGAAGGACAACAATCCTAGGTGGTGTCCACTTCACAAGAAGGAGGGACACGACCTTCATAACTGCTGAGTTTTCTAACAAAAACTCAAGGATTACTATTCTAGTAAGAGACCGCTTCCCACGCTTGATGAGGTGGGATAGTCAAGTGGTTGAAAGCACTTGGATGAGGATGAGAACATGAATTTCTAGGATCCAAAGCACACCATCGAGCACATTTATGGAGGTTCATCCACGTACGAGTCGAAGTGATAGTATAAGGCTATCAAATGAGAGGTAAACTCTATCGACCCTCCCCTTATCAATAATCTTCCTAAGTGGTTGGAAGTCACCATCTCTTTCGAGAAGAGTAACTGTCTGATCCCTTCGACTCGACCTGGTCGATTTCCAGTAGTGGTCGAGCCCACCATCAACAACTATTGTGTGAATCACGTGTTGATTGATGGTGGCAGTTCTTTGAATATTTTATTTGTTAGTGCACTGGACGAGATGCAAGTCCCTCATACCAGAATAAAACCAGTATGATATTCATTTCATGGAATCATATCGGGATCTTTGGCCAAGCCCATTGGCCAAGTTTCTCTTCCTGTTATGTTCAGTTCTCTGAAGTAATTTTAGGACAGAGAAAATCTCCTTTGATGTGGTTGACTTCGACATGACGTATAACGCCATACTCAGACGACCAACTCTAGCTTGTTTTCTAATAGTCACTCACTATACGTATCAATGTCTTAAGTTTCTAGGTCCCAAGGGAGTCATCACAATTTGCTATGATAAGAAAATTACAGTAACGTGCAACCGCAAGTCCCTCGAGATGGTCAGCCAACTACCAACTCGAAATCTACGAAGGTGTTGCCTTCGAGTAACCACTTGAAGCCAAAAACAGCGCCAAAGCCTAACAAGGAGGTTTCTCTGGACCCAGTCAATCCTTCGAAGACTGTTTTCATTGGGGTTACTTTTGACCCCGCATAGGAAGACGCCCTCGTCACATTCCTTTGGGCAAATACAGTTGTGTTCGCGTGGCAGCCGTCTAACATGCCCAGGGTCCCCAAGGAGGTGATCAAGCACAGGTTAGCTCTACAGCCTAATAAAAAGCACGTAAAATAGAAATTATGGATATTTGCACTAGATTGATGAGAACCTATCATATCAGAATTGGACAAGTTACTAAAGGCAAGCTTTATAAGAGAAGTCGATCACTCAGAGTGGTTGGCTAACCCTGTAATGATTAAGAAGTCTAATGGTAAGTGGTGAATGTGTATAGACTATACCGATTTAAATAAAGCTTGTCCAAATGATGATTTCCCACTTCCACGTATTGATCAATTAGTTGACCCTACCGCTGGTTGTGAAATGTTAAGTTTTCTATATGCATACTCTGGTTATCACCAGATCAACATGTCTTTAGAAGATGAAGAGAAGACCACATTTATTATACCATTTGGAGTATTTTGCTATGTCAAAATGCCATTTGGCTTAAAAAATGCTGGTCGGACTTTTCAACGTTTGATGCAATTGACCTTTATACATCAAATGGATTGAAACTTGAAAGCCTATGTAGATGATCTAGTCGTCAAAAGCATCAAAGTACTTAATTATATTTTAGACCTGCAGGAGACTTTCAATAACCTTAGAAAGCATCACTTGAAACTCAATCCCAAGAAGTCTGTGTTCGAAGTTTCTTTAGGAATGTTGTTTGAATTCCTTGTTTCGGTAAGTGGTATCAAGGCAAATCCTGAAAAGATCAAGCCATCAAACAGATGCGCCCTCCAACCATGAAGAAAGAAGTTCAAAACTCACCGGGTGCATGGTAGGTCTAAGTCGTTTCATTGCATGTCTGCATAAGAAAGGTCTTCCTTTCTCCAAGCTTCTTATGAAACACGAAGATTTCGAGTGGTCGAAGGAGGCTAACGATGCCTTGTCAAGAGGTATCTTACGAGTGCTCCTATTCTGGTTTCTCCAAAATCAGGCAAGACACTCTTACTATATCTATCCACCATGCCACAAGCAGTAGTGATGTACTGGTTGCAGAATATGAAGGCATCCAGCGACCAGTATACTATGTAAGCGAAGTCTTACATGGGCCTAAGGAGCACTATCTACAGGTCCAAAAACTCTTATATGCCCACCTCATGTCTTCGAGGAAGCTAAGTCATTATTTTTAGGTGCACAAAATTATTGTGACATCTAAGTTTTCCTTAGGAGAGGTCCTCTAGAACATGGAAACAGCGGGGCGTATGGCAAAATGGTTGGTAGAACTTGAGGAGTTTGACCTCCATTCCGTGTCCCGAATGGACATAAAATCCCAGATCTTGGCAGACTTTGTCACTGAATGGACAAATCCTAAACCCGTTCAAGATCCCGAATACAACTCCCACAACCAGTGGATGATGTACTTCGATGGGTCGCTTACGCTAAGTGGCTTGGGGGCTGGGGTGGTCTTGGAATCTCCTGCAGGAGTGACCTAAAAGTATGTCATTTAACTACACTTTTTGGCTACTAATAATGTGGCCGAATATGAAGTTTGTTGGCTGGCATACGAGCCGTGAAAGCACTTGGGATTCATCGACTACTCATGAGAGGATACTCTTAACTAGTCATGAATTAGGTCAGCAAAGAGTGTCAATGCTTGAGTTTGACCATGTCTCAGTACTTGTGGAAAGTACACAAGCTAGAGAAGCACTTCTTCAGTTTTGAGTTACAGTATATCTCTCAAAAGAATAACTTTTTCACTGACCAGTTGGCTCGACTAGCTTCTTCCCGATCACAAGTACCACTAGGAGTCTTCCTGGAGCAACTCCAAAAGCCATCTCTGGTCGAAGTACAGGAGACAACTCCTAATGAGACAGCCTCTTTAGAATACAAGGATACCTAAATAGCTCCCATCTACGAGTATCTTCAGAAGGGTTCTATACCTAACACTGACCTTGAAGCAGATCATCTATCCTGCAAGGACAAAATGTATACTTTGGTCGATGGAGTATTCTATAAATAGAGTACTCAAGGGTTTCTCAAGCGATGCATATCATAGAAAGAAGAATTAAACTCCTTAATTACATACATGGGGGCATCTGTGGAGAACACGTCTCTTACAGAGCGCTGGTCAAAAAAAGCCTTTTGACAAGGTTTCTACTGGCCAATGGCCCTCAATGACATCAAAGAGTTGATTACGAAGTGTGTATAATGCCAGTTTCACAGCTGGCAAATACATCAATCTAGTCAGGCTCTTTAAACAATTCCTCTCTCATGGCCTTCTACGACCTGGGTCTCAACATCCTAGGACCGTTTCCAAGAGCTCCGGGGGGCTTTGAATTCCTTTTTGTGGCTATTGACACATTCATAAAATGGATCGAGGCTAAACCTATGATCAGGATAACAACGGAAGCCGCAAAGAGGTTCATGATGAGAAGTGTGATTCTAAGAATTTTCGAGTATAGTTGAATAATTACAGACTATGGTAAACAATTTTCGAGTGCAAAATTCTAAGAATTTTGTGACGAATTGGGTACCAAACTTTGTTATGCCTCAGTCCCCCATCCTCAAAGCAACAGGGCAGTCGAGCGAGTGAATGGCCAGATAATACAAGGAATTAAGACTCGAATCTTTGACCAGTTTGTGAAGTGCTTAGGAGCTTGGGTACAAGAACCTCCTTCAGTATATATGGGCAATTCGCACGACTCCAAGTCAGGCAAAAGGAGAAACTCTATTTTTTCTAGTTTTTGGGGCTGAGGCAATGCTTCCCCCAGAATTAAAGATCTGGTCAACAAGGTTCAAGCACTTCACTGACTCCAACCAAGAGTAACCTCGAGTGCATGACATCAACATGCTCGAAGAGAAGAGAAATTAAGCCTTAATCCGATCAGCAGTTTATCAGCAAGCCATGCATAAGTACTACAATTGTAAGGTCCAACCTCGCAGCCTTGCTATAGGTGACTTGGTATTGAGAAAAATCTAATCATAGTCTAATCGGAACAAGCTTTCCCCCAAGTGAGAAGGTCCTTACACCGTGGTCGAAGTCACATGTCTAGGCTTTGTACGACTTGCTATGGAGGGCGGCCACTTCCAGTATATCCTATTTGTTTAACTGGTCAGAGAAGGGAACACCACTAGTCGAAGTCTCTCATCTCTACACGTGGTCCCACCCACTAGAAGGTGCTTCCCAGTGATGAACTATTCCTAACTCTTGCTATCAGTATAAAGGATTGAGTTGTCTATGAAAACGTTGATCATACAAGAAAAAACTCTGAGTGTTTATCCTCTTATCATTTCTGTCTTCAATTTGATTAACCTGGTCAAAGGGAGGTAACATCACATAGTCGAAATATCTCCTCTCTAAACGTGGTCCTGCCGATTAGAAGGAGCTTCCTAGCGTCGATTCATTCCTAACTTTTGCTGCTAGAACATAACAATCGAATTCAACAACGATGGTCTGTACTATTTGTTTTGTTTATTCACATAAACTAAGTAAATAGTTGGGGGCTAGAATAGAGTTACTAGTATAACTTTATTTCCTAGTTATAAGTCTTTCTCTTTTATTTTCTTTTTTTATCTTACGAGCAGTGATTGTTCGACAAGATGAATTGTAGGAAAAGAAAAAAAATCATCTTCGAAAGGTAAGTCTTTACAAAGTTGCTATTTACAAACTACTTTGAAGAAAAAGGAGAGCCAAGTTGCATATCTTCTGTAATCTTTTGACCAGTTGGCTCTAGCTCTTCGACTAGGTGGGCTGCTTCTTCCAAAGGGCAGCTGAAGTCATGGTCGATTGGGCAGCTGAAGTCATGGTCGATTGGGTGTAGGTTGAGCTTTCTGGTCACATGCCTTGAGTTTTGCTAAGGCATAACTTATAGTGCCTATGATCGCATCCCGAATCGACTCTATCTAGTCGGTTTTTAGGATAGACAAATGCTTCTCTAAAGCTTTGACTTGAAGTCCGATCATACTTGCATGAGCGGTTGTGGTGTCCTCAGAAGGATTCATTTTCTCTGCACCAAACCCACCGAGTAGATTGTTGAGAGGTACAATGTTGCCATGAAGGATTGCCATCATTGACTTTGCTTCCTCTTGACTACGAGTTGAGGCTTCTGAGAGATGCTTTATTTCAACTACAGACTCTACAAGTGGGTTGAAAAATGGTCAAGGCAATACTTATCAACAAGATTGGTTAGAAGAACTAGTCGAAGGTAAAGTTATTCTTACCTGATAGTTGAGAATCGAGTAGCTTTATTCTCTCATCTTTTTCTTTACTGGTACAAGTAAGTTCTCTAATCACTTTGGCTTTCTCTTTGACCTTAGTGCGAAGTTTACTCATTTCAGTCTCTTGTTCTATCAAAAGAAAAAGAGTTAAAGAAAAGTGAGAAAAATATATAAATGAGCAGTCTTAAGTTCAGAACTTATTGCTTATTTTTTCCTGCAAATCCTTGACTAAATAATTGGCCTTCTCAAGGTTTATTTATAAGTCAGTACTATCCAAATTTAGCTTCTACGAATCGGCCTTGTCTAGTGCAACAGCCAAGAACTCTGCGTTGAGCTTGAACCTACAAGGGTTGAAAGCAGACATGAAAAGCCTGATGGAGTGGTCGAGACAGAGTTCAACTATATAGAATGGTAACTTACAATGTTGCTGCCTTCCTGGAGAGCTCCGCATTTTCTTGTTGTAGAAGCATGAGTTGTCTGTGCTACTCAGCCAAAATTGCCATATCTTCTATCACTTTCTAAACAAAGGATAGTGAGAAGCAAGGAAAAACCAAGTACGAATGTCTAAGTACTTGATACTTACATTCATGCTCCCACGAGCAAATATAGTGAGCACCAATCGGGAATCTTCAAGTTGTTTGAGTTGATCGACCTTGTTCCACCACACGTTCTCAAGGCGTTCTTTGGCAAAGACGTTCCCCTTGTCAGGTATGTCTCTAGGGTATGGAACTTGGTTCCATGGTCTATAAGAAGAAGATTCCTCTACAAACAAAGGGATAAAAAATGTAGAGAAGAAGTTAGGTTAATCTTCCTCTTCTCTAGCTATACCTTCTCGAGAACGAGGGGGAGCTTTCTTGATATCTTCTTCCTCGCCATTGCGGTCGAAAGGATCTCTAACCTCTTTACCAGGTATTTATACCCTATCTTTTGTCACTTGAACTTCTTTTGCTATGACCATTTCTATGGTCGTAGTCTTCATGGCCTCAGTTGTAGCCACTTTTACTACAGTGGTCGTTCCTTCGACCACCATCTCCACTTTTTCGACTGCGGGCAAAGCCATAGGGGGTTTCTCGATAGAAGCATCCTTGAGAAGTGGAGAAGACAGACTGAAATCGCAAAGAAGTAAGTTGGCATTTAAGAGGACCTAGAGGTAAATTGCAATATTTAGACTTGTATTTTCATACCTCGATGTTGTTGCCTTGAGCGTGAATTTGAAAGAAACTTTTCCAAAGATTAGTTTCTTCAATTTCCTCTCTTCAACCACTTCTGGTCGCGAAGGAATGACAACTTCTTTGACCATGTCAGATTGACAGTCTTGAGCAAGAATTACTGCTCTTTCTCCCTCTTGCCACTCTTGGTGGTTGATACTAGATTCGACCACTTGAAGGGTTGCCTCCTTTTCGATCATGGGTGTTGCTACCACAGCAATCTCCTTCACAAAAGATACGAAACTTTTCAATTTTCCTTTTCGAGTTGCTTGATAAAGCCTAGAGAAGTGTCTATTTAGTGAATTTTAGTATCATAGTAGAAGGGTACCTTGATCTTAAGAGTTGGTTGCTCGAGCACGGCAGCTCCTATCTCCTTTGCAGTAGCAACATCCGCAAAGAATTGCTCGATGGGGGCACTCATAGCAGCAGGGGGAAGAATGGCAAGAGGAATGACAACATTTGTGCTCCCCTTGTCCTTATCGACTATTTTGACAAGTCGACGTCTCTTGGCTGGAGGAGCCTTAACTTTTTCCACCTCTCCTCCAACGACCATCAGTTCGACCTCTCGGTCGTCCTGACAGTTATGTATGCCTACATTCTATGAGGAAGAAGAGTAACTATTTGGTCATTCTCTACGACTATGTAATCCTAAAGATGAGATCAATTTTTTGATTACCTTTAGGCATTCTTCTTTTTCTTCAGCCAAAACATCCTCCAGAATGTGAAGAGCCTCCACTTCGAGTGATGGAGCCTTCTCGTAGATAGACTTCACCCGAGAATTAATTTCTCCCAAATTAAGTTATGTTTAGTACAGATGAAGAGGTAGTAAGTAGTGCTCAAAACTTAATCTTACTACGAGTATAATTGTTACTTACCATTCTCGTAATCCTTGGTCTAATCCGAGAATCTCGAGTACATCCACATAGGATGTGTTCGTCACTTCAAGGGCCTGATGTGACGTGTGATGAAGTCCTTCACCACGTGCCAGCCCATAAGCCCTTTGTCCCTCAGCTCTTTGATGACTGAGATATAGGGGGCTATCTGCGTAAGGTCCTTTGGGACCGAATTCCATGAAGTTGTTTTCTCTGCAGGCTTTCCTATGAAAGAAAGGCTGTCCTCACTGGTCATCTCCTAGTAGAACCACCTTTTCTTCCAATTCAACCACGAAGACAGAGTGAACATCTAGATATACAGCTCCGTGTTGCCATCGTGGAACTTCAGACCATAGCTCCGAGTGATTCTGGTCTGTCGGCTCATTTTGTAGTAATATTGAAAGAATTCGAGGTCTGGAGGAATACCCAGGTATGCCTCAGACAAATATATGAATACATTAAGCATGGTAATCGAATTAGAAATCAAGTTCACCAATTTGACTCCAAAGTATTCGAGTATGGTGGTGAGGAAGGGATGAGTAGGGACATGAAGGCCACACTCACAGAATGCTTGGAACACTAGAATTTCTCCAATCTATCCTGATGGCCAATGTTGTTTGGTAGCTTCGATCCACTTGATGAATCTCCATGGAGGAATCTTCTTGGCACCCTCCAAGGCCTTCAATTTCGTATCATGCATCTCCGACACCAACCAATTTGATGAAGACTTAGTCATTTTTCTCGAGTGGTTGTTAAGGATTTGGAAGAGATTGAAGACAACCTAGAAAGCGACAGAAAGCTCAAAGTGGATCAGAGAAGAAGGGGAAAGTAAGAAGACTAAAAGTTACCCTCCAGTAAGCTTTTTATAACCTTGTGAATCAATTAATTGTCTTGGGAATCGAACTGTAAGCTTGGGAACTGCTTCGGTGGACAGGATGGTGGAAATCGATTGGAATTCTTCTTTTTGAAGTCCGTTGTCTTCCCAACTCAAGTGAAATTACCTTATTGACCAAGTTGACTTCTAGTTGATGATAATCGAAAAGGCTTTACTTTCGACCATCTCCTGTTTACGAACTCACTTTCTTAAGTAAATTATTTTAACTTGAAGTTGGGGAGCTAGATGATGAGGATATAATAATCCTCTAATTATTACATCATTATATTCTCTGAATATACCCCTTATCAATAAGGGAGAGATTTCACAGGGTAGTCATAAATCCTCCTACGACCACTCCTTAGTTGTAAGTCCTTCTGCGACCATCTAGTCGTAAGTCCTTTTACGACCTTCTGTAGTCATAAGTTCTTCTATGACCACGTAGTCGTGAATCGTCCTACGACTACCTTATGGTCATGAATCTTAATGCGACTAGTTTGTCTCTAACTAGCTTGTCTACGATGATTTGCTACATTGTTGGTCTATCTAACAAGGTCGTTAGAATGTGTGCTTATTTCTAATAACCCCACACGATCGCTCTCTGACAATAACCGATGCACGACAAACGGGCTAGTACATCTCTCCGACAATAACTTCCAACTAGACGGTTATCTCCCGAACCATTGATACGTCTTTTGCATAGGACAATGGTCGTCGCTTCATCAACTATATAAAGGTTAACGCCAGAGGGAAAGGGATCAGACCACATCAAATCAGGAGATAGTGCTAGGCATTTTGCATTATTCTTAATTGTAATCAATTTCTTTGAGCAATAGCCATACAGGATGTAGGTTTATTAGTCTCCGAGGAGAAGGCCCAAATCTGTATAAGAATTCATGTGTCTCTATTCTGCACGTTCATAGCCTGAGTCTTCTAGAGTTTCCCCGAATCCAAACAAACCATATGTAAGATCGATATTAAAACATCGACAACACATATATCACATTTAAATGAACTCCCAACTATGTCACCACAATAACCTCACCCCGGCTATGCCGTTTGCCAGTGCGCTAAATGTCGCACAAGTTTTAGGAGCGCACAACACCATTGTAGGCTAGATGACCTGGAAGAGCACACGACCCCGATGCAAGAGGGTGGAGGAGGCGGCGTCGAT
The DNA here is from genome assembly GCA_017311315.1 of Dendrocalamus latiflorus. NCBI lineage: Eukaryota > Viridiplantae > Streptophyta > Magnoliopsida > Poales > Poaceae > Dendrocalamus > Dendrocalamus latiflorus. The sequence continues at coordinate 28,858,071 of CM029639.1, read as the reverse complement.
AGAGTACAGATAGAGGAGTCTATACCGGCGGTGGGGTGAATGTGGGCGATAGTGCTACACTAGTGTGGGGGCGAATCCTAACCTATCCTGCCATTTGGGAGGGAAGGCGGGGCTTAAGGGGGAGGTGGCGCTGTAGGGGTTGTGTCGATGGGAGGATGCGCCAGCTTGGGGAGTCCACAGCAGTAGTGAGTGAAAGAGGCACCTAGCCCTAACCCTAGCCGTAGGAGAGGGGGAGGACCCATGGTGTCGGGCTAGGGAAGACGGAATGAAGCGTCGAAAAGGGGGGCTTTGGAAATTGGCTTGAGCACAAGCGGGGTATAACAACAAATACCCGTAAGTAGGAAAGGGGCACTCCTACTCGCTTCTCGGCCATCTAGATCCTATTTGATGTGTGAAACTAGGTTCATGCATTTTTCACCAATCAACCCCACTTAGGTGGTGTTAATTTTGGCTCTCTAGAGGCTTTTGGCTTCTAGCTATTGTCTTTTGGCTAAAATTATACTGTAGTGGCGGTTAACTTTTCCTAAGTCATTTAATTAAACAAAAATGAGAAAAAAAGATGAAAACACCATTATATCTCTATGGACAATGCAAAGGAAAAAAGGGAAAAAGCAAAAAAAAGCTAAATTTAAAAAGCCAACGTGTTCATTCCAGCTTCTGGTTTCTTAAAGTTAGAAGCTAGGGGCTAAAGTTGGAATGGACGGGGCCTTAATATGTTGCGGAAAATGTCCTCTGGGAAACCCCTTCTTTAGAGGCCACGAAACCCCGTCTTGTCGCCCACTGTCCACTGCCCACCTGCTGTGACACCGTCGGCTTCCCTCGTGCTAATGTCGTGCCTTTGCCCGTTGTGCCCCGAAGCCATGTTGCACAATCACCTCTGGCTGCCATGCTATCAAGCCGCCCACTGAAGCTTAGGACAAAAAAGGGAGAAGGTGTCAGAGCCGTGCCTTGTCGGAGTGCATCCATGGAAAAAAACTTGAGATGGAGATGAGAAGGGATAGGTTGCTTTGAGATTAGTGTTCATGACTAGGTATTATGGTTTTTTTAAATAATCAATTTTTAAATTTGAGTTACAGTATTATACCTACTTTTTATTTTTTTGTAGTTTTGACTATATGTTGCTCCACAGTTAGGCGACTTAGGTTAGTCACCCAATCGTTGGGTGACACATGGCTAAGTTGCCCAACCATGGAGTGACAAGACACAAAGTCACCCAACAATTGGGCAATATGCCCTAGTCGCCCAACTATTGGGCGATTTTAAAAAATAATATATTTATTTTATTAGTCTGATAGAAATAATTGTGGGGGGGGGGGATAAATGACAATTGTTGTAGGTAATACATTTTAGCAAATGTAAGTTGTTTCTTTTTTGAAATAAAAGGACAGACAATGTCAGTTAATCCGTTTGTGATTTTCGTAGATTGCGAAAGGTACGAAATCTATTAGACTCGTAATAATATTTTGCGATCATTGTATGTTGTTGTAGTGTGATAAATTTTCTGAAGAAATTTATGAGGATGATTGAGGTAGCAACGATTAGTAAGTAGAAAAGTAAGTGATATTACGATGCAATAGAGAATTTGTACACGAAGAAAGACAAAGCAAAATGTGTACACAACGAAAAAACACACAAAGTAGGAGGAAGACCCACTACTCGCCACCAGCTTCACCACCCGTAGCACCTCCTCTGTCATTGGCACGTGCCATCCCCAGTTGATGCCCGCCCGTACGGCCCCGCTTGGGCTTCCTCAGCATGGGGGTGTCGGGCCCTGACTGGGTAAGGTAGTCAGGAGCCCTACTGACCTATGCTCCCAACACCTCGGGGATGGACTGCACCTGTGGCTGCACGGGAACTGGCGCACTACTGAACTGTGACTCGGAAAGGACCTTCTCCTGGTCATCCGTGAGGAAGTTGCTCACGTCCACTGGGAGATCCTCATGGGGGGATAGCCAAACTCCTAGATAGTGGGTCGTACCTACAGGACAGGTATTGTTTATTCGTGCAATATATCAATGTGAAAAATCTTAAGTGATGAAATGTACCTTCCACATGGGCCATGGCTTGCAGCCAACTATCGTACCCAATGGATTGGCCCTGGTCGAATAACGTGTGCTACCCTACCGTTGTTAGGTAGGGGTCCATGGACGACGATGGTGGCAGTGTGTAGGTACGTGCCCACACTGACCCTCCAGCCTGGCCCGACGACGGTGGTGCTCGGGGGTTGGCACGTGGCCCTCCAGAGCCTCCTACCTGAGCTACAGGAAGTGGCAGCCTCGGTGTGCGTGCCAACGTGGCCACCTCCGGCAGCATCCTACACAACAAGAGGGCGAGGGCAAGCCTCGCCCTCTCGTAGACTCGATGGACAATGTGCAGGTGGTCATCGCGCATGACCTCCAAATTGTGGGCAACCCTGTCCACGATCGACCCAGTGTCACTCACAATCTCGACGGTGATGTCCGTCTGCAAGAAGTACATGAAAGTGTCAAAATAGTAATTATGGTAATCGTACTCAGAAACTTTCAAACACGAGAGTACATACCGCGAGGACAAAGTTCCGCACTAAGTGTATGGGGTACGTGTCGGTCATGCTGGTACGTGAGTGGCGGGAGGGTCAACGACACGCACCAGCCTGGTGCATTTCCGTGGAGCGTACCAATGTAGGTACTCATCATACGTGCTGGGGTCATACGTGGTGCCCTCCTCCACAAAGTCCTCGAGTGCCTCCACCCACTCCACTACCCACGACCCCATCTTCGCAGCCCAGCTCATCCCACTTCCACCCCTCCTATTATGCCTGTGAAACGTAAAACTGTAATTAGAAGGTATCGTAATAGAACTAAGAAAAAAATATAGAGACATGTGTTGTGTGTAACTCATGTGTGGGCCGAGTCAGGCACCTGACGCCCAATGGGGACAAGAACAAACTGTCAAAGGTTGAACTGGCCCCTCACCCTATGCACTACGTAGTCCTCGATGAACACACTGAAGACAAGCTTCCTCTGTGTGAGCCAGTACACCCAGTCATGTAAGCACAACGACGAGAGCCTGACTGGGGTGTGGTCCACCATCTCTTGAATAGAGTACGGCTCCCAGCGCACATCATCAGCACTGAGCTGGTAGAGGTGCTCGATGAAGTTATCGTACACACTTGTGACCTTGAAGTGTGTAAACTGTGCCTTCGAGCCAAAACAGTGGTTACAAAGGATGACCCGTAATACACGTATAGTAAAGATTCAGGAGAGTACGTACCCATCTACAACACCAAATGGATCATGTGGTAGGCTGATCCATAGTGCCCTGTGGAACATGTCTGTGTGGTACGAACCGCTGTTGAGTAGCATCAGCCATCCGAGGGGATAAGCGCTTGAACAACCATAGTTGTAGCAGGAGGGGAAGCTTGTGAGGACATGGGTCACCCTCGTCCTGTGGCAAGCATTGCACATGCTGTGGTACATCACGACATGTATAGTCTACCTCGTCCTCATCGGCGATGGCCCTCGCATACCGCAATAGGCAAGCATCGATGGAGTCATAGTGGCTACTGGTAAACAGTATCCAGTTGAACAGCCATAGCAAGTATGCCTCGAGGTGCCACAACACCTGGTACTCTTTGGCGTTTGGGTCCATCTGCTCGACCTGTGCATAAACAAAAAAATAGTAAGCCCATCATATGTTAAGGATAATGCATTGCTAAATAGGGAAAATAGATAGCATATGTACCCGAAACTGTGAAAGCTACTGCACGGGGCCAAGCTTATGTCGTGCTACAAAGACATAGTATGCTTCCGTGGCCTCGGCCGAAAGAACCTTGTCAAACCTACCCAGCAGGTCGTCGCACTAGTTGGCAGGCACATCCGCCGAGGAGACAACCTCTCCCGTGATAGACAGTCCAAGCAGCACCACGACATTCTACAGAGTGGGGGCCATCTCCCCTATTGGGAGGTGGAAGGTGTGCATCTCGGGCCGCCATTGGTCCAGCAGAGCTGTCAGCAATGACTGGTCAAATAGGAACCGTTATGACCGCTTTGGGCCGGTGTGGACCTCCCTGGCCTGCTCAATTGGAGCACCGTCCTCGTCGGTGGCCTCCACCATCCGCACGAGAGTAGAAGGCCAGCATCACTCAGCTTGCAAAGCACAAAGAAGTAAGTACATAATGCAAATATCGTAAAAAACGTGATATAGTTTGTACACAAACCTATTTCTCCAGCGTGGGTTTAGTCTCCAAGCCTGTCAAGGTGTTCGAGTACGGACCACCCCTAATTGGGTCTCCTCGTCCCCGCCCTCAGGATGTAGGACAGGACGACTTGCGCTATGCGGCGCGTCAACGTGTTGGTCCAGCGGGCCGAAAGGCCAGTCTGAACTACCAAGGTTGTGAGCAATATCTACAAATCAATTTGAAGTTAGCAATTCCGACAAAATTACTAGTTTAATTATTAATAGCGTAGCTCCGGGAATTGTTCAAATCATGCCTAGCCAATTTTACGTATGCTATTATGCCTATTTAATTTCTCATTGGTGTATACGCATTTATCTACCACTCTAAATAAATTCTTCCCTCTTTGTACCTATTCTTTTCTTGTAATTAATACATGAGTGATGATTTACTTATAGATATAATAGAAAGTAAATCTTAAATAATAATTAAATTAATTGTACTAAGGCATCCCTGTGGGATGTCTGAATTTTATTTTCGTCAGTTGCGGATTTTTATGACTCAAATGCTATTTAAATCGTCGCGTACAATTTTAATCGCTATACATAATCTTAAATCATCGCGTACTATTTTAAATCGATGTGTGGTATTCTAATAGTCACAAACAATTTTAAATCTTTCGATGGCTATTAAATATTCTAAAAATTAAGAATACTTATTATGGGGTTTCTATAATTTATAAGTGACTACCAAAATTAACCGGACCCTCAAATGCACAACAAAACGATCTAAACAACAATACAATTATTAACAACTAAATTGGCGTTATTTTCTAAACTATAAATTAAATGATTTCAGTTGCTATCCTATTATGTTTGAAAAATAAATGTACAAAAATACAGAAAACTCATAGTCATCAATGCGCAGATCCCTCCTCCTCTCTTCCCCTCTTCCTCTTTCTCTCTCCCCTCCTCTCCTCTCTTCTTCTCCTTTTTTTTGCTTCTCTCCTCTCTTTTCTCTTCTCCCCTTCTCCTTTCCTCTCTCGGTCGAAATGCGAATGAGCACAGTGCCAAGTGTCGGCCGCATGCTCGAGGGGATATACCCCCTAGTCGCCCAACTGTTAGGTGACTAGGGGCATGTCGCCCAACCGTTGGACGACTTAGCTACGTGTTGCCCAACGGTTGGGTGATTATCTCAAGTTGCCTAACCGTAGAGTGACATATGGTTAAAACTGAAAAAATTAAACATGGATATATTAGTGTAATTCAAAATTAAAAATTGATTGTTTTAAAAAAATTCTAGAGTGGAGCCTCTAAAGAGGGGGTTTAGGGGCCTTTCCCAGAAAATTTCTTCCGTATGTTGCCATTTAACTACGCAATCTTAAGTCGTCTAACCGTAGAGTGACATATGGTCAAAACTGAAAAAAAATTAAATATGGATATATTCGTGTAATTTAAAATTCAAAATTGATTGTTTAAAAAAATTCTGGAATGGAGCCTCTAAAGAGGGGTTTAGGGGCCTTTCCCAGAAAATTTCTTCCGTACGTTGTCGTTTAACTACGCAATGCAATTGTGCCATTTTTTAAGAGAACTTTCGTGCCATTCTTAACTCAACGTTTTTTTTTACCATCAATCTCAACGTTCTGACAAAAAAATAATGGTTGACATCAATTCGGTGGCAGTTAATATATAACTTGTTCATCTAACAAGGTGTTTAGTATCACAGTACTATCAAGGGTCCAAGTATTAGTACACCAGACCAATTGGAGCATGGATATTTGTTTTTCTCATATTTTTTTATAGAAAATAAATTGCTTCATATAAAATTCCTATATTCAAAATAAGGCTCGAAGAGACAATGAGAGAGAGAGGGGAAATACGAAGAGGCAGAGAGAGAGAGAGGAGGAGATCGAAAGGAGACAAAGATATTTCTGGTACTGTTGTGCACCGTATTTACAAAAAATAGTAGTATACCGAGCGTATTAACAAAAATATCGTTTCTGCCGTCCGGGGGGCGGGCGGTAGCACCCGCGAGGTGACACGAGGCGCTGCCGCCGGCAACAAGTGCCGCTGCCCCCTCACTGGACGGCAGACAGTCTGCCACCCGGGGGGCAATCCTGCCGTCTAGGAAGGGAGCGACAGGTTATTAAGCCGGCTAATTTTTTTTATTTAGTGTTTGTTTGAATTTTTAAATATATCAAATAAGCTCAAAAATTACAAAAATTTATGTACGGCTAATTAGCCGGCTTAATTTCTTGCTGCCCCTCCCTGGATGGCAGGCAAGCCTGCTGTCCCCCCAGGCGGCAGGCGCCGGCGATAGCGCCGCGTGTCACCTTGTGGCTGCTGTTCTCTCCCCAGACAGTAGAAATGATATTTTTATCAATATACTCGGTATACTGTTATTTTTATAAATACGATATAAAACAGTGTTAAAAATGGCTTTGGCTCGATCAAAAGGTAAGCCGCCTTCGCTCCCATAAGCCCATAGTGGCCTGTCGTGCGCTGCCGTCACCGGTCCACACGTCATCGATAACGGTGAGAGACTTAGATTCATTGGATTTCATTCGTGTTCGAGCACATGATCAACTACCAATTGTGCTAGTTTGGAAGGACCAGCGGCTCGAACACAAGGAAGAACAGACAAAGTTAATTTGATTTGCTATTAGAGAAGAATTCATTTATCTATCGCTCCGATTCTTGTTAGGGACGATGACGATGGTCTCATTTGGGAGTAGCGGAAGATGGTGGCGGCAATGCACTTGACGAGTGGTCAGAGATCCGTGGCTGTGGCAGTGAGTAAGCTAGTATAGTCGTAGAGGAGGTAGGGGTCTCGCACATGCCATTGACGAGTGGAAAACAAGAGCTAAGCGACACGCTATTTTTGTGTAGTCTGATACAGACAGCTGGCACATATGCAGTTTGAATGTATGTGGACTCTGCATGTCTATGTGGCTTTGACCAAAAATTGTAGACCCTATGGAAATAGTGAGTAAAATAAGAACATACTTACGTGCACATACACAGAAACGATACACACCCACGTCGTACGTCTAATGCACACGTTTAAAACAAGATAGAAACCCAAGAATCTCATAGAGTGCAAACACATGATATGACCATTGGAAGCACCCATGTGCACGTGTACTCAGGGGCACAATTCACATAAACATATCTAAAAGTACTATTTATATGAACAGTACTCTCAAAAAATAGGACTACTGCGAGCTCGAGCTCAGGTGGCTGGGGTGCACCCTCTGTCGACTTAGCCAAGCTTAGCCCCCCTAATGGACCTATTTTGCTCGAATAGAATTCTGAGAGTTCAAGGGTGGGTTGGAAAGCATTTACATAGAATTCGGTTTCTATTTGCTACAGTAACTAACTTTTAAATGATGTATTTTTTTGAGGCGGGTCTCCAGGTAAATTATAGTACAAACTGTGCCTAGTTCAGCTATATCGGCTAAAATAACATACAACTATTTTTTTTCTATATACTGCCTCTTACAAATATCCAGAATTGAAAAAATTTAACCAAAAATCATAAGCTATAGTTTAAAAAACCCACTCCGAAAGCTACTCTTCTGTCAAACCTGGGAAGCTAAAGACTCGTTTCGAACGTAGAATTTTTTTTTCTAAATCTTGCTAGAATTGAACTATTTTCTATAAAAATCTTACGAAATTTCTATAAAATTCCTACGTTGTAAACTAACTCTAAAGCGATCATTAACACAATCTAATTCTAGTGTTCTACTACACGGTTTAGCAGGCGATACCAGCTAATCAGCCGGCTTTTACAACCCCTGCAAAACTTCCAGAGCCATTGGTCGCCCAAACAAATCCTCCCCGTCCGGACGCCAGAATTTCGATCGAACGGAGCAGATGCAGCGTGGCCTGCCATCCTGTCGCCTAGTTGCAACGAAGCCTGCACCGTAGCGAGCTGGGGCCCACGTCTGTACCCCTTGCCTCGACCCCACATGTCATCCAGCCATCATCCAAAACCCCTCGTCTTTACATTCCCACTTCTTTCCTTCCCTCCCTGCCCCCAAATCCTCCCCTCCATCCCCACCGCCTTTCTCGATTTCTTGAGCTCCACCTCGCCCATTCATGGCGTCTTGGCCTCCTCTTCCCCCACAACCATTGCGAAGGCCAAGATCCTAGCCATGTCTCCGCCCTACTCGCTCCTCCTCCTCCTCCTCGCCGTCCACCTCCCACTCGCCGCGGCGGCCAATAACGACCACTCGCCCACCTCCGCTACCGACCCCCCCGCGGTAGCCGCGTCCTCCTACCGCCGCATCTCGTGGGCTAGCAACCTCACGCTCCTGGGCTCTGCCTCCCTCCTCCCGGGCGCTGCCGGTGTCGCGCTCACCACCCCGTCCCGGGAAGGCATCGGCGCCGGCCGCGCGCTCTTCTCGGAGCCCATCCGCCTCCTCCTCCCTTCCGCCGATGCCTCCTCGCGCGCCACCACCCAGGCCTCCTTCTCGACCCGCTTCACCTTCTGCATCACGCCCTCGCCCTCCTTCGGCGACGGCCTCGCCTTCCTCCTCACCTCCTCGCGCACTTTCCTCGGCGCCTCCAACGGGTTCCTTGGCCTGTTCCCATCCTCCTCCGCCTCCGACGAAGGCGAACCCCACGGCGAAGTCTCCACAGTCGCCGTCGAGCTCGACACCCACCGCGACGTGGCGCTGCGCGACCCAGACGGCAACCACGTCGCGCTCGACGCGGGCTCCATCTTCTCCGTCGCTTCCGCGAGCCCAGGTGTCGACCTCAAGGCCGGCGTGCCCATCACTGCCTGGGTCGAGTACCGCGCGCCGCGCCGCCGCCTCCGCTTGTGGCTCTCGTACTCGTCGTCCCGCCGCCCCGACAAGCCTGCCCTCTCCGCCGACGTCGACCTCTCCGGCCTTCTACGGGCGTACATGTACGCTGGCTTCTCGGCGTCCAATGGCAACGGCGCTGCACTTCACGTCGTCGAGCGCTGGACCTTCCGCACCTTCGGCCTGGCCAATTCCTCGTACCCAACGCCATCACCGACCAATAACCAAGCGCCGCCCAAGAAACCACTGCCGCTTCCAGGAAACCACAACTACCTATTCTACAAGGTACTCGGCGGAATCCTCGGTGGTGTTGTCTTGCTGGGTCTTGTCGTCGTCGGCTCTGTTTTCTGTCTCGCAAGGCCAATGCGTCACACAAGTCAAGAACCTGTCGTGCCGAGCGAGGACAGGCCTACTGGGACGCTGTCTATGGAGGTGGTGCGAGCAGCAACGAAGGGCTTCGACCGTGGCAATGTGATCGGCGTTGGTGGTTCCGGTGCCACTGTGTACGAGGGGGTGCTCGCCTCAGGGTCAAGGGTTGCTGTCAAACGGTTCCAGGCTATTTGGCCATGCACGAAGGCATTTGAAAGTGAGCTTCAGGCTATGCAGGCCATGCTTAATTGCCCGTATCACCCTAATCTCGTGCCACTTACCGGGTGGTGCAGGAGTAAGGATGAGCTTGTGCTTGTTTATGAGTTCATGCCCAACGGCAATCTGGACTGTGCATTGCACACACTGGGTGGAGCAACACTTCCCTGGGAGGCACGCTTCAGGGCAGTGCTTGGTGTTGCATCAGCACTCTTATATCTGCATGATGAGTGTGATCACCGGATTCTGCATCGTGATGTCAAGTCATCAAATGTGCTGCTTGATGCAGAGTTCAATGCTCGACTAGGTGATTTTGGACTTGCTCGCACAGTGAGCCATGGCGGGTTGCCACTGACAACACAGCCAGCAGGCACACTGGGGTACCTTGCACCAGAGTATGTGCATTCAGGTGTGGCAACAGAGCGGTCTGATGTGTACAGCTTTGGGGTGCTTGCTCTGGAGGTGGCCACAGGCCGGAGGCCCACAGAGAGGGGAGTCTGTCTTGTTGACTGGGTGTGGTCTCTCTGGGGTCGTCGCAGGCTGGTTGATGCAGCAGACCGGCGGCTTCAGGGACGATTTGTTGCTGTGGAGATGCGGCGGGTTCTGCTTGTGGGTCTCTGTTGTGTGCAACCAGATTGTCGGAAGCGGCCTGGTATGCGAAGGGTAGTCAGCATGCTTGATGGGACTGCACCCTTGATATTGGTGCCAGATAAGAAGCCACCAGTTCTTCTGCGGTCACCGCTAAATCAAGTTTCATCAATGAACTCTGCAGATACTGTCAATACTGCATTCTACAGTTGTCGCTGAACATACAAGTTATAGGTTGGTGAATACCATCTTTCTGGTTCATACGTATCCGTGTTGATATTTTGAACTCTATCTGCTAAAAACAAAAGGGTACATGTGAGACTGTTTTCATTGTTACCTAATGTTGTTTGGAGATTAACTGCTTGTTCATCACTGATGAGAGAGATATTTGGGGAAAGCTGTTGAAAGTGTTGTTTTCTGGTGCAAAATACATTGAGGTGTTTCATAATTTTCATTGCTCTGAATCAGGTGTCATATCTTTGAAGATAGCTCTTGATAATGTTTGCAGAATATCCTATGGTCTGTGCACTTTGTCCTGACAAACTGTGACCATTTTACCATGTTATGTGTTAATGCATATACCTGTATTACAATAGGAACTCCTATCCTAATATAAGTATGTAGCTCCGAATTTGAACACTTAAAATGGAGCAGCGGCTCCGATGTCAATAAAAATACAACATAAATTCTTCCCATTTTGATTTATTAACATTTGGTATTGCTTGTATGCTGTTATAAGTTTATGGAAACATTAATAAAACATGACAGACATTGAGATATTATTGTTGACTGGATGTATGACAGGTCGAAGAACATATTTTCTTTTGGTTCATCTATGAGTAGTAAGGGTAACTATTTGAAATTATTCTGTTGGTTAAAAATTCAGAAAGAGGGGCTAAACTGTTAGACATCATATCATGTTTGTTACATAGCAATGCTTGCAGGATATACTGTTAGTCACATCTACTTGTTTCAACCGCATTTGACACAGACATTATTTGGATTAGATTATATTACAACTGTCTTAGGTTCTAAACTGAATCTTTCATGACATGTGAAAATATGTTGACAATATGTACATTCGACCTGTGAAATAGTTCTGGTGTTGCTTTCAAAGCCAGATGTTTGAATCTCCTTTGATACATGGTTGTAGGTTGCTGTTCTTTTCTTTTCTTTTTCTTTTTGCCTTTCTGTGGCTATGAATAAGGCTGCACCATATTAATGTAATTCCCTGAATCATAAAAAAATTGTTTTACACATCTGCAGTTTGTGCAGTCAAATTACTCAGAGATCATTTGCCTGATAGGGGCTTTCAACAACTTCTATGGATAAGTGTCACACTTCTGCAGCACATCTGATCAACTTGGAAATTCGTGCTTCAGCCTACCTACAGCCTACAGGGAACTCTGATAGGGTGATCTAAATATGTAGGATAGATCTCCAGCATTACCCTTTGTGCAAGTTTGAAGATAAAAGCATTCCCCTTTGTACTTTACCATAATTCTTTTGTTATCTTTTTTTATTTTTTCGTTCTGTGATCTTTGCTCTCTTCAGACTTCTGAAGAGTCGTGCATTACTACTGCATTATAGTAATCTTGTTTTGGAAGACATTGCTAAGATCAGATCCAATATTTGTTTACCCCAGTCCAGTAATCTTCTATTGCTAATATGCAGCAATTTCCGTACGAAACCATAAAAATAATTCATTTCCATGCCACCTACGATAAGTCCTAACTAGGATCATTTTCTGGTATTTGGGAACCGGTTTCATTTTCATGCCTCTACTGCTGGTGCACTCGTTTAATAAGTAATCTTGTGGAGTTGCATTCACATTGTTGTAACGACAATCACTTGTTTTTTTCACTAATTTCGTAAAACATATCTTCTATTGAGATTTGAGCTGAAGTTAAATGGGCTTTTTGTGATGAAAGCTTGTATCATTTATCGGTCCATTTCATTGTGTATAGGGGTGCAAATGGAGCGAATATTTTCTGACCGTCCAAATAAATTTGGATTCTATTCGGAGCGTATTATCAGATATCCGAAGGTTTTTGCTAGATACGAAAATGGATCCGATAGTTTTTGCCGGATACGGAAACAGATTCAAGAAGGAAGTATCTGTTGGATACAGACATATCCGAAAAAATAGCCTGATAGTTTACAAAAAAATATCCGGTAAATATTCGTAAAATAGCTAAGGCTACCTACGCCTACACTGCATCCTGACCTCCAGTCCTTACTGTTAGTGATGTGCCCAAGAGGCAATCATAAACAAATTCGGTTTTATAGGCTAAAAGAGATATTGATCCATATGGGATTAGGGTTCTAATGGGCCTACAACGTGGAAACCCATTAGTATGCTCTATAAATATGTGGAGGCGGGGCTGCAGGTAGCATAAACTACTATGCTGGAAACCCTGGCCGCCACCTCTCCTCGGTCATATCCCGAACCCTAGTCGGGCGCGCGGTGCTAGCACACCAGCGCACGGCGTTCCATCCCAAACGTATGGACTCCGTGGAGGCGCAGCTGCTGTTGCTGCTGTGCTGATTGGCGAGAAGCGCAAGGCTATTGCTAGGACGCGAGGAGGAGACATTCAGTTCGTGAAACGATCGACTGCTTCTTCTTCATCAACACGCATCTACGTTGGACTGGGCTGCTCCAACTCTTCTTCCGCTGCGCAGCGCATCTAGTGGTAACTATCCATGACTCTCTTACACGCATGTTTTCTGGTTGAACGCGGTAGAAAATCAAATGTTGTAGCTAGCGTAGCCTACCTGTTCTCCTTCAGTGGTATCAGAGCGAAGCTACGTAGTATGTGGTCTGGATCATGCGCTTGTAGATGATATGTTGTTTGTAGTAGATGCGATCTATTACTGTTCTTATGCTAGGTTAATGTGATGGATCTTTCGGTGCACGAGTTGATTAGATCAATCGGTCATAAGGGGTTGAAATAGGTATGAGTTGATAGCATCATGTGGCCAAAAAGATTAGTTCGTGCTCCTTCTTTGATGTATGCGCGACTTGCCCCTACCGGCTGGAATCACCATCGGGGCTAACTGCGCGCACAATCAGTAGATCGAGCCAACAGATCGAGGTCTTGTGTTGCGGTCTCCTCAAGTATACCGATCGCGATGATCAATGTGATTGATCTAATGAAAATTGAGACATTTTGAATGGCTCGGATTTGGGTTGATTTGATCGGACTGCCGTTGCGTACACGCATAGATTGTTATACAAACACATTCATGTCAGGGCGGTAGAATGCGTTCTACGCTTAACTTGTTTTTGCAGGGAATGATGTGAATGGTATGGCATAGATGTATATGTGATGCATGTGTGTTTTGGCGGCCTGTGTGTCGTATTAATCACAGCTGGGTTGAGGCTGTTCTTTAATTGTATAACGACCTGCGTGTCGACTTGTGATGCTTGCGCTCATGTAATTCATTTGCTAGCTATTAGTTGTAATAGTTTAGTTCTTTACCATGGAGGCTTCAAGCATGATGACAAAGAGGACAGGAAGTGTGGCGAAGGACATCACCGTGGAACCATGGCGATGGCGACCACTACGATTCAAAAGGCCATACCATTCACAGTATAATGTGATTATATGCATGTGATGTTTATTTCCTGTCATACTATTCTTTCATGCCATACCTGTAGAGGATGTATTTTTCATGACAGAATAGCTTCCCTCAAAAAAATTGAGAATTTATTTAATGCCCTTCCAATTGTTGCGCCTATAAGAATTACGATCATTGTTTGGTAGGTCTGCCAAAGCAGAGTACCATCAACTATCTTGATCTAATAGGGTGGATGTCGGACATCCACATCCATAGTGTTGGTTTACTTGACAAGGCTATCAAATTGGATTTGGGCCTTGGGGCATGGTGTTGGGAGCATAAGATGTGATTAGCAAGCATTGCTTACCTACGTCACTAGGTTTCTAGTGGTGATGCCAAAGCTCACTAGAACTTAGATGAACATGGATCTTGACCACTATATGTCGTTAGAGGGAAGACAATTACAAAACATATAGTGGGAGTGTCTTTTGTTAAATTGTTTAATGGAAGATCAAACATGAACATAGTGCTGAACTTTGCTTGTTTATTTTCTGTTGTAGATCATGGCTGCTTTTAGTAACAATTCCGGTTTTAACTTGTGATCTGTTCTTGAGAAAGAAAAACTTAATGGAACGAATTTTATTGATTGGTACCGCAACCTGAGAATTGTTCTCAGACAAGAAAAAAGGAACACGTTCTTGAGCAACCCTACCCCGATGAACTCCCTGAGGGTGCAAACGTTGCCACCCGCAAAGCTTATGAGAAGCACTGCAATGATTCACTCGACGTTAGCTGTCTCATGCTTGCTACCATGTCCTCTGAGCTTCAGAAGCATTATGAGAATGCAGATGCTCACACTATGATTGAAGGACTGCGTGACATGTTTGAGAACCAAGCTAGGACCGAGAGGTTTAACATTTCAAAGTCCTTGTTTGCGTGCAAGCTGGCGGAAGGTAGTCCAGTTAGTCCTCAGGTGATCAAGATGATTGGTTACATTGAGAGCTTGGATAAGCTTGGTTGTCCCCTTAATCCTGATCTGGCTACGGATGTTGTTCTCCAATCTCTCCCTCCGAGCTATGAGCAGTTCATTATGAACTTTCATATGAATAGCATGGAGAAATCATTGACTGAATTGCATGGGATGCTTAAGACAGCAGAGGAAAGCATTAAGAAAAACACCAATCATGTGATGATGGTTCAGAAGGAGAATAAAAAGAGGAAGCGTTGGACGCTCAAAGGCAAAGGCAAAGGAAAGGTTCCTAATGAGCACCCTAGCTCTAAGCCAAAGCCAAATGGGAAGGTCAAATCTGGCCCTTCTCCTGATGATGAATGCTACCACTGCCATGTCAAGGGGCATTGGTCTAGGAATTGTAAGAAATACTTAGAGGATTTGAAAAATAAGAAGGGAAGCGAGACTTCTGCTTCAGGTATAAATGTTATAGAAATTAATCTTGCAATTTCTTCTGGTGAATCTTGGGTATTTGATACCGGATCGATGATTCATACTTGCAAATCTTTGTAGGGTCTAAGAAGGACTAGAAGTTTTGCAAGAGGCGAGTTGGACGTGCGTGTCGGCAATGGAGCAAAGGTTGCTGTACTGGCTGTCGGCACTTATCACTTGTCATTATCTTCAGGATTAGTTTTGGAATTAAATAATTGTTATTACATTCCAGCATTGAGTAAGAACATCATCTCTTCTTCATGTTTGGAGGAAGATGGTGGTTATGAGTTCGTAATTAAGAACAAACGTTGTTCTATTTATTTGAATGATATACTCTATGCACATTGTCCATTGATGAATGTGTTATATGTTCTTGATCTTGAGGATAAGCTTGTCTATAATATTAATGCAAAGAGGCTGCAGCCTAATGATTTGATCCCCGCTTTTATTTGGCATTGTCGCTTAGGTCATATAAATGAGAAACGCGTAGAGAAGCTCCATAAAGATGGTCTACTCAACTCATTTGATTTTGAATCATTTGAGACATGCGAGTCTTGTTTACTTGGCAAGATGACAAAGACGCCTTTCACCGGTCATAGTGAGAGGGCAAGTGACTTGTTGGAACTTGTACATACCGATGTATGTGGACCAATGAGCTCAGTAGGCAGAGGTGATTTTTAGTATTTCATTACTTTTACCGATGACTTTAGTAGATATGGATACATCTACTTAATGAGGCACAAGTCTGAATCGTTTGAAAAGTTCAAAGAATTTCAGAATGAAGTACAAAATCAGCTAGGCAAGACAATTAAAATTCTGCGATCTGATATCTGATCGTGGAGGTGAATATTTGAGCCATGAATTTGGTGAACATCTAAAATAGTGTGGAATTGTTCCACAGCTGACTCCGCCTGGCACACCTCAGTGGAACGGGGTATCTGAACGGAGGAACCGGACCTTGTTAGACATGGTTTGGTCCATGATGAGCCAATCTGATCTTCCATTGTCCTTCTGGGGATATGCTCTAGAAACTGTTGCGTTTACACTAAACAGAGTTCCATCTAAATCAGTGGAAAAGACACCATACGAGAAATGGACCGGGAAACGTCCTGGATTGTCTTTCTAGAGACCATGTGGAGGTATCCCCATGTTGGTGATGAGTAATTGACGGTTGGTTTAGTGAGTTTGAGTTTGTTTTGGGTATTCTAGGGTTGAGTACCTTTACTTATGCTTATACGGATTATGCTGTTTCGTGCGGTGCTATGTGACGGTTTGCTTGTCTGTGTGACTGCAGGACTTCGAGCTAGGTCATGGTGAGGCGAGGAGGACCGGGACTAGGCACGGGAGGTGTTGAGGTCCAGACAGTTGGTGATGCCGAAGATGATCGAGACTGGCGAGGTGGTTGCGAGTCGGGAGACGAGGAACCGGAGCTGGAGCTACCGGTGACGGACAGGACGGGCGACGACGAGAGAACCGGGACTAGGCTCAGGGAGGAGTCGGAGGTCCAGACGGTTTGGAGGTCGGTTGTAGTCGTGCGCGATGGAACAGACCAAGACTAGACTCAGGTGGAGTCGGAGGTCTCGGTCGGTGTCGAGTGGACACGACGGGCAGCGGCGAGTGGATCGGGACTAGGCTCAGGGAGGAGTCGGAGGTCCAAACGGTTGGGATGCCGAGTGTGGTCGTGTGCAGCGGAGCGGACCGGACTAGACTCAGGGAGGAGTTGAGGTCCAGACGGTCAAGGTACCGGACGTGGGAAGCTTCCGGGAAGGTGCTTGAAGGCAAATTGGGGATTTGACTCAAGCTTAGAGGTGGAGGGCTGATTTCCCTCCATTTGGTTTGACTCCTTGACTTTTTGCCTCATGGGGTTGTGAGGTGATGGAGTGGAGGTAGTATGACATTTCTTGTTTTGCCTCTTGTGGGTGAGGTCTTGCCTTCAAATGGAGAGGTGGAGGTAGGTGGGAGACTCACTGGTTGTAGCAAGAAGTAGAGAGTGTTCAGCTAGGGCAAGAGATGTGTGCGTGTGCTTGAGAGGAGTAGCAAGGCAGTGGAGTGTCTTGTGTGTGTTCCTCTCCTACTCAAGCATGTAGTGATTTCTTTGTATCAACTGCGTATGGGGACGTAGTGATTGTAAAACCCTGTAATCTTTCATCTCTAAGCATTATGAGAAAATTCGTGTTTGAGATGTCTTGAGTTTCAGTGCTTGTGCTTCAGTTCTTCTTCTTGCTGTTTTCTGAGTCTTGAGATTTTTGCTTGATCCCCTTTTTGGAGGAGCTGCAAAATGGATTGCTATGATCTGGGAGAATCCTCAAGGCCTTTTGGCTAGTTATTCCCAAGAGCAATGATTCCAAGAAGTTGGTTTTTCCCAAATAAGTGCAGCGAAGAATTTCCTCTGTTTTATGGAATCTAGGGTTTCTTTGACAGGGGATGTAGGAATCTTTTGATTCCCTTCATAGGATGGCTTGAGTTTTGGTCTCTCAAGTCCTGAGGCCATTGCTAAATGGATTGCAAAAGCTCCTAAGCAAAGGATTGACGAATCTCGAGAAATCTGGATATTTGTCTCTTTGCGGTATGCTTTCAGCTAAAATCTGAATACTCTCTTGAGTTGAAGTTTTTGTCTATAAAATCTTCTCTTTAAGGTCTCTTTGCTATTTAGGATGAAGTATTGACCTTTTGGCTTGAAAAGAGCAGCATCTAGTCATCAAATTTCATTGCAGTTGGAAGTTCTCAGTTTTCTGAATTTTTGTCGGGCTTGTCTGCTCTGAATTCAGGGAGAACTGGTCAGACCGCTCCCATACCTGCGTCAGACCGGCATGGAGCGGGCGGTCTGACTGGTGGGTAGCCGGCGGTCTGACCGGCTTTAGCCTTACGGTCTGACCGGCCTGGGCGATCTGACCAGCCCATGAGCTGCGGTTTGACCGCCCCACTGGTTTCTGTTATCTGTATTTTCGCTGCCAGTTTCTCTTGAGGTTTTTCTGTTAAATCTTTTTATTTGCATTGCCCTTCTCTGTGTGTCAGTATTTCCAGTAAGCATGAGCCTTCACTCTTCATAGCTCTTTAGCTATCGGAGAAGAGATTCGCATGTGGATACTTTTGAGGGGTCGTTTTTAAAAAGGCACCATTCACCCCCCTCTGTTGCCATTTCGATCCTACACTTTCCTTAAGATATGGGGTTGTGAGACTTATGTGAAACGTTTGACGTCTGATAAGCTCCATCCTAAATCTTATAAATGCTTCTTTGTTGGGTATCCTAGGGAAACCAAAGGATATTATTTTTACAATCGGGAAGAAGGCAAAGTGTTTGTCGCTCGGAACGGTATCTTTTTGGAAAAAGAGTTTCTTTCAAAGGGTGTTAGTGGGAGCAAAGTGCAGCTTGAAGAAATTCGGGAAACACCTGAAAATGTTTCAGCTCCTATTGAACCTCAACAGGATGTACAAGATGTTAGTACAACCGATTATGGAGGCACCGCCCCCACGTAGGTCTATAAGGGCATGTCGCGCAACTGAAAAGTTCACGCTCCTAACCACGGGACAACACGACATATTGTTTTTACAAAATGATGAGCCCAAGAGCTACATGGAAGCAATGATGGGACCAGACTCTGAAAAATGGCTTGGAGCCTTGAGGTCCGAAATAGAATCCATGCATGATAATCAAGTTTGGAACTTGGTGGATCCACCTGATGGTGTAAAAACTATTGAGTGTAAATGGGTTTTTAAGAAAAAGATAGACATGGATGGAAATGTTCACATCTATAAGGCACGATTGGTGACGAAAGGTTTCAAGCAAATTCAAGGTGTTGATTATGATGAAACGTTTTCGCCCGTCGCTATGCTAAAGTCTATTCGGATCCTCCTAGCGATTGCTGCCTATTTCGACTACGAGCTTTGGCAGATGGATGTCAAAACGACTTTCCTAAATGGAAACCTAAGCGAGGATGTGTACATGACACAGCCTGAGGGTTTTGTTGATCCGAAAAATGCTAGGAGAATATGCAAGCTTCAGAAGTCCATTTATGGATTGAAGCAAGCATCTCGGAGTTGGAATCTTCGTTTTGATAAAGTAGTCAAAGGGTTTGGCTTCATCAAGAATGAAGAAGAGCCTTGTGTTTACAAGAAGGCTAGTGGGAGCGCACTTGTTTTTCTGGTCTTGTATGTAGATGACATATTATTGATCGGAAATGATATTCCAATGCTAGAAGCTGTGAAGTCTTCTTTGAGAAAAAGTTTCTCAATGAAAGATCTCGGAGAGGCAGCTTACATTTTGGGCATAAAGATCTATAGAGATAGATCGAAGAGGCTAATTGGATTAAGCCAAAGTACATACATTGACAAGGTATTGAAACGATTCAATATGCAAGATTCCAAGAAAGGTTTCTTGCCTATGTCACATGGCATTAGTCTTAGCAAGACTCGGTGTGCTTCAACACTTGATGAGCAAAAGAAGATGAGTATGATTCCGTATGCCTCAGCCATCGGATCCATCATGTATGCTATGTTTTGTACGCGCCCAGATGTTTCATATGCTCTAAGTGTTACGAGCAGGTATCAATCTAGCCCCGGTCTAGCTCACTGGGTGGCTGTAAAGAATATTCTTAAGTACTTTAGAAGGACTAAGGATATGTTCCTTATTTTTGGAGGTGAAGAAGAGCTCGTTGTAAAAGGTTACACCGAGCTAGTTTCCAAACTGATAAAGATGATAGCAGATCGCAGTCTGGTTTTGTGTTCTGCCTCAATGGAGGGGCAGTGAGCTGGAAAAGTTCCAAGCAAGAGACGGTAGCTGATTCGACAACTGAGGCCGAGTATATTGCAGCTTCTGAAGCTGCAAAGGAAACTGTTTGGATCAGAAAATTTGTTTTTGAGTTGGGTGTGATCCCTAGTGTGTCCAGTCCAATGGATCTCTATTGTAATAATAGTGGAGCCATTGCGCAAGCAAAGGAGCCTAGGTCACACCAAAAGTCCAAACATATACTTCGGCGCTATCACCTTATCCGTGAGATCATTGATAGAGGTGAAGTGAAGATTTGCAAGGTGCACACGGATTTGAATGTTGCTGATCCGTTGATGAAGCCTCTCCCGCAACCAAAGCATGAGGCACACATGAGTGCAATGGGTATTAGATACTTACATGATTGACTCTAGTGTGAGTGGGAGATAATTGTATCAAGTCTATGTTTATGAAATTTTGAATAAGGTGTTATTTGGTTCCTTGAATAATGATTGTATGCATTGATTGGCAAGTATGTGACTTGTTCGTGAAATTCTTTGTTTTATTTAATGTTATTCTAAAGATCCCTAGTCTTATGTCATTATGTGGGACAACAATGATTTATGGACTACCACATGTATTGATTGATGATCATGTTTCACGGATCATGGATATAGGAATATCAAATCAATACTGTGGACACATGTTAGAGAACATGGTGTTGGATTGACCCACTCTGAGACGTTGCTGGGATTGTTATGTTAATATGTGCCATCAAGCGATCTCGAGTGGTATACCTACTGGATCCTTCGACCTGAAATCGCCATTGTTTCTCACTATGTGTAGTGGTGCGCTTTGGGGCTACCAAACACTACTCCGTAACTGGGTAGCTATAAAAGTGGTCTTCAGGTGTATCATGAAACATGGAATAGGATGTGAACAGATTAAGATGGAATTTGCCCCTCCTACATAACAGGAGAGGTATCTCTGAGCCCCTCGATGTGGTTACATTAGGGAAGTGCATGGCCATGCCAAGGTGATTAAAGAGTTAATCACAATGTGACTAAAGGGTTAGTCATGAGTTGTAATCCACCATAAGATCGAGTGAATGGTTGAGCTATCACAAGGGTGGCACGAATCTCGCCTTAAGTTCGACTGGTATCGTGTGGCAAAGAGATCCAAGTGTGTGTATATCAAGGTTTAGCCGATATGATCTTTATGTGTATTCGGGAGTCAATATGCCCTGCTAGGTGCCACTATTGACTTATGGCTTGTAAAGGGTTTTCGGGTCATGGCTATCTACACATGAACCTAACGGGTCACACACTTAAGGGGTTGGAATTGGAAAGCTTGCCTATATGATTGTCTCTAGTGCAAGTGGGAGATTGTTAGTGATGTGCCCAAGAGGCAATCATAAACAAATTCGGTTTTATAGGCTAAAAGAGATATTGATCCATATGGGATTAGGGTTCTAATGGGCCTACAACGTGGAAACCCATTAGCATGCTCTATAAATATGTGGAGGGGGCTTGCAGGTAGCATAGACTACTATGCTGAAAACCCTGGCCGCCACCTCCCCTCGGCCGTATCCCGAAACCCTAGTCGGGCGTGTGGTGCTAGCACACCAGCGCACGGCGTTCCATCCCGAATGTGTGGACTCCGTGGAGGCGCCGCTGCTGTTGCTGCTATGCTGATCGGCGAGAAGCGCAAGGCTATTGCTAGGACGCGAGGAGGAGACATTCAGTTCGTGAAACGATCGACTGCTTCTTCTTCATCAACGCTCATCTACGTTGGACCGGGCTGCTCCAACTCTTCTTTCGCTGCGCAGCGCATCTAGTGGTAACTATCCATGACTCCCTTACACGCATGTTTTCTGGTTGAACGCGGTAGAAAATCAAATGTTGTAGCTAGCGTAGCCTATCCATTCTCCTTCACTTACTCCCTATCCCTAGTCCTCAGTTCGTCTTTGTTGGCTCTCACAAAGGGGAAAATAGGGGAGGGCTAGGGGTAGGAGGCGGCGTCACTGTTGCAGAGGAGTGACGGCGAGGGCATGAGCACCAGGTGTTCCTGGGCTCGAAAAACTCATTTTAGGTGGCGCTCAAGGATGGGGATGATGAAATCAACTGGAATGGAGCGAATTAGGGATGGTGAAAGCGGAGAGAAGAGCATATTGGCGGCGAACTCCGGTGGCTTTGTTGTTGAGATAACGGGCGCATGAGCATGACGTGGGTGTGAGGAAGCTTCCAGTGGTGGCGTCTTGGCTTGGGGTGTACCGAGGAGGGGCGGCGAACTCCGGTGGCTGTGTTGCTTAGATAACGGGCGCACGAGCACAGCGTGGGTGTGAGGAAGCTTCCTGTGGTGGTGTCTTGGCTTGGGGCGTATTGAGGAGGGTCGACGACGGCGACGGTCAAGGGGCAGAGGCAGAGAATGGCTATGGCATTTTGCAGTGGTGGGGCGGCTTGGGCTGGCACGGGAGGAAGTTAAGGAGGTGGAGCGGATGCGGTGATGCAGGTGGTGAGGCGCGCGACGGCATGGAGTAGCGGGGCCGATGTGCACGGCGGTGCGATCAAAGCATGTCCATGGCACTGTGGGGATACCGATGGCGGCAGCCTTCCCGCCGATGGGGGCGACAAATAAGGGGCCTATTGAGGTTGTGAGGGAGTAGTATAGATGGTATAGAGTTTCATTTGCAGCATGGGGCAACATGGATGGCTAATTGTGGCTTCCCTTGGTAGAGGTCAGGCGAGGTCTGGGTAGCAAGGCCGAGTAGCATGGCTGCTCCCTCCTCTGTCTCGGCTTCGTGGGACACCGACCAAAAGTTTGGGCGACGGGGAGCACATGCGGTGGTCAACCAAGGAGGGTGCAGGACACGACAGTGGCGATTTGGTCCATGGCTTTTGTTTGGTTTTTCACTTTTTTATTACAATTACTAGCTATTAAAAGTTATATATTTAAGATGGATCTATTAGTCGATTGTAGTACACACTGTTCTGACTTCAGTTATACCAGTCAAAATCGCATGTGACTACCTCTCTCTTTGTAATCTCTCTTACAAATAAACAGAATTAAAAAATTTAAACTATAAACAACGTCCTAAAAGAATTCACCTACGTAACCATGGCTCAGGCACCAGGGGCGTAGACGGGAGGGAGGAAGCGGCAAGCGGCGGGGCGTCTTTGCGTCATGGGAGCAGGTGCATGGGCTGACCTAATGGGATGGCACCGAGGTGCGCCTTGACGACTTTTGCAGTAGCTGCATCTTTTTCAATTTGAATACATCTCCACTGTAACCTATCATGATGTGCGTGTACGTTTGGATTCTACACATTAAAACTTAGATTCAACGCATGTCACAAATGATTCTTCACACTGCACATTTACTGGGATCTCATGTCAATGAACAAAGAACGCGGGTCAGATTTTCATGGCTTTACTCTTCGATTTAAGAAAAATGGTTCTGCTATGGAGGGAACAGAAGAACTGCTCAACTGATGCATGGTTAATGCATTGTTAGAGATGGTTCGTTGCTGATTTTTACTAGACAAGATCTATATTGTAAACTTACCATGTGATGTAATGAAGTTAAATGAACTAGCGATATACTTGGTTATAAGTAGTTTTTGTTTTTGGGCTGTGTGAGGTGTCAGATCTGTGATTTGCTACGTGTAGCTATTACTTGCTTAACTAGTCTCTATCATTTACTTGCTATTTTGTAACTTTGAACTTACTATTTAGTAATAACTACTTACTACTTGCTTAACTAACCCCTATCATCTACTTGCTACTTTGTTACTTTGAACTTACTATTTAGTAATAACTACTTACTACTTGCTTAACTAACCCCTATCATCTACTTGCTACTTTGTTACTTTGAACTTACTACTTAGTAATAACTACTTACTATTTGCTTAATTAGTTCATATCATCATGTGATATAATTAAAATTGTTTGTTAAACTACTAATATAGTTGCATAGTATAGTTGATTGATCCTTATACGTGTGACATATATCGTTTCTGTTTTCGCGCATTATCCAACTAAATATCTGTGATTGGGACTAACCGTATTTGGAGAGACATATATTCGCTCTGTTTTCGTATCTAGCACTATCCATATCAACTTTGAATCCGAGAAAAAAAATAGAATAGGATACGAAATAAGCGGTATATGTCTGTATCCAATTGCACCCTAATTGTGCATACCCTGCTTTAAAGGAATGGCCTACCATTTATTGGTACATCATGTTTTGTGAATTTAAGATTATCACGTGGGTAATTCTTTGCTGTTAACTGTCCTGATTGTTTGGGATAAGATGTAAAATGCATGTGTGGTTCTGAAAGGTGTGTTCATCTGAACTCAATTGTTCCAGATGTTGGCTAACATTTTCCCTGCTTTCCCGTCATTTCTGTTCTATTTGTTACCGGATTCCCATTAACAGTTAGAAGTTAGATTCTGCTCTCTCTATATATGTGCTACTGTGCCTGGGACATGCATTGCCCAATTGGAGCATTTGGAATGGAATCACAAATTGAACATTTCAGCATCTTGAGAGTTTGTTATAAATGCAATAGCAGAGCATATCTGTGTTGAAAATATAAGCACATGTAGGTTCAATTTATTCCATAAATTAATCATGACATCATGCACGCACAATAACAGAACCATCACAGGCATAAAAGATCTAGACATGTAAACCAGGAAACT
This sequence comes from Dendrocalamus latiflorus, assembly GCA_017311315.1. Lineage (NCBI taxonomy): Eukaryota > Viridiplantae > Streptophyta > Magnoliopsida > Poales > Poaceae > Dendrocalamus > Dendrocalamus latiflorus. Next base: position 28,833,525 of record CM029639.1, on the reverse strand, counting down.
GTACATGAACAGATCTAATACGGAGAACATTACTGTTACGTACCGATGGTTCTGTTCTGATCGGTTTGCCGATGTAGACGCCGCAGGCACGGTGAGGATGACACGAAGTCGATGACGATTCGCTGAAGCCGAACGACGAGGAAGACGAGCCAGAGCTACAGCGAGCAGTCGCGCAGAGCGCTTCCCAAAAACCTTATTCGCCCTCTCCCGGTGCAGGACTTCGAAGGCGACGGTTCCGGAGACCTGCTCTCCCGAACGACAGTGCACGCCGACGGACGGGACGGAGTAGACTACGTAGGACGGCGCAGCACAATGGATGGAGGAGGCAAAACCCTAGATTGATTTTCGCATGTCCTGTATGAAGGCGGCGGCTCCGTATTTATAGAAGACCAGGACGCGTGATCAAGACGCCTGCACGTTCTCCATAACTCGTAACCGAACCGGATTAGCAACCGTAACCGATCCGGATTCACCGCCACTCAAAACAGCAAAATAAAACTGCAAAAGGAAGTCGCGTCTGCGCAAGCACCTGGAGCGGATTTTGGCGGACCATTCACGCAGGTGCCGTGCGCCCGCGCCGCCCGCCCAGCCCAGCCCAGCCCGGCCCGGCCCGGCCCGGCGAGGCGAGGCGAGCGAGCGCACGCGTGTTATCCTCTAGTTCTCTCCCACACATGCCTCAAGTGGCTAGGAGTGCACCATCCCTTTTAAGGTGGTCTTCCTCTCCTAGAACTAGCAATATGGTACTAAAGGTCACATGCATGCCTCCTTTGCATGAGTGGGCCTTTGAGATTTAATAGGAATTATTCTTATATATGGGCTTGGCCCACATATAATCCAACAATCCCCCACCAGATCTCAAAGTCCCACAGAGATTTGCCTGAATTCCAATGTACTGTTTATATATCAGTATTTCGATGGAGACCGATTAAGGTTGAACATCCACCTAGAACTCCAAGCTACACTTACTCACAACTTGAACAATGGACTATGCCTTGAATTGCAAGTTTGGTGCAAGCAAGCTTCACTTAAAGGCTTAACTGATACTAGGCCGCCAGTAGGCTACCCCTCGGTTGGAGCGTATAAGTCATACTCCTTGGTCTCTTCATGAGCTTAGTAGGAGATTACCCAAGATCTCCATAGACTACGACTAACAGTCGGGCTCATATAGGTGTGTTCTTTCAAGAACGCTCTGCAGGATAGCGTCTTCGCTTCTAAAAGCCAATGGAACACATTAAGACCTTAGTCAACCTGCCTTGCAGTTTCTGAGAGTATTGCATCTTCACATAGAGAGGGTTGAAATTACTCTCCTCCAGTTAACTAATGGCTTGTTTTTCCCAGATCCTAATTCACGGGATCTCCGATTACATAGGTTGGGTTACTACCATAGATAACTCACATGGGTCTCATACCCATCTCCTTCGATGCACTATCTATCACATTCCGTGATAGTCCCTTTGTAAAGGGATCTGCCAGGTTTTTATCTGTTTGGATGTAATCCAAGGTTATAACTCCGGAGTTTCTCAATTTCCTGACAGACTTCAATCGTCTCTTAACATGCCTAGACGATTTCATATTATCCTTAGAACTGTTCACTTTAGCGATAACGGTTTGATTATCACAGTTCATAAGGATAGCTGGCACTGGCTTTTCCACCGTAGGTAGATCCATCAATAGATCTCGTAGCCATTCTGCCTCAACAATAGCAGTGTCTAGTGCCGCAAGCTCTGCTTCCATGGTTGACCTCGTCAAAATGGTCTGTTTGCAAGACCTCTATGAAACAGCACCACCACCAATAGTGAAAACATATCCACTAGTGGCTTTGATCTCATCAGCATCAGAGATCCAGTTGGAATCACTGTAACCCTCCAGCACCGACGGGTACCCAGTATAGTGAAGTCCAAAGTTCGAGGTACCTTTCAGATAGCGCAACACTCGCTCAAGCGCCTTCCAGTGATCATCTCCTGGGTTAGATGTAAACCGACTCAATTTGCTCACAGCAAAGGAGATGTCTGGCCTTGTTGCACTAGCTAGGTACATTAGTGAGCCAATTATCTGGGAGTATTCCAGCTGATTCCTAGCAATTTTCTTATTCTTACGAAGTAACACGCTAGGATCATAAGGTGTTGGAGAAGGCTTGCTGTCAGAAAAGCCAAAACGGCTCAAGACCTTTTCCACATAATGAGATTGCAAAAGTGTAATCCCATCCTCACCTCTAACCAATTTAATGTTTAGAATAACATCAGCCACTCCCAGATCTTTCATATCAAAGTTTTGAGACAAGTATGATTTGACCTCATTTATCACACTAATGTTTGTCCCAAAAATCAAGATGTCATCCACATACAAACATAGAATAACTCCCTCACCCCCACCATAACGATAGTATACACATTTATCTGCCTCATTGACAGCAAAGCCTGCAGATGTCAGTGTTCTATCGAACTTCTCATGCCACTGCTTAGGGGCTTGTTTCAGACCATACAAAGATTTCAACAGTTTTAACACCTTGCCTTTTTGACCTTCTACTACAAATCCATCAGGCTGTTCCATGTAAATTTCCTCATCCAGCTCTCCGTTAAGAAAAGCTGTCTTAACGTCCATTTGATGAACGAGAAGACCATGTGAGGCAGCCAAAGCAAGTAGTACTCGAATTGTGGTCAGTCTAGCAACAGGTGAGTAAGTGTCAAAGAAATCTTCGCCTTCTTTCTGAGTATAGCCCTTGGCAACAAGCCGAGCCTTATATTTTTCAATAGTACCATCAGGCCTAAGCTTCTTTTTGAACACCCACTTGCACCCTACAGGTTTGCACCCATAAGGTTTATCTGTCAGCTCCCAGGTTCCATTAGCGATAATGGAATCCATTTCACTACGGACAGCCTCCTTCCAGTAGTCTGCATCAGGGGATGCATACGCTTCTGAAATAGACTTGGGAGTGTCGTCCACAAGGTACACAGTGAAATCATCACCAAAGGATTTGAATATCCTTTGTCTCTTGCTCCTTCTAGGAGCTCCACTGTCATCCTCCTCATTGACAAGTTCATGTGTATGTTCAAAAGGTTCAGGTGATGTGATTGAACTGGGAATTATTTCAGAATGTTGACTAGTAGTGTTATGTGTATCCTTCATAGGAAAAATATTCTCAAAGAATGTTGCATCTCGAGACTCCATAATTGTACCAACATGCATGTCAGGTACCTCAGTTTTAACTATCAAAAATCTATAGGCAATGCTATGATTAGCATATCCCAGAAAAACGCAGTCCACAGTTTTAGGTCCAAGCTTGCGTTTCTTAGTTATTGGCACATTAACTTTCGCCAAGCACCCCCATGTACGCAAGTAAGAAAGTGATGGTTTTCTTCCAATCCATACCTCGTATGGTGTTTTGTCCTTATTTCTGTTAGGAACTCTATTTAATACGTGATTAGACGTTAGCAAAGCCTCCCCCCACCATGCCTTAGGTAATCCCGCAGTATCTAACATGGCATTCACCAAGTCAGTCAACGTGCGGTTTTTCCTTTCGGCAATCCCATTTGACTCGGGGGAATAAGGAGGCGTCCTCTCATGTATAATGCCATGTTCCTCACAAAATAAGTCAAATTCGTTTGAGAAATACTCTCCACCACGATCTGACCTAAGTCTTTTTATCTTTCTATTTAACTGGTTTTCAACTTCTGCCTTATAGATTTTAAAATAGTCTAAAGCCTCATCTTTCGTTTTCAATAAATACACATAACAGAACCTAGTTGCATCATCAATCAATGTCATGAAATATCGTTTTCCACCCTTCGTCAACACACCATTCATCTCAGAAAGATCTGAATGCAGGAGTTCTAGTGGTGCCAAGTTTCTCTCCTCGGCAGCCTTGTGAGGCTTACGAGGTTGCTTTGATTGCACACAGCTATGGCATTTAGAACCTTTGGTGATGGAAACGTTTGGAATTAAATTCATACTGGAAAGCCGAGACATCAAACCAAAATTAATATGACATAGACGTGAGTGCCAAACATTAGCCTCATCATCCACACTGCCACAAATATGGTTTACAGTCTTATTGCAGAAATCTGATAGGGAAAAACGGAACAAGCCTCCGCACTCATAGCCTTTACCAATAAAATATCCATGTTTAGACACGACTACTTTATTAGACTCAAATACCAACTTAAGCCCGTCTCTACATAAACGGGAGCCACTAACGAGATTCTTGTCTATAGAAGGGACATGCTGCACGTTCTTCAGCTGCACGATCTTTCCCGAAGTAAACTTCAGATCTACCGTGCCAACACCATGAACAGTAGCATGTGACCCATTTCCCATTAGGACGGAGGAATCTCGGGCGACCTGATAAGAAGAAAACAACGAAATATCAGCACACACATGTACATTAGCTCCTGTATCAATCCACCAATTGGTAGATTGACTAACTGAAAGAACAGTAGGTAAATTACCATACCCAGTCCCATCTCCAGTCTTGCCAATGGTCACGTTGACAGACTTAGAAGTCTGTCCTACAGGTGCCTTCTTTCCTTTGCGTTGTGCGCACTTCTTGGCCATGTGACCAGGCTCACCGCACACAAAGCAAGTTCTATCATCCTGATTGTTGTTGTTGTTCTTCTTCTTGAAGTTGGTTGTCTGTTGGGCTTTGACAAATTTCCCTTTGTTCTTGTTTGAGGGTTTCTGTACCACATTGGCACTAGACTGCCCTCCATCACCCTTAGACACAGCGTCCTTTTCCCGAGCTTTCTCCTCAATTTCAAGAGACCCAATCAGATTCTCAACAGAGTACTCTTGTCTCTTGTGTTTGAGTGCTGTTCCGAAATTCCTCCATGAAGAAGGTAATTTCGCAATAATACATCCAGCCACAAACTTGTCGGGTAAGGCACACTTCAGGAGTTCGAGTTCCTTGGCAATGGCCTGTATCTCATGAGCCTGATCTACTATAGAACGGTTATCAACCATCTTGTAGTCATGAAATTGCTCCATGACATACATGTCATTGCTGGCATCAGTAGCACCGTATTTGGAATTCAGTGCATCCCATAACTCCTTCGCGTCTGTCATGTGCATATACACCTCGCACAGACGGTCAGCAAGAACACTAAGAATGCATCCAACAAAGAGAGTAGTGGCAGTCTCGAATTCTTTCTGCTTTTCAGCATCAAGAACACCTTCAGGCTTGCCATTACTAACCCAGAATACATTCATAGCAGTAAGCCACAGAGTGACCCTGATCTGCCATCTCTTAAAGTGCACACCGGAGAACTTATCCGGCCTCAGTGCATCGGCAAATCCAGCCATAGTAAAACCACAGTGCCTACAATAAGGTTTTTGGATTGTTGAAAATATAAGCACATGTAGGTTCAATTTATTCCATAAATTAATCATGACATCATGCACGCACAATAACAGAACCATCACAGGCATAAAAGATCTAGACATGTAAACCAGGAAACTGTACATGAACAGATCTAATACGGAGAACATTACTGTTACGTACCGATGGTTCTGTTCTGATCGGTTTGCCGATGTAGACGCCGCAGGCACGGTGAGGATGACACGAAGTCGATGACGATTCGCCGAAGCCGAACGACGAGGAAGACGAGCCAGAGCTACAGCGAGCAGTCGCGCAGAGCGCTTCCCAAAAACCTTATTCGCCCTCTCCCGGTGCAGGACTTCGAAGGCGACGGTTCCGGAGACCTGCTCTCCCGAACGACAGTGCACGCCGGCGGACGGGACGGAGTAGACTACGTAGGACGGCGCAGCACAATGGATGGAGGAGGCAAAACCCTAGATTGATTTTCGCATGTCCTGTATGAAGACGGCGGCTCCGTATTTATAGAAGACCAGGACGCGTGATCAAGACGCCTGCACGTTCTCCATAACTCGTAACCGAACCGGATTAGCAACCGTAACCGATCCGGATTCACCGCCACTCAAAACAGCAAAATAAAACTGCAAAAGGAAGCCGCGTCAGCGCAAGCACCTGGAGCGGATTTTGGCGGACCATTCACGCAGGTGCCGTGCGCCCGCGCCGCCCGCCCAGCCCGGCGAGGCGAGCGAGCGCGCGCGCGCGTGTTATCCTCTAGTTCTCTCCCACACATGCCTCAAGTGGCTAGGAGTGCACCATCCCTTTTAAGGTGGTCTTCCTCTCCTAGAACTAGCAATATGGTACTAAAGGTCACATGCATGCCTCCTTTGCATGAGTGGGCCTTTGAGATTTAATAGGAATTATTCTTATATATGGGCTTGGCCCACATATAATCCAACAATCTGAAGAATTTTTCACTGCTGTTGACCATGCAGAGCTGCTACCAGGATACATGGCTCATTTGCACATCTTGGCATTTCTTGACTGACATTTTCGGCACCAGTCGTTTTTAGATGTTATAGAAAGTGCAATTCTAGCCAGCCCTAGGATCTCGCAATTTCGACGTCAAATTCCGGATGAACACAGCAAACATCTGCCGACCTATGTCTCCACCGTTGGCTGTCGGTCAATCAGGTTTTGTTTGAGATGTGGAACTTTTTTTTTTCTAATTCTTGCGGGAATTAAACTGATTGCTATAAATTTCGTTAGCCCACGTACACTTATCATCCCTGTGACCCTATCGGACTGCCCTGGAATCGTCATGAGGGGCCATTGCATGCAGAAATCAGGTAGACGATACCACCAGATGAAAGAATCTCTGTACAATCAATTCATATTACACACTAAAGTCTCTGTACACGAGGAAAGGCAGACAACGACATGACCGACCGACCGAGCTTAGGTTACATTTAGTTGGTTTATTTGGAACAAGCTTAGCCTGCTTCTCAGTTTGCCACCTATATATAATGCAGCTACAGGAGGTACATCCATTGATCAGGACTGGTCACTACTATACCCTCAGCAGCCATGCTTCACGGAACAAGCCACCACCTGAGCCCAGTGCCTCAACCTTGTCTTGATAAGCTGAGGGTTATCTCTTGTACATATGATTTATGCGTGGAGTAAAGATCTTCCACGCATCGGCGGAAGCGGATGGCCCTTGCGGGCTCCGGGGCTCGGCGTGCCGGAAAGCGTGGATGACGACGACACCGCGGACGGTGTCAACGTGGGGCTTCACGCTAGCATCCGTAGTTTGGGATCGGAGAGCTGCTGGTTGACGGCGAAGTAGAAGTCAACGGCGGGGAGGGTGTCGCAGTGGTCGGCGCCGCCGTTCTCCTCGTCGAACCCAAACCCGAGCTCGAATGACCCCCCTCAGCTCGTCGAGCTCCTCGTCGGTCAGGGACCGCGTGCGCTCTGGCCTCGCCGGCCTGGTGCGTTCATCGACGGGGCTCTTCCCCTCGCCTCCAGCTTTGTTTAAAACGGCCACGCTGTGTGTTCCGACCACTCCTTTACCACGACTCCTTGACTGCATGTACTCGTAATCCTGTTAGGACCACTCCTCTACTGCGCATGTACTCGTAAGTTTAGCTAATGAGAGTTACGACCACACTTTTGAGTGCTTTGCACGTACTCGTAACCGAGTTCTAGCGGTTTACGAGTACTCGAGACTTCGACTGCAAACATCAGTGCCTTCGACCACAATCACCTCTGTTTGCGACTTTGACCACTTATTCATAAACGGCTTCGCTTGTGGACATCTTCGACTACTTACTCATACTCGGAACTCTGACCGCTCCACACTCGAGCGCTTCGAATTCTTCGTTATGGTACTCGTAAGCCACGAGTGCTACAGTACTAGTAAGTTTCAACTACTCCAGTTACTTGTAATCTTCCGAGTACTCTTAGTGCATGTTAACTCCGAGCACTCGATACCCCCAAGCACTTGTATTTCCAATGCGCAGCTCCTCTGCTCCTCATGTAGCTCTTCTGCTCCCAGTATATGCACTAGATAAAACACGTGAACACATATTATTTTTTCGGGAGCCAAAATCACTCCGCTTTTCTACTCTTATTTCTCTCCCTCAACTTCTCGATCACAACCGATCGCTATCATTGCTTGCCTCCTTACACGACTAGACTACGTCTTATAAAGGCTAGTTACAAGATTTACAAATGGACTCAACAACCTGACTCAGTTTCTACTACGGACTTGTACACGGACTCGATTCGTACACGGCAACAAACCTAACGCTGTTACAGACTCGAATATGACTAAGCAATAAAAACAAGATTAATTCCAACATTTACCCCATTAATCTTGTTTCTCCACCTTGATCACTCCGATCTTCTCTCATCTCCAAAAAACTTGATCATGCCAATCTTTTCTCATCTTCCACCTTTTCCTGCACTCCCGTGTGCCATTCTTTCCCAGGCCGACACCGCCCTACCACCCCATGCTTGCTCCATCCCGAGCCATGCACAAACCAACACTTGCCACACCTTGCACCTGGACCGATCTCATCCTTTCTTGCATGTCCACCTGGGCTAGAGCACCTACTCCCACAGCTGTCTTTGCTTCGCCATTACTTGAGCCTCTCGCTCCTCTCTCTTGGACCAAGTCTGTCTGTTTTCTTGTGTACATCTCAATTGAGGCTACATTGCCTCTAACTCCTATGCTTGCACACCTGGCGCTTTCGTCGACTTGCACTTGCTCTTGAAGCTTTGCCTACCTCTCTGCTTCCTTCATCTTCCACTATTGCCACACCGGTATTCATACCTGCCCGCTTTTTCTCCACTTGCACCACAGGTGACATCTTCCACTCGAGCATGAGACTGCTGTTTGCTCGTGGGACGTTTCTCTGCCATCTACATCCTTAGGGGACTCGTCGCTTGGTCGTCCTGAGCCATTGTGATTGCCCCAGCTGCACACATATGAACATGCACGTCTACATGCGTGTCGCCTTGTGTGCCAGTTGCTTGTGTTCCGTGTGGACCTCTCGAGTCACTACTACCTACGTCTTGTCCACCCGTGCTTCTCTTCCGACAAATTAGCTTACAAGTTTCCAAAGAAATTTTGTACAATCAGTTCTACAATCTTTTCACCTTCATTAAGAGATCATCGTTCTTGTCGTAGACATGCAAGAACTCATCCTACAGTAGCACCCTTCTTCTGTCTTCTACCTAAGACTGAGTATGTTGTTGCATAGCCTTAGTATATAGTAAATTTCAGACACCAACTTCTGATCACTGTTCTTACATTACAACAACATAGATCCTTTGCCTTTTATCTCCACTGTGGAGCCATCACCAAATTTGACTTTGCCTAAAATTTCCTCGTCGAGCTCATAGACATAGAGTGATCTCCTATCATGTGATTGCACACTCCATTGTCCAGGTACCACCAATCAGTGTGATTGTCGCTGTCTTCTTCCATGCGTAGCATAGGAACTACGTTCTTCTCATTCAACATCACCATGCCTGGTGCCTCTTCTTCACACAAGGAAAGAAGCAGTGCCGGATCATCGTTCTCCTTGGCTTTGGTGAGGTTTATCTCCTCGTTCTTCTTCTTGCTTCAGCAATCCAAGGCATAGTGCTCGTACTTGTCGCAATTAAAATACTTTATGTGGCTTCAGCACTCCGACGCGTAGTGACCAAATTTGTCACAATCAAAACACTTGATATGTGATTTTTCACGGGATCTATCACCACCGCCTTGCCGCCTCGATCACACTGGCTACTTGCCATGCCCACGATCGTCGTGACCACCGGTGCTTGTTCCTCCTCCCTTGGTAATAATTGGTGAATCTCTAAAGCCACTTTTCTGCCATGCCTTCCGCTCGGCTTGAGTAAGAAAAAGCTAGACATCAATAGCGTCTTCGAACGCCGGTGAATTCGCTCTGCATATGCCTTTAACCAACCAATTGCCTCTTCGAATGGCATTGCATCGAGGTCTGAATATTGCTCAATCGATGCCACCAACTGTAGAAACTTATTAGGGACTGAGTCAAGAAGCTTCTTGACTAATGTGAAGTTTTCTAGGGTGGCACCGAGGGCACTGTACTTGGCTACCATAGCACTCAATTTCCCATCGAACTCGTTGATTGTGTCTCCTTCCTTCATACGAATCGAGTTGAATTCACTCTTCAATGTTTATAGCCGGGCCTTCTTCACATGGACAATACCTAGAGATTGGGTCTTCAGACCATCCCATACCTCCTTTGCCGATTTTTTTTCTTAGCGATTTGCAGAAGGACGTCCTCCGGGACAACTTGGAAGATGAACGCATGTGTTGCTTTGTTCTTCTTCTCGTCTACAACTACTCCGACCGTAGGTTCTACTGCCTCTTAGACACCTTGTGCATCTATGATGACCTCCATCTTGATTGCCCACGTGGTATAATTTGTCACCATCAACATCAGGAATTGATGCAGGACGTCGCCGCTTTCCTTCGCCAGGATGGTGAGCACCATGGCTAGGACCAAAATGTCTCAGGTGTGCTAAAACTTTGATACCACTGTTTAAAATGACACTTGTGTGTTTCGACCACTCCTTTTGACTTGCATGTACTCGTAACCTTGTTACGTCCACTCCTTCTCTACAGCGCATGTGCTTGTAACTTTAGCTAATAAGAGTTACGACCATGCTTTTGAGTGCTTTGTACATACTCAAGACTTCAACTACAAACACCAGCGCCTTCGACCATGATCACCTCTGTCTACGACTTTGACCACTTGCTCATGAACGAATTCGCTTATGGATGTCTTCGACCGCTTACTCGTACTCGAAACTCCGACCACTCCGCACTTGAGTGCTTCGACTTCTTCGCTATTTTACTTTAAGCCATGAGTGCTACAGTACTTGTAAGCTTCGACTACTCTAGTTACTCATAATCTTTTGAGTACTCTTAGTACTTGCTAACTCCAAGCAGTTGATACCCCGAGCACTCATATTTCAATGCGCAACTCCTCTACTCCTCACATAGATCCTCTTCTCCTGGTATATGCACTAGATAAAACACGAGAACATAGATTATTTTCTCGGAAGCCAAAAGCACTCCGCTTTTCTACTCTTGTTTCTCTCCCTCAACTTCTCGATCACAACCGATCGCTCTCGTTCACTTGCCTCCTTACACAACTAGACTATGTACAAGACTCATAAACGGACACAACAACCCAACTCAGCTTCTACTACGGACTCATACATGGACTCGATTCGTACACAGCAACAAACCAAACGCTGTTACAGACTTAGATACGACTAAGCAATAAAAACAAGATTAATTCCAACAGGCTTAACCCTCCTTCACGACCACCATGCTGCTCCGCCATAGTATCTACCGCCAGCGCTTCTCCCACTTGGCCTCCCTGGTGGTCTCCTTCATGGATAGCTACTTCGACAGCAACCGCCTCCTGTTGTTGAAGCCACTGCTGGGAACAGGGTGGCGGCTCCACACCGGCAACAGGTTGGTGGCTCCATGCTAGCGGGCCCCTCCCTCCCTCATAGTGACTACCTCCTTGTCGCCTCCCTCCCTGTCGCTGTTCGACGATGAGTGGACCTCGATGCGCAGCTTGTTCATCACCCGACGATCATTGTTGTCCATCTTCTCCAATCGATCCTTGTCTACTCTAAATATTACACATATATATCCTTCTCCGATGAATAGGTGGCATATCACTTCAAGAGTTGGTGAGTGGTACTTCTTTCCTCTCCTCCTTTCTCAGAAAAACCAACTTATTTAATCCATAGGGCTTCCTCCCTGTGGTCTAGACACGGATCAAAACACACACACACACAGTGGTCGTAACACACACGGACACCTCTAATCAACTCAAGACACACGAGTTTTTCTGCTACATAATGCTGTATAGCTTTTTTATTTTTCTGTTGTATTTATAGTCTCAGTCTACACACAACACAGACTAACAAAAACTCCTGAGCCTTCCGGCCATGATCCCCATGACTCGCATACTGTGCACTACCTGAAACACTCGCTCCACTAACCAACTGACTCAGTTTAGTGGACTTGACTGGTATGTACAAACATACTGCTACCAACCAAGTCTATGACCGCACATAGACCTGACCATCTTCAAGTCCTTCGACCACAGCTGTTCGACCACAACTGCTCAATCGTGCTACTTCAAGCACTGCTGCTCGACCATGGCTTCTCGACCACGTCTTGTCAACCACGGCAATCCGATCGCTTCACCGACCACGGTACTTCGACCGCATCTCTGACCACGGCTTCCCTATGACCGCTTCACCGACCACGGCTTGTCAACCATGGCTCTTGGACTGCTTCCCTGGTAGTATAGCTCACACTGAGCTGGTACTACCGATCTTCCGACCACATAGGTCTTCTAAGCATCAACTGTTCCACTGTAGCTTCAACTATAGCTATGACTACTGTAGCTATGACCACTGTAGCTACGATCATTGTAGCTACGACCACTATAGCTACGACCACTGTAGCTACAACCACTGCACAACTTAACTTATGAGTACGACTGCTACGACCAGTTAACTGTAGCTTTGACTACTATGTAGCTCAACTTACAACTACGATTGCTACGATCGGTCTCTGACTCCGGAATCTCTGATTGCTATTTGACTCTGGGCCTTCGACTTGTATTCAAACACACGAGTACTCAAATGCACCATGCACTCGACACGACTACATAGTACTCGAACGCACCGAGTACTCGGCACATGACTTCTCAGTACTTGAATACACCGAATACTCAACACCGACCACACAGTACTCAAACACACCGAGTACTCGACAAAACTACATAGAACTCAAATACACCAAGTACTCAACATTGACTACTATTAACAACATAACAAGATTAGTTCCAACAATCAGCGCCCTAATCTTGTTATCTTATTCTTGAGTACCTCCTCACCAAACTTCAGAGTAGCGCTGGTTCGTCATTGGCATCAGCCATGACGAGATGCGCCTCTTCTTTCTTCAGTTTGCGGTACTCACTGTCAAAAGTGCCTATGTATGCAATAATCGTAGTACTTCACCTTCTTCTTATTGGACCTCTGCTCACTGGTCTATGAGTCATTGTCATCCTCATCATCATCGTTGTCCAGGTCGTCCCTATGACCACCACCATCTTTGACATGGCCACTGCCACAATCATAGTTCTTCTTCACGCTGCTCTTCTTCTCCTTGTTGAAGGTCTCCCATTACATGCATGTGAGCAACATATGCATGCTTTGTTTTGCGTCGCCAAAACTAATTTGGACACACTCGTCGTAGGCTTTGTACCGCCTGATGAGGTCTTCGACTGTGAGGGTCTTCAAGTCTACGCACTTCTCAATAGAAGTAACGAGTTGCATGTAGTGTGCTAGGGTAACACGAAGAAACTTGCCAACAATGATAATTTTATCTACTATGGTGTTGCCTAACGCTCGGATGCCGGTGACGACCGATGTCACTCGATCAACAAAGTCTTCAACGGACTCCCTTTCCTCCATCTTCAGCCCCTCAAAGTCTCTTCCTGAGGGTCTAAAGCTTGGCTTCACGCATGAGCTCGTGCCCCATGTGCACCACCTTGATTACATCCCATGCCAACTTCGCCGTGTCTTTCCTGGTGAGGGAAGACATGACGTCCTCCAGCATGGACTGGTAGATATTGTACAACACCATCTGATCATTCTGGTACTCTGCAGCACCAGGCTCCACTGCTTCCCACACGTTCTAAGCATGAAGAGTGACTTGCATCTTCATCGCCCAAATGGTGTAGTTCATGGGGTGAGCTGCGGGTACATCAATGTCACCGTGCTTTCCCTCTTCACGACCAATTGCGAGTTGGAGGCGGATGAATCACCTCATAACAGGCCTCGTACCACTAACGGAGAAACACTCCTTCCTTCTCTCAGCATCTTCTCTGACTCACGGGAATAACCACTACTCTGATACTATTTGTTGGCCCAGACACGGTGGTCATAATACACTCAAACAACTCTAATCAACTCAAGACACACAAGAGTTTTTCTGCTCCATAATAGTCTCATATTTTTGTTGTATTTATAGTCTCATTTTACACATAACACAGACCAACAAAAGCTCCCGAGTCTTCTGGCCATGATCCCCACAACTCGCATACTGTGCACTACCCAAAAGACTCACTCCACTAACGAACTCACTTAGTTTAGTGGACACAACCGATATATGTAGACATACTGCTACCTGACCAAGTCTGTGACCGCACATAGACCTGACCATCTTCAAGTCCTACTTCGAGTCCTTCGACCATGGCTGTTCGACCACAGTTGCTTGACCACACTACTTCGACCACGGTTTCTCAACCACGGCTTCTCGACCACGTCTTGTCGACCGCGGCAATCTGACTGCTTCACTGACCACGGTACTTTGACTGCATCTCTGACCACAACTTCCCTTCGACTGCTTCACCGACCATGGCTTGTCGGCCATGGCTCTTCAACTGCTTCTTCGGTAGTATAGCTCACACTAAGCTAGTACTACCAGTTTTCTAAGCACACAGGTCTTTCGAGCATCGACCGATCCACTGTAGCTTCGATTACTACTGTGACTACTACAGCTATGGCCACTGTAGTCATGATTATTGCGTAGCTCGACTTACGACTATGACTACTATGACCAGTTAACTGTAGCTTCAACTACTACGTAGCTCGACTTATGACTGCAACTGCTACGACTGGTCTCTGACTCCGGAGTCTCTAACTACTCTTCGACTTGTACTCAGATACATGAGTACTCAACACACGACTATAGAGTAGTTGAACACATCAAGCACTCGACACAACTACACAGTACTTGAACGTACCGAGTACTCGACACATGACGTCTCAGTACTCGAACACACCAATACTTGATACCGACCACACAGTACTCGAACACATCGAGTACTCGACACAACTACATAGTACTCGAACACATAGATTACTCAACACTAACCACTATCAACAACACAACAAGATTAGTTCCAACACTCCCGCTCTCCCACTTCTCACCTTCTTCCTGCCCTAGACTCCTCCAACGATGTCCTCATCCTTGCCGACCCCACCTACAGTGCATGCTGCCTCACCAACCGTCCCACCAAGGCCCTTGCTGTCGACAATCTCATCTACTACGGCCACTCCTGCCTTGTCCCATCACATCTTCACTCCTCCCCGTGCTCTACATCTTCGTTGAGATCCACATTGACTCCCAGCGCCTCGCTACCACCGTCTACAATGCCTTCCCAGACCCAACAGTGGCGCCCCATCTCGCCATCGCAAATACCGTGCAGTTCATCTTCGTGGTTCATGCCGCACAGAAGATGCTCACACGGGAGTGGTACCGCGACATTGTGGTGCCACAGGCCAAGCCACTCTTTGCCAGCGAGATCCTTGGGTGCACCGTGCCTACGCTGAACAAGTCAGAGGGGGTGGGCGCGGTGGTGTTTATCGTAGATGGGAGGTTCCACCTTGAGGCGTTCATGATCAAGGTTAACACTTTCAGTGAAATTTCAGCCAAATTTTGGATTTTTGCTTATTTCGCTGCCTAGCGAAATAAATGGCTTTCAGTCAAAAAATTCATCAGCATTTGAATTGGTTTGGCCCGGCCGGCCGACTACAGCCCAACCACTCACTTCCATAGCCCAACACTCACTCCCTAGCGGCCCAGCCCAACACTCCCATAGCTACATGCTTGCTCGGCTGTCGGCACATGCCACGCACCCCCAATCCCCCTGATTGCCCTAACCCTAGGTACCAAATCAGACGATCACCGTGGTGCCGCCAAGATCTCCCTGATTGCACCACCGGTGGCCGTGGCTCCTTCATTGCTCTTGACTCAGCTGCCTTGTCGTACTCCTCGTCTGCTACAGCTGGCAAGTCACCGCATGTGTTGTCGAGGTCAAGTGCTGCCCACACAACTCCCGTGGCTCCATTCCCTGGTCCCTACTCCCTAATTCCCCAATCCCCATTTCCCCTTCGACCGGTGGCACATCTCCCCCTCCTCCCCAATCTTCCCTGAGGAAGAAGAGCAGATGGCGGCACAGTAGCAGGCAGGAGCGGTCAAGCCCCGGCGTCGAGCCCTGGCTGTTAGAATTACGAGCGGTCAAGCCCTGGCCGTCACCTCCACCCTCCATCTCCACCGTCAGCGCGGCTCCCCAATCCCCATTTTCCCTTCGGCCGTTCGGAGCAACAGGAGCAATAGCAGTAGCAAGTAGCAGGTGCATCTCTTCAGCCTTCACTCTGTATGAGCTTCACATAGCTAGCTAGGGATGCCTTCTTAGATCTTTTGACGATGCATGCCCATGCTTTGTAACAAATTTCATTCAAATTTTGGTTAAATTTCGTCAACATTCAAATGGCATTTGAATTTTTTGTCCGAAATTTTGAACAAAATTTCATTCTTTTTTCATCTCGCTGAACACCGGGATTTTTTCAAAATGAAACTTTGAACCCTGTTCATGATTGCTAACCCTGGGATGAAGGCCTACCGGTTTGATCCATTTCTTGGTTTGCGTGTGCTCAGGGAGTACAACCATGTTGGGATGAAGCAGGCGAGGAAGGAGGCGGTGCTTGCAGTGATGAAGGCCAAGAGCTAGAGAGTTATCCTCAGCACGCTGGGCAGACAGGGCAGCATGAAGGTTCTTGACAAGGTGGTGGAGCATTTGGAGGAGAAAGGGTTGAAACACACAGTAGTGCTCATGTCGGAGCTGTCCCCGGTGAGAATGGAGCTGTTCGGGGATTTGGTGGACGCGTGGGTGCAGATTGCATGCCCACGGTTGTCGATCGATTGGGAGAGGGATTCAAGAAGCCGATGCTGACGACATTTGAGTTATTAGACTTCATTATGTTGTTTGATGGCATGCTTAGCAGTTCCTTGTCTTTCCATTTCTTCAGTTTGTTAAGTTTTAATTGTAATCTTTATAAATAGTTGAGTAAAGCAACAGAAAATGCTGTGAGTTGTAGCACCAAAATACTTGTTTCTTTTTCCAATTCCAAGTGGTTGATTTTGTGCGCGATTGCATGATTTGCGAGTGAGTTCGTCGGGGCGTTGCTGACATGAGTTTGATGTTGCACTTGGGTATGTTGCTGGGTGGTGGGAGAAGGGGAGCAGGGAATGTGGTGGTGGTGGCACTGGGTGTCGTTCAGGATCTGGAACTTGTGGAGATTGTGGTTGAAATTCCTCATTCTCGGGTCTAGTAATTGCTTGTTTCTGTATCATGATTTCGTGTTCTTGGAGGAATTGGCACTCGTCTGTTCTTCGTGGAGTGTGGTTCTTGGTACTGGGATCCCTAGATTGTTTTTTGGGAAATTAGATGTTTTTTTGTTGAGTTTCTGGATAGGCGTGGTACGGTCGATCTCTCTCAAATTCTCCCTCTTTAATTGATGCCACGGCAAGTTCCATGCACACTAAAAATTGAATAATTCTCCCTCTTATTTTTGGAGGAAGGAGATTTTTTTTGGAGGAGGTGGGAAGAATTCGTGACTGTTGGATCTCTAATCTAACGGTCACAAATCTGGATGATAATTAGAAAGAAAACATCCGGATGATGTTTATCAATACCCATAATTAAATGGGTGAACTCATGTAAATGTTCTTTCCTCTTACTGGAAGTTTTGCAACATTGCAATTTCCTTGTGCTATGTCCACATCTGTAACTATAAATTAAGGAAAGTGTTTCAATACTTTTCTTAATAATGATTTACATAATTTTGAAAATATGATGAATGATGGATATATATTACTTATCTTTTTATTTTCTTTGAGATTAGTGCTACTCTTGTTAGAGAGAAAAATATAGAATCACTGCTCGTAAATTAATCCTAGAAAAGGAGAGGCAAAGATATCCTTCAAAGGATGCCTACCTTCTAAGAATAGGAAACTGTGGAGAAGTAGCTATTGATGATTCATAATTTAGTGAAAGTAGGTATGGTGAAGCACAACTTGTTAAGATCGATGACTTGTACTGTTGTTTTAGATACGATTCTCTCCATTGCACTTATCTCTGAGCATTTAGATTTGATCCCTCACAAGGGGACTATCATTCGATGTATCTTTTGTTTTTTAAACAATAATAATATTTTTAGGTATTATTTTTCAAGTCTAGATTTGATGAGATAACTATTGTGGAGAATCCGTCGCTAGCGACTAGTCCGATCGATTCATCTACTTTATATAAAACAAGATCAATTACAGCAGACAAAGAATAATAGATTGAAACACAGAGAGGTAGAGAGAACTCCTGGTCTTTCTTTATTGCTTTCTTTCTGATTTCTGTATACAAATTTGCCAATAGTGCTCCCTATTTATAGTCTAATGGTGAGG
Organism: Dendrocalamus latiflorus; assembly: GCA_017311315.1. NCBI lineage: Eukaryota > Viridiplantae > Streptophyta > Magnoliopsida > Poales > Poaceae > Dendrocalamus > Dendrocalamus latiflorus. The sequence goes on along the minus strand of CM029639.1, from coordinate 28,815,343 downwards.
TGCCCACTATGGGCTAAGGCTTCAAGCCCAGGCCTAGGTTTTCTAACACTCCCCCTTGGGCACTCATCGACACGTTCATGCCTCGTCAAAACTCCATGAAAACCCAGTGGGAAAAATTTAGAGAAAGAGTACATGATATATGTTATGCTGCGTTGCTTGAATTGTCTCATTAAAAACCTTGGCTGAAAAACTTCAGGAAAACTCGTTAAAGGAAAAAGGGTATAATCCACCCAATTTTCGTTCAATCTTCAGGACTTATCCATTGGGTACTCGATCTTCATGATCAAGGTTTAATAATGGGTTTGATAAAATTCTTCCCTTGAATTCTACATTTCTCTAAGTCTCATCATCCCAATTCATCGTACGCATCTTTCAAGCTAGATACAGGGAGTGACTTCATGAATAAATCTGCCAGATTTTCACATGACTTAGTATGCAGTACCTTTGCAATTCATGAGCATAGAAGAAATTGGGGTTGATATGTGACTATTCACGTAGCCCGTCTGCACTTGTGCAACGCAAGCTGCATTATCTTCATAGATAATTGTGGGAGCTTACACAATATTCATCCCATATGACTTCTGCTTGTGATGAATCATTTGCCGGAGCCAAGCACATTCTCGTGCGGCTTCATACAGTGCTATAATTTCTGAGTGGTTCATCGAAGTCGCTACAAGACTTTGCTTAGATGATTTTCAGGAAATTGTAGTTCCACCACACAGAAATACATAGCCTGTTTGTGACCTTGTGGTATACTGGTCTGACAGGTACCCAACATACATAGCCAATCAAGTTCAAATCTTGATTCTTTCTGTAGAACAATCCAAGGTCCTTGCTTCCTTGGAGGTATCGAAAGATATCCTTTATTCCCTGCCAATGCCTTTTGGTAGGTTTTGCGCTATGCCTTACTAACAGGTTTACGGCAAATGCGATGTCCGGTCGAGTGCAGTTTGCTAAATACATAAGTACTTCTACTGCACTTAAGTATGGGAACTCCAGTCCCAAGACTTCCTCCCCCCTCTTCCCTAGGTCGTATGTATCTTTTTCTTTCTGTAAAGACCTCCCGATCATCGGTACTTTCGATGTGTATGCCTTCTCAAAGCCAAACCTATCTAACACCTTCTGAGCGTAGGCTGATTGATGCACTAATATTCCTTCAGGGACATGCTCGAGCTATAGGCCTAAGCAGTATTTGGTTTTACCCAAATCTTTCATTTCAAATTCTAACTCCAGGTAAGAACTTGCTTCTTTTATGTCTTCTATTGTCTCGATGATATTCAGATCATCTACATACACTAAGATTATACAAAATCCATTCTGGGATCGTTGTATAAATACAAAGGGATAATCTTCATTGTTCATGTAGCCTTTTTATTGCATAGAAGTCGCTTAAGTGATTATACCACATCCTGCCAGATTGCTTCAGTCCGTACAGTGATTTCCTGAACTTCACACTGTACAGATTTCTATTTGCTCTGTCTTGGTTCGGTATGGGGATACCTTCAGGTACCTTCATATAAATCTTCGAATCCAAGTTTTCGTAAAGTTATGAGGTTACCACATCCATCAATTTTATTTTTAGATTCAAGTTTACTGCCATTGAGATTAAATATCTAAAGGTAATTCCACTCATGACTGGGGAGTAGGTTTCTTCATAATCAACTCCTGGACATTGAGTGAAACCTTATGCTAGCAGCCTTGCTTTATATCTTACAACTTCATTTCTTTCTTTTTTCTTTCGAACAAATATCCACTCATGCCCTACAGGATGCACATGGGAAGATGTGCGGCATACGGGCCCAAACACCTCTCTTTTGTTCAGAGATAATAATTCAGTTTCTATTGCCTTCTTCCAATCTTCCCAATCTGATGTTTTCTTGCATTTAGCAAGCGATGCAGGCTCTGAATCAAGACCGATGATTGCGGCAATTTTCTTTGCAAAGTAGATACCAACATTGGTTGTTGTCCTATTCATGGACTCTCCCATGTGCACATAATTTATAGCTATTTCTTCATGAGTTGCTTCTTCCGGAGCGATTGCTTCTTTTGGAGCTTCTCCTTGCTCATCGCTTCTTCCAATTGCGATGGCAAGTCCCTTTAGTTGTTTCGACTCCGATATGTGCGCGCACATCCATGCCGATTTCTTCTTCCATAGGGATATTCAGATCCGGTATACCCTTTTCTGAAGGTGTCATACTCATTTCAGGTCTCAACTAGCTCCCCTTCTGGTTCTAGGGAACTTCAGTGATCGGCTGTGACAAATCCTTCTTATCCTTTGCACCGGGCATCCCCGGTTACTTGGGATTCGAGGGGCTGAAGTTCTCGTCCTTTTATTTTGAGGCCTCTGGACGGGATTAGGGATACCATCTACTTTCTTTGGTATTTCAACCCTCTTCAGTGGATTGCGCGTAGCCACATGCGACTTGGTCACGCTATTCAGATCACTAAAGTGGTCAGGCAATTGATTTGCTAATGCTTGCAAATCAGTGATCTTCTGGACTTCTTTATTTGCTTCACTAGTGCGCGGGTCATGTGCATGGATTCCCATGGCTTGCCACGTAATTTCCCGATATTTTTCATCATGGGTTTGATTTCCTCCCTCAAATGTTGGGAAATTATCCTCATCAAATATGCAATCAGCGAAGCGAATGGTATGCAAATCTCCTATTATGGGTTCTAAATACCTAATTATAGATGCAGTCCCATAACCAACGTATATCCCAGTTTTTCGGAGAGGACCCACTGCAGTACGCTGTGGAGGGGGTATAGGTACATAAACCTTGCATCCAAACCTCCTAAGATGAGAAATTTTCCATGCTGACCCTTGCGCTAGCTGCATAGGTGAATGGATGTTGTAGGCCGATGGTCTAAAGTTGGTGAGATTTGCTGCATGTTGGACTACGTGTCCCCAACATGTAGCTAGCAAATTACAATTCTGCAAAAGAGATCGGGCAATAAATTTAATTATCTTGATTAATTCCTCTGCTAAACCATTCTGGGTATGGACATGTGGTACAAAATGCTTAACTGTAATTCCCATCGCCATGCAATAATCATCAAATGCCTATGAAGTAAATTCTCCGATATTGTCCATTTTGATGAACTTTATGTGATGATCAGAGAAAGTATTTCTGATGCAAATTATCTGCGAGATCAGCTTTGCGAAAGCATGGTTTCTTGTGGACAATAAACCTACATGCGACCATTTCGAGGAAGAATCGATGAGCACCATAAAATATTTGAATGGCCCTGAAAGTGGCTGAATGAGACCGCAAATGTCACCTTGGATGCGTTCCAGGAATGCAGGGACTTCATCCTTCACTTTCAGAGTGGAGGGTCTAGTAATTAATTTCCCGGTGGCACATGTAGGACACACAAAATCTTCATGATTCGTGAAATTCTTTACACTAAAATTATGCCCTTGGGAATTGTTGATTATATTTCTCATCATTCTAAGACCTGGGTGGCCTAATCTGTCATGTCGTAATGAGCAGGTATTCCTTACCGTACTCTTCTTCAGTCTCAACGTGGAAACCATTGGCGCGAATATCCTTAAAACTTAGGAGAATTCTAGTCGATTCTAGGTACAATAAGGCTTCTTGAATGACCAAAGTTGTGCCCATTGGGAGTATAATTGTGGCTCTTCCTGAACCTATTATACATGCATCGCTACCGGCAATTGTTGTAAGGCTACCAGCATTCTTATGAATCGACTGAAAATACTTTGTCTCTCTTAAGATGGTATTCGTTGTACCGCTGTTGGCTAAGCACACTTCCTTCATAGAGCGCCACACATGTTCTAATATAAGGTATTTTATTAATATGTATTAGAAGGAAATCAACACATAAATAAAATACTTCAATATCAGAACATATCATGCCATTATAATAAGCTGAATAAATGAATGAATTATTCAAAATCATCCAATCATCACAAGAAAATAAAGTTTGCTAAAGTACCATCCATGCAAGTTCTAACTTGTCCTTTCACACAAAAATAAATAACAATTAAAGTCTAAATGCATTTTGTGCATTAGACTGAATCTGCTAAGAAATCAGAGACTTCGTCTACTATTTTCTCGGGGTGATATGCTCTTCGAGAGAAATCATGGCGGTGGCTGCTACTAGGTCAAAAGGAGGTGCTGCTGCCGAGATAGTCTCAACCTCCATCGGCGCAAGCAGCTGCTCAGAACTCTCCCCCTCAACAGATGCAAAGTGGGTTTCATGCTGCCCTTGCCATCCTTCTTCTTCTAGGCTTGGAAGGCATCAATGACATGCTGCAGCTCTTTACAGATCCGCGACCAATGCCCCCACTTGCCACACTTGAAGCAGGATTGTAACACCCCAGCCAAACAATGACCTGGAATGCTACCCAACTAGAAGTAAAGCAATGTTAACTAATTGCGTTATACAAAATTTCGGCAGAGCCTCCTTTGTTTATCTTTCTAAATCAGAGATTTCACAAGCAGTATCAATTATAATAGACAATCCTCAAGTAATAAGTTCAATGCTAAGCAAATAGATTAAAGATTACTAAACCATTCATGGATATAATACCTAGAGAAAGACCATGAGCGTCAATTATAATATAAACCATTCTAAACTCTTATTACAATTAAAATCCAAGGGTAGTAATCAAATGGTACTTAAATAGTCCTTGCGTCTTATATTTAATTTTTCTTCCTTTATTTCCATTATGGGTGGAACGTGCAAGTGCAACAAAACTAATCATTCCTTTTCCCCATGCATGCCGACCTCATAACGGTACCTAAAAAAACAACAACAACAAGAGTGAGTCAAACGACTCAGCAAATATAATAGATAGTAACAAGAACATTCATGAACATCACTTCACACATTCATCCATCAACCATATGAATAAGCCATGCTATGCAAGATGATCAAAAATCTCTTTTTCTCTTTCTCCTTTGCATTTTACCGGTAATGCAAAGTGTGCATCCGTCGATGCACACCCATGCCTGTACCATCTGGTACAGGGACCAATTGCCCATACTCCACAAGTATGGGGACCTTTAGCCCGTAATGTCATCAACATGACGGGGACCTCGGCGCTTAGTCATCTCGTGACCAAGACTTCAATAGATCAACATGATGCATATGCGTGAATGTCTCAAATAAATAAATCTTGCATTCACATTATCCATGCACCAGAAATACTCATGAACACTGTAAATTGCAATCACCCATAAACAGCACCAATACATCCTTACCACAACCATGAACACATATATTCGTATTATAGACCAAACATCGGCATTCCACACTATCAATTTTTAAACCATCATTATACTTGCCTTAACCGCGAGAAAACGGGGGACGTGCAGCAGGTGCCGCCTCTGGGATCTGTCGTCCGCCTGAATAATAATTATAATATTTGCTAAGATAACAGTAGCGGACCTTTGCCCAAATAAAAACAATCACGAACTAATAAATTCGTCTAACTTGGTTCCAATTCCCAAATCCTACAGGTCATCCCGCCTACCTCTGTGGACAGTCAACTTCAAAAATTCATATATATTGGTATAGGAGTCCGAATAGGGTGTTCTTAGACTTTCTGGAAATATAATTAAATTATATAACTAAACCTAGTTGGTAAGCCTCCCTGATTCGGCCATCTTCCACCCGCACCATCCAATTTTCTAAAACATCAATTTCACGTCGGGTCCTCTGGACAGAGCACTAAAAATGCCATAACTTCCAGCCCGAGTGTCCGAATCATTATTTCTTGACTTCCTGGAAAGCTAAGACAATTATCTACAACTTTCATAATATGGATATCCTCTGATTCTCCCGTTTTCTAATCGCCCAATCCAATCTACCATAATCTGACAGAAATCTCCGGATCTGCAGAACAGTCTTACAAGGAAAATCATAACTTCTGCTACTAAGGTCTGATCGACGCGTTCGAGCACTTCATGGAAAGATAAAGACGTCCTCTACAACTCTCTAGGAGAAGTCCAGATCTTATTTCCCACGAAACTACCCCAAAATAGCCGTCTAATGAAATCTGTCCTAGCAGTCCAGAATACCGACATTGAAACAACTAGTAAAAAATGCATCTAATTGGGGAACAACGGGGATTACCCTTAACGAACCGCTGTAGATTACGATGAATGCCCTACGAACTCCTCCTCTTCTCCTTTTCCCCTTTTCCCCTTCCTCTTCCCTTCCTCCGGATCCAATCGCCTCGCTGCGCTTGATCTCCCTTCTCCATTCGACCGGCAGCCAAAGGAAGATTTTTCCCACCGGTAGAAGAGCTTCAATGGGGGAGGGAGAGGGGGAGGAACTGCTGGAGGGGGCGCACAAGGGGCAGGGAGGGGCGGCTAGGGTTGGAGGGGGTGGGCGCCTCTCCCCCCTCTTTGGCTGGTTTCCCCCCTGGGCCTTGGCCCAGGCCCAAGTTGCCCGGAAAATTCGGAAAACCCCCTAAAACATTATTTTATTCTTTCCTTTAAGGTTTCCCCTCTCCAATTAAACAATTATTTCCCAAAAGACTTTTGGGATATTACATTCTACCCCCCTTAAACAGAATTCGACCCCGAATTCTTTCCATGCTTACGCCAAGGATTAATCACAACTAAACTTAATTATAAAACACGCACCTGTTGTGAATAATTCTGGATATTGCTCACGCATGCGAGACTCCAATTCTCATGTGGCCTCTCTCTCTGTTTGCTGCGACCAAAGCACCTTGACATACTTTAAAATTTTTATTCCTCCAAGCTTGCACCTCGCGCACAGACGCTGGAAGATCCGAGCGGTATGCCAACTTCCCGATCTGAGCCATGATCGTGAAAGGCCCGACGTACCTCGGGCTAAGCTTCCCTTTGGTACCGAACCTCACCACACCCTTGGTGGGAGATACTCTCAAGAGCACCTAATTCCCCCACCTCAAATTCCAGATCCCTTCTTCTCACATTTGCATACCAGAGCCACTCGTTCAACTGTCTTCTGGACCAAATCCGGGCCCAAGACTGCCTTTTCACCCACCGCTTCCCAGCAAAAGGGTGACCTGCATCTACGCCCATACAACACTTCGAATGGTGCAGCTTTAATTTCTGGAATGGTAGCTGTTATTATAACCGAACTCCGCTAAAGGTAGCTGATCCTACTCGTTGGTCAACGGCTTTAATGGAAACCCACACTCCAGATCTTTCAAGCACTCCCTCGAACCGGGTCGTACCAAACGTGTGTACCACACTCTAGGACCCAAGGTGGTCCTAGTGATACACCAACCTCCAAATCCTTGCAACTAATAGAAGCGACTGAATATACCTTGGGTTATCATTCCCTTTGGTATCAACCCACACAACCTGCACAACACATGTAACTCTTGTTCCAACTCTCAATCGATCTTTTTACCTTAACAAGGAGTACCTCCTTTAACTACGGACGCACAACAGTGCTTATTGTAAACCAACTCCTTTACAAATAGAATTCAACTGAAAATAAGGGATTCTCATCGCAACCACACATCACCAACTCCCCATCAGAAGGGTCAAATCAAAAGAGAAAAAAAATGAGGATTCAACACGAGAACCTTTCCACATTCTAAGTAGGTAGTTTGCAAATAAACAACACATAAGTCAAAGGAGAATCACTCAAATATCAAACCCATCCATTATTTTTCCTAAACCGGAAAAAACACACATGCCAACATAAAGCCATCTCAAACCACAAAAGACTTTTTCTATCATCACATAGCTCAAACAAGAATCAAAGAGCATTTTACAACCTGAGGAACTATTGTTTTTCTTCTTCTGGGAATAACTTTCTCTTGATTCACAAGATTCCAAATCATCACACACCACACTAACTCATTTCTCTTAAATTGGCAACATCAACTCTATGCTCATACTGAGTGCATCCACCACACCCTTGTAGAGGGACTCTACTGTTCTCTCAATAACATACTCTAGTCATGTCGGGCCCCCGGATTACCAAACCCAGACCCTCTGTGTATTACAGCACTAGTCCCAGATCAAAGCTAGTGCACACAGTCAAACAGAATGGAAAACATCACCATCAACGATTTATTACAATAAATAAGAGTACTGATCACAGGGTCTCATTATTACATTGGAGGTTTAAGACCTCGCACACAAGAAATAAAGCGGAAGCAAAGATAACTCGAGGACGACCCATCAATTCGCCACAGGCAATTGACTGGGGAAGCGCGACCTAGTCCTCCGGGAAGAATCCGTCGCAGCCACAAGCGAAGCAGTAGTCATAGTCACCTTCTTGAGCTTCAACTTCCTCTGAGATTTTATTTTTAAGTGTAGCATGTGAGTACATAAAGTACTCCGCAAGTCTTGGGAAAAAATGCATAGATGCAAGGCTTAACAAAGGAAGGCCATATGGTTCTTTTGCACAAAGCAATATTTGAAATCTCAATTACTACTAATTACTTTTGAAGGCATCAATTTAATGAAGTAAATGTTTTAACAGAATTAATTTTCTAGTGAAGGTTCCAACTACCAACACTAGCTAACCAATTACCATTGGTCAAGCTTTAAACTGCGGGTTCCATCCACCCTCTCTGGCTCCATCCGCCAGGATTCCCTTCCGAGAGTTCCCTCCACTCTCGGAATACAAAACTTTTGATTTTAAAACAAAACCAGAAATCTACCATGTGAATGCATTCCTTGCCCGCCCTTGACCGTGGGCACGGCTATTCGAATAGTTTTACACTCTGCAGAGGTTGTACAACTTTTCCCACAAGAGATAAATTATCCTAAAAGTCAACACGCTTCCTTTGGCATGAGACCCAGACAAAATATCACAAAGCCTTTACCTTACTCTAATCTAGCTAGATACCACCCGCTGAGGTTTCACCGCAGAAGGGTTAAATCCGCCCAATCTGAAGCCCCCTCTTGCGCCATATGAGTACAGTAAATCCCTGTTCCTCACTGTGAATAACCAGTCCATCCCTGGCACCCACTTTCCACTAGTGGCACCTAAACTAGACTATCATAAGTTAGTCAGCTAGGTCGTACCCATATAGACTTGTGGTTGTACGGTTAATGCTCAGTCTGGACAAACACAAGCGTCGGTCCTTAATTGACTAGGGTGGAACATACACTTTACAAGATCTCGTGCTTCCTGCACCAAACCAAACCAACCATTCACCCTAATCTAAACCAACTTTCACATTTTAGTTTATTTTAAGAGAACAAGGGTGACTCCAATCACCACAACTTTATAAACACAAGGCTCAACAATAAATCTTAATTTCCCATTTTCAAGAGTTTCTAAAGATATTAGATAGCATGACTAAGCATTATTCTACCATTCTAATGTTCACAAAGATTAATAGTAATCTCATTATTGAGACAAAGGAAGTTCTAGGGTGACAAGGTACATGGCAATCAATGTCAAATGAGGGCATAACAAAGTTGGAATAACTAATTCCTAAAGATTTGAACTAGTGATTTTATGTAAATAGCAATGCACATAATTTAAAATATTTAAAACATTTTTAAAAGCATAGGTTCAAGATGATCAAAGGAGACTTGCCTTCTTGCAGGGTTTCTGGGTCTTCCTGTTGCTGTGAAGAGGGATCATCGACAACGTTGGAATCTACGCGAGAAAGGACGAAGCAAACAAAGCAAATAAATACAAACAAAAATTCAAATAAAATCCAAAAATTCAACAGAGGCCATAGTTGGATAGACTATGATTTTAGATGAATTTAGGAGAAAGGTTCAGCGGATTTGGGGTTCACACGAGGGAGAACGAATATCTGGAAGATCGGTTGGGAAACGAAATTACTGAGACAATATTGGGACCAAGGAAATTAGAATGGATTTTATGGAGATTTGGCAAGATTTGATTTTGAATTTTGAAAGTGCACAGGAAATTTGGAATGGAACTGAGGCTTTGAAATTAAACTAGGTATTGGAATTTGAAATTTAAATATTTGAAATATCAAATAAATTTCAAATATTTGAAAGGATGGAAGAAATGGATAGTTTGGAATTTTTGATGAATTTAGAAATTTGAATGGGCTCAAACGGAGTTAAAATGAAGGAGAACGGGCTCCGGGAATTTGGAAAAGAGGGAAAATGGAAAAGACTGATTTTTGGAATTATTTTTCTACTAAAAAAGGAATTTATGACGTCAGCAGAGATTAATGGATTTAGTTTTCTGAAAGAAAATCAGACTTATGGCGTCAGCCCTGGCCTAGAGGGACTGACAGTGGGCCCCTGGTCCACAGACCGGGTCCACGGCCGATAGGAGGCGCTGAGGTGGCGGGGGTGGAGGTGTGGCGCTGACTGGGCGGGTGGAGCCGAGGTGGCCGAGACGTGGCGCCAGGTCACCAGCCACGTGGGCACGGGGACGCCGACGTGGGAGGCCGGCCGGAGGGTGCTCGGGGGCGGCGCGCTCGCTGGCGAACGGCGGCACGGCTGCCGGAGGCGAGGGGCCGAGGAGAGAGAGGGGGCGACGGGGAACTCGGGGGTGGCCGGCATTTTACCAGAGGGGGCCGGGGTTGTGCCGGCGGCGAGGAGAGGCGGCGGCGTGGTTCGGGCGTCGGTGGCGAGGGGTCTCCGGTGGTGGGGAGGCGCGGCCGAGGGGTGGAGGATGTCGGGGGCGACGTGGGGGAGCTCGGGGCGGAGTCGGCCGGGCGCAAGAGGGGTCGGGCCGGGCGCAATTGCTCGCCGAAGTCCGGGCGGCGGCGGAGGCGAGGGCGAGGGGGAGCTCGGGAGAGGGAGAAGGAGGTGGAACGAGGTGGGGCGAGGAGAAACGGGGCCGGGGAGGGGCTTTTATAGGGGCGGAGGAGGGCGTGGCCGTGGGGATTCCTCGCCGGCGATCGCGGGCGGCGGGGATTGAGGAGAGGGGAAAAGAAGGCAAGGGCGGCCGCGTAAGGAAAGAGATCGGGGGGGGCAAGGATGGAAGGGGCGTGGGTCGCACGGGCGGCGGAAAAGGAAGGAAAGCCGGAGGGGCGGCGGAGATCGCGCGGCCGGGCGGGAGGAGGAAGAGGGCGCACAGTCGGAGGTGGGAGACGAAGCTGACGGGTGGGCCCGGGCGGTCAGCGGGAGAGGGAGAGGGGCGCGGCTGACGGGCGGGGCCCGCGGGCAGAGACGGAGGCGGCGGGGAGAGGCGCCGACAGGTGGGCCGGGGTGAGGAGAGAGAGGAGCGGGGGCACGGGTGGCGGGGATTTGGCCGCGTGGCCAAGGGCAGGATCGGGCGGCGAAGGGAGAAGCGAGGGCGGACGGGGCGGATGGGAGCGAGGGGCGACGTGGCAGCCATCTGGGCCGAACACGTGGCAAGCGGGGAGGAGGGGGAGGCGGGATCGGCCGGGAGACGTGGCCGGCATCTGTCCGTCCACGTGGCGGCCGGAGGGGAGGTGAGAGGGATTTTATTTTTGATTTTAATTTCAGATTTTCAGAAAGGCCCAGAAAATTCAGTAAAGCTCAGAAAAATATGAAATAAATTCCAAAAATTCCAGACAAATTCATAGAAGCTCCTGGATAAGTTTTGGACTTAATAAAAATATTTTTAACTACTTTTGATATTTAATTTTCATACTTGAAATACTTTTTAGTTTGAAAAATAGGTTTTAAACTCCAGAAAATCCAGGAAACCAAATAAAAGCCAAATAACTCCAAATGATTAATTTAAATTAGGATTTTTATAGAAATTCAAAATATCTTTTTATTTAATAATAATTTTAGGTTTTTCTTAAAATACTTTTCAAATCTAGCTTTTCAAAAACAGAAATTCAGGGCAAATCCAAATAAAACTCAATTACTTTAAAATAATTAATTTGAATTTAAATTTTTCAGAAAGTAAATTTTTGGGATGTTACAAGTCAACTCCGCTACCAACAGGTTACTTTAATGAATAATTTCCAATGCACCTCATCATTATTTTCACCCACAATCACTTCACCACAATTCTTTAAGGATAATCAACTTGAAATTCTCGGCACACACACTCATTTTCCTCAGGGAGTGAAGTGCCTAATCATTTTCCTCAGGGGTGGGTTGGGCATCCTTCGGTGTGCCAATCCCAATAGCAACGCGAAGCTTCTTGGATCCAAGTACTATCTCGGCATTGGAAGCCCAAGTCAGATAGTTTTGGTCATGCTGGGCCAACTCCTCGAACTCCCGATTTGTGATGCCAATCATCTACATATGCATGAAAGGAATAATAAGTTTACTGCTAGTAAACATGCATGGAATAAAATTTACTTCAGGTAAATACATTTCATAATGGTACAAAAGATCCTCGTAATGTTCCAGAATTTTGTATGCATTTTCTATAAATTTTACTGCTAATTTCGGTGATTAAAAGCAACATAAATAATTACAATTAATCCAAACAGTAAATAAATACAGAAAACATAGAAAATAAAAATGACAGAAATAAACATGCTTCAAATGCTAAAAATAATTCAAAATTTGGATTCTCGAGGCCCTTTTATGCCAAAATATGAATTTTCAGCGAATTATGCAATTTCTGAGGGCCTATACGCAAATTTTCAGTTAAGAGAAAATTTTCGCGTAATTTCTTAATTTTCTGAGGGGTTTTCTACAAAAATCAGGACCGATCTGAAAAATCTTAGGACCCTTTTGTAATTTTCAGAATTAGAAGGGTCTTATTGCAAAATTGTCGACGCCCACTCCCTGGGCCGTTTTCTAGCCCATTCACTTCACAGCCCAAATGGCCCATTCCACCGTCGCAAAGGGAGGCAAGGGGTAGGGAAACCCTACTCCTGTTCACACGCATAGCGGTAACGGCAGCGGCTCGGGCGGGCGCACTGCAGGGCAGCTGGCCACGACGATGGTAGGGGCTCGGGCGGCACCGGGCGACGGCGGCCCAGCCGGCTCGAGTGCACGTGGCGGGGCGGCCGGGCTGAGCAGCGGGGCTGACGTGGGTGGCAGCTACAGGCCGATGGGCAATGTTGGGCGTGGGCGGCCGACTTCGGGTGCGGCTAGCCAGCGGGCGGCGCCTCGGCGGCATCCTCCTCGGGTGTGGTGCCGACGGGCGATGCTTCAGGCGCGGATCCAGCGATAGCCTCCTCGGGTGCGTCGCCGGCGGGCGGGCGGCGCTTCAGGCGCGCGGATACGGTGGTGGCCTCCTCGGTTGCGGCGTCGGTGGTGTCACTCTAAGCACAGTGAGGCACAGGAACTTACTGTACTCATACGACGCAAGAGGGGGCTTCTGATTGTGGTGGATTTAACCCTTCAACGGTGAAACCTCAGCGAGTGGTGTCTAGCTAGATCGGAGTAAGGTAAAGGCTTTGTGATAAATCATCTGGGTCTCATGCCTAAGGAAGCATGTTGGCTATTAAGATGACTTATCTTTTGTGGTGAAAGTGTACAACCTCTACAGAGTGTAAAACTGTTCGAGCAACCGTGCCCACGGTCAAGGGCGGACATGGGAACTCACTTGAGTTAGTTCTATTTTCAAAACTTGTGAGGGTGGGAAGAAAACTGTTAGGCTGTAAACCTGGCCTTGGTAAGTTTCCTGGAGGGATGTACTCTAGTGATGATTATAAGGTGGAAGTAACCTACTGATCAAAAGCTAGCATAGGTGGATGAAACCATGTAATCGATGGATGGAACCTACACCGCTATAAATAATGCACAATTTCAAACCTTTTAAAGCATGTTGTAAAATGCTAAGTCATAGGAATTTTAATTATGATTATTGCAAATGTCGCTCTAAGCAAATAAAAGAACCTCAAGCCTCACTTGACAGCCTTGTATCTATTATTATTTGCATTCTGTGTGTTGGCTTGCTGAATACCATTGTACTCACTGTTGCTCAATTACCATTATTCAGTCAAAAGAAAAAGAAGATCAAGCCCTACGGTACCTTGAGGGGATCAAAAGAGCTGGAAGATGAAGAGGCCAAGAACTGGATTGCGAACCCTAGTTGGCTGCCTGTGGGCAAGTCTCGGGGGTCCCACTTGTGTGAAGTTTCCGCTGCTGCATTTTATTGATTTCGGCCTGATTGGCCCATGAGTAAGTTGTTACTATATTATATACACTTCCGCATAATATTTTTTTGGTATACGGCAATGTATCTGTGAGCACTATCTACTGATCTAGGAAATAGTGCGGTGGAATCACAGGGGATTCTGGATGACTAAATCCGGGGTCTTACAGGGCTGGTTTCAGAGCATATCACCTGTAGGTCGTGACCTTAGTTAGTCTGGCCGATAGTGTTATGACTAGAACTATTTCTTCAAAATTTAGTTGCAAAATATAAGCAATGTTGCTCATTCTCATCTCTCTTAGATGATTCCCTAGCCATTCTTAGTTCTGAGGCTCTCTTATCCCGGATTCGAATAATAAAAGTCCAGAACTCCTCTTGTAAACTCCTTTCGAAAACCTACTTTGGACCAAAATCACGAAGATTAAATTTGAATTTTATTTTTGAAAGTTGTTTTATCCTTTAAAGCTCAATTATCAAATTATTTATAAAGTTCATTTTTAGACCCATTTTTAGCAAACCTGATCTTCTGAGGAAAAATTTTCTAAGATTTAACTTCCAACCAAATTATTCAAAAAAAAAAAAAGAATTTCGCTTTGGTTTCTCAGACATACGAATAAATTTTGGTGGATTCCTATCAATCATGGGAGAGAATCAATGGTATGAATTTCTAGATGAAGAATAAGTAGACCAATTTAAAATGTTGGATTGGTCACATGAATGGACAAATTTAGATGATTGAATGTACTAAATAAGTGGACCAATGGAACCTTTAGAGAAACAAGGAGTGTAATAACCATTGTTAGTTTGCAGCTTTAATAAACAGTATGAATCCAAGTGAATGTTTACAATGGTGGAATAATAGAATATAGTGGACTACTGGGTGGATTATTAGAATTTTTGAGACATTAGGAGAAGTGATAATAACCATTGAATTATGGAGTTGATTAAAAAAACATTGTTCCCGGTGAACATCTATGTCAATAAAGTTGTTTGGAGCGAGTTGTAGATAGTAGGGTTGCTTACTTGATAAATGGATTATGAGTATGCGTCAAAGATGAAAAAGATTGGATTATTAAAAAACCATAATACAACTCGTACTGGTGGATTTACGTGTAAAGATGCTAGTGTATCGCTCAAAAATAAATCCAGAATTGAATTTATGAATTTATGGTGGAAATTG
Organism: Dendrocalamus latiflorus; assembly: GCA_017311315.1. NCBI lineage: Eukaryota > Viridiplantae > Streptophyta > Magnoliopsida > Poales > Poaceae > Dendrocalamus > Dendrocalamus latiflorus. The sequence continues at coordinate 28,800,198 of CM029639.1, read as the reverse complement.
ACATTCATGTGAAAAATAGGTAACCTTGATTAATAAGACTACGAATAATACAACAAAGGCTATATGATCGATGGATCAGATAAATGATAACACCCGCTGCATGGAGAGTTAGTCAGCAGTAATGCTGTGATTAAGCAAGATAGCCTCGATTTAGTCAAGTGGAAGCAAAAATTAATAATGACATGGATTATAATCCTACGAATAGAAGATTATGGTAGTGAATTAGTCTGTTAATTGATATTGGAATATCGGAGGACTCTAGGATCCCTTCCCAAAAAAAAAATCAAAATTTCAAGTATTTCAAAAAAACATTTTTTTGAAAAATGAGTCTTGCTATAAAAATTCCATACCAAATATATATAGCGTATCTTTTTTGCAAAGCGGCATGGTTTCAAAGTTCCTTTACAAACTTCGCCCCAGTATTTGAAAACCCAAAAACTTAATTCTGAAGAACTTGCTTTCAAAACTAAAACTTGGGAATCAACCTTCTTTGCAAATTAGTGGTGATGCTCAAATATTTTTGACCCTGGTATTTAAAAAAAGCATTTTAAAAAAGGTCATTTTCAAATAATAATGAGGAGCATGGGCTTCATCGCCAAAGCATTTCTTGATGCTTTCCTTCCTCTACTTCTGTCTACAAAAAGGAAATTTGATTTCCCTTTCCTTTCCCCTTACTTCAAAGATTTAAGCTCAAAGATGTCAGCGATGCTTATGAAGATTTGGTGGCCTCGCTTCAGCAAGCCTAGTGTTCAGGACCCTGCGCCCTTTTGTGTGTGTCTCTGCGCATAGGCGTTGCTTTGTCTAGAGATTTTATTTGGCCTTGTGCGCTGCCTTCTTGCTCTCAGGCACTGTATTTCGCAGTCACGGGAAAAGCTTGCCTTCAAAACCTTGGTTATTCTGTGTGGCCTGTGTACCGCCCCAGCTTCCTGGGTGTGCACTCCTTAGAATAGGTTAGAATATCTCATCTCCGGGATCCTTTGCGCGTCTCATGCTATTTCCCCCTCACCTTGTTGCTGAAAACCTCGTCTGGTTTGCAGGCAAGAGGTAGCAGATAGTCAAGACACTTAAAGCTCTGAAGTTGAAAGAGGCAATATCTATAAAAAGGACAACACCTAAGAGGCCTTAGCCTGTAAAAGGGATCAAGACTCAAGTATCTATTCCATAGTAGACTCACTGATCCAGTCATCATCAAACAAGCAATGGCCAAGAACAAGGCTAGAAGCAAGGAGAAGGAACCAGTAGATCCTACTCGCTTTGACCCCTACCACACAACCAAATATTCACTCAGACCCACTACGCAAAGATTACTAAGAAGCACTCATCACAATGGGAACAATAGTGGCATGGTGCCAATCAAACCTCAAAAGGATATTGCTTGCTTTTGTTGCCAAGATATTGGACATTACGCTAATCAATGCCCTCAGAGGAAGCAAGACAAAGGGGCCAACTGCTTCAGATGTGGTGACCCAGGACACTATGTGAGAAAATGCCCTCAACGGGAATCTAACAAGCAAGAAAAGAATGCCGTCACCATTGATCGTGGAAAAATAGCACACCCGCAAGTGCACGGGTTGCCACTGAAATAGCAGTGAGTGTCGTGTTCTCCACAGGGACTAGATTGAGGCTACCGGTGCTCAGCTAAAGCTAGGTCAATCAAAATAGGGGGAAAACTAAACCTAAAACGACTACCAAATTAGTCGAACAAACGAACTAAACAATCGAAAGACAACAGAATGAACGACCATACGAATGGACGTCGTACAACCGAACGAACTACACGATGACTAACTACACAAATGACACACGAACAACTACCGATTGACGACCTAACTAACTATCGACCGCGAGACAGAAGGAGGGAGTCGAGAAGCACTAGGGCAGTCTAGAAGCACAGAGGGAATCGAGAGGGAACAAGGAAGAAAACGGTCAACGACTAACTAGACGATGGCAGCAGGACAACACAAAATACAGAACTACAAATGCACGCATGACTTAACTATTAACTACCGACTGACCGCGGAAAGGAGAAAAGAGGGAGTCAAGAAGCACTAGGTGGGTCAAGACCGCAAGGGTAGGAAGATGGTCGCCAGCTAGCTAATCTGCGCACATAAACAACACTGCAGCACAAAACAATTCACTTAACAAGACAACTGACAGATTGATACTACTAACAGCTAACACAACACAACACAACAGAAATCACAAACACTAGCGATACTCACTGACCAACAAAGATAACAATTTGAAAATACTACTAACAGCACAAATTGCAAAATCACATGAGCATATATCACAATAACAGAACAGGGCACAATATCAACTCCACTGATCTCATGCACACATCACAGATCTCAGATAATAATCCAGATGTATACATCACATTTCACAAATCAATATGCAAAAATGAGCAGTAAAGATAAAGGGAGAGGATCTGAGATGAACCGCAGGAGGTGAAGAAGAACCAGAGCTCGTCGGCGTCGGTGTCGATGAAGAGGAAGCAGGTGGCGGGCTCGGTGAAGGTGTTGGCCGTAGAGGAAGAAGGGGTTGCCGCGCCTTTGTCAAGGTCGTCGATGGTGCCAGTTGATGGAGAGCTAAGGCGCCGAAAAGATCTCAGTGAAGTGGATGCAGGCGGCGCATGGTAGAAGGAGCGGCCGTGGATCTGGAGGGGCGGCGCTTGCCAGTGCGATAGCAAAGGAGGGAGTTGGTTGACGGAGAGATGTGGAGAGGGAGTGGGGAAGATGGCACGGAGGTGGAAGTAGATGGCGGCCGGAGATGGAGATGGATCGGGGGAGGGGAGAAGCAGTAGGGGACAAGGGAAGAAGAAGATGCCGGGCTCTGATGGCAGCCGGTGGAGGAAATGCAGATCGAGGCAGCGGCGGCGCTAATGCTGGCGGTGCATGGGAGTTGGCGGTAGATGTAGAGCGGCGGCGCCGACCGGAGGAGCAGTGGGGAGCGGCGAAAGGGGTTGCTTCTGTTGGTCGCCGGCGAGTCTAGCCGACCCTCACCAGCGCTGGTAGGGAGAAGACAGGGGGAGGAGAGAGAGCGCAAAGAGAGGTCAAGAAGAAATGGCCGGCTCGAAGTGAAATGGGATTGCGGCTAGGGTTTTGAGGCTGAATTGGGGATTTGGAATTTTGCGATTTAGCCCTCCAGGTTTTCAGGAATTGCAATCAAGTCCTTCCCCAATGAGATTTCTTCTATTCTAGCCCTCTGGAAGTTTGATTTCATCACAGTTTGATCCTACGCATCCGAGATGATGCGTACATCTGTACGGAGCAGTCCCAAAAGTCCAGATTTGTCATTTCTGCATCTAGATCACGCCGACCTGTAGAAAAATATAAAAAATGTAAAATGGTCCATTTCAAGCAATTAAATATGGGAAAGTATGTAAATGATGATAAATGGTCCTAAAATGTGAAGAATATAAGGGTAAAATGATGGCTAAATATATGCAAAAATGACACATGTCAACCATCAACATCAACTTCAGCACAGAAGAACTCATCGGCTTCAAGTACCCCATCAAAAAACAAACCACCCTTGTTAAAGTTCAACTACTAGGTCCAGAAGCTCCGACAACTATTGCATGCGCTGAATGTGGCAAGACAGGACATGATGCCCAATCATGCCCTCCACTACAACAGGTTACATGTTTTGCCTGTGGACAAATAGGACACTACAGCTACAATTGCCCAGTTCATTATTGTTCATACTGCCACGAACACCATCTACCAGAAGATTGCCTCAAGGACCTGTTGGAATGTACACACTGTGGAGAAAAAGGACATCAAGAAGATCAATGCATTGTAAACTACCCCAATTGTGAGGAAGACCATCAACCTGGAGAATGCCGCAAAGTCACATGTTTTCTCTGTGAAGGACAAGATCACTGCCCAAGAATTGTTCCATGAACTTGTTGCTGACCAAAGTAGCCGAGATACAACGGCCGAGTCTCTGCGCTGCTATCAGACTCGTCATACCAAGAGTAGACAAAGACAATTAGTATCGGTCACCCGTCATTTTATGGGGGGTAGCCAGAATCAACCGAGAGTATCAAAGCACTAGGATGATAGGCCACTGCTACCACTCCGGCATAAAGGAAAGTCAGCAACCAGCGTTGAAGAGTAGCAAGCCCCAGAAAATGTCAATCGATGAAGTGAAGCCAGCCGTAATCAACTAGAAGAACAAAATTTCTTCTGTGTAGCATTGACCCACTTTTATATGGATGTCATCTCCCCGGACGATTCTAAAGAAAGGGCGAAGTGTCCAGCAAAACCCTGGGACATATTGCTAGCCAGCTTGTCCACACCTCCTTTCTACTCTACCCGAATCTCGGGGGCGAGATTCCTTTTAAGGGGGTAGGTTCTGTAACATCCCAAAATGGGAATTATTGTAATTGTAAAAAATTTAAAATATTTTATTTGTTTTCCCTATGTGGTTTAAAACTTTTGGCATTTTAATTCGAATTTCTTGATTTGGTTCCTTGCTCAAAATCCTAATTAACAAAAATCTTGATCAAGAACCAAGACTAAAAATCAAATTGACGAATTTCAAATTTCCTTTGCAAGCCCTAAAGTCTGGAAAGAAGATATATCCACATAATATTTAAATTTTAAATTGATTAACATTGGAAAGCTTAAGACCAAGAATGGGAAATTTACATCAAAAGTTAATATTAGAAAATTTTCCCATCTAATTAATTTAACCAATTTATCCTTTTCTGAAAATAATAAAAAAAAACAAAAACTTCTTGGGCCGCAGCCCAACTTGTTTTCTCCCCCAGCCCATTTCTTTCCCTGGCAGCCCGGCCTTTTCTTTTCTCCAAACCGCAGCCTGCCTTGGTCTCCTCCTTCTTCCTCCTTCCTCCCTCTGTTCCTAGCTCTCGCTCACCTCAGCTCGCTGGCCCAGCCCCGTGCACCGCCCTGCACCCGCACTGCCGCCCAACGTCGCGCCAAGAACTCGCACTCGCCCGAGGCATTGACCCCAGCAAGCCCTGCAGCACAAATCCCACCGGCCTTGTCGTCTTGCGCCCTGCTCCCGTCGCCCTCAATCACCTCGCCGTCCTGTCGTATTGAGCTCCTGTCTGTGGTAGTAGCTCGAGCGCACCCCTGTGACTCCCCCTCCAGCCTTAAGTAGCCACCCCGGCCTCCCTCTTGCACTGCACTCCTCTTCCTCCTTCTCCTGCCGTGCCCGCACCAGCTGCCGTGCCTCCACGCCGCCCTGGCCGCTCCGGTGAAGCCCACGCAAATCGACCACGTCACAGAGAGCCCTCGGAAGCCTCCTCCCTCCTCCCTCGAGTAATTGGGCTCTGGTGCCCTCGGCCAATCTTTCCCGCTTCTGGCCACCACCGCCCTTTCCGCCACCGTCGCTCCCTCGGTCAACCCCAGGGTTATTCATCGTGGTGGGAGCACCTCCTCGGCACCGTGAAGCTTCCCCAACCGTCGCCCGAACCTCTCGCCGCCTGAGCAACCCCCCTCCAAGGTGGCCTCCCCACGCCGCCCACGGCTCCCATTGTCGGCACACCACGACTACTCTTCGGCCCTGCCAACGCTTCCAGTGAGCTCCCCTTGGCCCACTAACGCTCATGCTCTCCCTACTCCTCTCCCTTCCCCCTCCGGGCGCCGCCGCCATTAACGGCCTCCCTCGCCGTCCGCTCTCCACCGCTGCCGGCCCGCCACCACGCCTCCTGGCCGGAGCCGCCACCCCAGTGGCATCGCTACCTCGGGGAGATCTCGTTTTGCCGGCCACCACCGCCTCCCTGGCTGCTCCCTACCGACGACGCTGTGTAATATCCCAGAAAGGATTCGAGAGATAATCGATTTAAATGGAGGGAGGGACCTTATAGGAAAGAATTAAGTAAAGATTTTGTAGAGGGGAATTTCGGAAAAACAAATGGGCAACCTGGGCCTGGGCTTTGGCCCAAGGGAGGCCAGCCAAAGGGGGGGCGCCCCACCCCCTCAACCCTAGCCGCCACCTCCCCTCTCTCCCTTCCTCTCCCCTTTGCGCCGCCCCTCCCCCTGCCCCTTGCGCCTCCAGCAGCATCTCTTCCTCCCCTCTCCTCCATTGCCGGTGCTCAAGACCTCCATTCGTTGCCGATCGAGCGGGGGAAAGAAATACATCGCAGCTAGGCGATTGGATTCGGAGGAAGGGAAGAAGAAGAAGGGAAAAAGAGGAAAAGAAGGAGTGGAGGAATTCGTGGGGTGTTCGTGGTATTTTTACAGCGATTCGCCAAGGGTAATCCCTGTTCTTCCCCTAGTAGATGTAAATTCTAATTACGTGATCAATGTCGGTATTCTGGACTGCTAGATCAGATCGGGTTAGTCGGCTGTTTTGGGGAAGATTCGTGGGGATTTAGGTCTGGACTTTGCCTAGAGAGTTGTAGAGGACGTCATTATCTTTCCGTGAAGTGCTAGAACGCGTCATTCGGACCTCTGTAGCAGAAGTTATGATTTTATTAGCGGGACTGTTCTGCAGATCGGTGGGTTTTCCGTCAGGTTTTGGGAGATCGAGTTTTGCGATTAGATATTGGGAGAATCAGAGAACCTCAGTATAATGAAAGTTGTAGGTAATTGTCTTAGATTTCCAGAAAGTCCAAGAACTCATGATTCCGACACTCGTACAGGACGTTATGGTGTTTTTAGTGCTCTGTCCAGAGAGCCTGACGAGAATTTGATGTTTTAAGAAAACTGGACGGTGCGGGTAGATTATGACCGAATCAGGAAGGCTCACCAACTAGGTTTAGTTATATAATTTAATTATCTTTCTAGAAAGTCTGAGAACGTCCTATTCGAACTTCTGTACCAATAGATATGAATTTTTGAAGTTGACTGTCCGTAGTGGGGGGACAGGATGGCCGAAAGGATTTGGGGTTTTGAATCAAGCTAACATGTTGGGTTAGTTTGGGGGAGTTTTTATTTAATATAAAGACTTGACACTGTTGTCTTAGCAATCATTATAATTATTATTCAGGAGGAGGACGGATTCCAGGGGCCGCGCCTTCTGATCATTCTCCGCTTTCTCGGGGTTAAGGCAAGTATAATGATGGTTTAAACTTTATAGTGTGGATTGTTGATGATTGTTGGTGTGTAGATGTTTGATCCATGTTATGAGTAAATGTGACCTTGATTATGTTAATGGTATGTTGATATTGTTTATGGTCAAATGCATTTGAAAGTGTTCAGGAGAATTTCTGATGCATAGATGTTGTGAATGCAAGTTTTATTTGTTGAGACATTCACATTGTGCATCATGCTGATTTATTGAAGTCTTGGTCACGAGATGACCAAGCATCGAGGTCCCCGTCGTGTTGATGACATGACAGGCTAAAGGTCCCCATACTTGAGGAGTATGGGCAATTGGTCCCTGTACCAGAGGGTACATGCATGGGTGTGCATTGACGGATGCACACTCCGCATTACCGGTAAAATGCGAAAGAGAAGAGATAAAGGTATTTTTTATCATAATGCATAACATGGTTTATTTATATGATTGATGGATGAATTTGTGAAGTGAGGTTCACTTTTATTCTTGCTGCCATTTATTATATTTGCTGAGTCGTTGAACTCACTCTTGTTGTTGTTGTTGTTGTGGTTGCTGTTTGTTTTAGGTATCTTCATGAGATCGGCATGCATGGAAATAAAGAAGGATTAGTTGGTTGCACTTGCACGGTCTAATCACCATGGAAGAAAGAAAGAACATTAAACACTATTCGCTGATTAATTCAAGTGGTATTTGATTAATGTCTAATAGGTTCAACATGTAATAAAAGATTAGAATTCTTCTACATTGATTCCGTTCTTTATCGAAGTAGTATTATTATGAGTGCGATGGTGAACATAATCCAGTTTTTCTTATAAGAGAATTTTGCTTACTGTTATTCATATCAAATTATTATGCATGTTGGAACCTTTGATTTACTCAATAAACAAAGGAGGTTCTGCCGAAATTTTGTAAGATGAATATTAGTTTTTTCTTATTATGGTATTAGTTTGGTAGCATTCCATGTCATTGATTGGCTGGGGTGTTACAGTTGGTATCAGAGCGGGTTGTAGGTCCGTGGTTAACGAAATATTAATTTTGACACACTAAGCACTGTAGGTGGGAATGGGGTTTGCATTGCATCTACGTTTCCGTCGGTTATCATAGTTGAATGCGTGCTTAATGTTTGACTTTGTACGTGTTATGAGGTGATCTTTTGTGCCTACGATTTGATTATATGATTGTTATGTGGTGATAGTTGATGTCGAGAAATAGAGATCGTGATGTGGCCATTGGCATGGCCAGGTTATATCACTATTCGTGGTATTGAAATGGTGAAGGATTTTTTCCTTAAGCAACTTAGTTTGAGAGGTTAGGAATGGGTCCTTTAGAAAAGTTTCTCTCTTCCCTGAGTTGAATTTGGTCAATTCTTATCCTGTGGTGATGGATGAATTTATCTTGGGCTCGTGGTTCATTGCAGTTGAGGGTTTTCAATTGGTTTCTACCTGTTCTTTGAAGCAATTATTGTTTTTGGACTATTGAGACACTTTTGCTACCTGTGAGCATTGTGGATTTGCACGGTTGGTCCCTTTGCGGGAGCTTTGTCTTGTTGTGAAACATGTATCATTTGTTCGCTTGGTATTCTTGTTAATGAAAGTTTTATGTTGCAAATTCTTTAACATGTGAAAGCTTTGGCTTTATGTAATTCTTTTGGATTATTCTAAGTGTTGAAGTTTAATACCTCTCTTTTCTGGAGGGAGGTGTTAAAATCCTTTTGTGATGTCTTGGGTTATGGTTAAGTCAGAGATTGTAATCAAATAAATTGTTATGGTATGAGTATCCTTGGAAGTGAAACCGAATAAGTTGATGTTGTCTTCTTGTAGTTGTTCATGAACTATGTTTATGAATAGGGCTATTCCTAATGGAATCAATAGAGTTACTAAGAGGCGTGGAACTTTGATGAACTGGTTGATCAATAAGAGAGACAAAATTAGTAATTTTTTTAGAATAAATTGGATCAACAGGTCTCAATGGATTAATCTAACTGTTTAGGATAGTTAAATTCAGAAGGTGTTGGATTACTGTATTAATGGATATTAGTCTTGGAGTTATCTTTGTGGATACTTAGTGTTCGTATGTAATTGCTAAGTGCAACTGTTGTGTAATGAAGTTTGGTATTGCGCATCAATAAGAGAGCAATGGATGGGGTTTAAAATGTGATCTATATTTACATGATGGTGGGATTGTCAGATGATATTATGTCTTTGATGGAAGAGTTTTGGTAGAATCATTAAAATTGTGTAGTAGATCTCCTCATATTTAAAGCGGTTGTTGTAGTGAGGTCGTAAGGTTTTGAAATACTTTCAATTTGAGGATGGGATGATAAAGTAGCATGGAACTATTTGATGAAATTTTGGGGGGGCTTTATAATGGAAGGGTAGACGATAACGATTCTTGTTAAGAGTGTATTATTCTTGATGTTAGTAAGATTGTTGCAATCTTGTTGGAAAAAAATACACTTTGAAATAAGTTATTGTGTTCTTTTGGAAAGGTTTATGATGCGCTGGTAGGCTATGATGATTCATGCTGAGAATATATAATGATGAGGTTAGTAAAACTGAGTATGAGATGATGAGGGTAATGTTGATTCTTTTAGAAGTAAAGAATTTGTTCGTCTTCCGTGATGTCAGTTAAATGAAATGTTTGGAGTTGTGCATTCATAATCCTATGGGAGTTCATGAATTATTGTGGTATCTGAAATTAGTTGCGCAGAGTGATGTATTGGAAGGTTCAATCGGTTCTTAAGTGATTCATGTGATTTGAGCTTAAAGGATCGGTTGCGTGAAGTTGGTAAAGTGATGTTTCCATTAAAGAAGATTATGTCCTTTGTTAAATTGAAGGGTGTAGTAAAGGTATTCGCAGTTGGATTGAAGTTTTGTACCTTGCAGCTTATTGAAGCATGCTTAACCTTGTTGGTTTGCCACAAAGGAATCCCTCAAGTTTCCAAAAGCAGTGCTTTATTTATTTATTTATTTATTTTTGGCTGAAGTTTGATACTCTCTTCTTGTGGGACTTGTGCACTGAACTGTGGTCTCGTCTTCTATTTTCCAAGATCTTGGCTATTTGATTTTTTTCCTTGGTCTCGTGTCTACAGTGAGTGGTAAATGTTTTTCTATGTGCTGAAAATTGTTTCTATCTATATCTTCTTCTGAGGAAGGATTAACCAATCCGTGTTGCAAAGCCTTTTAGGTTGTATAATGGCAACGTGATAATGGTGGTCAAGTAGATGATTTTGGTGAGATTGTAGGTGTCAAGTTGTTTGAGAGTCATTGAGTGATAAATTGATTTCTTGGAATAATTCTCGGTGAGAATTTGATTTAAATAGAATGCTTGCCTTTGGAGCTAACTGATTTCATGGTTGCAATTAGTAGAACCTAAAGTAGATTGTGGTTCAAGAATGTTTCGATCATTTTGATGGAACATTAGAATTATCAAAAGTATGAGAATCTTGATCATTCTTATTAGAGTATCATGATTGGGCACTTTGCAAGGTTTAGTAGGAGGATTATGGTGGTGTAGTTAGTGAGATTATAATTGTGAAGAAATCTAACCGTTATGGGAATCAATGGGATAGTAGGGATTGTTGAATTATTGTCATGCATGACTTGGCTTCAGTGAGTAACCCTCCAGGAGTTAGAATCTTCCTAAAGATAATTAGGTTGAGAATATGTTTTTATGAGGTTGTTAATGATTGAGTATGTACGATTATGGGAATTTTAGTCACCGAATTCGAGAGTCTTCGTATCAATTATATCGAAGTACATATATAGGAGCCCTGGAGATGGAAAATTTTGGTTTGGTGTTTTATGCTAGAACCTTGGAGGTAATGATGTTGTGTGGGAATATTGGAACAAGAGGATTCTAAATAGTGTGATGTTCCTTGATAGTATCCTTTGGGTGTAGTGAATGAGTGTGTGTGTGCTGAGAATTTCAAGTTGATTATTCTTAAAGAATTGTGGTGAAGTGATTGTGGGTGAAAATAATGATGAGGTGCATTGGAAATTATTCATTAAAGTAACCTGTTGGTAGCGGAGTTGACTAGAGTATGTTATTGAGAGAACAGTAGAGTCCCTCTACAAGGGTGTGGTGGATGCACTCGGTTTGAGCATAGAGTTGATGTTGCCAATTTAAGAGAAATAAGTTAGTGTGGTGTGTGATGATTTGGAATCTTGCGAATCAAGAGAAAGTTATTCCTAGAAGAAGAAAAAATAGTTTCTCGGGTAGTAAAATGCTCTTTGATTCTTGTTTGAGCTATGTGATGATAGAAAAAGTCTTTCGTGGTTTGAGTTGGCTTTATGTTGGTATGTGTGGTTTTTTCCAGTTTAGGAAAAATAATGGACGGGTTTGATATTTGAGTGATTCTCCTTTGACTTATGTGTTGTTTATTTGCAAACTACCTACTCAGAATGTGGAAATGTTCTCGTGATGAATCCTCGTTTTTTTCTCTTTTGATTTGACCCTTCTGATGGGGAGTTGGTGATGTGTGGTTGCGATGAGAATCCCTTATTTTCAGTTGAATTCTATTTGTAAAGGAGTTGGTTTACTTTGAGCACTGTTGTGCGTCCGTAGTTAAAGGAGGTACTCCTTGTTAAGGTAAAAAGATCGATTGAGAGTTGGAACAAGAGTTACATGTGTTGTGCAGGTTGTGTGGGTCGATACCAAAGGGAATAATAACCCAAGGTATATTCAAACGCTTCTGTTAGTTGCAAGGATTTGGAGGTTGGTGAATCACTAGGACCACCATGGGTCCTAGAATGGGGTACACAACGTTTCGTACGACCCGGTATCGAGGGAGTGCTTGAAAGATCTGGAGTGTGGGTTTCCATTAAAGCCGTTGACCAACGAGTAAGATCAGCTACCATTCCAGAATTAAAGCTGCGCCATTCGAAGTGGTACGGGCGTAGATGTAGGTCACCCCCCTTGCTGGGAAGCGGTGGGTGAAAAGGCAGTCTTGGGCCCGGATTTGGTCCAGAAGACAGTTGAGCGAGTGGCCTTGGTGAGATAGAATCTGTTGGCCGCCCAGAGCAGGCAGAAAAGCTACGCGAATGTGAGAAGAAGGGATCTGGAATTTCAAGTGGGGGATCAGGTGCTTTTGAGAGTATCACCCACCTAGGGTGTGGTGAGGTTCGGAACCAAAGGGAAGCTTAGCCCGAGGTACGTCGGGCCTTTCATGATCATGGCTCGGATTGGGAAGCCTCTTGGATTTTCCAGAATCTATGCGCGGTGTGCAAGCATTGAAGAATAGAATTTTAAAAGTATGTCAAAGTGCTTTGGTCGCAGCTGTCAGAGAGAGAGGCCACTTGGGAATTGGAGTTTCGCATGCGTGAGAATTATTCACAACAGGAGCATGTTAATATGGTTAAGTTTTAACCATGATTTAAACTTGGTGTAAGTATGGATAGAATTCGGGGTCGAATTCTGTTTAAGGGGGGTAGAATGTAATATCCCAGAAAGGATTCGAGAGATAATCGATTTAAATGGAGGGAGGGACCTTATAGGAAAGAATTAAGTAAAGATTTTTTAGAGGGGAATTTCTGAAAAAAAATGGGCAACCTGGGCCTGGGCTTTGGCCCAAGGGAGGCCGGCCAAAAGGGGGGGGCACCCCACCCCCTCAACCCTAGCCGCCACCTCCCCTCTCTCCCTTCCTCTCCCCTTTGCGCCGCCCCTCCCCCTGCCCCTTGCGCCCCAGCAGCATCTCTTCCTCCCCTCTCCTCCATTGCCGGTGCTCAAGACCTCCATTCGTTGCCGATCGAGCGGGGGAAAGAAATACATCGCAGCTAGGCGATTGGATTCGGAGGAAGGGAAGAAGAAGAAGGGAAAAAGAGGAAAAGAAGGAGTGGAGGAATTCGTGGGGTGTTCGTGGTATTTTTACAGCGATTCGCCAAGGGTAATCCCTGTTCTTCCCCTAGTAGATGTAAATTCTAATTGCGTTATCAATGTCGGTATTCTGGACTGCTAGATCAGATCGGCTTAGTCGGCTGTTTTGGGGAAGATTCGTGGGGATTTAGGTCTGGACTTTGCCTAGAGAGTTGTAGAGGATGTCATTATCTTTCCGTGAAGTGCTAGAACGCGTCATTCGGACCTCTGTAGCAGAAGTTATGATTTTATTAGCGGGACTGTTCTGCAGATCGGTGGGTTTTCCGTCAGGTTTTGGGAGATCGAGTTTTGCGATTAGATATTGGGAGAATCAGAGAACCTCAGTATAATGAAAGTTGTAGGTAATTGTCTTAGATTTCCAGAAAGTCCAAGAACTCATGATTCGGACACTCGTACAGGACGTTATGGTGTTTTTAGTGCTCTGTCCAGAGAGCCTGACGAGAATTTGATGTTTTAAGAAAACTGGACGGTGCGGGTAGATTATGACCGAATCAGGAAGGCTCACCAACTAGGTTTAGTTATATAATTTAATTATCTTTCTAGAAAGTCTGAGAACGTCCTATTCGAACTTCTGTACCAATAGATATGAATTTTTGAAGTTGACTGTCCGTAGTGGGGGGACAGGATGGCCGAAAGGATTTGGGGTTTTGAATCAAGCTAACATGTTGGGTTAGTTTGGGGGAGTTTTTATTTAATATAAAGACTTGTCACTGTTGTCTTAGCAATCATTATAATTATTATTCAGGAGGAGGACGGATTCCAGGGGCCGCGCCTTCTGATCATTCTCCGCTTTCTCGGGGTTAAGGCAAGTATAATGATGGTTTAAACTTTATAGTGTGGATTGTTGATGATTGTTGGTGTGTAGATGTTTGATCCATGTTATGAGTAAATGTGACCTTGATTATGTTAATGGTATGTTGATATTGTTTATGGTCAAATGCATTTGAAAGTGTTCAGGAGAATTTCTGATGCATAGATGTTGTGAATGCAAGTTTTATTTGTTGAGACATTCACATTGTGCATCATGCTGATTTATTGAAGTCTTGGTCACGAGATGACCAAGCATCGAGGTCCCCGTCGTGTTGATGACATGACAGGCTAAAGGTCCCCATACTTGAGGAGTATGGGCAATTGGTCCCTGTACCAGAGGGTACATGCATAGGTGTGCATTGACGGATGCACACTCCGCATTACCGGTAAAATGCGAAAGAGAAGAGATAAATGTATTTTTTATCATAATGCATAACATGGTTTATTTATATGATTGATGGATGAATTTGTGAAGTGAGGTTCACTTTTATTCTTGCTGCCATTTATTATATTTGCTGAGTCGTTGAACTCACTCTTGTTGTTGTTGTTGTTGTGGTTGCTGTTTGTTTTAGGTATCTTCATGAGATCGGCATGCATGGAAATAAAGAAGGATTAGTTGGTTGCACTTGCACGGTCTAATCACCATGGAAGAAAGAAAGAACATTAAACACTATTCGCTGATTAATTCAAGTGGTATTTGATTAATGTCTAATAGGTTCAACATGTAATAAAAGATTAGAATTCTTCTACATTGATTCCGTTCTTTATCGAAGTAGTATTATTATGAGTGCGATGGTGAACATAATCCAGTTTTTCTTATAAGAGAATTTTGCTTACTGTTATTCATATCAAATTATTATGCATGTTGGAACCTTTGATTTACTCAATAAACAAAGGAGGTTCTGCCGAAATTTTGTAAGATGAATATTAGTTTTTTCTTATTATGGTATTAGTTTGGTAGCATTCCATGTCATTGATTGGCTGGGGTGTTACAGTTGGTATCAGAGCGGGTTGTAGGTCCGTGGTTAACGAAATATTAATTTTGACACACTAAGCACTGTAGGTGGGAATGGGGTTTGCATTGCATCTACGTTTCCGTCGGTTATCATAGTTGAATGCGTGCTTAATGTTTGACTTTGTACGTGTTATGAGGTGATCTTTTGTGCCTACGATTTGATTATATGATTGTTATGTGGTGATAGTTGATGTCGAGAAATAGAGATCGTGATGTGGCCATTGGCATGGCCAGGTTATATCACTATTCGTGGTATTGAAATGGTGAAGGATTTTTTCCTTAAGCAACTTAGTTTGAGAGGTTAGGAATGGGTCCTTTAGAAAAGTTTCTCTCTTCCCTGAGTTGAATTTGGTCAATTCTTATCCTGTGGTGATGGATGAATTTATCTTGGGCTCGTGGTTCATTGCAGTTGAGGGTTTTCAATTGGTTTCTACCTGTTCTTTGAAGCAATTATTGTTTTTGGACTATTGAGACACTTTTGCTACCTGTGAGCATTGTGGATTTGCACGGTTGGTCCCTTTGCGGGAGCTTTGTCTTGTTGTGAAACATGTATCATTTGTTCGCTTGGTATTCTTGTTAATGAAAGTTTTATGTTGCAAATTCTTTAACATGTGAAAGCTTTGGCTTTATGTAATTCTTTTGGATTATTCTAAGTGTTGAAGTTTAATACCTCTCTTTTCTGGAGGGAGGTGTTAAAATCCTTTTGTGATGTCTTGGGTTATGGTTAAGTCAGAGATTGTAATCAAATAAATTGTTATGGTATGAGTATCCTTGGAAGTGAAACCGAATAAGTTGATGTTGTCTTCTTGTAGTTGTTCATGAACTATGTTTATGAATAGGGCTATTCCTAATGGAATCAATAGAGTTACTAAGAGGCGTGGAACTTTGATGAACTGGTTGATCAATAAGAGAGACAAAATTAGTAATTTTTTTAGAATAAATTGGATCAACAGGTCTCAATGGATTAATCTAACTGTTTAGGATAGTTAAATTCAGAAGGTGTTGGATTACTGTATTAATGGATATTAGTCTTGGAGTTATCTTTGTGGATACTTAGTGTTCGTATGTAATTGCTAAGTGCAACTGTTGTGTAATGAAGTTTGGTATTGCGCATCAATAAGAGAGCAATGGATGGGGTTTAAAATGTGATCTATATTTACATGATGGTGGGATTGTCAGATGATATTATGTCTTTGATGGAAGAGTTTTGGTAGAATCATTAAAATTGTGTAGTAGATCTCCTCATATTTAAAGCGGTTGTTGTAGTGAGGTCGTAAGGTTTTGAAATACTTTCAATTTGAGGATGGGATGATAAAGTAGCATGGAACTATTTGATGAAATTTTGGGGGGGCTTTATAATGGAAGGGTAGACGATAACGATTCTTGTTAAGAGTGTATTATTCTTGATGTTAGTAAGATTGTTGCAATCTTGTTGGAAAAAAATACACTTTGAAATAAGTTATTGTGTTCTTTTGGAAAGGTTTATGATGCGCTGGTAGGCTATGATGATTCATGCTGAGAATATATAATGATGAGGTTAGTAAAACTGAGTATGAGATGATGAGGGTAATGTTGATTCTTTTAGAAGTAAAGAATTTGTTCGTCTTCCGTGATGTCAGTTAAATGAAATGTTTGGAGTTGTGCATTCATAATCCTATGGGAGTTCATGAATTATTGTGGTATCTGAAATTAGTTGCGCAGAGTGATGTATTGGAAGGTTCAATCGGTTCTTAAGTGATTCATGTGATTTGAGCTTAAAGGATCGGTTGCGTGAAGTTGGTAAAGTGATGTTTCCATTAAAGAAGATTATGTCCTTTGTTAAATTGAAGGGTGTAGTAAAGGTATTCGCAGTTGGATTGAAGTTTTGTACCTTGCAGCTTATTGAAGCATGCTTAACCTTGTTGGTTTGCCACAAAGGAATCCCTCAAGTTTCCAAAAGCAGTGCTTTATTTATTTATTTATTTATTTTCGGCTGAAGTTTGATACTCTCTTCTTGTGGGACTTGTGCACTGAACTGTGGTCTCGTCTTCTATTTTCCAAGATCTTGGCTATTTGATTTTTTTCCTTGGTCTCGTGTCTACAGTGAGTGGTAAATGTTTTTCTATGTGCTGAAAATTGTTTCTATCTATATCTTCTTCTGAGGAAGGATTAACCAATCCGTGTTGCAAAGCCTTTTAGGTTGTATAATGGCAACGTGATAATGGTGGTCAAGTAGATGATTTTGGTGAGATTGTAGGTGTCAAGTTGTTTGAGAGTCATTGAGTGATAAATTGATTTCTTGGAATAATTCTCGGTGAGAATTTGATTTAAATAGAATGCTTGCCTTTGGAGCTAACTGATTTCATGGTTGCAATTAGTAGAACCTAAAGTAGATTGTGGTTCAAGAATGTTTCGATCATTTTGATGGAACATTAGAATTATCAAAAGTATGAGAATCTTGATCATTCTTATTAGAGTATCATGATTGGGCACTTTGCAAGGTTTAGTAGGAGGATTATGGTGGTGTAGTTAGTGAGATTATAATTGTGAAGAAATCTAACCGTTATGGGAATCAATGGGATAGTAGGGATTGTTGAATTATTGTCATGCATGACTTGGCTTCAGTGAGTAACCCTCCAGGAGTTAGAATCTTCCTAAAGATAATTAGGTTGAGAATATGTTTTTATGAGGTTGTTAATGATTGAGTATGTACGATTATGGGAATTTTAGTCACCGAATTCGAGAGTCTTCGTATCAATTATATCGAAGTACATATATAGGAGCCCTGGAGATGGAAAATTTTGGTTTGGTGTTTTATGCTAGAACCTTGGAGGTAATGATGTTGTGTGGGAATATTGGAACAAGAGGATTCTAAATAGTGTGATGTTCCTTGATAGTATCCTTTGGGTGTAGTGAATGAGTGTGTGTGTGCTGAGAATTTCAAGTTGATTATTCTTAAAGAATTGTGGTGAAGTGATTGTGGGTGAAAATAATGATGAGGTGCATTGGAAATTATTCATTAAAGTAACCTGTTGGTAGCGGAGTTGACTAGAGTATGTTATTGAGAGAACAGTAGAGTCCCTCTACAAGGGTGTGGTGGATGCACTCGGTTTGAGCATAGAGTTGATGTTGCCAATTTAAGAGAAATAAGTTAGTGTGGTGTGTGATGATTTGGAATCTTGCGAATCAAGAGAAAGTTATTCCTAGAAGAAGAAAAAATAGTTTCTCGGGTAGTAAAATGCTCTTTGATTCTTGTTTGAGCTATGTGATGATAGAAAAAGTCTTTCGTGGTTTGAGTTGGCTTTATGTTGGTATGTGTGGTTTTTTCCAGTTTAGGAAAAATAATGGACGGGTTTGATATTTGAGTGATTCTCCTTTGACTTATGTGTTGTTTATTTGCAAACTACCTACTCAGAATGTGGAAATGTTCTCGTGATGAATCCTCGTTTTTTTCTCTTTTGATTTGACCCTTCTGATGGGGAGTTGGTGATGTGTGGTTGCGATGAGAATCCCTTATTTTCAGTTGAATTCTATTTGTAAAGGAGTTGGTTTACTTTGAGCACTGTTGTGCGTCCGTAGTTAAAGGAGGTACTCCTTGTTAAGGTAAAAAGATCGATTGAGAGTTGGAACAAGAGTTACATGTGTTGTGCAGGTTGTGTGGGTCGATACCAAAGGGAATAATAACCCAAGGTATATTCAAACGCTTCTGTTAGTTGCAAGGATTTGGAGGTTGGTGAATCACTAGGACCACCATGGGTCCTAGAATGGGGTACACAACGTTTCGTACGACCCGGTATCGAGGGAGTGCTTGAAAGATCTGGAGTGTGGGTTTCCATTAAAGCCGTTGACCAACGAGTAAGATCAGCTACCATTCCAGAATTAAAGCTGCGCCATTCGAAGTGGTACGGGCGTAGATGTAGGTCACCCCCCTTGCTGGGAAGCGGTGGGTGAAAAGGCAGTCTTGGGCCCGGATTTGGTCCAGAAGACAGTTGAGCGAGTGGCCTTGGTGAGATAGAATCTGTTGGCCGCCCAGAGCAGGCAGAAAAGCTACGCGAATGTGAGAAGAAGGGATCTGGAATTTCAAGTGGGGGATCAGGTGCTTTTGAGAGTATCACCCACCTAGGGTGTGGTGAGGTTCGGAACCAAAGGGAAGCTTAGCCCGAGGTACGTCGGGCCTTTCATGATCATGGCTCGGATTGGGAAGCCTCTTGGATTTTCCAGAATCTATGCGCGGTGTGCAAGCATTGAAGAATAGAATTTTAAAAGTATGTCAAAGTGCTTTGGTCGCAGCTGTCAGAGAGAGAGGCCACTTGGGAATTGGAGTTTCGCATGCGTGAGAATTATTCACAACAGGAGCATGTTAATATGGTTAAGTTTTAACCATGATTTAAACTTGGTGTAAGTATGGATAGAATTCGGGGTCGAATTCTGTTTAAGGGGGGTAGAATGTAATATCCCAGAAAGGATTCGAGAGATAATCGATTTAAATGGAGGGAGGGACCTTATAGGAAAGAATTAAGTAAAGATTTTTTAGAGGGGAATTTCTGAAAAAAAATGGGCAACCTGGGCCTGGGCTTTGGCCCAAGGGAGGCCGGCCAAAAGGGGGGGCACCCCACCCCCTCAACCCTAGCCGCCACCTCCCCTCTCTCCCTTCCTCTCCCCTTTGCGCCGCCCCTCCCCCTGCCCCTTGCGCCCCAGCAGCATCTCTTCCTCCCCTCTCCTCCATTGCCGGTGCTCAAGACCTCCATTCGTTGCCGATCGAGCGGGGGAAAGAAATACATCGCAGCTAGGCGATTGGATTCGGAGGAAGGGAAGAAGAAGAAGGGAAAAAGAGGAAAAGAAGGAGTGGAGGAATTCGTGGGGTGTTCGTGGTATTTTTACAGCGATTCGCCAAGGGTAATCCCTGTTCTTCCCCTAGTAGATGTAAATTCTAATTGCGTTATCAATGTCGGTATTCTGGACTGCTAGATCAGATCGGCTTAGTCGGCTGTTTTGGGGAAGATTCGTGGGGATTTAGGTCTGGACTTTGCCTAGAGAGTTGTAGAGGATGTCATTATCTTTCCGTGAAGTGCTAGAACGCGTCATTCGGACCTCTGTAGCAGAAGTTATGATTTTATTAGCGGGACTGTTCTGCAGATCGGTGGGTTTTCCGTCAGGTTTTGGGAGATCGAGTTTTGCGATTAGATATTGGGAGAATCAGAGAACCTCAGTATAATGAAAGTTGTAGGTAATTGTCTTAGATTTCCAGAAAGTCCAAGAACTCATGATTCGGACACTCGTACAGGACGTTATGGTGTTTTTAGTGCTCTGTCCAGAGAGCCTGACGAGAATTTGATGTTTTAAGAAAACTGGACGGTGCGGGTAGATTATGACCGAATCAGGAAGGCTCACCAACTAGGTTTAGTTATATAATTTAATTATCTTTCTAGAAAGTCTGAGAACGTCCTATTCGAACTTCTGTACCAATAGATATGAATTTTTGAAGTTGACTGTCCGTAGTGGGGGGACAGGATGGCCGAAAGGATTTGGGGTTTTGAATCAAGCTAACATGTTGGGTTAGTTTGGGGGAGTTTTTATTTAATCTAAAGACTTTCCACTGTTGTCTTAGCAATCTTTATAATTATTATTTAGGAGGAGGACGGATTCCAGGGGCCGCGCCTTCTGATCATTCTCCGCTTTCTCGGGGTTAAGGCAAGTATAATGATGGTTTAAACTTTATAGTGTGGATTGTTGATGATTGTTGGTGTGTGGATGTTTGATCCATGTTATGAGTAAATGTGACCTTGATTATGTTAATGGTATGTTGATATTGTTTATGGTCAAATGCAATTGAAAGTGTTCAGGAGAATTTCTGATGCATAGATGTTGTGAATGCAAGTTTTATTTGTTGAGACATTCACATTGTGCATCATGCTGATTTATTGAAGTCTTGGGCACGAGATGACCAAGCATCGAGGTCCCCGTCGTGTTGATGACATGACGGGCTAAAGGTCCCCATACTTGAGGAGTATGGGCAATTGGTCCCTGTACCAGAGGGTACAGGCATGGGTGTGCATTGACGGATGCACACTCCGTATTACTGGTAAAATACGAAAGAGAAGAGATAAAGGAATTTTTTATCATAATGCATAACATGGTTTATTTATATGATTGATGGATGAATTTGTGAAGTGAGGTTCACTTTTATTCTTGCTGCCATTTATTATATTTGCTGAGTCGTTGAACTCACTCTTGTTGTTGTTGTTGTTGTTGTTGCTGCTGTTTATTTTAGGTATCTTCATGAGATCGGCATGCATGAAAATAAAGAAGGATTAGTTGGTTGCACTTGCACGGTCTAATCACCATGGAAGAAAGAAAGAACATTAAACACTATTCGCTGATTAATTCAAGTGGTATTTGATTAATGTCTAATAGGTTCAACATGTAATAAAAGATTAGAATTCTTCTACATTGATTCCGTTCTTTATCGAAGTAGTATTATTATGAGTGCGATGGTGAACATAATCCAGTTTTGCTTATAAGAGAATTTTGCTTACTGTTATTCATATCAAATGATTATGCATGTTGGAACCTTTGATTTACTCAATAAACAAAGGAGGTTCTGCCGAAATTTTGTAAGATGAATATTAGTTTTTTCTTATTATGGTATTAGTTTGGTAGCATTCCAGGTCATTGATTGGCTGGGGTGTTACACGCTGCCCAGCCCGTGCACCGCTAAGCCTCCTCTATTTTAACCCCTCCAGCACCAGCTCTTTTGGTTTGTGTGCGCCCGTCTCATCAGTTCAGGGCCTCCGCCCACTTGGCTAGCTGAGCGTGCGTTAAGACTTGGCCGCAGGTCGCGAGTTTGATTCCATGCCACGCATATTTTTTTCTACTTTTTTCTTTGTTCTTTTGATCCATTTTCAAATAATGAAACTGAGGAAAAATTTGAAAATAAGCCATGGAAGCTAATAAATTTATTTAAGATTTAATATTGGGTTAATTATCCTATATGAGTAATTAATGTGGCTTGTATGTTTATTGAAAATCTAATTGTTAATCAAGGGGCTCTTGCAATTAAAACCTATTAAGTTCATGACATCAAAGAGTTCAAATGTCAAGTAATTATCTTGGACTCAATGAATGCAAATATTAAAGTTTAATATGTGGGACTAATGGAAGGAGTTTGTAAATTAGTTCAGTGCTAACTGAATTAGCAGGATCATTGATCTGAAATTAACTAATGTAAGAAGTTAAAAACCGCATGTCATCATAAACTTGGACTTGAAGCTTTATAAAGATAATATCAATACTTCCAAATTCTACTTCCGCACAAATCAAATAGTAATATCACATCCTATCAAAAGCCCAAATAGTCTAAATAGTATGTCATGTCTTTATCTCTAGATCTAAATCAGTTCAAGCAAGGTCAAGCCTTAGCATCTTGCAATCAGCTATGTCCAACCACATTCCGATCTAAAAGCAGGATATTCTCGTGAATCTTCCTTCGACGCCGATCCTTCCTTTATATCTTTTCCCGGTGAAGTTACTCAATCACTTCACTTCCACTCAAAAATTCGTTTGACTCCATCTCTATCCTGCAACTCACTACGTACCCTTAATCATAACCAAATTATAAATAAACTTAATTAAACTTATTTGGACTTTTGCTGGATTTGTTGAATTTGTTAGTCGTTAGTCGTGCAATTAGTCACTGGAGCCACGAAGAGACGACAAGTTCGAGCAGGATCAAGACTTGGAAAGAGATGAAGATCAATAATCCAAATAATCGACTGAGGAGGCTTTGAATGAAATCGAGGCCATGGTAAATCGAACAAGGCAAGTCATCACTTTGATCATATTGATCCTACATTTTATGCAAAATTATGTTCTTTTAAATTATCAAATTGCATGCTTAATTTATTATGCAAATGTATGTTAAAGCTTAAGGTAGTTACATGCCTATTTGATGTTTTAAATACTACTATGCCTTTCCTTGACACTTGAATCACCTGACCATTGTCTCCATAGATATTAATGATAACCTTATTAGCTACAAGTCAAATTAAAATGCCATGCTAGTCTTGTCAAGTCCAGGGCGCTAGTTGCCAGATCATCAATCTCTAAAAACATAACAACTTATTTTGGGGACAGTCACATGATGTACGTGGCCGAATATTTTGTGAAAACTTATTTTATGCTTCTCAAAATCCTGAAAACCTGCTATACCTGTCTGGGCAGATGGTAGGAGTGGATGGTGCCGATGTCATACGAGAACCTGTGGTTGTGGTAAGAATCACCTGGACAAATTAAGGACTGAATCTTGTGATGACCTCCATGTGTAAAACAGTACAACCACAAGTCTATATCGGTACGACCTAGCTGATTAACTTGTAAAGGTTTAGTTCAGATATCACTAGTGGTAAGTGGGTGCAAGGGTGTACTGGTTTACTCACAGTGAGGCACAGGGACTTACTGTACTCATACGGCACAAGAAGGGGCTTCTGACTGTGGTGGATTTAACCCTTCTACGGTGAAACCTCAGCGGGTGGTGTCTAGCTAGATCGGAGTAAGGTAAAGGCGTTGTGATAAATCATCTTGGTCTCATGCCTAAGGAAACATGTTGGCTATTAAGATGACTTATCTCTTGTGTTGAAAGTGTATAACTTCTACAGAGTGTAAAACTGTTCGAGCAGCTGTGCCAACGGTCAAGGGCGGACATGGAAACTTACTTGAGTTAGTTCTATTTTCAAAACTTTTGAGGGTGGGAAGAAAAATGTCAGGCGGATGTAAACCTGGCCTTGGTAATTTTCCTGGAGGGATGTACTCCAATGATGATTACAAGGTGGAAGTAACCTACTGATCAAAAGCTAGCATAGGTGGATGGAACCTACACCGCTATAAATACTGCACAATTTCAAACATTTTAAAGCATGTTTGTAAAATGCCAAGTCATAGGAATTTTAATTATTATTATTGCAAATGTCACTTTAAGAAAATAAAAAAACCTCAAGCCTCACTTAACAGCCTTGTATCTATTATTATTTGCATTCTGTGTGTTGGCTTGCTGAGTACCGTTGTACTCACTGTTGCTCAATTACCATTATTCAGTCAAAAGAAAAAGAAGATCAAATCCTACGGTACCTTAAGGGGATCGAAAGAGCTGGAAGATGAAGTGGCCAAGAACTAGGTTGTGAACTCCAGTTGGCTACCTGTGGGAAAGTCTCGAAGGTCCCACTTGAGGGAAGTTTCCACTGCTGCATTTTATTGATTTCGGCCTGATCGGCCCATGAGTAAGTTGTTACTATATTATCTACGCTTCCGCATAATATGTTTTTGGTATACGGCATTGTATCTGTGAGCACTATCTACTGATCCAAGGAATACTTTGTTGGAGTCACAGGGGATTCCGGATGACTATATCCGGGGTCTTACATGCGCATATAAGAATAAGCAGTTGTTCGTTGATTGTAACGTGAAAGATTGGACCAACTCGTATCATAATTGTTGGTATCATAAAGACATTGCAATTGTTGGTATCGTGCGATCAAGAATAATGCCACTTGCAGTATGACCTCTTCTTTAGCTCTTCAATCGGTGGAATAGAGTGTCCTTCTGGTAGCCTTGTTTGTTTCTCCTACAAAAGCAATTCAAAGATATGGTCACACTTAGTAACGTCAAAGGATAACTTCACCTCTTCTGCCCAATTCTTCTTTGTAGATGGCTTCAGTAATGGACAGATAAATGGCTTGGCACAAGATGATCTTGTCCACTCAACAACAGCAATATCCAACTCTCCTTCAATTTTTGATTCTTCTTCATAATTAGCTGCCAAAAATGCATCACTCTTGTCACCTTTGTTGTCTTTGAACTTGTTTCTGGCAGTCCTAACTTTTTTGAATCGACTTTCTTGGATGAATGCTCTTTGAAGGAAATGATTGAGATTCATGAATTCCTATCCTTCAAGTTGATCTCTAAGAGGATTCAACAATCCATTGTAAGCTAAATTGGCCAAATATCTTTCTAAAATAGCCAGATAGAAACATATACTTTGTGCTTCTTGGAACCTTTTGAGATACTCAGCAACCGGCTCATTGAAATGCTGCCAACTGCCCTCAAATCACTTAAGCATAGCTACACAGATTTAGAGTAGAAGTATTCATGAAATCTTCACTCCATATCGTCTATGTAATAACTGAATTAGGCACCAATGTGGTAAACTAGGTGAATATTGTACCTAACAAATGTAATGGAAATAACCAAAGTTGTAATCTATCATTATTACTGGCTTCTCCACATTGTGCCACAAATTGGCTAATATGCTCAAGAGTTGATTTGGATCTATCCCACACAAACCTAGTAAAATCAGGAATTCCAAAACTAGGTGAGAACAAGATATTGTCTATGTAATCAGGATACAGCTTATGGTAGATCAGAGTTTGTCCTCTGGGTAGTAAGCTGAATCTTTCTTCGATCGCATTTATGAGTTGGTCAGTCCTTAGATCATGATTGGGTGGTTGATCAACATAACTTTGTTGTATTTGTTGGCGGTAGACTTGTTATGGACCACGATCTTCTTAATGCTTATTGACCACAAATTGTTAAACTGGCTGCAGCCGAAGGGGTAGGTGATGACGTATCAGCTAGCATTGGGCGATCTTCGTTGATAACCTACCCCCGAGTTCAGATTCTAGTAACTTTAGCATTGCTTGTTAGCATTACTACAAAACAAGCTATACTAGACATCTCATCATAGACGATTCATGGGGAATCATCTGTGCTGTAATTATCACAGATGGTTTTACAAGTGTGACCGTGTAACATCTGTGATAGGCAACTATCACAGACGGTTCTTGTTAATAATCGTCTGTGATAGTTCACAGACAATTATTAATATGAACCGTATGTGATAATTGCAGCAATCACAGACAATTTTTAATTACAATTGTATGTGATAGTTCATAGACGATTATTAATATGAACTGTCTGTGATAGTTGTATACCACAAAAGTCTTATGGTTGAAACCGTCTGTGATATGAATTTGTACGCATGATCATTTTAGCTCCCTGATGTGTCTCGTCATCTCATGCACCAGATGTATTTCTTATTGTATTAAAATGATCGTTCTCCATCGAATATTAATCCCCACATCACTGATCCTGTACGAGCACCTCACCGGCCGGCCGCCTATCTTCCTTATCTCTCAAGAACAAATAAATGGCTCCATACTCTTCCTTGTCACTGGCATTGATGGCCAACCTAGCCATACTGTACAAGCACCTCACCGGTCGTACGCTGGCGTATGCTACAGAAGGACACGATGCCAACAGTGTCCTACCTTATGTCCGAGGATTTACCAAAGAAGTTTAAGGCCACCATCCATTGTCTTGACATCCTCCTCTGCCACATCTTCCAGTTGGTCTTCCACTTCTAGCGAGCTAACCTCACCATCGACGTGGTCCTCCACAATAATGTTGCATGTCTCCAGGAGACTTGCCGTCACTTGGAGTGAGCTACTGAGTCAACCTTGTTGAGACTCCTCGAGAAAGGGCAGAGAGCCTATGGGCCCAATTTGACTTGATTGTTCTATCGGAGGGTGTTCGGGAAACACTCGAACGAGCATGTCTACGGGTGAACACATTTCAAGCTTTGTTTCTAGATGATCCCGAACCGTTCGATGCTGACCATGTCGTGTTCGGGAGACACTCGAACGAGCATGTCTACGGGTGAACACATTTCAAGCTTCGTTCCTAGATGATCCCGAATCGTCCGATGCCGACCATGTCACCTACGTAGTTTTTGAAGACAGAGATATCATGCTACCTCCGCCACCAGAAAAACTTCAAAGCAGTTAGGTTTTTACATTTTTATCTTTTGTAAGAAGTGATTGGCCACACTATTTGGCCATATTAAATACAAGCAGTTGAATTTGTATTTACTATCTTCTATATATGTAAATGGTCTTGCTATAATGACATTATCGACAGTATTACTGACCAGTAAAAACAACAAGTAATACATATTTACACCTGAGGTATTACTGAATTTGGATTTATGTATATATGATAATGCGTTTAGAACAATCTATAGTGTATTTATCACAGATGGTTCTACTTTAGAAGCATCTGTGATGTATATTCACAGACGGTTATTAATACAAACCATTTGTGATAAGTAATTATCACAAACAGTTCTCATTAAGAACTATCTATGATAATTATGTATTACAGACGGTTCATAGTTGGACATGTCTGGGATATGCTATGTTATTAATTAATATCTAGCTAGACCGGTTTCGACATATCTATCTTCATTACGCTGCACTGAAGGAGGTGGCCAACTTTGGGGAGTTTGATGAAAGCATTCCGCTTGCAGATCTAACTACTTGTAGATTGATTTGTTCTTAGTGATTAGAGGTTAATATTTACTTTTAATTATATGCCTTGTAATAAAGAAAGATGATAGATAGGTTTAGATCTAGCTTAATTAGTAGTTTGCTCTAATTTAAGAATGGGTCACTACTCGTAGTTTACTTTAATATATTCTTACTTAATATATATATTGCTTCATAAATAGTATGTAGCTAGCTAGTTAATTTAGATATGGACAATTTATTATAAGGTGAATGATAATTATGTGTAAGTATTAGGCTATAGCTAGCTATAGTAGTAGTAATAATCCAATTTGACACTAATTTGTTACATGTATAGCGTAGATAGACCGAAGCTGGATGTACGTTGAAAACCGTGTAAGTGAAAAGTACATTAATAGTGTGCCTACTTTTAGGTTGAAGAGGATAGAATATATGTACTGTCCATGCATTGATTACGATAATCTAAAGGTATTTACCAACTCAACGTAGATCGAAACTCACTTGATTCAAAGGGGTTTCAAAAATAGGTATACATGAGGAGTCACACGAGGCTAGTTACATTGTAAACCAACCAAAGTAGGGGTATTATAGCTAGAACTGGATCGACTAATGGAGCTACCAAAGTTGGTGTTGCCTGATTTGATGAACCCGCGGTTGGCAACTGCGGACGCCAATTTTGTATGGTGGGTGGTGTTGATAGATTAGCATTGGCCGATGAATTAGCTTGAGATCCAGCCAAAGTCCTGTCAGTATGCCCATTTATTTGTTTGATAGTTGGGTGTGTTGGCACCATCGATGATATGGCCGATGCAGCCTAATGCCGATTAGATGTAGAAGTTGCACACTAACTATTCTTGACAAGATTCCTTATAAAATCTGACATATTCAAAGAAAACACATGATATCATTGTAATTCTGGAACCGACATGAAAAACATCTCCAATGAAGCTGCGAGTTCTCGTAACAAATCTTTCATGCGAGCATAAAAGAGAGGGTCAAAGGTACTCTCAAATGTCGAAGAGTTATTGATAAGAGCCTGATACACAAATTGATTGACAATGTACATCACTCAGCTGCCCTTGGATATCTTGATATATGCTTGGTGAACTTGTTAGAGTTGATACCAGGATTGGCGGATTCTGTGAAATCATCGGAGCAGTAGTTGGTATCAGATCTTTAGTGGTAGGGGGAGTTTCCCCGCAAGGAATGATTTGACTACCATGCTTCTTGACAAAACAATGTTAAAATCTACTCATCAAATCCTCTATCTTCTTAGTAAACTTGGCTTGTGCTTCCTCATGAAGTTCTCCTATTTATGAAAGAATCAAATTTTCTTCGATGGCATCAAAACTACCCAATGGCTATCCAAGCGTTGATGAATCATTGTTGGGTTTTGGTGGCATCTTGATCTCGATCAAATGATTTGTGTCCCACCAGGTGTGCCAAGAGTGTGTTGCCGCTAAAAAATTCCTAACAATGGCACCATGTCCTAATGAAGGTGCTCTCTAGCAGCGTATGCGATGTGCCAATTAGTTTTGTAGCATCGGCAAAGTCAACAATAAGTAAACCTAAACGAAAGTCAATCTGGACAAAACATCATTGCGAAGCAATAATGAATATTGAAATAGAGGATACATATAACTTACATATTGTAACATCCCAACTTTTGTTGTTTGAAATATGAAAATTTTAAAACTTCTTAATGTGTTTTGGCATTGTTTGGATTTTCTGATTTTTATTCGAAAAACTTGATTGGATTTTGTCAAACAATTCAATTAATAAAAATAAAATCTAGGATTAATAGCCAAGTAATTGAAAACCAAATTAAACAAAACTTTGAATTCAAAATTCAAACCAAAAACCAAGATTCAAAATCAAAATAAATAAAACGAAAATTCTCAAAACTTCAATCTGGACCCAACCCATTTCCTTCTCCTTCCTCTATTCCTTTCTTCTTTTCTTTATGTCTCAGGCCACCCCGCCGACCCAACTCTTGGCCCTCTCTACTCCCTCCCCTTCTCCCTCTCCTCTGCTTTCTAGTTGTGCTTCTGACACGTCCGCATGCTTGCCTCAATAGTCACTGCTCGACTCGACCCAGCTGTGCAAATCGCGTGTCCACCCCCGCCCCAGCCGCACCACATGCCTACTCTTGGTTCATCGCCGTCTCTCTCTCAACCATGCACCATGCGCCGACCAAGCCGCACCGCTTGCGCCGTGCCATGCGCGCACACTGCACGACCCATGCCAACTCCCCTCGGCCCCATTGTGTTGCTGCCAGCTGCACTGCCTTCCCCTGTGCATGCACAACGCCACGTCACCTGCTCTCTTTCCGCCACTCTGTGTTGCCCCCACGCTGCCTATATCACTCGTGCCTCCGTCGGCCGCTGCGCACCATGAATGCGCACATAATGCTAGCACCCCACACAACTATAAATGCCTCTCCGGAGCTCACTTTGCCCTTCCTGCACCACAACACCCCTCCTCCATCGCCAATTTGGTCTCAACAAGCTCGAAGCCCAGGTCCTCTATTCTGGCCACCACATCTACCACGGCCATCTTGCCGCCCTTTGGGCCCCACATGTCAACCAATGTTAGATTTTCTTAAGAAAAATAATTCAAAAATAATATTAAAACTCGGCTAGCTTCACCTGTCAGCCTTTGGTGTATTTTCAAATATGAAAATGAATCCAAAAATAAATTAAAACTATGGGGGCTAGTTGTCAGTGAGACATACTCACTCTCCTCTATTTATTTTAGCATTTTTCCTGAAATTAAACTTTGAAGGATCCGTTCTCACTCGTTTTGAATCCAAATCAAACAAAACTTGTTTGTAAATTCATCTAAAATCAATAAATTTCTAATGGAAGTGAAATCCTGAATTTTTGAGTTCATTTGGATTTTTGTTTGGATTTATCTATATTTTCATGTATTTATTTGATTTTTCATCGTGATCGCTCGAGTAGATCATGAAGGCCCGAAAAAGTAGCAGTTCGAGCCTCATCAAGACCACCAAGACCAGGTTTGTGAGCAAGACAAAGTCAATAATTTGATCATATTGCACATATTTTTAAATGTAAATTATGTTAATTTAAATTATGAGATTGCATGCTTTAATTTATTATACAAATTTATATTCATATTAAGGTTCTAGTTACTTACCTATTGTTAATTGCACTTCTAGTTGCTTATGTTTGAACAATAACCCTTGTCACCCTAGAATTAATGAAAAATACACTAGTTATAAATTTATATCTAAGCGTTATGCTTAGTCTTACATAGATATCTGGGGCCATTAATTTGCCCTAACATCATTTAAAACATAAAAATTTGGTTTTGGATAGTCACTAGGGGGGAGTGGCTGGCATGTTGAATTAAATTATTTTATGCTCCTAAAAATCCTAAAACTTACTTTATATCTATGCTGATGGTAAGAAAGATTGGTATAGATGTAGCACAACAGTGTGGTTTATGGAAGAGCCGCCCAGACAACAGTGTGGATGTAACAATGAATTGATTTGCCCTGGGCGATGTAACCCAGTAATGATAATAGGTGGATGTAACCGTAATAACAAAACTAGCATATGGTAGATGAAATCATATAACATGTGGATGGAGCCTACACTACTACTATTATTGCATTGTCTTACACTCTTTAGACAAATATTGTTTTGTTAAAAATGCTAAATCTTAGGAACTTTTAATTACTATAAATTTCAACTATGCCATTTCACAAATAAAAGAATATGAGTCTTCTTTGTTAAATCTTGCATCTATATTACTGTATTATGTGTGTTGGTTCATAGAGCACAATTGATTGTTCTTACCCTCGCTCATTAAATTAACTCAGAAACCGTGGATCATGACCACTACACCTACTACACCACCCTAGGACTTGACGAAGAGAAGACGGTGGAGGTTAGGACGTTCTTTAGGATTCTAGTCCTTACTCTAGATAGACAAACTTTGATAGTGACTATGTGCATATTTATCATCCAGACTCTTGGAAAGTAGTATAACATCCTTTTTCCCTAGTCACTTGCCTAGTGCGGTGGAATAACATAGGATTCCAGATTGCAAATTCGGAGTCCGACACATTGATCAACACATCGATGCAAAGCAGTATTGATCAAAGTCAAACTACAAAGATATGATTCTGCTAGATGCGGTCTACTCGTAAAGTATAGGAAAAGTCGATACAAAAAGGTAATAAAAATTGGTGTGTGTGTGTGTTTTGTCAATCGGTATAGGGTATCTGTATCCTAAAACAACCGACTCAATCTAGGATTGTGCTTTAAGTCTCTCTTTTCGTGTCGGTTCAACTTTTCAATAGATAGAGTCCCATCCACCTTCAAATCCTTTTGTTTCCAATCTCCTATCAATGATTTATTTCATTCCATTTACCTTTCCTTAGTCGGTATCTCTGAAGGCTTCTTAGTATGACCGATGCTTGATTCTGATTTCTAGTAAATTCTGATATTTCCTTATAATTATGTCAAATGACAAAAATACTTTTGCCTACCCAAATCTGGCGGCAACACTTTGATTCTTTCATTGCTTTCGTGCAAACCTTGTAATAACAACAGCCGAAAGATGATAACAGATCAGGGTTGTTGCCAAAAATCGCTGAAAATTAGTGAATTTTGGACTTACCGGCCAGCTCGGTAAAAATGCTTTAAATAAACCGATTTGCATGATTTTCTCAAATATAAAAAAGATTAATGACCATACCTTGGCACATATGTGCATACGCCGTGTGGTAATGATCCTAGCCTTGGATAAGGCAGGTCTTCGGCTCGAGTCATTGCATTTTTTTCTTTTTCACTTGAACTTGAAAATTACAAATTTTGATTTGAGAATCTCAGCCAGTATTTTCTGAAATTGGGCCAAATATGTTTTTTCTAGTTCTCCAGTAAAAAAAGAACCGGTAATCCAAACCCTGGAATAGATTACTAGAGGTACAATCGGAGCAGATACGGATGGATATCATCTATCCCATATCCTATTCCATACTTTTTCCTCGGAGTTGGACACAGATAGTGACAGATACCCATTTAACCTTTTCGTATCTGTTCTGTGAGCTTTCGAACGATCGATCAGACAAAAATTATCCATTTCTTTTGCATTCCCACACAGGACATTGAACAGCAGGGATGCAATTAAAGTGAACACGGAGAGACTAATCACCGAGATGTCAAAGGAAGAGCACATTATTCTCCAACTATTTAGATGCAACAATATGTCTATCTATTATCTTATTCCTAAGTGAAGTCACCATAAACTTACTAATATCACTTGACATGTGGATATATACGGATGGATATCACTCATTTTGTATCATATTTCGTATTTTTCTAGGAGTTGGAGTCAAACATGGATTGTATCAAATACTCATTTATCTCTTTCGTATTGTTCTATAAGTCTTCAGTCGGTTGGTCGGATGAAAATTATTCGCTTCGTTTGCACCCTATATATTACGAAAGACGTGAAGAGATCGATATTCTTTAAAATCAGTAGTAGCTCTTTTGTTATTTTTTTTAGAAACCAGGCCGAGTTAGCCAACTTTACTTGTGGCCATATTTGAAAACAGTTACTTTGGCCAAACCCAAACTTGGCCGGCCAGAAAAAAATTGAATTAGTAGCGATGGCCGCGCATACAGAATCAGCCTAACCAGCACAATCCACAATGGACCGAATCATTTAAGCCATGTTAAAGATATGCGATATTCCATTTCCACCCACTTGTGTTCAAACTCTAAAATAGACACGGTGTATTTGTGATCGTTTTGGCTTCAGCTTTTAGCTTCCGGCTTATTTTTCATTATTCATAAATTTTGTCTTTTTCTGAACTTTGGCTTTTTATTGAGTTTTTTTGCCGGTTCTTTTTTCCCGTATTTGTTTGTATTATACGTAATGGGCTAACATATTTTTTCGTTTTTTTAAATTTAATTATGCTAAATAAGCCTCTGTCAGTTACAGTATTTTTTCAGCTAGCTACAGTATTTTTCAGCCATAAGAGCAAGTTTAATAGTACAGATAGCTGCTACCTTCAATACATTTCCATGTCATCAAAAGATAATGATGCAGTCAACTCATACAATAAGCTGGCTATAAGTTGTCTCCACAAGAGCTCTCAATCATTTAATACATACATGAGTATTGATAATTTAATACATGCATGGGTATAGCAATTAGTTCTATGGGTACATGCATGGATAATGCATCTTTTCCTGTGCTATAGCCTGACTCTTGCATGGGAGTCGGCTTGGCTCTCTCTCCTTTTCTCTCCCCTCCACATAGAACTATGCTGACATGAATTCCCTTGTAGCTAGCACAGTCAGTTTTATTAAATTTTCTCTAAGCCACAAAAAAAAAGCCTAAGTGATCACCACCAATTAATCAAAGTATTTACATGTATATATATTCAATAGAAAAATATGTGCCTGTCGTTTTGTGATGCCCTAGAGTCTCAGTAAAAATTTTAATATGTGTAGAGGAAACGCATACACGTAGTAGGTGTGTCTTCCATATACTTCTAAAAAATCACAAGTCATGATTGCGTCGTCCTTGTACTGTAAAGAAAGCATAAGTCATGATGACTTTCTTTCATGTATTAATGAAGAGAAAAGACTTGGTTCAATGTTTTTTTATGTCAGCCAAATTCTTCGTTTGATTCGGTGGTCTGAAACGCCGATGATCCGCATCGGCTCCTCTAGCGAAGCGGATTTGTCCTCACCTTAAGCTTTTAATTTGAGTCGCCATTGCCACCAGAGGCAGCGGGGCTCATTGTCATAGGCATTGGAGTCGACGACAGTAGTGCGGGAGGTGGTGGAAGTGCTAATGAGATCCATTACGCATGCACAGTGACAACATTACTGGCTAAATCTTGTCGCTAGGGTATGTCGGTGTGGAGAAGAAAAGTTCTTACAAGTTGATGGGGGAGAGATCGATTCAACGGCCCAAAAGAATTCAACTGATTTTATAAATAAATTTAGTCAACTACTCCTTCCGATCATAAAAGTATGTAGCTTTGAGTTAATGTAGTTAAATATTATAAACTTGCTAGATTTAATCTAAGTCTAAACATGAATCAAAAACCTTAAACCCTAGATCGAGCATGAACACCTAGCCAAAACATTAGAGCGAAAGCTTTAGTTGACGTACCCGAACTAGAGATGCCATGGGGTTGCTCGGTTGGTGCTGTGAAGCAGAGGTGGCCGGCAGTGTAGAGGTGAAGCCGATGCCGTGGTCGGGGATGAAAAGGTTCCGGCCTTCGTCCACCTGAGCGCCCGTGATAGATCGGATTTTGTTAGGGTGTTTCGTGGCCTAGCTCAACGCGTAACCTAGCCCTGCCGAAAACCCTCGTTTTTATATGGCGCTAGGTGACCGGGACCGAAACCAAATAGGTTGGTAGTGCCCCCGATCAAGGCGCGGGAGCGGAGACGGAGGCCTCCCTGAAATCTCGGAATTCGTCAGCCGAGAGATCAACCCAACATTCTCCCCTTTGATCGTAAGGCTAACATCATAAGCCCATTCTCGATAAAACATCATACCAAGGCAATGTGTTGCATGGCTAATGAAGTGTCATACAACCCCAGTACCTATAATGTACTACCTTATCTCGAAATGGAAATTCATTATACTTGATGAGAGTTGGTTTGCTTTAAGGTCCTTTTATCCAGAATCAAAGGCTTTCCAATAAACCCATGCCGGCAACATGATCACGAAAAATATTGGGTGGTAAGCCTTTAGTAAGCGGATCCGCAAGCATTAACTTAGTACTAATATGCTTGATACTTATGGTTTGATCCTAGATTCTATCTTTCACAACATGATACTTAATGTCAATGTGTTTGGCAGCACCACTTGACTTGTTATTTGCATAAAAGACTGCGGGTTCGTTATCGCAGTATAAGGTGAGTGGTTTAGAGATGATGTCTACCACTCTAAGTCCCGGAATAAAGTTCTTAAGCAATACAACCTGCCCGGTAGCCTCATAACATGCCACAAACTCAGCTTGCATCGTTGAAGATGCCGTAAGGGTTTGTTTGGAGCTTTTCCACAAGATAGCTCCTCCAGCGAGTGTGAAGATATAGCCTGACGTGGATTTCTTAATATCAACACATCCCGCAAAGTCTGAATCTGAATAACCAATAACTTCAAGGTTATTAGAAAACTTATATGTGAGCATGAAATGCTTAGTAGCTTGCATATAACGCAAAGCTTTCTTAACGGCCTTCCAGTGGTCCGGTCCTGGATTTGACTGATATCTGCCAAGCATCCCGATTACAAAAGCTAAATCAGGGCGTGTACATACTTGAGAATACATAATGCTTCCGACAACTGAAGCATAAGGAACCGACTTCATCTGATCAGTTTCATATTGGTTCCTTAAACATTGAAATGTCCCAAACTTATCGCCCTTAACAATAGGAGCAGGCGAACTAGAGCACTTATGCATATTGTATCTCTTCAGTACTCTGTCAATGTATGCCTTCTGAAATAAACCAAATATTCCTTTGGACCTATCTCGGTGAATTTCAATGCCAAGAACATAAGAGGCATCACCGAGATCCTTCATATCAAAAATTAGATGAAAGAAATCTCTTGGTCTCAAACAGTATATCCTTATCTCTACTAGCCAATAAGATATCATCCACATAAAGTACTAAGATGGTGAATTTACTCCCCTTGAACTTAACATATATGCAGTTATCAACTTCATTTTCTTTAAAACCAAAACTCTTTATAATCTTATCGAATTTGAGGTACCACTGCCTCAACGCTTGTTTTAAGCCATAAATGGATTTCTTAAGTCGACATCCCATATGCTCCTTGCCCTCCACGACAAAACCTTCCGGTTGAGCCATGTAAACATTCTCTTGCAAGTCGCCATTAAGAAATGTCGTCTTAACATCCATCTGATGCAGCTCTATATCATAATGAGCTGCAAGTGCCATAACAATCCTGAATGAATCTTTAGTTGAGACAGGAGAAAAGGTGTCATTGTAGTCAATCCCCTCTCTTTGTGAGAAGCCTTTTGCCATAAGCCTTGCTTTGAACCTTTCGATATTTTCCTTAGAGTCATGCTTGGTTTTGTAGACCCATTTACAGCCTACTGTTTTGACTCCGTCAGGAATTTCTACTAAGTCTCATACATCATTAGTGCTCATAGACTTTAGTTCATCCTCCATGGCTTCAAGCCATTTAGAAGAATGTTCACTCATCATGGCCTCCTTATAAGAGGTGGGATCATCTACCTTCCCTATATCATTAATATCCTCATTCATATAGACAACATAATCATTTGGGATGGCAGATCTTCTCTCCCGCTGTGATCTTCTAATAGGTTCTTTAGTTATTTCAGGAGACTGCTGAGGCTCATCATTAGGTGTAACATTAGGAATTTTAGAGACCTCAACAGTGGGTGCAACAACAGTAAAATGGCAACTTACTGTCTTAGGGCCTAATTTCCCAATGTGTGAATTAAATAACTTAGCTTCAGCCTGACAACCCCACACTCGTAAATATTTCATACTCGGTTTCTTCCCAGTCCATAATTCATAAGGTGTTTTGAGTATTGATTTACTGGGAATCCGATTAAGAATATGTGCGGCTGTCTTTAGTGCTTCCATCCACAAGCCAATTGGTAAACTAGAATGGCTAAGCATACTCCGTACCATATCCATAAGTGTACGGTTGCGTCTCTCAGCCACCCCATTCTGCTGAGGTTCACCTGGCATAGAATACTGGGCAACGATGCCATTTTCCTGAAGGAACTTAGAAAAAGGGCAAGGAATTTGCCTATAAGAGGCATGTCTTCCATAATATTCTCCCCCACGATCCGATCTTACCACCTTAATTCTTAGGTTGCGCTGATTTTCAACTTCAGCCTTAAATATCTTAAATTTGTCAAGTGATTCAGATCGGTCTTTAATGGGAAAGATATAACCATAACGGGAGAAATCATCAGTGAATGTGATGAATGTATCAAAACCATCCACTGATGTCGCAAGAAAAGGACCACAAATATCAGTATGAATTAATTTTAAGAGTCCTGTGCTGCGAGTGGCTCCCTTCTTTATTTGCTTAACATATTTTCCTTTAATGCAATCAATGCAGTGGTCTGAGTCAGAGAAATCTAATGGGTGGAGAATTTCTTCTTTAATGAGACGCTCCATTATCCCCCTCGAAATGTGGCCTAAACGACAGTGCCACAGTTTCGAAGAAGCCTCATCATTCTTTTGCGCTTAGCATCACACACATTCAAAGATACATGAGATTCATTAAGGGAAAGCATATAGAGCTTGTCTTGTTTAAAGGCAAGACCAACATCATTTGAATTAAACTTAATAATACATTTATTGTCACCAAAAAATACATTTGAAACCTACATCGTCCAATAAAGAAACCGAAATCAAATTCCTCCTGATGGAAGGAACATAGACTACATTATTAAGACGAAGAATGAAGCCGCTATCTAAGACTAATGAAATATATCCAACTGATTCTACTTCGGCTTCCTTTCCATCCGCGACTCTAAGAATTCGCTCTCCATTTCTTAGTGTTTTCGCGGTAAGGAATCCCTATAAAGAGTTGGTAACGTGCACAATTGCACTTGAGTCAATCCATCACGAATTAAGAGAAAAATCAGCATAAAGAGTTTCATCAATAAACGTTATTGTATCATTACCCCTTTTGGTGAGCCACTTTAGGAAACCAACACAATCCTTCTGGAAATGCCATGGCTGCTTGTAGGAGTGACATTCCCCCCTTTAGATGCTCCAGCGGGAGCAACATGAGGCTTAGGTGCATTGTGCACTTTAGGCCCCGACTTGTCTGAATTAGGGGAGAATGCAGCTTTTTCTTAGATTTGAAGTCTCCTTGAAACTTCCTTTTGTTAGAGCCACCAACTTGAAGAGCAAAATCCTTCTTTTCTGTTCTTATTCTTTCTTCCTCCTGGAAACACATGGTGATCAAATCGCTCATGCTCCATTTTTCTTTCTGAATATTGTAATTAATCTTAAATGCTGTGTACTCAGAAGGAAGAGAAGTCATAATAAAATGGACTAGGAAACCATCAGATATCTCCATGTTCATGCCCTTGAGTTTTTCTACCATATTGGTCATCATCATGATATGCTCTCTTATGCTACCGGACCCATCATACTTAGTGGTGAAGAGACTCTGAATCAAAGTACTAGCATAAACTTTAGTGGAGCCTTTAAATTTCTCCTCGATTGAAGCCAAGTACTCCTTAGCATTTTCGGAATCGGGGATTACTCCCCTAATCCCGACTGAAATAGAGGTCTTCATAATCATTAGTGATAAAGCGGTTAGACCGCTCCCATTTTTCAGCATTAGCCTCGTAAATTTTCTTTTTCTCATCATAATTCTCCTCACCTTTGGTGGGGGGAACAGGAACGGCTACCCTTAAGGCATAATCGAGGTTCAAAACTCTAAGGACAACATGAATTCTTTCTTTCCATGTAGGAAAATTGCTCCCCGTGAGCTGCTTAATGTTATCAATTGTGGCGGCAGCGTTTGATGTATTAATTGCTGAATATCAAAATACAGGGCAAAAATTAGAAATATCATAAAGATATATATATTGCATGCAATTAACCCTACGTTGGTCTGATTAATAACATGCAAAACTACAGTTCTAATTCATATCACCGTTGGGCAGAAAATGAAAAAGAACTTAATAATTTTATATGACGACACATGACTACAAACAACGTTGGTCAGAATGTAATCATATGCATACATAATGCCAAAAATAATCATAAAATCTCTAATTAAAATATCTCGTTGGTTCAATTTTAATCAGAGATTAGACACAATAATATGGTAATTATACATCATAATTTGGGCCACTGAAAATGATTAAAAAACAGTGCATAAAGAACTAAAGCAAAAGGAAATGCACTGAAAAAGAAAGAAAAAAATAGTACTGTTGCAGTCGGCCCCAAAAAATTCGGCCCTCAAAATTACGCACGGGTGAAAAAACCCGCACAGCCCAAAAATGCCCCGACGCGGCCCACTATTCACGCTCGTGCGGCTGCCCAAAAACCATGCGCACAGGCGGCCCAACAATTCTCGCACGCGCCCTCGGCCCAAAATTTCCCGCATGGGCGCGCATCCCACTTCACGCGCGCGGCCGCATGGCCCGAAAACGCACACGGTCCATTCATCACGCGCGCGTACAGGCTGAAGATTTCTCGCACATAGCCCAACTCATGCGCGCGGCCCAGGCAGCAACACGCACGCGCGCGTGCCGTTTGATCTCATGGGACGGCTCACGCACGTGGTTGGCCCAGCTGCACTCCAGCCCACTAAAAGAATATCGTCCGATGCAATCGGACGGCCGAGCGCGCGCTGCGGGCGGGACAAAACCCCGCAACCCTAACCCTAGAACCATTCGGCCCGTCCCCTTGCGAAAGACCCGGAGCGGCAGCAGTGCGCTCGCGAGAGGCGACAACACGGCGTCCGGCGGCGGCACTCGCGCGGGGAGAAGCAGCGGCGGTGGCGGCGCCCGCGTGGAGCGAAGCGCGGCGACGGTAACGCGGTCACGGAGCGGCGGGGCCTGCGGTGACCCCAAGCGGAGTGACGGCACGACGACAGCTGCGCGGTTCTCACCCGGAGAGCGGCACCGGTGGCGGCGTAAGGCGGCATCGGCGGCAGCGTGAGGAGATCCAAACCGTAAGTCTTTTCCGCCCCGATCTTAATTTTTGTCCGGTTGATTTGGGGATTTAGGGTTCGGGAGGGTTGGATTTTGGGGAACTTTATTAGGGTATTCATTAGGGTTTTGCGAAATTTTGTTAATCCCCTCCTTCTAATTGCTAAAACGACTGATTAAACTTAGATCCAAGCACCCAAACGTAAATCCGAGTTTGGTTAGGGTTCAATTAGGGTTCATGGTGATCCTATGGGAAGCTCTGATACCAAATGCTAGATTTAATCTAAGTCTAAACATGAATCAAAAACCTTAAACACTAGATCAAGCGTGAACACCTAGCCAAAACATTAGAGCGGAAGCTTTAGTTGACGTACCCGAACTAGATGATGCCATGGGGTTGCTCGGTTGGTGCTGTGAAGTAGAGGTGGCCAGCGGTGTAGAGGTGAAGCTGATGCCGTGGTCGGGGATGAAAAGGTTCCGGCCTTCGTCCACCTGAGCGTCCGTGATAGATCGGATCTTGTTAGGGTTTTTCGTGGCCTAACTCAACGCGTAACCTAGCCTTGCCGAAAACCCTCGTTTTTATATGGCGCTAAGTGACCAGGACCGAAACCAAGTAGGTTGGTAGCACCCCGATCAAGGCGCGCGAGTGGAGACGGAGGCCTCCCTGAAATCTCGGAATTCGTTAGCCGAGAGATCAACCCAACAAAACTTTGGTTGCCAATATCTTTCTAAATATCTAGATTGAACATATGAAATTGATACGCGTAAATTTACCTAGAAAAATAATTTCATAGTATTATTATTTTATTAGGTTTTATAATATATGTACAGTTTCACAAAAACAAGGGAAAAGCGCTGAGGAGACATTTCGCTTATTTTTCGTTGAGTTTTGACACTGGACTAATTCGCTGCCTCCAGCGCCAACAAGAGGGGGGAAAGCTGCGCCATGTGCAGCGCTCGCGCGCGCGGGGGGCACGTCCCTTCTCGTGACGGCAACGGCGACGGCGACACGTTTTGCGGCCCTGGCCGAGCTTGCTTGTGTTTGTAGCTTTCGTGGGTTCGCTTTCCGCATCGTCGACAAAACGGATGCGTCCGATGGCTGCGCGTCGTTGGAACTTTGTTGTTGCTGTTGGTGGGTGGTTGGCGGCACGGGACGCCGGCTCGTTTGGCTCGAGAGACACGTGGGCAGCTCAAAGTGTGTGGGGAAAATGTTCCTGGTGGAAGTTGAGCTCTCGTTGCCACAACTCACAACTAGCCTTGTTTTTCTATATTATAATATAATAACTTTGTTACGTCCAATGTACCGTGAATGTGCCCAGCGACGGAGCTAGATTCCTCGGGGCCAAGTAGGGTCCATTCCTTTTGCTGAAATTTCATGAAGTACTGATTTTACCACTTAAATGCATATTATACTTTGAGTGTTGGCTTTCTCTTGCCATGATCTCATCTATGTTTTGGATATGTTCTTTCATGTGCAACTTATTATTTTAATAAATAGTAATTATTAAAAAATTAAAAATAAAAGCTAAAAGGATCGGACCCTTTGTTGTATTGCTCCTTTCTCCATGTTGTTTCAAGCTTTGTTACTGAATGTACCATACTTTTTATTTAGCCTTTCAATTCCTTGGTAACTACATCATGTCTTCTTTTTTTTAGAACACGAAAGAGGTGGGTTTGCACGTATTTCATTAAGAAGAGAGAAAGTATAAATGGGCCAATGAGCTGCAAACGCCCACCCAAGCTACCAAGCGATTACAAGGGAAACTACAATAAACGAAAGATGACCTAAACGACCAACGAATGAAAATAATCAACATGTTAAATGATAAAAAGGCGACAAATGATGAGCTCCGGCCATTAGACAAAAGAAATACTAGGAACCTTGTTGAATCGATTGGATAGCTCAATGCGTTCGATCTATTGTAATAGATAGCCGAGATTATTGGCCTTCTCCTGATCACTATCCACCTTTCAATTTGTATCGACTTATCTATCCCCTGAGCCATCCTCTTGCACTTATTTTCCTTTCAGCAAACTCCCTCTCTCTGCTTGCACTCTACCTCCCAACTCTCTTTTCATCCCAAACTCCAATCTACTCATGAGCCGCACCACGAGGTCATAGGGTTGGCTGGCATGGGCAGAAGGGAGTGATTGTGGCAAGGGTGGCTATTGGCAGGCGGGCGGCATGACGACGACGGGAACAGCCGAGGCAAAGCAATGGCAAGCGGATTGCGACGTTTAGGAGCAACGGTGGTTGCAAGCATGGCCGGGATGGCTTGTAGCGGCGCGGGGCTGTGACACAACACGCGAATAGCACAACATGATAACAGAAGTTGGGATGCTCTCCTGTAGGACCAGATTGATGAGTGCCGCCACAAATCCCAAGCCTACTTCAGATAACACCGTTGTTTTCTAACCCCAATCTATTGCATATCTTTGAAGCTTTGGATTTTTTAATTTGTGAAAATTTTCCACTGTCTCTTGTAATTTTATTCTATTTTTTTATTTTGCACTGAAATGCCATATCCTTTGTCTTTCCTCTTGATGCTCATAAAAATATGTTGAAACTTTTATGTTTCTGAACATAAAACCTCATGAAACTCACATGAACTTGTATTTTAGAACATGAAATCTCATGAAGCTTGCAATTTGAAACATGAAACCACCTGAAACTTTATGTTTTCGAACATAGAGCCTCATAAAACTCACAAGAAACTTGCATTCTGGAACATTTAATCTTATGGAACTTGTAATTTAGAATGTGAAACCACCTAAAGCCACTAAAACAAATATGGGCTTCAATGACAATCAGAAATCATCACGGAAGATCACTTTTTTGTCATAAAAAATATTTTATGACAAAAATGAGGCATTATGGCCATCGTCACAGAAAGTGTGTCATAGATTGTATCTAGTGACGTGATAAGGCATTTTTGTTATAAACTCAATA
Source organism: Dendrocalamus latiflorus (assembly GCA_017311315.1). Lineage (NCBI taxonomy): Eukaryota > Viridiplantae > Streptophyta > Magnoliopsida > Poales > Poaceae > Dendrocalamus > Dendrocalamus latiflorus. The sequence goes on along the minus strand of CM029639.1, from coordinate 28,757,500 downwards.
ATGAAAATATTATTGTCATGAAATGTACGAATTAGTGATATTTATAATCGTTATGCATATTTTGGTAAACGTCATGTAAATGTGCCATTTCGTCATAGATTTCTAGGCCTATCCTATGGGGTACACTCCGGGAAGATATCTTTTATGATGTTTTCTCGTTATAACATCCATAAAATTCATCCAGCTTTCCAGAGGTCACCTATCCCAGCTCTTCTCTCGCTTGAGCTTGCTTAACTTCAAAGTTCTTTCAAGGTATGATGCAATGATGCCTTTTTCTTTCATTTAATTAAACAATTCACCTTTAACCTCTTGCACACTTTGCTTCTCTAAGCTAATTTTCAAACCAAGCCTCATCTTCACCTCATACAAAAATGGAAAATGACCAAAATTACTTAAACATCAATTCCCAGCTGTTTATTTACCATTTAGTACATCATTTCCTTTTCTTTGGCAGTTTTGAAATTTAATGGCCTAAAACCATTGTTCCTAAATCGTTTGATTGCTCGCCGGTTTCCCATCAAACAAGCCTTCAAATTGGGTTTCCATAACTACATTGCTTCCCTTCCACACTTTTACAAAACTTTCTAGAGTTTCCAAACACTATCTTCCTGAGCGTTTGGTTCAGTCAATCAATGGGAATCGAGATTTTTCTGAAACTAGTTTCCTCTCCTTGTCATCGATTTGTCATCTCTTCCAATTACACCATCACTAGCACATCCTCTACATATTTCATGCTTCGAATTGACCAATGCATCGCTGTAGAACTCCGGCACCGATGCCACCCCATTGTCCATCGCCATGCACCTTCATCCCATTTCTCTGGCCATCCTTCAGCCATGCTAGCTCCCTTGTTTCCTCCGCGTTCCTTGCCCATGCCCATGCCTTTAAGCAATGGGAGTCAAGGGCGTGCATGTGCTCCCTTGTTTCCTCTATGTTTCCTGTCCATGCCCATATCTCTAAGCAATAACAATTCGTCATAGAAACGTAAAACGATATATGACAAAAAATAAATGCATCACAAAAAAATAATTTGTCACAAATACACCTTTGCGCGTAGCCACCCTTCTGACCTATGTAACTGTATTTTGTGATGAAATTTTTTGAATAGTCACAAAGTTTTAGGACGAAATGCCTCTACTTTTAACGGTGACAAATTTAATACATTCGCCACAGAAAGTTACTTATTAATGACCTTTATTTCAGTTGTCAAAGGAGTATTCTTCACTGAAGCTCATATTTGTTGTAGCGAACTTTGCATATTGGAACATAGAATCTCAAAAACTCATATAAAACTTGCATTTTGAAATACGAAACCTTATGAAACTTGTATTTTGGAAAGCAACGAGTAGCCACATGGTGGGCTCGCTCGACGTCCACAGAAGTGTGAGGTTGTGGGCTCGCCTGAGCGCAACAGTTAGCAGTGGTGGGCCATACAGTGGACACGGGTAGGGATAGCAATAGAGTGGGAGATCACAGTGGAAGCCCCCACGGCCCCACTCCAACCCTCGCTAGCATGGCCCCGCCCGACCCCGTTAGGCCTACTGGGGGGAGACGGGGGCCCCTATCCCAGTCCCCGCGGGGTCCCGAACTCCACTGGATCACCGTGGGGATTAAAAATAAATTAAATACTTTTTTGAAAAATAATCATATGATTTTATTTATTTACTATAATTATTTAAGCATACTTTTTTGAAAATATAACTTCAAAACATATATTCTAACATATAGATTTAAGTTTTAGTCCAAATATATAAGAAAAAGAAATACAATTTCCTATATAAAATAATAATCTATTATCAAAATAATATTTTTATTTTTACGGGTCCCCGTGGGGCCCCACAGGGGGAGGGCGACTCCCGCCCCTGCCCCTCTAGTGTACGGGTGGAGGCGTCCCTATTCCCCCATGAATGAGATCACCCCCGCCTCACCCCCATGGGGTTATTCCCCGCGGTGCCCTGCCTCCACAAGGGGAATTACCACCCCTAGCCACAGGAGAGTGCAGTGATGGGAGTCGAGTGGCCAAAGGTGAGCACGCAGCTTGTAGCATACTCGAAATTCACTATCTGCGCATCTCTGGTGTGCTCTAGTGAAGATGCTTCTTTGAAGCTACAAGAAAATATTAAGTTTGTGACTTTTGTGTTTGAAATCTGCTAAACCTTGTAGTTTCAATCTGGAACTCGCATAAAATGTGTGAAATTTGCTTGGATTTTTTGTCAACTCTTTGAAACTTTAAAGTTTATTTTTGAATCATATTTTGAAACTTTGAGGCTTATTTTTAAAACTTTTTTTTTGTGTGTATACTCTCTTGGATGTGTTTCACATGCACACAGCACACAAGAAACAAAGTAAGAAGAACACACACGATAAACGTGTACTGTATCCCAGAGCTAAGTACTCGACCAATGCCGTTAGGGCACCTCAAATGTAGCATACCGATTGCCTATCCGTTAGCCCACTGGCCACCGTTCTTGTGTTCTTGATCCTACGACACGTCTTCATGCACTTAACTTTGCATCCCACCTGCTATAAGCACAAATTTTTTGTACTCTCTTCGATCATAAAAGCGTGACGATTTTGGCTTTTTAAAGTTAACAAGATACACATTTGAAAAGTGCAATAATATAAAAGTATTTCTCATGACAAATTCACTTTTACCATTTTTATATATCCAAATCATATATTTTTAAACAATATCTTTAGTGAAAATAATAGAGTTTGACTGCATACATTATAAGACGTCGCTCGTTTGGGACCGGAGGGAGTAATTTTGTCGCGGTTCCAGTGGCTGCCGTAAAATGTGTGGAAAGCATACTCTTAAGAAAAAGAAAAGTGTGGCAGAAGTTGGTTATAATTACCAGGAACAGGCCCGTAGACCATAGCATTTATTTCGAGGCTAACAAAGAGTCACTAATAGGTAAATATATCGAATTGCTGTCAACATGTAACTTATAATTCAGCTCTCTGGAGCATGGCAGGGACTAAATTACCCAAAACAGTTATTTATCTAGTGTTCGACTGAATATTTTAATGCCTAACAAACTATTAAAATTTTTCCATAAAAACACAAACTATTATATTAGCAGAAGTATAAAGGACAATAATAACACATGCAACTAATGATGATGACTAATAAGGATGATGGGAGTATATAAATACGTTAATACTTCAAATATGTGAACGGCCAATACGATCAAGGATCATTTCTACGAGTGTCACACTCGATCCTTGTATGATGGGAGTGGGACGGTACGTAGTATCACAACAGAGCCTCTACACGAGGACGCATGGACATGAGTATGTTTTTGGAGGATTATATGGTGTAATTAGAGAGAGTGAATGATTATCTCCGTTTTTTAAAATCTTTATGTAGTCAACGAAGAATTCGACCACTCGACCGAATACTTCATGTTCAGCTTTGATCATAGTCGTACGTTTTGCTTAAACAGCAAGTACCAGATTTCACGAACCAGATTGATGTTCTTTATTGCTGGATTTCTGTGGATTTATAAAGCACCCTCCCGGCACCCCTAAAAGTCTTCTCAACGAAAGCCCTAAAACAAGTCTCTCTCAAAACTTGCATCAAACTCCCTAAAACCACACGTTAATCCATAGCCTCTTCCTGTTTTATAGGTTAATGCTATAAACCATGTCGCACCTCTCGTATTTTCATCACGCCTCATCAATTTCCGTGTCAAAGCCTCTAGAACTGCACCGCCCGTAGCTTCTCCACACATCACCACATTTGATCTCTACATGCTCCAGCGTTAGCTTGACCACCTTGCGTGACATCTTCAATCGTCTGGACCTGAGATCTCCCCATCCTAGTTCCAGTCCTCCTCGTCACCGATCATGATCGTCTCTACGCCCATGACCAAAGAAATGTTTTTCCTGGTATAAATTCTTCACCACTTGACCATCATTAGTACACACAAGTATAATCACAACCTCAACCAACCATAAATCTCATCGCTATCCTGAAGACAGTCTTAGATCACTCAATACGACCGCTAGCTCAACGAATACTCGAAAACAACAAGTACTTGGGAATTATCATCGCTCCGCTCAAAACACTCAAGAATAAAAAACATTGCTACCGACCAGAATCATCGAATACCTACTAACGAGTACCGATCGCTACGACTAAAACACCCTATCATCATCAACTAATCACCGCACCATTGATCACCGAGTACTAAGTGTCAATAACAACCGATACGACCATATCAGTCAACCACTGACCCAACTATTCGAAGATCACAATAATTAAAGCACCCATACTGACCATGAAGTCTACGAGTACCGACCATGAAGCCTATAACAATCTATCACAAAAACCTTCGACTACTGATCGCAAGGTCTACGATAACCGATCAAGAAGTGTAAGACAACGACAGCAGAACACGAAGTCTACGACTGTGACGACAAGACTACAAAGTCTACGAGTATCGAGTATCGACCAGTAAAGCCTACGACTATCGAGTATCAACCAGAACTGTAGCTACGACCATGGAAAAGTACTGCAGGTACGACCATCGACCGGTTACTGTAGCTTATGTCCTTAAGACCTCCGCCCGATTCACTATAGCTAAGATCGGTTCACTGTCGCTTACGACCGGTTAAATATTGCTTACGACCAGTTCACTGTTAGAGGTCAAAATCTATGATTACCTGCTGTGGTCGAAGCCGTGATCGAAATACCGTGATCAAGTCCGACATGGTCGAAGTCTGCTGTGATCGAAGTCGGACGTTCGGACCTACCGATCGGACCATCCATCACAAGGTTGATCGGACTATCGTTTGAACCTCTGATGCCACTCGGTCACCGTTCGATACTTCAATGGCACTCGAATGTCATGCGATACAACAATGGCACTCGAACAATGTCCGATATTCCCATAGCACACAAACATTGTTCGATACCACTTGGACCCAATAGAAACCACTCGGAGCCAATCAAAATCACTCGGACAGGACCAAAACCACTCGGAGAAGACCAAAATCACTCGGACTCGAAATCTTCTACTGCAATCGACCTAAACTTTCATAAACACAAATTCTAAAGCAATCCAAATATCAATTACTCATCATCATCCAAATATAAATTACTCATTATCATTAAATTTATAACTATCCACACAGTCTAACAGTTTTGTTGGGCAAAACTACTGCATATAGTCCACAGGAGAATGCGCCACAGCGATCACACCGTTCAACATGGAATAGGCAGCAAACTAGAGGAGAAAGGTAAGAGAAGGAACAACGTATCTAACCAGCTGAGTCGTTGGCACCTTGGAAGTCGAGTCCAATAAGATGTACCCAAGCAGCAATATGTGTGGATGCATGTTACAGTGTTGGGTGAACACTAGTTAGGGCAGAGTAGTTTACCCAGTTTTGTACTAAATTTGGTAACATGGTGGAGAATCAGGCGAAAGTATGAATGCATGCTAAGGTCTTATTGGAATTATTAAAAGATTTAGATCACTTTTGAGTACATATTTAGTACTAGTTTCTAATTAATCTGCGAGGCGCATCTCTCCTTACACCAGGAGAAATTAAAAGGGTGGCACCAATCGTACGTCGAAACTTAGGTGCGAACGGGACGCTTCAGCGGCGGCACGTCAATTACAAACAAGGAAGTGGATGTGATCAAAGGGGAAGTCCACTGTACACTTATATTTTAACTATATTTTAAGAGAAATGTTAAGGAACACTAGAGTATTTTTAGATTAGAAATATCTAGATTTTAAGACGTTGGATCTTAATTTATCCAACAGATTTCTCATATCTCTTCTCCTCTAAAAATACAAATCTAGAGCGTTGGATCACATATATATTTTAAGAATATTTACATGAAATATAGCTGATGAGAACAATTTTCTAGTGTAGAAACATGACTTGGATTGGCGTACGGTGTTTTCTTCTTTTATTCTCTCACAGCCCAACAATTATTGGATTGTTGCTTCAGCAACCTAAATTTCAAATATCAGACTTTTGCAGTTAGCTAGTACTAGGGCTATAAAAAAACTCGAACATGATAAGTCATTTGAATTCGGCTGGACAATAGCTCGATTCGAGTTCAGCTCGAACTTAAAAATGAGCCAAGCTTGAGCCTACACTTAAGCTCGAACACAAATTCAAGTTGAGCTCGAGTAGCTCAGTACAAGTCTCGTCAGCACTTGTATACACAGGCAGGAGTAGCAACCAGCAAAGGTTTCCTCTATTTCCTTGCCTTGGAAACCCAAACAAATGGATATAGGGTTACAACTATTTCCACCACCTACCAGGCTACCATATACTGGTTCTTAAAATAAATAAATAAGACGATTTCTCTGTTACCTTTTAAAAATGGTTTATCGAGACAGCTTTTTCAAAGTAGCAATAAAAAATCATTCTATTTATTTATTAAAAAATCAGAAATCATAAACTGAAAAAAAAACTTTTCATATTCCCCATTACCTTTGCTCCCTCACCGAAGAAGAGGGAGAGATGGTGAGGCAAATCACATTTGGCAGGGCCCGTGAAGATTCTCTTTTTCCAGTTGGTTTGGATTTATATTTTGTGGTTTTGAAGTTTGGATTATGTTGTCTGGAAAGTGTTCCTATCCAATTTTCTTGGCCGACTTGTTTCAGATTTGATGAACTTGATGCATGAATTTTGTGGTTTGTCATCGCCTCTCTGCTCATGTGTTTCGATCTTGTCCAAGCCGAGTTCCAACTCAGTGTTGCTCAAAACATAACTTTGGGCTCGCTTCAGCTCGGTGTCGATCTTGTTTTTAATTAGCTCAAGCCTAGGTGAGCGAGCCCGGCTTGTTTGCAGCATAGCTAGCAAACATATGTCTCTCTGCTCAATATTTTGGTAAGTTTCTTTACAGTTTTTGGTTTTTCTTAAACAAACAAATAGAATAATTTTATTATCATCATTTTAAAATAGCTTATCAAAACAACCTTTTCGAAACGACTTATCAACTTATCAGCATTCGATTCATTCACACAAGTGCTCATAATAAAGATAAAAAATCATGACCTTGTTTATTTCGGCTTGAGTTTTCTGGCTTCTGGCTTATTTTTCACTATTTCTAAATTTTATCTTTTTCTGATTTTTTGGTTTTTTGAGCTTTTTTATGGTTCTTTTTTCGTATTCGTTTGTATTATTCGTGATTGGCTAACATGTTTGTCTATTTTTAATTTTTTTAAATTTAATTACGCTAAATAAGCTACCATCAACTATAATATAATTTCAGCTAGCTATAATATAATTTTAGCTATAAATTATTTTTTTCAGTTGAAATAAACAGGCTGCATAAGCGTAACCCATAAGTTATAAACTACCGCCGAAAAAAACCATCTTTTTATATGGAATATCGATATTTTCAGCAGCACTTAAACCGATGTGGCCTCAAAAGAATCTATCGAAACGCATCAAGTCGGTCCATGTTATAATGGATTCCACCAACTTGGACAGTTCTACTTTAAATGAAGGACAGATGCTAGCCAACTAGCCATCAGGGACAAACCTTTGTCAGATGCTGCATTGTGGGGTAGGAATTACTTTGTGAAGTTCCGCTGAGATCGTATGAATCATGCAGGTCGTTCCAAACGTTTTTTTTTCTGTTGGTTTCATCTTTTAAAAGTCGGAAGAGCTTTTTAACGTATTTTTTTTAGAGATATAATGGTTTTGTTTTATTTTTTTTATTTGTCTTTAATTGAATATCTTAGCAAAAACTAACAGCTACTATAATACATATTTCAGTCATAAACTAACAGCCAAAGTCAAAAGTCATTAACAAAAACTATTTTGAACATGGCCCTACAATGAGATTTAATTTTAGAAAAATGGAAAAAAAATGTTGAACTCTTGCAAAACATAAGATATAATACTAGTTTCAGCCCATTCCTAGAAGTTCAATATAATGGATCACAAGATCATGATGCTCGAATTAAGATTTGAATCAACAGTTAATTAACAAATGCATATACATTTCTTGTTTTTTCTAGCTTTTTCTTGGTGCCAATATAATTCTTTGTAGAGAAGTGTTAAGGAGCATTTGAGTGCTTTTTGAGGTTGGGAGCACTTAAATTTTGGGGCATTAGATCTCTATCCAACGGATCCCCATATTTCTTCCTCTCTAAAAAACGAATATGAGGCGTTGGATGGAGATCTAATGTCCAAAAAAATCTGAATGTTTCTAACTCCAAAAAACACTCGAGTATTCTTTAGACTCCTCCTTCTTTGTTATACAATTTATGATGATAGATCTGATATAAAAGAAAGTAGTGCTATATCTGCAGGATGTGAACATCTCACGCGGTAGAAAAAAATAGGTGGAAAGTTTTCCCCAGTAAATATCTATCTCCTAATTATATTATTAAAAGAAATACAAAAGAAGCCACAACGTTCTTGCAAAGGCTAGAAATTATCACGTTAATCGATAAAAGAAGACAAGATACATGCCGTTAAATGTGGTAGATCCAGATTACAACCGCCGAGATTAATCAGATATTAATATAAGAAGTGTTACAATTGTCTAAGAAGTACAATTGTATTATCAATCACTCACAGTAGAGTTGTCTAACAAATACACCTTCTACCAATCTGACTGAGAAAAGCTTCAACATAGATATGCCTTCTACCAATCTGAGCAAGAAAAGCTTTTGCTTCACAAGCATCTTGTTAATCAAATCCTTGGTCATATATATTCGTTTCAACTTTAGTCATAACGTAGCAGCAGTAGTCTCTTTGTAACCTTCTAGAGAATATTGTTAGATAGATGAAGATGAATCTGAGAGAGAGCCTTACAATCTTTTCTTTGCTTCTTCTCAGCAGACACTGCAGTGGGCACCTTGCCGATTTCTAAAAACGTATTATCCAAATCATGCTATGATAAAAATAGCTCGTATCTTGATCTACCACAGGGAACATCTTGTGTTTCAGTCAAGTAGCAAAAAATCATACTTCATTGCTGTCATATTGAGAGTGCTCTAGATTGATTTGGGCGAAGAACGTGGCTCTGATACCACTTGTTATCAAATCAACAAGACAAAGCACAAAACCAATGGACAACAATCAAGAACATGAGACAGAGATTTAACATGAAAAACCCTTTTGGTTGAAAACACGGACACACAATCGGTGTAATCATTATATGAGAAGAAGTTATAGAACACTCTTGGCGTATGTGTAATTCTATAGCTCTATCAGACAGCTTACAAAAAATATAAATAGCCTTGGAACAAGAGTATCAGACAAGGTAAGGAATAAAGTTCTAGTCTGCAATGAAATAGATATCTACTTAAAAGTTAGAACAGTAACTTTCTCAGAGATGAGAACATCACCCCGCTTGGAGAGTCTCAGAAGATAACGGTGAAGAGTTGTAGTCGAAAAATGCCTTAAATAGCCACGTCGGTGCACACACTTTAGAGCACCACGTCTGATACAGATCAGTGTAGAGTCTGTCACGGACATGAAGTTGATCTCAATTATAACCTTCGATCAGTTCGCATTGCTTCCTAATTGAACCCTTCGTATGATCATAAAGACCAGCAGTGATTGGATCCGACTAAATTCAGATCACAAAATATAACACCAAATATATCTATTTGATCTAAAAAAACAGGTATATCTAGTTTGCAATCCCTGACAAAGAAATGAAAAGTACCTTTTTCTCCTGTTGTTTCTAGTTTTGGTCCCCCAGTTTCGACGGCTGGGCTTTTCCGAACCACTTCCTTGTGATGTTATCCACCTTTTGTTTTTTTGATAAGTGATGTTATCCACCTACTAGGCAGTTCTACTTTAAATGAAGGACAGATGCTAGACAACTAGCTAGCCATCAGAGGCGAATCTTTGTCAGATGCTGCATTGTGGGGTAGGAATTATTTTGTGAAGTTCTGCTGAGATCGCATGAAACATATAGAATGGGATTTAATTTCAGAAAAATGGGAAACAAATGTTGAACTCTTGCAAAACCTGAGATGTAGTGCTAGTTTCAGCCCATTCCTCGAACTTCAATGTAATGGATCACAAGATCATGATGCTCGAATTAAGTGGTCTCTTCTTTCAGCTGCTAGAAGTTGTTTTTCGACTTTTCTACAATAATTAGCTTTTAAACAAGGTGTTTTTTAAGACAAGCTCTACAAGTTTATTGTAGTATACGCTGTAGCGATTTTATTTATATCGGCCAAAACCACATGCGGATTTCTGTTACTCATACTCTCTCTCACGAACAGCGCAAAGACTATAAGCCGTAACCAAACCCCATAGTTGAAACAAAAAAGAACATGCCCAAGATTTGAACCAACAGTTAATTAACAAATGTATTTAAATTTCTTGTTTTCTCTAGCTTTTTTCGGGTGCCAATATAATTCTTTGTTACACAATTTATGATGATAGATCTGATATAAAAGAAAGTAGTGCTATATCTGCAAGATGTGAACATAAAGGTAAAAGACGCTACATCGTAACATTCTTGCAAGGTCAAGAAATTACCACGTTAATTGCTAAAAGAAGAAAGATATACATCGTTAATTATAGTAGATTCAGATTATAACCGACTGTTACAATTGTCTAAGTACAACTGTATTGTCAATAACTCACATTGGAGTTGTATAATCTAGGCGTTTTGAACTCCTGAGTTCAAACCTAGATACAATAATTGAAATTAAACTTTTATTTTATGATGTTTTGCTATTAATTCCAAAATCACCCTTATATGATAGCAGATGTCATATTTAACTTTACCTCAATCCCTTCTGAGATCTCTCAAATACAACTATCTCTACCTTCTGATTAAGCCGTAATTAAGGGCTAGCTAGCCACAGATGAATGACCTGTAAGAAATCAGATCAAGATGGAATTTTTAACATAATTTTTACAGCAGGCCGAGAAATACAAAAGTAATCGTTTGCACACCATATTTTGTGTTTTATTTTGAAATAACGATATTTTGTAATTTTGTTTCTCTGCAATCCATGCATGCACATCATGCCTTCCTAAAATACAAATTAAAGAGAGGGCTGAGCTCACCAATGTTCTGCCATTGAGGGTTCATCCACGTTCGAACCCTAGGTTTAGTGTGCATTATCATCAAACTAAAATAGGTGCACACGCATATGCGTTGAGTGGAACAGCATATCTCATGCTTAGGAGGCCCTGTAACCTCCGATCAACGGTTATCCGTAGACATGTAATAGGCACACACACGTGTATATATGAGTGATGTGTGTGAGGTGTGCGTTGAGCGTGCGTCTATGCTATACCCTTCAAAATATACAAATTAAAGAGGGAATACATCACAAATTAAAGAGCGAATACATCCGCTGTACATGTACCAAACAACAAATTAAGGAGAGAATACATCCGCTGTACATATACCTAATAAAATCCATCACTATTCAGTATTCACTACAAAGGCAGCTACGGCGAAATCCCAAGGTCATCAATTAACCTGTACGTACGCTACTCCAATTAACCCCCTGCGAGATCGTACTTACGTACGTATGTGTACACATAAATAGAGCAGATGGAGATCAGGCGACATTTATGTACGTACGTGAGCTCGTTGCTGGATCGATCATGCGTCACGCACCTGGAAGACGTTGCGCGTCTTGACGACGACGTCGTACATGTGGACGAGCTTGAGCTTGGAGAAGTCGCGCGGGACGGAGATGAGGTGCACCGTGGAGCGCTGGTGGAACTGCAGCAGGCACGGGTCGTTCAGGTACCTCTCCCACCCCAGCTCCCGCAGCCGCCTCTCCAGCACGTCGTACGTCGTCACCACCTCGCCGCTGGGGACGTGAACGAGCACCTTGCGGCGCCCGCCGCCCCCGCCGCCGTCCGAGGACCCGGCTCCGCGAGGGTTCTCGATGCGGCGGACGATGCCGTCCTTGAACACCCACACGCCCGACATATATAGGTATCTTACGCCTGAATTGTTGGCATGAAAATAATGGGTGAGGCAACCAAGGGTTGCATATTAGTAGTAGTGCCACTGCAGGGATGGGGGACCTAAAAAGGAAATACTGCTTCCTTGCCTCTTTGATTCGCTAAGGGGCAGGGTGGGACCTCCCAATCAACAGCGGTACCAGGAAGTGAAGTATGCTCCTCTGCACTTTACGCCCGTGGAGTAGTGTCGGTTAACTAGTGGCGGACATTGTGCACGCGTCAATTCATGGTGGAAAGGGGTATTCTTTACCAGTTGTCTATGCTAGGCACAAAAAGTAGTCAACATTCTAGTACTTTTCGTGCCTGCGGTACTCGAATTTTGGTGGTGCTCATTCAGATTTAAAAATTCAAATTTATGACTTATTTTATGTAAGGATTAAAACATAATGTAGTTGTTAGTAGCTTATTTAGTGTAATTAAAATTTTAAAAATTAAAAAAAGAAAAAATATATCATCACAGACAATAAAAAAGAATAAAAGCAAAAAGAAAAAGCAAAAAAGCCCAAAAAAATCATATCATCAGAAAAAGACAAAACTAAGAAGCTAGAAACCAAAAGCCAGAAGCAGAAACTCTAATGAGCAGGGCTCGTGTCGTCCGATTCCAATATGAGGATGTGTTATGAACCGAAGGACCACGTCAGAAGGTTAGGATTTTATTGCGATTAATTGTTATTATTTTGTAGGTGTGAAAATTTAAAATTTGTAGATTTTTTGGACAGCTTGCAGAGATGGTAGTCTGACCGGCCAGTTTGTGTGCTTTGGTCGAAATGGATGATTTTTAAAAAATTGAGTTATGAGATGATTTGGTTTGATCTAGACCTATGCATATATATGGCATAATGCATGTTTCAGTTAACGTAGGTCAAGTTGTGAAGAATTTATGTCCAAAAATAATTTCTTGATCTTTAAATGTGCAGAGGCACTTGGAGGAGCCGAGGCACCATGGTTAACAGTGAGTATTAGGGCTACGCTCATGGAGGAGCTGAGGCCCAGAACAATCAATAATGATAGGTGAGATGGCTAAGCCCAAGCATGGCACAAGGAAGGCGAGAAATATTGAAGGAATTAAAATTGAAGCGACGGGTCGCACCATGTAGGTTGGTCGGTTCAAGTGAAGCATTGTCCAGGAGAGACTTGGTGACGTGTGGCAAGCTAGTGGTGCATCTACATATGGCAAGCATGGTGGTTCCTTGCAGGGAAGATAAAGATCAGGTCAAAAAAGAGTATTTTGGTAAGTTGGCCAAAATACTTACCAAAATACCGAAACTATCTTGGATCAAAACCGTGACACTTCAGCTGCGCTTGGGAAGTCAGTTTAGGTCAAAGAGGAGCTAAGATGATCAAGTGGATTAAAGGCTAAGGACTTAGAAATTCAGGCTTGTTTGCTTTGAAAAGCGTGCATAAGTGTAGAGTGTGAGTAAAATGTCAGACCACGGAGCGATGACTCTGGATTCTCTGTATAAATCGCACTAGTCCAGGATCAGCTAGAGAACACAGCGGCAACAGGGATACATGTCAAGCTCAATAACAATCCTTATTAAATAAAAGAGTACGACTTTATGGCTAGAATTTACATTCTCAATGCTCACTAGCAAAATAATAAAGGAAAGAACAATGGAAATAGGTAAATAAAACAGCGAAGCCCAAAGAGCATACCCATAGGCAGACGACAGTAAGATGCGGTCTGCACATCTTGATCATCACCGTAGTCGAAGCAGTCCTCCAATGAGTAGAGATAGTATGGGTGAGTACGAAGTTGTACTCGACAAGTTACACAGAAAATGCAATAATAATGCAAGGCTAACAAAGGAAGGTATATATGGTTATTTGAGCGGAAAGCAATATTTAAAGAAATAGACTAAATAGATATGAAATTGCTGAGTTTAATACAGTAAGGGAGGATAGTAATTTAATATAAATAATACCATTATCACAAGCACCGACCTAACATTAACCAAATGACGGGTATCCCACTCAGATTATCTCTCCAAAAAGATTCCACACTTCCATCTAAAACTATTTTATGAAAAATAAGTCAAATCCATGAAAAACTTCACTCAGCATGCCCATGACCATGGGCACAGCTATCCAAGATTATTTATACACTCTGCAAAGCTTGTACAACTTTACCTATAAGATATGATTAACTCATGTTGTCAGCCACAACACGCTTCTGTAGGCATATGACTGAGTAATCATAACAAGGCCTTTACAAAGCAAAGCTATCAACCTAGCCATGATTAAGGTTTCACCCTAATGAGGAATCCACCAGATCGGGGCCCCTCTTGTGCCATGTGAGATTTCTATGGCCTACGACACGCTCACATTTAGCCTATAGCGAGACTCAGGTTGGGACCAGCTAATTAGTTAGGCAGCATTGTCCCATACCAGCCTTGTGGTAGTACAATAGGGCTTTGTAGCAGTAGCTCACAAACCAGTTCTTAATTAACTTGGGCACTTCACAAAACCCCTCGTGCCTAGCATCCATGTTGAGTCACTGAGCAACAACGTGTCCTAGCAAGCATCCACCACCTAACTATTTGCCTAAGTCTAAACCAAGTTTTATATTTTATTTTGAAATGTTCCATATACTTTTTTGACTTACCGAAGTCAAAAATACATTTTCAAGGCTTATCATTTTATGTGAAAAAGGAATCCCAAGCCTAGAGTTATATCTATGCAGGTCTAAGCATTTGCTGTGAAATTCTCTAGACATACTAGTGTACTAAATAGAGTTTTATTCCAAGGTGAAAAGGTATAGGAATTCACATAGCTGGAGGTGTCATAACATATTAACTAAAGTAAAATAGGAATTGAAATATTGTGAATAAAATTAAGCAATACAATATAATTTAAAATAGGATAATTTTATTTGTAAACTAGGAAGATGTGTAACTTGCCTTGCTCCACAGACTGGTGTGAATTGTCGTAGAAGAATTCCTCGGAATCATCGCAGTCTACCTGTGAAAATAACCCACCAAAATAAAATGAAATGAATAAATTGAATTTCTAGAATTATTTTTCTAAAGGAAAAGGGGATTATGATGTCGGCAGGGGATTTTCATTTTTGGCTGAATTAATTTCCTAATGGAAAATCAGATTTATGACATCAAACTGATGTCAGCCCAGCATGTGGCTGTTGATAGGGTAATTTTTGTTGGCGTGGATGCCAGCTGGCTGACATGTGGCGTTGCCGTGGCTTGGGGGGCCTGTGCTGATGAGGCGTACCATGTGGCTCGACGTGGTGTCCCTGTGGACTTGTGCCATGATGTGGCATGCAACGTGGCTGCCACATGGACCAAGGAGATGATGTGACTGCCGACAGGGCTAGATGTGCTAGTGTGGTAAGGTTTTGCAAGGGTGTCATGCCATGTGGTGCTGTGTGGCATCACGTGGCATGCCACATGGATGTGTGAGCTGAGGTGGCATTGTCGGCTAGGTGGCGCGTAAGACTCGAGGGTCACCGGTGTTCCCAAGGGCCGCGTCTACTGGTGAGGGGTGAAAGAGGGAGAGGGGTGATAGGGGGAATCCAACTCACCTTGGTGCAGGACCCAAGGAAACTCAGAGGCGCCCAACGGCGAGCAAAGATGGCGGTGGCACACGGGGCTTCAACAAAGGTGTTGCTCCGTCGGCGCTTGAGCTTGGTGAAGGGGTGGACGGCGGTTGCACAGGCGCGGCTCAGCTTGGCTGGAGGTGCTCGCTGGTTTGGAAGAGAGAGGAGGATAGCACAGAGATGGCTCAGACTTCAAGAGTAGAAATGGAGGTGAGGAGGGGTAGTGTGGTGAGGTGTGGTGCTCAAGGGTCCATTTTATAGGGCCAAGTGGAAGAAACAATGAGCTAATTCATCAATGGAGAACTCGAGATGGCGGTGGCCATTACAGAGGGATAAGGGTAGGAGCGACATGAGAAGGGAGGAGGCAGGCGTGTGCCGTGTGGAAGAATAGGAGGAGAAGGAGGCAGCTGGCGCATGTGGGAGAAGGAGGTGGTGGGGAAGGCAGGAGCGGCCAATGACCGAGGCAGTGGTGCTACGCAAGAGAGAAGAAAGGGGAAAGCAGGAGGAAGAAGAAGGCTTGATGGGGCCAGGGTGTCGGCGGAAGAGGGAGAGGCTGCTAGGTGGGGTCGGGCGGGAGGAGAGAGAAAGAGGGAAAGAGAGAGAGAGGGCCAGCGGTGGGGATGGACCGGGGCATGGGTGTGGCGCAATTTGGGACATCCATGCGTCAATCTGGGAGAGATGGAGGAAGTTTTAAAATTTGGATTTTCTTTTTCGTTTTTCAGAAACTCCTGAAAAGCAAATAAAAGCCTAGAAAATAGCAAAAAAATTCAAATAAACCCTAGAAAATTCTAAAAAATTCTAGGAATTACAATGAACTCAATAAAAATAAAATCAACTTGGTTTGACCACAATTAGACATAAGGTTTATTAGATTTTACTCTAGGCCAAAATAAAAGAGAGGAAATAAATTCTAGAAAAATCTAATAAATTAAAAATAAAAATTTTGGGATGTCACAAACGTACCCCCCTTAAGAAAATGTCGACCTCAAGATTTGGATGGGCTAGCAAAAGATATGGGGATGGTTGGCTTTCAAATCAAGTGGCTTCATCTACTGAATGGTTGCTCCATTGCACCTTGCAGAAATTAATGGTCTTCCTTCTGGTTTGCCATTCTGTTGTCCTATGGATCTTGATTGGTTGCTCCCTGTAGGTAAGGTTCTCTTAAAGATCAAGAGTCTCAAGTGCTGGCTGCTCTGTAGGTATTCGAATACACTTCTTTATACTACCATTGAAATAGTCATCATAGATGGCTCTAAACCATCATCACAGATAGTTTTCTGAACTATCTAAATTTATGCGTCAGTGATAATAGGCGGTTATCACAGACGGTTTGTGAGCCATTTGTGATAGCCTCAACACAGATGGTTTATATAAAGAACCGTATGTAAAGGAGACTATTATAGACGGCTCGCACTAAAAACCATCTATGATGCTTGCATATTACAGATGGTTCTAGCTACCAACCGTCGGTGATGCTCGCACATTATAGACGGTTCTAGCTAAGAACCATTTTTGATATTCTTTTGTATTCGTAAATCTATTTCTGTTTATTGGCTACCCTTAGGAAATGCTAACCATGCCCTCTGAAACAAGCAGAAATACAAGTATATGTATATAGACATTCAATTTAGAAACAAACATATCCATTTCACGTTCATTTCAAAAACAAATACATCCATTTTAGAAATCAATTGAAATCGATACTCAATAAAATAGCCGTAACTTTTGCATACAGACTCTGTTTTTGACGTTCTTGGACTCATTTGAAAGCTAATGAAAAATTACATCCAAAAATTGATAAGGATATCTTTGATTCATTAGCGAGGCTCTAGAAAAGTGAAATCTCCAAAACATCATTTGGGGCCTCAAAATGGCCTCTGAAATTTTTGGACCCGTTGAACAGCCAAATGGGCCTTGACGTGTAGCCTCCTCTACATACCTATGTTCACACAAGGTGCTAGAAGTTAATTTAGTCTATAGATTTAAGTCTTCAAGAAATTGGTAGAAGAAAAAAATCTAGAAGCATCAAGATTTATATGACCAAAATCCTAGCTAGCCATCCATTGTGTCATCGGCAATGAAGGAGAGGTGGTGGTAGCATCACCGTGGCATGACAACTGGAGGTAGAGGAGCTCGGGGAGGTAGTTGGCTGAGCAATCTATTTTTAAGGGAAAATTTGGTGAGGAGAAGTGAGAAGAGGAAGAGGAGTGGAGGAGTGGAGGAGAAGTGAGAAGTGGAGATCAGGAGAAGAACAGCTGAGCCTTCTATTTTAAAGAGTACATCCAGTGAGATGAGTGAGAAATTCAAATTCAGCGAGAGCAGGTAAGTTGAAATATTATCACAGATAGTTCTTGGTAAAGGAATGTATGTGATAATTAGGTCATCACAGACGATTTTTATTGTGAATCGTCTGTGATATAACACATATGGTTTGGAATAAAAACCGTCTATGATAAGTACAGACATCACAAATGATTTTTGTTTCGAACCGTCTGTGATGTATCACAGACGGTTTGGAATAAAAATCGTCTGTGATAATTGGTCATCACAGACGATTTGACGATCTAAGAACGACATACTTAGTGCACAAATAGGGAATGCCAAATAGGACCAACGGCATAATTTGTTTCAAACTAAATTCATCATCAAAGAACGTTCATGTCATGTCATCATCTATGCAGAAAGTTGTAACACCCCAGTCAAGCAATGACCTGGAATGCTACCAAACTAGTAGTATAACAATGTTGAACTAAATATGCTACACAAAATTTTGGCAGAACCTCCTCTGTTTACTGTCTAAATCAGGAGTTTCAACAATCATAATTAAATAGAAATGAATAACATCAAGTAATATTATCAAGTCTAAGCAAAATTGGCTTAAGTTTACTAGAGCATCCGTAGTTATAATATTTAGAAAAAAGAACGAAAGCATCATAAAAAATTCTAATCCTTTATTACAATTTCTTCCATTGTGGGTAGAACGTGCAAAGTGCAATAAGACTAATCTTTCTTTTTCCCTATGCATGCCGATCTCATAAAGGTACCTAAAAAGACACAACAACAGTAAGAGTGAGTCCAACGACTCAGCAAATACAATAGAGGGCAACATGAACATACATGCGCATCACTTCATAACTCAACCAACAGCCGTATAAATAAACCATGCAATGCAATATGATCAACAATATCTTTATCTCTTTCTCTTTTGCATTTTACAGGTAATGCAAAGTGTCATCCGTCGATGCAGACCTGTTGGACCGAATGGCGACAGAGGGGGGTGAATGTCGACTTTAAAACTTGCCCCCAAAAAGATTACTGAAAAACATGAAGAGCAGAGAACCAAGGCAATGAGATGAAAACCTGGAAGGCATACCCTCCAAAACTTAAAAGCAACTGAGCCTGCAAGAAAGGGGGCCGGTCAGACCTCTCTACTATGGTCGGTCAGACCGCCATGGGAGGGCGGGTCTGACCGCCAAGCATATGCCGGTCTGACCGCCATAAGACCGCCGGTCTGACCGCAGGCAAACGAGCGGTCTGATCGCCTTCTCTCTACCGGTCTGACCGGTCAGCGATTTCAGAGAGCAGCAGAGCCTGAAAATCAGACAACAAGAATGCAGAGTTTGCAAACTCCAACACCAAATCAATTCGGGGTTTCTCCTTGATCCTTTTGGTCCAGAACAGCAAGGAAATAACCACAATAGCCAGAGGAACATAGGAGACCAAAGAAATCCAACTCATGACCAAGAATTTCAGATTTGGGACAAAATCTGAAAATTCAGAGAGCAGCTTCAAAAATCCAAATTCCTCTCCAATCCTTGAACCTTTGCCCATGAAACTTTGAGAATAGCTAATTAATAGCCTCAGGACTCAAGATACCCAGTTTCATGCCATCTCATGAAGGGAATAACAATTCACACCAAAACCCTAGAAATGAGAACAAGAACACAGGAAGGCTAGAAATGTGATCCTTGCAAATCGATCAAATTGCCCTTGGAACTAGATGACCAAAGGGTCTAGAAATGCACTTCCATCATAGAACAACCCATTTTGCCACTCCTCAGCAAGAATCGAGCCAAAACCAAAAACTCAAAAATCAAGCATAGAGAGCATCGAAGGAAAAATACGGGAGGCAGGAGCATCTCAACTGAAATAAATTCATTCCCATAAGCACAAGGATCACGAAGGAGTCCCGATACGCTATTACAAACAGAGGAATGATTACATGAGGAATCAACTCCTTCCCTCTCTCCCAATCTCAAGAACACCAAGAACTCACATGCACACACATAGAGGAGACAACGAAGGAGACATGAACCAACAGCCCTCTGTCTCTCTCTCAACCACTAAAGCCTAAAGCCAAACAACCTCTCCAAAGGCCATTTTGAGTAAAGCAAACCCTAACAACCCCTTGAATGCATTGAATCCATACAGCCACAAGGAGACATCCTCTCCTATTTATAGCCTTTGGCTAACGGGTCTCCAACCCGTTATGCCCGCTAAATCCCAAACGGAACCCGCTCCCGCTTGTGCAGCCTCGCGAAATTACCAATTCGCCCCTCCTGCACCTTCCGGGAAGTTTCCTCATGTCTTGCCGTCCAAGCATTGCAACCACCTCGAATCCTCGCTGTCCATGGCACACCTCGACCGTTCTGACCTCGGCACCGCCCACGCCTAGTCCGGCCATCCCGTGCCTCGCCACGACTCTGTCTCGACGTCCTGCAGCCATCACAGACAAGAAACACATCACATAGCACCGCTCGATAACAAGTAATCAACAGAAGCATTAAGAGTAATCTTAAGCAAGTAAAAGCCCAAACTTGTCAAATCAAAAGACTAAGCATCCTAAGCCCATACGACCAAGTTTGACCAAGTCCGACCGAACCGATTGCACTACGCAATGATAAGGCACAAACCAAACTCGCCTTTCCTAAAACCGATGTCAATTACTCATCACACACTCGGGGTCACCTCCACATGGTCCATCAACATCCATGCATGTACCATCTGGTACAGGGACCAATAGCCCATACTCCACAAGTATGGGGACCTGTAGCCCGTCATCAACATGACGGGGACCTCAGCAAATGCTTGGTCATTACATGACCAAGTCTTCAATATATCGACATGATGCATATGTGTGAAGGTCTCAATTTAATAAAACTTGCATCCATATTAACTATGCACAAGAAATACTCATAAAAACCATAACTTGCAAACAACCATGAACATCATGGTATGCCTTCACCACATCCATGAATGCAAATGCTCACAATATAAATCAAACATTGACATTCCACCATCTCAATTAAAACCATCATTATACTTGCCTTAACCGCGAGAAAACGTGGGACGTGCAGAAGGTGCTGCCCCTGGGATCAGTCCACCACCTGAATAATAATTATAATATATGGTAAGATAACAGTAGTGGACCTTAGACCAAATAAAAACACTTACAAACTAACAAAACATTTAACTTGGTTCCAATCCCTAAATCCTACAGGTCCTCCTGCCCCCTCTGTGGACAGTCGACTTCAAAAATTCATATCTATTGGAACAAGAGTTCGAATAGGGTGTTCTTAGACTTTCTGGAAATATAATTAAGTTATCTAACTAAACCTTGTTGGTGAGCCTCCCTGAATCGGCCACCTTCTACCCGCACCATCCAATTTTCTAAAACATCAATTTCACGTCGGGTTCTCTAGACAGAGCACTAAAAATGCCATAACTTTCAGCACGAGGGTTCAAATCATGATTTTTTGACCTTTATGGAAATATAAGACAATTATATACAACTTTGATAATATGGAGATCCTCTGATTCTCCTGTTTTCTAATCGCCCAATCCCATCTACCAAAACCTGACAGAAAATCCCAATCTGCAGAACAGTCCTACTAGAAAATCATAACTTCTGCTACAAAGGTCTGAATTACGTGTTCTAGCACTTCGTGGAAAGATAACGACGTCCTCTACAACTCTCTAGCAGAAGTCCAGAATTGAATCCATACGAAACTATATCAAAATGACCATCTAACACAATCTGTCCTGAGCAGACCACAATACCGACATTGCTACAACAATTAAATATGCATCTAACGGGGGAAATTAGGGATTACTCTTGATGAACCGCTGAAGAACACGATGAACATCACGCGATCTCTCTCTCCCTTCCTTTTCCCTTTTTCCCTTCCTCTTCCCCGTCTTCCGGATCAAAACGCCTCCCGGTGATCGATCTCCTTCCTCCGCTCGACCGGCAGCAAAGGGGATCTCCTTCACCAACAGCAGGGGGCTTCAATGGAGGAGGAGGGGGAGGTGCTGCTGCTGGACAAGGGAAACGCAAGGGGGAGAGGGAGGTGGCGTCTCAAGGGAGAAAGAGGAGGGGGCAAAGGGGATGGCGGCTAGGGTTTGGGGGAGGGGCGCCTACCCCCCTTTTTGGCCGGCCACCTCTTGGGCCAAGGCCCAGGTTGCCAGGAATTTTTAGAAATCCCCCTCTAAAAATCTCTGTTTAACTCTTTTCTATTTGGTCCTTCCCTCCAATTAATTGATTATCTCTCGAATCACTTTTGGGATATTACATTCTACCCCCCTTAAACGGAATTCGACCCCGAATTCTATCCACGCTTACCCCAAGGTTTAATCACAGCTAAAACTTAATCATATTAACACACACCTGTTGTGAATAATTCTGGATATTGCTCACGCATGCGAGGCTCTAATTCCGATGAGGCTTCTCTCTCTGTCTGCTGAGACCAAAGCACCTTGACATCCTTTAAAATTTTATTCCTCAATGCTTCTTCTGATCTTTCCAGAATTCGCACTAGCTTGGACTCAAAGGATAGATCTTGTTCAAGTATTAACGGTTCTAGTGAAAAATGAAGCTCCGGATCTCACAGGTACCTTCTCAACACCGGGTCATACAAAACGTTGTGTACCCCACTCTAGTACCCAAGGCGGTCCTAGCGATACACCACCCTCCAAATCCTCACAACTAACAGATGCGATTAAATATATCTCGGGTTATCATTCTCTTTGGTACCAACCCACACAACCTGCACAACAAACGAAACTCTTGTTCCAACTCCCAATCGATCTCTTTACCTTAACAAGGAGCACCTCCTTTAACCCTGGACGCACAACAGAGCTCGTTGTAAACAACCTCCTTTACAACCAGAATCCAACTGAAAACAAAGGATTCTCATCACAACATGCTTCACCATCTCCCCACCAAAAGAATCAAATCTAAAAAATCAAGGATTCAACATGAGAACCTCTCCACATTCCAAATAGGTAATTTGCAAATAAACAACACGTAAGTCAGAGGAGAATCACTCCAATGCCAAACCCCTTTTTTTCCTGAACCGGAAAAATCACACATGCCAACATAAAGTCAACTCAAACCACAAAAGACTTTTGCTGTCATCACATAGCTCAAACAAGAATCAAGAGAGCATTTTACTACCCGAGAACATATTGTTTTTTCTTTTAGGAATAAACTTTCTCTTGAATCACAAGATTCCAAATCATCACACACCACACTAACTCATTTCTCTTAAATTGGCAACATCAACACTATGCTCAAACCGAATGCATCAACCACACCTTTGTGGAGAGACTTTGCTGACCTCACAATAACATACTCTAGCCAATTCCTTTACCGACGGAGTTACTTTGATAAATAATTTCCAATACACCTCATCATTGTTTTCACCCACAATCACTTCACCACAATCCTTTAAGGATAATCAACTTGAAATTCTCAGCACACACACTCAGTTCCCTCACCCAAAGGACACTATCAAGGAGCATCACACTATTTAGAATCCCCTTGATCTAATATTCCCACACAACATCATTAGCCTCCAAGGTTCTAGCATAAAACACCAAACCAAAATTTTCCATCTCCAGGGCTCCTATATATGTACTTCGATATAATTGATTCGAAGACTCTCGAATTTGGTGACTAAAATTCCCACAATCAAACATGCTCAATCATTAACAATCACATGAAAACATATTCTCAACCTAATTATCTTTAGGAAGATTCTAACTCCTGGAGGGTTACTCACTGAAGCCAAGTCATGCATGACAATAATTCAACAATCCCTACTATCCCAATGATTCCCATAATGGTTAGACTTCTTCACAATTATAATCTCATTAACTACACCACCATAATCATCCTACTAAACCTTGCAAAGTGCCCAATCACAATACTCTAATAAGATTGATCAAGATTCTCATACTTTTGATAATTCTAATGTTCCATCAAAATGATCGAAACATTCTTGAACCACAATCTACTATATGTTCTACTAATTACAACTATGAAATCAGTTAGCTCCAAAGACAAACATTCTATTTAAATCAAATCCTCATCGAGAATTATTCCAAGAAATCAATTTATCACTCAATGAATCTCAAACAACTTGACACCTACAATCTCACCAAAATCATCTACTTGACCACCACTATCAAGTTGCCATTATACAACCTAAAAGGCTTTGCAACACGGATTGGTTAATCCTTCCTCAGAAGAAGATATAGATAGAAACAATTTTCAGCACATAGAAAAAACGTTTACCACTCACCGTAGACACAAGACCAAGGAAAAAAAGTCAGATAGCCAAGATCTTGGAAAATAGAAGACGACACCACAGTTGAGTGCACAAGTCCCACATTAAGAGAATATCAAACTTCAGCCAGAATAAATAAATAAAGCACTTCTTTTGGAAACTTGATAAATTCCTTTGAGGCAAACCAAAGCTACAAGGTACAAAACTTGAATCCAACTGCGAATACCTCTACTACGCACTACTACAAAACATGGATACTGTAATACATTCCTGTATCACATTCGTCAATGTGTTACAAAGAAATTCCATAGTAACATAAAACAATGTGTTACAGACAATGGTTGTAACACAAAGCACTTGTTTTATAAAAATGTGTTACTGAGAACAATTATAGTAACACAAAATTAATGTTACAAGTAAAATGTTACAAAGATTGTACTATGTTGTAACACATAAATGGAACATGTAAAATGTGTGCCAAATATATACCCTATAGTAACACAAAACAATGTTACAACTAAAGTGTTACAAAGAAATATATATATGTGACTTTCCAATTCATGGTCTGCAAGTACGTCGCAGTCGGTGTCGTCTTGGTTGTTAGGCAATCACATCGTGGTCCTCACATGACTCTTGAGCAGCAACTATTAGGCAATTGAAAATGTCGTGTAGTTGCTGGATCCCACTTCCCAACTGTTGGGTTGAGCACAAGCTACGCTATAGATATATCGTGATCATGAGAGGAACAAGTACGACGGGAAGAAACATGGAAAAACAAAAAAAACTACGTAAAGTTAAATAGAAGAATAGTAGAATTCTTTTGATTGTGTGGGCGATCACTACTTACCTCCTCCGTACAATTATATAAGGTGATATAAACTTTATCTTTTAGGTTGATAAGAAAATCAAATAGATTTAAACTCATTTTCACATGATCTCGCTTTCTATGCTCCAATGCCGAGTGCAAAGATTTATTGGTTTTGGGTCTAACAAAAAAGCTATGAAAAAAACAGTTGTCTCTACTTCTTTCAAGCTCTGAGAAGAGAATAAACCATCTTATCTTTTCATCTCAGTCACAATCCCATCTCCAACACTTATCCTTATATAACAGTAAACCTAATTTGAATTCAAAATGAAATATTCTTCAGCCACACGCTTTTCTGATCCAACAGATCAACCAATCTAACTTGGTTATTATGAAGAATTGTGATAGATACTGGCAGGTAAGGTAGTAAAACAAATTGTTAAATCAAAAGAGTAATCATTGGAAAAAAATTGACTCATGGTCTATATTTCTATGCAAGAGGCAATGTTGTAGAATGCCTAAAAAGGCCACAAAGAAGGCATTTAAGTACGGCCTACAACAATGTTTCAGACAATTTAAAAAAATGCCTTCACAAAAGCACCAGGCAAGGTGTTTATGAGTTGATATCTAGAATAGCATGAACCATCATCTAGACCATTTTACATATAGCATATGAACTCCAAAAGACTTGGAGAACAAAAAAAAACCATGTATGCTCTCCAACTTCGCGACCATGCATCGATCATACTTAAGAGCTGGAACAAAGTCACTAGGGATGCCACAAAACATCAGTAATCTGCAATGCCATAAAAATAAAATATTAAAATAATGTTGCTATACTACATTTGTAAAAAACAATAAAGGATCTGAAACTAAGACAATTTCAATATATGTTGTGCCAGACTTATTATAAATAACTATATCAATATAGCTATAACTACTGACGTTAAGTGACTAGTCTATACCAACATGAGCAAATTGCCTCCAATGTCTCCCTTGTCAGGTCGTACACCTATTAAAAACCTATAAAAAGAAACATGGTTAACCATCAGATCACCTGCAAATTGTCGGTTCCTTTATACAATTTCATTACACTATTATATAGGTATAGTTTTATATTGTTACAATCATGCCATTGACCATCCCCAATAAATTCCATTGATATAAATTACCATTATAGTAGAAATTAAATAAACTTTAGAAGAACTTATACAATTAAACAGAGCAGAAAAGGAAGGAACACAAACCATTGAAGAAACGAGTTTGCCCAATGAATATTTATGGAACTGTAGCTCATGAACTATTATTGGTCATTCAATCCACTGGTGCTAGCATCCACTGTGGTTCCCTCAATGTCTCTTCTGACCCATTGATGCCTAATATTTGAATTATTGAACAACTCTCCAAGGTGTGTTTTGTGGCAAATAGATCCTATAGCAACGAACATTGTTCATGGCATATAGTGGAATCGCAACATAGTAGCGGCGTTGCAACAGCCTATCACAACGAAATACCAATTTTGCATACAGGTTTATCGCAACGGTATAATTTGTGGTAGCATATTGAGCATATGATATTTTATTATAATTTGTTGTTGCAAATTATAATAATCAAATTAGGAACACGACTGGATCAAAAACACATAATAATTTAAAAGTGACACCACTCATGCAGGAATTACATATCAAACACATAATAGCTAGCTATAGCTACAGGTAAGCCATTTAATGATTTTGCAATAATTGGACATAAATATTTGGAGTAGACAATATGTCTAGAAGATAAAATTATAAAACTACTGCTGTCACTAATCAAATAAGTCACTGATCAATAGTCAACTATTGATACAAAATGATGTACGTGCCTTATTTTAACTACTCGTTACAAAGGTGTTCTGGAGCTCACTCCTATATGCCTTATGCAGCAATTGTTCAAGTCTAAATAAGAATTATATGCATACTAAATAGTGGTAGTAAAAAGCATATATGTCCATACATTAACGGTTTCTATCTCTATGTTTAGGCTTTGTTACACTGTATGTTGTGATTTCTCTATGACTATTTCTTTCCAAGTTAGTCATTGAATCATTTTACTGCTGTAGGTGTAGATCCTAATCCGGTCGCTTAGATTCTTTTAACACATAAATCAGTACTTTTCAGATACCAAATTGACTTAGATCAGTTTACAGGAATGAGAGATTTACAGAAGAAGCAAAAAATAAGGGGATGCACACACGTTAACACAACTTTTTGTCCTTAGCAAAATTAATCTTGTACACGTTAATCTTGTACAAATGCACACACGTCTCAGCATTTATCTGTACAGCACCATGTCCTTGCTCTCTGTTTTCACAGTACCATCCTAGGAAAAATATCTGCTTGTGATCCTAGAGATAAGATAGCCTTTCAGCTTTGCCCTCCTTTATGGAGGATGAGTACTCTCAAATCTCAATGACTTCCCAAAAGAACTCAAAACTGGTAACAAAATGATTTACTATATGCGAGATCAGAACCATACTAAAAGCTAACCCATCATAAGGCACATATCTACATATTCACTTTTGTTCCACTGCTATGATCAAACCATGCAAAACAATCTCAGAATCTATTGGCCATGCCAGATAAATAATGACTAAAAATATTAGTAATCATCAGCAATAAAGCTTCTATAAATGGCTTGCAACAGTGGTTGCTTACAAAGACATGCCTTCAATGCTTAAACACAGAACTGAAGAAAAAGTCCTCAGCAATGGTACTTCATCGGGTAAAGTGTGAAATTAAGTTACAAGTGCACAGATGCCACCAGATCATTTTACTGTTTGTGTTCAAGCACCTCCACAAGATGAATGATAGCAGAATGTTATAGATCTGCTTTCAGATGGTAGGAAGTCCACCACGACACCATGAACACTTGAAAGAATTTCTTTTGGTAGATATGCACTGATCTGTAACAGCTGAGCAACAGCTATTTAGCCTCCCTTTGCTTTTCCCTTAAGTTCTCATTGCATCTGCAAACACTTAACTGGACACCTTGTCACATATGCACCTGATAACTTTTATGTGATATATCCACGATATTCTAAAGGATCTGCCAAATACTGTACATGTGGAGCTCAGAATTTTGTAAAATTAAAAATCGCAATTAAATTCTACAGCAAAACTGGGACATTAATTGTACAATTTCGCGTTATTGTATACAACAATGCATCAGTCTCCTATATGCTTTATGCAGCAATTGTTCAAAGCGAACCGAGCGCTAAGTCTCCGCTCTCGAGCACACGAGGTAAATTAACAAGGCCTCATTTGGAAGCATTTCCAAGGAATTGTAATGTTTCTGTAAACGATAGTTACGAAATCCCAGCAAATTTTGATTATCAAGTATGTTTCTTTTTTCTTATTTGAATCACCCACGATCAGCTGATCTATTTGGATTACACCCCAGATATACACATACACATCTAAATGGAAAAAATTGATTGGGCAAACGATCATAAGAGCACTATATAGTTTTCATATCAATTTGACATTAAAAACACAAGGCAAACTATGTTGGCAGGCATCGCGAGTCTGTGTCAATGGAAAAAATTCTTGCAGGTCTGCATCTAATACCTGGGGAGGGAAGCATCATCCGTGCCGTCTTCTTCAGCGGCAGAAGTTCGAGGTGGAACCCGTCGGTCGGCCCTCGTGATGGCGAAATCCCCGTCGGTGGCGATCGGCGTCGTCGATGGAGTCATCGCCATCGTCTTGTCGACCTAGGCGGCGGCGGGGGAGGCGACGGAGGCGGAGGGGGCGGTGGGCGGTGAAGGGGCCGGGGAGGCGGAGGGAGACAGGGAGGCGGGGAGGCGGAGGGAGAAGGGGAGGCGGCGGAGGTGGAGGGAGACAGGGAGGCGGGGAGGCGGAGGGAGACGGGGAGGCGGCGGAGGCGGAGGGAGACGGGGAGGCGGGGAGGCCGGGGGAGGTGGGGGAGGCGACGGAGGCGGAGGGGCGGCGGGGGAGGCGACGGAGGCCGAGGGGGCGGTGGGCGGCGAAGGGGCCGGGGATGCGGAGGGAGACGGGGAGGCCGGGGGAGGTTGGGGAGGCGACGGAGGCGGAGGGGGCGGCGGGGGAGGCGACGGAGGCCGAGGGGGCGGTGGGCGGCGAAGGGGCCGGGGATGCGGAGGGAGGCGGAGGGAGACGGGGAGGCGGCGGAGGCGGAGGGAGACGGGGAGGCGGGGAGGCCGGGGGAGGTGGGGGACGAGGCGGCGGGGCGGCGTGGGAGGGGATCCCGTGGGAGCGGGCGCCGGGCGTAGTGGGGGAGGGCGAGGGCGGAGGGGCCGAGGGGGCGGAGGTGGAGGGCGACGCGATCGGAACCGAATCCTCTAACTTTGCACTGTGCAAAGTTAGAGTGACTTTGCATCTGAACCGTCCAACGCAAAAAGAACGGTCCAGATTGATCCTGCTACAGTGTTTTTGCATCCAACGCAAAACACTGTAGCCAGGATCAATCTGGACCGTTCTTTTTGCATCGGACGGTTCAGATTACGCCAAAGTCACTCTGACTTTGCACAGTGCAAAGTCAGAGGATCCAATTTCGACGCGATCTGGGCGTCTGGCGATGGAAGAAAATAAATTTTGTATAGGCCGCGATGGTTTTGGACGGGGGCTCAAAAATTTGAGCGGGATTAGCGTAATATGAGGATGTTATTAGAGAGGGAAATTTTTTTATGATTTCTAAAAATATAATAAAAATAAAAATAAACCAATCAATCAATACACCACACAAGGACAAGGTTCTCAATTTAAACAAAAAAATCATCATCTTCATTTCCTACAGAATTCACAGGTGCGACAATTCCATCATCTATGTAGGTGTCATCATCTTCATCGTCATCGTCTAAGTCCTCATCATTGGGTTCAAGTACAGGAACCGCCTTATCTATGACAGAAGTATCAACACTTACTCCTTCCATATCATTCCTTTTTCCAATTTGTCAAGTCTTCATGTAGGCAGGATGCATTCATGTCTTCCAGTCCGAAGATGTGCCTCCAAAAGTAGTTTCAATGAATTTTTTGAATCCTTTTTGCCACTCAGATGTTGACTTATCCATCCGCATCCAACTGCTCCCATTATGTGACATGCTTCCAATGATTATTAATCAAACTACAACAAATTAAACCAATCTGTCCAAATTAACACTACCTGCAAGACCACAACATACACAATTTAAAAAGCTTATTAATGAAACAGAAAAAGCTTATCAACCACATAGCATACCAAAACACATTAATTCTATAAAGGGACAATTTAAAAAGCTTATTAATGCGGGCGGCGGGCGGAGCCGGGAGCCCGGGAGGCGAGGCGGGCGGCGCCGGGAGGCGGGGCGCCTTGCGGTGCGGTGCGGCGGCGGGCGCAGCCGCTCAGGACTTCTCTCTTCTCTCAGTTCTCTGGAATCTGGATGACTGGATCGGCACTCGGCGGAATAGGATGTAAAAATCCTAATTTTAATAAATTTTATTTAGAACTTTTTATAACATATATTTTTAAATACTAAAAGATTGAATATAAGCCATTGGATCTAAAATGGATGGATGTGATGATGGACTGCAGAGAGCAGTTATGGAGGCCAACGTTAGAGGATCCTATTCCGCACTCGGCAGAGTAAGCCAGGGTTCCAGTTCCAGGTCCAAAGAATCATGTCATATGGCGCCCATGGCGCTCCGCCACCTCCTCCCCTCCTTCCTTCGCCGGCACAGCCCCTCCTCGCGGGCCGTGCTGAACACCTTCACCTCCCGATTGCAATCTGCGTCTCAGCTAGGGCAGCAACTTTAGGGATGAAAACGATCAGATGGAGGCCAAATCACTTTCACTTTCACATAGTTCTCCCGAAAACGAAATCGCTACGATATTTCAAAAATGAATACGGTGTCGGTATTCCGGTAATTTCGAAAAGTAGAGTAACCGATCCAAAAGCACATCGATAACGATCAAAAATCATGGAGACGATATTTAAGAAACGATAAACACGTTAAACTGTAGAACACGACAAGAGTCATATAACTTGACCTATCGCACATGACACTTAAGAATCATTCACAATTATACCGTTTTTGTTTTCAAATAACCCTATTTATTTTTCTTCAATTCTACTAAATTCTTCGCGTTAACTAGTGCTCGAATAAATTTGCATTCCTTAATTTCAAATACATGTTCGAAGATCCAAGGTTGTTTTGCAGATTGGTTAAAATATCTCTTATCTCTACGACTTGTCTATCTCTACTACTATATGAAGAAGGCAATTCATCTTCACGCGCTCGCGATCCTCACGATCGTCCGCGCGCGCCTTTTTTTTGGTTGCTCTCGGCTCCGAGTTGATCCCTCTGGTTTCCCCCCACGACTCCACGCCCACGTTCACCCAATAGTTTATAGGCCTCACAACTGTCAATCTGTATACTACATCGATCTGTACCGTACATATGCATGTACTGTACTTCACATTGTTATGTATTATTATACAAACTGTGCTTATAATATCTAGTAATTATGAAGCGATGAACTCATGTGCATGCATGCGAATTCTTAAATTAAGCTGCCAGGAAGCTAATGACTTATTTTTGCAATTACAAACCCTCTGTTAGCAAACCATTACTAACGTGACGCTGCCAGGAAGCTGATGTTTTTTTCCCAAACTAACGACTAATGTGACGAGAATTCATCACTGATCTGTCTTTTTAATTTCCAGTCCTCGGTTTTAAAAAAAAACCTTTTGATTTTCCCGGAATTACTCATGTGTCCTCGATTTTTTTTTATGAAACTCCCTGCGAATTATCGTCTCTTTGAGCTGCATGGTTGAACCCAAAGATGTAATAGTACCAGCAGAGGCTGGTGCATTGCAAAAGCAGGATCACAAGAAACTTCCACACACTTGACAAAGGTGGCAAAGGAGAGCTCAATCATAGAGAAGCTAAACCAAATACATTCTGTATATACTACTAATTTGTACGGCCCCATCGAGCAGAGATAAAATATGGATGGCTTTCCAACGAGGCAAAGCTGGAGCAAAGGTAATTTAAAGGAAAGCAATGCTCCTAAAATACCAAATCACATTCAGAAAGTATGGCTTCTAAAATACAGATTTTAAAAACATGTGAGCGTGCATCTGCTGATATATTATCAATGGCCCATTGATCAAATCGATGCAGCAAAGGTTAAATAAAAAAGGAGTGCACATGTTTGTCATCAGAAAGGAAAGGGTGCCCAACAGCACAGGGTAATAGTTTTCAGATACAACACAGTTCCTTCTTTCAGTAATTAGAACAACATAGAGGATGGCAAAATGTAAGGAAAACAACATAGAACAACATAATTATCTTGCGAGGCATGACAAGATAAATTTCTTTGTGAAAGCAGTAGCTATTGAGCGAACTGTTCATGCCTTGATAAATTTCGTTTTTTTTCTATACTTTTTGGCTTTTTTGCCTGTTCTTTTTTATCTCGTCCGCGCGCACCTTTTTTTATCTCGTCCTCACGATCGTCCGCGCGCGCCTTTTTTTCGTTGCGCTCGGCTCCGAGTCGATCCCTCTGGTTTTTTCCCCCACGTCTCCACGCCCACGTTCACCCAATCGTTGTGCACGGGCGTTACGGCCTGATGGCCACATTCTTTGTTACTGGTTGTTTTGATGTTAAGAACGAGAAAATCGCAGAGTGAGTTGCTCGGCAAAACCTTTTCTTCTCCAGTGCATAACTTGTGTTCGCGTGAGTGCTGGTGATCCAAGATCTAATTGACTCTGCTCACCGTGAGGATTCGCTGTGAGGCGGAACACATACGACGCCAGCTAGACGCCGCCGTCGCCTTCGTCACTCAGGAGCCAGCGTCCTCACCAGCGCTAGGGCATGTCGTTCTAATGCAGGTGTGTGGGGACTTCCTCCAAGTAATTGCAGGAGAGAGGGGCCAGGGCTGGTGCTGCTTCTCATCGCCCCAACCTTTTTTTTCCTGAGTTGTGTTGCAGACGACAGGAGAAGGGGAGGGGTGCGTAGGTGAGCTATAGCTTCACTGTTTTTTCTTCGTTGTCGATTTACTTACTAGTAGATTAATGATTAATATACGAGCTTGTCTAAACTAGTATGTTGTCTTAACAGACACTTTGAAGCCTTTGGGGAAATTACCGATCTGTACATGCCAAAGGTTAGAAAAGCTGGAACTGATTTTACATTTCAACTAGTATCCTACATATAGTGAAGTGTCATTTCATAAGGCATCCATGCTAGTTGCTCCCTGCTCTGTTGATGAATTTCTCGAAAATATGACTTAGGGTATCTTCTGTAATGGTGTAATTTATGGTCTATACAAGTGAGGGACACCCTATCTAATACAAGCTAGATTTACTTCTGTTCTTAGAAGATTTGACATGCAATCTTAAGCACAAATATATTGTGTATAAGAGTGAGGGCCTAAACTAGCGCTTGAGATGACAATGAATGAAGTTACTTGGTTGCTCACTTATATAAGTAACTTTTAGGATTCCTTGATCTCACATAGCCTTACTGGTGAGTCATGCTTCTTATATTAGTCTAGACAGCGCAAGGGAAGATGAGGATTGAATTTATATCAGCACATCCTCAGCATTTTGAATAGGATAGTTCTTGTAATTACAATCAGCATAAAATTCATACTGCAGAATTTACTTCATGCCATTAAAGAAAACGACAATCAATTGCCTGGAAGATCATTGTAAACCAGCTAATTTACTTCATGCTAGTATGAGAATGAGATACACCTACTGAAGACGCTAGAGAAATATCTACTTGCCTCCTAAAACTGTATATGTGATTTGTATACACAAAAAAGCCCTTTGGATATGCAGAATGTGATAAAAACCCAAGGAATCTTTTGTTGAGAATATTAGATTGCACATTTATTACGGTCCAAAAAGTGTATTCTGAACATGTAGAAAAAGTAGACTTCTCCAACAATCATGTATAAGAGTGCTACTATTCAATTATTTAGTGTCAAAGAAGAACCACCAATCATGTCAGAAAAGAACCACAAACCTTATTGACCTCATCTGACAAAACCTTCTCAAAGGTCCCAAATGGTATCGCAACTGATGTTGGTACACCAACCCATGAAGGTACTTTTCCTTTAAGGTATGCTACGTTCCGAGACTTAGCTCCAACCTGACAAAAGAAACATGAGTTTTTAAAACTAATGAAGGCCAAAAAGAAAAGGAAATCAATATAGCACAACAATTGGTTCCATGAGGTCTTCATTTAGAAAGTAAAGTTCCCTGATACATAGAATTGTATTACTTACCATTTCCTCAGAGAATTCTTCAGCTGATATTGCATATTTACCAAGAAACTTCTTCTTGACTAATGACACAGATGGTACTGCTTGCCCAGCTTGTGCATTTGGACAACTTGATTGCAGAAGTTCACTCTCTGCTATCTCCCTATCAAATAGTAGATATAAGATGTAAACTTTGGGCAGATAATTAAGCATAGCTGTGCATTACCAAGACAAATAAAACTAGAAAAAGGTAAGACAAAGATTCCTGTTGGCTGTGATACTACCAGTGATAGTAGAGAAACTGAAATATAAGAATCATGAAGTACGATCACCACATCGTGATAGTTCAACGGGTGTTAGCTACTGGTCATCTATATGTGTTTTTAAGTTGCTGTCACCGTAGTGGTGTTTTGGGTTGGAAAGCCACACTATTTGTGGAGTATAGGTGAATTATGCATTTTTCACACTGCTTTGGTTCATGTACTACATGGAAATCATTTTTCTGTGTAAAGATGCTTACATATGGAGATATGATGTCCAACTTTTGAACAGAATTTACCATAGGTCTGCACCAGTTAGGCAGTTTTTTTTGTTGCAGATAAAATGTATCAGTTATGGTGATGCTTATTACTACAATTTTTTAGGTTGGCAGCTAAAGCAAACAGTGGATTTTGCTATCCCCGTTTCTTCTCTATCTAAGACTTCAGTTATTGAAGTAGGTGGCCAGATCTCACAGCTGCTGCCTGCTGACGAGGGATTTAGACTTTAGAGTAAGGTGGCAAGAACCATTTTTCTTTCATTTTATCTACCAGTAACCTACTTCATCTTTTGGGTTAGTTGCTCAGTCAATTACTTTTTCCGCATATGGTTTATGTTAGGATGGTGCTCCCAAGAGTAGTTTAATGACCTCCTGCTACAGTAGAACTGTATACTGAGTTTCTTTTTCGGTTTGCCTTTTTCAGTCCTGCGGCAGATTCTGATTTCGGTCAGATTACTGCAGTAATTGCTGCTTCCGGTCAGTTCTTGCCTACTGTCTCACTTCCTTCAGTTCTTTTTGTTTTCGGCAGCATAAGTAGTTTTTCACTGTCCTTGGTTAACAGTACCCAGTATTCTCTTCTCAGTTCTGAAATTGCTGCTGTTTTGTGCTTTTGTTTTTCAGTTAAATCCCCTCTCTTGATCGTTGCAGTAATTTCGGCAGCATAATTTCGGTGCTGTGAATTATCCTATGCTTCATTCTTATTTTCCTATGCTTCATTCTTATTTTCCTATTGGTGCTAAATTTTAATTAGATTGTGCTACTATGGCTGCGGATATTTGGACCCTAAATCTTGAATGCGACGGGGCAACTCCAAGACAGAAACATGTGCAAAGGGAAATGGATAGAGATGAGATATGCTTTTACAACTTGATTGATCTGATCGAGAAATATGGGTACACATCAGTCGACTATCTATTCTACAAGAGAAGAGATAGTTTGGTCGCAATAGAACAAGATTCTGAAGTGATGGAAATGCTTAATGAGTATGAGAGCGAGAAGATGGTGAGCTTATTTGTGACGAGGAAGAGGCTGGCCACCTTAGTGCCTACCAAGTGCAACAAAGAACCATCCAAATCTGAACCAAATAAAATTAAAGGTAGTAGAATGAATGTTAAAGGACATTGATGTAGTTACACTAGATGGATCATCATCTGATGTAGAGACTCACATGTTGGAGGAAATAAGGCAACTCAAGGAGCATTCTAAAATGCAAGACAAAGTGATTGAATAATTAAAAAGCAATCAGAGGCACTATGAGAATGAGGAGCCAACAATGGTAGCAATGTCTATTTTAATTTGTAACTATATTATATTGAAATGTTACTCAACCTCTTTATCTTTTCTAGGTGAATTGCACAGCAAGTGATCATGGTAATTCTCAGAAACAAGGAATGCATTTTAACATAAAGGTATTTCCTTTATTTTCATGTTTTCATCTAATTTAGTATCTCTTGACTTTAATATTGTTTGAAATTTTCAGAGAGTTCAATGTGTTGCACCAAATCAGAAGGAGGTATTGCTTAAGCAGACGAACAAATTGGTAAAATGTCTTGCTTGTGAAATTAGTACTTCTTTACCTACAAAGTTTTTTTAATAACTAATGCTATCCCCCTTTTTGATCTTTACTGGGATAAAGAAAGATGTGAATCTGAATATAGTGATGATGAAAATCTATATTTGTCTAGTGAAAAGGTTATCAATTGGTCTCTTGTCTTTATGAATAATAATATACTCTTCATTCATTATACGTCAATATTATTGCCCGGTGATTATGATTTCATGATTTTCTATTGGAACTAGTGCCAAGGTCATGCTGATGACAAGGAAATATCAATTGAGGAAGCAGAAGCGTCATCCCCACATGGCTCTGCTATAGATTCTAGACAAATAGAGGTACACATTTTCAATGAACCATTGAATAAGATATATTTTACTTGCAATGTCAAATTTATTCAAGATAAGTATTACATAACTTTGTAAAAATGTATAAATACAATTATCTTTCTCTTCATTTCAGTTTGATTCTTGTCCAAGGATTTCTGGCGAAGGTAGAATAACAAAGAAACAAAAGGTATATAAGAATCAAATGTTTCCATTTATTATAGTAATATTTGTGCCATATATTATTACATACCTCATTTTACATGTGTAAGGATCATCAGGATGTGGCTCGCGACAAGGCTACATGCCAGAAGCGTCCAAAACATATGCAAGATCATCCAATGAAGGTATATAGATATAATATCACTTGTTCTAGTAGCTGCATTATCTTGATACTAGTGGACACGCACGTGTGTATAAAAAAAACTTTATACACAATAGGGGGATTGCTTACACATTAATAATTTATTAAATAGTTTTCCACGAGAAAAAAGATTTAGCTAAACAACTACTAAGAAGATACAATAATACCCGTGCCTACATACTTAAGATCGTATATTAGTAATGCTTAATGTTATTTCAGTTCAAATAAATATGACCGCAACCAATAATACCCGTGCCTACACTCAGTTCATCAGCAGCAATCATTTCAGCTTTTGCTTTGTCTATCTTTTCTTGGCAGGAGCATATTTTTTTGCTGATAATCTGCTATGTCATATGCAAAAGGATCATGAAATTAAGATGGTCATAATGTTCTATCTCTGAAGTTTATTGCTGCACAGTAGGTTTTAGGTGCTATCAAACAGTTTATTGTTAATGTTATCCTTATTAGTTCTGCAATATGAAGTGTCGATTCCATTTTCAGAAAGATATAGGCCGCACTTACTCTAAGCAACATGTGCCGCTATCTTGATATATACAACAAATGCTTGTTGGTCGCTAAGTGATTATGTCAAATTAATGCAGGTTGGGTCCACAGTGCTACTCATGACTGCCAAATATCCAAATAAGGAAATTGTGGCATATGCAACTATTATTAGCACTAATCCAAAAGCAAATGTTGGTGGAGTTGAGACAGGAAAACAATTCTACAAAGTGCGTATCAATCATCCCGTTGAAAAAGATGAGCCATTAGTGAGGCCTATGCCTACCTACAACAACATTGGTGACGCCCATGCCAAAGGAGTACCAATTGCTTGGCCTTCGATATTTGTATGTTTGAACTAGCTTTCTAAACTTTACTTTATTGTGGTGTACATGGATAGAATAATACTTAATGTTACAACTTGCTACCTATTTGCAGGTTCAAATGATCAATGGCTGAATTCCTATATATCGATGCATACAAGAATGGATGAAGAAGTGATGAATTTTAAGAATATTAGATATTGCATTTTTGTTTCTAGTAGTATGGACTTGTACTCTTCACTACTATGTCTGTTTACTCTCTAGAGTCATATCATTGTGTACATATACTATCACTGCATCTGAGCAAGTACTATGTTTGAAACCTTTCTATTATCTGTGGATCTTTATATGATTATTGAAACTTATAGATTATGTGATTCTGCAATGTGTCATGTTTACTATGAAAAATCAATAATAACACTATATGCCACATACAAAGGTAAATAAATATTTTTTTCCCAAATTTCAAAGTGTTACAATAGGTACAACATGTGTTACAAACCATATGTTCCTTTGTTCCAAACTATATGCTCTACAAAAATGAGGAAGTGTTACTAGAGCTTAAAAAAGTGTTACAGTAGAGAATCACTGTAACACTAGACAAATGTTCCAGTATATAAGTAAATGTGTTACAGTTTAGTAACACTTTTTTGGATGTAAAAGAACACATATATGGTGTTCTAATAGACCAGTATATAGTAACATGGGCAATTGGAACACATAAAAAATGTGTTACGAGGAGAGCTAGTAACACTTTCTTTAACCTATAGTAACACATGTTGGTGTTGCTATATCCCTGTTGTGTAATAGTGTACACCCTTCAATTTAACAAAGAACATAATTTTCTTTAATGGAAACATCACTTTACCAACTTCAAGCAAACGACCCTTTAAGCTCAAATCACAAGAATCACTTAAGAACCGATAGAACCTTCCAATACGTCACTATGCGCAAACTAATTTCAGATACCACAATAATTCATGAACTCCCATAGGATCATGAATGCAAAACTCCAAACATTTCATTTAACTGACATCACGGAAGACGAACAAATTCCTTTACTTCTAAAAGAATCAACACTACCCTCATCATCTCATACTCAGTTTTACTAACCTCATCATTATATATTCTTAGCATGAATCATCATAGCCTACCAGCGCATCATAAACCTTTCCAAAAGAACACAATAACAAATTCCAAAAGAACAAGGATCACGAAGGAGTCCCGATACGCTATTACAAACAGAGGAATGATTACATGAGGAATCAACTCCTTCCCTCTCTCCCAATCTCAAGAACACCAAGAACTCACATGCACACACATAGAGGAGACAACGAAGGAGACATGAACCAACAGCCCTCTGTCTCTCTCTCAACCACTAAAGCCTAAAGCCAAACAACCTCTCCAAAGGCCATTTTGAGTAAAGCAAACCCTAACAACCCCTTGAATGCATTGAATCCATACAGCCACAAGGAGACATCCTCTCCTATTTATAGCCTTTGGCTAACGGGTCTCCAACCCGTTATGCCCGCTAAATCCCAAACGGAACCCGCTCCCGCTTGTGCAGCCTCGCGAAATTACCAATTCGCCCCTCCTGCACCTTCCGGGAAGTTTCCTCATGTCTTGCCGTCCAAGCATTGCAACCACCTCGAATCCTCGCTGTCCACGGCACACCTCGACCGTTCTGACCTCGGCACCGCCCACGCCTAGTCCGGCCATCCCGTGCCTCGCCACGACTCTGTCTCGACGTCCTGCAGCCATCACAGACAAGAAACACATCACATAGCACCGCTCGATAACAAGTAATCAACAGAAGCATTAAGAGTAATCTTAAGCAAGTAAAAGCCCAAACTTGTCAAATCAAAAGACTAAGCATCCTAAGCCCATACGACCAAGTTTGACCAAGTCCGACCGAACCGATTGCACTACGCAATGATAAGGCACAAACCAAACTCGCCTTTCCTAAAACCGATGTCAATTACTCATCACACACTCGGGGTCACCTCCACATGGTCCATCAACATCCATGCATGTACCATCTGGTACAGGGACCAATAGCCCATACTCCACAAGTATGGGGACCTGTAGCCCGTCATCAACATGACGGGGACCTCAGCAAATGCTTGGTCATTACATGACCAAGTCTTCAATATATCGACATGATGCATATGTGTGAAGGTCTCAATTTAATAAAACTTGCATCCATATTAACTATGCACAAGAAATACTCATAAAAACCATAACTTGCAAACAACCATGAACATCATGGTATGCCTTCACCACATCCATGAATGCAAATGCTCACAATATAAATCAAACATTGACATTCCACCATCTCAATTAAAACCATCATTATACTTGCCTTAACCGCGAGAAAACGTGGGACGTGCAGAAGGTGCTGCCCCTGGGATCAGTCCACCACCTGAATAATAATTATAATA
The DNA here is from genome assembly GCA_017311315.1 of Dendrocalamus latiflorus. NCBI lineage: Eukaryota > Viridiplantae > Streptophyta > Magnoliopsida > Poales > Poaceae > Dendrocalamus > Dendrocalamus latiflorus. The sequence continues at coordinate 28,717,322 of CM029639.1, read as the reverse complement.
TATGGTAAGATAACAGTAGTGGACCTTAGACCAAATAAAAACACTTACAAACTAACAAAACATTTAACTTGGTTCCAATCCCTAAATCCTACAGGTCCTCCTGCCCCCTCTGTGGACAGTCAACTTCAAAAATTCATATCTATTGGAACAAGAGTTCGAATAGGGTGTTCTTAGACTTTCTGGAAATATAATTAAGTTATCTAACTAAACCTTGTTGGTGAGCCTCCCTGAATCGGCCACCTTCTACCCGCACCATCCAATTTTCTAAAACATCAATTTCACGTCGGGTTCTCTAGACAGAGCACTAAAAATGCCATAACTTTCAGCACGAGGGTTCAAATCATGATTTTTTGACCTTTATGGAAATATAAGACAATTATATACAACTTTGATAATATGGAGATCCTCTGATTCTCCTGTTTTCTAATCGCCCAATCCCATCTACCAAAACCTGACAGAAAATCCCAATCTGCAGAACAGTCCTACTAGAAAATCATAACTTCTGCTACAAAGGTCTGAATTACGTGTTCTAGCACTTCGTGGAAAGATAACGACGTCCTCTACAACTCTCTAGCAGAAGTCCAGAATTGAATCCATACGAAACTATATCAAAATGACCATCTAACACAATCTGTCCTGAGCAGACCACAATACCGACATTGCTACAACAATTAAATATGCATCTAACGGGGGAAATTAGGGATTACTCTTGATGAACCGCTGAAGAACACGATGAACACCACGCGATCTCTCTCTCCCTTCCTTTTCCCTTTTTCCCTTCCTCTTCCCCGTCTTCCAGATCAAAACGCCTCCCGGTGATCGATCTCCTTCCTCCGCTCGACCGGCAGCAAAGGGGATCTCCTTCACCAACAGCAGGGGGCTTCAATGGAGGAGGAGGGGGAGGTGCTGCTGCTGGACAAGGGAAACGCAAGGGGGAGAGGGAGGTGGCGTCTCAAGGGAGAAAGAGGAGGGGGCAAAGGGGATGGCGGCTAGGGTTTGGGGGAGGGGCGCCTACCCCCCTTTTTGGCCGGCCACCTCTTGGGCCAAGGCCCAGGTTGCCAGGAATTTTTAGAAATCCCCCTCTAAAAATCTCTGTTTAACTCTTTTCTATTTGGTCCTTCCCTCCAATTAATTGATTATCTCTCGAATCACTTTTGGGATATTACATTCTACCCCCCTTAAACGGAATTCGACCCCGAATTCTATCCACGCTTACCCCAAGGTTTAATCACAGCTAAAACTTAATCATATTAACACACACCTGTTGTGAATAATTCTGGATATTGCTCACGCATGCGAGGCTCTAATTCCGATGAGGCTTCTCTCTCTGTCTGCTGAGACCAAAGCACCTTGACATCCTTTAAAATTTTATTCCTCAATGCTTCTTCTGATCTTTCCAGAATTCGCACTAGCTTGGACTCAAAGGATAGATCTTGTTCAAGTATTAAAGGTTCTAGTGAAAAATGAAGCTCCGGATCTCACAGGTACCTTCTCAACACCGGGTCATACAAAACGTTGTGTACCCCACTCTAGTACCCAAGGCGGTCCTAGCGATACACCACCCTCCAAATCCTCACAACTAACAGATGCGATTAAATATATCTCGGGTTATCATTCTCTTTGGTACCAACCCACACAACCTGCACAACAAACGAAACTCTTGTTCCAACTCCCAATCGATCTCTTTACCTTAACAAGGAGCACCTCCTTTAACCCCGGACGCACAACAGAGCTCGTTGTAAACAACCTCCTTTACAACCAGAATCCAACTGAAAACAAAGGATTCTCATCACAACATGCTTCACCATCTCCCCACCAAAAGAATCAAATCTAAAAAATCAAGGATTCAACATGAGAACCTCTCCACATTCCAAATAGGTAATTTGCAAATAAACAACACGTAAGTCAGAGGAGAATCACTCCAATGCCAAACCCCTTTTTTTCCTGAACCGGAAAAATCACACATGCCAACATAAAGTCAACTCAAACCACAAAAGACTTTTGCTGTCATCACATAGCTCAAACAAGAATCAAGAGAGCATTTTACTACCCGAGAACATATTGTTTTTTCTTTTAGGAATAAACTTTCTCTTGAATCACAAGATTCCAAATCATCACACACCACACTAACTCATTTCTCTTAAATTGGCAACATCAACACTATGCTCAAACCGAATGCATCAACCACACCTTTGTGGAGAGACTTTGCTGACCTCACAATAACATACTCTAGCCAATTCCTTTACCGACGGAGTTACTTTGATAAATAATTTCCAATACACCTCATCATTGTTTTCACCCACAATCACTTCACCACAATCCTTTAAGGATAATCAACTTGAAATTCTCAGCACACACACTCAGTTCCCTCACCCAAAGGACACTATCAAGGAGCATCACACTATTTAGAATCCCCTTGATCTAATATTCCCACACAACATCATTAGCCTCCAAGGTTCTAGCATAAAACACCAAACCAAAATTTTCCATCTCCAGGGCTCCTATATATGTACTTCGATATAATTGATTCGAAGACTCTCGAATTTGGTGACTAAAATTCCCACAATCAAACATGCTCAATCATTAACAATCACATGAAAACATATTCTCAACCTAATTATCTTTAGGAAGATTCTAACTCCTGGAGGGTTACTCACTGAAGCCAAGTCATGCATGACAATAATTCAACAATCCCTACTATCCCAATGATTCCCATAATGGTTAGACTTCTTCACAATTATAATCTCATTAACTACACCACCATAATCATCCTACTAAACCTTGCAAAGTGCCCAATCACAATACTCTAATAAGATTGATCAAGATTCTCATACTTTTGATAATTCTAATGTTCCATCAAAATGATCGAAACATTCTTGAACCACAATCTACTATATGTTCTACTAATTACAACTATGAAATCAGTTAGCTCCAAAGACAAACATTCTATTTAAATCAAATCCTCATCGAGAATTATTCCAAGAAATCAATTTATCACTCAATGAATCTCAAACAACTTGACACCTACAATCTCACCAAAATCATCTACTTGACCACCACTATCAAGTTGCCATTATACAACCTAAAAGGCTTTGCAACACGGATTGGTTAATCCTTCCTCAGAAGAAGATATAGATAGAAACAATTTTCAGCACATAGAAAAAACGTTTACCACTCACCGTAGACACAAGACCAAGGAAAAAAAGTCAGATAGCCAAGATCTTGGAAAATAGAAGACGACACCACAGTTGAGTGCACAAGTCCCACATTAAGAGAATATCAAACTTCAGCCAGAATAAATAAATAAAGCACTTCTTTTGGAAACTTGATAAATTCCTTTGAGGCAAACCAAAGCTACAAGGTACAAAACTTGAATCCAACTGCGAATACCTCTACTACGCACTACTACAAAACATGGATACTGTAATACATTCCTGTATCACATTCGTCAATGTGTTACAAAGAAATTCCATAGTAACATAAAACAATGTGTTACAGACAATGGTTGTAACACAAAGCACTTGTTTTATAAAAATGTGTTACTGAGAACAATTATAGTAACACAAAATTAATGTTACAAGTAAAATGTTACAAAGATTGTACTATGTTGTAACACATAAATGGAACATGTAAAATGTGTGCCAAATATATACCCTATAGTAACACAAAACAATGTTACAACTAAAGTGTTACAAAGAAATATATATATGTGACTTTCCAATTCATGGTCTGCAAGTACGTCGCAGTCGGTGTCGTCTTGGTTGTTAGGCAATCACATCGTGGTCCTCACATGACTCTTGAGCAGCAACTATTAGGCAATTGAAAATGTCGTGTAGTTGCTGGATCCCACTTCCCAACTGTTGGGTTGAGCACAAGCTACGCTATAGATATATCGTGATCATGAGAGGAACAAGTACGACGGGAAGAAACATGGAAAAACAAAAAAAACTACGTAAAGTTAAATAGAAGAATAGTAGAATTCTTTTGATTGTGTGGGCGATCACTACTTACCTCCTCCGTACAATTATATAAGGTGATATAAACTTTATCTTTTAGGTTGATAAGAAAATCAAATAGATTTAAACTCATTTTCACATGATCTCGCTTTCTATGCTCCAATGCCGAGTGCAAAGATTTATTGGTTTTGGGTCTAACAAAAAAGCTATGAAAAAAACAGTTGTCTCTACTTCTTTCAAGCTCTGAGAAGAGAATAAACCATCTTATCTTTTCATCTCAGTCACAATCCCATCTCCAACACTTATCCTTATATAACAGTAAACCTAATTTGAATTCAAAATGAAATATTCTTCAGCCACACGCTTTTCTGATCCAACAGATCAACCAATCTAACTTGGTTATTATGAAGAATTGTGATAGATACTGGCAGGTAAGGTAGTAAAACAAATTGTTAAATCAAAAGAGTAATCATTGGAAAAAAATTGACTCATGGTCTATATTTCTATGCAAGAGGCAATGTTGTAGAATGCCTAAAAAGGCCACAAAGAAGGCATTTAAGTACGGCCTACAACAATGTTTCAGACAATTTAAAAAAATGCCTTCACAAAAGCACCAGGCAAGGTGTTTATGAGTTGATATCTAGAATAGCATGAACCATCATCTAGACCATTTTACATATAGCATATGAACTCCAAAAGACTTGGAGAACAAAAAAAAACCATGTATGCTCTCCAACTTCGCGACCATGCATCGATCATACTTAAGAGCTGGAACAAAGTCACTAGGGATGCCACAAAACATCAGTAATCTGCAATGCCATAAAAATAAAATATTAAAATAATGTTGCTATACTACATTTGTAAAAAACAATAAAGGATCTGAAACTAAGACAATTTCAATATATGTTGTGCCAGACTTATTATAAATAACTATATCAATATAGCTATAACTACTGACGTTAAGTGACTAGTCTATACCAACATGAGCAAATTGCCTCCAATGTCTCCCTTGTCAGGTCGTACACCTATTAAAAACCTATAAAAAGAAACATGGTTAACCATCAGATCACCTGCAAATTGTCGGTTCCTTTATACAATTTCATTACACTATTATATAGGTATAGTTTTATATTGTTACAATCATGCCATTGACCATCCCCAATAAATTCCATTGATATAAATTACCATTATAGTAGAAATTAAATAAACTTTAGAAGAACTTATACAATTAAACAGAGCAGAAAAGGAAGGAACACAAACCATTGAAGAAACGAGTTTGCCCAATGAATATTTATGGAACTGTAGCTCATGAACTATTATTGGTCATTCAATCCACTGGTGCTAGCATCCACTGTGGTTCCCTCAATGTCTCTTCTGACCCATTGATGCCTAATATTTGAATTATTGAACAACTCTCCAAGGTGTGTTTTGTGGCAAATAGATCCTATAGCAACGAACATTGTTCATGGCATATAGTGGAATCGCAACATAGTAGCGGCGTTGCAACAGCCTATCACAACGAAATACCAATTTTGCATACAGGTTTATCGCAACGGTATAATTTGTGGTAGCATATTGAGCATATGATATTTTATTATAATTTGTTGTTGCAAATTATAATAATCAAATTAGGAACACGACTGGATCAAAAACACATAATAATTTAAAAGTGACACCACTCATGCAGGAATTACATATCAAACACATAATAGCTAGCTATAGCTACAGGTAAGCCATTTAATGATTTTGCAATAATTGGACATAAATATTTGGAGTAGACAATATGTCTAGAAGATAAAATTATAAAACTACTGCTGTCACTAATCAAATAAGTCACTGATCAATAGTCAACTATTGATACAAAATGATGTACGTGCCTTATTTTAACTACTCGTTACAAAGGTGTTCTGGAGCTCACTCCTATATGCCTTATGCAGCAATTGTTCAAGTCTAAATAAGAATTATATGCATACTAAATAGTGGTAGTAAAAAGCATATATGTCCATACATTAACGGTTTCTATCTCTATGTTTAGGCTTTGTTACACTGTATGTTGTGATTTCTCTATGACTATTTCTTTCCAAGTTAGTCATTGAATCATTTTACTGCTGTAGGTGTAGATCCTAATCCGGTCGCTTAGATTCTTTTAACACATAAATCAGTACTTTTCAGATACCAAATTGACTTAGATCAGTTTACAGGAATGAGAGATTTACAGAAGAAGCAAAAAATAAGGGGATGCACACACGTTAACACAACTTTTTGTCCTTAGCAAAATTAATCTTGTACACGTTAATCTTGTACAAATGCACACACGTCTCAGCATTTATCTGTACAGCACCATGTCCTTGCTCTCTGTTTTCACAGTACCATCCTAGGAAAAATATCTGCTTGTGATCCTAGAGATAAGATAGCCTTTCAGCTTTGCCCTCCTTTATGGAGGATGAGTACTCTCAAATCTCAATGACTTCCCAAAAGAACTCAAAACTGGTAACAAAATGATTTACTATATGCGAGATCAGAACCATACTAAAAGCTAACCCATCATAAGGCACATATCTACATATTCACTTTTGTTCCACTGCTATGATCAAACCATGCAAAACAATCTCAGAATCTATTGGCCATGCCAGATAAATAATGACTAAAAATATTAGTAATCATCAGCAATAAAGCTTCTATAAATGGCTTGCAACAGTGGTTGCTTACAAAGACATGCCTTCAATGCTTAAACACAGAACTGAAGAAAAAGTCCTCAGCAATGGTACTTCATCGGGTAAAGTGTGAAATTAAGTTACAAGTGCACAGATGCCACCAGATCATTTTACTGTTTGTGTTCAAGCACCTCCACAAGATGAATGATAGCAGAATGTTATAGATCTGCTTTCAGATGGTAGGAAGTCCACCACGACACCATGAACACTTGAAAGAATTTCTTTTGGTAGATATGCACTGATCTGTAACAGCTGAGCAACAGCTATTTAGCCTCCCTTTGCTTTTCCCTTAAGTTCTCATTGCATCTGCAAACACTTAACTGGACACCTTGTCACATATGCACCTGATAACTTTTATGTGATATATCCACGATATTCTAAAGGATCTGCCAAATACTGTACATGTGGAGCTCAGAATTTTGTAAAATTAAAAATCGCAATTAAATTCTACAGCAAAACTGGGACATTAATTGTACAATTTCGCGTTATTGTATACAACAATGCATCAGTCTCCTATATGCTTTATGCAGCAATTGTTCAAAGCGAACCGAGCGCTAAGTCTCCGCTCTCGAGCACACGAGGTAAATTAACAAGGCCTCATTTGGAAGCATTTCCAAGGAATTGTAATGTTTCTGTAAACGATAGTTACGAAATCCCAGCAAATTTTGATTATCAAGTATGTTTCTTTTTTCTTATTTGAATCACCCACGATCAGCTGATCTATTTGGATTACACCCCAGATATACACATACACATCTAAATGGAAAAAATTGATTGGGCAAACGATCATAAGAGCACTATATAGTTTTCATATCAATTTGACATTAAAAACACAAGGCAAACTATGTTGGCAGGCATCGCGAGTCTGTGTCAATGGAAAAAATTCTTGCAGGTCTGCATCTAATACCTGGGGAGGGAAGCATCATCCGTGCCGTCTTCTTCAGCGGCAGAAGTTCGAGGTGGAACCCGTCGGTCGGCCCTCGTGATGGCGAAATCCCCGTCGGTGGCGATCGGCGTCGTCGATGGAGTCATCGCCATCGTCTTGTCGACCTAGGCGGCGGCGGGGGAGGCGACGGAGGCGGAGGGGGCGGTGGGCGGTGAAGGGGCCGGGGAGGCGGAGGGAGACAGGGAGGCGGGGAGGCGGAGGGAGAAGGGGAGGCGGCGGAGGTGGAGGGAGACAGGGAGGCGGGGAGGCGGAGGGAGACGGGGAGGCGGCGGAGGCGGAGGGAGACGGGGAGGCGGGGAGGCCGGGGGAGGTGGGGGAGGCGACGGAGGCGGAGGGGCGGCGGGGGAGGCGACGGAGGCCGAGGGGGCGGTGGGCGGCGAAGGGGCCGGGGATGCGGAGGGAGACGGGGAGGCCGGGGGAGGTGGGGGAGGCGACGGAGGCGGAGGGGGCGGCGGGGGAGGCGACGGAGGCCGAGGGGGCGGTGGGCGGCGAAGGGGCCGGGGATGCGGAGGGAGGCGGAGGGAGACGGGGAGGCGGCGGAGGCGGAGGGAGACGGGGAGGCGGGGAGGCCGGGGGAGGTGGGGGACGAGGCGGCGGGGCGGCGTGGGAGGGGATCCCGTGGGAGCGGGCGCCGGGCGTAGTGGGGGAGGGCGAGGGCGGAGGGGCCGAGGGGGCGGAGGTGGAGGGCGACGCGATCTGGGCGTCTGGCGATGGAAGAAAATAAATTTTGTATAGGCCGCGATGGTTTTGGACGGGGGCTCAAAAATTTGAGCGGGATTAGCGTAATATGAGGATGTTATTAGAGAGGGAAATTTTTTTATGATTTCTAAAAATATAATAAAAATAAAAATAAACCAATCAATCAATACACCACACAAGGACAAGGTTCTCAATTTAAACAAAAAAATCATCATCTTCATTTCCTACAGAATTCACAGGTGCGACAATTCCATCATCTATGTAGGTGTCATCATCTTCATCGTCATCGTCTAAGTCCTCATCATTGGGTTCAAGTACAGGAACCGCCTTATCTATGACAGAAGTATCAACACTTACTCCTTCCATATCATTCCTTTTTCCAATTTGTCAAGTCTTCATGTAGGCAGGATGCATTCATGTCTTCCAGTCCGAAGATGTGCCTCCAAAAGTAGTTTCAATGAATTTTTTGAATCCTTTTTGCCACTCAGATGTTGACTTATCCATCCGCATCCAACTGCTCCCATTATGTGACATGCTTCCAATGATTATTAATCAAACTACAACAAATTAAACCAATCTGTCCAAATTAACACTACCTGCAAGACCACAACATACACAATTTAAAAAGCTTATTAATGAAACAGAAAAAGCTTATCAACCACATAGCATACCAAAACACATTAATTCTATAAAGGGACAATTTAAAAAGCTTATTAATGCGGGCGGCGGGCGGAGCCGGGAGCCCGGGAGGCGAGGCGGGCGGCGCCGGGAGGCGGGGCGCCTTGCGGTGCGGTGCGGCGGCGGGCGCAGCCGCTCAGGACTTCTCTCTTCTCTCAGTTCTCTGGAATCTGGATGACTGGATCGGCACTCGGCGGAATAGGATGTAAAAATCCTAATTTTAATAAATTTTATTTAGAACTTTTTATAACATATATTTTTAAATACTAAAAGATTGAATATAAGCCATTGGATCTAAAATGGATGGATGTGATGATGGACTGCAGAGAGCAGTTATGGAGGCCAACGTTAGAGGATCCTATTCCGCACTCGGCAGAGTAAGCCAGGGTTCCAGTTCCAGGTCCAAAGAATCATGTCATATGGCGCCCATGGCGCTCCGCCACCTCCTCCCCTCCTTCCTTCGCCGGCACAGCCCCTCCTCGCGGGCCGTGCTGAACACCTTCACCTCCCGATTGCAATCTGCGTCTCAGCTAGGGCAGCAACTTTAGGGATGAAAACGATCAGATGGAGGCCAAATCACTTTCACTTTCACATAGTTCTCCCGAAAACGAAATCGCTACGATATTTCAAAAATGAATACGGTGTCGGTATTCCGGTAATTTCGAAAAGTAGAGTAACCGATCCAAAAGCACATCGATAACGATCAAAAATCATGGAGACGATATTTAAGAAACGATAAACACGTTAAACTGTAGAACACGACAAGAGTCATATAACTTGACCTATCGCACATGACACTTAAGAATCATTCACAATTATACCGTTTTTGTTTTCAAATAACCCTATTTATTTTTCTTCAATTCTACTAAATTCTTCGCGTTAACTAGTGCTCGAATAAATTTGCATTCCTTAATTTCAAATACATGTTCGAAGATCCAAGGTTGTTTTGCAGATTGGTTAAAATATCTCTTATCTCTACGACTTGTCTATCTCTACTACTATATGAAGAAGGCAATTCATCTTCACGCGCTCGCGATCCTCACGATCGTCCGCGCGCGCCTTTTTTTTTTGTTGCTCTCGGCTCCGAGTTGATCCCTCTGGTTTCCCCCCACGACTCCACGCCCACGTTCACCCAATAGTTTATAGGCCTCACAACTGTCAATCTGTATACTACATCGATCTGTACCGTACATATGCATGTACTGTACTTCACATTGTTATGTATTATTATACAAACTGTGCTTATAATATCTAGTAATTATGAAGCGATGAACTCATGTGCATGCATGCGAATTCTTAAATTAAGCTGCCAGGAAGCTAATGACTTATTTTTGCAATTACAAACCCTCTGTTAGCAAACCATTACTAACGTGACGCTGCCAGGAAGCTGATGTTTTTTTCCCAAACTAACGACTAATGTGACGAGAATTCATCACTGATCTGTCTTTTTAATTTCCAGTCCTCGGTTTTAAAAAAAAACCTTTTGATTTTCCCGGAATTACTCATGTGTCCTCGATTTTTTTTTATGAAACTCCCTGCGAATTATCGTCTCTTTGAGCTGCATGGTTGAACCCAAAGATGTAATAGTACCAGCAGAGGCTGGTGCATTGCAAAAGCAGGATCACAAGAAACTTCCACACACTTGACAAAGGTGGCAAAGGAGAGCTCAATCATAGAGAAGCTAAACCAAATACATTCTGTATATACTACTAATTTGTACGGCCCCATCGAGCAGAGATAAAATATGGATGGCTTTCCAACGAGGCAAAGCTGGAGCAAAGGTAATTTAAAGGAAAGCAATGCTCCTAAAATACCAAATCACATTCAGAAAGTATGGCTTCTAAAATACAGATTTTAAAAACATGTGAGCGTGCATCTGCTGATATATTATCAATGGCCCATTGATCAAATCGATGCAGCAAAGGTTAAATAAAAAAGGAGTGCACATGTTTGTCATCAGAAAGGAAAGGGTGCCCAACAGCACAGGGTAATAGTTTTCAGATACAACACAGTTCCTTCTTTCAGTAATTAGAACAACATAGAGGATGGCAAAATGTAAGGAAAACAACATAGAACAACATAATTATCTTGCGAGGCATGACAAGATAAATTTCTTTGTGAAAGCAGTAGCTATTGAGCGAACTGTTCATGCCTTGATAAATTTCGTTTTTTTTCTATACTTTTTGGCTTTTTTGCCTGTTCTTTTTTATCTCGTCCGCGCGCACCTTTTTTTATCTCGTCCTCACGATCGTCCGCGCGCGCCTTTTTTTCGTTGCGCTCGGCTCCGAGTCGATCCCTCTGGTTTTTTCCCCCACGTCTCCACGCCCACGTTCACCCAATCGTTGTGCACGGGCGTTACGGCCTGATGGCCACATTCTTTGTTACTGGTTGTTTTGATGTTAAGAACGAGAAAATCGCAGAGTGAGTTGCTCGGCAAAACCTTTTCTTCTCCAGTGCATAACTTGTGTTCGCGTGAGTGCTGGTGATCCAAGATCTAATTGACTCTGCTCACCGTGAGGATTCGCTGTGAGGCGGAACACATACGACGCCAGCTAGACGCCGCCGTCGCCTTCGTCACTCAGGAGCCAGCGTCCTCACCAGCGCTAGGGCATGTCGTTCTAATGCAGGTGTGTGGGGACTTCCTCCAAGTAATTGCAGGAGAGAGGGGCCAGGGCTGGTGCTGCTTCTCATCGCCCCAACCTTTTTTTTCCTGAGTTGTGTTGCAGACGACAGGAGAAGGGGAGGGGTGCGTAGGTGAGCTATAGCTTCACTGTTTTTTCTTCGTTGTCGATTTACTTACTAGTAGATTAACAGGGCCGTCCCGGCCAAAACCGAGGCCCTGTGCAAAGTCTAAAACGAGGCCTCGTAGACTAGCGAAATAGGACCATAAATAATATATAAACAATAATGTATTACATTAAAATGTAATATGTTATGAATTGTACCTATTCAACTCTTCGTTGCATAATATTTACTTGAACATCATCATTCTTTTGGTGTTCTTCGAAATGAAATCTTCAATGATAGACTCATAGTCAATCTTGTCCAGCATGTCGCCCTCAAGTGCTATTGTAGCCAAATCAGTAAGCCTTTCTTGCGTCATTGTAGAACACAAATAATTCTTCAATAACTTCAATTTTGAAAAGCTTCAAGTGTCTGATTACTAGAAGACACCTGTGATTCTTTGACAATAAACCTATCAATGACTCCTTTCTGAGATTGAGTTAAATCCTCTAATCTTTGTTTCTTTTTACGCTTCTGATAATCCGCTTCTGATAATCCGACTCGTATTTTCTGGATCGATTTGCAGAAGACATGGCTAATAGTTTGGATCTTCAAACACTAGACGAGTAGATGCATGAGAACTGAAGAGGAATGACTAGTCAATATTTGCCAACTGACTCAAATGTGATATCTAATTCTTAATGAAAAATAACTAAAATTTTCCCAATTCAATACGGAAGTTAAGACATAATGGCATTCAGCGTATACATAAATTCAATATGGATTGTCACTTGTAGAATCAGATTTTTTGTGTCCCATTCTTAATCAAAGATGTAAGCAAGCTAACCTGAGTACCCGCAATTATGTTATGACTGAGTGGATGGGCTGCACAGGAAAGCACCCTTTGAGATAAAGGAATAAACTTGTTTTCTGCAGGTTGATTTTCCTCAGGGCCTCTTATTTCCTCACTGAAACATGGAAGACCAAGTGAGAAAAACAAAAATTTATTTCCAAGAAAAAAATGATGGATGAATCGCTGGAAGTCTGGAACTTCTCTGGATATATTCCCATCAAACAAAATAGAAGATTGGATCGCCAAAGTAAGTTGATTCTGTGCAAACCAAAACAAAAGGGAAAGCAGAGATCAGCTCACTTGTAGTCTACACGGCACGTTGAGCTTGACTCGTCGGGAAGAACGAAGACACGCTCACATGCACGACCGGGAGGGAGATGAGTCGACGGTATCAGGAAGGTGAACAGACGCGAGTATTGTTTTGGGCTATCGGCTACGTATCAATAGGATTTGGGCCAAAAAATAGAGACCAGACTTATATACTATTGGACTGTACACAAGATATTAGGGGCCCCTGGAAATTGGGGGCCCTGTGCGGTCGCACGGGCCGCACTTGCCCAGGGACGGGCCTGTTGATTAATATACGAGCTTGTCTAAACTAGTATGTTGTCTTAACAGACACTTTGAAGCCTTTGGGGAAATTACCGATCTGTACATGCCAAAGGTTAGAAAAGCTGGAACTGATTTTACATTTCAACTAGTATCCTACATATAGTGAAGTGTCATTTCATAAGGCATCCATGCTAGTTGCTCCCTGCTCTGTTGATGAATTTCTCGAAAATATGACTTAGGGTATCTTCTGTAATGGTGTAATTTATGGTCTATACAAGTGAGGGACACCCTATCTAATACAAGCTAGATTTACTTCTGTTCTTAGAAGATTTGACATGCAATCTTAAGCACAAATATATTGTGTATAAGAGTGAGGGCCTAAACTAGCGCTTGAGATGACAATGAATGAAGTTACTTGGTTGCTCACTTATATAAGTAACTTTTAGGATTCCTTGATCTCACATAGCCTTACTGGTGAGTCATGCTTCTTATATTAGTCTAGACAGCGCAAGGGAAGATGAGGATTGAATTTATATCAGCACATCCTCAGCATTTTGAATAGGATAGTTCTTGTAATTACAATCAGCATAAAATTCATACTGCAGAATTTACTTCATGCCATTAAAGAAAACGACAATCAATTGCCTGGAAGATCATTGTAAACCAGCTAATTTACTTCATGCTAGTATGAGAATGAGATACACCTACTGAAGACGCTAGAGAAATATCTACTTGCCTCCTAAAACTGTATATGTGATTTGTATACACAAAAAAGCCCTTTGGATATGCAGAATGTGATAAAAACCCAAGGAATCTTTTGTTGAGAATATTAGATTGCACATTTATTACGGTCCAAAAAGTGTATTCTGAACATGTAGAAAAAGTAGACTTCTCCAACAATCATGTATAAGAGTGCTACTATTCAATTATTTAGTGTCAAAGAAGAACCACCAATCATGTCAGAAAAGAACCACAAACCTTATTGACCTCATCTGACAAAACCTTCTCAAAGGTCCCAAATGGTATCGCAACTGATGTTGGTACACCAACCCATGAAGGTACTTTTCCTTTAAGGTATGCTACGTTCCGAGACTTAGCTCCAACCTGACAAAAGAAACATGAGTTTTTAAAACTAATGAAGGCCAAAAAGAAAAGGAAATCAATATAGCACAACAATTGGTTCCATGAGGTCTTCATTTAGAAAGTAAAGTTCCCTGATACATAGAATTGTATTACTTACCATTTCCTCAGAGAATTCTTCAGCTGATATTGCATATTTACCAAGAAACTTCTTCTTGACTAATGACACAGATGGTACTGCTTGCCCAGCTTGTGCATTTGGACAACTTGATTGCAGAAGTTCACTCTCTGCTATCTCCCTATCAAATAGTAGATATAAGATGTAAACTTTGGGCAGATAATTAAGCATAGCTGTGCATTACCAAGACAAATAAAACTAGAAAAAGGTAAGACAAAGATTCCTGTTGGCTGTGATACTACCAGTGATAGTAGAGAAACTGAAATATAAGAATCATGAAGTACGATCACCACATCGTGATAGTTCAACGGGTGTTAGCTACTGGTCATCTATATGTGTTTTTAAGTTGCTGTCACCGTAGTGGTGTTTTGGGTTGGAAAGCCACACTATTTGTGGAGTATAGGTGAATTATGCATTTTTCACACTGCTTTGGTTCATGTACTACATGGAAATCATTTTTCTGTGTAAAGATGCTTACATATGGAGATATGATGTCCAACTTTTGAACAGAATTTACCATAGGTCTGCACCAGTTAGGCAGTTTTTTTTGTTGCAGATAAAATGTATCAGTTATGGTGATGCTTATTACTACAATTTTTTAGGTTGGCAGCTAAAGCAAACAGTGGATTTTGCTATCCCCGTTTCTTCTCTATCTAAGACTTCAGTTATTGAAGTAGGTGGCCAGATCTCACAGCTGCTGCCTGCTGACGAGGGATTTAGACTTTAGAGTAAGGTGGCAAGAACCATTTTTCTTTCATTTTATCTACCAGTAACCTACTTCATCTTTTGGGTTAGTTGCTCAGTCAATTACTTTTTCCGCATATGGTTTATGTTAGGATGGTGCTCCCAAGAGTAGTTTAATGACCTCCTGCTACAGTAGAACTGTATACTGAGTTTCTTTTTCGGTTTGCCTTTTTCAGTCCTGCGGCAGATTCTGATTTCGGTCAGATTACTGCAGTAATTGCTGCTTCCGGTCAGTTCTTGCCTACTGTCTCACTTCCTTCAGTTCTTTTTGTTTTCGGCAGCATAAGTAGTTTTTCACTGTCCTTGGTTAACAGTACCCAGTATTCTCTTCTCAGTTCTGAAATTGCTGCTGTTTTGTGCTTTTGTTTTTCAGTTAAATCCCCTCTCTTGATCGTTGCAGTAATTTCGGCAGCATAATTTCGGTGCTGTGAATTATCCTATGCTTCATTCTTATTTTCCTATGCTTCATTCTTATTTTCCTATTGGTGCTAAATTTTAATTAGATTGTGCTACTATGGCTGCGGATATTTGGACCCTAAATCTTGAATGCGACGGGGCAACTCCAAGACAGAAACATGTGCAAAGGGAAATGGATAGAGATGAGATATGCTTTTACAACTTGATTGATCTGATCGAGAAATATGGGTACACATCAGTCGACTATCTATTCTACAAGAGAAGAGATAGTTTGGTCGCAATAGAACAAGATTCTGAAGTGATGGAAATGCTTAATGAGTATGAGAGCGAGAAGATGGTGAGCTTATTTGTGACGAGGAAGAGGCTGGCCACCTTAGTGCCTACCAAGTGCAACAAAGAACCATCCAAATCTGAACCAAATAAAATTAAAGGTAGTAGAATGAATGTTAAAGGACATTGATGTAGTTACACTAGATGGATCATCATCTGATGTAGAGACTCACATGTTGGAGGAAATAAGGCAACTCAAGGAGCATTCTAAAATGCAAGACAAAGTGATTGAATAATTAAAAAGCAATCAGAGGCACTATGAGAATGAGGAGCCAACAATGGTAGCAATGTCTATTTTAATTTGTAACTATATTATATTGAAATGTTACTCAACCTCTTTATCTTTTCTAGGTGAATTGCACAGCAAGTGATCATGGTAATTCTCAGAAACAAGGAATGCATTTTAACATAAAGGTATTTCCTTTATTTTCATGTTTTCATCTAATTTAGTATCTCTTGACTTTAATATTGTTTGAAATTTTCAGAGAGTTCAATGTGTTGCACCAAATCAGAAGGAGGTATTGCTTAAGCAGACGAACAAATTGGTAAAATGTCTTGCTTGTGAAATTAGTACTTCTTTACCTACAAAGTTTTTTTAATAACTAATGCTATCCCCCTTTTTGATCTTTACTGGGATAAAGAAAGATGTGAATCTGAATATAGTGATGATGAAAATCTATATTTGTCTAGTGAAAAGGTTATCAATTGGTCTCTTGTCTTTATGAATAATAATATACTCTTCATTCATTATACGTCAATATTATTGCCCGGTGATTATGATTTCATGATTTTCTATTGGAACTAGTGCCAAGGTCATGCTGATGACAAGGAAATATCAATTGAGGAAGCAGAAGCGTCATCCCCACATGGCTCTGCTATAGATTCTAGACAAATAGAGGTACACATTTTCAATGAACCATTGAATAAGATATATTTTACTTGCAATGTCAAATTTATTCAAGATAAGTATTACATAACTTTGTAAAAATGTATAAATACAATTATCTTTCTCTTCATTTCAGTTTGATTCTTGTCCAAGGATTTCTGGCGAAGGTAGAATAACAAAGAAACAAAAGGTATATAAGAATCAAATGTTTCCATTTATTATAGTAATATTTGTGCCATATATTATTACATACCTCATTTTACATGTGTAAGGATCATCAGGATGTGGCTCGCGACAAGGCTACATGCCAGAAGCGTCCAAAACATATGCAAGATCATCCAATGAAGGTATATAGATATAATATCACTTGTTCTAGTAGCTGCATTATCTTGATACTAGTGGACACGCACGTGTGTATAAAAAAAACTTTATACACAATAGGGGGATTGCTTACACATTAATAATTTATTAAATAGTTTTCCACGAGAAAAAAGATTTAGCTAAACAACTACTAAGAAGATACAATAATACCCGTGCCTACATACTTAAGATCGTATATTAGTAATGCTTAATGTTATTTCAGTTCAAATAAATATGACCGCAACCAATAATACCCGTGCCTACACTCAGTTCATCAGCAGCAATCATTTCAGCTTTTGCTTTGTCTATCTTTTCTTGGCAGGAGCATATTTTTTTGCTGATAATCTGCTATGTCATATGCAAAAGGATCATGAAATTAAGATGGTCATAATGTTCTATCTCTGAAGTTTATTGCTGCACAGTAGGTTTTAGGTGCTATCAAACAGTTTATTGTTAATGTTATCCTTATTAGTTCTGCAATATGAAGTGTCGATTCCATTTTCAGAAAGATATAGGCCGCACTTACTCTAAGCAACATGTGCCGCTATCTTGATATATACAACAAATGCTTGTTGGTCGCTAAGTGATTATGTCAAATTAATGCAGGTTGGGTCCACAGTGCTACTCATGACTGCCAAATATCCAAATAAGGAAATTGTGGCATATGCAACTATTATTAGCACTAATCCAAAAGCAAATGTTGGTGGAGTTGAGACAGGAAAACAATTCTACAAAGTGCGTATCAATCATCCCGTTGAAAAAGATGAGCCATTAGTGAGGCCTATGCCTACCTACAACAACATTGGTGACGCCCATGCCAAAGGAGTACCAATTGCTTGGCCTTCGATATTTGTATGTTTGAACTAGCTTTCTAAACTTTACTTTATTGTGGTGTACATGGATAGAATAATACTTAATGTTACAACTTGCTACCTATTTGCAGGTTCAAATGATCAATGGCTGAATTCCTATATATCGATGCATACAAGAATGGATGAAGAAGTGATGAATTTTAAGAATATTAGATATTGCATTTTTGTTTCTAGTAGTATGGACTTGTACTCTTCACTACTATGTCTGTTTACTCTCTAGAGTCATATCATTGTGTACATATACTATCACTGCATCTGAGCAAGTACTATGTTTGAAACCTTTCTATTATCTGTGGATCTTTATATGATTATTGAAACTTATAGATTATGTGATTCTGCAATGTGTCATGTTTACTATGAAAAATCAATAATAACACTATATGCCACATACAAAGGTAAATAAATATTTTTTTCCCAAATTTCAAAGTGTTACAATAGGTACAACATGTGTTACAAACCATATGTTCCTTTGTTCCAAACTATATGCTCTACAAAAATGAGGAAGTGTTACTAGAGCTTAAAAAAGTGTTACAGTAGAGAATCACTGTAACACTAGACAAATGTTCCAGTATATAAGTAAATGTGTTACAGTTTAGTAACACTTTTTTGGATGTAAAAGAACACATATATGGTGTTCTAATAGACCAGTATATAGTAACATGGGCAATTGGAACACATAAAAAATGTGTTACGAGGAGAGCTAGTAACACTTTCTTTAACCTATAGTAACACATGTTGGTGTTGCTATATCCCTGTTGTGTAATAGTGTACACCCTTCAATTTAACAAAGAACATAATTTTCTTTAATGGAAACATCACTTTACCAACTTCAAGCAAACGACCCTTTAAGCTCAAATCACAAGAATCACTTAAGAACCGATAGAACCTTCCAATACGTCACTATGCGCAAACTAATTTCAGATACCACAATAATTCATGAACTCCCATAGGATCATGAATGCAAAACTCCAAACATTTCATTTAACTGACATCACGGAAGACGAACAAATTCCTTTACTTCTAAAAGAATCAACACTACCCTCATCATCTCATACTCAGTTTTACTAACCTCATCATTATATATTCTTAGCATGAATCATCATAGCCTACCAGCGCATCATAAACCTTTCCAAAAGAACACAATAACTTATTTCAAAATGTTTTTTTCCAATAAGATTGCAACAATCTGACTAACATCAAGAATAATACACTCTTAACAAGAATCGTTATCGTCTACCCTTCCATCATAAAGCCCTCCAAAATCTCGTCAAATAGTTCCATGCTACTTTATCATCCCATCCTCAAATTGAAAGTATTTCAAAACCTTACAACCTCACAACGACAACCGCTTTAAATTAGAGCAGATGTAATACACACTTTTAATGATTCTACCAAAACTCTTTCATCAAAGACATAACATCATCTGACAATCCCACCATCATGTAAATATAGATCACATTTTTTTAAACTTGTGCAGCCTCGCGAAATTACCAATTCGCCCCTCCTGCACCTTCCGGGAAGTTTCCTCATGTCTTGCCGTCCAAGCATTGCAACCACCTCGAATCCTCGCTGTCCACGGCACACCTCGACCGTTCTGACCTCGGCACCGCCCACGCCTAGTCCGGCCATCCCGTGCCTCGCCACGACTCTGTCTCGACGTCCTGCAGCCATCACAGACAAGAAACACATCACATAGCACCGCTCGATAACAAGTAATCAACAGAAGCATTAAGAGTAATCTTAAGCAAGTAAAAGCCCAAACTTGTCAAATCAAAAGACTAAGCATCCTAAGCCCATACGACCAAGTTTGACCAAGTCCGACCGAACCGATTGCACTACGCAATGATAAGGCACAAACCAAACTCGCCTTTCCTAAAACCGATGTCAATTACTCATCACACACTCGGGGTCACCTCCACATGGTCCATCAACATCCATGCATGTACCATCTGGTACAGGGACCAATAGCCCATACTCCACAAGTATGGGGACCTGTAGCCCGTCATCAACATGACGGGGACCTCAGCAAATGCTTGGTCATTACATGACCAAGTCTTCAATATATCGACATGATGCATATGTGTGAAGGTCTCAATTTAATAAAACTTGCATCCATATTAACTATGCACAAGAAATACTCATAAAAACCATAACTTGCAAACAACCATGAACATCATGGTATGCCTTCACCACATCCATGAATGCAAATGCTCACAATATAAATCAAACATTGACATTCCACCATCTCAATTAAAACCATCATTATACTTGCCTTAACCGCGAGAAAACGTGGGACGTGCAGAAGGTGCTGCCCCTGGGATCAGTCCACCACCTGAATAATAATTATAATATATGGTAAGATAACAGTAGTGGACCTTAGACCAAATAAAAACACTTACAAACTAACAAAACATTTAACTTGGTTCCAATCCCTAAATCCTACAGGTCCTCCTGCCCCCTCTGTGGACAGTCAACTTCAAAAATTCATATCTATTGGAACAAGAGTTCGAATAGGGTGTTCTTAGACTTTCTGGAAATATAATTAAGTTATCTAACTAAACCTTGTTGGTGAGCCTCCCTGAATCGGCCACCTTCTACCCGCACCATCCAATTTTCTAAAACATCAATTTCACGTCGGGTTCTCTAGACAGAGCACTAAAAATGCCATAACTTTCAGCACGAGGGTTCAAATCATGATTTTTTGACCTTTATGGAAATATAAGACAATTATATACAACTTTGATAATATGGAGATCCTCTGATTCTCCTGTTTTCTAATCGCCCAATCCCATCTACCAAAACCTGACAGAAAATCCCAATCTGCAGAACAGTCCTACTAGAAAATCATAACTTCTGCTACAAAGGTCTGAATTACGTGTTCTAGCACTTCGTGGAAAGATAACGACGTCCTCTACAACTCTCTAGCAGAAGTCCAGAATTGAATCCATACGAAACTATATCAAAATGACCATCTAACACAATCTGTCCTGAGCAGACCACAATACCGACATTGCTACAACAATTAAATATGCATCTAACGGGGGAAATTAGGGATTACTCTTGATGAACCGCTGAAGAACACGATGAACACCACGCGATCTCTCTCTCCCTTCCTTTTCCCTTCCTCTTCCCCGTCTTCCGGATCAAAACGCCTCCCGGTGATCGATCTCCTTCCTCCGCTCGACCGGCAGCAAAGGGGATCTCCTTCACCAACAGCAGGGGGCTTCAATGGAGGAGGAGGGGGAGGTGCTGCTGCTGGACAAGGGAAACGCAAGGGGGAGAGGGAGGTGGCGTCTCAAGGGAGAAAGAGGAGGGGGCAAAGGGGATGGCGGCTAGGGTTTGGGGGAGGGGCGCCTACCCCCCTTTTTGGCCGGCCACCTCTTGGGCCAAGGCCCAGGTTGCCAGGAATTTTTAGAAATCCCCCTCTAAAAATCTCTGTTTAACTCTTTTCTATTTGGTCCTTCCCTCCAATTAATTGATTATCTCTCGAATCACTTTTGGGATATTACATTCTACCCCCCTTAAACGGAATTCGACCCCGAATTCTATCCACGCTTACCCCAAGGTTTAATCACAGCTAAAACTTAATCATATTAACACACACCTGTTGTGAATAATTCTGGATATTGCTCACGCATGCGAGGCTCTAATTCCGATGAGGCTTCTCTCTCTGTCTGCTGAGACCAAAGCACCTTGACATCCTTTAAAATTTTATTCCTCAATGCTTCTTCTGATCTTTCCAGAATTCGCACTAGCTTGGACTCAAAGGATAGATCTTGTTCAAGTATTAACGGTTCTAGTGAAAAATGAAGCTCCGGATCTCACAGGTACCTTCTCAACACCGGGTCATACAAAACGTTGTGTACCCCACTCTAGTACCCAAGGCGGTCCTAGCGATACACCACCCTCCAAATCCTCACAACTAACAGATGCGATTAAATATATCTCGGGTTATCATTCTCTTTGGTACCAACCCACACAACCTGCACAACAAACGAAACTCTTGTTCCAACTCCCAATCGATCTCTTTACCTTAACAAGGAGCACCTCCTTTAACCCCGGACGCACAACAGAGCTCGTTGTAAACAACCTCCTTTACAACCAGAATCCAACTGAAAACAAAGGATTCTCATCACAACATGCTTCACCATCTCCCCACCAAAAGAATCAAATCTAAAAAATCAAGGATTCAACATGAGAACCTCTCCACATTCCAAATAGGTAATTTGCAAATAAACAACACGTAAGTCAGAGGAGAATCACTCCAATGCCAAACCCCTTTTTTTCCTGAACCGGAAAAATCACACATGCCAACATAAAGTCAACTCAAACCACAAAAGACTTTTGCTGTCATCACATAGCTCAAACAAGAATCAAGAGAGCATTTTACTACCCGAGAACATATTGTTTTTTCTTTTAGGAATAAACTTTCTCTTGAATCACAAGATTCCAAATCATCACACACCACACTAACTCATTTCTCTTAAATTGGCAACATCAACACTATGCTCAAACCGAATGCATCAACCACACCTTTGTGGAGAGACTTTGCTGACCTCACAATAACATACTCTAGCCAATTCCTTTACCGACGGAGTTACTTTGATAAATAATTTCCAATACACCTCATCATTGTTTTCACCCACAATCACTTCACCACAATCCTTTAAGGATAATCAACTTGAAATTCTCAGCACACACACTCAGTTCCCTCACCCAAAGGACACTATCAAGGAGCATCACACTATTTAGAATCCCCTTGATCTAATATTCCCACACAACATCATTAGCCTCCAAGGTTCTAGCATAAAACACCAAACCAAAATTTTCCATCTCCAGGGCTCCTATATATGTACTTCGATATAATTGATTCGAAGACTCTCGAATTTGGTGACTAAAATTCCCACAATCAAACATGCTCAATCATTAACAATCACATGAAAACATATTCTCAACCTAATTATCTTTAGGAAGATTCTAACTCCTGGAGGGTTACTCACTGAAGCCAAGTCATGCATGACAATAATTCAACAATCCCTACTATCCCAATGATTCCCATAATGGTTAGACTTCTTCACAATTATAATCTCATTAACTACACCACCATAATCATCCTATTAAACCTTGCAAAGTGCCCAATCACAATACTCTAATAAGATTGATCAAGATTCTCATACTTTTGATAATTCTAATGTTCCATCAAAATGATCGAAACATTCTTGAACCACAATCTACTATATGTTCTACTAATTACAACTATGAAATCAGTTAGCTCCAAAGACAAACATTCTATTTAAATCAAATCCTCATCGAGAATTATTCCAAGAAATCAATTTATCACTCAATGAATCTCAAACAACTTGACACCTACAATCTCACCAAAATCATCTACTTGACCACCACTATCAAGTTGCCATTATACAACCTAAAAGGCTTTGCAACACGGATTGGTTAATCCTTCCTCAGAAGAAGATATAGATAGAAACAATTTTCAGCACATAGAAAAAACGTTTACCACTCACCGTAGACACAAGACCAAGGAAAAAAAGTCAGATAGCCAAGATCTTGGAAAATAGAAGACGACACCACAGTTGAGTGCACAAGTCCCACATGAAGAGAATATCAAACTTCAGCCAGAATAAATAAATAAATCACTTCTTTTGGAAACTTGATAAATTCCTTTGAGGCAAACCAAAGCTACAAGGTACAAAACTTGAATCCAACTGCGAATACCTCTACTACACCCTTCAATTTAACAAAGAACATAATTTTCTTTAATGGAAACATCACTTTACCAACTTCAAGCAAACGACCCTTTAAGCTCAAATCACAAGAATCACTTAAGAACCGATAGAACCTTCCAATACGTCACTATGCGCAAACTAATTTCAAATACCACAATAATTCATGAACTCCCATAGGATCATGAATGCAAAACTCCAAACATTTCATTTAACTGACATCACGGAAGACGAACAAATTCCTTTACTTCTAAAAGAATCAACACTACCCTCATCATCTCATACTCAGTTTTACTAACCTCATCATTATATATTCTTAGCATGAATCATCATAGCCTACCAGCGCATCATAAACCTTTCCAAAAGAACACAATAACTTATTTCAAAATGTTTTTTTTCCAATAAGATTGCAACAATCTGACTAACATCAAGAATAATACACTCTTAACAAGAATCGTTATCGTCTACCCTTCCATCATAAAGCCCTCCAAAATCTCGTCAAATAGTTCCATGCTACTTTATCATCCCATCCTCAAATTGAAAGTATTTCAAAACCTTACAACCTCACAACGACAACCGCTTTAAATTAGAGCAGATGTAATACACACTTTTAATGATTCTACCAAAACTCTTTCATCAAAGACATAACATCATCTGACAATCCCACCATCATGTAAATATAGATCACATTTTTTTAAACCCCATCCATTGCTCTCTTATTGATGCGCAACACCAAACTTCATTACACAACAGTTGCACTTAGCAATTACATACGAACACTAAGTATCCACAAAGATAACTCCAAGATTAATATCCACTAATACAGTAATCCAACACCTTCTGAATTTAACTATCCTAAACGGTTAGATTAATCCATTGAGACCTGTTGATCCAATTTATCCCAAAATTTTACTAATTTTGTCTCTCCTATTGATCAACCAGTTCATCAAAGTTCCATGCCTCTTAGTAACTCTGTTGATTCCATTAGAAATAGCCCTATTCATAAACACAGTTCATGAACAACCACAAGAAGACAACATCAACTTATTCGGTTTCACTTCCAAGGATACTCATACCCTATCAATTTATTTGATTACAATCTCTGACTTAACCATAACAAGACATCACAAAAGGATTTCAACACATCCCTTCAGAAAAGAGAGGTATTAAACTTCAACACTTAGAATAATCCAAAAGAATTACATATAGCCAAAACTTTCACATGTTAAAGAATTTGCAACATAAAACTTTCATTAACAAGAATACCAAGCGAACAAATGATACATGTTTCACAACAAGACAAAGCTCCCGCAAAGGGACCAACCGTGCAAATCCACAATGCTCACAGGTAGCAAAAGTGTCTCAATAGTCCAAAAACAATAATTGCTTCAAAGAACAGGTAGAAACCAATTGAAAACCCTCAACTGCAATGAACCACGAGCCCAAGATAAATTCATCCATCACCACAGGATAAGAATTGACCAAATTCAACTCAGGGAAGAGAGAAACTTTTCTAAAGGACCCATTCCTAACCTCTCAAACTAAGTTGCTCAAGGAAAAATCCTTCACTATTTCAAATACCACGAATAGTGATATAACCTGGCCATGCCAATGGCCACACCGCGATCTCTATCTCTCGACATCAACTATCCCCACACATAACAATCATATAATGAAATCGTAGGCACAAAAGATTATCTCATAACACGTACAAAGTCAAACATTAAGCACACATTCAACTATGATAATCGACGGAAACGTAGATGCAATGCAAACCCCATTCCCAACTACAGTGCTTAGTGTGTCAAAATTAATATTTCGTTAACCACGGACCTACAGCCCGCTTTGATACCAACTGTAACACCCCAGTCAAGCAATAACCTGGAATGCTACCAAACTAGTAGTATAACAATGTTGAACTAAATATGCTACACAAAATTTCGGCAGAACATCCTCTGTTTACTGTCTAAATCAGAAGTTTCAACAAGCATAATTAAAAAGAAATGAATAACATCAAGTAATATTATCAAGTCTAAGCAAAATTGGCTTAAGTTTACTAGAGCATCCATAGTTATAATATTTAGAAAAGAGAACGGAAGCATCATAAAAGAATTCTAATCCTTTATTACAATTTCTTCCATTGTGGGTAGAACGTGCAAAGTGCAATAAGACTAATCTTTCTTTTTCCCCATGCATGCCGATCTCATAAAGGTACCTAAAAAAACACAACAACAGTAAGAGTGAGTCCAACGACTCAGCAAATACAATAGAGGGCAACATGAACATACATGAGCATCACTTCATAACTCAACCAATAGCCATATAAATAAACCATGCAATGCAATATGATCAACAATATCTTAATCTCTTTCTCTTTTGCATTTTACCGATAATGCAAAGTGTGCATCCATCGATGCACACCCATGCCTGTACCATCTGGTACAGGGACCAATAGCCCATACTCCACAAGTATGGGGACCTGTAGCCCGTCATCAACATGACGGGGACCTCAGCAAATGCTTGGTCATTACATGACCAAGTCTTCAATATATCGACATGATGCATATGTGTGAAGGTCTCAATTTAATAAAACTTGCATCCATATTAACTATGCACAAGAAATACTCATAAAAACCATAACTTGCAAACAACCATGAACATCATGGTACGCCTTCACCACATCCATGAATGCAAATGCTCACAATATAAATCAAACGTTGACATTCCACCATCTCAATTAAAACCATCATTATACTTGCCTTAACCGCGAGAAAACGTGGGACGTGCAGAAGGTGCTGCCCCTGGGATCAGTCCACCACCTGAATAATAATTATAATATATGGTAAGATAACAGTAGTGGACCTTAGACCAAATAAAAACACTTACAAACTAACAAAACATTTAACTTGGTTCCAATCCCTAAATCCTACAGGTCCTCTTGCCCCCTCTGTGGACAGTCGACTTCAAAAATTCATATCTATTGGAACAAGAGTTCGAATAGGGTGTTCTTAGACTTTCTGAAATATAATTAAGTTATCTAACTAAACCTTGTTGGTGAGCCTCCCTGAATCGCCCATCTTCTACCCGCACCATCCAATTTTCTAAAACATCAATTTCACGTCGGATTCTCTGGACAGAGCACTAAAAATGCCATAACTTTCAGCACGAGGGTTCAAATCATGATTTTTTTGACCTTTATGGAAATATAAGACAATTATATACAACTTTGATAATATGGAGATCCTCTGATTCTCCTATTTTCTAATCGCCCAATCCCATCTACCAAAACCTGACAGAAAATCCCAATCTGCAGAACAGTCCTACTAGAAAATCATAACTTCTGCTACAAAGGTCTGAATTACGTGTTCTAGCACTTCGCGGAAAGGTAACGACGTCCTCTACAACTCTCTAGCAGAAGTCCAGAATTGAATCCACACGAAACTATATCAAAATGACCATCTAACACAATCTGTCCTGAGCAGACCACAATACCGACATTGCTACAACAATTAAATATGCATCTAACGGGGGGAAATTAGGGATTACTCTTGATGAACCGCTGAAGAACACGATGAACACCACGCGATCTCTCTCTCCCTTCCTTTTCCCTTTTTCCCTTCCTCTTCCCCGTCTTCCGGATCAAAACGCCTCCCGGTGGTCGATCTCCTTCCTCCGCTCGACCGGCAGTAAAGGGGATCTCCTTCACCAACAGCAGGGGGCTTCAATGGAGGAGGAGGGGGAGGTGGTGCTGCTGGACAAGGGAGGCGCAAGGGGGAGAGGGAGGTGGCGGCTCAAGGGAGAAAGAGGAGGGGGCAAAGGGGGTGGCGGCTAGGGTTTGGGGGAGGGGCGCCCCCCCTTTCTGGCCGGCCACCTCTTGGGCCAAGGCCCAGGCCCAGGTTGCCAGGAATTTTCAGAAATTCCCCTCTGAAAAATCTCTGTTTAACTCTTTTCTATTTGGTACTTCCCTCCAATTAATTGATTATCTCTCGAATCACTTTTGGGATATTACAAAAGTTGCAACAACTTGGTTAGCTTGAAGATGGTCAAGAAGCTTGGCTTAACCACAAGCCCTCGCCCACAACCTTATTACATCCAGTGGTTCAACTCATGTGGCAACTTGAAGGTAATCAATTCTGTGAGAGTGCACCTTTCGCTTGGTTCATATCATGATTATGTTGATTGCGATGGAGTGCTTATGCAAGTATGCTTCTTATTTTTAGGTAAACCATGACAGTTTGATAAGAATTCTACTTTATCATGGTAGAACTAATCAATATACTCTCATGCATAAGGTCACGAAAATTATTTTACTTTCAATGTCTCCTGAAGCTATTATTAGAGAGAAGATTGAAAGATCTGAACATGAGAAGGAGAATGCTAAAAGTGAGAATTAGATAGTAGCGAAAGAATACTTTCCACCTAAAAAGAAAAAAGGTAAAAGAATCAATTTCTAGAAAGGATGAAATTAAATTGAAAGGTGATGTTCTGTTAGCTACTAAATTTGATTTCAACGGCTTGGAAGTGAAAAATTATGTTTGCTATGCCTTACTTTGTAAATATGTTTTGTTTTTACTTGAGAATTTGCCTACATCTTTACCTCCTAATGTCACTAACCTTTTGTAGAAGTTTACTGATGTGTTTTCATCTAAAATATATCAAGACCCGAATATATAAATCCAGACTCTCTATGTATTCTGCACTAGTTTAGGATTACGCTAGTGCACATAGTGAAAATATAGATAAAATATTAACCATGATCATGATTAACTAAGAAAACTCGAATATTATTACTTATCAGAGTAGCAACTTTATGGACAAACTTACAAATAATAGCCTAAAGGGCTTTAACAAAAGCTAGAAGTGAAAAACAGAAATAAGCATAGTAGCTATTTGACATACCCATAGGTAATTGACTGGGAAGCAAAGTTCTAATATGCAAAGTCATCGAAGAGACCTCCTTCAAATTTCTCTATTTGATATGAATCTTCTTCAGCAACTGAGCAAATATGGATATAGCCGTGAGTACATAGAGTACTCAGCAAGTCATTTGTAACAAGATGCAATATAATTATGCAAGGCTTACCAAATGATGGTTGAGTAGTTATTTTGCAAAAAGCAACAATTTAGAGTAAATATAACAAATAGATTGAAAACACATTTAAGAAACTAATGTAAATCTTTACTCCTTAAAAAGAAAGGAGTTGGTGGTTGGTCCGGCCTCTCCCACCCTTTCTAAAAACCAGTGCTGATATGCGGACCCGACTCAAAAAAACCACCTGCGCTGAATTTCTCCCCACGTCTCCCGTCTCCCCCGTTCTACGCGTCTCCCCGCCTCCCCTGCTCCTCCGCGCCGCCGCCTCCTACTCCTCCCCACCCCGCGCCGCCGCCTCCTCCCCTCCCTCCCACTCTGCGCCGCGCCACGAGACCAAGATCGTGACGCGAGCGGAGGGCACATGGCGGCGGCGCTCAAAGCACTCAGCTGACTCTGGCCCACACCCGCCGCCCCCGACTACAACACCCTCCTCCACGCCTACCTCCGATCAGGCAGCCCCTTGCCGGGCCATGTCGCTGCGGTGATCTCACGCATGCGCCACCTAGGCCCAACGCCGAACACCCTGACCTTCAACACCGCATTCAACGGGTTGCTCCGGTTGGGCCACCTAGATGCCGCGCATGATGTGCTCGAGGAAATGTGCTGCAAATTCGTGCCTTCCTTCACCGCGGTGGACGGACTTGTCAAGAAGGCTGTAAGTGGGCCCAACTTTTACCTTGCTCTGAAGGTGTTCGACCTAATGCTCAGGCTGGATTACTTGCTGACTCTGCACGTCGCCAATACCATAGTTTCGGTTCTTGTGAAAAGCGTCGGTGCGGAGGTGGCGTATCAGGTATTCTTGATTCTTGTAAATAGGGGCTTTGGACCGGATGTTTATATGTACAACCAAATTCTTTTCGGTCTGTGCAAGTCTAATGGCAGCAGTAAGGCATTGGCTCTGTTGTGTAACTTGAGGAAGAGAGGGCTCTCCCTCAATGTGTATTCTTATACGGCATTGGTTTTTGGGTTCTGCAAGGAGAAGCTATGGGGTGAAGCATACAGGGCATTGGTGATGATGTGTCATGAAGGGTGCAAGCCATCTGTCATAACATATACCGTTGTTGTGAATTTCCTTTGCAAAGATATGAAAACCGATGATGCGATGCTTGTTTTCAGGATGGCTTATGAACAAGGCTGCCATCTTGATATTACCATATGCAATGTGCTACTCCATGCGCTCTGTTGTGTCGATAGAGTCTCGGAAGCTCGTGTGATCATTGATGTGATGAAGGAGTTAGGATTTGTCCCTGATCGTTTCACCATTTTTGGTCTGGCTGCTGGTTTTTTGAAACTGGGCACATCAAGACCTGTCAGAATTTTGTACAAAGGGTATTTACCAAGAGTAATGTGTCGATGTTGTCACTTGGAATATATACCTCCATATCTTATGTTGTGATGGCCAAGCGAGGAAAGCATATGCTTTGGTTAGTAGCATGGAGAAAGGATATTTACTGTCTACTATAACATACAACACTATAATGAAAGGGTTCTGTATGGACATGGATCTTCAGAAGGCATTGTAGATGTTGGATCGTTTTAGCTCTGCTGGGGTCTGCTACAGGCAGGGTAACACTTCAGTCATCCAGAGGGTTCTCTATCATATGAATGTTGAACAAGTCAACTTTGAAGTATGACATGTTCACTTCAGTACTTTCACAAGTGTGGGAAGTTTGCAGAAAATGTTAACCTTGCAAAGAATATGATCATTGATGTTAATCCATTATTCGTGTGGGGTGGTTGAGGACATCAACAAATCATAAATTTGGCTTCATCATGTTGGCAGTCTGAGCTTTTAGCATTGAAATCCAATTGTTTCTTCTGGAATGAACGCAAGCATTTTGTAAGTTTGCTCTTTTCGGTGAAATATTGTTATTTTAATTTGTTGTGTGTTCATATTTTCAGAACATCATGTCTTTAGTAACTGCAGCAATGGTACAATTCTAAACTGCTACTGCAGCAATATACAATAGTTTTTCAAATGCCAACTTTATTAGGAACTCTACAATTTTGAGGTATATTAAGTTGAGTTTTAAAATTTAAATTTATTGGTACTTGGTAGTTATGCTAAGAAAATTGCAAGATGTATGGATGTGTTTCTGAAGAGAGTTCCTCTCTCTGTTCCTTTTATAAACACGTTTTTGGTTGGAATTAATATCTGCTCATTGAACAACTCTGAAAGAGAAATTGAACAACATTATTCTGATTCCTTTTTAGTGAGACTTAATTTCTAGACTATTGGAGTGTGGTACCAGCCCCTTAGTGTGCTGGCCTATTTAGGTAACGCTGCAGCAGAGACTTGCCAGCGTTCCTCAACATAACTTGGAATTCTCTAGAGATACTGACTGCAGGGCTAATTTTTTAGTAAATTTTTAACAACGTGCTTCACATTTGACTATTTGACATTTTTCATGTGTCATTTACTAATTTTCTTCATATTTCCAAGTGAGAAAAAGGCGAGTGAACATCCTCCATCATGCTGAAGTCAATATTTTAATCAATGAGGTAAAAAAAATTATGGCTTTCTCCACTATTTTTTGTTAGAAGATAACTGCCGACTCAAGAATATTCTAGACATGCTTAATTAAGACAGTATTACTGTATTGTAAAATAAAAACAATTATGTAATAGTAACATAAATATTGTAGTATCATGACTATTTGCATCTCAATTTATATCCGTTGCTAATTTGCTGCCATATTTTGTTAGAATATTGCAGTATCTTCAGTGTTATGTCACTGATTTCATTATTGTATTGTTCTTTAAGATATGCAAAGACCACAAGTTTCTTTTTTAGTGTGATTAGCAATCAATAAGGTTTCTGGAAGGGCAGCACATAACAGTCATAATATTAATGGATTTCCTGTGTAAAGGTCATCTCCTTACATTTGCCACATGGTCTCCACGTCCATGAAATGATGATTTGGAAACTATATGCCTTTTTGGCTAGGTGGCAGGATTTTGGGATTTGAAATGAATGATTTTATTTGTCTAGGAGTCTTTCCACATAGTATTCTAAAGCTCAGGTAAAGTTTGTTTTCTTATATCATGTTGATGTGTAGATTATTGAACAAATTATATGAAGTCATATGATTAATCTCTGTGACAAGCAATAGATTCAAAGCGATTTCTGGTTAACACATCTAGAATTGTCGTTTTATTTTTTGGGGAACAAAAAAAGAAAAGCTCATAGTCTGAGCTCGTGTATTTGAGCATTCTTTACCTTTCAAGAATTAATACTGATTAGTAAATCAAGAATTTAATGTAATTTTTGCAGATTCCCTTACCAAGTATATGACTGTTGCTTAGTCTGTTGAAAACCTCTACTGAAGGCCAGTAAATGTATTTCATGTCTGTAACCTATGAGTTTCTGGAGGTAGAAAGGGATACAGGCCTGACTTTTAATCAAGAAGACCAGAACAAAGGTTTTGTTTCAGACAGAGAATGTAATAAATACCTAAGATGGATCTTAACGTTGGTGATGCAAGCAACCTGTTCTGGCAAATCTTGGCAAGGGGTAGGTCAAGAAATCAGTGAAACAAGAGTATATGTGGTTTGGTACTAGACGAAAAAAGATCTCTTGCAGTATGTTATAGCTGGACATGGGATGAGGCTATTTCTTGAACAATAATACAATGCGACAAAAACATATAATGGTGATTGATTCAAAGGTTTTTGATCCACATTGTTATTACATGTAAAGGGTATACCTTACACATTTTTTTGGTTAAATTACTCCATAAATATCGCAATACCTGTATGGCAACAGATTTCAAAATAATTTCCAATACACCCATGGTGGAATGAGTTTCAAACTCATTTCTCTATGTATTTACTAGCTGAATGCCCGTGCGTTGCTACGGATTTTAAAATTTTATCATACTACATGTTCTAAAACTAACAAGTGGTAAAATTTGTTGGAACGTGCATACAAATATGTTCCAATTTTTTTAAATCCGTAGCAACGCACGGGCATTCAGCTAGTAAATAAATAAAGAATCAAGGATTGAATAAACCACAAATGAACTGATCATTCACTTCCCACCCATCTTACTTGCAACCAACCTAAAAATTTTAGGAAAATCATAACCGTCATGTCAAATCACCAAGTATTGTCCATAACCGGGGACACGACTACTCAAATAGTTTTACACTCTGTAGAGGTTTACAACTTTACCCACAAGAGATAATACACTTATCATGTCGGTCAATACACACTTCCTTAGGCGTGTGATAAAGTGATTATCATAAAGTCTTTACAATACTCAATTTCAAATTAATTTTGCCCGCTAAGGTTTTACTACCGAATAGGCTAACATCCAAGAGCAGAAAAACAACAAGGAAAAACAAGACAAGAGAGATGAACCAGACCAGAGAGCAAACAACTGAATGCAGGTGTTGAGGCCGATCTAACCACCAAGGCAGGGCCGGTTTGACCGCCAAGGCAGGGCCGGTCTGACCGCCAAAGTGAGGCCGGTCTAACCGCCAAGGCAGGCCCGGTCTGACCGCCAAAGTGACTTCGGTCTGATCGGGAACAGGGAAAACAGCAGCCGAAGACAGACTGAAGGAGAAACAGAGAGAACTGAAATAGCGGCCGAAAACAGACTTGGAAGCCAAAAACTAAACCAAGATCAAGAGATTTGGTTGGAAATCTTCTCCACTACAATTTGAGAGTAAAATCTGATTGAGACAAGGATCTCAATTTCCAACTCAAGATTGATCAAAATGGTTGGACGAGAGCAATCGACATAGCAACTAAAAATAGACACAAACAGTGATTACTTTTGCTGCTGGAAACCGAAAATTGGAGCAAGAAAATCAAAGTGACTGAGAACTGCTAGTATTGCCGAAATAAAATAGAAGATGAGTCCATATGCCAAAAAGCTTGGGATTCACAAATCTTTTGATCATGAGACTTTTGAACATAACAGGGAAATGGTCTCAGATCAAGAAAACACAAAGTTAACACAAATTTTCTACCGAGACATCAAGAATAGGAATCCTCTGCCAACGATGAACAATAAACCCTAGAAATCTAGAAAACAGAGGAAGTGGGGGCGATCAATTTCTTGGAGAGAAAACTGCTCTTGAAATCTTTGCTCTCGGGAGTAAGCTAGCCAAGAGGCTTTGATAAGATCGCCAGTTCAAAGCAAAAAGATTCTGCAGCTACTTGATCAAAGAATCAACTCAAAACCAAAAAAGGCAAAGAAGAACAGAGAGCAGTGAGGAAGAAAGAACTGAAGCAAACACACAGAAAAATACAAAAAACCATAACATCTCAAACACAAGACTTCTCAAATGGATTCAGAGAGATGAATTATTACATTAACAAGAGCTCTACAGCCATTCCATGCCAGGGCTTACATCCTGAGTAGAACACACGCAAAAGAAAAGAAGCACTACATCTGCCAAACACACCTCACTTCAAAACAGAGAAAGGAAAACACACGCCCTCTCTGAAACCTAACCCTCTCTATTTATAGTCTTCCACTACCGGGTTCACCTCTAGCTTTACCCATTAATACTAGCAACCTCAGCGCTTTCCCCGTTATCTCCAACCGAATCCGCTTCCACTTTGCAGTCTTGCGCATTTTACCAAAATGCCACTCCTGCACCATCCTGGAAGCTTCCTCTTTTCTTACTGTCCAAGCCTTACAATCACCTCGAATCCTCGCCGTCTTCGGCATCTCTCGACCGCTTCGACCTTAGCACTGCTTATGCTTAGTTCGGCCATCTCATGTCTCGCCACGACTTAGCCTCAAAGTCTTGCAACCCTCACAGACAAGAAAATATCACATAGCACTGCTCGGAATACTGTAATCATACATTTGCATCATTAGAAGGTACTTAAACACGAAATAACGCTACGACCGATTGAAATAGAAGAACAGACATCCCAAGCACGTCCAACCGCATTTGACCAAGACCGACCGCAGCTGATTGCGCTATACTACGACTTGGAACGAAACACACAAAACAAACTCAAACTTTCCAGAACAAGTGTCAATTACTCATCACAAACATGGGGTCACCTCCACATGGTCTTTCAATCTCCCCCTTGATGAGTATATTGACAAACACAGAAAAAGCATAAAGTTGAGTTTAAATTTTTTTTGTTTTAACGGAGAGTCACACATGGTCAAACGGAACAAAACAGAAAGAGCAAGTTTTCCTCAAAAGCTCCAGAAAATCCCCATTTGTTTGTGCCTTTTTCTTCATTATTTTCCCCCTTTTGGCAATAAAATCATCAAGATGTATGGAGGAAAATGGAGCATGATTTGATTGAAGTGACTGTATCTTATTTATTTTGAGCATTAGGAGCCATGGAGATTATCCAAAATGATTCTTTGAGTATTACACCAAGCCATAACACAATAGAATGCTATCTAGATCATAACAATGCATGTATAGACAAGTTAAGCCAAATAAGTCATAATCCAAAATTATAGTCTAGCTAAAGGTATCCAAGGATGATACAAGCCATGTCAATAGTCTAAATGGAATCAAGAAGTTAGCATTGAGTCAATTTAGAGTGCTACAAGTTCTAGAATGAATCATTTGTTCAAGTACTTGGTCCTTTTTGTAGTTAAGCAAATTTAGCACAATTGACATGTTTTTCCTTTTAGAAACTCATGGTTGTTTTCAACCAAAATTTTTGTTTAGTCATGTGCTAGATCTCAGGCCTTATGCGACCACTCCAAGCGAGAAGCTTAAGAAAATGATCTTGCTCAACCAAAACTCCTCCTGAGTTCATGCCTAGTGCAATGGCAAGCAGTCTCATGAGAAAGAGTTGGTGAGATCAGTTTTTTTGCACAAAATAGATCTTTTTGCTTTTGCTGAATTTAGTTCAAGAACAAGGAGTTAAGAATAGCTCATGCTTCATAAAGGAACTAGCATAGCTCAATCTAAAGCTCAATAAAGATTCAAGACTCATCTCAGCCTATTTGACGTGGCATGAATCATAAAAGGATAACTAAAGACAGACTAGTCTCAAGAGCTTACATGACATGATTTAATTCAAGTTGTGTATTTTTAATCAACTTATCATGGCAACAACTAGGCTACACAAATAAAGTCATGATAAATCTAGAAATTTAGCACAGACTCTGGCAAGATGTAAAACAATTATTTTATGTCATAGAAGAATAATAATCAAGGCTCCATGTAGTTATATTACAATGCAGAATGATATGAAATGCAAGAAAATCCAGCTCCCCCTCAGTATGTGACGTACTTTTTAGTTCAAGTTGAGTTATGTCAACATTAAGTTCTAGAAAATCTCAAAAGAACTCCGCCAGAACCAAAACAATAAAAATGAGAAGCTGGCAAGAAAATCAGAAAAGGCAGTCCTTAAAGCATAGATAAGATATAGATAATACTATGGCTCAGACTGACTCTCATCCACCCCATATGATGCTAGGACTATCAGCTGGTCTTCTAACACACTAGGGAGTAAACACATTTCCTGTCTACCCAAGGGTGGCCCAACCCTCGCCATACCTATAAAAAGTGAGTGAACTCAACCTAGTGCGAGGAGTGACAGCTAATAAGCAGCAACTTAGAGTCACAAGATGAGAGGAAGCAATCTAAGCAACTGAGAAAGAGAACCACTCTATTCTATGCTAGAAGGACTAACCCAAATGCACCCTCATGCAATGTAGCAGAAAGAAACAGAAGCAGATAAGCGATGAGGTGCACAACAGCAAGTAGCTCCCCCTCACAATAAACCATAAGGGTAGACCACCCCAAGCTCTCCCCGCAAGGTTGAAAACCTAGAGCTATCCAAAGACTTGGTAAAGATATCGGCCAACTGGTGATCACTCTCCACAAACTGGAGCACTATATCACCCTTCCCCACATGGTCTCTAAGGAAATGATATCTGATATCAATGTGCTTGGTCCGAGAGTGCTGTACTGATCTCTTTACAATGTTGATGGCAGAAGTGTTATCTCGAAAGAGTGGAACACTATCTACAACTAACCCAAAGTCCCGCACGGTCGAAGCCATCCAAAGTATCTGGTTGCAGCAACTGGCGGTAGCAACGTACTCGGCCTCTGCGGTGGACTGTGCAACACTGGACTGCTTCCTAGAATACCAGGAGACAAGAGATGTGACAATGAATTGGCAAGTGCCAGAAGTGCTCTTCCTATCTATCCTACAGCCAGCAAAGTCTGTGTCGGTGTAGGACCGAAATGGCGACAGAGGGGGGTGAATGTCGTAAATTGAAATTATCCCCAACAAGTATTCGCAAAAATCTCGGCTTCTCTAATAGCTATAAAAAGCTATAAAGAAGTTGATACACAGCTTACTGAAGACTGACAAGGATCAAATGACTTGAGCAAAAAACCACAGCACGAAAATAGCATTGAATCTCTGCCACGGCAAATAAAACAGCTACCATGGCTACCACGGCAGCAGAAATGAGGAGCTTTGCTGCCACGGCAGCAGCAGAAACTGAACAGCAAAAGAGACAGTAAAAGGATTCAGTTCACTGCAAAAAATAGCATTGAATCTCTGCCACGGCAAATAAAGCAGCTACCATGGTTGCCACGGCAGCAGAAATGAGGAGCTTTGCTGCCGCCAAGAGACCCTGCTGCAGACTGAAAATAAGACAACAGACAAGCAGATTTTCAGATTTGAAGCAAGGAGATTTTGTCAAAAACAAGTGGAGGAGATAAAAGAAGTAAATCACTTCAAGGGAAAACTTCAAGGATCTATTCCAAACACATTTGAGAGACCAAATAACATGAGAAATCAACTGAAGGCTTAGAAATTCAGATTATGCCTAAAGACTAAAAATTACAGGGAGCTGAAAATAAAAACTGAAATTCCTCCCAAACCCTTGATCCTTTGGCACTGAAAATCTGGGCATATATTAGCAATAGCAAGGGGACCTCCCAGACCAAATATCACCTCAAGCCAAGAAAGGAATCAAGGTTTAACTCAAAACCCTAGAAACATGAAAAACTTCAGAGAGAGCTCACAAAAACCCAATTACTCCTTCCACAGAGATCTTTTGCATATGAGATTTTAGGGATACATTAGCAATATCTAGAGGATCCCTCAGACCAAATCTCAAGCCAGATTGAGGAGTAAAAAAAGATTTACCCTAAAACCCTAGAACAGGCAAATGAAGAACAGAGAGGTTCAAAGTGCCAAACCTGAAATTAAAACCTTGTCTCTGGGATTTTAATCGATCAAATGACCTTGAAGCACTATCCCATCATAGAGCAACCCATTTTGGCACTCCCCAGCAATCAAGAACTCAAAACCACGAAAACTCAAAAATCACCAAATGGAGGCATCGAAGAACAGAGAGCACAGAGCAAAATAAAAACTTCAGATTTCATTCCAACTATTTAGGGATTACAACTGAGCTACATCCCCATACCCCGATTGATACAAGAGGGGTGATTACAATCTCTCATCTCCCTCTCAATCCTCAAGAACACCAAGAATCTCACCATTTCTTGGGAGGAAGAACACACAGAGAGAGGAGACTCACATAGAAACCATCGTAGAGACACAGAGGGAGCACACTCTGCCTCTACCACCAACTCACACCAACTAAAGAGCTAAAGGAAACAACCTTCCTAAAGCCTCTTTTGACTCTAAAACCCTAATTCTATCACAAGTGCTCCAGTGGGCATGCAGCCCCTCCTCTCCTTTTATAGCGCTTGGCTAACGGGTCTCTGCCCCGTTACGCCCGCTACGTCCAACGGAGCCCGCTCCCGCTCGTGCAGCCTTGCGAATTTCCCGATTCGCCCCTCCTGCACCTTCCGGGAAGCTTCCGCGCTCCTTGCCTCGCACGCCTCGCAACCACCTCGAGTCCACGTCGTCTTCAACACATCTCGACCGTTCTGACCTCAGCACCACCTGCACCTAGTCCGCTCCACCGTGTCTCGCCACGACTCCAACTCGACGTCCTGCAGTCACACAGACAAGAAAACACGTCAAATAGCACCGCTCGACACATGAAAGCGTAAATACCATCACACTTACCACAGACGAAGTCCAAACCTGTCGAAACATTAGAATATACATCTTAAGCCCAAATGACCAAGTTTGACCAAAGTCCGACCGAGCCCGATTGCGCCACGCAACGGCTCGACTCCGAACCACTCAAACCAAACTCGACTATCCTAAACCTTTGTCAATTACTCATCATTCACATGGAGTCACGACCACCTGGTCTCTCAGTCGGAGTAGGTTCTGAGAGAAAGGCAGGATGAAGAAGAGTATTAGATAACATAGTCTATGGTAGTTTGAAGGTATCGAAAGATGCGCTTCATCGCCTGGCAATGAGATACGCGAGGGGAGGCCTGAAATCGAGCACACAGGCGCACGGAGAAGTGTATGTCTGATCTCAAGGCAGTGAGGTACAAGAGAGAGCCAATCATGCTGTGGTACTCCTTCTGATCACTGGCTCGTCATCCTCATCTGGATCGAGTAAAGCTGATGATGCTATTGGAGATGACACCAGCTTGCCATCACTCATGTCAAAGCGTCTCAGGAAGTCACGAGTGTACTTGCCCTGATGCAAGAAAGTACCCTCCCAAGTCTACTTGATCTGGAATCCAAGGAAGAAGCTCAACTCGCCCAGCATGCTCATCTCAAACTCTGTGCTCATGACATCAGAGAACTGGGAAACAAGAGCACGAGAGGAGCTGCCAAAGATGATGCCATCCACATAAATCTGAATGAGTAGAAGGTCATTACCATGCTTGCGAATGAACAAGGTCTTGTCTACCTTACCCATCTCAAACCTATGACTCAACAGATAGGACTTAAGCCTCTCATACCAAGCTCTAGGGGCTTGCTTAAGTCCATACAGGGCTTTGGAAAGCTTGTAGACATGGTTTGGGTATTTGGGATTCTCGAAACCTAGAGGATGCCTAACATAGACCTCTTCCTCAATATACCCATTGAGGAAGACACTCTTGACATCCATCTGGTAAAGCTTGAAGCCCTTAGATGCTGCGAATGCAAGCAAGATCCTAATGGCCTCTACCCTAGCTACAGGGGCAAAGGTCTCCTCAAAATCTAGACCCTCAACCTGGGAGAAACCTTGAGCTACCAATCTAGCCTTGTTTCGAATAACTACCCCATCCTCACTCTGCTTGTTTTTGAACACCCACTTGGTACCTATGACATTATGACCTCTAGGGGGCCCAACAAGCAACCATACCTTATTCCTCTCAAAGTTTTCTAACTCCTAATGCATGGCATTGACCCAAGACTCATCAGAAAGGGCATGACTAACATCCTTGGGCTCAAAAGAGGCAACGAAGGTAGAGTGGAGACAGAAGTGAGACATGCCAGATTTTGAGCGTGTGACACGCTCAAAAAGATCTCCTATCATCTGTTATGAAGGATGATGATTTAGGATATGACGGGGAGGTCCTGCATGAGAAGAAGAAGTGGCCTCTAACTCATGAGCTGACGAGGTAGGAACAGAGCCACTAGCTCCAGAAGATGTGGAAGGAATGGGCTGATCTCCTTGAGGTGTAGTGGAAGAAGCAGGCACCTCAAGGGGAGGAGGAACTGGATCAGGTAAGCAACCTTCATCTCTATCCTCCTCATCATCCACGAAGATGGTTTCGGACTGCTCTACAGAACCTGATATATCGGGCCTAGTCCCCGACTGGCCTCATTGAATGTCAACTCATAGGTCTCTACCATCTTACTAGACTCGCAGTTCCAGACCCTATACGCCCGCGAAGAAGTCGAGTAACCCAGAAAAATCCCATCACAAGATCGTGACTTGAACTTATCTAGGTTCCCTGACTTCAGAATAAAACACTTGCAACCAAACACATGAAAATGGGAGAAACCGGGCTTTCGCCCATATCTCAACTCATAAGAAGTGTGATGCAAGTGTGCCCTCAGAAAAACTCTGTTTGAAACATGGCACGCGGTGGCTATGGCCTCAGCCCAAAACTTTCTAGGTGTAGAGTACTCATCAAGCATCATCCTGGCCATCTTGACCAAGGTACGGTTCTTCCTCTCCACGACGCTATTTTGTTGGGGGACGTGTGGAGAAGAGAACTGATGCTCTACACCTGTCTCATCGCAGAACTTCTCAAAGTAGGAATACTTAAACTCTGTGCCATTATCACTGTGAATCGCTTGTAAGGCACCCAGGAGCTCAATAGAAAGCCTACTAAAAAACCTCAAAAATGATTGAACGTCTCATCCTTTGAGGCTAAGAAAAACACCCAAGAGAACCTCGAGAAGTCATCGACCATGACAAGAACGTACCACTTCCCTCCTGCTGATTGCACTCTAGCTGGACCAACTGTGTCCATGTGAAGAAGCTGTCCTGGTGCATCAGTCATAATCAAAGTGACTGGAGGATGAGAAGCAGCAACCATCTTGCCATGCCGGCAAAGAGCACAAACTATGTCTTTGACCATCTTAAGTTTGGGCAGACCACGAATGAGATCATGGCCGCTAACTCGAGTCAAATCATCAAAACCAATGTGACAAAGTCTCCTATGCCAGAAGGAGAGATCATGGGACTCTGAAGCAACTAAACACCTGAGAGGATCGCCAGAAGACTCAACAAAATCAGCACAAAAGATCCTCTCATATCTAGAGATCCCGCAAACCAGACTCCCCGAAGAATCAAGAATTTTGCAAGCATTTTTCTTGAAACTTACCTCGAAATTGTCATCGGTAAGCTGAGAAACAGAAAGCAAATTGTATTGCAGCTTACTCACTAAGGCAACATCTTTAAGAATAAAAAAGTCATTGAACCGCACTGTACCTTTAGCGATGACTCGACTAGACGAGGCATCTCCGAAGGTGATAGTCTCCGAAGGTGATAGTCTCATCTCCGGTCATGTGTCGAGAACAGCCAGAGTCCACAAGTCATACCTCTCCCTTCCCATCCCGGCGAACCAGAGTCAACAAGAGAGGGATGGCTCGGTACTGGGATAAATCAAAAGAGATTTTGGCACCCAATACTGAGTCACATGACGAGCAGAAGAAGTAGTCACACACGACTGACCTCTAACTACCCTACGCTCTCCGTCGCTTAGAAAGCCAGAAGGTCTATGAGCAGACCTG
Source organism: Dendrocalamus latiflorus (assembly GCA_017311315.1). Lineage (NCBI taxonomy): Eukaryota > Viridiplantae > Streptophyta > Magnoliopsida > Poales > Poaceae > Dendrocalamus > Dendrocalamus latiflorus. The sequence goes on along the minus strand of CM029639.1, from coordinate 28,675,431 downwards.
AAGCTGTTGCTGGGCTTGACTGCTATGGAAGAGCGAGTCGGAGCACCAACAACATGCTGATCTCGCCGCGGGTAGCTATCTCGACGGGAAAAACGAGATCTACCCTCAGGAGTCAGGACGGCGAATATCATGACCAGAGGCAAATCGAGGACGAAAATCAGAGAAACTAGAAAAACCAAGTCCTCGACTCTGCCCAAACATCTCAAACTGATCAACCATAGACGTGTTGGTCTTAGGTGCACTCAAGTCTGGGGCTGACCCTGAATACGCCTAGAAGCGCGAACACGATCTCTCCGCACGATATTGGCGCGCTTGAAGCATCTCTCGATCCTGTGTCCATCCTTCTGACAGAAGGTACAATGAAACTTCGCCTTCTAGGAGGTCGAAGCAACAGGTGTTACCACCTTACTGTCAGAGATCCCTTGGACAAAGCCCATAGATTTGAACTCAACCTTTTTAGTTCTGGGCTTGACCACGATCACACCTACTATTATGGGTCTGAGAACAGTAGGTGGATGCTTCCTAACATCCTCAAGAACATCATATCCTAGACCTTGATTGAACTTGCAAATTTTGGACTTGTCTAGAATCAGATTCAGCTTCTTCTTGCCTCCTACAAATCTCTCAAGATTATTCATAAGATACTGACACTCCTGAAAGAGAGAGGTGCAAGAAGAGCAGGGGGAAGAAGAGACAGCAGAAGGAGAGGAAGAGGAACCAACATCAGAAGAACAAATAACATGTGCATGTCTCTCCTTATGCACAGCCGCCTCAACTTTGAGGGCTTCGCAAGATACAAGAGGGACAGTCCTAACTCTAGCCATTTGGTCCTCGTGCCTAAGCGTCTCTACTATTTCCTTAGACTTCTCCCCCACCATAGCACTCACATCACAACCAGATTGTGGCTTCTCTAAAAGGTCCTTAATTAGCTTCACATATTTTTCATCAAATGCAATGAGTTCCAATTTTAGTTTTTCACAGTTATTGCATGGTTAGCTAACAGGGTCCTTAGATTTATATTGAGCCATTTTGTTGTTGTGATCAATCATTTCTTGAAACTGTTTTGAGACAGATTCAAGTTCAGCAGTCAATTTGGGATAGTTTGTACAGGAGGAAATGGGCTCTAGCAAGAAAGGTTGTACTTCAACAATTTTATGATCTGTCTTCTTTAAGTTCATTGTCAAGTTATTGCAGCTTTCACATGTTTCAGGCAGATCAAGAAGCATAGTGTAAAGACCTCTAAAAGCATTGTCCTTATCCTCACATGAGGTGCAAGAAATAGTCTTAACAGTAGATGAAAGAGAAGCTACCCTAATCATCTCCAGTTCAGCAAGCAGACTAACATTCTCCACCTTAAACATGTCGAGCAAAGAAGAACATACATCACATTCTCACGGGAAGGAGCAGATTTAAGTGAAGTAAGCTCCCATGACAAATTCTCTACTTCCTTCTCTAGATCACAAACCCTAGCTCTATCTAGCATAAAATTTCCCTAGCTTGAGAAAAACATCATTGAGCTGGTCGTAGGAGGGACCTACCTCATTGGAGTTGGTGTAGAGATCGTCGTCACTGATGTCGGTCTCGTTGGACATGAAGCACATGCCAATGAAGTCATCGCTGTCCTTAGGGTCTTGAGATCATCCTTGCTGTCGTCATCACTCCATCCTTCCATGTCACTGAAGTTGATGTCGTCGAAGGCGGTGAGGACGCGATGGAAGAGCTTCTTGGCTTTGCCAAAGTTGCGGTGCGTCTTCTCGTTGCCTTGGGCATGAGCTGGGGGCTTCTTGTTGTGGTTCTTGTTGATGTAGTCGTTCTTGCTCACATCGCCATAGTCGTTCTTGCCTTTCTCCAGATTGGGGCAATTTGCTCGAATGTGGTTGGGGCCACCACACTCAAAGCAAATCACCGGCCCACTCCTCTTTTTGTCCCTCACCCTCTTGTATGCATGAGGAAACTTTCTGACTAAGAGGGCTAGTTGGTTTTCTAGGAGTTGCTCTAACAAATCGTCACTTATGTCACAAAGAGCAGCAAGAGAGAATCCAGAAGCAGCATATGAAGATGTTCCGGAAGCAGGACTGGGATTGGTGACCAATGCCATCGACTGTGACTTCAATTTGCGAGAGACAATATCAATCTCGTGAGTCTTGAGACATGAATACAACGCATCAAGAGTCAAGTCGAAAGATCGGTCGTGTCCTTGATGGTGGTCACCTTCATCTCCTAAACTCGCAAATCAAGAGCAGAAAGCATTTGTCGAGCATTGTCGGAGTCAGAGTATGTGAGACCGACTGCTCAGAGGTTGCTCAAGATTTTGTGAAACCTCGCAAAACACTCATCCAAGGACTCACTAGCGAGCATTTCAAACTTGTTGTAATCTCGCTTGTACTGATCCTGTTGTACGGTCTTGATTTGGGTGGTGCCCTCATGGTATGCATCGAGGGTCACCCAAATGTCGTAAGCCGACGAGAGATGAGAAATGCGATCGAATTCGCTTCTGCTAAGACCTTGAATTATGATGTTCCTCGCCTTAGCATACGCCTCAACATCAGGCATGTTTGCCACATTGATATTCTCATTGGCAGGAACAACATAGCTCGTTTTGACCTTCCTCCAGATAGCATAGCCCTGAGCCTGTATGTAAGACTCCATCCTACTCTTCTAGAAGGGATAGCCGGTCCCATCGAAGATAGGGGGCTTGGTGGAATACTTGTCTGTCGCCATGGCTCACAGACCGATTAAGATCTATAGAGAAGAGCTAACCGGCTCTGATACCACTTGCAGGATCGAAATAGCAACAGAGGGGGGGTGAATGGTGCCTTAAAAACGGCCCAAGTATTCTCACGTACTTCTTCTCCGATAGCTATAATAGCTATGAAGCAAGAAGATAAATGCCCACTGGAAACTGAAAAAGAGCAGAAAACAACAAGGAAAAACAAGACAAGAGAGATGAACCAGACCAGAGAGCAAACAACTGAATGCAAGTGTTGAGGCCAGTCTGACCGCCAAGGCAGGGCCGGTCTGACCGCCAAAGTGACTTCAGTCTGACCGGGAACAGGGAAAACAACAGCCAAAGACAGACTGAAGGAGGAATAGAGAGAATGGACACAAATAGTGATTACTTTTGCTACTGGAAACCGAACACTGGAGCAAGAAAATCAAAGTGACTGAGAACTGCTAGTATTGCCGAAATAAAACAGAAGATGAGTCCATATGCCAAAAAGCTTGGGATTCACAAATCTTTTGATCATGAGACTTTTGAACATAACAGGGAAATGGTCTCAGATCAAGAAAACACAAAGTTAACACAAACTTTCTGCCAAGACATCAAGAACAGGAATCATCTGCGAACGATGAACAGTAAACCCTAGAAATCTAGAAAACAGAGGAAGCGGGGGCGATCAATTTCTTGGAGAGAAGACTGCTCTTGAAATCTTTGCTTTCAGGAATGAGCTAGCCAAGGGGCTTTGAGAAGATCCCTAGTTCAAAGCAAAAAGATTCTGCAGCTACTTGATCAAAGATTCAACTCAAAACCAAAAGAGGCAGAGAAGAACAGAGAGTAGTGAGGAAGAAAGAACTGAAGCAAACACACAGAAAAATACAAGAAACCATAACATCTCAAACACAAGACTTCTCAAATGGATTCAGAGAGATGAATGATTACATTAAAAAAGAGCTCTACAGCCATTCCGTGCCAGGGCTTACATCCTGAGCAGAACACACGCAAAAGAAAAGAAGCACTACATCTGCCAAACACACCTCACATCAAAACAGAGAAAGGAAAACACACGCCCTCTCTGAAACCTAACCCTCTCTATTTATAGTCTTCCACTACCGGGTTCACCTCTAGCTTTACCCATTAATACTAGCAACCTCAGTGCTTTACCCGTTATCTCCAACCGAATCTGCTTTCACTTTGTTGCCTTGCGCATTTTACCAAAATGCCACTCCTGCACCTTCCTGGAATCTTCCTCTTTTCTTGTTGTCCAAGCCTTGCAACCACCTCGAACCCTCGCCGTCTCATGCCTCGCCACGACTTAGCCTCAAAGTCCTGCAACCATCACAAATAAGAAAATATCACATAGCACCGCTCGAAATACTGTAATCATACATTTGCATCATTAGAAGGTACTTAAGCACGAAATAACCCTACGACCAGTTGAAATAGAAGAACAGACGTCCCAAGCACATCCAACCGCATTTGACCAAGACCGACCGCAGCCGACTACGCTATACTACGACTTGGCACGAAACACACAAAACAAACTCAAACTTTCCAGAACAAGTGTCAATTACTCATCACAAACATGGGGTCACCTCCACATGGTCTCTCAGATTTACTATCACAGGCCTTGGGAAACAAGGAACACCCAGGTCGTACACGAGGCTTGGGGGTTTACGTATCTTGGAGGCATAGATTTCCAGATTACTCTGAGACATATAGGAGTAGGACGAGATCCAAGTCGTACCGCAACGAACAAATAAAACAGGAGCTTCGTGCTCAACTTGAGGAACAACTATCTGCCTCACTTCAAGAGCAGACTGCCTCACTTCGAGGAGAAATAGATTCATTGAGGGAAGAACTGAGACAAGTCCGCAACCAATCGCAACCCACCCTTACTATTATGGTACCCAGTCCCCCTCAACGTCGCAGTAGTTGCGTGTCCACACCAATTACTGAACATAGTGATGCCCACTTATCTATCGATGACATCCATGTAATTGGCCTCTTTAGAATGCTACATAGATCTCTCTGATCGACGCCTTAACTCATCTTGTGTCGTTATATAGGAGCCCATGCCTTGCATCCTCAGAGTCAGGCTTGTTGGCTCTATTCTCGTTGACGCTGGGCGGGGGATGGCGTATCCATTGCTGTCAGGGACACTGGTGCACGGTGTACAAATAGAGACCGGTTTCATAAAGGTTCAGGTGGACATGATTAATGATGTTTTTAAGACCGTCTCTCTTGAGAAGCCCCCAAACGAAGAGATTAAGACATTAGGGGATGCCGTCCACACATTCATTCAGTGGCCCAAGAGGGACAACGCCCTCAACTTGTCCATGCCACGATCTCCACATCCAGTGGCCCAAGAGGGACATCGCCCTGTACCTGTCACATCGGCTCCAGTGGCTCCACCTCCAGCTCTGGTTCCGAAGCCTGTTGCATCAACTCCCGCCAAGACGCCACCGAAAACATATCATAAGTGAGGCTCTAAGACTCAAGCAAAAAAAATTAAGCTGCGTCCCAGGCCATGGAAGTTCATTCTAGGAGTGTCGTTGGTCCCCGAGTCACAATTACCCCGGTTTGGTTTGGTTTGCAATACATTGCATACCTGGTACATGCAGAGGTCCAACATGAAACCAAACCGGCAGAGTGCATTCGCTGTGAAATACACGGAGGCACATTTACTCCACGACTCGGGCTACTTCGTCATGACATTCGAAGACTTATTCTTACTATTCAATCTCGACGAACTCGACGCCTCACTTCTACGATGCTGGACACTGTAATTGTACTACACAATGAAGTTCTACATTTACGTTATATCGATAAATATCATTACTCTTTCCTTATGTATAGATACATGATCCAACAAGTCCGACGATCACGACAACCGGTGGGTTTCCTCGACCCACACTTGGTCTCCAAGCAATCTATTAACGAAAATGCATCCTTCGTGCAAGATTACATAACGAGGGTATTGATTGCTCACAGCGACAAGGAGTACATCATGCTACCCTTCAACTAAGGGTAAGTGCTTCACTAGTTGCCACACAAGTTTCATTTGTACTTTATATGCAGCATGAACTTAGGATTAATCACTATGGAGACACACATAACTAGGTCTCACTGGATTTTGATTGTGATTGTACCAAAGTGGAGTAAGGTAATATACCTTGATTCCCTACTTAGGAGCAACCATGACTTCAGTCATGTGCAAGAAGTAATTAACAGGTAAACTCATTTCCTCCATACATAACTCTATTGTAATCTTTCCTTCGTTTGCAATGGCTAAGGCTAACTTTTTTGAATCACATAGGTTGTTTATCGCTTATGTTGCCCTAGGAGGGAGACGCAACAAATCCAGTGACACGCTGCGACACAACACGCGATTTTTGGTACCCGCTACAACACAACAATCCAGTGACTTGATGTTATAATGCCTCTAGAATTGAAAATACCTATGTATGTAATTCTATTTTTGTAGTGCTACCAGCAGCTATAGGGCAATGTATGTGGATTCTATGTTTGCCGCCATATGAAGGAAATCATGGACACCAAGATGAATGATCTAGAGGTTTCTGAACCTTCCAATAATTATTATTTTCTGATTATATATATGTGTGTATATACACACACACATGCTACTTAATGACTTAACATTGCTCCTAGCGACAGCCGATGGACTTCGACGAAAGTGCATATGATCTCGACAAACTCGTCGAAATTCGAGGACACCTCTCCCAATTCTTGCTATCAGAGGTCATAAACAAGACTAGAGAGTTCCACCCCGGTAATGGTGATAATTAGATGTTGAAACATTGGATTCAATTGTACAAATCACTCAATTGTGCTTAATCAAACAATTCATTCAATTTAATTCATTTGTCAGATCTGTGTAACGATTTTCATTCTATATATATATATATATATATATATATATATATATATATATATATATATATGTGTGTGTGTGTGTGTGTGTGTGTGTGTGTGTGTGTGTGTGATCTGCTGGCCGTTTGTTTCATTCATCTATGCTATATACGTGATGTAGCTTGTTTTCAGAGGGCATGGCTAGCATATCCTGAGGCTAGCCGAAAAACGGCAAATCAATTGATGCTGCAATAGCTATCATAGACGGTTCGATGTTGAAAACCTTCTGTGATATCTATATCCTAGACGGTTTCAAACACTGAACCGTCTGTGATATGAACGATATCACAGACGGCCTTTGTTATTAACCGTCTGTGATATTGTGTATATCACAGATGGTTATTAACAAAAACCGTCTGTGATAGTTGAGTATTACAGACGGTCTTTGTTATTAACCGTCTGTGATATTTGTATATCACAGACGGTTAGCAACACTAAACCGTCTGTGATATTTGTATATCACAGACGGTTAGAAACACTAAACCATCTGTGATATACACAATATCACAGATGGTTTTTTGAGAAAAACCGTCTATGATACTAGACTATCACAGATGGTTTTTTATCACTGACACATAAACACAGACGGATCAGGAACCGTCTGTGATGACGGTTCCGAACCATCTGTGATAAGGCTGTTTGTAGCAATGTCCATAAAGACCTTGTTCATGAGATTTATGAAATAGGCTGGGGCATTTGTTAAACCAAAAGATATGACCGTATATTCATACAATCCATATCTAGTGGTAAAAGCTATCTTTGGAATGTCTTCGACCCTAATCTTCAGCTGATGATAGCCCAACCTTAAGTCTATTTTGGAGAATATGGTAGCTCCTCCAAGCTAGTCAAATAGGTCATCAATTCTAGGAAGGGAGTACTTATTTTTTTTTATAGTTACTTCATTCAAGGACTCATAATCCACACACATCGGGGCAGTGCCATCCTTCTTCTTTACAAAGAGTACCGGAGATCCCCAAGGTGAGGAACTAGGCCTGATGAAACCCTTGTCCTGCAGTTCATGGAGTTGTTTCTTCAACTCCTCTAACTCATCAACAGTCATTCTATAAGGTCTTTTAGAAATTGGGGCAGCACCTGGCATTAGGTTGATGAAGAACTCAAGGTCCTTGTCTGGCGGCATGCCTGGCAATTCTTCGGGAAATACTTTAGGATAATCTTGTACCACCAGCATTCCTTCCAGAGGTATGTCCTCAAAATGATAAACTGCACGACCCCACTGATAGGGTCGATCCACCTTTACTTCTATGGTCAACCCAGGACACTTGGTTAGGCTTACCCTCCAGTAGCACAATCTATTATTCCCTGGTGTCTTGCTAGCCAGACCATCTGTAGTATAATATCTAGGGTCTGGGAGTTCAATACTATTAAGTATGCTAGGAAACCAAACTCTTCCATGGTGACTTCTACCTACCCTAGGGTATACTAAAGTAGCGGTGATAATCCCAGTAGGTGAGCTGAGTACCACTGGTTTCTTTAGTGGGGTAGGTAGGCAGCCCAAGCTTATCCACATATCCTTTGGCTATAAATGAATGTGAAGCCCCAGAATCAAAGAGAGTATGTGCTGGTATTGACTTGACAGAGAACGTACCCATCAGAACTCCTGCGGCCTCCTGAGCTTCCTTAGCGACGATGTGATTAACCCGACCACGGTTGGGAGTCAAGGCAGTCTTGCTGGGTTGAGGGGTCTGGTACCCCTTGCTGGGTGCTGATGCTTGGCCACAGACAGGAGTGGTCCCTATGTTAAACTTCACGGGATAGTCTGTTTGTGCGAGCATCGATTGGAAAAATGTCCTTTCTCCCTGCAGCTGAAACAATTGTAGTTGGCAGCATAGTTTGTTCCAGTGGATTGGCCACTTGGTCATGGAGTTTGGAAGGAGTTGCCACCTGGATGGGGTGTTGGGGTTGGGGCTTTGGGTGGACTTGGCTTGGAGAAAGAGGGATTGTTGAGAATTTCTAGATGAACCTCCCCTGGGGTCATACTTGTGGCTGGTTTCCAAGTTCTTCCTCTTGTTCTCTAAGATCAATGTCTTGTTTACTAGTTGATGGAAACTGGAGAAGTCTTGAACGATCAGCTGTACACGTAGGTCCTCATCCATGCCCTCGAAGAACCTGTCAATCTTTTCATCCTTGTCCGCCACATCTTTTGGGGCATAGCAGGCGAGTTGGTTGAACTTGGTGAGGTATTTACTAACATACATATTTCCTTATTTTAGGGTGCGGAATTCATTCTTCTTCATTCTCATTACCCCTGCAGGGACAAAGTTGGCTTTGAAGGCTGTCTTAAACTCTATCCCTGGAATGGCCTGATGGGCATGCCGGGTGCGAGGGGCTTGGTTGGCTTGACCTGCTCCTCCTTCTCCTTCTGCATTTGCTCTTGCAGTTGTCCCTTGCCTATCTGCTTCTCACTTAGAGTCGTCTCCAGTTATGGCGCCTTCGTGACCTCGAGCAGATAAATAGTTCTCCCACTAGGCTACGGCGGCACCCTGAAGCTGGTGGGCGACAAAGACCACTCGGTCTTTCCCTGCACATCTGGCAAGTTGGAGTTTCCTTTCTGTATCTCTAAGCTAGTCTTCAGCCTCGAGAGGTTCATCTGCTGAGGAGAAGGTTAGAGGTCAAGTCCTTAAGAAGTCAGCCAGCTTTGAACTATGGCTGCTGGCATTGACTTGCTGACCGGCATAAATAGCTTGCAGGATCTGCGTTTGTTGTGCCATGACCTGCGCCATGGTGGGGTTGACCGACGGGGGTGGAAGGTCGAATCCTTGGCCCTGGCCTGCAGGCGGTGTTCCTTGATTGGCATCCACATCGGCCTGGACGTTGGGGTTGACACTAGCCTGGGCTCGAGTGACTCTCTTAGTGGCCATCTGCAGGTACAGCTTTGCAATTTAGACACTCGTGCTAGATAAGTGGGGTATCAGCCCATAACAGTTATGTAAAAAAACCAATCAAGTAAAATAAACGACAAAACAATTTTCAACACAAGGCCTAAATCTGGCGACACATCATTCATAATTAAAAGGTCACATAGCTCAGCTCATATAGCACTCAGGCTAATCTGAGCTTCATAGTTACATATAACACCTAGAGTTCTTAACACTCATGACTATTGTACTAGTGGACTAACATAGCTCCCTACTATTAGGGGTGCAAACGGGTCGGGTTAATCCCGACCGATCTGGCACCGAATCTGATTGGTACCGAATCCGGAGAAAAAATATGGGTTAGGATATGGTAACAGCAATATCCGTCCCGAATCCGATACGTCTTCAAGTTTGATTTTAGGTTAGTACTACTATTTGACGTTTCATTTTTTTTACAATGGTAAAATAAAATCTTCCATATCAGCTATTAAGTAGTAACATCAAGTTCTTGACAGTACGTCCTCCTACTCCATTTGCTGTACTGCATGCATTCCTTACAAACGGGTTAATCCCGACCGATCCGGCACCGAATCCGATTGGTACCGAATCCGATTGGTACCGAATCCGAAGAAAAAATATAGGTTAGGATATGGTAATAACAATATCCGTCCGAATCCGACCGTTTGCACCCCTACCTACTATTACAGGGGGTTAGTGCTTGCTATCATTATACAACACCTAGCAAGCACTATGCTAAACTATCTACTCCTCCATGAAACTAGCTCCTGGGCAAGAGGGGCTGTAGTCTGGTGACTGATAGCGAGAACGGCTGCCACTGAAGTCTGATGAATCTGAGTATGAGCGGGAGTGACTGCGGTCATGGCGGGCCTCCCCCAAGAGGATGGCTGACCGGGGTCCAAGGGGTCGCATGCTCTCGTGAGTGGTGAGTCTCATGCGAGGCCCACTAGTCCACGGCTGGGGTGGAGCAGATGCCATAGCAGGTGCTGTGAGGACTGGAGCAGGGATCGCAGTAGCAACTGTGGTCTGCTGTAGCTCAACGAGAGCAGCGGCCTTCTCTGCCTCTGCCTCTGCAAGTGCCTTTTCGCACTTGGCGAGCGGCTCCTAGAGTGTCTCCACCTAACTGTAGCTGGCAAGTAGGAGATGTCGAAGATCGGTGATCTCCTCTAGTGCGGCAATGTAGGTAGCCCCCATGGCTCGGGTGAGATGCACCTGGTGTGTAAGCATCAGGTTGTCTTCTGCCATCGGCATAAATGTCTCATTGTGACTAGCCCCTTCCTGGCGGGAGGGATAGTAGAGGAATGGAGACTGCTGTAGTGGGGACCCGTGGATGTCGCATAGCCGAGCAGCGGCTAAGCGAGCAACATCCTATAGAGCAGTTGTAGCGGTGCTCCTCCTATGCAGGGTTCTGAAGACGAGAGGTGGATCCTTTTCATCTGGAGCATAGATGAAAACTTCCATAATCTAGGATTCCCTTGCTCCTTCGGTGGCCTTATGCCCCCGGTATATGGGCTAGTCCTTATAGCCCAAATAGTACAGCAGCTTGCGCAGGATGCTCGCAAACTCCCCCTCATGCTATCCATGGGCAAAGTAGTCCCACTGACCATCAGCTACTCCTCCAAACATCTGTAAGTTAAAACACTAGTGTCATATGTTCTAATATCAACTCTATCGGACCCAGATTTTTTAACCCAAAATCCTCTGTGATTTACTGCACTATTCCCTGGTTCAGTAGATAGTGCTCACAGATACATTGCTGCATCAACTTCATACATCGCATGAAATATATCGAACCATAATATTACATATCAAAGTTAAAATACACCATGTCAGGCGACAATTTACACAAGGGCCGATCATGCCAAATATTTACATTACAAAAGACAACAACGAAAACATAAACAAAAGTAAGATCATTATCCACAGGCAAGTGACTGAGGGGTAAATATGTGCAACCTATATTATCTACGCCTAGATAATATATGCGCACACAATCTCCATTAAGTCTACTTGTCTAGGACCCGAAATTGAAGAAGTTATCCTGGTTTCCTTCGTTGGTTCCTCCATCTGTGGCAAGGGTTTCCTCATAGGCATAATGGTCTTGGGTCCTTGTTTTTTATTTTGATAATGCAAGGGTGAGCACAAATCCAGCGTGCTCCGCGAACCAATCACAGGATGCAATAGGTAACATGCATGGCTTATCAAGGAAAGGCTCGGGTTATTTTATTTGCCATCAATTGCTTTTAGAATATGTTACTTAGAGATTCCCTAAGACAAAATTCCCTAAGACCTAGCAGATTTGACTAAAATAGAAATTTGTCAATGTATGAAAGAGTGCAATAATAATAGTGATCCAGATTCCATCCACCGTTACAAGGATTTTGCACCATATGGTAACCTTTCAGCGTTATAACCGCATACCATATCACTGGGGTGACACTTAGGGCAACACAAATCATGGCTTTCCCCTGCCCTCCACTTTTCCAATTTCACCCACAAAGTTTTTAAAATAGAACTATATCTAATTAAGTTCCCATGTCCGCCCTTAACCGTCGGCTTAGCTATTCAAATAGTTTTGACTCTGCAGAGTTTGTACACTTTACCCACAACAGACAATCCACTTGTTCCTCCACATGATTCCTTAGTCATGTGGTTGAGTAGACCATCACAATCACTTTTCAAAATATCTAGCCCCTATTTTTCATCTCACCCTATGGGCTGCTCCCACTTGCGGTGGGTCCCATACATTGCGCGGGATGTAACCACGGCTGCTAGTGCATTCAGACTCCAGTCTCCACAATGCTAGCACGGCTGGTTACTTCACCCTCCTCTCGGTGTCCCTTTAGGCCTCTCCTTGCCCTTACAATATTCCACTCCTTTTCACTACTGATGAGATGAGTCGGGGGTTTCAATAGATTTACTTAGCCAAGTTGCAATTTTTAGACTTATGGTTGTACTGTTTAATATAGGAGGTCATGACAAGATTCAGTCCTTAGAGTTATCTGGGCGGTCCGACCACAAACCACACTCTGTGCTTCCACTGCACCACACACCAGCCCCCATACCATCCGCCTAGATATTTAAGCAAGTTGGGGTTTTGGGGAGCATAAAATAATCATATCCAAATGAACCAATCATTTCTACCATGACTTCCCCAAATCAGTTTTTCATGATTAAAAAGTGACACTTCGGGCATTTTTGTGCCCCCAAATATCTAAACAATACTAAGCATAGTGTATAATTAAGGACTTATTTTTGAAAGTTTTATCATTATAATTTTGCTAGGGTGACAAGGTTCAAATATTCCAATGTTTCAAAGGAGATGTAATACTAGCAAGTCAAATATGGGTATATAAATAGAATCTTAGAACAAACATATATTTGCATAGGAAATAACAGCATGCAATTTGATAATTTTAACAAAAGTAATTTGCAGAAAATGTAGGTTCAACATGATCAAGGTATTGACTCGCCTTGGTCACAGTTGATTCGCCTTGGTTGTCAAGAGTTGCTTCAGCCACAGCCTCTTCCTCTTGGGCCTCGTACGCTATTTTTACGTTGCGCTAAAATTTGGATAAAAATAAATAAACCAAACAAATTCTTACAAAAAATTCAAATGAGCTTCAAAAAATATGGTTTCGGTTCCTTTGGATAGATATTGAATTTAGAAATTTGTTTCACTCAATTGCAGTTAAGATGAATAAGTAATGCCTTTTTTAAGTTCTCAGTTTAACTAAATCCAAAAATAAATAAAATCTAACAGATGGGGCACACAGCAGATTTTTAATTTTTCTTTTATTTTTATTTTCTCTTTTCTGTACCTATGACAGGTGGGACCGGTTACTATTTAATTAAAGGACATGGCCCACATATCAGTGAGCCATTACTTTAACTACTAATCATTAGCCTTAACTGCTATCTTAACCATTAATTAATGACTGTCTTAACCTAATTAATTACTCTCTCTCTCTCCCCCCAACTATAGGGCTTCCTCCTCTGGCCAAAGAATGGCGAGCCCATCGCTGGCGGAGGAGACGGTGGCCAGAGCTGAACATCCCCAAAATGGGTTGCTCACGCCCGCACCTACCCGTAGACGAAGCCTCGCTGTCCAATTTGGTCGGGCCAGCGGTCGGTGGCGACCGCGAGTGGCGGCGAAACAGGGGAAGAGTGGCTAAGGCGGCGCACGGCACCGGAGTTCAATTAAACGAGAGGGAAGCATCTAGGCGAGCTCGGGAAGCTACCTCGGGGGTTGGCACGGCTCAGGACTGGCGGTGGCGAGCTGGTGGCGTGTGACGGCGACGGGTGGGGGAGGCGCACGGTGCGGGCTTAGCTTGGGTAGCGAGAGGTCTGGCAGAGGAGGGGAACGACATCGTGGTGCTCCGAGTGTGCTTCGGTTGGGATGAAAGACTACGGTGGCGCCAATCGACGGACTGCTCGTCAACTGGCTTTCGGGAAGAAAGTGCCTCCGGCAGGCTGTGGAGCATAGGAGGCTGATTGCTTTGAGTAGATAAGGGTGCGGAGTGTGGCGGGGCTACCAGAAGCTCAAGTAGGGTTTTATAGCCATGAAAAAGGGCTGGCGATAGGCGGGCAGTTGGCCGGTCGTTGCAGAGGTGTGGCGGCGACGTTGTTACAGGGTTTGGGACGGGACTACGGCTCAGGGTGTGGGCATGATTGCTTGGTGATGCCAACATAGTGACAATGTCAGAAGCCGTGAGCCAAGGCGGGATGCAACAGGAGTAGGGGCACTGTACGTGATGAAGGCGGCGCGACCGGAGTGGTGGTCAGGGCGACATGACGGCAGCATTGTACATGACGCTGTGATGGATCCGGTGGCTGAATTTAGCAGCATGGACGCGATGGCAGGCGGCGACCGGCAGACCAAGCGAGGCGCGACGGGGAGGCGAGCTGTGGCGGTGGCCTGGCGAGGCAAGGCTTCGGCCTTGGCCGAAGCTACCAGAGGGGGAGGGGAGAAGGAAATGGGTCGGCTCAGGCCAGGCCGAAAAGTTTTATATATATATACATATCTATTTACATTTATTTATTTATACCTATTTCTTTATTACTAGCATTATCATTGTATTTATTTTTTAATTATTATTATTATGGTATATGTTTATATATACATATTTATTCACCCCTTTATTATTATTATTATTGGGCCCAAAGCAAAATTTCAAGTTTTGATTCAAATTATACCCTTCCTCTTTTCGTACTCTCCTACCGTATTGATGGATCATCTTTTCAGATTTGATTTCAAATTATAAATTTCTATTATTTTCACATTTCCTTAATGATTTTCTATCAGTTTTATTTTTCATGATTTTCTTAATTGTTGGAACCTCAACCAAAATCCAAAGGAAATCCATTACAATCCAAATGTCGAGAAGATGCATTTTCAAAATATTTCAAGGGCTACATATTTTTCCAGGATTTAAATTTTAAGGATGTTACACAAGTCATACATGTCATTAGTGCTAACTTAACCTTTTTGACAGGTGAGGTCCAATGCTAGAGAGCGGAGAAGTAGAGCCAAGCAAAGCAAAGCTCCATCAAGCTCGCTGGTGATGGTGGCAAAACTGAATTTTTGGGGGAATTTTTTGCAGTATTTTTGGGCAATTTTTGTTTTGTGCGAATGGTGTTTTGGTTGATTTTGGGCTATTCAAGCTTAAACAAATTGAGGGGGAGGTTAAGGTGGTGGTGTGGGGATCGACACACTTGAACTAAGGGTGACAGATTTCAAGCTGTTAAGATTGATTTAGTGGGGTTTCAGTTGATTTATTGGTGGGATTTCATGGATTTGAATATGGTTTTTTGCTCGCATGGATGGTTTCAAAGTTTTAGGGCTTTTTTCAAGTAGATAGGCAAAAAGTCGTGGGGATGGCGCTAGCGGCAGGGATCATGGTGTGGTTGTGAGCGGTGGTAGAGGCATGCAGGGGCAAAGTAGTAGATTCATGCCACTGTAGTTTTGTTTTAGATTTACTTATTGGGATTAGGGTGGGACGATTAGAGGGTGGGGGTGCTTCTGATTGCATAGACCATGATATTTTTTGAATGGCATGTTTTGACAAAGCAATACATGCTTCAATAACAAGCAATATATGTTGTTTGTTACAGATAGGAGACTTATGTGTGTAGATTGATAGAGCAATATCATGCAGTTACTATTATGTTGACAACCATTATATATTATCTTTTCAATTTGCTCATATATCAACATGTGCAGACTAATCAAGCAAGTTATGATAGTCTAGTAGGCAGTTTAATCTGGTCACATAGAGAAAAGTTGATACCATCAATAGGTAATTGTAAGTTGTGTGGTTGTATAGAGCAAAGTTTAGTTTAGTCTGTCTACCAGGAATCAGCATAGTACAGACTGCTAGTACATGGTAATTTCAATTTTGCTACTGGTACACATTTTTGTGCTATATCCCCAAGAAACATGATTTTTGGAGGGGGTGGGTTTTGGGGGGTGTTATATTTTGCTATTGATCTCTTTTGCTGTGTTTTTTCCCTAACTGGATTTTGCAATTTTGTTTGGTTTTTCATCACATGCTGTGCAAAATGGATAGCAGCTCTCTGATTTTTCTAGGGGTGAAGCAAAGGCTGAAGCTAAAGGGAGAAGGACCAAGAGGTAATTTGATCTACTTTCATCCAGTGCCTCATTGAGCAATCCTATTTTTTGGGGCATGGAGCAACGGGTACCTATTGTTATTTTTTTCATTTTGTGCCTACCATGTTGCATGGTACATATCTCCATTAGTAATGATAGGTGCAAAGGAGAACCAAACATGTGTGATTACCAGTAGTATCATAGCAGAAAGCAGGATTTTATCAGGATCAAATCATGTTTTTGCATGGTTATACAGAGCAATGTTATGTTAGTACATTATCAATATTTTTTTATGGGCTATGCAGAGCAATGTTATGTTAATATAGTAGCAATATTTTTATGGGTATGGGAGCAGTATCTAGTGTGGGGGGGATTGTCCAATGTTTTGAACACTCCCTTTTTTTGGTAATGCAATTCAAGCAATGCCTAGGCACATCAAAAGGAAATGTGGGGGGGGGGCACTTCTGATGTACCTCAATACAACCAAATAGTGGTGTGCGATGATTTCTTGTTGAGCATTAACTACTATTTTTTGTTGTTATTCTCTACTAGCATCCCCCTAAAACTGAAATTATGTTTTTTACATGTTGGGAGCGCAAGAAATCATGCTTCTCTTGCAAGGTTGTACAAGTTATATAAGCACTTGACCATAGATCAAAAGCATATGATAGAACAAGCTAGGTTTGAAGGCTTGCTAAAGCTGGGTTGTGATACACTGCCAGGATTGCTAAGCAAATAACTTGTGAAGAATTTTGATGTTGAAAGTTCTGAGCTGGTTATATTGGATAGAGGCAGGATAAAAGTCATTCCTGACGGTGTGCATCAGGTGTTAAGGGTACCAAACGAGGGAGGTGATGTGGTATATGCATTCAATAACGACACCAGCACTTTCATCAATGAAAAGTATGGCATCATAGATGGATTAGCGCCAAACATTAAAAGTATAATGGAGTGAATTTAAAATTCTGAAGTAGTAGAGGAGGACTTCCTATGGTCATGGATGATATTGGTTGTGTGCACATTCCTATGACCTAATACTGGTCTTAACATAAATCATAAATGTTACCCCCTCCTTAGTTGATTTATCATCAGTTAGGAGCCTCAGCTGGTGCAAATTTGTGATGAACCAACTTAGGAAATCTATCGATTTGATTTGTAGGAGGAACTCTATGGGAGGATGCCTATTTTTCCTTATGGTGACAACCATTTCTTCCTTCCTATTCTTATTTTTTTCTTCCTCAGAGATGCTAATTTTTATGTTTGTGTTCCTTTCCATAATTATGCTCTCTCTTTCAAATAAAATCATTCAAAAAAGCATTTCTTTTCTTCTCTCCATGCAAAAAAACATGTGGAGATTATGTACTGTTGTAGGGGTGGCCCCCACCTAAGCCCAGCAGGCCTGTTAAGAGAGTGTAAGGCCCAGAATGGGACATGTATAATGACATAGGTAACCCTGAGGGAGGTACTCATGTGTAAGGGTATAATTGTAAAGGCACTCCCCATGTGGATGTATATATGCAGGACATAGGCCATGGGGAAGGACCCTAAGCCATTTTCTACTCACCTAACTCCCCACTACCATACTCTGTTTGGTCTGTAACCACAACAGTTGGCGCCGTCCGTAGGGAGGACAAGAGCAAGCCTCCAGGTCTGAAGGAAGATGGCACCAAAGAAAGCTTCACCGTCGGCGGCGAAGAAGAAGAAGGCGGAAGCGGCGAAGTCTCGCGTCAGCACTAGGGCTTCGGCTTTAGCAGCCGCAGGTACGGGCGGTGGTGCAGGTGCGACCGGGAACCCCGCCATCGACGCAACGACCAACCCCGCCACCGATGCGACGACCAACCCCGCCACCGACACGACAACCAACCCCGCCACCGAAACAATGCCAGGCCCCACCAGCACCGCCCCGACGACCAACCCCGGCGATGGCAACGCAGGCGCGTCCGTTTTTTCACCCGACGCAGAAGTGGTGAATGGCCCCAGCGGCGAAGCGAACCTCGTCACCGGCTCCAGGGTCCTCCAGGACAACGCGGCGGGCAGCCCGGGAGCGCAATCCGTGGTCACCACCGTGCCGGTAGCACCGCCAAGCGCACCGACGGCAACAGCCACGCCTGCGGTGGAGGCTGCCCTACTGGCGGCCCTCAGCGCGTTTCAGCGGGAGCTAACAGACCTCCGCGGAGCTGTGCGGCACATGCAAGAGGCTCGAAGCCAACATGCCCCGCCCGGCGGTGGCATCCGAACCCGCTCCAGAAAGGGCGGATAGCCGCGATGCCCCTACGTCTAGTCGCGTCCCATTACGGCGTGTAGACCCAGAGTCCCCGTTCTCCGCAGGCCTACAGCAGGCGGCATGGCCTGAAGATTTCAAGTTCCCGAGCGTCATTGAGGCTTACAAAGGCGACTCCAAGCTGCGAGAGTTCGTGCGCGTGTATGAGACCGCTATCGAAGCCGCTGGCGGAGACGACACCACGAAGGCAAAAGGACTCCCTCTCGCGTTACAAGGGGTGGCGCTGTCCTGGTTCTTCACCATTGAACCACAGTCCATCTACACGTGGGAGCAGATCCATGACCGACTCTACAACAATTTTCAGGGAAACTACGTCGAGCGTGTCGATGCGGATCAGCTCTTCGCAGTCAAGCAAAAACCCGAGGAAAGGCTCCGGGATTACTTCAAGCGCTTCGCGAAAGTGCGCTGCCAGGTCAAGGACGTCAACGAGACAACCGTCATCAACGCAGCAATACAAGGCCTCCGGCCGGGACCGATGGCCGAATACAACGTGCGCAAGCCTATCAAGACGGTCGCGAAGCTCTTTGATAAGATGGAAGAGTACGCCAGAGCGGAGGAGGACGCGCGGAGGCGACACGGTGAGGACTCCAACACCAACAAGGTGGAAGGCTCGCCGAAGCAGGGCTCTTCGAAGGGTAAGCGCAAGCAAGAGCAGTCGAAGGGCGCCTCCGAACGCAAGGACCCCCAACACAATGACCCACCAGGCGATAGGCCCAAGCGCGACCAGCGCAAGTCCAGGAAACCTCGCTACATCTTTGACATCGAGGGCGGCTCCGAAGACAACGCCTCCGCAGGTCGCGGAGGTAGAGGGCGCCAGGCCGGGGACGGGGACGTGGCCGGGGTCGCGACGACAGAACCCGCGAAGAGTACGGCGACCAGTACCATGGGCTGTGGTGCGAAATCCATGGCCGAGGCAACCACGACACGCGTGCTTGCGCCACTATCGCAGCGCTACGGCAGTGCGTCGCCAGGGACAAAAACCCGGATACACGCGCGCCCGTGGTGGCCCACGTCCAACACCCCCAAGACCAAGCTGGAATACAGCCCCAGGAGGGCCTCCTGCGGATTCAGGCGCATGTGCAACAAACTCGGGAGGACCTCCTACAGTTACAAGCCCCGGAAGGAGCCCAGCGCAGGATCATCAATGTCATTTCCGGAGGCTCCTCGTTGGAGTTCGCCTCGGCGCGGCAACGGAAGGCTTACGCGAGGAGGCTGCATCACGTCGCGGCATACCCGGCGCAGGCGCCGCCGGAATGGGCACAACACGAAGTCACATTCACGCCCACTGACGCCGAGGGCGTGGAGTTTCCCCACCAAGACCCTTTGGTCGTCCGGGTCCTTGTAGCCGAATGCGAAGTCAGGCGCGTCCTAGTCGATGGAGGAAGCTCCGCGAACATTCTGTTCGCCACGGCCTTCGACCAAATGGGGATCCCTCAGAGCCGATTGGGCCCTTCAGGCATCCCGCTGCAGGGATTTGGAGGGCAGCCCTTGCGCGCTCTGGGCCAGATATGCCTCCAAGTCTCCTTCGGCCAAAATGACAACGTGAGGAGCGAAGATGTCATCTTTGACGTGGTCGATATTGCATACCCCTACGACGCCATATTAGGGCGGCCGCTCCTAAATACCCTCAGGGTAGTCCCGCATCACGGCTTCTTGTGCATGAAGCTTCCCGGACCATGAGCCATCATCGTCGTCCATGGCGACCAGGACACGGCCCGACGCATAGAGCTTGGCGCCAGAGGTCCATGCCACGTGGCTCGCCAAGGCACTTAAGCCGGGTGTGCAGATACGGAGCCCTCGGGCGCCCCCCGAGAGCGTCTCACGTTCCTCGGGCACAAGGTTGCCCCGGCAGCAGCGGCTCGTCAGCGGTCGCCCCGTCTTCATAGTGGTTAGTGGTCGGTATCCCCCATTTTTGTAATTGCTCACCCGCGCAAACGAGAATTTAATAAAGGGCATCGTTCATGCAAATTCTTTCATTTTCATACCAAAAGCACGCGAAGGATCACCTTCGTGGGCACTGTGCATGAGCATGAATGAAGACGCGCGGCGGACGCCTCCGCGCGCAGTCTACGGACTCTAAATAAGACGTAGCGTCGAGGTCCGCCTCTGCACGCACTCTACGGAGTATAAATAAGACGTAGCGTGAGGTTCGCCTCCGCACGCAATTTCACCGCCCGCAACGCGCGGAGGCTCGCCTCCGCGCGCAGTCTACGAACTCTAAATAAGACGTAGCATGAAGGTCCACCTCCGCACGCACTCTACGGAGTATAAATAAGACGTAGCGCGAGATTCGCCTCTGCACGCAATTTCACCGCCCGCAACGCGCGGAGGCTCGCCTTCGCGCGCAGTCTACGGACTCTAAATAAGACGTAGCGGTGAGGTCCGCCTCCGTACGCACTCTACAGAGTATAAATAAGACGTAGCGTCTAGGTCCGCCTCCGCACGCACTCTCCGGAGTATAAAAAAAAGACGCGGACGCTATCCCTGCGCACTCTACGGAGTATAAACAAGACGCGAACCCCACGCGCGCATGGGCGTTGCCCCAATGCATACTCTTCGGAGTATAAATAAGACGTGGATGTCGATCCCACGCACTCTCCGGAGTATAAAAAAAGACGCGAACCCCGGGCGCGCGCATGGGCGTTGCCCCAATGCGTACTCTTCGGAGTATAAATAAGACGTGGATGTCGATCCCACGCACTCTTCGGAGTATAAATAAGACGTGGATGTCGATCCCACGCACTCTTCGGAGTATAAATAAGACGTGGATGTCGATCCCACGCACTCTCCAGAGTATAAAAAAGACGCGGATGCTATCCCCGCGCACTCTACGGAGTATAAACAAGACGTGGATGTTGGCCCCACGTGCTTAGATTACAGCTTACCCCGGTTAATTCTACGGAGTGCAAAGTGCACCACGGGGAGAGAAGCAGCGGCGGCGGGTGGCTATGGCACGATGGCTTCTTCGGTGGTATTGGCGCTCGAGTGAGGAGGGGAGGAGGGAGCTCGGGGAGAGGGGTGCAGATGGAGGCTCCCCCAGGGGGTTTATATGGGAAAGGGGGTGGTGGGCTCTTCGGTTTTCCCGAGGAAAAAGCCGGTTAGCCGGTGAGAACGCGGGCGGCGGGTGCAATTATGGGGCGGCGATGGGGAGGCCTGAGGTGTCGGTCATCGGGGAGAGAGGTGGCCGAACGCGGAGCTTGGTGCGGCATCAATGGCGGCAGCGGGAGGTAGAAGAAGGTGAGGTAGGGGAAGGAGATGACAAGCAGGGCCCGTGTGTCAGTGAGAGAACAGGAGAGAGGAAGGGGCGGCGGCCAGATGGAGGACACATGGCGAGGAGATTAGATCTCAGCCGATGGAGGCTTAATTGGCTGCGGACGGTCCGGATTAGATCTAGGAGGATCAGATTGAATCCAGGGCGGACGCGTGTTGGCCTGGGATTAATTCGAGATAAATTTTTGGATTCATTTTTTCAGAAAATGCAAAAAAAATTTATAAATACTTAGAAAATAGTAAATAATATCTAACAATTCCAAAAAATTCATAGAAAATTCCTGGAGCTATTTTAAACTTAAGAAAAATATTATTAATTCAGATTTAGCCTTTAAATATTTTTATAAAATTCCTTTTAAACTTTTAAAATTGATTTTTTAATTCCATAAAATTCTATAAAATTTTTGGGGAGCTTGGGGAAAAATAAAATGAACTCTTTTTAGCTTTAATAAAATATTTAAAATACATTTTCTTCCTTTTACTCTTGAAATAAAATCCGGATAACTCCAAGTAAATCCTAGGAAATCAAAGAAAATCCAAATAAAAGCTAAATGCTTTAAAATATTCAATTTGAATAGTATTTTTACAAAAATTTAAAAATACCTTTTATTTAATAATAATTTTATGTTTTGAGTTAGATTAATTTTCATAAAAGTCTTTTTCCAAAGCTGAAAACAGGCAAATAAAATCTCTAAAATTTAAACAACCAAAGAACACTTGTTTTTATGTTTAAACTAAATAATTTTTTCTTCTGAAATCTTGAAATAAACAGCTGAGCTGTTACAAACTACCCCCCTTAAAAAGAATCTCATCCCCGAGATTCGGACAGGCTAGCAGAGAAATAGGTTTGGATCTTACTCTATGTGGCTTGAGCTGACATCTGGTTCAAACGTCCTTTCACAAACTTTTGCGGCGTTCTGTTTGCTATTTGAAGATTGTTGGCAGTCGGGGTTCCAGATGTACCATTCTTCACTGTCGGCTGCTTCTTAGGATAGTTGTTGGCATAGTGTCTCGTTTCATGGCAGTTAAAACAGGTAACACCGGCTGCAGGGTTCTGATCCTTCGGTGGAAAGCTAAATATCAACTCTTTGTTGTCTTCGGTGTCGGTAGAGTTGTTGGCTGGTACTAGCTCTTTTGTTGACAATGGCGGCTGCGATTTGTTGGCCTGCGGTAAGGTTCTTCTAACCTTGGAAAAGCTTGCAGGGTTCATATGCTGGGTAGACATTCTCCTCTTTTGATTTTCGATCTCCACAATCTTGCCCTCCTGACAAATGGCCTTGCTGACTAATTGATGAAAATCTGCATAATCATTGGATATCAACTATACAGAGATGTTGTCGTTCAATCCTTCCAGAAACCTTTCTTGCTTGGCTTCATCGGTAGCAATATCCTCTGGTGCGTAGCGTGCAAGCTGGTTGAAATTTTGAAGGTACTCATTCACTGTACGGCTTCCTTGATGCAGAGCTCTAAATTCTTTTTTCTTTAGGGTAATGGTACCCGATGGAATGTGAGCCTTGCGGAAACTTTGCACGAACTCATTCCAAGAAATCGCCTGGGGTTGGCATGACAGGCGGTTAAGGTATCCCACCACTCAGATGCGGGTCCATTCAACTGGTGCGAAGCAACCAAAACTTTTTCTCGATCGGTGCACTGCAGGATGTCTAGCTTCTTTCCAATTGCGTGGGGCCAATCGTCAGCGTCCATAGGCTCTGCACTGCTGGAGAAGGTTGGGGGTCTTATCCTTAGAAACTCTGATAACTAGTTCTGGGGATCTTGAGCTGACGGCTGATGAAACTGCTGAGCTGGGTTGTTGATGGTTTGAGCCAAAAGTTGAATCAACTGGGTCTGATTTGCCATCAATTGAGCCCAGTCAGGTCCGACTTCTGGCGTTGGGGTTGTTGTCATTGACGTTCCTTCTGGTGTTCACCATCTTCCTGAAGTTTAGGTGAGAGGAGAGTTAAGTTAAAGGAGGGGAGGGGGTTGTTTCGCCCAACACAAAACATTGACTTAGCAAAACTTTTACTAGGCAAGCAATAGTTATGGCTGCCGACAAAAGAGGAAAATGACAGCTCACAACTTCGTCTACTGTCTAGCTTAACAACTTAACCTAAAGAGGTAAGGGTTGTCTTGGTGTGATCTTTCGCAGCTCTCGAGGTACGAAGCATGATCCATCAAAGCAGCGGAGGCGATGAATCAGGACTGTTGACCATCTATGGTTGTTTTGAGCAAGGGAAGATTTAGAAATGGGTTTTCAAGTAATGACATAAAGAAAAGGGAGAATTGGAAGATGAGAGCAAGTAAAGATTAAGAGATAAGGGTAGCATAGATAAAGAGGTAAGAATAAGATAAACTTTTGAAATTACTCATTATTTAAAATAAATTCTTAAGGTTCAACCATTCTATTCTATCTACGGTCACGTCTTAGGGTCATTATTGCTCTGATACCATCTCTGTCGGGACCCGGAGCAGCAACTCTGGAACCCTCTGTGTTAATCGCACTATCCCAAGAAAAGCTAGTGCACACAGTGATTACAAAGACAAATATCATGTGTAATGACAAATTTTATTTAACTAATATGAGCCTGATGGCCAAAGTTTACAATAATAGCAAAAAGAAGACAGCGGAAGATAAACATAGCAGCAGCCCATCCAGCCTTCCCACAAGGCGAATAACTGTAAGATGTGGCCTATTCGCAATCCTCACCGAAGTCGTCGAAGGCTTCCTCTGGAAAGAAATTAGATTGAGCAACGTGAGTACAAAAAGTACTCCACAAGTTACACCAGGAATTTAACAGAGTTAATACATGCATAAGGAATATCCAAGGAAGGCATAATATGGTTAATTGCATAAAAGGCAACATTGGAGTAAATATCATAAAGTGCAAAAGCTGAATTGATATAGTAAGTAAAACAACGTTGTAAGCAAAATAGTTATCATTAGTGTAAGTCCATCCCCTACACCAACCTATCCACGGGCATCCCACCCGGACCATCTTTCCAAAAGATATCATATGGATTCCATCCATCCATACGCTTTTCAAATCTCTCATGGATTCCATCAATCCATAAGGTTTTGTAAACCATTTTGAAAACAAAGTCCAATCCGTAAAAAACTTCACTCAACTTTCCCATGACTGTGGGCACAGCTATCCAGAATAGTTTATACACTCTGCAGAGGTTGTACAGCTTTACCCACAAGACATGATCATCCCTTTTGCCACCAGATTAACACACTTCCTTAGGTGTGTGGCCAGGAGATCATGACAAGGCATTTACAATGATCCGTTGTCAACATAATCACGCCGCTACTAAGGTTTCACCACAACATGAATCCACATGTTGAAGCCTCCTCTTGTGCCATGTGAGACTTCTCACGGCCTACGCCGCACTCACATTCAGCCTATAGTGAGATTAAGTTGGAACTTCACAAATTATTCGGCCAGGTCTGTCCCATACCAGACTTGTGGTAGTCCGAATTCTTCGAAATCTACGCGCGAAGAACCAAACAAATAAAATTCAAACAAAATCCAAAAATTTAGGATTTTAGAAGACTTTAGAAATTTGAACGGGTCAATTTGGACTTAAAATGAGTAAATACGGGCTTCCGAAAGTATAAAAAGAGAGAAAATGAAAAAGGCTATTTTCTGGAATTATTTTTGTACTGAAAAAGGTTAATTATGATGTCAGCAGAAATTTAATTTTCGGCTGAAATATTTTTCTGAAGAAAAAGATTTTTATTACGCAATGCTGACGTCAACAGATTTCAAATTTTTTCGACGAGATTTATTTTGATAGGTGGGCCCAGTCTACCGTGGACCGGGTCCACGGACCGGGGTGGAGGCTGAGTTGGCACTCCCAGCTGGCGTGGCGCAACGCGGCATCCACGTCGGCTCTGCCACGTCAGCTCGGGGGTGCTGACGTGGCCGGCCGAAGCGACGGCGTAAGGAGGCGGCACGCTCGCCAGAGCAAGGGCACACGACGGCGGCCGGGGAGGGGCAGCGGAGGGAGGGAAGGCGGCAGGGGTTTGGTCTTACCTGGCGTCGAGCCCAGGAAGTGGCCGGAGGCGGGCGGCTGCGGGGAGAGAAGCGGCGGCGGGTGGCTATGGCGCGGTGGCTTCTCCGGTGGTTTTGGCGCTCGAGTGAGGAGGGGAGGAGGGAGCTTGGGGAGAGGGGTGCGGATGGACGCTCTGGTTTTCCCAGGGAAAAAGCCAGTTAGCAGGTGAGAACACGGGCGGCGGGGGTGCGGCGGCGAGGAGGAGGCCCGAGGCGTCGGTCATCGGGGAGAGAGGCGGCCGAACGCGGAGCTCGGTGCGGCATCAATGGCAGCGGGCGGGAGGTAGAAGAAGGTGAGGTGGGGGAAGGAGATGACAAGCGGGGCCCGTGCGTCAGTGATGAAGAGGGGAGAGGAAGGGCGGTGCCAGATGGAGGACACGTGGCAAGGGGATTAGATGTCGGCCGATGGAGGCTTAAGTGGCTGCGGACGGTGCAGATTAGATCTAGGAGGATCGAATTGAATCCAGGCCAGACATGTGTCATCCTGGGATTAATCCGGGATAAATTCTTGGATTAATTTTTCAAAAAATGCTAGAAATTTTATAAATACTTAGAAAATAGTAAATAATATCTAAAAATTCCAGAAAATTCGTAGAAATTTCTGTAGCTATTTTAGACTTAGGAAAAATATTTTTAATTCAGATTTGGCCTTTAAATATTTTATAAAATTCCTATTTAACTTTTAAAATTGATTTTTAATTCCGTAAAATTCTTAACAATTCTATAAAATTTTTGGGGGCTTGGGGAAAAATAAAATGAACTCGTTTTGGCTTTAATAAAATATTTAAAATACATTTTCTTGCTTTTAGGCTTCAAATAAAATCCAGATAACTCCAAATAAATCCCAGAAAATCAAAGAAAATCCAAATAAAAGCCAAATGCTTTAAAATAGTGAATTTGAATAGTAGTTTTACAAGAATTTACAAATACCTTTTATTTAATAATAATTTTGTGTTTTTAGTTAAATTAATTTTCATAGAAGCCTTTTTCCAAAGCTAAAAGATAGGCAAATAAAATCTCTAAAATTTAAGCAACCTAAGAACACTTGTTTTTATATTTAAATTAAATATTGTTTTCTGAAATTTTGAGATAAACAGCTGGGCTGTTACAGTAGAGCTCAGATAGATGGGTCTGGAGGAAGCAACTCACTGACACTAGCTCCACTGGTACACCATAGGAGGGTATTGAGATTGCCACCATGCAAAAGGTACTGACATGCCTTCTTTCTTACACATGTTTTAAACAAACATTTTTTAGCAATGTGCATGGAAGGCAGCTGAAATCAACAAAGCATTCACTAAACAATTTAATTGATTAGACAACTATGAAATGGTTATTTCAAAGAACTCACATATTTTTTCATGTGCCACATCATTTAAATGATAGGTTTTCGCTAACACCATACCATTTACGGCTTTTTTGCTTTTTTTATTTTTTTCCATACGCATAACTTGTTTTTCCAGTATTACAGATGTTGGGTCAAACTTGTCTGGGACAAGCAGGGCACTATTTTTTGCTTGCAGTCAACTTAAGGGATGAACAATTCGAGGTTCTTGATGTGATGAGATCTCTTTCTGACAAGGCCCTTGATGAATGCTATGGGAAGATAATTACTGGGATTATGTTCAATTGGGACACACATTACAACAAATAAAAAAAAAGGCAAATCGGTTCTTATCCTCTCATTGAAACAGAAGTGGCAAAACAAACCAAGAAATAAGAGTCCCTCTTTTTTCCTTCTTTACATATCATGCTTTTTCTATCTTAATAGTCTTGCCTAACAAAAAAGAACCCCCCCCCCCACACACACAGAGACAATTGTAGTTTTTTTACTATGATGCATGCTGAGCAATGAGATGATCAGAATAGAGCAAATACTACTATACGCACATAGTACATAGAACAGCCCAGTTTATGGCATCTATAATGGCCCAGATACAATAGGCAAGATCTCATTTGTTTCTAATTCACAATTGTGCAAGTTATGCCGCAAATTTTTTTCTCTTATGCATAGAAGCAACTTATATTAATACAATAGACAAGTTATTATTGCCACCCAGAGCAAATATGGGGCACATATAGTACCTACAACATCACAGTTTTTAGTATGTACAACAAACCATGTACCTTTTTTGCATATGACATAAGCAAATTATGAGAATACAATATGTAATTTTAATACGATCCATTAGAGCAAATACAAAATCATGCATAAGCAAGTCTATGTTTTTTGTTTTGTCTAATTCAAAACTGAAGAAACACTATGGATCTTCCAATACAATAGAAAAAATTATGATACATGTCAATAGTACATGCAGCCACAAAGAAATCTTTTTCTCTATTTTTTTAGTTACACATCATTGTTACTTTCTGAATATATAGTGTAGTTTGGTTAATTTGTGACCAATCTAGAACATATCTGATAACAATAACTTAGGAATCAATTCATGATAACTTGAAGAGCATTTTTGTAATAACTTAGGATGCATGTCACAATAACTTAGGAAGCATGTCACAATAACTTAGCAAGTATGTTGCATTCCTATTGAATTTGTCTCAATAAAAAATAGTTAGCTCTCTCTGTTGGGCAATATCTATCAATCTTTTAGGGCATGTTGCAGCATTGTGTTGATTAGAGCCACACAAACTACACCTATTCTTTCTCTTCGCTGATTTTAGCTCAATTCCTGATGGTATCTCATTTTCCCTCTTTTGCCCCTTAGTTTCTGATTTAGGTGGATCTTTATATGATGAATATTGGCTTGTCTAGCATCTTGGACAAAAGAATTAGGATCTCCATCAGGAATAGTATGCTAGATGTAGGATCAGAAACGGCAACTGAAGGGGGGTGAATGGTGCCATCAAAAATCGCCCCGAAGTATCCACATACTTCTCCTCCGATAGCTATAGAAGCTATGAAGAAGAAGGTTCATGCTCACTGGAAACTGATAAGATCACAAACGAAAACGAACCAAAGAACACAAACCAGAAGAATGCCTCGCTGGGACCAGAGACTGAAAGCTACAAGACGGACTTGACTAAAAGCTGAAAATACATGACTTATCTGAAGGGCTTACTGCAACACAAAACTTAACAAGATTAAATCTGACCGAAAAGATTCAAAAGATCATAAGATGCAGATTGTCTTGACTAAGGATAGACCAAATTAGATACTACAAGAACTGAAACTGCAAACAAAAACCAAAAAACAAAAAGGCCATAGGCTGCAGACAATTTCAGAGAAATCACAGAGCAGAACAGAGATTGTAGATTAAACCAGAGAACTAACCGGCAAAAAGGGTTTAGACAAACTCTGTTGAAAACAGCAAAGAACTGAACCAAACACTGCAGAAATCTGCAACACTTGGCTGAAAACAGCTAAGCAAACCAGAGCCAAAGAAAGACAGCAGAGAACAGCCGGCAGCAAGGCTTGATTTTTTAGGTCGGTCTGATTGCATTTGGGAAGCAAAAGTTTGCTGAACTGCAGACTAAGACAGGAAAGAGCAAAAAGCAAGCTAAAGACTGAAACTCTGCAGCAAAATCAAAGGAAAACTACTGGCCGACAAAACACAAAATGTAAATAGTCTGATCGGTGGAAGGAAAGCCGGACTGGATGCAGTTTTTTTTAAAAAAAACTGGACTGGCTGCAGCAAACTGAACAACTGAGAAGCTCTGGCAGATATCTGCAATTCTTTAACCGAACACAGTAGAGAAAAGCAGAAAACCAGACTGAAGAAAAAAATGAAGCTACAGCCCGAAAACACAGTAAACAGCTACAGCCGAATAAACTGAAATTGCATAATCCAGGGAAATTTGATGAATAGCAGCTGTTCTTCTCAAGCCAAAGGAGTAAGACTTGAACCTAAATAGCTTTGAGACCTCAAGGAAGGGGAAATGCAGACTCAAACCAAATGTAAACAGAGATTACTGTCTTTGCCAGAAAGTATCAGCAGGAAAGGATGAAAAACCATATTTCTCATGATTCTTTGATCCTTTGCTCATGAATCTCTGCAATACCCTGAGAATCATTCTCAGACATGCAAATGTGAAGCTTGAATCACTTTTCCCAGGTCATCAAGAGAAAACCAATATTGCCCTGACATCAAACCCTAGAATTCCTAAAGCAGAGAAATTGAGGTGTAGGACTGAAAAATGAGAGATTCTTTGATTCAACCTTTATGCTCTTGGGAATGAACTGACCAAATGGTCTTGAGATTAATTCCTCATATAGAGCCAAGTAATCTTGCATCATCTCAATCACAAGCTCATCACAAAACAGAAACAGCAAGGAGACAGAGAATAGAGCAAGAACATAATCATCTCAACACATAAAAACCAACTCAAAAATTGAGGAGAGGACATGAATGATTTCATAGAGAGGAATGGTTACATCCAGTTCATCCCATTTCTCACTACAAACCCATACGCAATTTGAATAACAGGAAGAACACACACGCAGGAGAACACACTCCACTGCTTGCTTTCTTGCTTTGGCTGACTCCCCTCATAATGCACAACACACACTGCTGCAATAAATAGAGGAGCTCACCTTCTCAAAGAAGAAATTCAAGAAGTGGCAGCCCCTCTCCACTTCATTTCTTCACACCCATAAGAGGCAAGAGTCAAACCAGGAAAATGGAGGGAAACCACACATTCCACTCCAACCCTAACCTCCTCCTCTTTTCCACTAGCAGTCTCCAACCCGTTGTCTTCAACCCGAATCCGCTTCTAATTTTGCAGCCTCACGCATTTTACCGAAATGCCCCTACCACAACTTCCTGGAAGCTTCCTGCTCGCACAACCGCACCCAGCATCCTGACCGTCTGGACCTCAGCTCCTCCCTGAGCCTAGTCCCTGTCCACCTCGCCGTTGCCCGTCGTGTCCACCTCCGGTAGCTCCGGCTCCAGTTCCTCGTCTCCCAACTCGCACCACCTCAGCAGCCTCGATCATCTTCGACGTCTCCGACGTCTGGACTTCAACACCTCTTGTGCCTAGTCTCGGTCCTCCCACGCCTCACCATGACCTAGCCCCGAAGTCCTGCAGTCACACAGACAAGCAAACCATCGCAAAGCACCACTCGAAACAGCATAACCAACATAAGCATCAGTAAACCATACTCAAACACAAAATAGCCCGAACAGCCGATCGAGAAAAAGAACAAGCGACCTAAACACGTTCGACCAGGTCCAACCGAACCAAACTGCGCCATGCACCGTCTTGGCGTGAACCAACCAAACCAAACTCAAACTTCCCAGAACACGGGTTAATTACTCATCACAAACATGGAGACACCTCCACATGGTCTCTCACTAGACAATACCATTAGGCTCTTAAGATGTAATCTTTTTCCTCTTTTTTGACTTAACCAATGCTTCAAGCTGTATTTACATTGCCTGTAAGTGTGTAGTAGTAATTTTGTATGCATCATTTGAAATGCTAGCTTGTCATGTAACCTTAGCAAATGATGTGGACAAGTTGGCAAACCTGATTAATTTTGTTCTTTTTATTAGGCATGGTACCCTCTTCAACATGAGCACCTACACCAGCAGAGCCCTCAGCAGGGATTGCTTGCTATGTCCACCTTTTTAGGGTGTAATGTTGTGGTATCTATCAACACCATAGTGGGTGGAGATCTTGAGGATATGACAGCAAAGCATGACATCTCTATGGGACTTCCAGCATTGACATGCATAATTCTGCTCATGTATGTTAGCATAGACACTATATGACCTCGAACCATATCCAAGACGTGTAATTATTGGGAACCAACTTATACAAATGCCCACCTTCAAAAAGAACATTGTATTGGGTGATTTTTTTTTCAAACTCGGACTAGAACATATAGAATATCTTCTTAGTATAGGCTACTAATGCTTGCTACTCAATTGAGAAACTGGACCACAAGTGTGGGTCCTTTTCATCGGTGCCATAGTCTTGCCCCTCCTCAACCACTATGATCTTTTCTTGAATTTTTTGATATTGCTTCACAAAATTGAATATTGAATTGTGTGGGTTCACATACCTTTTCCAAACTGCATTAAATCCCTTACTTCTCTAGGTTGATTGGAGGAAAGGGGAAGAAGCAATGCATGAAAAAAGCAGGCACCCAAGTTTGCCTTATGTCATACAAGTGGGCAAGATGTGTGTTATCAGCCACACCATGACTTGCTACCATAGCGTCCCATTTAGCCTTAAACTCCTCTGGACTCAAGCTATAGTCAACACATTCATTGAAATCAGCAAGCAACTCATCCCTCTGCCAAAAAAGCACCCAACTTCTCTTGAGCTTTCTTCATTATATGACAGTGATAAAACCGATGAACTGCATTGGGGAAGACCTTCTGAATTGATGTATGCATTGCTAGGTTTTGATCTATGATGATATTCAAGGGGCCTTTCAGTGCATCATGTCAAGGAATGCTTCAAAAAGCCAAATAAAACTATCTGCTTTTTCATTCATAAAAAATGCACAGCCCAGCTATATCAATTAATCATGCCTGTGTTATCCCAATGAATGGAGAAAATGACACACTATGCACATATTAATCAAGTAGGTGGTGTCAAATGATACACAGTCATGATATGCCTTATACACACTCCTTGCTACACCATCAACCCATAAAAGATTTTTGCACCCTATCTTCGTCGTCTATGCACCTTAAAGTAAAATTTAGGGTTTTCTTGTTTTAGCTCCATGAAATATGCAAGTATACTAGCCATATCACTATTCCAGTGATTAGACCTATTAGAAATTGCTTAAATCCTTAGCAATGTAAGGAACATTCTGTGCATGTCCATAGAACTCTGACATAATTTGCATCATCCTTCCTATGGTTTGGTTGCAGTCATGCATCACATGTTGGAATTTCTTCTCCTCTTTTGGTATACCTTTGTGTGACCTAAGGTATTTTGTAAGCTAGGGCTTCTCAATTAGGGGGTGGTTGTGATCAGCAATAAAGTAGATAACTTGCCACTTGTCGTCAATCAACCTAACAACAATGCGTGCTTTGCAATTTATGTCTGATTTTATCTCATTTCACGTTCTTACCAGACCTACTGGAACCATGCTTCTTGTTCTAGGATTATGAGCGATTTCATCTTCATCCTCAGCATACTCATCATCATCTTGGACAATAATATCATCAGTCTTAGGTTTCTTACCCATGCCTTCTTTGTTACAACAAAACTGAACTTTTTGAATCTCTTCAGTTATTCCAGAACACCTTGATGTATTTGTTTTGATAGTGAAACCTTACTTTTTGCCTATGCATTCTAGTATCGTCTTGCTGCTTCAATAGTATCAAATCTTAATGATAGGAATGGTTCCTGGGGCATTGAAAGGACTTCTATATTTTCAACACCATCGGCTACCAAACCGACACCTTCATCACCACCATAAGTAGAATTTGGACTAGCTGATGTACTAGGGGAACCATAGTGGAGGGACCACTAGTGTACTACTCAGCAGTTGTTATCGCATGACCACCTTAGTTTTCAGCCACATCACACCCCTCACTTGCACCAATTCTAGTATATATGTAAACCCCTTCTAGGGACAGTCAGATGTCTAAGACAACAGGCAAGTTTCTTTGGTCAGTTCTTGCCTCCAAATTAGATTGCCCAAAATGTGCACAAGAGATGCCAAGGGGTCAATGGACTCAGCTGCAACCTCCAGATGCCATTGATCAAGACAAACAACTGCGTCCTGAGTGAAAAAAATAGAGGCTCCATTATTTAGCATTATCATCAACACCAAAACCAATTTGAAACTCGTTGTTCAAATCCAAAGGGGGTGCATTTAGGTCCATTGGGAGAATTTGCAAGCAAATTGATTATTTCCTTTTTGAAATAATTAATAAATAAGAGCAGTAATATGTGTCATTAAGATATTCTCATAAAATATCAATTTTATATGTGTAGCAATATTCGATACATTCCACAAGCAAATCTAGGTGGTTTTTAAAAGCAATCTTGATGCGTTCCACAAGCAAATCTAGGTAGTTTCAACAAGCAACCTAGGTGGGTTTCACAACCAATCTAGGTGGTTCTCACAAGCATTTTTTCTACATTAACAACATAGGCAATATCAAGGAACACAACGTATGTGTTATGTAGCAATTTATTAATAAATTCAAAAGCAATATTGTTTGTTTTTGCAAGCAGTTTTAAGTATGGCCACATAGAGCAAATATGGGGCTCATATAGTACCTGCAACATCACATTTTTTAGAATCTACAACAACCCATACACCTTTTTTGCATGTGACATAAGCAAATTATAATTACACAATAGGAAATTTTAGCACGACCCCTTAGAGCTAATACAAAATCATGCATAAGCAAATCTATTTTTTGTTGTCTAATTCAAAACTGAACAAACATTGTGGATCTTCTTGTACACCAAGCAAAATTATGATACATGTCAATGGCACATACATCCACAAAGAAACATTTTTCCTCATTTTTTAATGACACATCATTGTTACTTTCCGAATGTGTGGTATAGTTTGGCTAATTTGTGACGAATCCAGAGCAACTAGCACTGGTTTTGTTATAGTTTTTATGGTTAATCCAAAAGCATTTGTAAATACTACAAATAAGGGGAAGCAAATTTAATATAGAATAACATGCATATCACAATAACATAGGAAGCAAGACACGATAACTTGGGGAGCATTTTCACAATAACTTAGCAAGTATGTCACAATAACTTATGAAGCATGTCACAATAACTATGAAGTATATTGCATTCCTAGTGAATTTGTATCAACACAAAAGATTTAGCTAGGCTGCCAATCAAATCAATCTTGTTTGTTTTTCACAAGCAACTTTTGCAAAATAACAAATTCGCACATTTTTCACACCATAAGCAAATTAAAATGAATCTGTGTGCTTTCACAAGCAATCTATTTGGGCTTCCCAACAAAAACTTAGTTGATCTTGACAAGCAGTTTATATATTAGAGGCATATATGATATATTAGCAATTCTATTCAACATTCTGTAAAGCCTACCAATATGTTAGATGTTTCACAAGCGATCTAGATTTTTTTTGACAAGCAGTTTTCTATGTCAAAGGTTCGCAGGAATTGTAGAGCAAAGGTGAAGGGTGGAAAAGGAATAGCAGGGGGAGAGGAGTGCTACTGATGTAGGGGGTTCATGGCAAAAATCACATACAAAAAAAACACCAATTAGTTGATCTAAATGGGGAAGATTCATGAAGCGAAAACTACTATGAAGATCATCAAAGTGATGTCCCTTTTTGCCCTTTTTGATACATTAGAATCATGCATACAACCCTATTGGTGCTTTTTGGTTTTTAATGCTTATATGTCCCTACTTAGTTTCCAGATGTTGTATGTAATGGAGAAAGTTTGGTTTGCTCGTACCTTTCTTGTGCCTAACATGGGGTAAAGGTTCCCTATGAAGCAATTCATGGAGATGGGAAGGGGAGAGGGAGCAGGGGAAGAGTGTGGTTTTGATCTGGAGAGAAGGAGATTGGTGGAGGTGGGGCCATGTAGAGAAACCTAGGAGAAATTCGAAGGGACGCCACTATGTTTATTGCTTATTGATCGAGTTGGTGGGCCTTGGTGAGGGAGCGCAGCATCCTGTTACTGAATTATTTTGCCGTTTTATCTTTTCCTGAGTGTGCAGGCGGAGAGACCAATGGACGCTCAGCTAGTCTATAGTCATGTCCAAAAAATTAACTGGTCCATTGTAGAGACCCAAATCAGCAAATCTGGACTCCTGTGTATTCTGCACTAGTCCAGAATCACGCTAGTGTACACAATGTAAACATAGATAAAATATTGACCATATCACAATTTACTAAGAAAAGACTCAAATATTATTAATTATTAGTGTTGCGACCTCATGGCCAAACTTACAGATAATAGCCTGAAAGTCTTAAGAAACTTGCAGTGGAAAACAAAGATAAGCGTAGTAGCTAGCTATTCGACATGCCCATAAGCAATCGACTGGAGAGCGAAGTCCTAATCCACGAAGTCATCGAAGTATCCTCCTTCAGATACCTTCTGTTGATATGGTTCTTCTTCAGCAACTAAGAAAATATGGATGCAGCTGTGAGTACATAGAGTACTCAGCAAGTCGTTTATAACAATGATGCAATATAGTATACAAAACGTACCAAATGATGGCTGAGTGGTTATTTTACATAAAGCAATAATTTAAAGTAAATACAATAAATAGATTAAAAGCGAACTTTGAATATGATTAATAAGTAAATAATCAAAGGAACTGAGAGTAATCATAAGTGAACTAACCATTACTCCAATGAACCATCCGTGAACTAACCATTCATGTAATGAACCATCAGTGAACTAACCGTTCACTTCCCACACTTAAACCCAACTAGATTTTTATTAAAAAAAACTCTACCCCTCGTGTGAAATCACCGAGCAATGTCCATAACCAAGGACAAGGTTATTTAAATAGTTTTACACTCTACAGAGGTTGCACAACTTTATCCACAAGAGATAATGCACTTATCATGTCGGCCAATTCACGCTTCCTTAGGCATATGACTAAGCGATTATCACAAGGCCTTTACAATGCTCAATTCCAACTCAATTCCACCACGACAAGGTTACGCCATCCCAGTCCCCTCTTGTGCCTCATGGAAATCAGCATCCAGGCTGGCGGGCGGAGTGGGCCGAAGGGAATGGGCTTTGGCCCATTTAGCCTTTTAGGGTTTTTGGGATTTTATTATTTCAGAAATTCAAATAAATTCCTTTAAGCTCTGGAAAATAGCAAACAAATTCAAAAAAAACCTAGAAAATTCCAAAAAAAATAATTGAGGCACAAGGAACCCAAATAAAATATTTTTAGCAAATGTTAAAGTTTAGTTTAGTCACATTAAATCCATTTATTCATATAAGTTCATTTTAAGCTTGAATTAATTCAAAAAATCCAAATGGTGAATTTTATTTTAAAAGTTTCAAAAAGGCTCTGAAAATCAGGATGTTACATCCATATTATTTTTTTAGAAGTTTTTTGGTAGATTCCGTATACAAGGAAAGGAAAGGGTGTTAATGTTGAATTTGATACGTTTCGCCGTAGTAAACACATGCAAGATAGATGCATGCATGAATATACAAAGTTTCTCCTAAGAAATAATATGTGGTGTTTGGGTAAGATTGTTTTAGAAGGATTTTCTCTCCTATGCATGCAAGCGGTGGAGCACATGCAAACAAACTAGAGTATCTTAGTTGAAAATAATTTCTGCCCATTGCTGTTGTGAATATGTATTGGGTAGCTCAGTTGTAGTTTGGATTTTGACTATTTTTAATGTCAAAGATAAAATATTTTTTCTCTATTTTACTTTGGAGATGATGTTAGATACTTTCCTTGATATTAATTTTCCATGGAAATATATATTCGGGTGTCAAGTACTTAACAGAACACACATTTGAACTATACATATACATATATATATATATATATATATATATATATATATATATATATATATGTGTGTGTGTGTGTGTGTGTGTGTGTGTGTGTGTGTGTGTGTGTGTGTATGTATATGTATATCAGACAATTTCATTTTAGATTTATATTCTATTGTAATTTTGCACTTTTTGGAAATTTAATATTGAAATTTACATATATTTTAATATCATATTTCTATTTTTTATTTCTAGTTTAAATAATTGTATGCCAAGATTTATTTTGGAATTTTTTAATCCAAATCTATATATATATACACATATTTGTCTTATTTTTTTTGAAAATCTTGGTTCATAACTTTAATAAATGTGTTGCTCAGGTTCGAATTTGTATCAAATTATTATGTAAGGTTTAAACCAACACATTAATGTAATGGTCATGAATTTTGGTGATGCATTCAATTACTTGTTTTTCCCATTAATATGGAAAATTCTTGAAAGATACGTATTGTGTAGAAAATTCAAGCTGTAGCTTAAGGGAAAATATACTCCAATTATGTTTCTAACATAATGTAGCATGTAATAATCTAGTACTTATTTATATTATAGACAAATGCATCAATACAGACATTAAGACAGATACATCCGCAAATGGTAAGAGGTTGTAAGTTGCAACGTAGTCCTAATATTTTCAATATATTGTGTAACTTGACCATTAACTGTGAAATTGGTTTTCTCTACGGGACTCGGGATTCAACTAATTGTAACCGGCTACATGCAAATACAGAGGATTAGGATACACAGTTGTATCCGGCTATGTGAACAACAGTACTTGGATTAGAACTTTTGCAGAGCTTGTTGGCCTATACAGCATTTTGAGTACAACTCTCTTTCCTATCCCGTTGGATGCATACCTAGGTAAATGGCTAGGCTAAGCAGGCCAACCTAAGACATGTGCCCTAGTCCAAACATAACACGGCCGACACCTTGGCATAGCGAGATGACCCGGCACGGCACACACAGTATCGTGACGAGGTATAACATGGTACGTCATTTACCTCCAACCCTCTCAGGAGGTCAGGTCTACTAAAAAAGAGTGTAGTAACTCTCATATGGTAGTGCAGTAAAATTACTTGTGGATGATAGTAAAAGTATATGTGTTATGATTATTGCACTCTTCTGAGCGTGGACAGGTGACTTGGCAGTAAAATTACTTACGATTGACGGTAAAAATTACTTGTGGCTAGTAATAAAAATACTTGTAACTGGCAATAAAATTACTTGCGACTGGAGTAAAATTACTTCTGACTGGAATAAAATTACTTCTGACTGAAGTAAAATTAATTGTGACTGATAGTAAAATTACTTGTAACTTATAGTAAACTCACTTGCGATTAGCAGTAAACTTACTGGTAGTAGCCCCCCTTGGACCTTGTCCGGTTTTCCCCTTCCCTTGGCCCCTACCCCCTGATCAATATAGCCCTACCACTGCCGCATACGGCAACGGCATCAGCAGTGCCGCCGCTAAGCACCGGGCTAGCTGCCCCAGCGCCTCCTCCCTCACAGCCCAGCCCTCATCGGCCTCCTCTCCTCCCTCCCAGGTCGTCGCCACCTCCTCTCTCCCTACTGGCCGTCGCCTTCTCCGTCCCCACCCACGCCGACCACTGCCACCTCTCTCTAGCTCTTCCTCTTGTTAGCCTCCCTCCCCCGACCACCGCCTTCAGTATTCTTATCTCTCGTAGGCAACAATGGCGGTGCAGCGACTGTAAGTAGCTATGGGCAGGGCTGCCTCTAGTAGGGCTACTATGCTCAACGGGCTGGCGTTGCCCTGAACCGGGCCACCATGCTCAACCAGTCATCAGTGGTCTGTTATGCTAAGCGACTTGAGTTGGCTCGGCACAGCCAGACCTCTCTTCGTGTAGTACATGGGTCGGAGGGCAGGTACGTGGCCCAGCACAGCATGGCACGGTACTTGAGTTAGCCGTGCTGAGACTAATCAAGTCGCACTTTATCTGAGCCTATGCAGTGCCGAACAACACATTTGGTTGGGCCTGGTTGGATGGGACAGCACATATAATCTAAGTCGTAGGCTGCACAATTTACATAAATTGAATGATCAATATCTTTTTCCGATTAACATGAGTGATTAATATGAAAAATTTTAGCCATTTATCTCCTAGAGTTAACGTGGATAACTATGAAAATTTGTAGTTTTTTTCCCTCCCGGAGTTAATATAGGGGTTCGTACAGAATTCTTCCGTTAGTAAAGATAAAAGATAGCGCTGTTTTGTTGGTTAGATCGAATCAAACGAACCCTCACCGCCTAATAAACCCCTCTCTCAGTCAAGGTTCAAATTTTGGGCTAAAAAGCAAAAAATTTTGCATAGCACGACACCATGGGCTTTGGCATCGTGCTTTGCCACCGTGGCTCCTACGTGTCCACGCACGGCACCAAAGCATATGGCGACGTGCTATGTACCCTGGGCGCCATATCCTTTGGCGCCGTGCTAAAGGTCTATTTTTGTAAACTTTTTCTCTAGGGCGTGCTAAAGGTCTATTTTTGCAATTTTTTTCTCTAGGGGTCTATACGTAAAAATCTTTCAAATTTTGGGCTAAAAAGCAAAAATTTTACCCAGTCAAGCGTCACCACTCTCTAGTGCCCACTTTGTCCCTCCCTCCTCGACTCGGCAGCAAATTCAAGGGTTTTCGCTCCCGACCCGCCCGCCGATGCCCGACGCCGACGAGTTGGAGGGCGCCCGGCGCCTCGCGCACATCGCCTTCGCGGAGCTATCCCGGCACGACCTCTCGGCCTCCCCACCTCGAGCCGACCTTCCGCCGCTCCTCCGCTGCGGCCTTCTGTTGCTGCCCATCCTCGACGCCGGCGACCACGACCTGGCTGTCCGATGCGGCCGCCGCCTCCTCGCCTTCCTCCGCGGCATTCTCTCCCGCGACCCCGATCCTTCCCTCCTCCCCACCCTCGAGGTAGATTCCCGCTAATTAATTAATTACCTACACGCTTCGTTGGTTGCCCCAATTCCTTCACAAAATGTAATGTCCATGGACGAGTTGCAAGGACAAGTTTTTTTCCTTACAAGGGGGAAAACAGTTCTTTTCCCCTTAATAGGGCCAAGACCTGTTTGTAAGAACCGACTTTTTGTTCACCTTGAAGAGGCGAGAACTCACTGGTTTATTTCCTGAATTTGATTTTTAACTTTTTTTCTTGCAGGTGTTCATTGAGAATCTTGTGGTTAGCAAACAACTGAGGAGGTGCTTCACCATGGCCAATGGTGCCATACCGAAAGGATCAAGGGTCTCCACCATGGTCCCATCTTGCCGGGGTGAGCTCAGTGTCGTGCTGGAGCTCATGTCCCACCACTTCATTTCATCCGTGCGAGATGAGGGGGGATTTGAGCAGTTTTTGAGCGCACTCTCTTGGTCAGGGAAGGTGACGGAGGGGAATCCTGAAATTGGCTTGCTGGGAGCTATGTCCCTGGTCAACATGGGCTGTTTGGTCTCTATGCCGGTTGTTGTCCAAGCTCATTTTGTATTGCTCACATCCAGATGTGTCGGCAATGGGGATCTGGACCCGCATTTGCTAGCGTTTGAGCATGCGATGAATGCTTACTTGAAATACTTGCCAGCATTGGGTATTTTCGACAGAACTAGTAGTGTGAAAAGCCCGTTGAGTTGTTTCGCCAGGAAAAGACCTTTTAACTCTTATATTCAAGTCTCAACCAATCAGAAGCTAAGCTCTCAGATCAATAGGCTGCTTTCATTCAGCAAATTGCACTCTGATGATGACCTTCACAGCAATGAGAGAGATATTGTTGATATTTCTGTCTGCTTAATTGAAGAGAACCAGCATTTGATTCATGAACAATTCAGGCAGAAAACTGTTATTGCTGTGAAGGGCATAGTGTCAAATATCCTGGATCATGCAAAGCGAAAGGAGATGCATGAATTGGATGCTGTAGTTTCAGAGGAGATTATCTGCCTGGCTGCGGTACTTCGGCTGATGGGTTCCTCCTTTCTACAAATTCTGCACTGCATTAGACAATTGAGGGTTGCAGATGGCAGGCAAAATGGAAATTATCTATCGCTTTGCAAGGAGTACAGTTTCATATCCAAAACCATCCGCTTGCTTGGACCATATGAAGCTAATGAACTTCATAGACATGACTTATTTGGTATGATCGGGAAGCGTGTTGACAGGGAAAGGGCCTCAATGCTAATGCTGGATCATTTTATTAGCCTATCAGTTTCTTGTTTAAGAATGAGGTTTGGCTTTCTGTGGAAAGGTTGCATTATCATGATGATGGTGGCCATGAATCTTGTGGTTGCTGAAGATGAAAGTCTGGGTTTATTTCAGTGTCTTGATGGTTCAAAAGATTCTGCAATTTCTTCCATTGACCAAGAGGGTTATTCGAAGGTAGCACTTGTAGCTACTCAGATATTGATTTCTTTTTTCACCTTTTTTTCCTTTGTTTCTGTCATTTTATTTGATCTGAATACCATGCATGCAGGGTTCTGTTCGGAGAAAATCTTCTACAGTAATAGCATTGCGGTTCAGTAACTTGCAGAAAGTTCATATTCAAGATGATGCTAGGCATGATTTTGGTGAGGGCAGCAGGTAAGCTCTAAAACCATATAGCCATTGGAGGTGCACAATGGTTCTTGCTTGTCTTAGTGGACATTTCATATGGTAAAAGTGGGAATGATATAGAGAACTAAATCACAGTTCTTTTAGTTTATTTTCTTACTCATTTTCTTTTTGAGTACCTTGGTACCTTTATGAGCTGGAAATTATCCTTGCGAGTGAGTATGATTTTTTTTTTGAAGGCTACATTATTAGTTGTTTTGATGTGATCCAAAATGGCATGGATGCAGCCATGCACATGAATGCTTGAAAAGCTATGGAATGTAGCTTCGTAGATAAAGACAATAATAGGTTAAATAAATGTAATGGCAAAGGTAGAGAGTGCTTCCCCTTTTACCAAATTTATGTTGTTATAGAATGCATACTGTCAAACATTTTAAATTTTGATCAATAATATATTCAAAAGTACTTGGATGGACCAGATCAACAGATGGAAATAACATTAGTGGATTTCTCATCAGAACTACACCCATGATATTATATTTTTGTCATAATTTTTTTAATATATTAGTATTAGTCAAGGATGTACTTGGGACACCGTGTATATGTCTAAAACAACATCTATTTAGAACTGGAAGAAAAGAAAATATAATGAATAGAAGGCCCGGCATTTTCACTTGTCACCATAATGCTGAATATGGCTTCATCCAGATGAAAAAAAGGACTTTCTGAAGATATTTTTTGTGTAAAAGAGAAAAAAAGAAGAAAAGTTGGTGCTCACCAAATTGCATTTGTCTGCAATACTTACTGATTTGTTCCTTTAGTGACATCGTGCTACTATGATATATTGTAAGATCAAGTTAAGAACCTTTAGCAAACTTGATTACAACCCGAATTCCTATAGATGAACGCATTGGTAATGATGGTGGACTGTTTTGTTGTTATTATCTTTGGACATTTTTTCACATTAAATGCTAGTTGGATGTTTTTTGGTTAGCCAATTATTCTTGTCATTTTGATCTCCGATAGCTGAAAAGTTTGTTTTTTGTACCAAATGGAAGTTAAATTTGAATTGTATTAACTTGTTG
This sequence comes from Dendrocalamus latiflorus, assembly GCA_017311315.1. NCBI lineage: Eukaryota > Viridiplantae > Streptophyta > Magnoliopsida > Poales > Poaceae > Dendrocalamus > Dendrocalamus latiflorus. Next base: position 28,632,581 of record CM029639.1, on the reverse strand, counting down.
CAGTTTGGGCACCCTTCGGAGGCGTAAATCCGGAGATGGAAGGGGTGATATTCTATCCTTTTTCGAGTGCCTTCCGGAATACAAGCGGAACTCTTCAGAGTTTCATGATATCATGGATTATGTTGAATGCGAACCAAGTATGGATTATTCAAATTGGTGGATGCAACACAAGAAATTTAAGCAGTATAAGGATAGGAAATGGATCAGAAGCAAGAGACTCAGTGTGACCAAAAATAAAAGAATGAAACCCTCAAGGGGGAATGCTGAACGTTCCCCACACCCATCCTCTATGGTAGAAACTCCCTAATCCCCCAAACACCCCGGCCCCTCTCCCCCTCCAACTCCAACAAGCTCGTCGGCGACAAGTGGGAGGGGAACCCACTCCTTCCCTAAGTGGGAGTGGATCTCAACTCCTGAGTACCGAAAGCTTCACGAGCTTGCTACAACCATCGATCGTGGAGACAAAGAACACAGAGGGCAAATCCTCAATGCTGTTGACGAGGATGATGACCTATAGGGACGATTGGTCCTTGCCATTGAGGCAGACCGGATCCACCTCAAGGACAAAACCATATTGGCAAAACACCTCATAGATGGAGAACAAGTTATAATGCTTCGGGGGAAAGTTGGTCATGTAGACTAAAGCCAGCTGCGTGAGGTTCACAAAGAAGCTCCCTTCTGCATGTTCGTTTGCCGCTAGATACATCATGACGTCCTTATAGGGAAATACGTCCTTCTGCTGGCTCACCAATGGAGGTGTCTCAAGAGGTCGAATCCGTCCGTCACGACGGCCGTCGTGACACTGTTTACCTGACACCGGTGTCGGATGATGCGAGCTACTATGCCTTTGCAAAGCTGATCCCCGGCGGCCACCACTCACCTACCGCCGCAATCCACAGAGCCATCATTGCAAAGTTCAACTTCATGGAGTTCAAGATTTTGCCCTCCTCTGACATGCACGTGCTACTTCGGTTCAACGACACCCTTGACTGCAACAAAGTGCTGCTAGAGCAGCCTTACCCCTATGAGGACGTCACGGTGCATCTAACGACGAACGAACGTGCGGAAGGGAGCTTCTTTGTGAACCTCACGCAGCTGGCTTTAGTCTACGCGACCAACTTTCCCCCAAATCATTATAACATGTTCTCCATCCATGAGGCGTTTTGCCAATATGGTTCTGTCCTCGAGGTGGATCCGGTCTGCCTCAATGGCAAGGACCAATCGACCCGCAGGGTCATCGTCCTCGTCAACAGCGTTGAGGATTTGCCCTTTGAGTTCTTTGTCTCCGTGATCATGGTTGTAGCAAGCTCGTGAAGCTTTCGGTACTTAGGAGCAGGGATCTTAATAGTTCCTTGCGCGATGGTGCCTACTTTTAAAGTTGTTCTGCCGGCGCAGCTCCCGCGCGCCTACTCAACTCCCCACTCAGATTCAACTAACCCCACCTCAACGTCTCGCACATGTAACCCGCGCCATGTTTATGTTCCCCTCGTGCAGTTTTATTTGTTATGGGATTACAAGTATGCAATGCAGTTCGAGCCTTTTGATTGTTTGTGATTGTTATGCTTGGAACTCTAGAGAAAGAGTCGTGTGTGGAGCTTGGTTATGTGTATGTTGTCATATTTCAATATGCCGTCAAGTTTCAACTTTGTTTAAATAGGTTCCCCATCTTGTAATTCAATATAAAACATGTCTTGACTTTTGAATTTTGATGTGTGTTGGCAGAATATTCTTGCTTGTGATTTTCTGTTGGAATTGCATACGTTATTAGTGTCTTCTACGCTTTTCAGCAGAAGGTTATTTGGTGCATTTTTGCTGATGAGGTGCCAATTTTTTTTAATATGTAGTTTATCCAATGTTTGGTAGTCAGCATTGTGTTTTACTCACAATTATCCCTTGTATTTAGTTTCACTCATTTATTTAAATTTGTAAATCATGACATGTTGATGCAAAAAATCGTTGTCTAAGTTATATGACCTTTATTTCCCATAGGTTATTATCTTAATAGGGGGAACAGGTTCTGGGAAAAGTACACAGTTGGTTCAGTTTCTTGCTGACTCAGGTCTTGCTGCTAATGGCTCAATTGTCTGTACTCAACCTAGGAAAATTGCTGCTATATCATTGTCACATAGAGTAGATGAAGAAAGTAATGGCTGCTATGGGGACAATTTCGTGTTGTCATATTCAACCTTTTTAAATTCTCAAGATTTCAGTTCGAAGATCATATTTACCACAAATAGTTGTCTTTTACATCACTGCATGAAAGATATGGGCCTGGATGGCATTTCATATATTATTGTTGATGAAGCTCATGAAAGCAGCTTGAACACTGATCTTCTCTTAGCTTTGATTAAGAAGAAGCTGTTTGATAGGTTGGATTTGCGACTTATTATAATTTCTGCCACTGCTGATGCTAATAGACTTGCTGAATACTTCTATGGTTGTCAAACATTTCATGTTAAAGGACGATCTTTTCCTGTTGAAATTAAATATGTCCCAGGTATATCAGTGGAGGCTTCCTTCAATACTGTGCCAAACCTTCTGCGTGGTGCGTCGGCGACAAGCAATCCAGAGTCTTGGATCCACTAGAACCTAACTGCCTTAAAAGAAGCCCTCAAGGAGATGATTGCAGTGAAACTGTTCTGTGGCGTTACAAAACGGAAAATCTATCTTTCATCAACCTAGCCTTCTGTATAGTTCCAACAAGTGGATCAGCCGTAAGAGGCTGTGTGTGAACAAAAACAAAAGACTAAAGTATTGTTTCAAAGTGCTGCGATGTGTGGTTGAAGTGGTACTATAATAGTTGTAAGCTTTTTTTAGGTATTCAATTAAAAAATAAAAAAACACTATTGTATTTTCACGGATAATGCAAAGGAAAAAAGAGGAAAGAGTCATATTAAGAAATTAACGCGTTCTAAATAGTTTTTGCTTTTTGAAAGCTAGAAGCCATCATTGTTTGGAACAGGGTCTAAAAACCTCATGGAGTTATTGAAAAAAGAGTGCCCGGGGGGGTTATTGAAAAAATATTGTGGTTTGTGTGGGGTGAATGCAAAAGTGTGTAAGTGGGTTGGGGTTCCACCAGTTTTTATTTTGATCTTGGATATCCATATCAAATTAGATGGCCCTGAATAAGTTTGTACATATGTTCACCGATACGGTCTTGTGCGCTAAATATATGGCATATATATATGGCCACGGTGTTGAAGTCTCTTCTTTGCTCCTTTAGCATCGCCTTTGCATCCTGATCTTGTCAATGCACAATATGTAAAGGTATAACTCTCCTGATGATGTTGCAGTTTCTCATGTTATGGCCATCAACCAACCATTCCTTAGGGGTAGGGGTGCAATGGGAGTGGATACGGATAGATTTCCTATATCCTATTCTGCATTTTTTTTCTCAGAGTCAAAGTCAGAGATGGGTAATACTGGATATGAATACGAATACAGATAGTCTCGAACATGAATGTGGAGTGAATATATGCCGCTCCGAATACAGTTAGTCTCGGTCATGAATATTTAGTCGCACAATGTGTCAAAATAGAAACCATATATGTCGCACGTATAAGGAACAATCAACCATACTACATGTCCAAAATACAACTACATTAGTAGCTTAATGAGTAAATTTAACTACGTCACATGACGACAAGTACTAGTTAAGCAAGTAGTAAGTAGTTACTACTAAGTACTAACTAGGAAAGTAGCAAGTAGATGACAGGGGCTAGTTAAGTAAGTAGTAGCTACATATAGGAAGTCACAACTCTCACACCTCACACAGTCCAAAATCAAGAACTACCTATAGCCAAGTATATCACTAGTTTATGTAACTTCATTCCATCACATGACAAGTTCACAATACAGGTCTTGTTTAGCAACAGCTAGCAACGAGCCTTCTCTAACCATACTTCAGTAGAGCTCAACCTCAGTCATTATCTCATCCTACAAGAAAAACATCAATTGAAACCCAAAATAGTTGAATGGATAAATATGCTGCAATCTCAACTCAGTTTGAGAAATGTTACACAACAAATGGTAGAACTATTTGTCACAAAAGGTTAGCAATAGTGTAAATCAAGATTGATGTACAACAACATGATAGGTTCAACATTCACATGATAATTATATCAACCATATAACAAGAACATGAATAAATATTGCCAATTATTGCATGTATGTGTCTAGCAGAATGATTTTTGAGTTTTGGACAGCAAGAGAAAAGCAGTAATACATTAGGCAATCCATAACAAAGTAAGAATTATCAAACCTCCTCATTCATGTTTGTAGTAGCACATTCTTTATCATCCAACTCCAAACCCAAACTCATCAACAAGTGATGATATCTTCTTCTTAGAATCTAAAATTTAAAAATGAGATAAGGTTACTAAACAAAAGTTGTAAGTGGTATAAACTATGAACTAAATGACTTATTATTTACCTTTTTTAGATGAAGTTATCCTATCCTTTGTACAAATTAGAGCCTCAACCATCTTGAGCTCTAGTCAACTACGAAATGGATCAACAACATGCCCACGAGCACTAAAAGCTGACACATCATGAGCTAGTCGTGAGAGAATAGGAAAATTCCCTTGGTGTGTGTTCCACCATGACAATATATCAAACTGTGCACCATTACCATTAGGATTAACCCATAGAATTGGTTTTTCTTTCATGTATACCCTAAGTTCATTTATATCACCATGTGTTGTCGTATATGCATCCTCATACAAAAACTATTCAATGTCATCAAAACCTAAGTCAGCATCACCAAGTGGTTGAGAAGGTCCTTGAGAATCAAGCTTCGAAGCTTCAGCTATGCTGAACATGTAAGCTTGAAACAATTTGTTCACAATATCCATGAAGCAATTAACTTCGTGGGTAGCACTCTCATGATAAATCTCCCCATAAAATATCCCACCAACCTTTTCTTGTTTCTAGGATCAAGAAAGCATGTCACAGTAAGAGATATGTTGGACTTGTTCCAATGCTAGTCATATTTGGCTTTCATAGCCTCTGCCATAAGAGAAATAGTAACATCAGCACTTTCACACCATTCTACAAGTTCTATCTTAATTTCACAAAATTTTCACCAAAACATGTTTGTTGTTGGATATTAACTTTCAGAAAGTATCACAATAGCATCATTAAATTTAAGAAACACTTGCATAATGATGCTACCATATCTCATTCTTCTTTTGTTAGAGCACATTTATCATATTTACCCTCATTCAAGTACAATAGCCTTTCAAAATCCTTCCTGTAGTAAATAGCTTGTCTCAACATTTCATATGTGGAGCTCCACGTTGTAGGAACATCCAATAGAAGATCAGATTTATTAAGTCACATATGGTGCACACTTCTAAAATTCCTCCCATTGCAATGGAGAATTCTTCACAATAACAATAGTAGCTCTAATGTTCTGGATTGCAGATGCAATTACTTTCAAACCATCTTAGGCAACAAGGTTTAGTATGTGACATGAACATCTCACATGAAAAAGCACCATCACAAATCAAGAGAGAACTCTTATGAAGCTCTATGACAACTTTTCCAACAACATTTATCATTGAATGATGTATTGTCTAGAGTGAGAGCAAATAACTTATTCTCAGGTTCCAAGACATGACACCCTTAACAAATTCAATTGCTAGATTACTTCCTGTATAGTTCCTTTTGATATGAATGACTTTAACTTTTCTTTATACATATGCCAATTATCATCAATTCAATGCACAGTAATGCACATATAACTTTTATTTTGATTAGATGTCCACATGTCCATATTTGTAGAAAACTAACAAGAAAGATATTTTAATTGGTCCTACAACTTTTTCTTTTCATCTCCAAACATTTCCAATATCTCTTTCCTAGTGGTGCAACACTTAAATGAAAAACCAAGACGTAGAGATTTGATAAAATCAATTACGTACTCATGCTCAACCATGCAAAAGGGATATTCATGCATAACTATTGCCAAATAGAACTTCCTCAGGCTAGCTTCAGCATCATACCTAAAAGTCTAAATAATTACATTATTTTCACCCTTCTCAAATTGGAGTTGTTGCTAGCCTTGCTTTACGATGTGCTTGAATCCCAAATGATTCCACAAGGCCTTTGTGCCCTTTAGGTCTCAGCTCGAGCTTTGAGAGGACATTTCTTACATTTCGCCCAAACTTGTTTCTCCTTCCCACCATCATTTGTCCTAACAATCACCGAGTACTTAGTGTAGTGTTCTCAAACCTTGGTGGTACACTTCTTTTGCTTATTCTCAGCAAGCTCAACTTCTCCAATACAAGTCTCTTCATCTACATCAACAACCACACGTCCTTCACCTACCATGGCTGTGGCTATCTCATCACCAACAATGCACTAGCATTCGGTGGCGGTGGCACCAAGTGTAAGGACGAGGAGGCCGACTAGAGAGGAGTGAATGGGCATTTTTAAATTTTCTTTAGCTAAAACCTAGTTTGTAATGTGGAAGCATAAACCAAATCAGTTTTACACAATCAAACTAGGTTCACCTACGTGCATCAACAACTTTATTCTATGAAAAATTTTGCAATTCTGGAATGACAAGCAATCAATTCAATTTCTATGAATATAAATTGCACGTAAGTAAATTGAGCACAAGAAAGCAAACCACAAATGACACACGATGCTTTACCGTGATGTTCAAAAATTTGTTTGTTTCCCCTAATCCACGTTGAGTAACCATAAATGAATTGGAATGGCTCCACTAACTAAGCCAATCACCTCAATTTCACTAGGGTTGCTCTTCCTCCACGCCAGAGATGGCGAGCACCACACCACTCAAAACAAGTCAGCATTCTCACAAACTTCTTTGAGAAGATCACCAGACCACCATGCCTCCACGCCATCTAGGAATCAGTAAACTACAAGAGTAATAAGTTAGAGATGCTCACTTGAAGGAATCAAGTGTCAAAGCATAAAGGACACAAAGTCCACCACCAAGTGCAACACATGCACATAGATTTTTCCTCTACAAGCTCACTAAGTGTAACACATGCACAAAAGAGGGGAAAGAGCTTGCCATTAGATCAATGAAGAAAAATAGGGCACCTAGCCATTAGAGCATAAACTCTGCAGAAATCAGTCTGAGGCTGGTACTACCACCAACTAATAGCCAGTACTACCACGACCTCCGTAATGGCTAGAAAACTAGTCATTACAGGAGCTAACGGTCAGAGCACCCACATAGGGATCGGTCAAACCACCTGGTCTGGTCAAACCGCAAGTGTACCGGTCAAACTGCTAGACCAAAACTCAAAGAAACCTGATTCTCTAGAAAAAAAGCAACCATCTACTAAAGCTCAGTCAAATCACAGGGTCGGCCTGAGCACCAACACCGGTTAGACTACCAACTACATGCCAGTCTAACCACCAGCCCAGTCAGACCTTAAAAACATGGCTGGTTTGGCTGTTGTGCCAAGGTCAGCACCAGTCAAATCTCCAACTACATGCCAGTCTAACTGCTAGCCCTGTCAAACCTCCAAAACATGGCCGGTCTAACCAATGTGCCATGATGCACAGTTCAAGATGCATATATGCATTCGCAAATTGTAGTATCATGCAATCAAGGTCAAAAACATGATGAACAACAAGATACAAAACACATTCGCATACTTTAAAATCATACCACAAGGATTGGAGACATGGACTCACCGTTTGCAAAATATATTCGTAAACTTAAGTCACATGTTACAAATATTTTGCATGAGCATTAATGATTTGCAAAACACATTTGCAAATGATAACGTCATGCCACAGAGAGTTAGAGCAATGAGCTATGAACACATGCACACTCAAGCGACTAGTCAAGAACTCTCTTAATAGTACGGTAACTTATACTAGCAACCTAGTCTTTCACCAAACACAAAGACCAGCAAAACAACTAAGAAACACATCCTTATCCTATACTATTTGTACCTTTGCCTTGCACATCTTTTTAAAGTTTGATGATATACATCTTCACCACAAGTTCGGGTCCTTGACTTTAGTCATCAACACATAATAAATAGTACTTAACTTGATGATGATTAACACATGCCATCTTAAGTCATCCACCATCATGGGACATAACCTATTCATCCATCTCAATGAAAATATTAGACCCACAATATGATTGTCATTAATTACCAAAATATACCATTAGCTCATAATGACAGGTCTAGATTCTTCATTCTCCCTATTTTTGGTAATTGATGACAATATTCAACAAGTAATGAGATAAAAATTAATTTTTGAGTATACACCTTATACACAGTAATTGTATACTCTATGATAAGCTTTGAAAACATTAAATTCGCTAAGAAGGATCATGCATCTACACAAGAAGTATCTAATGGAACATATTTTGGACAAGGATTACAAAGTAACCACAAAGGTCCAAATAGAAACATAAATATCCATAAGTTGTCCAAAATAAATCCAACTCTACAAATGTTCAATAAGCTTACAATAATAATACAAGAATGCATAAGCGTCACTTAATAAAACCATAATAATTAATTTATCTTCTATTTCTACTCTCCTTCTCCCCTTTGGCATCAAGAACCAAAAGAGAAGGCTTAACCATCAAGACTTTACTTAGAAGGATGATGAGAGCCAAACCACTCGATGGAGTACTCACGAGGAGGACCGAAGGAGGAACCATCATGAGTATCATAGTGACGATGACGATACACTGAAGGAAGATCATCTCTCTCAACAAGACTTAGCCTAATGTCATGGCCCGTCACTTGACGCTGAAGTATATCAACTCTAGAATTCAATCTCTCTTGAGCTTACAGTGCCTTATGCTGAGTCCTTGCCATGGTCTTCACTCTAGAATCCACCCTAGCAAGTATAGTGGAGATATTCCTAAGACTCTATAGGACTTCATTCATGAAAGCATTAGGAAGGACATGTGCATGTTGCTGCCCAATATGCTTTTGCTACTGCCCAATATGCTCATTTTGCTGTCCATGCACTTCTTATGGTGGCTCTTGAGGGGGTTGAGCATCTCTAGGTCTATATTCTTTATTTTCCATATTGCATTATGCATCAAACTCGGTCTTGTCAATAATGAGCTTCGTAATGTAAGGAGCACAATAGATACTCTTTCCTTTATCTCCTTTGACATAGAAATTTCTCAAATAATTAAATTCATTATGTCAAATTTAGTGCCATCCATGAAAGACTTAATGACATTCCAAGCTCACCCATGGATTTCATCATTATTCCCACTTCTGGGAAAGAAAGTTTCTCTCATGATCCTATTAATGATACCTGGGAGAGAGAGAAGGCCTAACACCCTTCCACGGACAAACCTTTGTTTTGGATCATAGAACTCATCCACACAATTGAGCAGCAAGGGATTCTTGAGATGTGAATTGATGCAATGTGAAGCAAGAATATCCAAAGCATGTTGGAATTCTTACTTTGTAGCTTAAACATGCATTGTCCCTATCATCTAAGATAGAAAATCATAGTCTAGAGACACATATATCGTGGCATAGAACTGCTTGAGTGCTTTGGCATGATAATCACATCTTAATGTCAAAAATTCTTCCAATTTCACATGACGAAGAAAAGGGTAGAGTCCATTGTAGAGAAGGCTTTGGTTCAAGAAACCCCAAGACACAAATATGTGGTTCGCAAATTTTTTTGTCTCATACACCTCATGATAAACATCTTGTTGAAATATAGTGTGAAATAAATGTTCAGTGGCACTATAAGGGAGTTGGAATTGATCGACATGCCTCAACATAGCATAATCATTATAGCTCAACTGAGAAATATCAATGAAAGGAGGTGCAGCAGTCGGTTCTTCCTCGGGAACACATTTTCTTCACCTTCAATTCCATTGCTTGCTTCTTCATCAACCTCCATTTCTACTAATTCCATAATTTCTTTACCATCATGATGTCTCAAATTTTTCATGATAGCCTCAGCCTCATGGCTGCTACTCTCAGAAGATGGATAACTAAGTTGAGCTGATTTGCACCAAGAAGTGGAGCCACCTAGAGCAAGATGATAACCTAAAAGGGATTTGAAGAAGGGACCATACTCTTGTTACAAGACTCCCTGGTCCTTGGCATGGTCACTATCAAAGAAGAGCACAGGGAATAGCTAAGAATTTCTGAAGTGTCAATGTCTCATGCTTCTGTTAGGGGTGGTCAGACCGCACAACACAAGCGAGTCAAACCAGAATGTGGTCAGATTACCAGTGAAGTGCCAGTCATATCGGCCTTAACAGGAGCAAGACCTTGATTTGGGAACACTAATTTCCACCACAAATCATTGCATGGAACACTAGAACATTATTGAGCTACACCCAATCTAGTTGCTGAACAAAAAATTTCCACCAATTTGAAGAAATCACAAGACATTCACCTCAAACCCTAGAATTTGGGAAAATTGAAATAATGCAAATAGAGGAATGAGTGATTACCGGCTTAGGATGAGAAGGGATGAAATTTAAAGAAGAGCACTTAAAGAACTTGGCCAGATTTGGATGAACCTCCACCTAGGGTTCCATGGCATTGATAGGATAAGAGCTCAAACTGAAATGCCTTTCGAGGGAAGGAGAAAGGGGGTGGAGGAGCACTTTTTGAGAACCTCTAGTGAGGAAAGGGACAGCTGGTGGCGAAGAGCAGCGGCCGGAGACAAGGGAGGCGACTAGTGGGGTAAGAGAGAAGAAAGGACTCTGGTGCATAGTAGTTTGACTAAAGGGGGGGAACACAGGGAACAAATTGGGCAAGAGGAGAGGCTACCTGAAAGATTCTGGTCAGACTGGTAATAAATTACGATCAGATCACTAGTGAAACCCAGTCAGACCAGTAGTGATTCATGGTCAAACCGTTGGTGATTTTCGGTCAAGGAACAAGTATACGAGCATAGAGAACAAAGAAAATGTTGTACATGCTCCAAACCTTCACACAATAAATCATAAACCATATTTGGAGCATTTCCAACTAAGATAGGCCACACAAATTATTTTGAAATTAGTTTTTCCCAAATAAAGCTTTTCTTTTGTGATACAAACTCATTTTTAAGAATGTTCTTCAAAATTGCCAAAATAAGCATTTGAGGGTATATTAAACATCCAATAGCATGTATGAGTTGTAAATACCCTTGTGAGGCAATATATATCCATATTCTTGGCTCAAATGCCAAAACTCACTTAAGTGCTAGATTGTTCCCACTTAGGTCAAACTAGGATTTTGGATGAGTTTCAAAACCAAATATTTTTTATCAGTTGGATTTTTGTAAACTTTTGAATACAAAAAAATAATTAAAATGGATAAATTTAGGTTTTTGGTTTTGGAACCATTATCAAAATCCTTTTACAATTAATTCTATGCAAAATACAAGTTTAAAGCCAAAACATGATACTAGTAACTAGCTTTTGGGCCAAAAACTCATTTTCTTTTGAAATTAGTTTTTATGAAGCCAAAACCTTTAGAAAACCTTTCAAAAGAATTTGTATACATTTGGCAACTAGTTTTTCACAAGATTGCTAATAGTTATAAAATTTTGACTTGTGGCTAAAAGGTTCAATTTTGAAAATCAATACTAGCACTTAATCAATTTGGGCACACTCAAGGATGTGGTATACATGATTATGATTTAGCACTCCCTATTAATATGCCACAACCAACTTGCTCAAGATTACAATTATGAAGTTTTTAAACAAGAGAAAAAACACCCGTTTTAGAAAGATTTTCAAGCAATACAACCTACACAAAGGCAAATGACTAGATATTCAATTTAGATACATGTTACCAAGATAGCATTGGTTCATAATGTGAGATGATGATCCTCAAGCTTGGTTTCAATTTTGCTCATGGTGGAGTCCACTCTTCATGAAGGAGCCAAACTTCCAATGCATCTCCAAGCACCTATTAGGCATCAAGCAACTTTGGTACCCAACTCGCTTAGGTCCTTGGATGTTAGTCATAATGAATCTGGGCACCCAGATAATCCTAGTAATAAATTTTGGTGAACTAACATATCTAGCAAACACATTCCTGTTTTTATCCTTCATAAGCAAGTAATGTTCATTATAGAGAGAGGGCTTAGGAGTAATACCTATGGGATAATCCTTATTGAAATGTCTCTTTTCTCCGCAATTGTAGCAAGTTTAACATTTCATTCAATCTTTTGTCTTCTAATCTTGCTTATTACTATCTTACCTCTTCGTTAATGATATTTGCTTGTCATTCATCTTGTTAGGGTACACCAAGGCAAAGTGACCATTCTTATTGTATCCAAAGCACTTACATTCTTTGTATGTCATGCATTGTGTCATGTCTTAATATTTTCCTTCTTCTTGGAGATGAAGCCAATACCTCTCTTATCATTTGACTTCCTTTGATTGCTCAAAAATTTGTCAAGAGAGGCCTTCCCTTTGTAACTTCTTTCCAAGTCATTTTCTAATTTTGTGACTTGGGCCTTAAAACTCTTTATTTTCCTCTACAAGTTTAGTATCACAAAACATAGAGAAAATAGAAACGTCTTTTTTAGCAATAAGGCATATCAAGCAAGTCATAACAAGAAGTGGATATGCTAATCTTAGATGAAATGCATGGACTAAGAGCTATACATGGGAAATTTTCAAATAAATCATATGTGATGCCTATATCCATCTTAAGCTTAGTGAGATCCTTGAGAAGAAGAGACTCATACTCTTCTTTTAGCGCATCATAATTATTTTAAAGAGAGACATGTTCTTTCTTCAAAACTTTAAATTTAACCTTCTCATTCTCAAGGTACTCATTAAACTCCTCTAGCATATCCATCAATTCATGATAAGAGAGCTCATCATTATTTACTTCATCATTACCTTTTGCCATGAAGCATGTGGATGGGTCATAGAGTGATAGAGCCTCATTTGTATTTGAGGTGGTTGATGGATCATCCTTGATTGCTATCATGGCAGTGTCTTTTTTTGCCATCCTTCTTTCTTGATGATGACTTGGGCTCATCATCCTCCTTGTATGGACATTTTGAGGCAAAGTGTCCCTTTTCTTGATACCCATAACACTTGATAGTCTTGTAGTGCTTTGTCTTAGAGGATGAGCTCCTTCTTGAGCTATCACCTTGTGAGCCATGCCTCTTTATCATTTTCTTCATGAGACTGGCCATTTCCTCATCAGTGTCTTCATCTTGACACTCCTCGACCACATCATCATTTGACTCATGCTTGGATTGAATGCATGAATTTTATTGTTCGATAATGAAGCTAATTTTATTGTTCGATAATGAAGCTATCTCTTTGATCTCCTCTTTATCCTTCTTATACATCTCATTGGTAATAAGATTTCCCAATAAATCGGTAGGAATCATTGTTGGTAATTCGGGGGAGTTTAGGAAGAGTGTTAACAATGCCTCATATTCCTCCGATAGAACCCTAAGCATCTTGCAGATAACATCAATATTGGTTAGTTCATAAAATAGCATTTGAGCTCATTTACTATATTGTTCAACCTATTATACATCTCATTGATGTTCTCATGAGGTAACATAGTAAAGTTCTCATATTTTATTCTCAATATATACAATTTAGCTTCCTTGGCCGAGGATGTTTCCTTATGAATTTCTATAAGGGTTGTTCAAACATCATGAGCATGTTTAAGATTTCTCACTATATTGAACTCATCCTTGTTCAAGGCACTAAAGAGAGCATTTAAAGCTTGAGCATTGCGTTGCAAGTTTTGCTCTTTCCTTTGAGTAGGATGTAGTGGATCAATGGGAGACGCAAAACCCTCATAAACAATCTCTATATTTGAAGATGCATGACCTTTAAAAATATAGACATTCTAATCTTCTAATAAGCATAATTTGTGTCATCAAAATGTGGAACCCTACTGGGGTGCACAACCTCTATAATCATCATCCTTTACTCTCTAGGCGGTAAAGCCTAATAAATGAGAAACTAAACCCTGATACACTTGTAAGGATAAGGAGACTGACTAGAGAGGGTGAATAGGTGGTTTGAAATTTTCTTTGGCTAAAACCGAGTTTGTAATGCGAAAGAATAAATCAAATCGGTTTTGCACAATTAAGCCATAAAACTAGGTTCACCTAAGTGCACTAACAACCTAATTCTGTGACAAGGTTTGCAATCCTAGGGTGACAAGTAATAAATTCAATTTCTATGAATATAAATTGCAAATAAGTAAATTGTGCATAAGAAAGCAAACCACAAATGACATGTGATGTTTTACTGTGGTGTTTGAAAACTTAACAGTTTCCACTAATCCACATTGAGGTAAGCCCAAACAAATTGGATTGGATTCACAAATTAAGCCAACCACTTCAATTCCATTAGCGTTGCTCTTCCTCCACTCCAAAAATGGCAAGGACCACATCACTCACAACAAGCCAGGCCTTCTCATAAGCTTCTTTGAGAAGATCACCGGACCACCACACCTTCACGTTGTTTAGGAGTCAGCAAACTTTAAGAGTAACAACTTAGAGATGCTCACTTGAACAAATCAAATGTCAAAGCTCAAAGGACAGAAAGTCCACCACAAATGCAACACATGCACAGGGATTTTTCCTCTCCAAGCTTCCTAAGTGCCACATATGCACAAAAGAGGGGAGAGGACTTGCACTTAGATCAAGGAAGAAGAGTAGGGCACTAGCATTCTTCCCCAACTGGCCACAAGGGGTTATTTATACCTTACACCAAGAAACTAACCGTTGCAATAAGAACTCTACAAAAAAATCAACCTAAGGCCGGTACTACCGCCAACTAATTGCTGGTACTACTGTGACCCCTGCAATGGCTAGGAAACTAGTCATTACAGGAGTTGTCAGTTAGACCGCCCACATAGAGACTGGTCAGACCACCAGGTCCAGTCAGGCTACAAGTGTACCGGTCAGACTGCCACACCAAAACTCAGATAAACCCGATTCTCTGGAAAAAAAAAAGCAACCAGCTACTAAGGCCCGGTCGAACTGTAAGGCCTGTTAGACCACAGCAAGGGCCAATTAGACTACCAACTCATGGCACATATGACTACCAGCATCGGTCATACCACCAACTACATGCTAGTCTGACCACCAGCCAGGTCAAAGCTCCAAAACTTGGCTGGTCTAACTAGTGTTCCAAGGTCAGCACAGGTCAAGATGCATATACTCCAAATAATTCATGAAACACATTCGTAAATTTTAGTATCATGCAAGCAAAGTCAAAATATGATTCACAACAAATTGCAATACGCGTTCGCATACTTTAGAATCATGCCACAAGGATTCAAGACATGGACTCGAACCATTTGTAAAACATATTCGTAAACTTAAGTCACATGTTACAAAAACTTTGCATGAGCCTTAACGATTTGCAAAATACATTCACAAATGATAGCATCATGCCACGAAGAGCTAGAGTAAGTAAATGAGCTGTCAACATATGACAAACTCATGCAAAGTACGGTAACCTATACTACCAACCTAGTCTTTCACCAAACATCAAGACTAGCAAAACAGCTGAGAAACACATTCTTAGCCTATACTAGTTATACCTTTGCATTGCATATCCTCTTGAAGTTTGATACGCACATCTTTATCTTAAGTTTAGGTCCTTGACTTTAGTCATCAACACATGATAATATTTGCTTGACTTAATGATGATCAACACATAAAGCCATCTCAAGTCACCTACCACCATGGGACATAACCTATTTAGTCATCTCAACGAAAATATTAGTCCCACAATATGATTGTCATTAATTATCAAAACATATTATTAGCTCATAATGATAGGCCTAAATTCTTCACTAAGTGGCCCATACCATCTGCTGTGGTAGTACCAGCAAGGGATGTTTATGTACTTCCACAAATGCTCGCACTTACACTTGTAGCAGCCTTCTCAAATTATCAATACCCTGCATATGATCATCACCAGAACTTAGTATTCCATTACTTGAAAGAAACTATATATACTATGCACCACAAAATCTATAATTCTACGCACAGGAAATTGGTGGAACAACTTTAAGAGGAATACACAAAGGATCCAAGTAAATGTGCATAGATTAAATGAAGACTACAACCGATCCTTGAAGCCACAATGTGCATAGACGCGCGCGATCCTTGAAGCCGAAGCCGCGGCTGGAGCCTGCCGTGGTAGCGGCTCAGCGGTGGTATGAGTTGTAACTTCACACCACGGACACCGCCACGCATGCGGTGATTGCAATCTGACGACGCGGTCACGCGCTGTAAAGGTTCCTGGAATCACGCCGGCCCCCGATTTGCCAGGGCTAGGTTGCCGTACCGTGCGACTCGTTTCGGCGCGTGTAGGGTACGTGGCGGTTTGTTACTGGTGCGCGGCGGGATGTGAACGGTTGCGTGATCGTAGCTGCTCGCCTCTTCCCTAGGGTAGGGGGACACAGGGCGGGCGAGGAATGGCGCAGCTTCGATGTTGTTGTGATCCCATGGTCCATTAGTGCGCTTTTAATGATGGCTGGAGTCGTGTCGACGCCTAGCCTCGTGTGCTCCAGCTATCTCATGCGGGGGCTGGCATGCGTCGGGAGGCTACTGGAGCGTCGTGCTCTGACGATTCGTACCACTGTGGTCGCGCCCCCTTGTCTTTGGTTTTGGGGGATTGTGAGGGACGGGCCTTTGTACAACTTTGGTCACGTCCGGTACGCGGACCGTCGCGACGCTTTGGTATCGGGGCGAGGTGGCTTGAAATAGCCCTCGGAACCGCGCCCCCGAAGCTCTACGCCCCCTTCTTGCTTGCATCGCCTTCCATACTCTCGTAGTATTCTCGCCGCCATACCCCTTTCGCGAGAAGCTATGGCATCTGGTGGCGAGCGTGGCCAGGCGGCTAGCGCCTGCGGCATTCGCCAGCGATCTTCACCGCTAGAGGTGAAGTACTCGCTCAGCGAATGCGATCCGGCGACGGCGGACAAGTGTTGGCTGGCGGCGGAGAAGGAAGGCGCGTTCTCCGGCGAGTTGGGCCCGTCGCTCGTGACCGAGAAGACAATCCAAACGCTTCTGCGCGCGGGGAAGCTGTCCGAGCGCCAGGCGGTACGATTGCCCGCCGCCGATGAGACGGAACCGCGCCCCGAGAGGTCGGAGGCGCTCGTATTCGTTGCCTTTTTCGACGCGGGGCTCCGCATCCCGGCGGCGGCTATCGTGGGCGACGTGCTGCGGACCTTCGGGCTGGAGCTGGCGCAACTGACTCCGAACGCCGTGGCCCGGCTTGCGGTGTACAGTTGGGCCTTGCGCTCGGGAGCGTGCTGGCCCAGTGCTTCGTTGTTCGCCTACCTGCACGAGGCACGGTGCCAGCCCAAAGATCGGAAGGACGAGACACTGTCGAGCTTCGGCAGCGTCACCTTTATTCTTCGGTCAACTTGCAGCAAGCTCTTCCCTGCGAACTCCACTCGCGGGAAGTGGGAGTCTCACTGGATGAAGCGGTGGTTCTACCACCGTGTGGAGAGCGGGAGCGGCCTTGAGTACACGGGCCGGCCGATCGCGTTCAAGACCTCGCCCGGCCGGATGCTCGACGACGAGGACAGGCGGAGGGCCCGGCGGCTCGTAGGCGTGGCCGCCCGCTTCAACATGCGTGACCTCGCCGAGGAGTACGTGATGTACGGCGTGGCGCCGCTCACCCGTGACTGGCGCCTTGCCGTCGAGAAGCGTCGAGATGACAATGTTTCGCCGTGGGTCTGCTCACTGCCGGCACCCTCCGGTCTTCGTAAGCCTGTCCTCGTCGTCGAGCATCCGGCCGGGCGAGGTCTTGACTGGCGCGTTATAGGTTGATCTTACCTCCTGCTTTGCTTTAGAGGTTCGCTTGGAGGATGTAGAGCAGGCCGCGCGCGTATTCCTGGGGCCGTATACCGGCAGGGAGCACGAGCAGCGCGCGTCCGCTACCACCGAGGCGGGGCTGGGGCGGATAAACCGCGTGTGCGAGGCCCTGGGCCTTGCCGTGCCGAAGCGTGCTGAGCCGACCTCGCCACATCAAGACGACGGCGCGACGAGGAGGAAAACGCTATCTCGCAAGAGGGGCCAAGGTGGAGCGTCTGCCGTGCTTGGTGTAGCAGCCGCCAGTGCCGCTGCTAGCGCTCCCGATGGCACGGCAGACGCCGAGTCGGATTCGGCAAGGTACGCCGACTCCGGCTTGGATGGCGCAGACGCCGGGGGCGACGGATCTTCGATGGGTGCCCTGGACGGCGGGCTCGCCACGAGCAGCCAGAGAGGAGAAGTCTCATCACCCGTGGCGGTCGTCGAGACAGGATCCGAGGGGACCGGCGGTGTTGAGGTAGTGCGTTCGGCCGTGGCCGCCATAATGCCGGAGACGTCCTCCGTGGGGGCGCACGGAGCTGGGTCTTCACCAGCAGCAGCGGCCGGAACCGGGGTGCCCCCCACAGAGGTTGTCATAGCGGGGGCTTCGCCCCGGGTGCTGCAGTCGCACGGGCCTCTCCGGCAGCGACTTCTGAAGCGGCGTCGTCGCCCCCTGCTCTGGCTAAGCAGCCGTGTGTGCGGCCGGAGCTCCACCGGACGTCGAGGGGGTTCGTCGTAGCGACGGGCATCGGGAGCTTGTGGGACTCCGATGCATATGCCGAGGTTCCTGCGGCGTGCGCTCCCTCTGCCCTCTAGGCCGCGCCGTCTACCGTGCAGGAACGGTCGGCGCCGGCCTCTAACGCGGAGGCTTCTGTTCTCGGCGGGACCGTGCCT
The DNA here is from genome assembly GCA_017311315.1 of Dendrocalamus latiflorus. Lineage (NCBI taxonomy): Eukaryota > Viridiplantae > Streptophyta > Magnoliopsida > Poales > Poaceae > Dendrocalamus > Dendrocalamus latiflorus. Next base: position 28,613,894 of record CM029639.1, on the reverse strand, counting down.
TCTGCGGGCACTTGTGCCACAGTTACTCCGCCTGATACTAGGGGGGCGGGCCCCCGGAGCCCTCCTTCCGCTACCGAAGGTAAGGTGGTTTGGCTTCCCTGGTGTTTTCGTTGCGCCTTGCGGTGCTCACCTGCGTCCCTGTCTGCAGCGTCACTTATTCCGGAGGAGGAGCCTTTGCCGGGACCTGGAGGTCCTGGCGCCGGCGGCACGAACGTCGTGCGCCCGAGTCCCGCGGACTTCGTTCCTCCGTCCGAGACGCTGAGGGCGTGGCATGGGATCGTGGATGACGCGGCCGCCAGCGTCAGCCAGCAGGCGCTTCATACCTACGGGGTGGAGCATCTCGGGGACGCCTTCGAGGTGTCAGGGGTGAGGGTAAGTACCTACTTATGCAACAATGCTTGGCCATGCTGAGCTCGCTAAGTTGTTTTGCCCTACAGACACTGGTGCTGGGGCAGGCCCTGCAAACGGCCTATGTTCATGCGCAAAGGGCGCTAAAAGATAGGCTTCGGGCCGCCGAGGAGGAGCTACGCGAAGCCACGGGGGCCCGTTCCGCCCAGGATGCCCACATCCGTCAGTTGGAAGCGGAGTGCGCTGCGGTGAAGGCGCACGCCGAGGGACTTGCCGCTTCGGCGCAGGAGTCGGCCGCGGAGGTGATGCGGCGGGAGTTAGCGGCGGAGCGGGATGGCCTTCTGCAACAAGTCGCCTCGCTAGAAAAGGAAAAAGGCGAACTCGCCTTAACTCTAGCGGAGCGTGACCGGACGCTTGGCAAGGCTTCGGTGGTTACATGGGATGCCATGCAAGCGCTGGAAAGCCACCTCCAAGGGCTTGTGGCCAAAGTGCCGGACCACGCCTTCGGCCCGGAGGAGCTATCGCGGACCCTTCGCTGGATCAAAAATGCCGCCGATGCTGCGCGTGGTGCCGCGACGACCTTCGGCGACCACTGTGCCTACGTGGCGTCGTGTATGGTGTGCGCGCTCCTACGGCACCGTGGTTGCACGCACATCGCCGGGCTGGAAGACCCCCAGCTGGAGATGCCCGGCGGGGCTGGAGTAATGTCCGGCGCCGTCCGCGCCGTTCGTCGCGCCATAAAGCACTTCTACGAGCGGATCTGAGACTACGCTGGATTGGCTGCCGCACAGGTCGAGCTCCGGAAGTCCCTTTACGGGGAGGGGAGCCTCGGCCGATTTCTGAACGGGGTCCCCCGACGCGACGAGGATGGCGGTGGAACCTCCGAAGGCGCCGAGAATTCACAGGTGCGACGCCGGGGTGGCTAGGTGTAGGCGTGCGTTGTAATGTCCGCCCCTTTTTGTGAATAAAATGCGCGCTTGTTCTACGAACTGACCATTTGACCTGTGCCCCGGGCAGCTTCCTTGCTGGGGACGACTGCTTGCGTCCCACCTTGCAACCCGGCGGCGCCTTCGACGCTGGCAAAGGGCCAAAGAGTCGCTGAACTTTTGGGCGGGCCGACCCTCTTCAGGCGAGGTCCAGGCCTTAGCGCGTCTTAAGGACGAGCCCGCCGAATAATGGCTTAGAGCGGCAGATATGCTGGCGGGCCTTTGTACTTTGTAAAATTTTCCCGATGTATACATCTGCTGGCAATTAGGGTATGCGTTGCGCGTGCGCGGGGGCCCCGGCTGCCTAGCCGAAGTGGGCGCGCGGGAACTCCCGGGACCTTGTTCCTCGGCGGAGGCGAACCTCGACGCTACGACTTGTTTAAAGTCCGTAGACTGACGCGTGCGGAGGCGGACCTCGACGCTACGACTTGTTTAGAGTCCGTAGACTGGCGCGTGCGGAGGCGGACCTCGACGCTACGACTTGTTTAGAGTCCGTCGCACAACGACCTGTTTAAAGTCCGTAGACTAGCGCGTGCGAAGGCGAACCTCCGCACTACGACCTGTTTAAAGTCCGTAGACTGGCGCGTGCGGAGGCAGACCTCGACGCTACGACTTGTTTAGAGACCGTAGACTGGCGCGTGCGGAGGCGGACCTCCGCACTACGACCTATTTAAAATCCGTAGACTGGCGCGTGCGAAGGCGGATCTCCGCACTACAACTTGTTTAAAGTCCGTAGACTGGGGCGTGCGGAGGCGGACCTCGACGCTACGACTTGTTTAGAGTCCGTAGACTGGCGCGTGCGGAGGCGGACCTCCGCACCACGACTTGTTTGAAGTCCGTAGACTGGCGCGTGCGAAGGCGGACCTCCGCACTACGACTTGTTTAAAGTCCGTAGATTGGGGCGTGCGGAGGCGGACCTCGACGCTACGACTTGTTTAGAATCCGTAGACTGGCGCGTGCAGAGGCGGACCTCGCCACTACGACTTGTTTACAGTCCGTAGACTAGGGTGTGCGGAGGCGGACCTCGACGCTACGACTTGTTTAGAGTCCGTAGACTGGCGCGTGCGGAGGCGGACCTCGACGCTACGACTTGTTTAAAGTCCGTGACTGGCGCGTGCGAAGGCGGACCTCCGCACTACCTACCCCGAGGTGGGGGTAGCCTCTGGTGTACCCTGTACCCGGCCTGCGCGTCGTCGCTGGGGTCAGCTCTCGAAGTATTCCTTGAAGCTCTCGGAGTTGGCCTCCACGGTGCACCTTGCGTACACGTCCCGTGGTGTGCGAAGGCGAGCTTCGACGCGCTGAGGGGGTGCGCGATCGACAGCCACGCAAGGTTCGCGCCGCGTTTGCGTTTTGCCCAGCGCACAGGGACAGCATTCGCGTCTTAGTTATACTCCGTAGAGTGCGTGGGGTCAACATCCACGTCTTATTTATACTCCGTAGAGTACGCACAGGGACAAAGTCCCTGGCGTGCGCGGGGTTCGCGTCTTGTTTATACTCAGTAGAGTGCGCAGGGAGAACATCCGCGTCTTATTTATACTCCGTAGAGTACGCACAGGGACGAAGTCCCTGGCGTGCGCGGGGTTCGCGTCTTGTTTATACTCAGTAGAGTGCGCAGGGAGAACATCCGCGTCTTATTTATACTCCGTAGAGTGCGCAGGGAGAACATCCGCGTCTTATTTATACTCTGTAGAGTACGCACAGGGACGAAGTCCTTGGCGTGCGCGGGGTTCGCGTCTTGTTTATACTCAGTAGAGTGCGCAGGGAGAACATCTGCGTCTTATTTATACTCCGTAGAGTACGCACAGGGAGGAAGTCCCTGGCGTGCGCGGGGTTCGCGTCTTGTTTATACTCAGTAGAGTGCGTAGGGAGAACATCCGCGTCTTATTTATACTCCGTAGAGTGCGCAGGGAGAACATCCGCGTCTTATTTATACTCCGTAGAGTACGCACAGGGACGAAGTCCCTGGCGTGCGCGGGGTTCGCGTCTTGTTTATACTCAGTAGAGTGCGCAGGGAGAACATCCGCGTCTTATTTATACTCCGTAGAGTACGCACAGGGACGAAGTCCCTAGCGTGCGCGGGGTTCGCGGTAGAGTGCGCAGGGAGAACATCCGCGTCTTATTTATACTCCGTAGAGTGCGTGCAGTGGCGTCCCCCCACACGTCTTTGTTTATACTCATGCCCGTGTCTTTGACGGAGAGTGCACACGCGAACGTGCGTCTTCGGTTTATACTCATACCCGTACCCCTGGCTACGGAGAGTGCACACGCGAACGTGTGTCTTCGGTTTATACTCATACCCGTACCCCTGGCTACGGAGAGTGCACACGCGAACGTGCGTCTTCGGTTTATACTCATACCCGTACCCCTGGCTATGGAGAGTGCACACGCGAACGTGCGTCTTCGGTTTATGCTCCGGGAGGACGCGCGTAGGCGAAGCCTCCGCGCGCTCTCACCGTGTATTTTTGCATAATGATAATAGGTTGGCGACAAACGGAACTTTATTACATTCCCGTTTGCGCGGGTGAGCGATTACATATGGCGGAGGTACTAATCATTTGTGTTCGGCGCGGTCGGAGCCTCTAGTAGTGGTACTATCTGTAGGGCTTGCCAAGCTGTCCTCGGATGACGCCGTGGGTCCCGGCGATGACGAACGGCAGCGGGGACGGCGCACCCGGGCGGCGACGGCACAATGCGCGTGCGCGGGCGGCGGCGGCGGCGGGGCTGGTGAGCGGCGGCGTCGGCGGCGGCAGCCAGAAGGCAACGCACGAACGACGAGTTGCGGGCGGCGACGGCGGACCAGCGGCAGCAACGCGAGAAGAGAGTGACGCCCAGGTGAGCACGGGGGAGGTGGCAGCAGCAAGAATACTCGGGAAGGAGGAGAAAAATCTCGTATGGCCTCTCCCTCTGGCGCTCTCTCTCATATACTGTTGTGGGATGGGCCGGGCTGGGCTTTGCAGCCCAGGTATTACAATATATACACTGACTTAGATCAAACAAAAACATCTCATGACTCAATTTCTCAAAAACCACAATTCAGTTGAAATGAGCCAGTCTGATCGCTAGTGGCGGCCAATCAGACCGCCAGGGTCAGCCGATTTGACCACCAAGACTACAATAAAACTAAAAACTGAATTATTTTACAAAAAAAATCAAACTCTAAAACCTTGAATATAATAATGGTTCAACACAATAAAAACTTGGACCTTCTCACATGGTTCTTCAGCACATATGATATTTTAAAGGTTGTATGCTACATGTTGTTTTCCGTGTTGATTCTCTATACTAAATGTTGATATACTCTCTGTTTTCTATAGGGAAATGTTCACATGAAAATTATTTAGCTAAAACAATGAAAACATTTACTCTTTTTTATTTCACCTATAGGTCATTGGCCTTTTCCCTCATTTTCGAAATGGACTTTAGTTCAGAAAAAGACTATGAAAATTCATCTGAGCATCAGCCACAGCTGTTTCCTATGGAGCCTCAACCTCTTCAGAACAAAGATGAGCACTTTGTCTGGCCCTGGATGGGTGTTCTTGCCAATGTGCCTAACGAAAGAAAGGCTGGAAAACTGGTTGGAAAAGGCAGAAACATACTGAAGGCGCAATTGTCACGCTTTTCCCCAAAGAAATTTGTCCTTTTGTGGAACTATAAAGGTCACACAGGGATTGCTATCGTTGAGTTCACAAAAAGACTGGACTGGTTTTAAAAACGCAGTTGCCTTTGAAAGTCACTTCGAGGAAGAAGGGTACGGTGAAAGGGACTGGGAGACGAATAAGTATCGAGGGACAGAACTGTTTGGATGGATTGCAAGGGCTGAAGATCACAAATCTTATGGACAGATAGGGAAGTATCTGAAAAAGCACGGTGATATGAAAACTATCCTTGAGCTTCAAAATGAAGGAACGCGTAAAACTGACAAACTTGTAGCAGATCTAGCTAGCAAAATTGTAGAAATGGACAGGCATGTGCAAGAACTTGAATGCAAGTACAAGGAGACGCCCGCGTCCATTACAATGAAGGTTTGTGTTGATGTTTTTTTTTTTCTATTTGCATGTTCTGCTATTGTCTAGTTATCAGCTTATACGCATTTTTCTCCACTTTGGCATTCTTGGAGCTTTCAGTTGTTTGGTGGTCTTTTAAAATTGTTTTTTTTTTCTTACCAGAAATGCTCAAGATGCACAACATGCTCTTAGACGTTCACAGAGGATCATGGATCAGAATCGAAAGCTCCATTCAGAACTGATGTCCAAGATGCAGGAACTTAAGATCCAGGCAGCTTGATGAGCTAGCTGGGCAAAGTGACTTTGCCAGGAGCCTTGAGCAAGAGAAGGAAAAGGTGTGCGAAGTTTTCTTTCTATGCTCGAATTTTTCTCTCCCAGCAAGAAATATAAAATATCTCTTTCTCTATTTTTTCCCTTTTTTTTTTGGAGTGTGCTTGATTGTTTATGGCTTTCTGCGCCTCCTTTTCATAGAAATAATATGTTTATCACCAATGCCTATCATTGTATGTTCTTATTTTTGTCGCTGTCTTGCAATCTGTTGTCAATGCATTGAACAAGTTTAGCGATAGGGGAATTTGTCTTACCGTTTCACTTTGAAGGTAGGTAATGGTGCTAGCAACACAATGCAGGGTGCTGTTAGTGCTCTGTAATTCCCCTTAATAGTGTAGCATGAATACAACTTATGTCAAGCTGTTGTGGTTTGCATGCAGAATGAAAATAAAACATGCAACATTGGAGCAATAGAGGGCCGATGAAAACGTGCTGAAGCTGGTGGAACAACACAAGGTCTGGGTCCTGGTCAAATATGCATTGCTTCACTTTACGTCTTTCTTTTAGAAGCCTAATTTCTGTGTCTTACTGTATGGAAAATGCAGAGAGAGAAGCAAGCTGCTCTAGACAAGATTCTCAAGCTAGAACAGCAATTGAATGCCAAACAGGAGCTTGAGTTAGAGATACACCAGCTGAAGGGAAAATTGGAAGTGATGAAGCGTATGCCAGGTGAGGACGACTTTGAATCAAGGAAGAAAATAGAAGAACTTAGCGAGGACCTGCAAGACAAGATTTATGAAATGGAGCAAACGGAGTTGCTCAACCAGGCCCTGTTTCTGAAGGAAGGAAAAACAATGAAGAGCTACAAGCTGCTCGGAACGAGCTGTCAGATGTAAGTTACCTTCTCTGTTCACAAACTGCCCAGCATATTACATTATGCTATGCATTTTCATTGCTTTTTTATGTAATTTATCATATTTGCTTCTGCATCACATCACATGATCAGTCTCCTTATTATCTGTTGCCTGCTCTGCAGGGCTTGAAGGGGCATGCAACTGGCCGAGCACACATCGGCGTCAAGAGAATGGGACAGCTTGATTCGAAAGCATTTCTAGATGCTTGCAGCAGAAGGCTACCAAAACAGGAGGCAGAACTTGCTTCTGCTCTCCTTTGTTCAAAGTGGGAGGCTGAACTCAAGAACCCAGGCTGGCACCCTTACAGGGTTGTCATGGTCGATGGAAAAGAGATGGTACGAGCCTCTGTACCATTGCTCTGGTAGCATGTAGTAGTGATCTTTGAGTCAGCAACTCCCAAGCATTTCCAAGGTACATCGCGTTAACATACCACTGTGGAATCCTTAAACATCATGCACTTCATTAAGCTGCTAGTCTAGCATCTAGAACACCTAGGGTTAGGGGAGTTTGGGGGACTTACGGTCGCCGATGAACGCCATGAGCGAAGACCTCGTGCCTGCGTGATGCAGGCGTAGGGATGAGTCGGTGAAGATCCGGAGAGCTCGCGGTTCGGGGTCGCCGGCGTCGTCCTGGAGTGGCGGTCGGCGGCCTTCCCGTTGCTTGACAGCGCGTAGTAGATCGGTTCTTTAGGGTTTGTGCAGGGCTTTGGTTCTCACGGGAACAGACGTCACCGGGAGAGGCCGGAACCCATTCTTTTTATAGCGCTGCGCAACGGGGGACCGTAACCAAAAGTCGGTTAGGCACCCCCGATCAGGGCGCGAGAGAAAAACGGGAGACGTGGGCATCACCCCACGTCTCTTTCAACCGTTTTAGCCTGAGATCAAAATCCAACATTCCCCCCCTTGATCGTAAGGCTAAACATCATAAGCCCTCTCTCAATAAAAGTTCACACCAAAGTAATGCGTCACAGCAGTCAATTAAGTACCGCTGGACATCAGTACTTATAGTGATCCATTCTATATCGATCGGATAACATAATACTTCATGGGAGTTGGTTACTTTATATGGTCCTCTTATTCTAGGATCACAGGCTCTCCAATAAACCCATGCCGGCAACATGATCACGAAAAATATTGGGTGGTAAGCCTTTTGTGAGAGGATCCGCAAGCATAAATTTAGTTCCAATATGCTCAACCTTAATTGTTTGATCCTGGACTCTATCTTTCACAACATGATACTTTATGTCAATGTGCTTGGCAGCTGCACTTGACTTGTTGTTACTCGAATAGAAAACTGCGGGTTGATTATCGCAGTACAAAACGAGTGGTCTAGAGATGCTGTCTACCACTCTCAATCCCGGGATAAAATTCTTAAGCCATACAGCCTGCCCGGTAGCCTCATAACATGCCACAAATTCAGCCTGCATTGTCGACGATGCAGTAAGTGTTTGCTTTACACTTTTCCATGATATTGCTGCTCCTGCGAGGGTGAAAATGTAACCTGATGTGGACTTCTTAGTGTCTTTACACCCCGCAAAATCAGCATCAGAATAGCCGACAACCTCAAGGTTATCGCATTTTCTGTATGTGAGCATGTGACCTTTAGTGCCTTGCATATAGCGCAGGACTTTCTTAACAGCTTTCCAGTGGTCCGGTCCTGGATTTGACTGATATCTGCCAAGCATCCCGGTAACAAAAGCTAAATCAAGGCGCGTACATACTTGAGCATACATAATACTTCCGACAGCAGAAGCGTAAGGTATAGCCTTCATCTAATCAGATTCATAGTCATTCTTTGGGCATTGAAATTTCCCAAACTTATCGCCCTTAACAATAGGAGCAGGCGAGGCAGAGCATTTATGCATATTGTATCTCTTTAGTACTCTGTCAATGTATGCCTTTTGTGATAAACCTAATGTTCCTTTGGACCTATCTCGGTGAATTTCAATACCAAGAATATAAATTGGACGAGAGAAATCTTTTAGTTTCCCGCAGCATGTCCACATTGCTGCTGGCCAATAATATATCGTCCACATAAAGAATTAAGAAGGTGTAATTACTCCCCCTGAACTTAACATAAGTACAATTATCAACATCATTCTCCTTAAATCCAAATTTCCTTATGACTTCATCGAACTTAAGGTACCATTACCTAGAATCTTGCTTCAGGCCATATATAGATTTATTTAGCTTGCATCCCAAATGTTCTTCGCCTTCCACAACAAAACCTTCCGGTTGTGTCATGTAAACATCCTCATATAAGTCTCCATTCAGGAATGCAGTCTTAACATCCATTTGGTGCAACTCTAAATCAAGATGTGCTGTGAGCGCCATTATGATTCTAAATGAATCTTTAGTTGAGACAGGAGAAAAGGTTTCATTATAGTCAATGTCTTCTCTTTGTGCAAACCCTTTCGCTACAAGTCTCGCCTTAAACCTTTCGATGTTCCCTTTGGAGTCACGTTTTGTTTTGTAGACCCATTTGCAGCCTACTGTTTTGGCTCCATTAGGAATTCCACTAAGTCCCATACACCATTAGTGCCCATAGACTCAATTTCATCTTTCATGGCATCTAGCCATTTAGATGAATCCTTACTCTTCATAGCTTCCTTATAAGAGCTAGGATCATCCACCTTCCCAAGATCATCTTCATTCAAGTAAACCTCATAATCACTTGGAATAGCAGATCTCCTCACTCGTTCTGATCAGGTTCATTAGCAGGCTCATTAGGCTGTTCATTAACTATCACAGAGGGCTGTGAAGGCTCATCATTAGGTGCCGCACTCGTATTTTCAAAGCCCTCAACAGAAGGAGTAGCCACAGAATTAACTGGAGACGCAACAGGAGTTGCAACTACAGGATCAACTGTGGGCACAACCAGTTGGGGCGCAGGAAAAACAGTCTGTCGGATTAGCGGTGAAGCAACATAAATCCGCTTTTCCTCAAGATCAATTTCCCTAGGCTCCAAGTCCCCACTGATGTCATCATTTTCCAAGAACACAACGTGCCTTGTTTCTACAAATTTCGTGGTACGATCTGGACAATAGAATCGGTACCCTTTAGACCTGTCAGGGTAGCCAATAAAATGGCAACTCACAGTCTTGGGATCTAATTTCCCAATGTGTGGGTTAAACACCTTAGCTTCAGCTGCACAACCCCACACATGGAGGTAGTTCAAGCTTGGTTTTCTCCCAGTCCATAATTCATAAGGTGTTTTCGTCACTGATTTACTGGGAACCCGATTGAGTATATGTGCAGCGGTCTTTAATGCTTCCATCCATAACTTCACAGGCAAAGTGGAGTAGCTTAACATACTTCGAACCATGTCCATAAGTGTGCGGTTTCTTCTTTCCGCTACTCCATTCTGCTGGGGATCACCAGGCATTGAGTACTGGGCGACTATGCCATTTTCTTGTAGGAACCTAGCAAAAGGACCAGGAATCTGCCCATAAGTTGCGTGTCGCCCATAATACTCTCCCCCACGATCAGAGCGCACTACTTTAATCTTTAGACTGTGCTGGTTTTCAACTTCAGCCTTAAATATCTTAAATTTATCAAGTGCTTCCGATCTCTCTTTAATAGGATAGATATAGCCATAACGTGAGTAATCATCAGTGAACGTAATAAAAGAGTCATAACCGTCCACTGATGTCACAGGGAAAGGACCACATATGTCAGTATGAATTAGTTCTAAAATCCCTGTGCTTCGAGTAGCACCTTTCTTTATTTGCTTTACATACTTGCCTTTGATACAATCAAGGTAATGATCATCCGAATCATTAAAGTCTAAAGGGTGGAGAATTTTATCTTTAATGAGACGTTCAATTCTCCCCCTCGAAATGTGGCCCAAACGACAGTGCCACAATTTCGACGAAGTCTCATCAATTCGCTTGCGCTTTTTATTCACATCACATACATTCATGGATATATGAGAATCTTGCAGGGACAACATATAAAGCTTGTCGTGTCGGATGGCACGACCAACATTATCATTATTAAAATAAATCAAACACATTCCGTGTCCAAAATTGCAAGAATATCCATCATTATCTAATAATGAAATAGAAATTAAGTTTCTTCTCATCGAGGAAACATAAAGAACATCATTAAGTTTCATTACAAAACCATTATTCAAAACTAAAGAAACTGATTCAATAGCTTGAATTTCGGCTTCCATCCCATTAACCACTCTTAGGCTTCTTTCCCCTCTAAGACTTCTCAACATATGGAATCTCTGCAAGGAATTCGTAACGTGCACAGTGGCACCAGAATCAATCCACCAAGAATTTATAGGAAAATCAGCATAAAATGCTTCATCAACAAAAGTAATTTCATAAGTACCTTTCTTGGCGAGCCATTTCAGCCATCCAGGACAATCATCTTTGAAGTGGTCTTTCGACTGACAAAAGTAGCACTCATCACTTTTCTTCTGTCCATTTGAGCTCCCAGGACCTGAAGCGTTTTTAAGCGCCTTAGGGTGCTGTGGATGCTGTGGCTTCTGATAAGGGGAGTAGGTTTGCTCCTTCTTTCCCTTTCCTTTATAGCCACCTCTATTTCTAGAGGGACCAGCTTTATTTGAGGAGCTGACTTGATTCACAAAATCAGTAGCCCCCTCAGCCTTGAGCCTCTTTTCCTCCTGAGAAACATTAGCGATCAACTCGCTCATTGTCCACTTGTCCTTAATGGTGTTGTAGTTCACCTTGAAAGCTTCAAATTGCTTAGGAAGAGACATCATAATGTAATGGACAACGAAACCATCAGAAATTGCCATGTCCATTGTCTTAAGTCTGGCAGCAATATTGATTATGGTCATAATGTGCTCACGGATATTTCCAGTACCATTGTACTTAGTGTTAATGAGCCTGTGCATCAGTGTGGTAGCATAAACTTTAGAGGACCCCTTAAAGTGATCCTTGATGGAGGACAAATAGTCCTTTACCCTTTCCTTTTCAGGGATTGCTCCCCTTATGGCCTCACTGATAGAGTTCTTCATCACAGCAAGTGAAACGCGGTTAAACCGCTCCCACTTCTCAGCATTAGTTTTGTAATCCTTCATTTTGTCGTCAAAATTGTCCTCTCCTTCAGTAGGAGCGACAGGCTCATCGAACCTGAACGCATAATCCAGATCCAAGAGCTGGAAAGTCGTCATAAGCGTAAACTTCCATTTCTGAAAGCTACTACCATTAAGTGGCTCAATTGCATTAACTTGAGCGGAAACAGAAGCAGCTGAAAAAATTTAAATTTTACATTAGGAAAACGCATAATTAATTTGCATGAATGTTAACCTTACGTTGGTATGATTAACAACATGCTCATAAGAATTTTTTCGCATCACCGTTGGGCAGAAATGAAAATTTTAATATAATTTATCGCATGCAATTACAATTAACGTTGGTCAAAGAGTAATAGCATGGAGAAAAATAAACATAAAAATAAACATAATTAATTACATGCAATTACAATTAACGTTGGTCAAAAGGTAATAGCATGTAAAATCAAATACAGCCCTCCAATTGAATTTCCCGTTGGTTCCATTCAATTAGGGGCAGAACATTACACAACGGAAAAGGGCATAATAATTTTCAGCAGCTTAGCAACATTATCCGTTAATAATTTCATAAGAGACATCAATAATAATCATTATTAAACATTAGGCATATCATAAATATATGAAATATACACTGAAAATAAAACCCAACAGCCTGAAGTATATACCATAAATATATGCATGAAAATTATGCCAAAATACATAAGGTTATGCGCTGCTGGGCCAAAAACAAAATTCATAAGAAAATTAACAGGGAAAATAGCCCAACAGCCGAAATTCGGCAAAGAACTCCCGCACGGGGCCCATCCGGCCCGTGCAGGCCTGGCCCGTGGCCGCCAACCAGCCCAGCAGCCCCCTTCCCCCCCCCCCCCCCCCCCCCGCTTCATCATGCCCGTCCAATGGATCGGACGGTTTGGAGGAAGAGGCCCCGAAACAAAATTGGAGCCAGCATGCTCCCCAAACCCTAATCCTCATTTTGCTCCCGAAAAACACGGATCCTCTCGTGCGGCGGCAGCACGCGCGCTCGTGCGGCGGCAGCACGCGCGCTCGCGCGGCGCCCGCGCAGACCGGCGGCGGCGCGGAGCGGCTCCGACGACGCCCGAGCGGAGCGTGGCGGGAGGGGTGGCTCCCGTGCAACGCACGGAGCGGCAACGGGGCAGCTGCACGGCGGCACGCTCCCTGAGCGGCGACTTCCGCGGGGCGAGGGCGACCATCGGCGGCGCGGCTCTCGGCGGCGCCATGGCGGGGCGCGGCGCGACGACGGCAGCGCGTGCGCTCGCGGCTCGGAGCGGCGGCGGCCCGCACACGCTTGGCCGGGGCTTTGGCGGCGCCCTCGCGCACGGGCTGCAGGGCGGAGCCCACGAGGCGGCGGCGGACGGCAACAGCGGCGGGGCGGCAACCCCAATCGGCGCTCATGGTAAGTCCCGACCCCTTTCTTTTTCCCTTTTTTTTGTTCTTCATTTGGGGATTGTAGGGTTCGGTATTCATCAAAAAAATTTGGGGATTTCATTAGGGTTTTGAATCCCCTCCTAATTGCTAACCAAAAACCACCAAAACTTTAGATCCGAAACACTACGGAGCACATCAGGGGCTAGGGTTCTAGGAAACTAGCAGATTGCTCTGATACCAAATGTGGAATCCTTAAACATCATGCACTTCATTAAGCTGCTAGTCTAGCATCTAGAACACCTAGGGTTAGGGGAGTTTGGGGGACTTACGGTCGCCGATGAACGCCATGAGCGAAGACCTCGTGCCTGTGTGATGCAGGCGTGGGGATGAGTCGGTGAAGATCCGGAGAGCTCGCGGTTCGGGGTCGCCGGCGTCGTCCTGCAGTGGCGGTCGGCGGCCTTCCCGTTGTTTGACAGCGCGTAGTAGATCGGTTCTTTAGGGTTTGTGCAGGGCTTTGGTTCTCACGGGAACAGACGTCACCGGGAGAGGCCGGAACCCATTCTTTTTATAGCGCTGCGCAACGGGGGACCGTAACCAAAAGTCGGTTAGGCACCCCCGATCAGGACGCGAGAGAAAAACGGGAGACGTGGGCATCACCCCACATCTCTTTCAACCGTTTTAGCCTGAGATCAAAATCCAACAACCACCATCTAATAATGGTGTAGGAAATTCTCTCGGAGGATGACAAGAAGCTTCGGGAACTAAAAGAAGAGCACGGTGAAGAAATGTATGCCGCGGTGACAAAGGCGCTGCTAGAAATCAACGAGTACAACCCCAGTGGCCGCTATCCTGCGCCGGAGCTGTGGAACTACAAGGAGGGCCGGAAGGCAACGCTGAAAGAAGTCATCCTGTTCGTCTTGAAGCAGTGGCGGACGGACAAGAGGAAGCGCTGAGGCCATTTTGTTTATCTGGATGCGGGGTGTACTGCATGCCTGCACCTGCACCTACATCTGCTTTCCTGAACTAGACATCATTTGCTTTTATCATTAGTGCGTTAGAGGAATTTGGTTTATAATTATGAGGCAGCTAGACTCTGATTAACCGCGATTACCTTTTAATCATGTTGGAATTCAGTTGGATTCTCCTATTTGTAGCATCGGCTTGAGTGCTACTAATTTCATATGTAGACTGCCCCTTTATGGCCTCCTCATCTGTGTTTATGCGGTTCTTGCTTGCTCTTAGGCTCTACTGCAGGTATGCTCCCTGTGCTCTTGAGGGAGCTAGAACTTCCTCAATGGACCTACTGCAATTGAACTTGCAGAAGCACTGGCGTATAGAAAGGATGCAGTTCATGTATCTGCAGGGCCGTCCCGGCCAAAACCGAGGCCCTGTGCAAAGTCTAAAACGAGGCCTCGTAGACTAGCGAAATAGGACCATAAATAATATATAAACAATAATGTATTACATTAAAATGTAATATGTTATGAATTGTACCTATTCAACTCTTCGTTGCATAATATTTACTTGAACATCATCATTCTTTTGGTGTTCTTCGAAATGAAATCTTCAATGATAGACTCATAGTCAATCTTGTCCAGCATGTCGCCCTCAAGTGCTATTGTAGCCAAATCAGTAAGCCTTTCTTGCGTCATTGTAGAACACAAATAATTCTTCAATAACTTCAATTTTGAAAAGCTTCAAGTGTCTGATTACTAGAAGACACCTGTGATTCTTTGACAATAAACCTATCAATGACTCCTTTCTGAGATTGAGTTAAATCCTCTAATCTTTGTTTCTTTTTACGCTTCTGATAATCCGCTTCTGATAATCCGACTCGTATTTTCTGGATCGATTTGCAGAAGACATGGCTAATAGTTTGGATCTTCAAACACTAGACGAGTAGATGCATGAGAACTGAAGAGGAATGACTAGTCAATATTTGCCAACTGACTCAAATGTGATATCTAATTCTTAATGAAAAATAACTAAAATTTTCCCAATTCAATACGGAAGTTAAGACATAATGGCATTCAGCGTATACATAAATTCAATATGGATTGTCACTTGTAGAATCAGATTTTTTGTGTCCCATTCTTAATCAAAGATGTAAGCAAGCTAACCTGAGTACCCGCAATTATGTTATGACTGAGTGGATGGGCTGCACAGGAAAGCACCCTTTGAGATAAAGGAATAAACTTGTTTTCTGCAGGTTGATTTTCCTCAGGGCCTCTTATTTCCTCACTGAAACATGGAAGACCAAGTGAGAAAAACAAAAATTTATTTCCAAGAAAAAAATGATGGATGAATCGCTGGAAGTCTGGAACTTCTCTGGATATATTCCCATCAAACAAAATAGAAGATTGGATCGCCAAAGTAAGTTGATTCTGTGCAAACCAAAACAAAAGGGAAAGCAGAGATCAGCTCACTTGTAGTCTACACGGCACGTTGAGCTTGACTCGTCGGGAAGAACGAAGACACGCTCACATGCACGACCGGGAGGGAGATGAGTCGACGGTATCAGGAAGGTGAACAGACGCGAGTATTGTTTTGGGCTATCGGCTACGTATCAATAGGATTTGGGCCAAAAAATAGAGACCAGACTTATATACTATTGGACTGTACACAAGATATTAGGGGCCCCTGGAAATTGGGGGCCCTGTGCGGTCGCACGGGCCGCACTTGCCCAGGGACGGGCCTGTGTATCTGGGAATCTGCATTGGAAGTGGAAGCTGCGTTAGGAACATGATTTGTCGATTTCGAAGCTGCACACTGCAGGGGAAGTGAAACTGTGAGTGTGAAACCCTGTATATAAGTCTTGCTTTGATCTGCAATGTCAAAGGTGTTTTGGACAGCCAAACATTTTGTCAGATGACTCTAGGATAATATTTGCCGCTGCAAAGAATGGCACGCGCCGGGGGGGGGGGGGGGGGTGGCATTTGCCACTTTCCCGGTCGCGACCAACGAACATTGCCACTCAAAGGCTGAACTTGTCACCATTTTGTTATTTCCTCTACCCTTTTGCAACTCTCACTCAGTTTCATATCTTTACCCCCCCCCTGTGAAATTACCATTTTGCCCCTGCTTCCTTTTCAGCTTATGGTGCTGGCGTTGTTCATATTGACTTCTAAAACCTGTTTTTATACAATAAATGACTTTTCTATAGTACCTAACTTTTAAACAGAATGTCTTTTTAATGTAGAATTTACTAGTTTGATTATAGTACATATTGTAATGACTTCATTTATATAGACCAAAATTGCATTCGAATATCTCTCTCTACCAGTTTATTTACAAGTTGTTACTATTCATAAACTAAAACTAAAAGCCAATATGAATGGGTCCATATGAAAGAGCCGACGACCTTGACGTAGGATTGAACGTGCTTGGGCCACATGTCCTTGTCCAGATCAACCGGTACGATATCGTCAGCTGCAGTACCCCCGTTTGGTGCTCGTGACAGCCCCAATCAGTCTTCATGCCGTCGAGGACTCGAGGTCGAGTAGCTTGAGGGCTCGAAACTATTGTACATTCAACATCATCCTATATTACACCCGGGGAAGCGCCCCGAAAAGCCCTCCACGTTAGTGATTTTGCAAATAAGCCCTCTGAATTTTGCAAAATCATGTTCATGTTCTCGGTCCTTGCAAAAAGACTCCTACCACATTTTTTTCCCCCAAAACCCCCACTACTTCTTCGAAATTGCGTACAGGTCCTCCATATTTCCATGAAGGCCCTCTTTTTGCAGGATAGCACCCCGTAGTTTTCCAAAAATTACATACGGGTCCTTGATTTTATGCCAAAAACTCTTCACTTTCTCCAAAAATACATACGGGTCCTCACTTTTTCAGATAATCCCTTTTTACGAAATTTCATCTCTTTTTACATCGGTCACATGATAACTAACATAGCGTAACGCCGCGCTAATGCTGTCGCCTCTGGAGCCGATGGTTGTCTGTCGGACCATATTGGATTTCGTTTCGTGTACATCAACCATAGGATTGAGGAGGCACTCCAATCCAACCCAGTCAGTTGTGTAAGAGTGTACACCTCTTGGCAACAGCTCTCCTCCCCTGTTCCCTTGGAGACCTACCTGATTACGGATTACCAGGCAGCAACAAGCTGCATTTTCTAACCCTCTGAGTAGCTGCCCACCACCCAAATTCACCCTCAGAAGATGTTTGTTTCCTAAAAAAAATGGCTTTGTTTCCTAAAAAAATGGCTCCACGCTTTACACAACGGTAACTGCCATCACGCCGCCCAGGGCTTACTAAAATTCCTCGACGTGATCTTCAAACCAAAGCGTAAAAAAAAGGTAGCTTTCTTTGAGATCAAATCAATACACAAAACACATCCCTTAACCCAAAGCGTTTGACTTGGAAAAGCCACCTTAGCAAGCACGTCACCGAGACAATGACCCGCTCGGGTGATCATTTGAACTTCCGCTTCTAGCTTTTAGATTTATTTAATACTGTTTGAGGGTTTTTTTTACTGGAGCTGTTATAAATTTTTTATCATAATAAAATTTAAAAAATTCAAAAATAGAAAAATAGATTTTTCTCCTCGTCACAAACAATACAGAAGTATACGAAAAAAAACCCAAAAAAGATAAAAGCTAAAAACTAAAAGGCATAAATGAACTCGATCAGGGCTTATAAACTCTCGCCTCTCTGTGTTGCGTTGTCCTAAGCAGCACTTGCATTGCCACAACCTAAATGGAGCATCGGAGACCGGAGACGGAAGCCATGGAGGAGTCAACCTCGCCGTCTGGTCTCCAGCGCTGCTCCGGCAGCGACGAGGTGGGACACTATGAGTGTACTGCCCGGCGACCGGGAGGGTCCCCTTCGTGTGGGAGGACGAGCCGGGGAAGCCCAAGAGCCCGCCGAGGGAGGCCGTCGTCCCACCGCTGTGCCCCTCGCCGGCGATGCAGAGCGCGCGGCTCGCC
Organism: Dendrocalamus latiflorus; assembly: GCA_017311315.1. Taxonomy (NCBI): domain Eukaryota; kingdom Viridiplantae; phylum Streptophyta; class Magnoliopsida; order Poales; family Poaceae; genus Dendrocalamus; species Dendrocalamus latiflorus. Next base: position 28,595,995 of record CM029639.1, on the reverse strand, counting down.
GATCGTCGAGACGGCGGACAGCAGCGGCTGAGGGCGAAGCGCCGGGTGGATCCCAGCTCGGAGTCCGACGGTTTCGAAGGGTGCCTGCCTGTGAAGTTACACTTGGGGAGAGCTAATCAAGAGGAGGGGCATCATTTGCTTCTTCAGAGGAGAATGATCTTAACAATCTGAGAAGTATGTGTGTACTATGCTGCGCCTTTGCGACAAATGTAAAACATGAAATGGAATTTCAAGCCTTCTGTACATGAATCAATCGTAAAGAAAGAAAAATACAGTTTGCTCTTTTTTGTACCGCAAAAATGAACGTTCTATTTTGCTCTCCTGTATCACGGGATCACTGGGTGGAAAACCAGGTTTTAACCAAAAAACAAAACAGCGAAGAAAAACTCAAGGGAGAGAGCCTACTTCAATTTCTTCAAACTACGAGTATCGTAGTTCCAGATACCAATACAACGGATGAGAGTGCTGAACAAAGAAGGCAGCCAAAGTTTAAGCGTCACAGCACCAGCATCAGCATACAAAAGTGTCTGTCTCTAGTTCCCTACTCTACATCTCTATCCACCTCTCCTATTTGTGTTGTTTGGCAAGCCTACCGACTAATCAACTTGGACATGAATTACCATGACAACCATACATTACCAGTAAAATTATGGGGAAACAACAAAACTAGCACTATGAGTACGGTACAATCATGACTAAAAGTCAATCCAAGCTATAAGATAATAACTAATAAAGAAGATAGAAGGAACTGACGCAATAGTCACTTCAATTGTAACTAGAATTGTCCTATGAAACAATGATATAACCAGTGTTTTAAATCTCCGGTTATGACGTTTAGCGGATGATTTCTCAAACAGCTAATAGCGGAGTTAAATGAGGCTATAGCGGGCTATAGCAGCTAAATTATACATGGACTCAAATAGCTTCATCTGTCTAAAACAGCTATAGCGGCAGCTATAGCCGGAGATTTAAAACTATGGATATAACAGGTACTCAGATTCAAGGTAGTGCACAGCAAGATCTTCAAAATTTATAATGCTGCAGCCACGTTTGCAATCATCACCCAAAAGAAACTCATTCCATTTTACATAACTAAAAGCAAATTGTTTCACTTGATAATCCATGTGGTGCATACCTGAAAAAAATACTAAGAAAAAACACAAATGTAAGCATAGGAAATTCAGAAGCATATGAATACTCAACCATTGCTTGGGGCTCACCAAATTATGTGAGGAAACATCATGCAACGTTGTAAATCCATAGTTTCAAAATGTGCCACCAATTTCAGTTTTCCTGGAATGTCGATAGAGCAAATGATGAAAACGGGACGAGGGAGCAGAAGATCTCATAGTCTACAAAGTTTTGCAAAGTAGCTAGCCATCAAGGTTATAAATGCTCAGTAGCAGCTCATCGCCTACTATGTCCAGTAACAAAGTCCAGTAGTCCACTGCAACCCAACATCAGAATATATTGCATTGATGCATGATCCTGCGAAACAATATATTTTTTTGTTCATTAGCTAAACAGAAACTGAGCAATAGTCGCTAGATCAGCAAGGCGCACATACTTAGATTGAAGAAAACAACTAGCAAACTACTAAGTACTAAAAGGCCACTGATTATTAATGGTCTTGCGCAAGAAGATACTAACAAGTTAGCTTCCAAAACAACTTAAACCCAGTAACCTTCGAAAGCCAAACCAAGAAATCACAACACTTGCCCTTGTGCAACAAAACCGTAGGGAAAAGGTATTTTGATGAAAAATGTTTTGGACCATAACATTTCTCAGGTCATGGGGTTACAATTCCAAATACGCTATTACATGTTTGCACTAGTTTTTTGTTGTTTTTGATGTGGAAATGGTCTTTCTCTACCTTTAGGCAATGAGTTTCGATGTATTGAGTGTATCCGTTTTTATCAAAGCTTTCATTTTCGTGCTTATCCCAGTTGTTGGTTCAAAATTTGTTACCATGAATAAATTGCATCAGAAAGGCAACATGGGACAGAAATACATTATATCTGACAACTATAAACTATTACTCAGTTAACAATTATCTTAGATTGGGCTAATATCTAGAAGTGGGATTTGTCAATAGTGATACATATCTTACTATCTTAGCTAGAATAAAAATTCCAAAGGAGATTATGACAATCTGAAACCACATTATCCCCATGATAAAAGCACCTTTCCAAAATTCCATTTACAAAATCAATCAGTTCTGGTACCACAAATTTATGAACAATAAAAGCACCTTTGCAAAATCCAATTTAGGTGTTACTTCCGGTTGAACATTTTATCTGTACTACTGTTACTTCCATTTGAACAATTTTATCTGTACTACAAAATGACCAGGCAAACAATTATTATTTTTCTATACTTCTTTCTTAGTCCCATTGGGATTTGTCTCAAAACATTCTACATGTATGATACATGAAGTCATATTGCACAATCCCATCGCAGTATACAGGAATCAATCCACGTAACTTGCTACTGCTAGAAGCACTAATTATAAAAAAATTAAAAACATAAACTAACAAAAAACCTAACAGCAAACTTAGTTGTATTGAGGCAAGAAAAATGACAATGATCTTCAAGCTATACAAGAGTAAAGGATTTAGAAACAAACAACAACATGCTGTCATGATTAGATCACATGCATCAGGACTAGTCAGCATGTCCCATTTCGATAGAGTCAGTAATCCACCGTAGCAAATTTAGCATAGCCTTGTTCACTGTCAAACATGCCAAAACAGCACCACCATGTCCCGGATCTCAAGGACTTTAGTAAGGACACATCTGATCAATGTTATTAAGGCGTCGCCTAAGCGTCGCTTTGGCGTCGGAGCGGCCTGGAGCTGCCGCCACGGCCGTCGCCTCGCCACGGATAGGTATGGCGTCCGCCTCGGAGCGGAAGGCGTCGCCTAGTCGTCGCCATGGCCGGGACGGCGCGTCGCAAGCGCAAGGCACGCGCCATACCTCTGTGCTAGGCGGGAAAATGGAGGGAGGGAGGGAGCGAGCACGGCGAAGCGAAGGGACTCAGAGGCGGCGACCTCAGGCGACGGGCGAAGCGAAGCGAAGGGCCTCCATGCCGCCGCTCCATCTGCTGCGGCCTCCATCTCCAGGCACGCCCTAGCTCCCCTGCCTCCTCCTCCTCCCCTATCTCCCCGGCCTCATCCTCCCCCTACCTCCCCGGCTCCCCCTCCCTGCCGACCTTCACCTCCCTCGGTCCCTCCCTTCTCCCCGCGCTCCCCATGGTGGCTCACTGGCTCCGCCTCAGGCCGGCAGAGAGGGGGAGGATGAGAGGGAGGGGGAGCAAAGGAGGGAGGGGGGCGAGGCGGAGGCGCGGAGGCGGAGGTGCGCGGGGAGAAGGGAGGGACCGAGGGAGGCGGATTCGCCGAGGAGAGGAGCGAGCGAGCGCCGAGCGAGAGAGATGAGAGCGAGCGGAGCTGCGGAGGCGCCTGAGTGCAAGAGAGAGCGAGACAGATGAGCAAGCGAGTTGCGCTGGATTGTTTGCTCGCGGCGGTATTTGGCTGTAGTAGTGTAGTGTGCTGTTTGCTGCTGTGTGCTGTGATTGTTTGCTACTGTGTGCTGTGATTGTTTGCTAACGTACTAGGTTGCTCAATGGCAGCAATGCTATTAGAAGGTGTTAATAGTTTGCTAACTACTAAGTTGCTCTATGGCAGCAATGCTATTAGAAGGGACTCATGGGATGTGAGTATGGCGTCGCCTCGCCGCACGCCATACTCGCCTAAAAGGTATGAAGGTAGTCTAGCGCCTCGCCTCGCCTTATCGCCGTGATAACATTGCATCTGATTAGTAGGATTCGAGGTGGTTCTGAAGCTGAATTATGGAAAGCAAACTAGTATCTTACTGTCTTACTGTTTGGCAGCTGAAGCAAACAGTCAATCAGACCAATAACCAAATGGTCTGCAAACAAAAGAAGTCAAACTGCAGGTATTTAGCAACCTTGGGATTCAATCAAATAGATTAACAAGCAAGAAAATGGAAATCTTTAAAGACCACCAAATAGTTCTGGAAAACTTGTTTTTGTGTGGTACTCTCTGTTACATCTATGGTGCTAAATTCAATGCCTATGCCCATGACGTTATCCTCTACGGCTCTATGTTTTGAAGTCCCTGCTCACCTTAACACAACGGTGACGTCATTACTAACTAGCCGAAAGACAGCAAAGAGACCGTAACATAATGGTGCTGTCCATGCACTCAGGAGTCAGGAGGATCTGCTCGGCCTTGTCAATGAGTGTTATGCACACAGTGTAGCTCAGTTTAACATGCCGCTCCATATTTTCTCAAAGTAAATATATCAAGGGAAAAAATTTTCTGTAGCACTGAAAGTTCACTGTTTTCGGAAAATACCACCAAAAGAATCCGGTTCCCGAAATTACCACCAAAAGATTCACCTCGCTTCGGGATTTAACACTCTGTTAGTTTTTCATGTTGACGGTGTTAACTGAGACAAAAATGTCCTTACTTGTTTGTTTGGAACATAGGCGCATGGAAATTTCCCTGGAAGTGATACCGATCGACGACTGAGGATGAAGGAATCTCTTTTTCAGACATGCATGTATGTTGCATACAACTCACCTGAGGAACACCTCATCTCGTCCGTCGTCGGAGGAGGAGAAGAAGAAATAATCAACGGAGCAGCTCGGTCTTCTTCTTCCCCTTGAGGAAGACCTCCCTGTCGACAAGCTCGCGCATGTACCCATCGAACTCCACGGGCACCCCAGCGTTGAGCCTCCTCATCTCCAAGAACCACTTGCTGTCTCTCCCCCAGAGCTCCTGGAACTCATCCAGGTGATGCACCTTGCCGTGCCACCTTGCCTTGAGCACCTCCGCCAAGGCCCCGTCAATCCCCTCCCGCGCAACGTACACCCGCCGCCCTCTATCGACACCCTCCTCCTCGATCCTCCGCCTGAGGTCCTCGCCGTCGCCACCCACATGGACCGCATCAAAGTTTGCCTGCATACCTGAGATGATGGCATCGACAATGCGCATCAAGCTTGGCGCCCAGCGTATTGCCCGGCGCGGCGGGCAGAGCACGCGCTCTGCCTCCCCCTCACACACATGGTACCAGCAATTCCCCGGCTCGACATCCCCGAATTTCCTCACAATGAGGGTGTCCCTGACCTTGGAGAAGTTGATGGAGGTGACCCTAGTGTCCTCGATGAGGCGGACCCCAAGCTGCCCCTGCACTCCCCACCTGTCCCAATCCTCCCAGAACCGGCTCTGCTCCACGATCCCCACCTCGGATTGGAGGTGGTCGACGTCGATGTAGAAGGCCAGGCGCCTGCCCTCCTCGGGCATGCCGGCCGCGTAGGAGGCGGCGAGGCAGAGGCTGAGATCGAGGACGAGGGTGCGGTTCAGGTAGCGCGCCTCGGCGAGGGCGCAGAGGAGGCTGCGCAGGTAATGCGGCATGGGCTTGCAGCGGTCGCCGCCGCCGAGGTAGGCGAGGTACCTGCCGGAGGCGAACTGCGAGCGGGAGAGCGGCGGCGGGGGCGGAGGGGCGGTGGCGTTGGAGGCGCCAGGGCGGGGCTTGCGAGCGTTGGGGCCGGAGTGGTAGCCGCCGATGGAGGTGACAGAGTAGGCGCAGGTTGCGGGGTCGCGGACGAGAGGAAGCGGCGGTAGTCCTTGTAGGTGGCGGTGGGGGAAGCGGTGGAGGAGTTGGAGCGGGCGCGCCAGGCCATGTCGCAGGAGGAGGCGGGGGGCTCGCCGGGGACGGGGCGACCGAAGCGGGAGAAGTGGACGGTGGGGAAGGCGTTGATGGCGCTGCGCATCATGAGGTGGAAGAGCTGCGGGTCGGCGCAGTCGAGCGGGGAGGAGGGGTCGCAGGAGCTCGGCTGCTCCTGCTCCTGCGCGTGCTCCAAGTGGGGGGATGCCGGAGAGAGCGAGATGGGGAGGTGGAGGAGGGTGACGAGGAGGAAGGCGACGAGGAAGATGGTGGCGGCGCCACGGATGGAGGAGATCAGGGCGCCGCGCCCCAGCAGCGGCCGGCTGGGGTCCATCGGAGGAAGGTGACGGTGAGAAGGCGCCGCTCAGTGTCCGTGGGACGGGGAGGGTTTGGGGTCGGCGGCGCCGCTCGATGTCCGTGGGACGCGGAGGGTTTGGGGGGGAGGGTTTGGGGTCAGGACGGGTGCCGCTCGGTCAAAGACATTGTGCCGCTCGGTCAAGTCATGAGGGGCAAAAATGACATTACGAAAAGTTACGAAAATACCACACGAACGGAAGCTAACAGAGTGCTAAATCCCGAAGCGAGGTGAATCTTTTGGTGGTAATTTCGAGAACCGGATTCTTTTGGTGGTATTTTCCGAAAGCAGTGAACTTTCAGTGCTACTGAACAAATTTTCCCATATATCAAACACACATATAATTCCTATAGAACTGTTTGGATAGACAATAGTTACATTCCACACATTCCCTAGGTAAAACATATTGTAGACTTGTAGTCCTTGTTCATCATCTATAAATTAGCAAAATTCTTAACAAGAGAAGCTAGCAGCATAACGCATCCACTTCCTTATTCAAAAAATCCGAGCACAAATCAACACCAAATTATATAATCAATAGAGCCGCAGTTCATGCTTTTCAGTAGAATTCAAATCGAGTCACAATCTACAAACAACTAATGGCAAAATTCAAGCGAGTTAAAGTAGCAACAGCTAAGAGCAAGGAAATCCTACCTTCCCCCTCCTCAGCGGTTGCACTCGGGCGGCAGGGGCCGGTTGAACCCACCCCGGCGGTTCATGTACTGCCGAGGCTGCCGCTTGGTGACGACGCGCACGCCGCTGACGTCGGCGTCCGGGACGTGCTTCCCCTTGGTGGAGTCGAACCCGACGGGGATACCCATCATCTTCATCATCTCCAGCTCCTCCGCGTCCACGTCCCCGTCGCCCGCCGCGGCCGCCTCCCCGAAGCCCTTGGGGACCGCGGGAGGGTCGGGCTTCTTGTCGTCCTTGTGGTCGGCGGCGGGGGACCCGTCGCGGCGGCGCTTGTGGCGACCGGCGTCGGGGGAGCGAGACCGGTGGGAGTGGAAGTGGCGGCGGTGGGAGCGGTCCCGGTCAGCCGAGGGGGAGCGGGAACGGGAGCGCTTCCGGTCGCGGTCGCGGCGGCGGTCCCGGTCGCGCTCGCGCTCACGGTCGCGATCCCTCTCCTTCTCCCGGTCGCGATCCCTCTCCTTCTCCCGGTCGCGATGGCGGTCGACCTCCCGGTCCCTTTCACGGTCGCGCTCCCGGTCGCGGTCGCGCTCGCGGGGCTTCTCCTTGTCGCGGCGGCGGTCGGACATTTGTGCAGCGAGGAGGAGGGGAGGTAGGGTTTGCTGCTTTGGCTCAGGGCTCCAGAGGGAAGGGACTGGAAAAACTCTTGCGCGTTCGGTCGAATCTCTTTTGAATGCTCCCATTTTATTTTGAAATTCTAAATACTAGACTCTCACGTTATCTTCTTCAAAGTTGATCGAATATTGTTTTAGAATTATAAAATATTTTTTATTACAAGAAAGACGCACACGCACTACCATACGCGAAGAAATACGAGAATGCGCCCCACCCCCTTAGCAAACACATGTAGAGACTAGAGATAAATCCATAACCTTACAAAATTCTTACCAAGCGCACTCGCGTGTGCATGAAGGATAGACATCAGAATTTAAACCCTGATGGTAGAGTCGTACACCTACAATTTTACTATCCCATCAAGAGATAGTTCCCTTATAGAATAGATCTTTTACGTTACTTATTTTTGGAAAAACAGATTGTAAATTAAGCCAGGAAGTAAGAAACCATATAAACATGGATGCAATGTTTTCTACTCCCTCCTTCGCAAAATTTGACTCCATTTTGTTTGTTCACAACACATTGACTTTGATTTTGTATTATGATATACTAGAAAAAAAATAAAAATTATATATTATGAAAATATTTTACAAGACAAATCTACTGACATAATTTTTGTGTATTTTGTTTATATGCTTTAACATTAATTAATAGTTCACATTTAAAAACCTTGGCCACACCATCCCAAATAGACTTGTATTACATGACACAGGGACCCACGATTATGGCGGTGCCTTCTTCCTCTCGTTATTAGGTCCTCGCTCTTCACTTTGGTCGCCAAGGGTTCACGTAGGCCATGAATCCACCTCTCCCACCACCGGCACCCCCCCCCCCCTCTCTCTCACACACACATCACTACCCACCCATGTCATATTTATGGCTTGGCATCATGGTTCTTGCCAGGTATAGGAGGCAGGACGCACCTTGCCCCTGTAGTGCATTGAACCTCCCATCAATAAAACTATGCTCGCAAACCAAATGGTGCTTCGCTAAGCCCCTTAGCGGTAGCTAAATTAACTAAATGCTTACCACTGTAGTGGTTTGTATTTATGTTAGCCTAATGTAGGACCAAAGATGACGACTAGAGGGGATGAATAGGAGCTCACACTTCTTCGATATCAAACTGAACCCCCATATTATCCACAGCTTTGAAATACACAACGAAAGATCTTACATGGATGGTCTGATCTCTCGACCAAATCAGCACAACAACGAGAGAGAGAGAGAGAGAGAGAGAGAGAGAGAGAGAGAAACTAGCACAACTTTCAAACCAAGACTCCAATTACTTGAAATTTAACATGCACCTTCTCAAGGATGTCAAAAACATATTTCAATCAAAAATCAAGAAGATTATTGCCAAAGTTCTAACCTTTTTCTATTTAAAGGAATATTGCATCAGAACAGCGCAAAATCAAACTTAGAGCTAAAGGCTTGCTCATGGGTTAAAAATGGTCAGAATGACATTGGATCAACTCACACATATCCTAGCAACCAAAGACCATAGGATCTAGATCTCTCACCGAGGCTCTCAAATCAAGTCAAAACTAACTTTCGATAGAAAGTATCTAGGTGGATGGAATATGCTATCCAAGAGATATGTCCACCAGTTACATGTGCTTGACACTAAGAAAGATCAAGAGGTGAGAAGGAAACACAAAAAAAAACCAAGCCAAATAAAGAATTTCAACTAGAGTATAAAGACTTGAACAAATTTGGTAGATCTATTGATACGAGGAGATAAATGTTTACAGCCGCTTCATCACAGAGAACAAAGCTCTACCATGGAGCACTTACATAAAGCTCCCAACACAAGAAAATCATAACCCTAAAGTGTCTCTCCAAGCACAAGAGATATTTTTTCTCAACACACAAGAGCTTATATAGTGGAAGCTCGCACCTCATACTTAATGGATACAACCACTTATAAATAGGAAAAACCGATAACCCACACAAAAATAGGTTTTATATTTACACACATGCATGCTTCTCAAAGCACGACTTCCACATAGCTCCAATAACTTGATAAGACACTCTCATCCTCCATGACGCTTCTCCTTGAAGCTAACTCCATAACATAGTTAGTGGTGTCTAATGACTTGCCGCCAAGATCGTTCGCCTCCTCCCGGGGAACATCACAACTTTAAACGCCTAAGTCAAATGGCATGCCACATGCATTCATTTGCCTTCTCACGATCATTGTCTTTATCCCCATGCCTCTCCGCTTGAGACATAGCCTCACCTGGACTTACGTGACACTTCATGGCCTTAGGCTCCTCCCCTAGTCTCGGTCTTGCTGTTGACCGCCAACAATCACCATGTAACACCCTGGCTTCTCAAAAGCCCATAATCTCACCTACAACTAAATACACTACCAATTTAAACTAGTAACAACACCTTAACAACCGGTAAGCATCAAGGATAATCGTCAAAATATTCTTGAATGTAAATTTCAGCAACACGGTAAATAATAAATTGAGCTTAAGATGAACCAAATGATCACTAAGATGAATCAACTGACAAACTAAACCAAGAAACTATTAAGTAGCAACATTATGAACTTTAAGGAACTAAGAAAACTATTAAGCATCTAATTATTATATGGATAAACTGAATTGTTTATGACAAAGTGAACGGTTCGCTAGGTGGAGTGAAGGGCTACAAAAGTGCAATTGTTCCATGTTCTACTTCCATCTAATATATGTCGCCTCCAACATTCACCTAAAAACAAGAATAAAGCAGAGGTGAGTTCACGACTCAGCTAGTACAAAGTAGAATAAATGCATCATCTTGTTAACCATTCATACCCATTTATCATTAACTAAATTTCTCATATTCATTCTCATCAATTTTCATTCATGTGTCACCTCAAATCACTTTTCAATTTTCATGAATACAATGCTATCTCATGCTCATGTTTCAACTCATCTCCTGCTTATACCAGTATAGCGGAGTGTAACACCTGTCGGTATTCACTCATGCCCGCACACATTAGTGCGAGGACCAATTGTTCATCCTTTTTCATACGGAGACCTTATTATTGATATCTTCCACATGGGGAACTCATCACACTCCTGTGATACATTTTTCCATCATGAATTCTGTAACATCCCAAAAATTTGAAATTTGAAGATGTAAAGTTTTTGAATTATTTTTGCAATATATTCTAATTTTTGGATTTGGATTTTATGGTGTTTTCTCAAAATTTTGGTTAAGGTTCCCAAAATTTGAAGTAAGAAGAAAATATACAATTGAAAGGAAAATTCAAATTGAAATTAAGAATCTGAAAAGATGATCCAGAAATTAGGAGAGAGGAATGGAAATAAAATCTGGGGATTTATACAGAAAATTTTGCCAAAGTTTAACCCAAAAATATAGCAAGAAAAATAAATAAATAAAAAAATATAATATGGAATGGAGTTGGGCCAGCCGAAGCCAGCCCAACCCCATCCTTCCTTCGGTCGAACGGCCCAGCCGCGCGGCGCGCGTGCACGCGCCACTGCCAGCGGGCCCAGCTTCATCCCGCCTGCTTCCCCTGGCCGGTGGCCCCGCGCCCGCGTCCGCGCTCTCCCTCTGGCCAGCGGGCCCTCCCGTTCGCCCGGCTCTCTCTTCCCCTCTCCCTCTCCCGCTGGCCGGTGGACCGGCCCTGTCAGGGGCGTCTTCCTCCCCCGGACGCCTTTTTCCGCTCGGCGCAGAGCTTGCGCTCCCCGTGGAGCTCATGCACGGCATCGCCCTGCCCGTGCCGTCCCGTCGCCATGGTGGAAAGCCTGCGGAGCTGACGTCGCCCCTGGTTCCACTGCCTCCGCCCACGGTTCGGCGCCACCGCCCACAGTTTTCCCCCGCCCGGTCGCGCCGGCCCGGCTACGTGGCGCCGGTCGTCTGCCGCTCCACCCGTGCGTGGGAGGTGGTAAGCGATGAGGAGACCGCACGGGGGGAGTGGTTGCGCTGCTTTGCCAGGCCATTACGCCGCCTGCGTCACCGCCTGGCACCGCCACCTGCTCCGACAGGACCGAACTGCCGCCCCCCGTTGCCAGCCTTCCCCGAACGCCTATATAAGGCAATAAACCCCCCCCCCCCGGTTGAGCTCCTCACATCGCACTTGTCGTCCTCCAGCAGGTAATTGAACCGAGAGCCACTAAATCGCCGGCGAGCCTGGTTTCCTCCCCCAACTCCGGCGAACACCGAACCTCCAAACCAAGCCACTAGCCACCGATTCCTCGCGCCAGGACCCTCTCCAGAGCAGCGCGAAGCTTCCCCGGTCCTCTCCCGAGCCTCCCGACGCCCGTACCTCGCCGTCACCAAGAACCTCGCCGAGCCGCCGCCGCCTTACGACGCCGACCCATCTCCGGACCTCCTCGGCCCCGGGCGACTGCACCATTATCTTCACCGTAGCACGAGGATCGCATTTCGCCCTTCACCGGACCTCCCCGACAGCCCCTCTCCGCCGGCCACCGTCGCCCCGACTCCTCTGCCCAGCCCCCTCGTCGGCGTCCTTCAAAAGGATTTTTCATTCTTATAGGGTAGGCAACGCCTCCCCGCTCACTTGGTTACCACCGCTCGTTCTCCCCTCTCTCCAGCTCCCCGGCCGCGCGCGTTCGAGCCTCCGGCTCCGCAGCGCCTGGTTGAGTTTTCTTTATTTTCTCTCAGGCTGACAGGTGGGCCCCACATGTCAGCCACTGCAGACAGAGCCGTCCGCTGACCTTTGGGCCCCACTGATCAGTGGAACATGTGCGTAGGACCCGTACTGACATGTGGACCCCACTGAACAGTAACTGGACCCACATGTCAGTAGCACAGAGAGCAAAAAGGAAATAAAATGGAAAATCAAGATAAATGCTAGAGGATGACAGTGGACCCCACATGTCAGGATTTAGTAATTTTTGGATTTGACTGAAACAGAGAACTTTGACCAATCATAACTTCTTCATTTTAGCTTCAAATTGAGTGAAACAAATTTCTAAATTTTTTTAAATTCAAGATCTATCTAATGGAATCAGAACCATAATTTTTGGAGTTCATTTGAATTTCTGGTGATATTTTGTTGATTGGTTGCTTTTCTTTTATTTGGGTATTCGCACGAATATATAGCTTACGAGGCTCAAGAAGAAGAAGTTGAAGCTGCCAGCTTAGAAGCCTTTGAAGACCAAGACCAAGACCCCCGCGAACCAGGCGAGTTAACACCTTGATCATTTTGAACCTATGATTTTGCAAAGTAATTTCTTTTAAATATCAACATGCATGCTGTTATTTCATGTGGTAAAATATGTTCATTTCCAGAAATGATAGCTATACACCTACTATAATGCTTGCTTATAATGATCCGTTGAAATGCTTGGACATGTGAACCTTGTCGCCTTAGCAAAACTTATACTATCATAGCTTTTTATCAATAAGTCCAAATAAATATTGCGATGCTTAGTAATGCTAGATGAAACGGGGGTACATAGCTGCCCCAAAAACAACACTTGCAAAGTATGATATGTTTTGGGGACAGTCATGGATGGAATGACTGTAGTAGGTGGACACAATATTTCTACCTCTGAAAAATCCTAAAATTGCTTAAACACCTGGATGGATGGTTTGGGGGCTGGTATGTGGTGCAGTGGATGCACAAAATGTGAAATGTGGTAGAACCATCCGGGTAACCTTAAGGACTGAATCTTGTCATGTCAACCCGTGTAAAACAATACAACCGCAAGTCCATAATGGGTACGACCTAGCTGAATAACTTGCAAGGGTTTAGTTCAGATATCACCGAGGAAAGTGGGTGCCAGGGTGTACTGGTTTACTCACAGTGAGGCACAGGGTTTACTGTACTCGCACGGCGCAAGAGGGGGCTTCTGACTGTGGTGGTGTAACCCTTCAGCGGTGAAACCTCAGCGTGGGTGGTGTCTAGCTAGATCAGAGTAAGGTAAAGGCTTTGTGATAAATTATCTGGGTCTCATGCCTAAGGAAGCATGATGGCTATGAAGATAATTCATCTCTTGTGGTGAAAGTGTACAAACTCTGCAGAGTCAAAACTATTCGAATAGCCGTGCCCACGGTCAAGGGCAGACATGGGAACGTAACTAGATATAGTTCTGTTTACAAAATAATTGGAACTTGGGAGAAGAAAAACTTGAAGGGCGAAGGACTGCCCTGGTTTGGAATTGTCCTGGGTGTTGTCCCAGTGGTACGTTAAGCGGCTATAACGCTGAAAGATACTGTATGGCGCAGATGCCATGTAATGGTGGATAGAATCTGTGTCAATTATAAAGATCAACTTACTTTATAAGCAAAAGTTTTGAGTTTAAAATTGCTAGGTCTCAGGGATCTTTCTTATAATTGTATTCAAAAGCACTCTTCGCAAAATAAAACGAGCCTAAGCCATCCTTTGATTAGCCATACATGTTTAATTATTGCATTCTGTGTGTTGGCTTCCTGAGCACGGGGTCGGAGTGCTCATTCTCGCTTTTGCGACAAAATTCAGAAACAGGAGTTCAAGGACACTACGCCTATGAGGAGGCCCCTGCCAACGTCGACGGAAGCAAAGGCGACTATCTATACTACAAGAGAAAAGATAGCTTGGTTTTAATAGAACAAGATTCTGATGTGATGGAAATGCTCAACGAGTGTGAGAGCGAAAAGACGGTTAATTTGTTTGTGACGAAGCAGAGACTTGCCACTTTAGCGCCTACCAAGTCCAACAAAGAACCATCCAAATCTAAACCCAAAAAAAATAAAGTTATTAGAATGAACATATAATTTAATTTTCTATGTATATTTGATTATTCAAGGACAACTATTCCTAGTCATGTTAGTTATCAATGATTTATTTTCATCCAAGATTAGCATATCCAACCCCACCGCGGTATGTGACTTAATAAATGCAGTCCTGATAGTCTAATACAAATATCTAGCTGTTTAATAAAAAGATTACATATTGTTTATTATATTCACTATAAACTCGTATTCATGTCCCCAACATTTGTTTAGCAGGAAGAGGAGGTACAAAGAAAAAGAAAGGATTAAATTTAATGCATACTGAAGCACTATATGCTAACGAGGTTGAGCAGAACGATGATGAGAACCAGAACACATCAGGTACAAATGTAGTTAGATCAATCTGATTCATATGAACTGCATCTTAACCAGTTACTATCACTATCATTCTGTTTTTAATAGGTGATGGCGATGAAGTACCTGATAAGCGAAAGGGGACCGTTTTAACACATGTTTGGGATCTACTTGAAGGAGATCGGATAGTAGTAAGATGTAATATGCTTGGACAACCCATTGGAAAAGAAGGTGGCCTTTTAGGGCAATTTTTGGGCACCATAGCAAGAAATGGTGGTTACTGTCCTGTTGGTGCCAAAGATTGGAGAGAAGTTAAGAAAAACAATGCAGAAACGATAATTCAATTCGTCCAAGTTAGCTAAATTTTACAAGACATAATGTTTTTATAAGATTAAGTATATATATGCTTGTTATCATGTCATGAAAACAAATTCATTCATTAGTGACTTTCTTATTTTAGACAAAGTTCTTATATCCTCGTTCATGTGAGAAATGGATATTGAAATCAATTGGAAGAGATTGGAGAAAATACAAGGCAACATTAAAAAAGACACTATTTAATCCAAAGAAGAAAAAGTCAGTTTTGAAGAAGCGTTGTCCAGATGATATCGATGAAGATCAATGGAAGGCCCTAGTAAAATATTGGAAGTCCAGCGAAGGACAAGTAAGGCACAATTATTAACGCTATTTGCCTTTTTTTTTTACTATCACTATCTATACCATTATTGATTTCTATATGTATAATGGTTCATTATCTATTAATTTACTTTTCTTGTAGAACCTAAGTGAGAAGAACAAAATAAGTCGTGAAATGAAGAAGACAACACATACAGCGGGTACAAAGAGTTATGCTCGTTGGTCTGAGGACATGGTGAGTCATCTTCTGTTTAAAAAATTTATATATGATTCTTCTTACTTTCCTTACTGCTATTTTTTCAGAGGCAAGCTGATCCTGAAAAAAAAACAGCCACATAGAGCAATGGTTTACCTTGCAACTCACAGGAAAAGAGGAAAAGGGATAAATGAACCAGTGGTATGCTACATGCACATGAGAATTTTTGCAAATATAAAATTATTTCTGTTTTCTAATGTGCGGATTTCTTGCTTGTAGGTTGAATTGGAAAGTCTCCTCGACGCACAACCAGAGTTAGCCCAAAATAGTGAGGGAGGAGTTGCATGGGAAGGTGATGCATTACATCAGGTGTTGGGAGAAGAGAAAGCTGGACAAGTACACGGCATAGGATTGCTTCCAGTTCCTAAACAAGTTTATGGTCGAAGAACACACCATTTTAAGGACATTAATATAGTTTCACTAGATGGCTCATCATCTGATGTAGAGACTCACATGTTGGAGGAAATAAGGCAACTCAAAGAGCATTCTAGAATGCAAGACAAAGTTATTGAAGAACTAAAAAACAATCAAAGGCACCATGAGAACCAAGAAGCAACAATGGTAACAATTTACATTTTAATTTGTAACTCCATATTGAAAAGTGTTACTCAAATTTTATATCATTTCCAGGGAAATTGTGCTAGGAGTGATCATAACAATTCTCAGAATCAAGCGGTGCATTTTAAAAGAAAGGTATTTGCTCTATGTTCCATGTTTTCACCTAATCTAGTCTTTTGGCTTTAATATTGTTTCAAAATTTTAGAGAGTTCACTGTCTTGCACCCAACCAGAATGATGGATTCCTTAAGCACAGGGATGAATTGGTAAAGTCACTTTATTGTGAATTTAATACTTATTTTATCCATAAAGGATTTTTTGTATTAACTCATGCTACTGTCTTTTTTCTCTTTACTAGAATAAAGAAACATGTGAGTCTGAATTTAGTGATGATGACAGTCTACTTTTGTCCACCACAAGTAGAACAACAAAGAAACAAAAGGTATCTATGAACCACACTTTGCTATAATTATAGTAGAATTTGTCTTATTATTTCATACTTCATTTTATATATATGTGTAAGGGTCAGCATGGTGGGCCTGGAGAGACTACAACCATTGCACACCAGGAGGTGGCTCATGACAAGGCTACATGCTACAAGCGTCAAACACCTAAACAACTTCCTCTAATGAAGGTAGATGAACATAATATTACTTGTTCTAATTGCATGATCATGATGTACAACTAAAGGTTGTTGGTCACTAAGAGATTATGTCAAATTAATGTAGGCTAGGTCTATGGTGCTATTAATGACTTCAAAATATCCTAATAAGGCTCATGTGGCCTATGCAACTCTCTTGAGCACTGATCCAGAAGCCACTGTTGGTGGAGTTAAGACAGGAAGTCAATTCTACAAAGTGCGTATCAATCATGTTATAGCAAAAGATGAGCCATTAGTGAGGCCCATGCCTAGGTGCAACAATATTGGTGATGCTCAAGCCAAAGGAGTCTCAATTGCTTGGCCTTCGATGTTTGTATGTTCAAACTAGCTTTCTTAACTTTAAATCAATGAACATATGTGGCCTAATTTGTAATGTTATAACTTACATTTTCTTTGCATGTTGAATTGATTAATGGTTGAATTCCTACATCGATGTGTACAAGAAGAAGTGATGGACTTTATGAATCCTAGCTAGTTCTTGAATTTTTCTTTCTAGTATGGACTATGTGTATTTGCTCTCTAGAGCCATATCGTTATGTACATAAACTATGATTTGATCTGAACAAGCACTATGTTTGAATTCATCCTACAATATGTGGATCTTTCTATGATTATGGAAATTTGTGGTTTATGTGATTTTGCAATGTCTCATGTTTGTGTGATTATATAATAATCCGTGTGCCATATGTATAGGCGAAATAAATATTTATTTCATAATCTGAATATGTTACAATAGCTATAGAAAAGTGTTACAAACCATGTATTCCTTTGTTCCATACTGTGCTCTACCATAATGTAGAAGTGTTACTAGAAGTAAAAAAAGTGTTACAGCAGACAATCCCTGTAACACTAGGCAAATGTTCCGATAAATAAATAAATGTGTTACAAACTATGCGTTCTACTATAATGCCAAGTGTTACTAGAGCAAAAAAAAAGTGTTACAGCAAAAATCATTGTAACACTAGACAAATGTTCCTGTAGACAAGCAGATGTGTTACAATAAACCAGTCTATAGTAACATGACCAATTGGAACACAAAAACATGTGTTACTAAGAGAGCTAGTAACACTTTTTCTAACCTATAGTAACACAAGTTGGTGTTACTATATCTCTGCGCTGTAGTAGTGGTGGTGCAGTGGATGCACAAAATGTGAAATGTGGTAGAACCATCCGGGTAACCTTAAGGACTGAATCTTGTCATGTCAACCCGTGTAAAACAGTACAACCGCAAGTCCATAATGGGTACGACCTAGCTGAATAACTTGCAAGGGTTTAGTTCAGATATCACCGAGGAAAGTGGGTGCCAGGGTGTACTGGTTTACTCACAGTGAGGCACAGGGTTTACTGTACTCGCACGGCGCAAGAGGGGGCTTCTGACTGTGGTGGTGTAACCCTTCAGCGGTGAAACCTCAGCGTGGGTGGTGTCTAGCTAGATCAGAGTAAGGTAAAGGCTTTGTGATAAATTATCTGGGTCTCATGCCTAAGGAAGCATGATGGCTATGAAGATAATTCATCTCTTGTGGTGAAAGTGTACAAACTCTGCAGAGTCAAAACTATTCGAATAGCCGTGCCCACGGTCAAGGGCAGACATGGGAACGTAACTAGATATAGTTCTGTTTACAAAATAATTGGAACTTGGGAGAAGGGAAACTTGAAGGGTGAAGGACTGCCCTGGTTTGGAATTGTCCTGGGTGTTGTCCCAGTGGTACGTTAAGTGGCTATAACGCTGAAAGATACTATATGGCGCAGATGCCATGTAATGGTGGATGGAATCTGTGTCAATTATAAAGATCAACTTACTTTATAAGCAAAAGTTTTGAGTTTAAAATTGCTAGGTCTCAGGGATCTTTCTTATAATTGTATTCAAAAGCACTCTTCGCAAAATAAAACGAGCCTAAGCCATCCTTTGATTAGCCATACATGTTTAATTATTGCATTCTGTGTGTTGGCTTGCTGAGCACAGGGTCGGAGTGCTCATTCTCGCTTTTGCGACAAAATTCAGAAACAGGAGTTCAAGGACACTACGCCTATGAGGAGGCCCCTGCCAACGTCGACGGAAGCAAAGGCGATAATTAAGGCGTAGGCCTCGGTGGTTAGGCATAGACAAGTAGACTCTAGGCGTTGTGTACATTTATGTTACCGGGACCCTGGTGGCATATATTGTACATATTACCCTACTGGCCGCTTGCCTGTGGATTTGGGTTTACTTTGCTATAATTTCCGCTGCATTTATGTAATGAAGACATTTGGCCAAAGCGGCCCCTTTTGTAAACATTCACCCGATGTGGTGTATTTCAGACTTTGTAATATTATTCTGCGATGTATGTCATGATTCAGCAATGTACCTGTGTGCACTAACTACTGATCCAGGGATTAGTGCAGTGAGACACAGTAGATTCCGGATTGAAAAATCTGGGTCTGACAAATTCTTAATGCAATAATTATTATCTTTCTTCATTAAGCAATTAATATAAGCATCATTTTTCCAAAGTCATTATCAATTTATCATAAGAATGTGAGCAATATAAAATAAGTGTAATCATATAAATATTCATGGCAAATTTTATTTAATGAAATAATTATTCTAAACATTTGAATATCATTCTACCATACATTTATCTTACTAGTTGTGATGACCGGGATGATTTGAATGTGATGACACACCTGACGCTACTCTTTCTACAGTAAATACTCAATATCAATATAAGTTACAGCAATACAAGACAACAAATAATTGACAATTCTCATATACACTCCCCAAATTCCCAACTTTTCTCTCTTTACTAAATAGTCAACCCCGCTATCCTAGTACTAAAATTATCATAACTTTCAATTCCCATACAGAAATATAGCAAACAATACCAGCTTTGAAATCTATACAAAATTTTCTACAACTTTTTAGATGATCAAATGTCCATATTAAATCATCTAAAACCCCCATTTTTTTTACCCCAAAAGACAGATCTACCGTCTTCTAGATAGCAGACTTATTAATTTAATATATTTTAATCTACACATGCAATTATATTAAACTATGATGTTTTTAGAACCTACATGATATTATCTACCATTTTCTAGTTATTCCTAATATTTAATTCTGATATTAAATTAGTCAAAGTAATGATTTTCCACGACTACGTCTAGCAGCAACCCGGTGCTAGACAATAATCTCTCAAAATTCATAATTTATATTCTAACTATCTAAAAATTATGTTATTGGACTTTCTGAAATCTTTAAGAAATTACCTACAATGTTTATGTAGACCAAAATCCCAAGTTATTCACTTACTATTTTTAATCTACAGATTAATATATGCTGCCAAAACACGATAAATTTACCAGACGGCAGGTTTATAAAATTCATATATCAAAATCTACTCATCCGATCGATGTGAATAAAACTTCTATAGAAAACTACCAAAAGCCTCTACAACTTTTTAGTATATAGCATTATCAAATTACGCACACCGATATCCGAATTCATAGTACAACAATATAGCAGATTAAACCGATCTACTATTCGATTCCTTGTCTAGAAATTGCTAATTCCTTCTCTAGTCTCGATTTTAACCTCTGATTAAAATAAACAAAGGGAGGGAAAAACTAGATCGTTCCCCAATAGACGAATACCAAAACCCCAATCTCTTTCTCACAATCTCTTCCATTCTTTCTCCTGATCTTTCCCCTACAGTCCCCCGATTGCCCTGCTATCCTCTTTTCCGCTACGCACGTATTGTAGCACCGATCCAACTGTCGGCCTAGCGGCACAAAGGGATGTCGCTCGCGTTTGTTGACGGATGCTACTGGCGTCTGTGTGCGTGCTAATGCACGGCCGAGCGGATGGCACACGTTGGCACGAGGGCAGCATGGCAACATGGTGTAGCACGTGGTGACCACTACGACGCGAAGGCGATGAAACGAAGGAAACTTTTCTTAGGCGTGGAGCGATGGAGTTTGACGGCGCACAAGAAAGTGGCTAGGGTTTCTGGTTTACTTCACTCCATGCTCTCTTTCAACAAGGCATCAGATCTAATCTTCTTAACTTCTCCGAACGACTCATATCAGAAAACCATTTCATGCTCTAAAAATCTAAACATCCTTTTTCACGTATCCATTTTTCACTATTTATGTACTGGTCCTTAGGAAGGTATTTCTTGAATATTACACACCAAACCCCTTCCACATCAAAAAAACAAGCAATCGCCCCAAGTACAAATGGCATACACTTAGATCTTCTTCACGCTCCCATGTTGCTTCTGATTCAGAATTATTGCTCCACTGCACTTTACGGAATTTGATGACCTTGTTTCGCGTACGACGCTCTGCTTCATCCAATATCTTGACTGGATACTCTGGATATGTTAAGTCCTCCTTCAAGTTCACTTCATCTAGAGGCATCTGTTCTTCTGGTACTCTGAGATATTTTCTTAGTTGAGACACATGGAAGACGTCGTGCACCTTTGACAACTGAGGTGGAAGCTTCAACTGGTAAGCAACTTCTCCCCTTTTTGCTGTAACAGGAAATGGTCCAATGAATCTAGGAGCATGCTTTCCACTGACTCCAAAACGTCGCATTCCTTTGAGAGGTGAAACTTTCAGATACACATGATCTCCAGGTACAAATTCTAACGCCCTTCGACGGTTGTCCGCATAGCTTTTCTGTCTGGTTTGTGCCGTTTTTAATCTGTCCTGAATTAGGCGAACTTGTTCTTCTGCTTGCTTCAACACATCCGGTCCAAACACTTGTCCTTCTCCTGTTTCTTTCCAATACAATGGTGTCCTGCATTTTCTGCCATACAAAGCTTCAAATGGAGACATTTGCAAGCTGGATTGATAACTATTGTTATAGGAAAACTCTGCATAGGGCAAGCTTTGATCCCAACTAGTCTTATTTGCTAAGACACAAGCTCTCAACATATCTTCCAAAATTTGATTTACTCTTTCTGTTTGTCCATCTGTCTGCGGATGATATGCTGTGCTGAAATTTAGATTTGTGCCCAAAAGTCCATGCAGCTTCTGCCAAAATCTTGAAGTGAATTGAGATCCTCGATCTAACACAATCTTCTTTGGAACTCCATGTAAACACACGATTCTTGACATGTATAGCTGTGCGAGTCTATCTCCAGAGTAAGTGGTCTTTACTGGAATGAAATGTGCAACTTTTGTCAGACGATCCACAATAACCCAAATGGAATCATGCCCTGATTTTGTTCTCGGTAATCCGGTTATAAAATCCATACCAATTTCTTCCCATTTCCACTCAGGTATCTGCAAAGGTTGCAAAAGTCCCGCGGGTCTCTGATGTTCAGCTTTAATCCGCTGGCACACATCACACGAAGCTACATACTCCGCAATTTCTCTTTTCATACTTGACCACCAATACCTTTCTTTGAGATCTTGGTACATCTTTGTACTTCCAGAGTGTATTGAATATCCAGATTCATGAGCCTCCTTCAGAATTAACTCCTTTATTTCCTTCTTTTCAGGTACCATAATCCTTTTTCCAAACCAGATGATACCTTCTTCATCTTCTAGAAATCCTGGTGCTTTACCTTTCTTCATGTTATCTTTAATTTCCTCTACACACTTGTCCTCTTTTTGAGTTGCCTTGATTTGATCTTCTAAAGTTGGTTGAACCTCCAAAGTAGCTAGAAATCCTTCTTCTACTACTTCTAAATTGAGCCGCTGGAATTCTTCTTGAAGTGCAGGCATACTGTCTTTAATCCACAGTTTATTACAGTAACTCTTTCTGCTCAAGGCATCAGCTACTACATTAGCCTTTCCTGGATGATAATGTATTCCAACATCATAATCTTTTATTAACTCAAGCCATCTCCTTTGCCTCATATTGAGATCGGGTTGGGTAAATATATACTTCAAACTTTTGTGATCCGTATAAATCTCACAGTGATTACTGATCAAATAATGTCTCCATATCTTTAGAGCATGCACAACGGCAGCTAGTTCTAAATCATGGGTTGGATAATTCTCCTCATTGGGTCGCAATTGCCTTAAAGCATAGGCTACTACCTTTCCTTCTTGCATCAGAACACAGCCTAGTCCTTGCCTTGATGCATCACAGAAGACATCAAAATCCTTTCTAATATCCGGAAGCGTTAACACTGGTGCAGAAGTTAACCTCTTTTTCAGCTCTTGAAAACTATCCTCACACGATTTACTCCATTCAAACTTCTTTTCCTTCTTTAGCAACTGGGTGAGAGGTCTTGCAAGCTTGGAGAAACTTTCAATAAAGCGACGATAATAACCGGCCAACCCCAGAAAACTTCTGATCTCGGATACTGACTTTGGTTGCGTCCAGTTAAGCACATAATTTACTTTTTCGGAATCTACGGACACTCCTCCCGCAGAAATCACATGACCCAAGAAAGCCACCTTCTTCAACCAAAACTCACACTTGCTAAACTTGGCATACAACCGGTGTTCTCTGAGCTTTTCCAAAACTATCCTCAAATGTTCTGCATGCTCTCCCTCATTCCGGGAGTATATCAAAATATCATCAATGAATACTACCACAAATTTATCCAAATATTCCATGAACACCTTATTCATCAGATTCATAAAATATGCTGGGGCATTTGTTAGGCCAAAGGACATCACTGTAAACTCATACAGTCCATAGCGAGTAGCAAAAGCTGTTTTTGGTATATCTTCTGGTCTTATCTTCAATTGATGATAACCCGATCGAAGATCGATCTTGGAGAAGACACATGAACCCTTCAACTGATCAAATAAATCATCTATTCGGGGCAAAGGGTACTTGTTCTTAATTGTCACATCATTCAAAGATCTATAGTCCACACACATGCAAAGACTGCCATCTTTCTTCTTCACCAATAGTACTTGTGCTCCCCAAGGCGAAGAACTTGGTCTTACAAAACTTTTTTCTTGCAGTTCCTGAATTTGCTTCTTAACTTCGGCCAAGTCATTTGCAGGCATACGATAGGGTCTCTTGGAAATCGGAGCTGTACCAGGTACCAAATTTATAACAAATTCAATTTCTCTATCCGGCGGCATTCCTGGTAAATCTTCGGGAAATACATCTGGGTATTCACTTACTATAGGCACCTTTTCCAAAGTTATTCCCTTCAAACTATTTAACCCACATCTATTCTGAGAAGATGCCTTTGACTTATACCTTACTTAAATCCCTTCAGAATTGGTAAGGGTAACAGCACGATCGGCACAATCTATCTGCCCTTTATACTTGGTTAACCAATCCATACCAAGTATTACATCTAAGCTCTTGGAATCTATTATAATAAGATTCGCTAGGAATTTAACTCCATTTATATCTACGGTTGCTCTAGGGCAGACCGTGTTAGTCCTCATTTCCTTTCCAAGTGATTGGACTAGCATAGGGTTCTTTAGCAAACGCACATCCCAATTATATCTTTCAACAAAATTTTTTGACACAAAATAATGCGAAGCTCCAGAATCAAATAATGCTGATGCAGGTACTGAGTTGACAAGAAACTTACCCAGAACTACGTCAGGTGATCCTGAGCAGCTTCTGCAGTAACATGATTAAGATGTCCTCTGCTCATTGCCTGCAAAGTCCTCGGAGTTTGAGGTGTCCCACGACCTTGACCTGCAGTTGGAGCTCGCACTGGTGTAGTCCCTAGGTTGAAACATAGCTGGGCGCTTCTGAGGACAGTTGTTGGCATAATGTCCCATGTTCTTGCAGTTGAAACACTGCACTCCTGCCGCTGAAGTCCTGTTCTGCTGTAATTGGCCACCATTGTTTGCTCGCGGAGCTTGCGGATTTGGGCGGGGTCCTGCAAATGGCGTCCTTGGCACACTTGGTTCTGAGGGCTTATTGAACTGGGATGGATTAGGACGAAATCGAGAACTGCTTGCTCCCTGCTGAGCTTGGAACTTTCTCTTCCGTGTCTCATATAGTTGACGTTGAGCATCTTCTTGTATGAGGGCCTTGTTCACCATATGCTGGAATGTTGGGTAATTATTGGACACCAACTGCACCTTGAGGTTGGGATCAAGTCCTTGCATGAACCTCCATATTTTTGTTGACTCCGATGCAACATCTTTCGGTGCATACCTGGACAGTTGGGTGAACCTGTTTAAGTACTCCGAAACGCTAAGGTTTCCTTGCTGCAGTTTGTGGAATTCCCTTTTCTTCTTTTCCATTATCCCCATAGGAATATGCGCAGTGCGGAAAGCTTCAACAAACTCTACCCATGTGATGGCTTGCACATCTTGATGGGCAGCACAATAATTTTCCCACCAATTAGCAGCAATTCCTTTAAGCTGATGGGCTGCATACAACACTTTTTCATGATCACTGTATTGAGCTAGGATCAACTTCTTCTCCACATCCTTGATCCAATCATCGGCCTCCAATGGATCCACTGATCCGGCGAAAGTAGGAGGTCTTGTTCTCATAAACTCTCCCAACTTAGACTGGGGTGCTTGGTTTGGTGCCTGCGGAGCTTGTTGCACTTGATTCTGAGCAAGAGCTTGAAGTAGTTGCAGTTGCATAGCCATCATCTGCTCCATGTTAGGGGCTTGAGTAGGAGGTGGTGGAATGTTGTGGTCTGGCTGGGCATTGGCATCACGGCTGCTGCCAGGGTTGCTCCTTGTGTTCACCATCTGAAGCGGTGTCCAGGGTTAGCAAAAGGTAAGAGGGAACTAGCATAGGTAAGAGGTTTAGGGGGAAACTAAACAACATCCAAACCAACACACAAGAAAGAAGCAAGCAACAACTTAGGAAAACTTATATTGAAATCAAAATAGTTTTAAGAATGGCTGTACCACAAGTGCACAAAGGCTTGATACAGTCCATCTAGCACACCAAAACATAATATAAAATGTTCTAAGGATGTAGACATTTATTTAGGTACTACTGACTCAACCGACTACTAGTCCTCCAAGACGATGCGCTCCTCGGGATCCTCCTCCGGGTCCTCCTCGCGCTCATTCACGTGGTGCTGCGAACAATCACACGCGGCTGAAGCGCGAGAACGAGAACGGTTACGACTGGAGGCAGTTGTCCGAGAACAAGAGCGGGAACGGGAAAGTCTGCGTCTTCTGCTGGGATCGCCGATGTCGATGACGGGTGGCGGACTAGGACGTCGCACACTCTTGCGTGCTGTGAGCCTGGTGCGGAGTCCCAAACGTCGAGTCGGCACCTGGTTGTTGGGGACGACGGCTGGTACGGGCGAAGACGGCGTGTAGTCAGCTACGGCTCTGAGACGTGCCAACTCGAACTCTGCTGCCTGGCTCTGGCGAAGCTGTGCGCGAAGAGTGTCGGAGTGCTGGTAGCTGGAAGTGGGAAGCATCCGAAGCTGCCCAATCTCCTCCAAGGCTCTAGCATAGGTAACTGCCATGGCCTGGGTGAGCTGCACCTAATGTGACAGTCGGGGGTCGTCTGCTGGAATATCAAAGGGCTCTGGGCGATGAAGAAACAAAAGGGTGACTGATGCACAGCATCCTTGTGCATGTGGCACAAATCAGCTATGGCAAGGCGAGCTGCATCCTGGATAACATCGAAACAGCGGGTCCGGGGATGCTCGATGGGGTTCGTGTGGGAGTTGAATTCCCCATCCCGTGCATACAGGAATACCTCCATCGACCAAGAGTCCCGATCCAGGATCCGGGTCTTCCGCCCCTTGAAGATAGGCGGCTGGCGATACTCCAGGCACTGCATAAGTTGCCGAAGAAGGCTAGCAAATGCTCCAACACCCTCGCCATGGGAGTTATAGTCCCATGACTCAGCAGAGGATGAACCGGCCATCTACCAAGTTGAAATAATAGAAAAGATTAGTAAAAAGATTTTAACAAATGAACATAAAGACAAGAACGAGAAACTAAGTACGAAAAGAGTAGAAGCAAAGAAGCTTATATATTTTTAATATACTCTTTTTAATAAATATAAGTCCTTAAGGTTTGCCATTTCTAAATTAGGTCACGTCCTATAGTCAAATTGGCTCTGATACCATCTCTGTTGGGACCCCGGATTTCCGAACCCGGACCCTCTGTGTATTACAACACTAGTCCCAGATCAAAGCTAGTGCACACAGTTAAACAGAAATGATTACATAACCAACAACGTTTTATTACAATAATAGAGAGTACTGACCGAAAGGTCTCATTATTACAATTGAGGTTTCAAGACATCGCACACTCACAAAACACAGCGGAAGCAGAAATAAATCTAGCGAAGACCCATCAATACGCCACAAGCAATTGACTGGGGAAGCGCGACCTAGTACTCCGGAAATCCTTCGTCGAATCCACACGCGAAGTAGTCGTAGTCTCCCTCTTGAGCTTTGTATTCTTCTGAGTTAATTTTTAGTGCAGCATGTGAGTACATAAAGTACTCCGCAAGTCTTGGGAAAAATGCAGTAGATGCAAGGCTTAACAAGGAGGGTTATATGGTTCTTTTGCACAAAGCAATATTTTATTTCAATTACTACTAAATATTTTCGAAGGCATTAAATTAACAAAGTAAATTGTTTAACTGAAATTAATAAACTTTTTATAGTGAAGGTTCCATCCACCAGCACTAACCAATAAAGTTTAAAACTGTGGGTTACATCCACCCTCTCTGGCTTCAACCGACAGGATACCCTTCCGAGAGTTCCCTCCACTCTCGGAATACCAAAACTTTGGTTTTTAAAACCAAAACCAAAAAGTCTACCATGTGAATGCATTCCTTGCCCGCCCTTAACCGTGGGCACGGCAATTCGAATAGTTTGACACTCTTCAGAGGTTGTACAACTTTACCCCCAAGAGATAAATTATCTTAACAGTCACCACGCTTCCTTTGGCATGAGACACAGATAAAATATCACAAAGCCTTCTCCTCACTCTAGTCTAGCTAGACACCACCCGCTGAGGTTTCACCGCAGAAGGGTTATATCCACCCAGTCCGAAGCCCCCTCTTGCGCCATATGAGTACAGTAAATCTCTGTCCCTCACTGTGAATAACCAGTAAATCTCTGGCACCTACTTTCCACTGGTGGCACCTAGACTAAACTATCATGATTTACTCAGCTAGGTCTAGAGATGGCAATGGGTACCCGATACCCGAATACCCGACGGGTTTTACCCGATAAAGAGACGGGTATGGAAAATTTTATGTACCCATGGGTACGTTATTGGGCGAAATCCTCTACCCGCCGGGTAGGCGGGTGCGGGTGTGGGTATATACTACCCATACCCGCCTACCCGCGGGTAATGAATACCCGCATTAGACAACTAGACATCCCACTCAAATGTTAATTTTATTATCTACTTGTTGTTGATTGTTTATTTGTTTGTCATATGTTGATATGGTCATATCAAGTATGTTTATGTGATGTACTAATTTTGATCATTAGACGCTTTTGTGCTTAGCATGTATGATTAATGAATGTCTAAATTGATGATATTCTTATGTGTTGAACCGGGTATGCTTGCGGGTACGGGTTACCCGTCGGGTAGTAATACCCGCGCGGGTACGGGTATGGGTAAATTTTTCTACCCGCGTGCGGATACGGGTAACCCGACGGGTAAATTTACACCTAGCGGGTACGGGTATGGAATGGCAATACCCGATGGGTATTTACCCGTTGCCATCTCTAGCTAGGTCGTACCCATATAGACTCGGGGTTGTACGGTAGTGCTCAGTCTGGACAATCACAAGCGTCAGTCCTTAATCGACTAGGGCGGACCATACACTTTATAAGATCTCGTGCTTGCCACACCAACCCAAACCAACCATCCGCCCCAGTCTAAACCAACTTTCACATTTTATTTATTTTTAAAAGAACAGCGGCAACACCAATCGCCACTTATTTCTAAATACAAAGATTAATCCAATGAAACATAATTTCCCATTCCATATTTACAAAAGAATTAATTAGCATGACTAAGCATTTTACTACCGTTCTAATATTACCAAAGGATTATGTAATTCTCATTATTGAGACAAAGGTTATACTAGGGTTACAAAGGTACATGGCATTCAAGTTCAATTGAGGGCATATCAAGGTTGGATTAACTATGCCTTAAGACCAAAATTAGAGTTCTATGTAAATAGCTATGCACATAAATTTAAAATAATTAAAAACATTTCTCAAACATAGGTTCAAAATGATCAAAGGAGACTTGCCTTCTTGCACGCTCTCTGAGTCTTCTTACTGCGGAGTGGAGAGATCTTCGACAACGGTGAAATCTACGCGCGAAAAGACGGAGCAAACAAAACAAATAAATACAAAAAAAGTCAAATAAAATTCAAAAAGAGGGTATAATTGGATAGATTATGATTTTAGAAAAATTTAGAAATTTGAACGGCTCAATTGGAGTTGAAATGAGAAAGTTATGCTCATTTGAAATTTTCAGTTTGAATAAATCCATAAATTGTTAAATTTCTGACAGGTGGGACCCACTTGACAGAGTTTACATTTTATTCTTTTTCTTTTATTGTTTTCTTTGAGTCTATGACAGGTGGGACCCACATGACAGTGAGCCCACTGCGTTCGGTCTCTGACATGTGGGACCCCTCTGTCAGTGACCATACAATCTGTTGGTCACTGACAGGTGGGACCCATTAGGCTCTGGGCCCATATGTCAGTGGCCAGCGCAGACGGGTGGGGCCCGGACGCCAGTGGTCAGCGCAGACGGGCGGCCGCTGACGGGTGGGGCCCGGCTGTCAGTGCGAAAATTAAAAGAATTGGCTCAACCTCAGCGTGTGGAGCCGGGGCTCGAACGCGCGCCGAGGGAGCCAGGGGGAAAGAGATAGCGCTGGTAACCGTCTGAACTCCCGGGTGTTTCTTACTCATAAAGGGTAAGCATACCTTTTGAGGTATCTACCGGAGGGGGCCGGGCAGAGGTAGACGGGGACGACGGTGCCGGTGGCGAGGGATGGCCGGAGGGTTCGGGTGCTCCGGTGCGGCGGCGTTCCGGCGGCGGGGAGGCTCGGCCGAGGTGTCGGGGAGCTTCGGACGGGCGCGCGGATGCTCAAGGTAGAGGCGGCGGGCTCTGGGGAGGACCGGGGCGGTGGCGATCGCTCACCGGAGAGCGGCGGAGCTCGGAGAGAGAGGGAGCACGGTGGCGGAGCGCTACGGTGCTCGGGAAGGTAGTGGGAGAGCGGAGAGAGGTTATGCGGAGGGAGGCGGAGCAGAGGGGGGCTTTTATAGGGCGGAGGTAGGGCTGTAAAAAAAGCTCGAGGCTCGTGAGCTGCTCGAGCTTGGCTCGCTCTAGACTCGATTCGAGCTTGATTCGAATTCCAAACGAGCCGAATTCGAGCTTTTTCTTAGGGCCTGTTTGGGACTGCTCTGCTCCAGTTTTTTCAACTCTGCTCCACCAACTCCACCATGGAGTAGCTCCACTGTGGAGTTTTTGGAGCAGGTGGTCCTGTTTGGCACGCAGCTAGCTCCAGCTCCAGGAATGTGAGGTTTCCCTGAGAAAGGTCCAATGTGCCCCTGAATGATGTTTGGTGTATGTTTTGATGTCTGCGGAGCATATGTAACTGAATTTTTTTTTGTTGCCAATTGAAATATGATGTAAAATATTATAATCGCAATTAATTTATTCGAGAAAACCAAAAAACAAATATTTTGGTCAAATAATTCCATCCTTTTGTCCCATAAATTGCAACGTGCATGATAGATAATTAACAGAGTTCAGAATTTTCTGAACTCATTCATGTCAAGCTTTTAAATCTACTGTGAACAAAATCTACTCTTTGCCAGCATGCTCATTTGCATTGCTACCCATACTTGAGATCAGTATTTTATTTGATATGATTAGAAGTTCAGAACAGAGCTAAAAATTTTACGGCACTACATTGTTAATGTTTCATCAAATGTTCAGAAGTTTTTCCAAGTCCAGTTATGTCATGCTTTTCAAACCTCCTGTATGAAGATTTCAATTGTACCCCATATTTGAGACAAATCTTTCAGATGTCATGAAAAAACAAAACTCCGGTTGCCAGCCTCATCATGTGTAATCGCTTTATTTTTATGTAATTACAACACAGAACATAAGCCATGCTAAAAAAAGATTCAGGACATAAGAATTGGCTCTATTGATCAAGCTAAATGATACATGACATATACATTACAAAATAATTGTAAAGCTTCAAACAAATTTGATCAGTCAGTGAAATTGAAATGATTTCTTTTATCTGTGCTGACTCTTTAGATAAACCACCAAGTCTTGGAGCACACGTGGAACCTTCATTTCTTGTATCAGCATGCGTGGAATCTTCATTCCTGTGTGCCGGAGTTGAGGGAATCTTCTTAGGTGACTCCATAACTATTCCATTTCTTACAGGATGGGAATAAAACTTCGATTCAATGTGGCTGGAAGGTCCAACCTTAGGTGGAACTAGACTAAGGTAAAGACTGTTACATTTTTATCACCCATAAAATATCAATACCATCAGTTTGGTTTGGGGCTTGAGATGTATATAGGGGACTAATAAACAAAGAACGACCTACTGAAGGGTATCCAAGGATGCAAGCAAGATCCCAAGAGAGTTTGATGCCATTCTTTTGAACCTAGTAAGACAACCCAACCAAAAAAACCTTTTACAATTTGGCATTCTCAGCATTTAGATATCAAGAGAGGAAAGATAGAAAAAGCACATACCTCACGGGAGGGGAAAACTGTGGCTACCACAAAGTTCCTCCCAGCTTCATTACACATTAGATCATTGTCCACATCAAGATCAAAGAATCTGTTGCACTCCTCAAATAAACTATCAAATGGGAAGCTATCTAGTTGATCATTTCTTGAAGAAATAACTGATGCCTACAAACAAGGCAAAGCCCTCAGCTTATTTATCCAAACAACACACAGATGCTAGTAACCAGTGTTTTTGTAATTCAATGGAACTCATGGGAACCCTGAATCTCAATTTTATTATTTAACAATCAGGATACCGCAATCCTGCATGTATTTCAATTTGGCACAGTAGCACTGCACAAGTTGGTGGACACATACTGGGATCACCACTAATTGCTAAAAGAAGCCAAATTTTAGCTCATAAGACAGCAATTATTCTCAGTGGCAAGTGATGAATTCAAGTTCTCAACCACAGCACAAATCTAAATTCAATAAATAATTTGTTACAACATCAGAGCAAATAAGAAATTGGCACACAATGCATTCCTAAAATCTTGAGGAGGAGGAGGAGTTTATGGAGACGAGACACCCAGGACGCAGCCCGGCACCGACCATGGCGGGCTCGGAGAGCCAGAGCCTCAACTTGCTGCAGCGGCTCCCGGCCCTTGGGCCCACATCAGCGACGGTGCCGACGAAGCAGCCAGCCCCGCCGCAGGGTACGAGCGCCGGGTACCGTGCCGCAGCCGCCACCGCGGTGGATGGGAGGTCAAGGGCGCCACCGCCGCCCACTTCACGACCGCAGGTGGATGGGGTGCGAGGGGACGACCGCCGGCTGCTTCTTCTTGCTCTTTGGAGGCAGGGAGAGCTCTGGCTGCTGTGGGAGCGTGCGGGAGGAGGAGATCCCGGCGCGGAGGAGGAGGGGGAGAGGCACTGGGGGCTTGCGGAGGCGGCGGAAGAGGAGCGGCGCGGGTGGGTGGGGAGGAGAGGAAAAGCAATCGAACCGGTACGGAGGAAAATAAATGGCAGTGATGGGTAATTTTCTCCTAACTCCATGAGGAGATACAAAACTTCAGTTTCTGGAGTACCCCTTGAGGAGCTCTAGAAAAAATGTGGAGTAGGCCTTCAACTCCACCTTTTTCTTGGAGCAGAGTTCTTGGAGTTGGACCCGTTTGGCTAGACAAGTTTGGAGCAGAGTTGAAAAATCTGGAGCGGAGCAGTCCCAAACAGGCCCTTAAGCTCACGGGCTTTAACGAGCCGAGCTCGAATAGCTCGCGAGCTTAAGATTTTTTACTTCCCCAGATTCCCCAGTCCCCACCCCTCCCGCCGCGTCCCGCCATCTCCTCTCAAATCCCGCCCCCACCCTCGGCTGTCGGCCCGACGGCCCCCCGCCCCCCAGGCCCACAGCCCCACACCCCCTCGCCCCTCGGCCCCTCCCTCCTCTCTAGCTCTCCCCCACTCGCCTGTTGCCTGCCGCCAGTCCGCCTGCCCCCCGCCGCCGCCCCTCCTGCCCCCCCTCCCGCCCCTCCTCGCCGCCCACCACCGCACCTCGTCGCCCCCGCCGCCGGCCGCTCCCCCACCCCCGTCCCACTCGTCGCCCCCCTCGTCTCCCCCGCCGCCCCTCCTTGCCCCCCCGTCGCCGACCCCCTCTTCCGCCCCCCCCCCCCCCCCCGTCCGGCCGTCCCCTTCCTCTCCCCCGCCGCCGCCTCCCCGTCCCCCTCCTCGCCCCTGAGCCCCTCCCCCCGTCCCCCTCCCTCCTCGCCCCTGAGCCCCTCCCCCCGTCCCCCTCCATCCTCTCCCCCGCCGCCGCGGCGCCGCCCCCCCCCCCCCCCCGCGTCCCCCCTCCTGCGCCCCTCCTCTCCTCCTCACCCCCCCCCCCCCCCCGCCGGCGCCCCCCCTCTCCCACCCCCCGTCCCCTTCCTCTCCCCCGCCGCCGCCCCCCCGGTCCCCTTCCTCGCCCCCCCGCCGCCGCCCTTCCTCAACCCGGCCCGCCGCCGCCTCTCCCCTGCCGCCGCCGCCCCTCCTCCCCCCGGCGCCCCTCCTCTCCCCCGCCGGCGCCACCCGTCCGGCCGTCCCTGCAGCTCGGCCACCGCGTGGTGAAGGTGCAGTCCGGTCGTCCTGACTTTCTCCGGCCGTCCCCCGGCGCCACCGCCGCCACCTCCTGCATGTACTCCCTCACCGAGCCTACACATGCGAAGCTCGAGCTCGGTTCGAGTTTTGTCCGAGCCGAGCTCGAGCCTAGCTTAAAGCTTGATGTTAATCTCAGGCTCGCTCGAGCTCGGCTCGAGTTTCTACCGAGCTCGAGCTTGCTAGGTCAAGCTCGCTCGAGCTCGGCTCGTTTACAGCCCTAGGCGGAGGGGGAGCACGGGCGCGGCAATCTCTCGCCGGAGATGGCGGCCGGAAGAAGGAAGGGGGGAGAAAGAAAAGAGGGGGCGCGGAAGGAAAGAGGGGCGCGGGGGTTTGGGGATTCGGTCGCGGGTTTCCAAACCGGAGAGGAGGCGGCGGGAAAGGGCCGGATTCGGCTCGAACTTGGTCGGCCGGAGCAAAGAAGGAAAGAGGGAGAGAGAAGAAGGAAGGTGGCGCGAGGGAAGGGGAAGGATCTGACAGACGGGGCCCGCGCGCAGTGAGAGAAGGACCGGGAGAGAGAGGGCGGCACGGGGTGGCTAGGATGGAGACGCGTGGCAGGGAGGGGAGATCGGGCGGCGGGTGCGGTTAATGGGAGGGGACGGCCGGATGGGGCGAGCGGGGTGGCGTGGCGCGCATCGGGCCGGCCACGTGTCGGCCCGAGGGGAGGGGAAGGCGGGGCTGGCTGACGGGTTGGGCCCGCTTGGCGGAGGGAGAGGGGGAAGTGGCCGGGATTAGGCTGGGTGGCGGCGTGGGCGGATCTGGGCCGTCCACGCATCGGCCGGAGGGAAGAGGATTTGGATTTTTAATTTTAGAATTTGATTTTGATTTTCAGAAAAGGCTAGGAAATTATTTAAGTCTCAGAAAAATATGAAAATACCTCCAAAAATTCCAGGAAAATTCACAGAAGTTCCTGGTGATATTTTGGACTTAATAAAAATATTTCCAACTAATGTTGGTATTTAATTTTTAAACTTAAAAAAATTAAATTTTAAAAATTGGTTTTAAACTCCAGAAAACTCAGAAAACCAAATAAAAGCCAAATAAATCCAAATAAAATTCAAATACTTTAAAATAATTAATTTGAAATTAAATTTTTCAGAAAGATGATTTTTGGGATGTTACAGTTCATGTTAGCAAACACCACATGTCACTCCTTGTCATGATTAACACCTACATGAACTCCCGTCATGACTAATACCTTTTAAGGACTCCCAAAAAAACTTCTAGAGCAACAACACAATCAAGACAGAACTCAGCTCATTCAACTCAGCAAAGACCGGTTTGACCACCAACCAACAGCCGATCAAACCATCCTAATCAATCCTGGTTAGAGGATCGGTCTGACTACTAACCCAATGATGGGGTTTCACTGCCAACCATAAGTCGATCATACAGCATAAGAGTACCAGAAAATACAATATCTGAATTTTCGGTTAATCTTTATCTAGTTTCAGTTCAGAACTTCAAATTGAGTGACACAAGTGCAGAGACATCATCAAACGCACATACTCATATGTTTGGTGTTCATTCTTCAAAAGGCCACACTGCCGGTCTAATCGTTTCATAGCCGCCAGTTAAATCGACGATGTCAAGTTGGTCAGACTGCCGGTCAGATCGCTTAACTCCTGACAGCCATTCTGAAAATTGAAAAGCTTTAAAATCAAAATCAACCTTCAATAGAATTTGTATACAAAATCAAATACTTATTTTAAAAATTGAAAAGCTTTAAAATCAAAATCAACCTTCGATAGAATTTGCACACAAAATCAAATACTCATAATATACATAGTGTGATCTTTCACATGGTCCCACACACCTAATTTATAGCTATAGCTCAATGTATCCTCGAAATCCTACTACCCGTTATTTGAAGCCTTGATGGCACGTGAATACGTGATACGACAACAACATCGAAAAGGCCTAAATTTTGTTTCTGGTTATGACACGGACAGAGGCATTAGCTTCTCGGTTTAGCAAGGTTGACAGAACACAGACGTTCGTGCGATAACCTTACAGTGTTAATTCTGGGTCTGTTCTTTTTGGCTGTGATTTGTGGCTTTTAGCTGCGGTTATTGGCTTTTGGACTGTTTGTACGAGAGATTACAGAGTAACAGAAACTCACGTGCGGTTTTTGCCGATATAAATGAAGTCAGTAAAGTATGTACTACAATTAACTAGTATACCCTATCTTTAAAAAATACTCTATTTTAAAAACTAGTTATCGTAAAAAAAATCGAAAAACAGCTTTTAAAAACTGAAAAGAACAGGGCCAGACCTGCTGGTTTGTCTTCCAATCGCTTTTTGTTAGAGCAGGTACAATAAGGCTTAGTCAGCAGGCTATAGCAAATATAATATCAACAAAATCTTACGTGGCAGAAAGAGAAAGGAAGAGAGAGAAGGAAGCTGGCTACTAAATTACAGCTAGCTATAGCACGTAAAAATATGCATTTCACTCTCTTACACGTGAGACCAAATAGTTATTGTAATAGCTACCTTATTGTATGAACTATTTTTTTTGAAGGCTATAGATGAAATGGACAAGTGTTATAGCCACTAGTTGGCTATACTATTGTACTTGCTCTTATGGTAGATCCAACTGTTTTCGCCGGCCTGAGCATTTTTGAACACCAATCATGCACGGTGAAGAACCAACCGCAGGGGCCTACACCGCTAGAAATAACGGTTAGCATTAACCAGCTGGTGGTAGTACAGTTCCTCGGTACTGCATTAAAAGGCCAGCAAGGTTTTCCACTCGATTTGGTCCCGCGACATCGCACATGCTTCTTCGCCTTCTTCACATGTTCCAACGGTCCCGTTTCCGTTCCAAACAACGTTTAAAACATATTAACTTTTTAACACAGTTTTTTCTTTATATTATTCATAAATATATATAATAGTATTTTTATTTTCGTTATTATTTTCTTTTATTTTTCTTTAATTAAATACCTCAAAAAACCTAATAACCGCTACCATACAATTTCAACTAAAAACCAAAAAAACCAAACGGAGTAAATAACCATGTTCACTTTGACTTCTATAAACCACTTTTCTATAATAAATAACTTTTCTACAACAACTAGATTTTCTAACGAAGTGTCTTTTTAAGACTGGGTATACTAATCGATTATAGTGCACTGTAGTGACTTCATTTATATCTGCCACAATCTCACGTGAGTATCTCTCTATAAATTGTTCTATAATATATTACTATTTATAAGTCAAATCCAAAAACCTATAGCAAAAGCCAATTACCGCTCCAAAAACACGTCAGAAAAGGAGCTGCTAGGGACGAAATAAAATGATGAGGGAAGGTTTAGGGTGTGTTTGGTTTGTTACCCCAATTTACCCTACCAAAATATTGGTCATGACAATATATTTAGCTTTTGCTTGATTTGCTACCAAATCTTTGACTGCCTACCAAAATATTGGTCACCCCTCACAATTCCTGCCTAAATTTTTGGCAAACCAAGGGTGGAACATTCTCTAACCAACAAATTATTTTGCCAAAGTTTGGTGGGGGCTATATAGGGCATAAAACAAATGTACCCTTACGGGGTGCAGCCGCATACCACCCCACCCCTCAGACCTCAGGCACTTCAGGAAGTTTTCAGGGTTAGGGGCCTGTTCAGCAGGAGAGAAGCCGGACGGCTTTTGACTTTTGCTACAGTACCTAACTTTCAAACAGAGTATTTTCTCAAGACGGGGTCTACAAGTTAAGCGATCTACATGTTAAAAGCCCAATATTTGTACCAGTTAAATCGCAAGTGAGCATCTGTCTCTCCGTAATCTGTACCGTAAACAGCCAAAATTCAAAAATTTCAGCCAAAAGTCATAAGCCGCAGCCAAAAAGAACAAACCCAGTAGGTTAGAACACTGGCGACGAAGACAGACAACTTTTAACACTATTAACCATTGCAAATACCGCAACTTTGTGTCTCAGACAACCTTAGGATTACAGCAGAGACCCTGAAAGGAGCGAACAAAACGCCTCGTAGCCTCCTTGATTCGACCGCGGTCTGAACAGCTGACAAGAGCCACCTCTGCGGCCCCCAGGATCTAACAAATGGAGTTTCTCCATACATACGCTTAGCTACACATCAACCCGGAAAGAAATTGCTGCCAAGTAGATACAACATGTAAGTGATCGGCAAAACTGTAGAAGAGGAGTGCCAGTTTTACCGTGTGAACAAACCTTTTAAACTTTCTGCACTTTGGTAGTAGTAAGCTCCTTTGGCTTGCCTGCTTTGCCACAGTCCACTTCCTGCAGTGTAATGAGGTAGGCATCAGAAGATGCACGCTGTAACCTTTATCAATGTTCCAATTGTGATGTTCATTGATTTGTCTAAATATATAATTAATTGTATTGAATGAAGTGACAAGAAATGCTTCCAAGATAACAGGATCATACGGCTGATAGCCCAGGGATTAGGAGAATTGATTTAGTGTACGCAGGTACAGTAACCCACTATTGAGCAGTGTTCCAAAGGCGGCATTAGGCGGCCGCTTAGGTGGCCTAGGCGCTGGGTGGAGCCCCGCCGCCACGCCTTGGCCAAAATCGACAGGCTAGGTGGTCAGCCCGCCTAAGCGGCCTACAGCGGTTAAAGGTGGCCGTTGGTGGTCAAAGGCGGAGCCGTCGCTACGCGAAGACATGTCTGGCTCGGCCATGGTGACTGCTGGAGCTGGAAAAGAGGTGTCGGAGGAGAGGAAGAGAAGCAATCAGAGGTCAGAAAAGAGAAAAAGAAGATCCTGGGCTCTGGCAGCGATGCTGTGGTGTGGAGGGAGCTATAGAGGGGGCGGCCGCACGGGATTTGGAGGAGGCGGTAAAAAACGATGCGACGTGGTGGGGTTGGGATGACGTGCCAAACCAATGGGGAGGCGTGGCAGCGAGAGGAGGATACAAGAAGGTACTGGCCGGCGAGCTGCGGATGGCGCGGTGGCGAGATGGCCTGGCCTCGCCGCCGACCGGAGTAGAGGGAGGAGAGAAGCCATGCTCAAAATTGGGGATTCAGCCAGAGATGTGAGGATTTATTAGGGATTGGCATTTTTGTGATTTAGCCCTATTAGTTCTGCGATATTGCAAAATAGCCATTTTCTCCTTGAATTTCTTCTGTTGGACCCTCCGAAAGTCTATTTTCTTTGTGGTTTGATCCTACGTGTCCGTGATGACCCCTACATCTGCAGGTTTTACAACTTTACATCAAACATTTAG
Source organism: Dendrocalamus latiflorus (assembly GCA_017311315.1). NCBI lineage: Eukaryota > Viridiplantae > Streptophyta > Magnoliopsida > Poales > Poaceae > Dendrocalamus > Dendrocalamus latiflorus. Next base: position 28,557,559 of record CM029639.1, on the reverse strand, counting down.
CCATTTACATCAAATATATATGCATGATTACTCATCTTCAGCCTGCTGTCCTCATTTTTAAGTCGGCCACCTAGGCCCTGCCTAGGCGCTACGCCCCACCTCGCTGCCCGTCTAGCGCCTACTTGAACATTGCTATTGAAGATTGGGAAACACAAAGGCAAACACATACATCAAGCATTCAAGTCTATAAAGGAAAAAAGAAAAATAAATCCTAGCTAGAAAAACTAACAGCTCCATTGGCACATCCAAATAAAATTCATACAGTATGGAATCAAATCTGGCATTCTTCTAAGTCACTGTTACATAGCCCAAGTTGAATGGGCCAGTTGGAAACGTTAGATGGGTGGTATGAAAGTTAGTAAAGAACTGACAGCATGTGTTCATCACCTGATTTTAAAGCTAATCCAGCTGCAAACGTTAGGTAGGGCATCAGAAGATGAAGCTGTAACATTTCTCTATCAAAGTTCCAATTGTGATGATCATTGATTTGTCTAAATATATAATCAATTGTATTGAATGAAGTGACAAGAAATTCTTCCAAGATAACTAGTCCATAGGGCTTATAGCCTAGGAATTAGTAACATTAATTTAGTGTGTGTTTGGTTGGTGGGATGAGGTTGAATGGGATGGGATGGTCCTGTCCCATGTGGTGCTATTGTTTTGGTGAACGATGGTTCAGCATCGAGATGGAATATTTCTCAAATTTGTATTCAACCATCCTAGATGGGATGGTTCCATTCAAGCAACCAAACACATGGATGACTTCTTTTCGGAGGTGTCTGGTTCGATGGATGAGATCGTACCTGGATCATATCGTCCAGAATATGCATTGTCCCCGTGTTTGGTTGAAGGGATAGAACCAATCCATACCGGATGAGATGATTCCAACCAGATGGTTCGGTGGAGAATATTCCACCCAAATGCCGTATCATCTCGTTCGGCCAAATCGGACGAACCAGTCCTGGGCGGGATCATCCCATCCACCTTCATACCATGAACCAAGCACCTCCTTGAACCATCTTATACATGTACCACTTGGTACAAGCAACCTAACACACCCTTAGTGTATGCAGGTAATGTACCCCGCTATTGAAGATTGGGAAACTCAAAGGTAGGCAACGTTAAAAAAACACATACATCAAGCATTCAAGTCTAAAGAGGAAAAAGGAAAATGAATCCTAGCTGGGAAAACTAACAGCTCCATTGGCACATCCAAATAAAATTCATGTAGTATGGAATCAAATCTGGCACTCTTCTAAATCACTGTTACATTGCCCAGGATGAATGGGCCAGTTGGACGCGTTAGGTGGGTGGTATGAAAGTTAGTAAAGAATTGACATCATGTGTTCATCACCAGATTAAAACTAATCCAGCTGCAAAAGGCATGTTTACCATGCCGCTCTAAGTGCCAAATGATGCAATGAAGGACACGTTTGAATATTTTTTTCCTATATCCAAGCAGCAGAGTTTTTAATTCTCGACAAGAGTGAAATAACTAAGTTGGGGGGACGCTGCTATTTTGAATAAAATGAAATGCGAAATGTACTAGAAAAATACTACATCATAATAATTAACAACATTACTTTTGTGATAAAACGTTGCATAAATCCTAAATAAACATTACATTTTGTTGCAACTGAATGATTCTACCAGCTTTCTATATTAATATTGTATCATAATATTTGTTTGAGGGTAGCAGTGTCCTAAAACAAACTAATGTCAGCACATCTCCTAAAATTACCAAATACCTTTGTAAATCAGTACAGAAGGTAGGAAGGACTTAGTTATCATCATCCCCAAAAAGCTCTACAAATGTGAAATTATGTAATAATATGTAGGCTACATTGTGAAATGATTAGGTAAAAATGAATGGTGATTTGATTGAAAAAAATCCAAAATTCAAAGATGTGCTGAGCACACTTGTGATATGCATTGTTTGTCCCCATCACACACACCTATCACTCTATTGTCAATTTTGAGTATTGACAGATGTTTAGTAACAGAAAGGATGAAAAGGTAATAATGACATTAGTGGTAGGACCGCTTGCCATTTATATAAAGGATGCAAAGGACATAACAGCAAAGATAATTTTGTCATGACACCCTCTGGCCAATCATGATTGTTAAAAATCATCATAAAGTGTCCTTAAGTGTGTTGAGAGGCAATAATTAACACAAACAGCAGGTGCACTCAAAGCTAAAAACCAGGGAACAACTTTGCAAAAGCTTCAAAGCGTGCTACTCTAGACAATATGACAAGCCTACCGCACATTTTCTTTCCCAGGATAATTTTCCATCATTCTTATAGGAGCTAAAAAGGGTGATTAGGTATCTATTCTTGCCTTGTGTTTCAGGCCTATCTTTGGTTCCAGCTTTACAGACATTGCAATATGGAAGTTGACTTGAGTTCTGCTGTAGGCACTACATCTAACAGGAACCAGCACCATCTACACCCTTCGCATATATTCTCCACAACACAAACGCCTTTCGGGCCCAAACAACACAAACCACATAAGACACAACTGCGAGCATCTATTACACTCAGAAGACACTACTCAGCACTTCCATGATCTGAAAGGTCGTAGGGACACCTCCAAGCCTAGCACCAAGAAGAAGACTTCACGGGGATTTTCCTGAGCAAACGCCATTAAACTTTGGGGCAGGGAGCAATTTTTCCAACTTAAATTAGCATCCACCAAAGATGCATCTTACCAACCAACATCCACATAAGCAGAGATATTTGCTCAATTCACCACAAAAAAACACCGGGAAATTCTACCTCATATTCTCATCACAGTTGCAGATCCAGTTAAGAATAACAACGCGTGCGAAGCAATGACAACGACTCGGATCGTCCCCGATTCCCCAAAATTATACAGAAAATGCAGCAAACTGCGGAGGAGAAATCGGAGGGCACGCACCTTGCCGGTGCTCTCGTAGTAGTCGTTGAGCGCCCACTGGTACTTGGACTGATCCAGCCCGAACCAGTTCGCGACGTACTCGTCCAGGCTCGCGTGCGCTGCGGCAATCCAAAGGAAATTCCACGCATCAGAACCCCCAAATCCCAGAAATGGGAAGCAAAAACTGACTGAAATGCAGTTATCAGTTCAAAAAAAAAATCCTCTTCCCCATCACCTTCCTGCACGCGCGCGACGGCGTCCCAGAAGAACCCGAAAGCCGATCCGTCGTGCTTGGGCCCCGCAGACGCCTTCTCGTACTGCGGCGGCGGCACCTGCACAGGAGGCGGGGAGACCTTCACCGGCGGGGCGGGCGGGCTCGCCAGCTTCTGCGGCGAGGGGGAAGGCGATGGCGACACCGACGGCGAAGGAGGCACCCTGCGCGGGGTGTGGGTCGAGAAGTCCGACCGCGGGGACTCGGACCGCCGCGAGGAGCGCGGCGTGCTCGCCGGTGACGGCGGCGTGATGAAGACGGTGAGATTGCCGGCCCTCCCGATAATGGGCGGCGGCGGCGAGGAGGAGCCCATCGCAGCGGAGGCCCGGGGGCGGGGGGGGGGGGGGGGAGCTAGGGTTACGGGGGAAAGGAAGAGGAGGGCGCCCGTGGAAAAGCCAGAGACGCCATTGCAGACAAGGGCAGTGAAGCTTTTGTTCGCTTGCAAAATTTCCCCCCGCTTCACTTTTTTCAAAGGTAGCAATCATTTGGATATTTCCTTTCTAAAAATCAATTATATTTTTACCGTCAGATTATTTTGAGATTCATACACAACCCTAACTCTAACCCCTTAGAGTCTCTACCCCTACCACCTCCCACATTTCATAGCCTACGACTGCATTTCACTTCGCCCCCGCTGCCTTCCGCCCCCATGCTACCCCCTCGTCATCACCCTCTGCGCTGCGCCCCATCTCCCCAGAGCAGCTCTGCGTGCCTCCCCTACCACCCCCCACCTCTCCTCCACCATCCACGGTCGGCGACGCCCTCGCCGCCTCGCTGCACCGCCCCTACCCCGCCCCGCCGTGCCGTCTCCGTCCATCTTCATAGCTAGTATCTTCCACCACTACGGTCCTCCGACATTGCCCACCACTCTTCTACCCTGCCCATTGCCCCCACTGCCATCTACCGCCTCCGGCCTCCCTCTATGTCTAGGGGGAACGGTGAACCCTAGGCACCGGGGGCGGAATTCTCCCCTCGGGCTCGTCAGCGAGGAGGAAGAACCCTAACAAACCTTGCTGAAGAAGACGCCGCCCGAGCCCTAACCTTACCAGAGAAGAAGAAGAACTCGCTGGAGAGGACATCGGAGTACGAATCGCAACGTGAATCAAAAGGTCAGAAACATAGATGATTTTTGGATTGATTCCATCCGGGTGATGATTATCAAAACCTTTTTTTAATCCTTTTCCCCCAAATAAACAATGCGCCTTCTGGGGTTGGTCCGTGGGGGTGGATACACCGCATCTTCCAACACCACGTGGGGTGACGTTAAGTGGAGCCCATGGTCAGTCGAAGAAGGCATCCCAGCTGGCCCAGCACGGTGTTGGAAGATAGGGTGTAGACCACAACCAACAGGGGCTTTCATTTGTATTTTTCCTCTCCTCCTTTTTCTTGTCAAATAACATGCCTTTTGGCGTTGGCTGGGGCGCTGGCTGCACTGCGTCTATGAAGGCCTGGCTGGGGGTAGTTAGGTAGGACTGGGTGGCAGGGAGGGAGTATTCGGTGGGACCAGGCATGGTGCGCGAAGGCTGGGTACAGGGGGAGGGAGGTGGTGTGGTGGAGAGAGGTAAAGGCGTTGTCTCCTGATTGGATCCCACTTTGCGCGCAAGGGCTGATCTATCGAGGAGGCGGGGGGCATGAGGGGTGGCGATGTTACAGTTTTGCCCCTAGTGTTTGGGTGGATTTGTGGAGCTGTGGCACTCTAGTGGAATGAAAACTGTTTGATGGCTTCCCGCTTGTGTGAGGCATAGTTAAGAAGGCTGGACCAGACTGCCTGTTGAACCAAAAAAATCCAAAACCAGAGAGTGCATTGGGTCAATTTGGTTCAAAGACTGTTCACGCAGTCGGATTGAAAAAACCAGACAAACCGGTCAGTTTTTTAAGAAGAACTGTGAACCAGCCGGTTTCACATAAACCAAGCGATTATTGCGCAGGACAAAAATACCCGTCGATTTGTACTTAGGGTTTCACTATTTTAGGGGTAAGACTGGAATATGCGAGTACTCATGTCATCTCTCACTTTCTGCACTGGCCATTGAGGCATTCACAGTAACATGCCCAATTGGGCCCTACTCACCGCCTTGCAGGTTGCCCTAGTCGCCGCCTCGCCGCGCCAGTCGCTCTACTTGCCACCGCTGGGCATGAGCGGCTGAGGAAGCAAATCACCGGTCACCCTAGTTGCCACCGCCGGGCCGCCGCCCCTTGTCGCCATTGTAATTGTACTGCTGGTGGCCTCCCCCTTCGCCCTTGTCGCCGTTGTTGGCCGCCTCCTTGGCCGGTGCCCGGTTGGCCCTTGTCGCTGCAGCTTAGCTCCAGAGTCCAGATGATCAGACATCCAGTAATTAATTAAGGTAACTGCTTTCTTCCACATTTAGATGATTAGATCTGAGCTTGTGTTTGCTGGCTGGCAATTGTATTTTCATTGATATTTTGAAACTTTACTTGTGGGTTCATCTTTGAAAAAAAATATTATCCAATAAATCTGAAGATTTTGGATATCAATTTGAATGTGTCCAGTCATGTCTACACCGGTGCTAGTCATGAACTCATAATAATCTTTATGCAACTAAAACAATATTGCATTCACAGGAGAACAGTCCCTTCTCCGCTACTTGATAAAAGCTTTAGGTTGGTATTCAGTTCCAGAAAGCAGAACATTATCTATTCTCTTTTTTGTCATGATTGTATCATTTTAATTGTATGTATGCAGTTCTTGACTGAACTAGATGGTGTAGAAACCTTGACTGGAGTATTTGTGTTTGCTGCTACGAGGTTAGCTCTCAAAGCAAAAGAGATTGTAGTTTCTGCAGATTTATTGTTTTGTTCTCGTAATCTCTACTTTGATGGAGACATGAAAATCGATTTGAATTGGAATGTTGTTTCTGTGGACTATATCAGTATATTGACCAGTCAGAATATGTTCTTCTGAAGAATTTTAGTCAGCATAGGATGAAATACTTTGAAGATGAACATTTACCAACGAGGATAACAATTTGTAGCTCAAATAGCTTGCTTAATTGCATTTCATTTTTTAATGGTCCCAGTTATTTTCTTATGTGCAGCAAACCATAGTTAATTGATGCTACACCCTTGCGGCCTGGAAGGTTTGAGCATCTTGTCTTTTGTGATTTTCCACGATGGGATGAGCGTTTTGAAATTCTGAAGGTGCATTCTAGAATGGTGAGATTTCGCTTAAATTGTTGTTGTTGCTTCTGTCTAATTTATTATTATTTGGAGATTTAGATCATGATATCTAGCATTACCACATTTTACAGTGGTTATTATCATTTACACTTGCTTTTCTATTTCCTTGTGGAACCTTTTGTGAATGCTTGTTATCTGTTTCTAATCCTAACCGTGAAAACTGAAAACTAAAAAGATGAGTGTGTATGAAATATACATAGCGTGGGCTGCTGAACTGTTTGGTGTTCCAAGGACAAGAGATTTATGAGGTAAGCATATTATTCTTGTTTCATGATTGTTTGGATACTGTTTCCCATTGCTGGTTTATAGAATTATAATTTCTCTGCTAGACTAGAGCAGTATCATACTATCATATCTTGTTTTGAGATCCTATTTTGTTACATACTTACATGGCGATACCGCGATAGTCGGCTACACCTTGGTCTGCACTCTGCTCATGTGCTAAGAGCCAGAGACTGACTAACTGAGAGGGAGTGCTGAACGAACTGGTGGTTCACCAATTGAACCGCCAGTCGGACTGGTGAACCGGTGACTATCGGTTCAATCGCTGGTCAGAGCTCAATAACTATGGCTTGAGCCTTTGAGGGCGTCCATGGCTTTTTTGAGCGACAGCAGACAGGGAGGGGGCAGACATGCAGAGATGGATTTTCTTTTCTTTGGTAGGTATATAGGGCCTGTTTGGGAGAGCTCCACCAACTTCAGATTCACGAAAAACGTGGATCTGGAGTTGGATTCACCGTGGAGCAGCTCCATGGTGGATCTGGGATTCGTCAAAGTGTTTGGTACAGCTCCACCTCCCTCTCTATCTCACTTACACCTGGGCCCCACGCGTCAGGGGCAAAATGAAAAAAAAACCCACTGGCCCCACGCGTCAGGCGCGGCAGCGGCCGGCGGGCGCGGCCCCGGGCGGCGCAGGCGAGGCGCGGCGAACGCGGCGGCCGGGAGGAGGCGGTCGGAGGCGGGAGGAGGCGGGGGAGGCGGAGGCCGGTCGGAGGCGGAGACCGAGAGGAGGCGGGGGCCGGGAGGAGGCGGGGGAGGCGGAGACCGAGAGGAGGCCGGGGAGGCGGAGACCGGTCAGAGGCGGGGGAGGCGGAGGCCGGTCGGAGGCGGGAGGAGGCGGAGGCCGGGAGGAGGCGGGGTTGGCGGAGGCCGGTCGGAGGCGTCGGAGGCGGAGGCCGGGAGGAGGCGGGGGAGGCGGAGACCGGGAGGAGGCCGGGGAGGCGGAGACCGGTCGGAGGCGGGGGCCGGGAGGAGGCGGGGGAGGCGGAGACCGGTCGGAGGCGGGGGCCGGGAGGAGGCGGAGACCGAGAGGAGGCCGGGGAGGCGGAGACCGGTCGGAGGCGGGGGAGGCGGAGGCCGGAGGAGGCGGGGGAGGCGGAGGCCGGGAGGAGGCGGACGCGGTCGGAGGCGGGAGGAAGCGGGGGAGGCGGCGCCGGCCCGGGGGGAGGCGGATGCGGGGGAGGCGGAGGCCCGGGAGGAGGCGGACGCGGTCGGAGGCGGTCGGAGGCGGGGGAGGCGGCGCCGGCCCGGGGGGAGGCGGATGCGGGGGAGGCGGAGGCCCGGGAGGAGGCGGACGCGGTCGGAGGCGGGGGAGGCGGAGGCCGGGAGGAGGCGGGGGAGGCGGAGGCCGGGAGGAGCCGGGAGGAGGCGGAGTCCGGGAGGAGGCGGTCGGAGGCGGGGGAGGCGGAGGCCGGGAGGAGGCGCGAGGAGGCGGGGGAGGCGGAGGTCGGGAGGAGGCGGGGGAGGCGGAGGCCGGGAGGAGCCGGGAGGAGGCGGGGGAGGCGGATCCGGGAGGAGGCGGGGGAGCGTCGGTCGCTCGGCGCGAGAAGGCGAGGAGAGGAGCGCTTGGAGAGAAAAGAAGCCGAATAGAAAAAACGGTTGGGAGGGGTGTGTAATGGCATTGGTGGGTAATTACCACCTAACTCCACGAGTAGATACAAAACAAGTTTTCGTGGAGCACCCCTTGAGGTGCTCCATGGATTTGGTGGATCTGGAGCCAGATCCATGGTTTTGGTGGAGCAGATCCACGGTGGAGCTGCTGGAGCTGGAGGTGTTTGGCTTGGAAAAGTGAATCTGAATCTGTTTTTCGTGAATCTGGAGCTGGTGGAGCTCTCCCAAACAGGCCCATAGCCACCACGCGTGGAAAGGATCAGATACGCTAATATTGTGAGGGAAACTCGTGCGGTTTTTATGTAGAAGCTTTCAAAATTTATCAGAAACCAAATGGTGTAAAAGGGGTTTGCATATTTTCGACATCAAACTCGAGACATTTGCAAGGTATCAGGAGGCGAGCTTTGGCATAAATCGTGAAAATATTCTGTTGGCTGCCATTCTTTTTACAATTTTTTTTCCTGTATTCTGTCTCTATGTCTACTTTTTTTAGATCTAGCTCCATATCTTTTTTTGCGATTTTGACCCCCTCCGAAGCATAAGAGAATCTGCATGTAACACAACGCACATCATGCAACCCTGGAGCGTAGCTTGGTGACCCAATATGGGACCAGTTGGTGACCGCGGCAGCTCCAGGATGCGGCTGGACGTGAATGCTGCCGTGCCACCGGCCCGTGGCAGGTGCCGGGAAGATGCTGCGCCAAGGGGCAGGTTAGGGCTAGGGGTGTAAATGGGGCGGATATTTCCCGACCGTCCGTCTGTTTTAATTCGGATACAATTTGGAGCAAATTTTCGTATATTCGAAGGTTTTATCGGATACAGAAACGGAGTCGGATATTTTTTGTCGGATACAGAAACGGATTCGGAAAAAGCATTATTCGATGGATACGGAACTATCCGGATATTTTTTCGGATAGTTACCGGATACAGAAATAGAGTCGGATATTGGATACAAAGGTCTTGTGGAATCATTTGCTAAATGAACTGAAGTTAAATAAACTAATGATGTACTTGACAACTTGGTTATGGGCAATTCGTACTTTTGAATCATATGACATGTAGCTAGTTAGTTACTACTTGTTTAATTAGCCTCTATCATTTATTTGCTACTTTGCTAACTAGAATTTACTAGTTGCTTAACTTATTTCTGTCACCATGTGAAATTTCCTTTTGCGCATTATCCGATTAAATATTCGTGATTGAAACTAACCGTATTCGGAGCGGCATGTATTTGCTCCATATTCGTGACCGAGAATATTTGCATTCGTATTCGTATCCAATACTATTCGTGTCCGACTCTAACAAAAAAAATATGAAAAAAATACGGAATAAACAATATACATTCGTATCCGTTCCGTTTGCACCTCTAATCAAGGCCCTCCTGCTGCCCCCGTCCGCGGAGCCTGTCAGCGCTCAGCAGATCCTGAGCCGTGGTTTTTTGCTTTGCTTTTTCTTACTATGTATACGTATCAGGATCAGAAGTCGGCTATTCGTTACGCACGGATGCTAATAACGGGATCCTTGTAACCACAGCACGTACACGGTACAATGTATCGCACGTACACGTGCCTGCACCGTGCATACAGATTCCAGCATTTCAAACACCAGCGGCAATTGCATGCATATGATCGATCCGTGCATTGCATGGATTCATGCCGTAAAAGCCAGGCTACATATGTGTGACGAATTACGACTTTCGCTGAATCTCATATAATCCTATTGACTTTGGTTTTTGCTTTTAGAAGCTAAGATTAATATGAACATCCTAATTTTTATAAGTTACTTCTATCAATCACTACTATTCATCAGCTACTACTATCAGTCATTTTGCACTTTTGCATATTATAACACACTATATATTTTATTATATCACAATTCCATAAATCGTATGGTGATCTAAATGTTGTAGTATCTTAAGCTGCACGGTCGTTTGATCTCTTTCTAACATAATACTCTCAGCAAAAAGCCATAAGCCAATACGAATGTCCTAACTTCTATAAACTATTTCTATTAGCCACTATTATTTATCAGTCATAGCCAAAAACTATCAACAAAAACTAATACAACAAGCCCTAAGTTAAAGCTCTAACACGCTAGCTGAAGACTAAAGACATAGGCCTAAAGACATAGGCCTAAAGACATAGGCTTATTCTAGTGGAAGCGACCAAAGAGATATAAAAACTGTGAAAAAGAAATGCTAGCCCATGATGTGCATGCATGTACAAAGGACTTTAAAGAAAGCTCGAGACTCGTGAGTTGTTTAAGGATGTGTTTGGTTGGTGGAATGGGGAGAAATAGGATGGGACGATTCCAGTTTTTTGGGATGGGATGGAATGGGATGGTTCCGTTGATATGTTTGGTTCATAGTATGGGATGGTTCTATTTTTTGTTTGGTTAGTGGGATGGAGAAGAATGGAATCGTTCCGTCTTTTGTTTGGTCGGTGGGATGGGGATGAATACCTTCACCGGAGCTTCACCACAACAGAGGCCGCCCACGCCGCCGCCCGCGCCTGATCTCCCGCGCCGCTGCCCACGCCCGACCGCCCGCGCCCAACCTCCCGCGCCGCCGCCTGCGCCCAACCTCCCGCGTCGCCGCCAGTGCTGGCCTCGCTCGCCGCCGCGACGACCTCCCGCACCGCCGCACGCGCGGGCCCCCGCCCAGATCTGGATCTGGAGTAGGGAGGGAGAGAGAGGGGTGAGAGAATGGGAGAGGGGTGACTGCGCGTGCGTTTTTTGGATGGATTCGTCCGGCTTTTTTTGTGGAATGGAGTGATACCGAATATTTGAGGAATATTCCTTTGGGAGGGACCATTTGCTTCTGTTGTAGGGGTGGCCCCCACCTAAACCCAGCAGGCCTGGTAGAAGGTTATAAAGCCCAGAATGGGCCATGTGTAATGACATAAGTGCCCCTGAAGGGGATACTCAGATGTAAGGGTATAATTGTAAAAGCACTCCCCATGTATATATATATATATAGAATACAGGCCACGGGGGAGGACCCAAGCCATTACTGTCATTGTCTCCCAACTCTCCACTACCATCTCTCTCTCTGTTTGGTCTGTAGCCACAACAGTTGGCGCCGTCCGTGGGGAGGACAGGAGCTAGCCTGAAATTCGAAGGATGGCACCGAAAAAGCTTCATCGACGGCGGCGAAGGGGAAAAAGGCGGTTGGGTCGGAGCGTCGCATGGGTACCAGGGCTTCGGCATCGGCTGTTGCGAGCGTGAGTGACGACGAAGGCGCGGCGGTCGAGGACGTCGACGCTCGCGCTGTGACGACCGACCCCGCCACCGGCGCTGCGACGACCAACCCCGCCACCGGCGCTGCGACGACCAACCCCGCCACTGCCGCTGCGACGACTAGCCTCGCCACTGACCCCGTCACCGACGCGACAGCGGCCAACCTCGCCGCCTTCGCCGCAACGCTCGCAGGTAGCGCGGACAGGGCGGTGGGAGGTAGCCACAACGGAGCGACCGGCAGCTCGGGAGCTCGCGACGCGATCGTACCCGCGTCGACCCGCCCGCTGGGTGCGCTGGCGGCCCCGCCCGCGTCGCCGGTGGAAAGCACCCTGCTGGCGGCCCTTAAAGCGTTCCAGCAGGAGCTAGGGGATCTTCGCGGGGCTGTCCGAAATATGCAAGAGGTTCGGAGCCAGCAGGCCGTGCCAGTGGCCGTACCGGAGCCCACGCCAGAAAGGGCAGACAACCGCGACGCCCCCACATCCAGCCGTGTGCCGCTGCGACGCGTCGATCCAGTGTCCCCGCTTTCGGTAGGACTACAGCACGCGGCGTGGCCCGAAGACTTCAAATACCCCAGCGTCATCGAGCCCTACAAAGGAGACACGGACCCCCGCGAGTTCGTGCGGGTCTACGAAACCGCAATCGAGGCCGCGGGTGGAGACGACACCACGAAGGCGAAGGGACTCCCCCTCGCGTTGCAGGGAGTGGCGCTCTCCTGATTCTTTACCATAGAGCCAAACTCCATCTACGCGTGGGAGTAGATCCGCGACCGCCTTCACAACAACTTCTAAGGAAATTATGTCGAGCGGGTCGACGCGGACCAACTCTTCGCCCTGAAGCAGAAACCCTCGGAGAAGCTCAGGGACTACTTCAAACGCTTCGCGAAGATACGCTGTCAAGTCAAAGATGTTAACGAAACCACCATTGTCAATGCGGCCATACAGGGCCTTCGCCCGGGCCCGATGGCCGAGTACAACGCACGGAAGCCAATCAAGACGGTGACGAAGCTCTTCGACAAAATGGAGGAATACGCCAGGGCAGAAGAAGACGCGCGGCGACGACAAGGTGATGACTCCGACACCAACCAGGCCAATGCCTCGGCGAAAACCGAAGATCCGCCGAAGGACGGTTCTTCGAAGGGAAAACGTAAGGAGTCGTCCAAGGATGCGCCTGAGCGCAAGGACACCCCGCACAAGGAGTCATCCGATGGGCCCAAGCGCGGCCAGCAGAAGTCGCGGCGAGGCCGGTACGTCCTCGATATCGAAAGCGGTTCCGAAGAAAGCGCTCCCGCGGATCGTGGCGGTCGGGGGCGCCACGGCCGGGGGCGCGGCCGTGGCCGGGGCCGCGACGACAGAGGCCGTAGAGATTACGATGACCAGCACCAAGGGCTGTGGTGTGCAGTCCACGGTCGCGGCACCCACGACACGCGCACGTGCACCTCTATCGCGGCGCTCTGCCAGAGCGTCACCAGGGACAGGAACCTGGAGGCCCGCCCGCCCGTGGTGGCCCACGTACAGCACCCATACGAAGCCCCCACGCACATCCAAGTACAAGGAACGCAGCCCCACGAGGGCCCTCTGCGGATTCAGGCCCATGTGCAGCAGCCTCGGGAGGGTCTCCTGCAACTGCAGGCCCCGGAGGCCGCCCACCACAGGGTTATCAACGTCATCTCCGGGGGCTCCTCACTGGGGTTCGCCTCGGCACGGCAGCGGAAGGCCTACGTACGGAGGCTGCATCACGTGGCGGCGTACCCAGCGCAGACACCACCGGACTGGGCACAGAACGAGGTCACGTTCACGCCCGCCGACGCCCAAGGCGTGGAGCTTCCTCACCACGACCCCCTGGTCGTCCGGGTCGTTATAGCGGGATGCGACGTGGGACGTGCCCTCGTCGACGGTGTTCGCGGCAGCCTTCGACCAGATGGGGATTCCCCGAAGCCGCCTCGGCTCGTCGAGAGTCCTGTTGCAAGGATTCGGAGGACAACCTCTACGGGCGCTTGGCCAAATATGCCTTCAGGTCTCCTTCGGCCAGGGCGACAATGAGAGGGTCGAAGATGCCACATTCGACGTCGTCGATCTCCCATACCCTTACAACGCCTAGATCTCGATCCACCTTGACCTAGTCTCGGTCGCTCGTCATTGACCATAGTTGCCTCCACGTATCCCTGCAAATCTAAAGACCAAGAAATTATTTTCTTAGCATAAGTTCTTCACAACTTGACCCATGTCAGCATAAACATGCAACTCAATGTAACCATTACAACAGTTCCAAGATCACCCATGATCAAAACTCCTAATTTCCCAAAAATGTAGAACCAACAGACCTCAGTCAGTCTTACCACCATGGTGTGGCTGGTCTGACCACCACCCTAGTGGCTGATTAGACCACCAAGCATGCCTAGGTTCAACCACTCCAGTAGTAGTGCCAACCACTAACTGGTACTGTTAGGCCTTACAAATTGCCTAAAAATAGGGGAGCGGTATGACTGCTTATGCCCGGTAGTACTACTAACCAAGCGTCGATCATATCGTCACTCCAGTAATCCTGAAAATGACTATCTCTGGAAAATATCTACTGCCATCTAACTCCTTGTCATACCACATTTGTGATAGTACCACGACCACCATGCTGGTACTACCGCCTCGGGAGTACCATCAGCATCTGGCTGGTACTACTGCCCTAGACCTAACATCAATATGAATTTTAGGAAATTGTAACCCTTTGTAAAACCTTAGATTTATCTCAATCCATTTGCTAATTGTTCATCGCAAAAAGACCTAAACCTTCCCACATGATCTCTTAGCCACACAAATGTGAATTACAATCTAGACTGAAGCTTGGGGGCAATTGTAGATGGCTCCTAATCTAAAACTTGCTCTACCAAGATAAATCACTTATTTGGTCAATAGCAATACTCAGATAGGCTTTTAGCTCAAATGAGTCATTTTGGAGCTAATTAGCATATTTCTTGTCTGACCTAGAATCGTAGCTCATTTTGCACTTTGCCATGCCATAACTTCGATTAGGATCTCTCTAGCTATACTTGTCATTTTGGAATAGTCTGGCATGTGTTCAAATCTTGTAATCACTTCTAGCTAGTTGTGGTTTGCTCTACTATATATGTTCTTACATGATACTGCAAGCTAGTTTATTAAGCATGGCTTGGTAAAATACTTCTTTCATTGACTTGGATATTTTTCAAAGTTCCCAATCCAACTAGATATTGGAAATTACCAAAAATAGTCATTCATGCCCTTTAGTCTTTCCTGATTTCTTCCTGGCTTTTCTTGATGAATTTATTGTCAAAAGGGGAGAAATATTGGGGAAATGCATGATCTAGGATAAGGTTAGGCTAAGGGGGAGAAAGTGAATTTTTTGGTTTTTATTGAAAATCTAATTGATTCCATCTTCATCTGACCATGATCAAGGTCAAAATGCATAATTATTGTTTCATATGGACCTAGAGTGAAATTTCTCAAGTTCAAGTAGTTTTGGAGTGCTTCTATTGAAAATCTGCTCCTAGGTTCTTCACTCCATTTTCTAGCTCACTTGGCCATTTTCAGCTTCTATTCATATCTTGAAATAAGTTGAGTTCTTTTCTACTAAACCATCTTCCATTTTCCAAAATGACCTTGACTTTGCATTTTTGGTAGTCTTACCAATGTGCTCATCAAGGAGGATATTAACAGACGATGTGAGATGTCACTAGTCAATTCATGATCAATAATTAGCACATTTATTGAGTTGAATATTGGTTTTACAAAAGCCTCACTAATTTTTAGTTCTGGAAGTAGGGCGATCTGACCGGTTTGCAGGGCTGGTCAAATTGCTGTGCATTGGCAGTTTGACCACCCTGTATGGCCGTTCAGACTAGGTTGGCTTGGTCTTGGTAAATATGCCAAGGCCGGTCTAACCGGCATAGAATGTGCAGTCAGACTGGCCCAGGATGGTTTCGTGGATTTTTGGGTTTCCTGAACCAAAAAAAATATGAGGAACGGTTTGGAGATGAGTTGGCACTAGGTTTTACTAAAAATAGAGTGGTGAGGCAAAACTAGATAGAGTTTCTCAGAATTTCCAGAGATGGTCTTGTTGAGGACTTAGCTGAGAACATGGGCGGTCTAACCGGTCACACCACGGTGGTCAGACTAGTGTGTTCTGACCGGCATGGTGGCTGTAGTCAGATCGGTAGGGAAATTTTTTTTTGGGATATTGGGCTAATTTGGGAGAATTGATCTTTGGTTGATCTTGGTTCAATGATCATGGCTGGATTGCATTGCATGATGCATTGGTTTGACTAACGTGAGCCAAGTACATAGACCTTGACCTTGATATGCTTGCTTGGCCTTTAGATGTGCAGGTGACTTGGAGAACATAGCGGTCCATAGCAATGAACCAGGAAATAGACAGGGGAGCTGAGGTCCAGGGTAATCCTGTAAGTCTGGGTAAGCCTATATGGCTCAAGCAGGAGTATGGGGAAGACAAGGATTGCAGCGAGGCGAATTGGTGCATGTGATATGCCAAATGATGAGTTCGATGCACATAGAGATGGTTGGGGGAGACTGAATGTGTGAAGATATGATGGCTGGTCATTGAGCACTACGGGCGACGTGTTAAAGTATGCGGAGATGCTTTGAGGTGAAGGTGACGACGAAATCAAGGGAAGGTGGCCAGAAGCTTTATCAGGTGTATTTTGGTAGTTGGCCAATTACCAGAGATGGTGACTTGATCAAAATCGTAGGGTCGAGTCTTGTAAGCACTTTAAAAAACATGTATGAGTGTGTAAAACCCGTATTAGTTGGGGTTGGCCAGTTTCCCGAATTTCCTTAATAGGTTAGACCCATTATGAATGTGTGTGTTGGTTATTTAGAGGGAAGGAGAGGAGGTAAATGCATCAAGGATTCTAGGGTGATGGTTTCTATTCCACGTTTGTCTCTTTTCATGGTTGCAAGAAGGAAAGCTTGAGAGAGGGAAAGAGTGGTGCTATGGCTGCACCTTGTAAACATGCATGTGCTTGTAAACATCTTTTACTACTGAACCAATCAAAGCTTTGTCTTAATCATATCTTGTTTGTGTTTTTGCTTGGCTTTGGTTGTTCTTGAGCTTGATATGTGATTTCTTGTTCCTAGTTGTGCTAGCTCAATCCCATGCTTGATTTACCTTGCTAGGACATGTAAGAATAGATCTAGAAGTCCTCATGCCCTAGATCCTCACGAGTAAGAAGTAATTTGTGATTTAGGATTTCGTTGTGTTCTTGTGACCTCTCTGCTCCACCTTCCAACCTTCACCGTCGACTAGTCACCGTCTCACGCATGCCATTGAGCCAAAGTCTCGCCTACTCTACCATCTCATCCGTCGCTGTCATCGCCTCGATTCGCGTGCTTGCCGTTTCACCCACCGCACGCCCGGTCAACGCCCAAAGGGTCACCTTGGTCCATGCACCGAGCTGACTTTAGCACTAACACCACCCCACATCACAGCCCCTTCGTCTTCTCCATGAACCCAGTTCACGTGCACCGAGTCACCAACAAGTGGGACCCACCATTCAGAAAACACAATGCCGTAGACCCGTGAGCTGAGCCATGCAAGCACCCATGCCAGTAGCCACGTCAGATACCATGTTAGCACTAAGCCAATGTGTCATGCCACATGTCCGCCACCTCAGCAAACCATGCCATGTGCCATGCCACGTTACCCTCCACATGTCAGCCAAGTCATCATCCTTGTCATCTACCACACAAGCATCACCTCACTAGATCTTGCCACATGTCTGTTGTGTCACTCGTTGTATCAACCCTAGGTGCCACGTCAGCAAGCCTGCCAGCACGTGCATTGTTCCGTGCACCGGGTTCACTGTAGACTAGGTCCACAGCACAGTAGCTTTTCTCAAATTTTCAGGAATTGAAAAATCTTTCGAGAGCCCATTCTTTTCCGTCTTAGCTCCAATTGACCTGATTCTTCTTCCTAAATTCATCTAAAATTGAGCTTTATCTTTTGGTTCTAGTTTGGTAGTTTTTGGAGTTTATTTGGATTTTATTTGAATTTATTTGTGTTTTATTCATTTTCTCTCGCGTTAGATAACGTCTTCAAAGAAGCAGAAGTAGGACTAGAAGATTAAGAGTCAATATTTGAGCAAAGCCAAGACAAATTATGATCTTTGATTATATTGAATCTAGTTTTTTAAATCTATTTATTATTTTGTTTTAATTATGCTGCATTGCTAATTTAATACAAACATTTGTACCTGATAGTTATTATCCAATTTGATTAATTCCACCTTGATAATTTGTACCTGATAGGTATTTATTTAGTGATGTAGTACTGGTAATCACATAGGTTGTACGTTTAGTATGCTTAGTCATAGTACGTTGGGTTCATCATCACATGTGGATTAATTAATTAATTTTGACTTAATGAGATATTGAATTATGGTGGTTAGCTATAGTTATCAAATTTAAGTGCCATGACATGGATTGTGTTATTAGTATTGGTTATACAAAATGGTTTTCACTCGGGCGAGTGATCATGCAGTAAAGGGAAATGTGGTCAGCACTTTTGGGATGTGGAGTCTCGCCTGAGTAATGTTTAAGGGCTTAATTTTATGCGTCATTAATCTGAGCCTTACAGTACAACCACATATCTAGTATGGCATGGATCTAGCTGATTAATTTGCAAGATTTCAACCTTGATTTTGTCATTGAGATGTTTTGTTGGCACAAGAGGGAGCTTTTTTTTGAATAGGTGGTTAGCCTACTCGGTAGTGAAACCTTAGCGGGTAAGATCAGTTTAAAATTGAGCATTATAAAAGTCTTGTTGTGATCTTCTTAGTCAACATATCCAAGTAAATGTGTTGCTCTAGTGTCATTATAAGATAATCATATCATGTTGATAAAGTTATGTAATCTCTGTAGAGTGTAAAGCTATTCGAATAGCCATATCCCCGGTCATGGGCAATGCTCAGTGATTTCACATGAGGGGTAGAGTTTTCATAAAATTTTGGATAGGCTAAATTGGGAGAGTGAACGGTTAGTTCATTGGTGGTTTATGCCAATTCCTTTCGAATATCTACTTATTACTTGTTTTAAAGTATGCCTTCAATCTAATTATTGTATTTACTTTAAACTATTGCTTTCTACAAAATAACCCTTCAGCTATCGCTTGGTAAGCCTTGCATGATTATGTTGCATCTTGTTACTCTATGCACTCATAACTATGGCCCTGTTCTTTTCAGCTTCTAAAAGCTGTTTTTCGGATTTTCTACAGTAACTAACTTTTAAACGGAGTATTTTTTTCAAAATAGGATCTACTAGTTAATTGTAGTACATACTTTATTGACTTCATTTATATCGGCAAAAACCGCACGTGAGTTTCTGTTACTCTGTAATCTCTCGTACAAACAACCTAAAAGTCACAAGCCGCAGCGAAAAGCCAAAAGCCGCAGCCAAAAAGAATAGGCCCTATATCCATATTTGCTCAGTTGAAGAAGAAGAACTATATCAACTGGAGGTACCTGAACGAGGATACTTCGATTAGGATTTTGTTTTCCAGTCAATTGCCTATGGGCATGTTGAATGGCTACTTCATTTTCATTATTTTTCCACTGCTAATTTCTTGAGCCCTTTGGGCTATTAATTTATAAGTTTGGTTATAAGGTCACAACTCTAATAATTAATGATATTTGAGTCTTTTTTAATTAATCATGATGTGGTCAATATTTTATCTATATTTCTACTGTGTGTACTAACGTGATCATGGACTAGCGCAGAATACATGTAGAGTCAAGATTTGTATATTCGGGTCTCGACATTGATTTGAAGAGTAGCTCATCTGCATAAGGTCATGTTGAGTATTTGTTCCTTTTCTTGGATTATGAGTAAGATTCTGACTTTTGAAAAGCTTTTGGTATGGATTAAAACTTTTATTGAAAACTTGCACTTTCTTGATCTTAACACCATTCCACATCTTGCCATATTGGTCATGTTTATTTCTTTCTCTTGAAACTAGACCACATGCATCTCTTGCAACTTGTCTTCTTTTATTATCCTAATTCAAACTCAAATTATTGTCTTTTGGGGTGTTTGTCAAATTACACATAAGGGAAAATTGCGAGACCATGTGGAGGTCACTCCATCTTGTGTGATGAATATTTGACTATGTGCTTCGTTGTCGAAGTTTGAATTTAATGTTGTGTCATTTGCACTCTCTAGTTTTGTTGTCAGGTGATCAGTGGATTGACAGGCCGTGGGTAGCATTCTGTTCGGGGAGTAGTAGTACTGGCCTGTAGTTGGTGGTATGTTTATTACAAAGAGGTCTTCGTTTTATTGCGCAAAGGTTTTGAGAATAGAACGACCAGCTAAATGATGGTGGTCCAGTTGGGGGGTGTCAAGCGGTCTGACTAGCATGGTTGCCACGATCAGACCAACTCCCCTGTTGCCGAGGTTTGACCAGGGCTAACTGGGATAGTTTGACCAGGGCTGATTGGGATGGTTTGACCAGCCATTGGTTGGTGGTCAGACCAGCTAGTGCTAAGTTATGTCTCGGTTGTGTTGTTGCTCTAGAAGCTTTTTGGGAGTCCTTGCAAGGTGTTAATCATGGCAAGAGTCCATGCAAGTGTTAGTCATGGCGGGAGTCCATGCATTGTGTTAATCATGGCTGGAAGTGCCATGTGGTGTTTTGCTCTGGACAATTGCTTGTTTTTGATGTGCAAGGCACAAGACTAAAGCTAGGGGAGTCCGAGATGAAGGGTCACGTAAGTTCGGGTGAGGCTATATCTCAAGTGAATAGGCAAGAGAGAGAGAGAAGAATCATGACGAGGCAATTGTGTGCATGTGATGTGCCACTGGACTTGAGCTGTTTCAAGTGGAGACGATCTGGGAGGAGGCCAAAAACGTATATGCTTGGCGGCAAGTTATTGGACATTATAAACTTCGTATTGGAGTTTGCTTCAAGAAGAAGCATCGTGGATGCCGGTGTATGGTAATTATGTAAATTGTCTAATACCGGATGGAGAGACGGTTTGCAAAACTACGACAGTAGCCTAAGGTGGATTAGATTACGTCATGGAGGATGGAGAGTCTTATCGGGCTATTAGAGCCATGTCAAAGTCATGCTTTGATAAGCGTGTATGTGCGTAAGTGTAAAACTCTTTTGTAAGTGGTTGTATCTACTAAGTGTGGACTAGTTATTAGGGTTGGGTGTGAGGTGAGAAATCTCTACTATATAAGCCCTTATGTGTGTTGAGAGAAAATGGGGTCTTGTGCTAGATGAGAGGGAGTTAGGGTTAGGTTTTCTTGTGCTGGGAGCTTTGTATGTGTGCTCTTGTGAGAGCTCTATCCTTCAAGGTGTGGAGTGGTTGTCATCCTTCAATCCCCTTGTGGTAAGGAAGATCAAACTTGTTTATCTTGTCCCTCTTGTGCTCTTTATTGATTTGCTTGCCTTCTTGAGGTGTTTTGAGGAGTTCTTGGTTTTAGGTGTTTTGAGGAGTTTTTGGTTTCTCTTAGTTCTTTCCTATTTTATGCTATGATCTAGCTTGTTGTGACATATGAGAAGCCATCTAAGGTCATCTAGATCATAAAGAAATCATGAGCAAGTGCAGATCAGAGTTTTTTTTCTCTTTTGCCTGGTTTGGTGCAATCTTCCTCGTTTTGGGTAAAGGTAGGAGCTTTGGCTATGATCTTTATGATTTGATTGGAATAGGCTCATGACATCCTAGGGAGGGTTTGTATCAAGTTTTATTTTGGTTGGGTGGTTTGTGACCCTTGGTTTTTGGCTTTGGTGAAGCTTGTGGGGTTGTGTTTTTTGTTGTATTGTGTTGCTAATACCAGGGAGAATATTTTAAGAAGTCACTCACCCCCTTTGACTCGCCATACTCGATCCTTCAAACACTAATAAAGTAAATAGCAGTGAAATGAAAGAAACTCCGGCGAGAACCCATTGACTTGCCACAGGCAGCCGGTTGGGAACAAGACCTAACAATTAACCTCTTCATAGAACTCGTCCTTCAAAGCGGGTGTTGATTCCTCCACTTCTCCTACTACTTATGATTATTGCAAGAGTGAGTACATAGAGTACTCAATAAGTTTCTCCACAGAATGTAAGTATAGACTATGGCTTATTCAAAGTATATGGCTTCTAAGGTTATTTTGCACAAAGTAACATTTGCAATTGAATATGAATAGTATATTGAATTAATAGTTGAAACAATAATAATAAATAAACAAGAATTTCAATATTTGCACAAAGTCTAATCCCTTTAACTCTTTCACATAGCCTTCCACACACATTTGTTTTGTAAAATCTACCCCTCATGTGAAATCCCCGAGCATCCATGACCATGGATATGGCTATTCAAATAGTTTTACACTCTGCATATATTGTACACTTTATCTACAAGATGTGATCAACTTGTGTGGAAAAGATCACAACAAAACCTTTTCTGAAACTTCATCTCAAAGCTGGCCCTCCCGATGAGCATATGGCTGGCAACCCAACCCTACAAAGGCAGTTGGCCCAGAGCACACCATTGGATTTTAGAACGGGATCTGTTGATGACGCAGCCCAACAGATGAGACTACACCCTCCACCATAGCACTGAGCCTAACCTACATCTAAAGGTAGCCAACATTGAGACTCCATAAATTACTGAGCTAGACTTGTCCCATACTAGGCATGTGGTTGTACAAGTAGCTCAGTTCAATGGCGCACATAGTTAAGCCCTTAAGTTGACCAAGGCGAGACTTCCATAATCTAACTAAAATTATCACAAAGCATTGCCCAACACATCTGTTGGTATCACACAGTACTTCCACTTGCCTCAATCTAAAACATTTTCCCACCCAGTTGAATTAAGTGCAACACATGCCATCATCATCTGACAACACATGAGAATTTTGGACACTGTTGGACCCCTGTGCATCAAGAATTCCGTTTTTGGCCCCCTTTGCAAAAAAATTCCAAAACTGGACCCCTCTCCACCGCGCGATCACCAGGGGCCGCCACCTGTCCCGGTCGTGCGGTACCAGACCGCACGACCGGCCCCCGACCGCGCGTCCCCCCC
Organism: Dendrocalamus latiflorus; assembly: GCA_017311315.1. Taxonomy (NCBI): domain Eukaryota; kingdom Viridiplantae; phylum Streptophyta; class Magnoliopsida; order Poales; family Poaceae; genus Dendrocalamus; species Dendrocalamus latiflorus. The sequence continues at coordinate 28,535,013 of CM029639.1, read as the reverse complement.
GCCGAGCGCGCGTCCGGTCCCGCGCCGCGCGCGACCGCGCGTCTGCCCCGCCCGTCCGGTCCCGCGGCCCGCGCGACCGCGCGTCTGCCCCGCCCGAGCGCGCGTTCTCTTTGCCGACCGCGCGTCCCATTTGCTGACCGCGCGTCTTGTGCAGCCCAGCGCGCGAATAATTGCCGGCCGCGGGAATCCCTCTGCGACGTCCCGTTCGTCCGCCGAAAGAAGGAAAAGCCCCCAGTGCGCATTACTTTCTCCTGTTCGCTCGCACACGTGTCTTTAGGGCAGGAACGGCCCCCCTCCCTGAGTGCTGAATGCACACTTCAAAACCCGGAACCATAGCGCAAGGGAGGGAGAAAAACTGTTGTGGAAGGCAGAACGCTCAGTTGCAGCTGAAGTGAAGATAGAGCGAGGGAGAAAGTGAAGGGAAGAGAGGAGTGAAAACACGGAGATTTGAGTAGTTTTTGTTTGGAATCAGCGGATTTTACAAGTATAAAAGTTGTAGATCGTGTCGTGAGCTTCAAGAAGAGGTAAGTCTTGTGCCCGCGAAACTAAATTTTTATGTATGTGATTAGTCCATAATTAGTTGATTAGCACAAATTATCGTTTGGTAATGTTATTTTATGTGAATGTGTGATACGCTATGTCAATATTTGGTACGTTATGTATTTGTAGTTAATCTTTATGTGAACATATGTATTATAAGCCAATGTGTCATACAGTGTGTATGTGTAGGTAAAAATCCACATATGATGCATGCTTTATTGTAGTGTAGATAATGTCGTATTTTATGTTGAAGTTACGTATTGTAATGTAGTTAGTTTTTGCTGAAGAAAAGTGAGGAGCGAAAGCCGAAAGAGTTGAGTTGTTTTCGTTTGGAATCAGCGGATTTGGCAAGTACAAAAGTTGTAGATCGTCTCGTGAGCATCAACAAGAGGTAAGTTTTGTGCCCATGCAACTATAATTTTATGTATGTCATTAGGCCTTAATTAACGAAACCATCTTGTATTACTGTTATTTTATGTCAATATTTTATACGATATGCATGTATAGGAAATCTTGCATATGTTTAGCATGATGTATTGTAGTGTATATTGTAGTGTATATAGGGTTTCATTTTTTGTGAACATACGTACTGCAAAGTAGTTTCAGTTAGGTGGAAAATATGAAGTTGTAGTGTGTAGACGTTGAGATAACACATATTTATGTTAGAGCAATTGTAGGTGATAACAATAGTACTAGGGTTAAAATAAATTAGAAATAAATTTGGTAGATTAGAATTAAAAATTTAGAAAAGACTATATTAAGTTAAAGTTAGAAAAGATTGTAGTGTAAATAATGTGTAGGTGTTGAAAAAGTAAATATTTATGTTGGAGCATTTGTAGGTGGTAAATTTGTAGTAGTTAGATTAGAGACAATTTGTATAATTAGTATGCTTAGTGAATGACTGTAGTATGAAGGTCATTTCATGGAAATAAAAATGATAAGTATATTTAATTTGATGTATGGTACAATTAGAAAGTGAAATAGTTACAAATAAATCGTAGATTTAGGAATACAAAACATATAATAATCGAAACTGTTAATTACATGATACGATTGTTACATGCTGTGTACTAAAATGGTTGATTATGCACTTATGTTAGGTACGCAATGGCTGGCATTGAACAATTGATGGTGTTTTATGGGAGTGGTCTCGTACGTGATGGGCTGTATGGGGCGGACCTGTCAAATTGCGAGCGGACCGTGATCCGGGCACCCGGTCTGAGCGCCATGAGCTTGTCTGAGCTACGGAGGTGTGTCCGTTCAGCGTTCGATCGACAGACCGCAAGGAAGAAGTTACGGATCGAGGCAGTCTATGCCTCAATGGTGGATGACGGAAGGGGGAGCATATGACAACTTCTGAAGGTGACCAATGACGCCTCATGGGCGAACTACATGGAGGTCGTGCGCAACCCTGATGCTGCGATATATGGGAGGCCAATGGTGTATGTCGAGTTCGTGGAGAGGGCAGAATCATCAGGCATGGTTGGTTCAGATGCCGCTGGTGGAGATGAAGTGGCCGGCGGTCATGAAGACCCTTCTGCGGGAGAACATGTGGGCGAGGAAGTGGGTGATGAAGACGACAGGAGGCGTGCGCAGAATTTCCAGCCCAACGAAGGTGTGCACGACAGGTGGTGGGCCGCCCGTATTGACTGTCATGAGTATCTTGGGGACCGGGTGGAAGAAGAGGACAGCGAGGAGGATGAGGAGGTTGACACAGGCAGCTCTGGAGAGGACGAGGATGGCGAATGTGCAACTGGAGGGGTGGTAGGTCGTGTTGTGACCACGGACGGTGCGTACGTGTCGTCCAGACTGGACGACATCGCAGCGGCAGCCCTAGTTCTGCCACAGGCGGAGGAGGGAGAATGGGGGTTCAGCGAGGGCGCACTCTTTCTGGGGCAGTGCTTCCGTAATAAGAGTGCTGTCCAGCAGGCTATTGCTAGACATGCCGTCAACATAAGCCGGACGTATCGGGTCCACAAGTCAAAGCCGGACACGTACGTTGTGAAGTGTGTGGACGGGTCATGTGGTGGCAAAGTCCGTGCACAACGGTACAAGGGCGTTGGCACGGAGTTTCGGATAACGGTGCTGCAAGATCACAGTTGCGAGCTTGCGGGGCCAGTACATAGACACCGCAACATGACATCACGTTATGTTGCGGAGGTGGTCACGCACCTCGTCCAGGCGGATGTGTCAATTACCCCGAAGGTTCTGATGGCAGCAGTAGCGAACGAGGCGGGCTACGAAGTGAGCTACAAGAAGGTGTGACGGGCGAAGCGAAAGGTGCTGCACGGTATGTATGGGACGTACGAGGAGGCGTACGACCTGGTCCCAAGAATGCTGGATCAAATTGCACAATCAAACCCAGGCACTTACATAAACAGGCAGGAGAGGGTCCATCCTACGGAGGGCCCGAACTGTTTCATTCTTGACAGAGTGTTCTGGGCCTTCCATCAGGCGATACAAGGGTTCAGGTGGTGCCGTCCAGTGCTAACCGTAGATGGGACGTTCCTATCCGGCAAGTACAAGGGCACTATCCTTACCGCAGTTGCAGCCGATGCAAATGACCAGTTACTTCCAGTGGCATTTGCAATTGTGGAGAGCGAGAATACAGATAGTTGGCTTTGGTTTCTTTGCAATTTGAAGAATGCCGTAGTGCAAGACAGGCCCGAAGTGTGCCTTATCTCCGACCGCAATGCAGGCTTGATGTCTGCATTGCGAACGTTGCAGGATGGGACGCAGGCCCCCGTCCCGTGGACTGATGTGAAGAACCGCTGGTGCATGAGGCATATTGCAGCGAACTTCCACAGAAGGTTCCGTAGCAAGGACCTCATGAAGATGTTCAAGAAGCTATGCATGCAGAACCAGAAGCGGAAGTTCGACGCCTTGCGGAGGCAGCTCGATCAGGAGGCTACGAAGCATGTGCATGCAGCAGCAGGGGCCGTGGAGGGGGGCTCCACAAGAGTCGGGGTATTCTCACAATGGGTTCAGTCCAATGCACCTGACTTGGAAATGTGGTCTTTGTTGCACGACACCGGTGGGGCGAGGTATGGGATCATGACAACCAACATGTCCGAGGTTTACAATGGTGTATTGAAGGGCGTCAGATCCCTGCCGATCACGGCAATTGTGGCCGAGATCTGGAACCGTACCGTCGGGTACTTTGTGAATAGAGCCAGGATGGCGCAGAAGCACGTTGAGGAAAACAAGTAATACTCTGAGGTCATGCAGGCCTTCATGGACAGGAAGATGGAGAAGGCTCGAACCCACATTGCTCAGCCCATTGATGGCTTAAGGAGGAAGTTTGAGGTCCGCCTAAGGCAGAAGTATGTCATGGGTCAAATTAGAGGGGAGCGCAAGCAGGTATGCACGATTGGTGATGAAGCATCTTGCAGCTGCAACAAGCCCCAGCTTCTGCACAAGCCATGCTCCCATGTGTACGCGGCATGCGCTGTATGGAACCAAGCGTCGACACAGTACATCTCCAAGTACTACGACATACAGCACTTGTATGCAACCTGGAGTGCAGAGTTCCATTCCTACGGGGTAGACATGCACTACAGGGAATTATGGCCGGGGGAGATAAAGTGGGTGCCCAACGATGCACTGAAGCATGTCGGGCGTGGAAGACGACAAAGCCGTCGCATCCGCAACGACATGGATGAGAGCCAGCGAGGGGATCGTGTTCGGCGCCCGAAGTGTAAGCTATGCAAGACCTTTGGCCACTCCCTCAGTCAGTGCCCAAACAGGCCGGCATCAAGCAACGCTCCGTAGTACCAACCACAATCCATATGTAATGTATTATTCAGGAGGTGTACGCTTAATTGTTGGCTCGATGGTGTAGCTATGTATTGCACATTACCATGTTATGTATATTTTCGCACATTCCATATGTTTCCTTGTCGTGTGGGTCATATTGGTGTGCACATTTTACGTATGTTTTTGTACATTCCGTACGTTTCCCTGTCATAACATTTGTTGTGAGTTATGTTGTTATTTGTTGCACATTTTGTTGTAATGTACACTAACTTGTTATCCTTCTTTGGCAGGACATGGCGTTCGAGCTGCTAGAGCCCCGTTGGGACGAGCACCACCGATGCCATGTGTGGTTGTCGGCACCCGCACAGGGGCCTCCTTGCTTCGTCCTTAGGGGCCCCCGAGAGAACTGGCGTCTCGACCCTCGGTACATCCCACTACTGCGGGACACCGGTCTGCTGCCCATTGCCCGCATGTTGGATCTACCGCATGGGTTCCAGTACGATGCGCCACTGTTGTCAGCTCTCGTTGATCGATGGAGGCCGGAGACTCACACCTTCCACTTCCGGTGGGGGGAGATGACGGTTACGCTGCAGGACGTCACAATGATTACAGGTCTACCCCTCCGTGGTGCTGCTTTGGTGCCACCCCCGAAGGCAGCAGATTGGAAGGTCCGTCTGGGTCACCGGTTCGGTCATGCGATCCGAGACAACGCAGCTGGGGTGCCACATGGATGGCTTCGTCGCTTCATGACCTGTCCTGCAGACGCAGATGAGGTCGCGGTGCGGACGCACTTCGTTGCATACCTGCTATATCTGTTCGGGTACGTCTTGTTCTCTAGCACGACTGGAGACTCCGTGCAGCCTACATAAAGACTACGATCTGAAAAGCCTTCATACGAACATTTATTGCTACTCTGAAAAGCCTACATAGGAACATTTATTGCTACTCTGAAAAGCCTATCGCTACAGAAACCAACAAAATAGGGGCGTAGGCTGTAGCCTTTACAGTGAGTGTTCACGTCATAGGCATGTATCCTTTCCAGTGAGTTTTCATGTCACCTTTCCTTATTGTTTCATAAATACAGGATACAGGTTCTGAAAAGCCTACATAGGGACATTTCCATGGACTATGCCCACTGCACCAGATAACCTGCCTACATAAAGGCCTCCTATGTCTTCCATACCACATCTCCTCCTCAAGCCTTCACAATACTACTACACAACAATGTCTTCCTGGAGGTCCGACCCATTTGGAGTGCCGGAGTGGCATGAGCGCCCCAAGTGCCGCTGCGGCTTTAGGACGATGTTGGGAGTCTGGACGGATCAAGAAGAGCGAGCCAAATACGGCCGTAGGTTCTTCAAGTGTCCAAACCTGGATGACGATTTCATGGTAACGACGACAACTAAATCATTTGTTTCTCGTTGTCGTTTTTCAACTTGATCCATGACATCTACCATGCCACACAGAGGCTTGCAGGTTCATCGAATGGGTGGATCGGGTGTCGCCGACATGGCCACATAACCAGGCAGTGGAGGTGGAAAACAAAGGACAATACTTTGTCAAGATGACTCAGGCTCGCGAGGTGGAACGACAGCTGCGGCGTGAGCAAGAGCGCCGCGTGAGGGTGGACCAAATCCGTCTGAAGGGCAAGGAGGATGAGCTGCAAAGGAGGCGGGAGCAGCTAAGTCTGCGTGAAGCAGCCATCAAGCGTCAGGAGGAAGAGCTTCAAGCTCGGGAGGCAGCTCTCAAGTCCAAGAATGACAGGAAAAAGGATGCAGCGGAGCCATCTTCAAGGCGCGATAAAAAGGGGAAACAACCACGCTACACCCAGTAGACAAAATGTTACGAGCAGTTGGGTGGGTTAGTCGCATATCATGCTATATGTTATGCATGTAATAAAATTGTACGCAGCATGTTATGAAGTTTATTTCTATTCACATAAGGTTATTATCTCGTGTGTTCGCATTCAATGATTCAGATAGCAAGTCATTTAACAATATTAACATACTCTTGGTACACTAATTCTTAGTAACATAAAAATATCACTTACCAATGTATATATCAAATAAAAAAGGGATTATCCGTACAAAAAATTCCATAAAAAATTACCAACATATACGAGGAGAAGGCATCAGGCAAAGACAACACGAACAACTCATACATTTCACGTACATGACATGTAGCAAGTAGTACAACCACCAACACACCAACGAACACAAGAACTAAAATACAACACAACCGTACATAAAACATTACCAAAAGAGCTTGACGACAAGATAGCATAAAACATTGCGAACATACACGAGGATAACCTCCAGCACTACAACTTGAGGATAACAATAAACACAAGAAACAAAATAGCACACAACATTAAATTTATCTTCCACTCTAGTCTGTCGAAACGATGCTGCATCCCGACGGGGTCGCAACCCCCCACGACAACTCTGTCACGGCGAACACTGTCATTCCTATTTCCCATTTCATCCTCCCACACCCAGAATCGGCAACCACCATGAGCTTCCTGCGATTCCATGACAAGAAGATTTTTAAACATACCACCACGATTTGAATGAACCCGAAACAATATGACTCACCGAGTGATTGGGGCACTTGTAGTAGTGTCGCCCGGGATTCTTGGCCGTCTGTGATGTCCTACGTCTAACCACCAAGTTGCAATTTGGGCACATCACCGTGAGTGCCCATGAAGACGTGCTGAGCTGACTCATTGCCTAGTCTTGGGGAGTGAGCACGAAATAAAACTACACAGATTGTGAACAACTTACTCAGGAGGTGACTGATAACATGGCCAGGGAGTATGTGAGGGATGGCTCCGTTTTATAGGCTGTGTGGGGGGTAGCCTCACGCACAAAGACCACAGACAGCACAAATCTTGACCCCACACCATGCTTAGTGAGGAGACAAAACATGCCAGCTTTTGAGGTGACCTCACAAAAAGGGCCAGCTTTGCTCAGTGACATGACAAAAGAGTCCAGCTTTTGCTCAGTGACTAGACAAAACAGGTCAGCTTTTGCTCAGTGACTAGACAAAACGGGCTGCTGTTGAGCTACCGCCTACCGAGCTGCTTGATGACTCTGGCTAGGCCATTACGACATATACATATTAGGCTAATACTTTAACTTGGCAGAATGACGTGTGGTACAATTTTCTACGTACACGTAAGAGAGTGAATGCACAAATTCCTGCAGGTCTTCAGGGGACGAGCCTATCTCATCAATTATCCATTTTCAGTCCCTGAGCTAGTGTCAAAGTCAATAAGTCATTCCCTGAAAGTCCCAAGTGCAATGATACACATCACATTCAAAAGGCATTACATAAGAAAGCATAAAATGCATACCGGGACAGATGTACATAATATTGACAATGAAATAAATTTTAATATTGGATCAAATAACACCTCTTACCGAATGAGGCCATCATCTTCGGTTCCCCGTGGCTTGAATAAGGAGGACATCATTTCTAGCTTGGGTGACTGAGTGTGCACTGATGCTCTGTATTTAGAGATAAGAGGCCATTGGCGAGAGCTAAACACCTAAACAATGCCAAAAGGCATGAGTATAGCCAATTCGTGATTACTAAAGAGAGCAGTTGTCCTCAGTGGGATGCCAAAAGATGCCAGCTTTGGGCAGTGACATTACTAAAGAGAGCAGTTGTCCTCAGTCAAATGACAAAAAGAGGCCAGCTTTGCTCAGTGAGATGACAAAACATGGCAGCTGTGCTCAGAGACATGACAAAACGGGGCAGCTTTGCTCAGTGAGATGACAACACATGCCAGCTTTGCGCAGTGACATGATAAAACGGGGCAGCTTTCCTCAGTGATATGACAAAACGAGGCAGCTTTGCTCAGTGAGATGACAAAAGATGCCAGCTTTGCGCAGGGACAGTACTAAAGAGGGCAGCTTTGCTCAGTGACATGACAACAAGAGGTCAGCTTTGCTCAGTGGGATGACAAAAGATGCCAGCTTTGGGCAGTGACATGACAAAACGGGGGCCTTTTTTCAGTGATATCGTAGCACTCCCATCTTTACTCACTGCTACGACCACGCGGACCATCTTTACACGTACGAGTAGAGACAAAACGGCCCCTATAAATTGGTATGCATTCCATTTCCCAGCGAACATTGCACATCCAAACCCCATACTCCATCGCGCTTCCCTCACCCAACCGGGATGGACAAAGGCAAGAAGAAGCAATGGGACAAGATGGTGAAGGATTGGGAGGAGACCCGTGACATAGCACGGTCAGCTGCAGCCCGCGATGCCGCCCGCGATGAGAAAATAAGGGCGATACAGGCCCGGGTAGAATAAGCCCATCGTGCTACGATGAAAGGTCCCCCCCAGAGCGCCCGCGTAGCAACAACCCCATCCCGGACGTCCCCACCGAGCGTTCGCCACAACTACCACCTGAGGGGGAGACACCTCCCCTTTGTTGGTGCGGGGACGTGTGCAAGTTCTTCAAGTCTAAGCACCGCATCAGTCTAGGTATGCGGTACTGGGGTTGCGCAAACTACTCCAGTGACTACCCCAACCGCCGTTTTGACACCGCAACCTATCGGCAGCCGGTAACGACCACATGCACCATTTTCCCCTACCTTTTCTCCTTCACAACACGCACTAACAATATCTCTCTTTTATTTACAGTCTCCGGAGCCCCTATGTGCCTACCGCAAATGGATCGATCTTGAGATCCACCCTGAGGACCAATGGACCCTCGACTTCGAGGAGTGGAATGTCACAAAGGAGAAGGAGTTGCTGGAGGAGGAGCACCGCAAGCACGAGCACACCCTGCGTATACAGCGCGAGACGCAAGCTCATCTTGAAGCGTGCACGCGTAGGGATCGGGAGGCTCGCGGGATGGAGCGCGAGAGAAAGAGGGAAATTGCGGCTAAGGCAAAAGAGGCCGCGGAGGAGTTCAACGCCGAGCGGGCAAGGAAGGGAAAGTGGCCCCGGTCCACACAGTAGGTCGTACGAGCAGTTGGGTGGGTTAGTCGCATATCATGCTATATGTTATGCATGTAATAAAAATCTACGCGGCATGTTACTCCCAACTGTATTATGAAATTTAATATCTAGTATTTTCGCATTCCATGATTCACGTAGCACCTCATTTAACAATATTAAATGTACCAAAATTTATGTATCGCATTCCATGTTACTCACCTTCACAATATCACTTACCACTTTATGTATCGACCGTTCTACGGTCAATCTTTCCTACAAAAAATTTACCAAAATTTTTTATGCATCTACAACTTACAATGAACATAATCTTTTATTACAACTTTATCTGATTTTTATCCAGTTTATAACTACAAAATTGCCAAAACTGAAAACAATCACGGAGATTGCAAACCCTAAAAACACAGCAAACCTTAAAAGTCACTTACCACTATTTGTATCGATCATTCTACGGCCAATTGTTCCTAAAAAAATTTACCAAAATTTTATTGGCATCTACAAGTTATAATGAATATAAACTTTTATTACTACTTGGTCAGATTCTTTCCGAGTTTACATTTACAAAATTGACAAAACATACAAATAACATGGTGATTGCAAACCTAAAAACCATACGAAACCCTAAATATCACTTACCACTTTACGAAACGATCGTTCTATGATTAATCGTTTTTAAAAAATATTTATCCAAATTTTTTTTACATCTGCAACTAACAATGAACATAAATTATTATTGCAATTTTATCTATTTTTTTCTCAGTTTATAACTACAAAATTGCGAAACCATACAAATATTCACGAGTATTGCAGTCGGGGACATGCGGTCGGGGGAGCAAACGCGCGCTCGTGCGACCGCGGGACCGGGGACGCGCGCTCGGCGGGGCGGGACGCGCGCTCGGGCGAGGGACGCGCGCTCGGGCGAGGGGGACACGCGGTCACGCGAGCGGTCGCGCGCTGGGCGGGGAGTCGCGCGCTCCAGCGCCGCGCCAGGGCGGTCGTGCGGTCCCCGACCGCACGACCGGGCGACGTGGCGGCAGCGGAGAGACGCGCGGTGAGGAGGGGTATAGATTTGGAATTTATTTCAGAAGGGGGCCAAAAATGGAAATTGAATTGTTTAGGGGTCCAACAGTGTCCAAATTTCTGTTGGTATCACACAGTACTTCCATAATCTAACTAAAATTATCACAAAGCATTGCCCAACACATCTGTTGGTATCACACAGTACTTCCACTTGCCTCAATCTAAAACATTTTCCCACCCAGTTGAATTAAGTGCAACACATGCCATCATCATGTGACAACACATGAAACACCACTTTTCACAAAGGCATTGCATAATCACTTAGTCAGGTATGATTTTGCATTTCAAAATGATATCAGTAACCCGTTTCAAGGATAAGTATACTAATCGTGTCTAAACCAACCCACATTGGTTCTACATTATTGACCAACTAATAGTTATCCAACCTAGGGTGATAATCGATCATGGTAATCAATTCACAAGTGTAGACATAATTCAAAATGGGTTGCATAGCTAATCCCGAAATAGTAAAACATTGATAATTGAGTTAGCATGCAATAATTTGAAACAAAATAACTTTGTAAAGCTAGGTGCAATATGATCAACAAGCAAATTGTTTTGAAATAAGTCTTAGTCCTGGTCTCCAGCTAGCTCCACTCCCTCGTAAGCTCTAAAAGTATCAATGTTTATATGCAACAAAAAATGAAAAGCAAATAAATACCAAAATAGAACAAAAATAAACTCCAAAAATTAGAATAAAAATACTAAAAGGTAGGATTTGATTTTAGATGAATTTATAAACTAGAATGAACTCAATTGGAGCTCGTATAAGGGAGAATAAGGTCTGCAAGTGGCTTAGGTCTGTTAATTCGAAACAAACAACATATGAAAAGGGCCTGAGACTAATAGGTGGGGCCCAAGGAATATTTCTGGAATCTTTTATTTTTTGAATTTTGGAAAAACGACAGAGAGGCTTATAGGTGGGACCTATGGTTTATGGATCAAGTTCATAGGCATGGTTGACCGGTCTATGTAGACTTGGCTCGTGGAATAGTGTCCGATGGGTGGGACCCACATGTTAGCGGTCCGGTGTACATGACTAGGTCTGTGGGTTTTGGACTAGGTTTTTGGTAAGGTGGTGGCTAGGTGGCAGTGGTGTTGAGGTGTCATATGTGTGACGACCACATGGCGGGCATGTCAACGGGTGGTACACGGGAATTGGAATTGAAGGCATCAACGATGGCGGCGGAGCAACGGTGCAGGTTTCGGTCGGGCAAATGGTGTAGCATGGAGAGTATGATGAGGAGAACATGTTGATGCGGCCAGTCTTGTCGTCGGTGTGGCGCAAGTGATGGCAGTGACATGGTGGCGACGATGACGAGCGATGCTTGGGTGACGAAAATGTACGCACAGGGTAGAACGTGCAATGGTGAACTTGATGATGGGGATGACTCCGGTGGAAACTCACTGGCAGCGATGGAATTGGACAATGAATGGTCAGCGACGAAAGAAGTTGCATGGCTTCGATCTACTGCACGGTGGATGAAAATACAAGATGACGTGGGTAGATCCTTGATTGGCTCTCTAGGGTGACGAGGAATGTGATGGGCTGTGGTGGGATTTCCATCGAAAATGAAGAAGATGACGGTGATGATGTTTTTTTCGATGTAGGTGAGGTCAGCAGGGTGCGCGAGAGAAGGGCTACGCTAGAGAGGGGACTGGCTATTTATAGCTAGCTTCGATGTGCTCACCATGCCAATCGAACTACGATGATACAGACACCGAGTTTGTGTTGATGGTGGCTTAGGCTGGGTAGCGGGCGGCACACTAGGGTTAGGGTTTGGCATAAGATGGGTCGGTTGGGTCGGGCAATTTGGGCCGAAAGAGAGAAAAGATGGGAGAGAAGAGTGGGGCCGGTGGAAAGATTTGGCCACTCGGCCTTCCGGGATTTTTAATATTTTTTATTTAGAAAATATATGAAAAAATCCAAGAAAAATAGAAAATAAACTCAAAAAATTTCTAGAAAAATTTGGAAAATACTTCCATGTACAAAGAACCCAAATAAATTAGTTTTGAATTTTATTGATGTTCGTATTATTCATATTAAGACATTTTAAAATTTTGAAATTCCTAATTAAGCTTATTTAATTCGAATTAATTTTTGTGAAATTTTCCATAGGGCTAAACTACACAAAATAATTTTAACAGCTCAGAAATTGGGACTCAGCTAGACCGAAGAAGAACCTAATTTATTTTAGACCAACACTCGTCGCCTGATACTGTCCCTATTTTTAACGAGCCATAGGCCATAGCTCATTCTTTTGGGATGGGGCAAGGCCTTTGATTTTTTTTTTTTTTTGCTTTAGATCGCTGCCTAATCCCAGCCTGTTAAGGTTACCAGGCTGGGTCAAAATTGGGTTGATCTCGGGCCAGCCTGGACCGAAGAAAAAACCAAGTTATTCTAGACCGGAGGTCACCGCCTAATACTAGACCTGCTTTTGGGTCTGTTTGATATGGCTGTGACTTATGAATTTTAGCTAAAATTTTTGAATTTCGGCTATTTGTAACAGAGATTACGAAGAGAGAGATATTCGCTTGTGATTTTGGTTGATATAAATGTTGGGCTTTTAACGTGTACTAAATTAACTTGTAGGTCCCGTCTTAAGAAAATACTTCGTTTAAAAGTTAGATACTATAACAAAAATCAAAAATTATTTTTAAAAGCCATAAAGAACATGCCTTTTATCGGACCATAGCTCATTCTTTTGGGATGGGGCCAGGCCTTTTGAATTTTTGATTCAGATCGCTGCCTAATCCCACCTGTTAAGGTTACCGGGCCGGGTCAAAATTGGGCTGATCTTTCCTCTTATGATTGATTTAAAGGGAGTTGTATTAGTTGCGACGAATAGCTTTTGATTACGACTGATGGATTTTGGTTATGGCTGATGATTTTTGGCTGAAAATAATGGTAGAAAGAAGTGATTTTAAGAAAGATGGTACGAGTGGTGGGAAAAGTGAGAGAGAGATACGTGCGTGAGACGGGAGCAGGGTGTGTGATGTGCCTGTGACCTTCTACCTTATCTCTGAAGTGAGACGGGAGTGAGAGAAATAGAAAAATCACTTCAGAAAACTAAGTATTTATATTATCTTATGACTCCTTTAAAACTAGTAATAGAAGCTAATCTGAACCAGGGCTAAGTCCATCCCCTGTCACCCCAAAAATCCACTTGAGCTTTCAACTGTTCAACGGGCCAACAGAGCCAGAAAACCATCCGGGAGTGTGAGATACAGAGCGCGCGCCAGAGAGGAAAAATAGGAGATTTGATGATTTATCCTATCTTTCTTTGCAGTTTGATAAAATGTCTTGTGATGTCTCACTGATATACGAAACTAGGATCTGCATATCAGTGAGATATTACTTACTATTTTCATAAAAAGTAGAGCAAATCATCAATTCTTCCAAAAATAAAAGACACCAACAGGTCCAAACGCCACCACCAAGCCGAAGCCTGGGAGCAAGCAAAGCAGGCGCACACCAACAAGCGGAACAAACCAAACGAGAACACGAGCGCAGCAGAGCGCCACTCCACTTGCGAGGCAGCAACATCCATCCACCGTAGCAGCGGCAGCAGCTTCCAGCCTCTGTCGCTCGAGTGGCGGGGGAAGCAGCCGCTCGTGCTCGTCGTCTCTTCCATCGATCGCCTCGCCTCCCCTCTCATCGTCGCGCGACACTCGCGCGAGCGGCAGCAAGGTGAGTGAGCTCCCTCCCCAACCGCTCTCCCCACTTCCCCAATTCCCTCACCCGTCGTCGATCCCCCCCGCGCCAAGGGCGGCGATGGAGTGGGACCTGGAGCTCCCCCTACCCGCTGTACCGGGGCCCAATGGCGATCGTCTCGCGCCGCCACTGGCGCGCCGCCGGCGTGGCGCGGCTGGTTGCTTGAGCTCCTTTGGGCTCTTGGGTCCCCGTCGCGCGGGTCGGGCCGTGGGTGGGAACGGCCTCGGCAGCTCGGAATTCGGCGCGAAACCCTAGCTTTTGGCCCGAATTGGGGCGGCGCGAGTGGGATCAGGGGGGGGGGGGGGGGCTCGTGTGCGCCCGAGCTGGGGGATTCAGTTTAAATTGCGCACTGTTGCGGTGGCGCAGCATGCCTATCGGGCGGCTGTTCTAGTTTGTGTTCTTCATTTTCTCCCGTCCAGTTGAATTTTGCGCCGGGAATTGGGTTGAGCTCGCAAGTTTGAATTCGCTGCAAAACCCTAGCTTTCCTTTCGTTTTGCTTGTATCGGAATCACTGGAGCTTGGGGCATGCTATTTGGTGATATTGGTTTCAAGTTTTCTGCTCCTGTAGGCGCCCCCTGATCTCGCTTCTGACTGCAAGAGGTCCCACCTTTCTGCGCTTCCATCACGTTTAATTCGTGGGTTCTGTGTATATTCTTGATTTTGTCATTGAATGGTTCTTTTTGCTCCACGCGATTAGCTCACAAGTAACTGTATGGATTATGCTTGGAAGCCGTATGATTTGCTATGAATTAGGGCTGCAGAACTGGATCAACGAAGCTTCTTACGGTCTTGATTGTAGGTTCTAGCTTGAATTTGCACTGTTGTTTCAGTTAAGGGTTGGTCCAATTCCATTGCAACATAGTTCAAATGCAGGTTTGCAAGTGTATTTCTTTCGTTTCATCAAGTTATCCTCAACCAAAATGACCTCCAAACTTGGAACCTTTGGAACTAAATCCAACTTGCAAATAGAATTTAGAGAAGGCTGACTTTCAGTGTACCCAAATACCACGCTATCTCTTCATAGGTACTTTGTCTTGCTCCCGATAGGTTTAGTTTTGTTGTTTGTTGCAACTGAGCACTTAACTTTAGACGGCCTAGATTGAATTTATTGCAGTTTGAATTTAGCACTGTTCCAATGGTTCTTAATTAATCCAACTGGCCCCAAATGGCATGTCTTTTCATCCTGTTTTTGTTCTTCATTTCCAAAGCATTATTTTTTTTTACATTGCAGTTAATTGTCCTGTTGGTTGAATAATGTACTGGGACATTTTGGATGAGGCGTAAATTGTATGGAATCCCTTCTCTGAGACATGCCATCATCTACACCACCACCGGTGCCACCACAACCACAAAGCTTGCACTCACTACCGTCACTGGTGGCTGGGCAGGGCGCTCGTGTTAACCTTGGGGAGATCAAGTCAAAAATAGCTAAGAGGATTGGACCAGAGCGAACAAAGAAGTACTTTGGGCACCTGCAGGGGTTTTTATCATTAAAGCTGAGCAAGACTGTGTTTGACAAGCTCTGCCTCACAGTACTTGGTCATGAGAATGTCAGGCTTCACAACCACCTCATCCACTCTATCCTCCATAATGCCTGTCGAGCTAGTGGGCCACCAACAGTAAATGCACCTAAATCGATTGGCGTTGCCAAGAATTCAACTCATTTGCTGATTCCGCCAGTTTCAGCCTATGATAATGGTGATGTTCCACGTCAACATGTCAAGGACCATCATCCACCAACCGGAAAGGAAGATGCATCTATACTGCAGCCATCATTGGTTTGTGGTGACGATGTTGTTCGAAAGAATGGTGTTCCACATTTGACCGACCTGAAGAGACTTTCACAGCTTCAACACAGTGACCTTGTGGAGCCACTGGCAAAGCGATTACGTGTGGAAAAGACAACTTTGAATGTATTTGACTCTCCACATAGCAATGGTCCTGTTGGGGATGTTGATGGAGAAAATTTGGGAGACATTGCACAACATGTTCGAGATCCTGTAACTGCTCCACTAGGAATTTCATTCTGTCCTGGTCATTTTGGCGGGAGTTGGAAACCTCTGATGCTTACCTCTAGCACTGGCAGTGATAACTGTATTGACTGTTATGATCTTGGTCAGTTGTGTGATAGCTCATCACTAAGAAAGCGGATAGAGAAAATAGCAGAAACAGAAGGGTTGGATGGAGTGTCAATAGAGTGTGCTAATTTGTTGAATAATGGAATCGATATTTTCTTGAAGCAGCTTATTGGATCTTGTGTTGAGCTGGTTAGAGGAAGAGCTCAAAATGATCGATTAAATCTAATGTCAGTACAGCAACAGCTGAGTCGGAAACTAATAAGTGGTGTATGGCTGCAAAATCAGGTGCATGGCCAAAATGGTGGTACATCTCCACAGATTAGCTCGGTTTCATTGCACGACTTAAAGGCAGTGTCGGAGCTAAATCCTCAACTGCTTGGTGTTAACGCTTCACTGCTACTTGAAAAGATTAATTCATTGACTAATCAATTGGAATAAGTTGGATTTTCTTGTCACAGATAAGTCCTGGCTTGCATATAGCTGAGGGCAGGCATCATCGCCTTGGCACGGCTTCCTATTGATATCTGTGAGCTGTGAAGTGCATTGTCTCTTTCACAGTAGACACCGAATCTGCTGCTCATTTGGTGTGTCTTTTATGATGGCTAGTGTATGTGCCATAAGTTATTGATGGACAATGGATGATACAGATGAATTTTGTACAGTACCCTGCTGCTGGTGATCTCCACAGCTCATTTTTAAGGCTATTCTATCAAAATAAATGAGGATCGGCATATCTTCTGGAGACTGTAGAGTATATGAAGTCATCCATTTTGTGCATCTATGAACCCTTGATGCGGCAGGATTGCACACACAACTGTGGTGCAGCAGGACGTGAAACAGATTTAGAACAGTGGTTTTCTATCATACAGAGAAGTGATCTGTAAGTCTACTTCACTAGCATGTGTGCTATTAATTGTTATGTTTCTAGCATGGATACTACAGAAATTGATGAATAAGGTGCAATCAAGTTTGTTGAGTGTTAGTTCAGGACCTTTGTTGTGTTCTTTTCTCTGAGTAGATTTCTTTCTTTCTTTCTTTCAGAACTCTTGAAATCACAAAATTCAGTATGGTAAGCCATATGCGGGGAGTAGTTGTAGTCTCTTTGATCTTATGTAAGTAGCACATAATCCATATTTTAAGTGTTTATGTTCTTTCATCATAAATCATATGGGGTTCTATTTTCTCCCTTTACGTTTTGTTACTCAGCACAGGTAGTCATGTTTGGCTGAAAGGCATCATTTTCACTTGTACATAGAACTTTGCGAGCATGATTTGTTGTGCTTACTAACTATAGTTAAGCTTTATTTAAATGCCAGATACATTTGTTTGGCATGCTATGAATATCAACGTAAAATACCCAATTCATGCCTATGTGTCCTTTGGAGATGGCATGTAGCCTGTATTATTTCATGAAGTACCATCTTTTTTGCCTCATATATATATGACCTATGTGTTGAAATAAATCAATAATGTCCTGTTTTGCACATGATGAATTGATGTGGCACATGAAAAGGAGAAATGGCATGTAAAAAAATCAATGTAGAGACCCAATATATATCTAACCATGCATGTTGCTCTGTGCTACATGCTATCATGTATGATCATTTTGTGATCATCATGTTTTCTAATTCTTCTCTTGCATTTTTTTTATTGTAATCAGAAGGGAATATCAATGATAGTCCATTACTTTGTCAGTGTGGCATGCAGGAGATGGTTGCTCCTAAGAATTTATTCCAAGGCTTTTTTATTTCCTTCCAGAATCTGATGAGCTACAGCAGCATATATAGCCCATATTTGCAGTGACAAACCAACATAATGACTAAGAAAATTCACCCACCTTTGCAGTAAGAGTGAGATCAACAAGAAAAACGTATTACCCTAGGTTTCAAGAGACAAAATTGTTTAAGTTGTACGACATTGTAAGTGTGAGATTAGGCAAAGGGAATAGTAGATTGATAATGAGAGATATGGTGTTACACATATACATAGGCAAGGATGGCCTAGGGTTTATAGAAATAGAACCAATTAGCGGAGATCCTTGCCTAATATAGATCAATCTATCTATCCTAGCCATATAGGCACTAGGCCCAAATATAGACAAGGGGCTGCCGTACCCTCTGTCTAACACGCCCCCGCAGTCGAAGCTGCAGCTCTGCGAACGTTGAGACTGGATCTGAACTCGTTGAAGACGGAACTTGGAAGCCCTTTGGTGAATATGTCAGCGTACAGGAAGTCAAAGTGATGGAAAAAGTGCACAAGGTCTAAGAAGAAGACTTAGAGTACAGGTTGGTGCGGTCTTTTGTGGTTTTGCAGAGGGAACGCAGGAAGCGTTGGAGACAGGAGTTAGGGGCGGTGTAGTCTCAGCTAAGATATACGCGGGAAAGCCGGTAGACTTGGTCCAGGAAAGAAGAGCGAGAGGCTCAGGTAACGACTAAGCCAAGGTGGCTGTGGGAGCAGGTGCTCCAACTCAAGCAAGTGTGCAAGGAAGGACCGGATCAATCCAGGTGCGAGACGCGGCAAGCGTCAAATTGTGCCAAGCTCAGGATGGAGCAGCACGCGGTAGAGCCGTGATGGCACAAGCACACGGGAGTGCAGGTAAAAGGAAGAAGCAGAAGTAAGAGAGAAGATCGACGTGATCAAGATGGAGAAATAAGATTAATGAGGTGATTGTTAGAAGTAATCTTGTTTATGTTTTCTTGTCGTATCCGAGTTTCCTTGTACGAGTCCGCGTATATGAATACGTATGAGTTTTGAGTCCGAGTCGATTTTGGTGTCTGATCTCTGATCGTTTATGTAGCCTTTAAAAGGCCATGTAGAGTCTTGTAACAAGCATTGAAGTAGCAAGGTGAGGAGTTGATCGAGTGATCAGGAGTAAGCAGTGTAAGAAGACGTGAGCAGAACAAGAGAAATAAAGTAGAAGAGAACATCAACTCGCTTGTTGTGTTCGGTTGTTTTGCTGTCTCGGCGATCGCGTCACTCCAGCGGGCGTGCGTGGAGAGCAGATCTGCTTTGCGTGTTCGAGTACAAGGAGCAGACGACGCGTTCGAGAGTCACGCCAAGGGTTCCTAGACAGAGAGAGATGTCAGAGCTCGGAATTGAGAAGAAATGTTCTAACAAGTAGGTTGCATTTGGAAAGTGGGGATTAGCTAGGAAACTTTTGGTAGGTGATATGTTATGAATAGGAGACGGATTCTATTCCGTTTCAGCAGGGTCTTCCGAGTCTGCTTCTCATACTCGGTTACGTATTCGGTCCTTTATATAGAGACGGAAGGCAGTAATTTGGAGATAAGCAGTAAGAAAACAATCTTCTTCTGAGTTCTGAGAGGCATCCTGGCCGGTGAAAATTCCAGGCTGGAGCCAGCTCCCCGTTATCTTTTGCGATCAAATCCCATTGCCCAGTGTCATCTACTTCCCTCACCATCCACTGCAAACCTCCACAAAAATCTACCCACAACAAACTAGGAAATACCACAAATACCCTTATATCCTTAACAATATATATCTGGTTATTATTTTAAGTGAGATTTTGAGTGCTTTCAGCTCAGTTGATTCGCCTCGGACTCTAGGATGAGCATTGGGATGTCTAGGTGCTGAATTCAGATTGAGATTAATGTGATCAAACAATAAACTAAACATTATAATGTTCATACATTTAGGCTGGACCATTGGAGTAGATAAACTTAATATGGGATTAGCCAAGTAGGGTGATTTTTTGATTTTTTTTTTTCTAACACGCACTTGCTGAATGAGGGTAAACGCATTGGGGAACATATTGACATATCTAGTGCAGGCCCATGTCTAGGTGCTATCATGCAAACTTTCATTGTGGGCCATTGTATGATATTTAGATGCATTAGAATTAAGTGGAGTTTGAGAAATACATGCGTGAGCATTTTACAAATAACCCCACAGATTGAAAAATCATTGATGAGGGATCCCAATATCCCACCACATGAAGTCTCTAATTCTAATACGATCAAATATCATCCAGTGACATGTTAATGAACATTTATTATGTATTGATAAAATTGGAGATGAGAGAATATGCAGAAAGTATCAAAAATCGTTAAACATATAGATAGCATTATTCTACATGCACGCTGCAGAATAGAAGCTAAACTATCCTGTAGTTGAATCATTCTGACCCTAAGACATCTTTATTTGCTAATGCTTTTTGGTTAACCATCTTGATTGCTGTTAAACTGCATGCATATATTGATGCAAGTTTATAATGCTTTCAACACTCCTTTCTCAGTATGGGTGCTTCCCCAGCCTGATTCCGGTGTTGCGTGAAGGGCAAAAGGGTTAGATGAGAAGGGGTATCCGACTTAGGGCTATTGGAGTTTAAATTTAAGAATATGTTGATATGGAAAATTAGGTGTATTTGACCTTACTGCTCGTCACTTCTTTCTTTATGCGTTGTGTGAAATTGAGCCTAGATTGAGATTGAAATTTAACATCACGAGACTATCTTTCAGAAGATTGAATGATTAAATCTATTGAAGATCTGGCTTGAGCACAGCATAACAACCCAGTGGATTTACCTTGAGCATGCAATGCTCACCTTCTATGCAATATAAGCATATCAAAGTCATCTTCTCTAGGTGTCTGCATAGCTGCCTTGGGGTCAAGCACAAAAAATTATATTAAGTTTGTGAAATTGGAGTGCAGTAGATTTAGTCTAGACGTGCGCTGAACTGCTGATGCTTATGGGTAAAAGCAAGGAAATGAAAATCATCTTGGGTTAGTGGTCAAGTGTTCCCCGTGGTCAGAGAATTAGACAACTAGTTATTTAGCTAAATTTATGGTTAACATCTGTACAGAATTCATAGTTTTGAAAATTTTCCCTTAACAAGGTTAATGAATAATAAGTAAGAAAAGTTCCTTAGGGTTTAGGTCAGATAGAATTGTTCAGGAAACTGCCTTCTTCTTTGGAAGAAGTCCATTTGGCCCCCCTCAAATATTGCCCAAGTCCAAAAAATCAACCCTCAACTTCAAAACTGGGTATTTGACACCCTCGAACAGGGTTCATTTCTGGACTCATTCAAGTGTTGAGGGGGGTCAATTGGACTTATTCCTTTTTCCTTTGCATGCGCATGTACATTTGACTTTGAGTTTGCATTAGTTACAGATCCTAGCTTACAGAAGAGTCCTCAATATACAGAGTCCTCAATATACACCAACAATTACACCCTATTCCACAACAACAAACAATGGAATGAAACATATAAACACTCCACTCTTCATGATTGCATACATATATTCAGGAATCGGAATAGCATGTACTTTGCAAAAAGATGAAAAGAAGGTTGGTTGCTACTGCTCTGCCAGTGCCTTATCTCTTTTCACTCTCGGCCTGACATGGCCGTCTCAAACTTCCCAATCAAGGCCATGACCTTGCTCTTCCTCTCCTCCATAGGCTTGTTCCTGCCCTCCTCTTTCACTTCATTGCTCCTCCCATCATCCTTCCTCCATCCCTGTACCAACTCCAGGGTCTTCTTTTTAGCCTCTTCCTTGACTATTAGCTCAGGTTCAACAACAGCTTCCTTTGACTCGGTTTCATTGGCAGCTTCCTTTAACCCAGTTTCACTGACAACTTCATTTAATTCGGTTTCATCAACAGCTTCATTTAACTCAGTTTCATTTACAGTTTCCTTTAAGTGAGCTTCATTGACAGCTTCCTTCACGGCATGTACTTCAATGTTGTAGCCAACATCAGCGTTCTCTCCATTCAAATGTTCACTGTCCTTTGCTTCATGCTTCTTTTCGGAAGTGAGCTCCATGACTTCCTCATTCTTTTCTTCCTGTTGATAAGAGGATGGCTCACTTGGATCATCTTGAGATGTAACATAAGCAATGACATTAACATGTTTCAACTCGACAGGGTCAGGGAGCCGTTCTTGCAAGTGCTCTTCTATGGAAGGGGTGCTTATGCTCTCCATCTCATCAAATTCTATCAACAGCTCGACTTCTTGCTCCTCAATTTTGGGTGCCTCTATTGGCCAAGCTGGTACACTTCTTGTCCTCTGGATAGAAGGAACAGAATTTGCTGCCCCCTTTTTTTTCTTTGCTGTGGCACCACAAGCGTGCGCCGAAGACACAGGTTGAGTTTTTCCACTAGCCAGAGCTCCTGACATTCCTTTCTGGGTTCTCAGCTTTGGAGATGTCACTGCCATCTTCTCGACACCAGGCCTCGGAGAGAGCTTACTCATCTGCACAGTGGATGGTGATTTTGCTGCCCTGTTCATATCCTTAGATGAAGGATTATGTGTTGCAAGGGCTGGAGGCCACACGGATGTGCCACCGTACTTGTCAGTTTTTCCTCTCATTGTGTTGGCAGGCTTTGCAGTGGTCATGGAGGACGGATGGTGCAGTGTCTTGCCATGAATGGATGAAGAGGCTGAGCCAAACGTGGACCGGGATGAGGCGGTGCGGGCATTGAACGATGATGAGGGTCGACTGGGGTTGGATGAGCTCGAGGTGGGGGATGGGGATATTTTTCGATCAGGAGAGCTTGGGACTGACCTTGCCCGCCGAAGCCCCTTGCCAGGCTCAGTGGGTTTGAGCACTGGGGACATATTCCGGGCGGTCATGTTAGTCCTAGCATCAGAATGAGGTTCCCTCCTTGATGTTGCCATTGCGTACAGAATCTTCTGCCAACAAGCAAAAAAATGCACGAAGTAATGAAGCACAATTATTTTGACGTCGTCATGAGAAAAAATGTACTAGATACTCGATGCATGGCACATAATGTCAATAACTCAGCTGGATGACTAGTAATTCAATTTTTAAGATTATCTTTCTGTGCGCAGTTTCGTCTAAGAGAGCAGTTAAACAATTTGAAAACTGAAAACATGATGAAATGGAATGGATTAATCTGGTGTACAGTGTACCAGGAGAGAGAGGAAATTACATGGTTCAAGGTACATTGCACTGACAATTGGATAAAACAATATAATATTTTTCAGAATGCGGCCCTCTGTTATCTTGGACTTATTTGCATTTCATGGATCATTTATGCTTCCCAGATACAACAATCAAGAAAGAACATGCCGCAATTGCCCATGGAAATCAAAATTATGCTGCCATTCGGCGAAGCAAGAGAGGCAAAAAGCAGCACCTGGGGTGATCCGGGAGCAGGTCACAAGATTCTCAAAGATTGGTCAATCTCTGCAATTCATGGCCATATCAGGAGCTAGGTAGCCAGTCAGGCATGGAGAAGAGGGAAGTTAGCATGGCTGGTGCCCACATTTTATGGCCTACCCTTGAGGATTTGGACGGTTGCTGTGTTGAAATAGTCTTTGGAATGGTACTGGTTGACAAGTCGTTCTGTTTGTTTGGCTCTTGTGCTTTCCATAGGTTGTCGGTTTGACGGGCATTCCATAAATAGCGACGAGACTGTAAAAGGCCCTCCATTTATGGGGATGTCAGTATTCCAGTATATACTCTCTCCATTCTTTTTAATTTGAAATCCTAGAATCCATGCCATAAAGTTTTATCATCAATAATTTAAAATATATAAAAATTATAGTATTAGACTTATCGATAAAAATAATTTTATAATATTATAATTTTATTTGTGCATTCTATTTATAAAAAAGTAACGGTCAAAGTGGTATTTCGGAGGCTGAAAAATAAAAATTGGTAATAAAGAATGGAGGGAGTATTGTCTAATAACGACAGATGCGATTTCATGGATCTCTGTTTCTCCGAGTTTTGTTAATGCAACAAAGTCATAAAGCATGTTTGACTTGTTGCATGTTTGGCGAACTCTTTCTGTAGGTATGACTAGATTTTGTTCTTGGACATCCTGTGTTTCCCCAATGGGCTGAAGAGTTTATGTTGCGAAGATCGTTGATCCATGGTTCTGACGAGACATTATTATAATGGAAAATGGACTTGCCTGTTCTGCATGTTCTTTTCTGTCGGCCCTTCACCTGATATGACCTGATGCATAGGGCCAATATCTACTCTGAATTTTCTTCTCTCTTAAATCGAACCTACAATAACGACGTACTAACTAGTTCGTCATTGATAAAAAAAAATCATCAAGAACATATATTATGGGAAATATGCAAAATTGACTTAGTAGATGGACCTTGGGGGCGCAGAGTGCTCAGTCCGTCTTCCATGGCCTCTGTTCTCCGTCTGTCAGTCTGTCCAACGTATAATTGGTATGAAATGGCTGCACGCAAATCAATTAGGGCCTCTTTGATTGATAGGATTCTAAAAAGCATAAATAGAGAAAAAAAGTAGGATTACAATGTTATAGACTTATGAATCATATCTACCCTACTCTATAATACACCAAAATTTTCTTTACTAAATCCACCCCCTCAACCACCCCCACAGTCATACCTAATCTACGTCCACCCAGATTTGTGTACCAAAGTAATCCAACTTCATACAAATGAATGGCCTGGATTTCTTCTCAAGCCTTCTTCTCTTACTCATTGAAGATCCTAAGACCAAAATCATCCGGATCATGCACATCATCCCCCTCCAATCTAACACGTGCGCCTGCCTCCCCCTGGTGAACCCGTGCGCCTCCCCTCTAATTTCTCCGCCGCCTCCTCCCCTCCCTCATTCTCCGCCGCCGCCTGCCTCCCCCACCGAACCCGTGCGCCTCCTCCCCTCTGATTTCTCCACCGCCTCCTCCCCTCCCTCCTCATCCGCCGCCGCCTGCCCCGCTCCACCGCCGCCTCCTCCTCCCCACCCCGTGCCGCCGCCTCCTCCCCTCCCTCCTCCTCTTCTGCCGCCTGCCCCGCTCCTCCACTCAGCCGCCGCCTCCTCCTCCCCCCACCTCGCACCGCCGCCACCTCCTCCTCCTCCCCACCCCGCGCCGCCGCCTCCTACTCCCCCACCCCTCCGCTCCACCGCCGCCTCCTCCCCCGCTCCGCCGCCGCTTCCTCCCCCGCTCCTCCGCTCCGCCGCTGCCTCCTCCTCCCCCACCCCTCCGCTCCACCGTCGCCTCCTCCTCCCCACCCCGCGCCGTCGCCTCCTCCTCCCCCACCCCTCCCGCTCGCCGTCGTCGTTGTCTTCCTCCTCTCGCCGTTGCTCGTGTCGTGCGCCGACCTGTACGCGCTCGTCTACGAGGGCTGCGCCAACCAGAGCTTCCCAGGTGGCGGCGTGCCCCCCACCGTTGCCGTTCTCTCCTCCACGCTCTCCTCCCAGTCCACCTCGTCCAAATTCTACAAAACCTCCTCCTCGTCGGCGTCGTCTTCCTCCCCCTCCATCTTCGGCCTCTTCCAGTGCCGCGGCGACCTCTCCGGCTTTGACTGCGCGGCCTGCGGCGACCTCTCCGGCTCCGACTGGTCCGACGTCTGCGGCGCCTCCGTCGCCGCAAGGGTCCAGCTCACCGGATGCCTCGCGCTCTACGAGATATCCGGCTTCCCTCAGGTCTCCGGCACCCAGATGCCTACATCTTGTCATTTTTCCAATATTATCTTATTTTGTATTTTACCGTAGTGTTAGGTGGTGCCAATGGAAAATTTCAATGGTCGTAAACGTGTTGAAGCAGGGGAGCTTTGTGATAGGAGAAATGGTGATTGGTCTTTTTCTTACAAATCCATCACATAAAGCAGTTTCTGAGCCAACTTTTTTATCTCTTCTTTTTTTTCTTATGCAGGAAGAGGAGTTGATCTTAACAGAAATTGGAGCGTTGATTGGGGGAAGAAGGAAAAGGTTCGTGTCTCAGTGATTTCTTGTTGCACACTGGGAAGACCTGATTCCTTTTGAATTCAGCTATATGTTGATTATATTAAAATACTTCTTAGATTTAATCTCGAATTATAGTAGTCTTTATGTGAATTTCCACGTTTTATGGGTTTGTGGAATTACTAAGTGAACTTGTGTAATGCCCTGGAAGAGCTAGGTTGATTGACATCCTGGAACACTAATTTTGAATAGAAGGTTAAATCTATGTGGACTTGGGAGTGAAGAAATTTCTGTATATGCTTATCGTTCTTTACCATGTATATTCCTTGATTGCTATAGCATGGTTCATTATCATTTTACCAACCTTGTGTGGACTTTAGTAAGTGCACCTTTCTATAGCATGGTTCATTATCATTTTACCATGCATGTTCTTTGTTGGTTGTTGGGTTGGTTAATCAGAGTTATGCAAACATTATGTGCACAGTATCAATCTTATGAACTATATATACATTTTCCTGTATTGTAGGACTATGACCCATATGAGGAGAACCCTGGTACTGCTCCTTTCAGCGAACCTGAGGCTCAGATCATGCGAGAACTAAGTCATTTAAACCACATATCTGGGTGAATGTACATTCTGGAATGGAGGTAATTCAACTCTTGTGTTCTGTTGCTATTCCATACTTTGTCACATAATAGCGAGTAAAATATATTGTATATCAATGATTGGTTGATTATAAATCTAGAATTTCTTATGGTCATTGGAACTTGAATTGTTGGCGAAATCTAGCATTTCCTATGGTCGTGGGAATTGGATAGATAGCTACGTTAAGAGGTGAAATTTTGATTATTATAGATCCCCATCTCCGACTCTCCCCCGCGCCTCCCCTCCGCTCCCCCCATCCTCCACCGCGCCGCCGCTCCCCCATCTCCGCCTCTCCCCTGCGCCTCCACTCCCACCGCTCCCCCCGTCCTCCAACCCAAGAAGCAACCGAGACCACACACGACCACCGCGTCCTCTTCGTCGTCGTCTCCGATTCCAGCTCCCCATCATCGCAATGGTGAGCAATCGATCGCTGATCGATCAATGTGTGGTTCTTCAGCTGCGTCGTATTCTTGGGTTGCTTGTCGGTTTGGAGGTTGATTCTTGGGGGGTGTGGTGGGTTTGAGTTGCTGAGATTGGTTGTTGGTTTGGGGCAGACGAAGAAGCAGCAGAGGGAGGCCGGCGCGAGGCGGCGGCAGCAGGGTCGGGACCGGCAGCACCACCACCGCTGCGTCTCCTGCACCACGTTCAACATCCTCGAGCTGATCTACAAGCGCATGGACTCTGAGGTGAGTTGGATCTTCCTTCCCCTTCCTCGGAATCCACTCAATTTAGCATGTTTGGGAGGACTAGCTGCTGGGGTTTCCTGGATTGGTGGAGTGACGGTAGTGTTGGCATTCGGGCCAGAATTGCAGGGAGAGCCAGTACAGGGCCTACTGGTTTAGCCGGAATGAGAAGATCATCGACCGGCTCCTCGTCGATTGCTCCTCCATCATCTGCCTCCAGGTGAGGGGAATTGAGCGATTCTTCATTTCCTTGGTTTCATGGGTGTGTGCACAATGAACACACATGGATGTGATTGTCTTGATTTTGTCTTAGGAGGTGTGGCTGGGGAACGATGAGCTCGTGGACATGTACGAGAAGCGGCTCGGTAATGCGAATTACACGCTGTTCAAGCTCGCCCGCACCAACAATCGCGGAGACGGTGAGTTCTCCTTCCCCATTTCAGCTTGGTACGATAAAGAAAAAAGACCTTTCTGTATGGACCGGACCGTGTAGGGAAATGTGTGTTGTTGTGCCTGCCACCGTCCATTTTGCCTTCTCTGTCCAAATAGTTGATTGTTGGGAGATGGATATCAATATTTATGATCTCCATTTTTCATGTGGCATAGGAAAGCCAGAAGATAGGCTAGAAAAAAGGCAAAAGAAGATCTGTATGAACAAAGGGGGCTCCCAACTTAATTGTGCCCGTCCCTTTCGGTTCTTGTCATCATATCCCACAGTGCATACATGTGACACGGATAATCTCTTTGTGGAATGCCTCTGATGTTGATGTCATTATTTGTGATGCATATTTTTTATTTTCAATATTTTAAAATGACAGATGTAAAATTGTCGATAATCTGATATATCAAGTGCCTCTGATATTGATACATCTAATGATTGTCATTAGCCATGGGTTGGATGTTTTCGCCTTGAATGCTTTGAACAAGCACATAGGCAAATTTGAATTGGCAACCTTGCTATGGACATCGCTTGGACCTCTGCAATTTTCATCTGAAATTACATCTTTTTCCGTTCAGGTCTCCTGATTGCTGTACATAGTAGCTACTTTGGTGTTTTGAACTACCGGGAGCTGCTCTTCAATGACTTTGGGGATCGAGTTGCTCAGCTGTTGCACATTGAGTCAGCCATGCCGTTCTGGCAGAACCGAAGCAGCAGCTGTGTCCAGCAGCAGAGCCTCATTGTGAACACCCATTTGCTGTTTCCTCATGACCACAGCCTTTCAATAGTCAGGCTGAAGCAGGTAAATATGCTGATGTCCAAATGAGCACTACTCTTGCACATGGTCGGGAAGGGCTTCGACCAGCGCGAAACTCGGTGCACATGGTCGGAAGTGGCTTCGACCACGACGAAAAGTGTTGTATGTGGTCGGGAAGGTGTTTAAATCACGCGATAAACGGCCGTAGCTTCTGTTAACCGGTCGTATGGTCTCGCGAAGCGGTCGCAAGACCTGGGAATCGGTCGTAGGCTTTTGAGCATTGCGTGTTGGGTGGTTCCGACCGGTCACGTATTTATGTGACATTCATTTTGTGACAAAAATATTTGGTTATACAATATATGAGACGTGAATCTTAATGAATCTGATTGTTCGTTTTATTTTTTACAAATTTTATCTTCTTTTGTATTTTACCGTAGCGTTAGCACGAGCACACTACTAGTAGGATTGAAAAACCACAAGAATTTGCAACAAAAATGTGTTTGATTGCACCTCAGAAAAATACAGGAATTTTGAGATTAAATGTTAATTGATTAGATAAAGAATAGAAATGAAGAGAAAAGGTGCATTAGAACTCTTAAAGAAATTTGTAACATGAGGTTACCTCATGCTAGAATTCCTCCAAAACTTGTACAAAATTTTCTATCCTACGAAATTCTTTTGAAGTAATCCTACAAATCAAACACCCTTCGTAGAAACTTTTCCTTTGGATTGAATTCCTCCATTTTTTTCTTTAAAATTCCTTTGAGTCAAAGAGGCCTTTAAATCTAAGGCAAGGCAACACAACAATCATCATTCGTGAGGTATCCGATCACACAATAAATTTCATAGCGTTTTGCAAATGCCATAAAATCTGACATGAAGATTTTGGGTAGCTAACGTTCATACCCAAGGTTTCGTATCTGACTTTTCGAGAACCAATAGAGGCAATCCCATACTATCATCAAGTTTTCTGTACTCTTCCACTATAATTGAGAATTTTTGGAATATTTGGCACTGTTTGCAACTGTAATCATTATTAACAAAAATATGTTTTTGTCGCCCGCCAGCGGACAGCAGGCTGC
Organism: Dendrocalamus latiflorus; assembly: GCA_017311315.1. NCBI lineage: Eukaryota > Viridiplantae > Streptophyta > Magnoliopsida > Poales > Poaceae > Dendrocalamus > Dendrocalamus latiflorus. The sequence goes on along the minus strand of CM029639.1, from coordinate 28,505,603 downwards.
CTGCCATCCTATCACCGGACGGTAACTAGCCTGTCACCCCACCACTGGACGGCAACTGGCTGCTGCTCTATGGCCAGACGGTAGGTGATTAAGTTGGCTGATTAGCCGACTTAATTACCTTACCTAATTTTTTTGCATATTGTTTGTTCGAAATGTTAAATATAGCAAATGAGCTTAAAAAATTATGAAATTTTATGTGCAGCCTCCCGACATAAAGTACATGGTTGTGTAATTTTTTTAACAATTTTATCGACTCTGAATATTGCTAAAAAATTAGTTTGATTTTGATATTGTAGGAGTTGTTACATATACCAAATGAGCTCCAAAAATTACGAAATTTTATCGAAAGCCTTCGGACACAGTCGACCTAATTGTGTAATTTTTAGGAATTTTATGTGTTCCAAATTTTTCATGTTAATTGACGTTAATTTAATCATGAAATTAGCGATGCTCAGACATTTTTTTGTAGTGCGTGACCTCTATTTTTTGTGAGAATTTCATACATTATGAATATTTGTAGAAATACATATAATAATACAAAAAAACGCTTCGCACAGGATGCGATATGGCTCACCAATTAGAGCCACTACTATCTCCTCACCGCGTTTGCTCCCCGTACGTAGCCTTGTCTTTCGTTAAGCACTAGCATGTCTCGTAGGGTATGCCAGTCGGTCCAAAGGTTGCATCTCGATTCAGAGGAGGTATGGAGATCGTTATGTTTGTTGAGTGGTCGGTGGTGGTCCAGTAGGTTGAGGTATAGCAGGCTGGGTCCGGTAAGCGTCGATGTCCTCCAGCTAAGACATGCCAAACTACAAACCGCCAACAATAATGTCGTGAATGAAGGACTCTGGAAATCCCCCTCGTGGTGCGAAGGAGCTCCCGCCTTGACCGTACGACATGGCAGCGAAGCAGGAGGAGCTCTGCTCACCAAAGTCTCCAAACCCTACGTATGGTGTGAACGTTGAGCTCTGCCCTACGTACGCTGCAAACCCTGGTGCTGTGTATCGCTCCATGGAAGCATCCAGGAGACCTGTATCGTCATTGGTGGACTTGACGTCACCCCCACGTTGAATTGGAGGCCGCAAGATGAAACAATGTTAGTCACAATAAGTATTTCGAATGTACAATACAAATATCGTACCTCCCAGATGTGCAGCGAAGATGAATGACGGGGAGTGGTATTCTGTGTAAGTGGTGCAGACGTCAAAAGTGATGCATCTCGATGATGGATTTGCGATGGGAGAACGCTATAATGTTTATGGAATGTAAGGTCTAACAGGAAAACAAAACGTATATTTATACGTAAGTTACCTCCTCGTCGATACAGTCAGCGAATGATCGGCGGCTAATACTTCGACGTCGGGTAGATTCAATAGATTGTGATGGCTGGCCGGACTCGCTAGGTCGCGATGACCTGGCGGATGAGCATGGTGCCCCCACTGGGTGCCTGTGTGCACGGTGTGATCCGTTGAACGACCACAACTCAAATTGTGCACTATTTTTTGGCCTGCTTTAGGATGTACTTCAAAGTATTCTGCACAGTCAGTGGTGTGTCCGAGCTGGTAAGGGCAGTCTCAGGCGCACTTGCGATGCGTTGTGCCCGCTCCAACTAAAGTGACATACGAAACAGGTTCAGTAACGACCAGTATAAATTTCGTAAATGAAACAATTAGAAATTGTAACTGTCTTACGCTGTTATGCCGTCGCGAAGAGCTGTGGTGATTGATTGAGCATTGTACACTGTCATTGTGCGTGATCTGCTCGGGGCGATCTGGTGGATGAATGATGAGTCTGCTGCTCGACCGGGGTATGTACCACTTCAGTTACTCGTCGTATGTCCAGACATCATATGGACGCTACTCCATGATGACATACAGGTTTGCCCTGTCTGTCCATGCCATCGTCCACTTATGCTGCATTGGTCGCCAGTCCATACCATGCCAACCCGCCCTCAATTGCTTGTTTTTCGAGAATCATTGATATTATAGAGCAAGAGATACAAAGTGTAAATATTACTCGGATAGAGTTTGACTCACTGGTGTACGGCTCAAAGTAGGAACTTGCCGTTCGAAAGGGCACAACCTAGTGGAAACCGAATTGTCGCATTATGCGCTGCAGACTGTAAGCCTCCACCATGTATAACACCAGATGGCATGTCATCACCCACAGCACCGCATCCTATAAGCATTGCAGGGACACCCCGTACGACGATACATGTTCCACGAAGTCTACAATCCATGGACCCGTAGATGATGTCGCCATCGTGCAACGACTCGAACTCGTTGTGCCACAACAAGTAGCACCTCAACGGTCTACCCTTGGCCCAGCTCAGACGGGCACTAGTCCATCAGAAGCCCATAGTAAGCCCGTCTATCAGGTCAGTGAACTCGCTCAACGGGTGCACTGGTGTCACGATGGCCGGACACCCGACAGGGAAGTGCTCCCAACTCCACAACTGTAGGAGCACGTAGTAGATGCACAAATTGGGGTTATCACTAGTGCCGCGCTGGAAGTGTCATACAACCCCCGATATGTAGCGCATAGGATGGCTGATCCCCAACTGTACTGAGACATCACCCCAAACTCCGCGTCAACCCAAGACTCAGCAAGGCGGACAAACTCGGGATTGCAAATATCGTCATGTGTGGCTGAAAATATGCTCCAACCAAAGAGCTGAATAAGATACGCGACGAGGTGCGTTCTGATGACCTTGAGTGGTGCATTCCGCGGGCACACACTGAAATTCTTCAGCCAAGCATGGGGGATGCCATGAGCAACCTTTGGGATAGGCTAACTGAACCGGTCCACTAGCCTCTCCTTCCAGTTCATTAGTGCAGGGGCTGGAACAAGTGCACACCCCGGAGAGGGAGACCGGTCAAGAGCGAGATATTCTGCAGAGTGACCGTCATCTCACCCCATCGAAAGTGGAATGTGTGCGTCTCGAGCCTTCACCTGTCCACCAGTGCCACAAACAGGCTGTCGTCGATTGCAAATTGGCGTCTAATGGCGACTAGCCTCGTAAAGGGCAACAAGCCTGTGGCCCGCAGGATTGAGACATAGCGCTCATCCAACTCCCAATGATCCCTCCCTCTCCACAGCTTCAAGGGCGGAGGGCCAGCCGCGTCACCCATCATCCACGAGTGGCATCGGTGATTCTAATCGTAGAATTGTTTGAGAACCTCCGGTAAAGCCATACCTTCCAACAAATGAGATAGACCAAATGTAACACCTCGGCCCTCCACAGGGCCCAAGATGCTACCACCACATACTTACCATTTCAAAAGTGTTGCTAATCTAACTTTTTGCAGCACCTCTGTTTTTTTTGTATACCCACAGGGAGGAACCAACAAATAAATATCGGATAATCGCAAAGCCAACTAACTTCATATTGCATGAACCATAACATAAACAGACTTTGGGCCCCACGACCATGGAGACCCACCACCACGGCTCGCAAGCAAACTAGACCAAACGGCGAGCCATAAAGGACTTAACGCTATATTAAACATAAACGCTCAGTATAAGGCTAAGCTGTTATTTTACATGTGCAGTTCCAAAAGGACTATCCACATTCCATGCATGTCGTCATCATTCACCTAAAAACAACGACAAAGCAAGGGTGAGTCCGGAGACTCAGCAAGCACACGATAAAATAGTAACATCACTTTAGCAATTCAATCGATTTCACGAACTGTAAGCTGTAAATCAACTCTATAACTGTAAACTGTAAATTAAGTCCGTAACTGTAAACTGTAAATCAATTCTATGTCTATAAACTGTAAATCAACTCTGTAACTGTAATCTGTAGATCAATTCTGTAACTGTAAATTGTAAATCAATTCTGTAACTGTAAACTGTAAAGCAATTCTGTAACTGTAAACTGTAAACTCATAAATCTCTGTAACTGTATCACTTTCTATGTCACTTTGATGTAATGCAATATCATGCAATGCATTTGTATGCTCTGTAAGTGTAGCTTATACCGGCATAGCGAAGTGTCCACCCATCGAGATGTAATGCAATATCATGCAATGCATTTGTATGCTCTGTAAGTGTAGCTTATACCGGCATAGCGAAGTGTCCACCCATCGATGGACCACTCATTCGCCTCGTCCTCTTTCATATGTGGTCTCAACCTCCACTCCTGTGGAGTGCCTACCTCTGTAGGTCTTATTCAAAAGCACTCTGGACTAGTCATATGACTTTCTCACCGACCTGGCTCTTATGTATTTTGCATGATGCAATATGCTTCAAATATGGATGTCTAATCATAAGCGGTACTCATCAAGGTATGATTAGCACAATTCATATACATCATCTCATAAATACTGTAAATCATGGCATGGGAATATGAATAACAAACATTCACCACAATTTACTGTTCTACCATGCACTTGCCTGTTAACCTGGCGGATGTTGCGTGGACGGCACCAGATTCGAACCACCACCTGAATAAGCATTAACTATTTTAATTCATTGCTAATGCAATATATTCATATACGAGCAAATGACATCGCTCTAACGTCCAACCCGATATATTCAAACCCTGTCCCATCGGGCAACTTCCCATTGTCCCGGTGCTTAACCAACCTGTAAAATTAGCGATTTCATTATTTATACTCGCCGATCGAGTTCTACACACTTAATCTCACTTTAATCGATTACACTGTTGAACCTCAATTTATTCTCTCCTCCCTCTTCTGCCACAGATCGACCAGATCTACAGTGGCAATACCGATTTCACCGTTCAGGCATTCATATTAATAAACGATATCTAACTGATCACATCACATGCATCAATTCTAATTATTGATATATATTAACTTATGCCCGACTTGGTAAATAAGCATGGAGAAGGGTTTTTGAGGCGCTACCCTAGCCCCGAGCGACTGGATCGAGGCACTACTTTCTTTTCCTTAGCTGGATCTAACAGATCTAGCGGCGGGTCACACTTTCCTTTTTTTTCCCACTTTTCTTCTCTCTCTTTTTTCACGGCCGGCCCTCTCTCTCCTTCTCTTTTCTTTTCTTCCTCTTCCGTTTTTGTTTTAGCCGACCGCTGCTCCTCTTTTTCTTTTCACGCCAACAGCTTCTTCCTCCTCTCTTTCTTCACTCCACCAGCGCCCTTTTTCTTCCTCCCGTCGGCTGTGCTTCCTTCTTCTTTTTTCTCTCTTCACTCCGCCGGCGCTCTTCCCCTTTTCTTTTCTTCGTCGTTGACTATCCTCCCTCCGCCTCACTCCCACTCTCGGCCGCCTCCACTTCCTCTTTCTTTTTCCCTCCATCGGCTGGCTTCTCCCGCGCCTCCTTCCTCAGCTTGTCGGCCGGCTCTTCTTCCTCTGCCTCGACTCCGGCCACCTCCTCTTCTTCCCTCAGTCGGCGGCCTCTCCCTGCTCACCTCTCAGCTGGCTGGCCCTCCCCCACTCCCATGGAGCGGCGGCGACAGCGAGAGCGGGGAGGCGAGGTGCGAGAGAGGGGCTGTGCTGGAGACGACGGTGTGTGAGGGCTGGGGACGACGCTCAACCAGCAGAGTGGTAATGGCGGCTAGCTGTAGCTCGCACGAGCAGGGCGGCGACGGCGACGCAATAGGGTGAAGCGACGGCGGCTGCCGGAGAGTGACACGCGACGGCACCGACGGCTACGCGAACAACGACAGCAAGCACGAGGGGAGAGCACCGGCAGCATGCAGGTGAGCACGGGGGGAGAGCAAAGTTGGCTTTCGCTTCCTCCTTCACCTGGCTCTTTCTCTCTTATAGGGCTACAAGTGGGCTAGGCTGGGCTAAATTTGGCCCAGGTTTACACCAAATATTAATACGAAGATTGATAATGACAGTAAAATACTACAAGTTAGTGATTACATTCATGTAACTACATACAAATAATTCATTAATTACTGACAATTTGATTACCTGTCCAAAAAATTACGAGTGATTCATTATCGTCGTCCTTAGCACTTAATTATTTAGCACTAAATCATTACTTAACCCTAACTAATTGCCACTATAGTAATTACGACTGCTTAATTACGTACTACCATACAATAATAAATTATGAGTATTGTATATACAAAAAAATAGTAAAACCTATATCCAAATTACTACAACCTACTTACTTCGTAATACAAATTATATTAATTACGACTAACTAAATAACACTAATTAACTAGAACTACGAGAATAGCGTCAAAAGTATGCGATAAAAAATTACCTACTTTTCGGGAGAAGCAATCAGCACTGCCGCGTCCTCCTACCGCGTTCGTAATGAGCTATGCACTAACTTCTCAAAATAATGAGCTACGCACTCTTAATTTTGAGCGATGACCACGAGAATGAGCTTCTACGATGAGCAACTGAGATGAGTGATGACAAACTGCGAGAGGTTCGTATTTATAGCCAAGCGAAAAGGGAACCCGTTGCGCTCATCCTATAAATTAAGGACTCCTTGTCGACGAGCGTCACTTCGAGCGAGGGGGCGGCATGGTAACATTGGCAAATGTGCAGATGGAGTGGATGAGGAGGATGGCACGAACGTAGCAATATTAGTGCGGACGAGGGAGCGCGCGACGAGGGACGACACAGACAGAGTAACAATTGTGTGAAAGACAACGAGAAAAAAGATAGCAACAACGGACCAACATATGTGCGCAGGATAGAGGTCAAACACTGCAAAAGATGCCTAAGCATCGCTAATTTTACGATTAAATTAATATGAATTAACGTGGCAAATTTGGAGCACATAAGATTCCCAAAAAAATATACAATTACTATGACTATGTTGGGAGGCTTTACATAAACTTTTGTAATTTTTGAAGCATGCTTGCTATTTGTAACAACTCTTACAAATATCGAAATTGTATGAATTTTTAACCAACATTCGTAACAGATAAAATAACTAAAAAATTACACAGTCAAGTACATTGTGTCGAGAGGCTGCACATAAAATTTTGTAATTTTTCAAACTTATTTGCTATATTTAAAAATTAAAAAATTCAGTATGCAAAAAAAATTAAGGCAGGTAATTAAATTGGCTAATCAGTCAGCTTAATCACCTGTCGTCTAGCTATGAGGCGACAGGCTGCCTGTCATCCGGTGACGGGATGGCAGGGCCTACGTGTCCGCCCTCCAGCATTGCTGCCCGACCACCGGGTGGCAAAAATGCTATTTTTGTCAATACGACAGACATACTACTATTTTTGTAAATACGGGTGCAAACAGTGCCAAATATGCCAAAAACCCTATAATTGAAGCTTACACATACATGGAGAACAAATATGGATCGAGACGTAAGCATGTACAAACTTTCACAACCTTCATCTATTCAAGTTGTCTGCCTGCTTAGCTCTTTTAATTTCAGGGTTTCACGGGAATACTTAGACTGGATAAATGACACTAAAACGTCTGCCCAGCATTCAACTTTCCAGGAGATGCATTACCAGACAGCTTTCTCCATACAAACTCGCCAATTTTGCGCCCAGCTAGTCCCAGTGAATCTTGCTCAGATGACTCATCTGTCTCCTCGAGCATCACGTCTACAGAGACTATGCCCTTGGCTGGTCCATCCTGTGCTCTCAGGCTACCTTCATAAGAGATGAATTCCAAGACTTCAGTTTCACTTCCGCCTGTGCAGTAGACAAGAGCTATGCCATCAGTGGGCCCATTTTGTAGAGTGGTGAATGTTGTGTAGATCAAATAACCAGAGCTGCTTTCTTTCACAATGAAGGCTTCCTTGTCAGCTAAATTCAGAGAGTCATACATTCGCCTGTTTTCTCCATTATACAGTATGAGCATAAGATCTTTCGCATCTAAAGACGTATGTATCACTAACTCAACAAACTGCAGGAAAAGGAAACCCGGATAAGTTTTTGGGAAAGAATGAATTCTGGGCATAATATCAGAATTAAAAGAAGTTGGAGTTAGTGAAACTTTGGAGCATCTCTTTTATTTTACAAGAATATTTTAGCAATGTATATATGATAATCAATCCCGACCTAGAATGTTAAATCTCACCTAACAGGTGATCAACATGTCATTCAGCATTTCATTAATTGCCATGTGTGTTCATGTAATCGTGCCTCAACTGTTGAATACATCAGTTTTGATTAAAGTTATTTTGAACTACAACATATTGCATCATGATATATAATTGATTCTCACACCTTCAAGTGTGCAAAATGTAATTAGTGTATGCAAATACACTGCTAGGTGATATAATGAAACCAAAAAAAATCTGGAGCAAGAAATGGTGAATCAGTGGATGGTGCACCTCATTCACATCTTTGCCTTTGTTTTCATAGTGGAACTCATTGACCCAAGCCTTTGGTGATTTTCTGACCAAAGTTGGACTTTTGGCAGGAGGATTCCTCCATATAAGATTTGCAAATTCTGGATGATCGACAAAAGGATTTCGATTATGCTGGTACAGGGTGCAAACTCTATCGTTTCTAAGCTGCTCTGATCTTGATGGCGGATCAAGTTCGTTCCACTGTAGAAGAGCTGATAGGAGACCCATCTTTCTTCTTTCTTAAACAAGAAGCATAAATTTGATATTACTATTATGCACTGTGATTTATTACAATATAATTATAAAATACTACGAAGACCTCAAAATAATATGGTAACAAATGTAAGATTATCTTAAGCATTGAATATAAACGATCAAGATTCAGTACTTAGTGTGCAGTACATCGGTTCATGTAAAATGGACAATTGGACAGTCGGCATTACATTACAGAGAAGATGGTCTGCATCAATGTTGCATGGCTAACTTACTTGCAACATTACCTAGCATTCTTTTGGTTCCTAGACTATTTACCATTTAGCATATTCACATCTATCGCATCAATGTTGACATCTTACAAGCTGCTACACATCTACGGATCTACCCCTCTCAGCTAATCCTTTAAACTATTAAGGTTTGATCATGCATGCAACTTAACTGACATAAATGTCCTTAGTCAACACTGGTACTTTGGTATAAGAAAAGATTACATGGTAAATACATAGCCTCTTGATAAGTATGTCAACAACTGTTGCCAACAGGTGACTAGTGAGAATACTAGAATTTTGTTTCAGTTTGTGTTTGGAGCAATGAAAAGAGAAATCCCAGAAAAAACTATAAATTACAAGAAAATGGAAAAGAAAAGATCGAAGTTACTATTCACATAAAATTCCTCTTTCCTAACATGTCTTGAGCTTGAAATTTTAATGGATGATGCAATACTCCGTAGACTACCCCCTCATTTTTCTTGTATTTTTCATGTTGATTTGGTGGTCAATGGAAAATAGTTCTAAAGTTTTCACCCTAATAATAGTTTTCTCTAGATATCTCCCCTAAGCTAACAGCATAAATACATTTCTTTTTGTGAAACTACTTACGAATACTTGGTGAATCAGAAAGTTCCAAATGTGGAGCTCCGTCTTTCTGGCCAGATCCATAGCTTACTGCCATGTACATCAGGGACCTAGCTACATCTCCACGCACCTGAAGCAAAAAAAAAAAAAAAGAGACATTGCTGCACTAAATTGTAATACCGGTAGTGAAGAAAAGCGAGAAATAAAACAATCCAAGGGAGAATAAAAGAAATAAAAAAAAGAGTTTTGCAATCCGAACCATCGGCTTTAGAATTGCCGAAGCAATACCGCATATTGAGGTTCTCAAACTGTCCCCAGCCGGTCGGCACCATCTCGCACTTTGGATTTTCATCATTCAGTGGGAGGTCCCATTCTTACCTTTTACCAACTTACCAGCTGCAGTATAAACGTCCCAAGCAGTGCAAACCCACCCGTTAGACCAAAAGGTTCTAAAAGTCCACAGTGACTTGAGAGTCATATGGAGAAAAAGGAGGGGCAGTCTGGTCAATGCACAGTGAGACTCACAACCATGCTGCATAGTATAAGCCAACATACCCCTTCTTGCTCACAACTCATTTCCTCATTGCCTCCCTGGACCAAGAGTAAGGCCAGTGGTGGGGAATCACCTTCACCACTGCCTACCTCGGCAAACAACCAAGCAAGCCACAGTCTTACTTCACCTCTCCACGGAGAGCCAAACCAGCCGTTTGCAAGCACATCCACCCAGACACCCACGAACGCCATCCACACCAGAAGATAGGGAGCAAGGAGGAAAAGGCCCAGAAGAGAGGAGGCCCCAAGGAGCTCGGGAAGGCAGGGGCGTGAGGGCGGCGCCGACGACAACAAGGGACGTCGACGACCGTCGAACCCACGCCCAGCTGACCATTGAGTATGCGCACTTTCCCTCCACAACCCAATAGCACAGCACAATAGCACGCAAAAGTAGATGTAGTGCACATAGAAAAGGGGAGGTAGAGCAAACCGTCCCGATAGTGGAGGGTTGGCCAGCCGGCTGCAAGCCACGGCCGGAGCTGTGGTCAGCGCTAGGCACCGACGGCTGGTGGCGACGACCGGAGGGGCAGGCCAACGGCCGGGAGGTCAGGGGAGGCCGAGACCGAGGGGAAGCCCAGGGTCGGTGCCTGGGACTCGGCCGTGGCCGGAGGTTGACGACAACGCCGGTTGGGTCGCACCGGACCGAGCTAGGGAGGTGCCATGGGGGGTGGCAGCATGGGGCCAGAGGGAGAGGGGAGGCGGAGTGCCTGAAGATAGAAGTGGCTTGTCGGAGCGGACATGCACGCAGTCGAATAACCACGAAGTCGTTTACGACCACTCGTCGCAGCAAGTCGATAGTCGATTATGACTTACGACCACGAGTACTCGTTACGACTACGAGCACTCGTTTACGACTTACGACCATGAGTACTCACTCGGAGATACGCACGCGACCCTGAGGGAAATGCGAGGATTTTGTGCTACTCGACTTCCGCAGCCTTTTCTGAGGACTCTATTCATGAATTTAAGCATCAAACGAGTACAGATCATGGCCAACATGTCCCCCTATGCGCACGCTACGATCTACACGATCCGTGCCATCCCACAAGCCAGCCATGACGCACGACTGCAAACTGAAAACTAACGAAAAACGCAGCCATTCCCGCGTGAACGCAACACACGTTGAACGTCTGATGCGCACGACCAGAGGCCATACCCAACTACTGAACTCACTACCGGCAACTTGATCAAACCACCTAACACAACACCAGGCTCCCGGCCGACAGTGTGCTATGGCGGGCGAGCCCGAGGGAAGACTGAGAGGGAGGTGCCGAATTGGGCCCGAGCCGACCGGATCTGGAGGAGGGAGAGAGTGTGAGGGAAGGGGAAGGCTAGGGTGTGCGGAGGCTGGCCGGCGACCGTGTGCCGCTGCATCGCCTGGGAGGAGCCAGGCCTTTCGGCCGAGTAAATTGGGGAGAGAGAGGAGGAAAGGATAAGAGAAAAGAAGAAAAAGAAGACGCTGGTTCGGCCGAGAGAGAAAAAAAGGGGGAAAATGGGGTTTTTCGTACCGCGCATTAGATCCTTGATCCAGTGTCGGGTTTACACGTAGGAACGATAACATCCGTATGCATGCATACATTACTATGATGTTTTGAGTTAGGTTAACTGTTTGTTTAGGTGGAGGTCCTGAGTCGACGTCGTCCGCACGTCGCTCCGCTCCACTTGGTTAACAGGCAAGTGCATGGTAGAGCAGTAGACTGAGTGGTTTATGAAATATGTGATGTTTACATGATATGATGATGCTTATTTAATGATGACAATGGTAATGAAACGGGGTGAGCAGCGATGCCACCTTACCAATGATAATACTGATGAAAATGACAATGACAATGGATATATGCATTCACATCATGTGCACTCATGAAATGAGAACTGAGATTCACATGGTAGATTCGGCAAGTCCTACTTCGGTAGGCCTCCACGGGAGTAGAAAGATCCCCGTGCCGATCAAGGTGGGCCCAAGATTTTGGATGAACATCATGGGTGTTCGCTTGGTAATACTGGTATTTGCAATGAGATGAACAAATAAGCATATAGAGTAGTGATGCATTGCACTAATGGAAAGATAATGTTGGAACATAAAAATGATGATATGAACATGATAATGAATGTGGAGGATGTTACGGTTGGTTAATTGCTTACATGTTTTGGTAGCGTTTATCGTTCTATTATGTACTTGCTGAGTCTTCGGACTCACCCTTGCTTTGTTGTTTTTTTAGGTAATCGTTGAGAACATCATGCACGGGCGGGAGTAACACATGAATAACTTCACGTACTAGCAGCACTTCGTATATCAGCTTTTGGTAGCATGTTTAAACTCTACAAGTATGCTAGAATAATTGCTTAAAATGATATGATGTGAGTGGTCGCTACATTATGAATAACTAGTGTCTGCTTAAAACGGTTAGTAGTTGAAAAGAAAAGGAAATATTATGGAATGAAGGTAGCCCTCTAAGCCCAGAGGATGGGCGGGGTGCTACATAAATATTGAAATCTAAAAACAGCAATTGCTCTTCACATCTGGAAGTCACTATCGCTGGTGTTCATACTTTATTCAACTTGCACAGGTTTGCACACTTGCACTTAACATCCCAACTACTAATTTAATATGATTTGAAGCTTAAATGGGTTCTCATTAATTACATAATACCCTCCTAGGAATTAAACATATGTAAAATTCTCAGTTCCTGCAACTGAATATATTGTTTCCAATTCAAAAGTCAGCATGCTTTTCAACAATGAATGCCATTTGTCTTAGAAGAAGCGCACTGAATATTTAATGAACTTTCTGAAAATTAACATATACATATCATTATTTGCTCCAGAAAGGTTCTGAACCTGAAAAGGAGGTGCCCATCTTTCACCATCTGTCTCAGTGTCAGGTGCAGCTTCATGATTTGCTGGCCTCACACATCGTATTGATGTGGCAGCACATTCTCCGTAATACTTATTTCCCCTTGACGAATTCACTGAAAACAGGATTTAGACATTTTAAAAAAACATAGATAGACAAAATTTTATACTCTATCCATTATAATTCCTTTGTATTGCAACAGTTTTGGCCATAAATTCAGAAAAAGTAAATATTTCCCGTCAAACAAAACGGATGTAGCATTTATTTGAATCATTATCATCAATGAAGGAAACAGAGTTACAGTTTATGATTGCCATGAGAAAAGCAGTATATTACGTTCAAAGATGATGGGAAACAGGAAAAGTAATGTCTCGGGTGGCGAGGATAGGGCATTCAATTAAAGAATATCAGCAGAGTGCTATGGTCAAGAAGAAGTACTTTGGATCAGGCATAAAAAACCAACAGACCATTGACGTCCGCAGGACGAATATTGTGCAGATCAGTTAGCGACGGACCATAAGTAAGGCCATACGATCGAGGCCACAGGTGCTCTCCTGCACAGCAAAATGCACAATGTTGCTTTGAAAGAAAAACCTAAAGAAAACACACGACCATCCTATCTGGAGATACAAATTTGTGCAAATGTAAATGTAACTCACTGTTCCATCCATCCGGCTTGCCTGCTAAGAGCTTTCGCACAGCGCTCTGCGAGTATATCTCAACCCTACCAGAAGAATCAGAGCCTAAACCAAGTAAAAAAATGGAAAGCTTGCGCCAATGTTGCATACGCATTAGAGTGCCCATAAACTGTTACGGAGCAACATACACTTCAGATGACGCCGCCGGGTGGTCTGCATCAGCTGCATCAAGAATCTTGAGCGCATCCCATACCTACTAAAGAGAGGCGCAACAAGGGGAAAAAAATCTTACTGTTGTTTCTTCATTCCATGTTTCCAACCAAAAATTCTTTCACCAAATGAGCAAGAAAGCTGACAGCTAGAGGCAAACCAACATCTTTGTAACGCAGGGAGGCGTGAGGCGAAACGATGGTGCCGAGCTTCTCCAGCAGCTCGTCACCGGCCAAGCCGTCCAAGCCCCGGTAGTAGCTCCCGACGTCTTCGCAGAGATACGAGGCCTTCGGCTTCAAACGCCCGCCTTTGGGGGAGGCATGCGCAGGGAGGGGTGGCGGAGAAGACAGCACGAGCGCGAGTGCGGCGGCGACGAGCGCGTGGAGGCACCGGGCCAGCCACGGCCGGAGGGAGAGCGCGAGTCCTCGTTTGGGGATGGGTTTCTTGCTGCTGTTGCTGCATCCAGTGAGGAGTGGGCGAGAGACGGCGGGGCAACGGCTGGTTCTTGTGGGCGGCGTGCCGGGAGCGGGAGAGCGGAGGACGGCGGCGGCGAAGGGCAACATTGCTCCCGGCGGCGGCGAAGTGGTTGGTTGCGGGCCAAAGTTTTCTTGAGCCATTCATCATGAGTTATCGTAAGTTATATCTTTGCAACGCAAAATGCAAAAGTACATGTGAGCATTTTCGTGTCATTTTTTCATGTTTTCTGATTAGTTAATAGAATTGTCAAAAATTAGTGCGGCGGATTTTTAGTTATACTAGTTAAGTGACTATGCCTTCTACGGATAAAAAAATCATAACATATGTTCTGACATCACATTATAGCCATTATTTTTCATTTCTGTAGCCATTATATTTTTACAAATTACTCTTTGGATGAAATTTCTGCTTTAAGAGTGAGTTTCTCGTACCACAGCTGCTATGCTCTACCTAATATCATGCCTTCGGTTCTGCTACCACACCCGGCTGCACTATGCTCGCGACGTCGTCGTCATCGTTCTTCCCATAGGCCCGCTTCACCTGAGGATTATACGCAACAGCTTTCAAGAAAAACTTAACCCCATTCCCATCATTTTATTCTCCCGGCTACGGTGTGGTGTTCCTTCCATGTTCTGTAGGAAGGAAAATATCTGCCATTTGATGCCTGCAAACGAATGAGAAATAGCTTTCAGGTAGCTGTTTTTCTGGGCAGAATATACATATGGGTATTTGCATAGAGAAGCTTGCCTTAGGCACAGGTTTGCCGTGCAAAAAAGAAATGCTCGAAGAGCAAGGAGAAGTCTTAGGTGGTCACCAGGTCAGGCCTTCGTACACTATGCTTCATTCGCCAACCTATAAGAGCATATGCAGGAGCAGGAAGTTAGTCAGGCAAACATGCTTCAGTCTATATGTGCCATTGTTCAGAATTTTCTCCAATAACATTCACATCAGTGGAAATCCAATACCATGGATACCAGCTAAGCTAATGTGATTGGAAGGCCCAAGGCAGTGGAGAGCCTGGTTGATAACTTGATATTACAAATATGTTCTTGCAGATGAAGTCAAAGAAAGCATATTAACTTATCAGAGGACTCATATCTTGATGCCCACTTTAATTCAGATACTCGTAAATGGTGATCATGTATATATGTGACTCCTTTCAGTTTTCAGTTTCGAACATACTGCAATAACACACATGTCAATCACTCAGTAAATCTGTATGTATGCAACATGTTTGATACAAAATTGTCCGCCCAAGGGCACTCTATGCTAGTGACATTGGCATAGAAAGCCTTCTGCACCTCTGGGTTGTTTAGAGGCAGCATCCTTTGTTGAGATCGCAAACATTTGTGTGTTAAAACCTTGCTGAACTAAAATTACCAGGTTAATTTATTTAGAACAACTATTCATTAATGTTGTTCAACATGACAACATGTGCCATAGAAACTGACTTCAGAAACAGCTGCTTAAGGCTACCTTTTCTTTGTCGACCTCGACCATCCCGAATCTATGCAGCAGGAGAACAATGCATTTCACAAACTTTCATGCTCATTTTCATTTTAACTTTTATTTAACCAGGGATGCTCCAGAACGCCATCATATATGCTTTCATGTAGAAAAACAACAATAGCTCCGATTCTAAAGGCCGTTACCAGCAACACAACACAGGCTGCTCAATTTTGTGCCATTACAATCTCCACCTTGCTAATGTTTTCCAATTCCCAGTAATGGAGCATGTCATTTGAATATTTTACTACAACATTACATTTCTGAATTTTAAATTAGTTGTTGACCTGAGCAAAATATGGCCCTGTTCTTTTTGACTGAAGCTTATGACTTTTGGCTACGGCTTGTAACTTTTAGGCTGTTCGTGTAAAAGATTACAGAGTAACAAAAACTCGTGCGGTTTTGCCGATATAAATGAAGTCGATACAGTATATACTACAATTAACTAGTAGACCATATCTTGAAAAGATACTCCGTTTAAAAACTAGTCACTGTAGAAAAGCCAAAAAACAGCTTTTAAAGCTGAAAAAAATAGAGCCTATGTCATGTGGTAGGCAACCTCAGTTAGAAGCCAGTGTTCTAGCGGCCACCACATTGATGGAATAACAGCCTTACTATTATCCTGCAATAACACCCCATTAAGTAACGCATAATAGTATGCCACTAAGGTCTAGAACAACAGATCAAACGGTAAGCATTAACCAAAGTGGATTAGATGATCAAATAGACATCAAATTGCATAGAACCTATCGCATCGCACAACGTTCTCATGGATACAACCAATTTTTTTTTACAGAACAGCTTATCAATATTTACAGAGAAACCAACCTGAGTGATTGTGTGGCGATTGACGGCGCAGAAGGGAGTTTATCATCGGCGACTTCAGGGAGATGAGATCACACCAAATTGATGTGGCCTCTCCAGATTACTCTGGTTGAGCCCTTCCCCCTTTTCTGACATTTCCAGAGCTGGCGTCATCGCGTCAGTAGCAAGCCACGCTGGAGGGCGAGCTCGATAGGCACCCACAAGAACATGTGAGTAGACATCATGGGGAGACAAAGATGCACAGAGGGCGGCGGCATGCCCAGCGAAGGGCAAAGTTAACATGGCTGCTACGGAGGAAGGTGCGGTAGGCTAGCACCAAATCCCCTAACGAGGTCACTTCCTTGTGGGCAACGTGGGGGAGGAGGAAGGCACGGCGAGTGAGGGGATGGCACGAGTGACTGAGTGAGGCTACCAATGGATCTCATAGGAGGGAGATGCAGATGCATGAGGAGAGAAGAAAACGTGGCCCACATGTTGGTGCGCTGCTTTCTGAGACAGAAGGAGGGACAGATAAACCACCACTAATAACAACTCTTTTTAAGTAGTTGAGATATATTCCACATCAAAAATACTTATTTGTTGAATGCCACTCGAAGGATTTTTTTTCCCAAAATGCTAATTTGAGGGCGCCCGCACCACTCGTTCCACGCGTACGTCCTTTGAGATTGCTACATGTGGATTGTGCGCATTCCTATAGTGACGTGTGGCCATGGACTTGTTCTGTCACCACGTGATCGCCCGTCTCAACTAGCTGTCCGAAACTAGTCACCCTCTCGCAGCGCACACCAGTTTGGCAGTGAAACCCAAGCCAATAGCACACGCACTGCTGGCCCAAGCTCACACGCTACCACTAGAAGATAGCAGGGCGCCCACCAGGAGCTCGTGTGCCGCTGCACGGTTTGTGTTATGAATAAATCGGAAACTAACGCTTGGCATGGTAACATCATAGCGATACTGTAGATTGTATAGAAAAATTGATTTTTAATACTGCTACAGCTAACAATTGTACAGAAAAATAATTCTTAATAGCTGCTTACTTGTCGTAAGCCGTGGTCGTATGTCGGTATATGACCACAACTTATGACTTATGACCACGCTCACGACCACAGCTTATACGACCATGGCTTAAGACTTATGACCACGTCACGACCACGACTTGCGACCAGTAAGCAACTATTAAAAATTATTTTCCCATACAACTGCACTGTAGCATGTATTAAAAATTATTTTTTTCATACAAGCTATAGTACCGCTATAGTGTTATTGTGTCACGCATTGCTTTCCGATTTGTTCGTGACACAAACCGTGCTGTGTCACCGGTATACAATAAAATTTCTCCTAGAATGGGAAGGTGAGCCATAACCCTAACTCTATTTTGTTTTTTTATTTTGAACCGAGTTGAAATTTCTTGAAACCAGGTTGTAATCCCTAAATTGAGTTGAAATTCCTCATATTTGAGTTGAAAATTTTTATTAGAAATTTCTTGAGTTGAAATGTCCCAAAATTTAAATTTCCTGAGTGATTTTTTTCATGTTTTTGCGAGGAATGGAAAAGGGAACAGCGGGGAAGGAGGGAGGAGGGGCTCCGCACGTCCATGTGAAAGATCAAGCTCCGTTTAAGTTGGTTTTGGTGTTAATGACAAATGTCATTATGAGATTTTGGTGTTAATGACAAATGCCATTATGAGATTTTGATGTTAATGACAAATATTTTTATATTGTTTTGGTGATAATGACAAATGTATATATAAGACTAATATGTTTGTTCAAAGTATATTATAGCTTAGTGTCATTTGGATGAAAAGGTGAAATCAAAAAGGTATGCATTCAAAATCACTTTCTCATATGCTAATGCATTCCTTAGATCCAAATATAGATTGAACTCCTCAAATAGTTCAAATGAATATGTGCATATGTTTTTTCATATAGACTTGTATGCACACATTTAGGGGGAGCTCTCTCTATGTTTTGGAGTTTCATTAGTATTGATCCATGTTTTCTTTTATACATACATTGGGATCAAACTAGGATCATGCATTCATTAAATATCTGTTTTAAAAGCCAAATCTGTACTCTGTCTGGAAGAGCGGTAGTACCGCTGATTTCAACGTCGGAACTACCGTAGAGCGGAAGTTCCGCGCCCAGAATCGGTACTACCGGCGTCCGGAAGCTCCGGATAGCGAGCGGAGCCTTTTTTCCAGAGAGCACCCTCCGGATGCATTTGAGTTTTCACGGGATCGGAAGTACCGGCGATTTGAACGCCGGAACTACCGCAGGTTGCGGTAGTACCGCAGTATAGAGCGGTACTTCCGGAGTCCGGAAGCTCCGGAGGTAGAGCGGAACCTTTTTTCCAGAGAGCGCCAAGTTTGGTTCCGGCTCAAGCGGAACTACCGCGCCGACTTCGCGGAACTACCGCAGAGCAGTAGTACCGGAAGTTACAACGGCGGTAGTACCGCACTTTGAATTAAAATGATTTCATATTCAATTTATTATCTCATTATCTGTTGAGATTGTCACCAATTACCAAAAGGGAAAGATTGAGAATCTAGTCCCTCCATTATGAGTTAATGGTGAGTTTTGGTAATTGATGACAATTGTTTTGTGGACTAACATTTTTCATGAGTTGGATGAATAGGTTATGTTTCACAAATGAGGATGACTTGGGATGACTTCATGGGTTGAAGATCATCAAGTCAAGATCAAGAATAAGATAGCTTCATGAGTTGAAGGCAATCAAAGAAGGAGAAGATGTGTCATGGGTTGATGCATGATGATCATGTGTTGATCAAGTCAAGCAAGACCATCATGTGTTGATGGAGTTGATGAAAAGGATGCATCATGAGTTGATGCATATCGAGACGATGACTCAAGGCAAAGGTATGACTAGCTAGGGCTAAGGATATGTTCCTAGTCTTTTACCGGTCTTGGTGTTTGGTTGGAAGACCGGATTGCTAGTATAGGTTGCCGTACTATTAAGAGGGGTCATGTCTAGTAGTTTGAGTCTCATCATGTGTTGATAGCTCAACCTCACTTGCTCTAGCTCATCTTGGCATGAGGCTTGCATTTGCGAATGTGTTTTGCAAATGGTTGAAGCCCATATGGCAAATCCTTGTAACATGTGACTATACTTTGCAAATGTGTTTTGCAAAAGGTTGAAGTCCATGTACCTACTCCTTGTGACATGATCTAAGTTTGCAAATGTGTTTTGCAAAAGTTGGAGATCATGTATTATCCCTTGTCATGGTCTAAAATCGTTTAGTGCTATTCCCTTTGGACATAGACTATGAGAGTGACTCTTTTGGATCTCTTTTGATTTCTGCATTGATCTAATATGTTTGAGATCATACAAATAGATGGGTTGTGTAGCCCTTTGAATAAGCTTTCCATAGAGTCCAAGATCACTCAATTCCGACATCGGAGTCAAAAGTTATGACCGTTTTTCTGAGTGCTGTCTGTGCTGAAGCGGTAGTACCGCGCCGACTTCCCGGTACTACCGCAGAACGGTAGTACCGCATTTTATAACTGCGGTAGTACCGCAAATGGCTGACTAACGGCTATTTTTTTAGCCGTTATATTGGGGAGCGGTAGTACCGGTACTGTAGCAGCGGTAGTACCGCAAAATCCTGTTTTTGACTCAAACGGCTAGTTTTGAGGTGTGGGCTATAAATACTCCATTGTGGCCGGTTGGGGCAAGGTTCTAGGGACTTCATTTCACTCTTTTGAGCTAGTGTGAGGCTCTCCACTCAATTGTGCATGTGTTGCACTTTGTGAGAGAGGAGAGGTGATCTAGAGTACATGTGTTGCATCTAGAGGAGGACTTTGTGTCCGGATTGAGCTTGTGCATTCGTTGCACGTGGTGAGAGTCAAGTGAGAGACTTGACTTGTTACTCTTGGAGTTTGCCGACTTCTAGACGGCGTGGGAGGCGTCGTGCCCGGTGATCTTCTCAAAGAAGCTTGTGGGAAGGCCCGGCGTGTGTGAAGGTTGGGGCTCACCTACCCGGAGCGGGGAAGAGCTACCACTAGTGGATTTGAGGTGGAAGGCTTAATTCGTGGAGCCGGTCCAATTTGGTTGGGCTAACCTCAACGTGGATTAGGGGAGACCGGTAAGTCTCCGAACACCACGGTAAAAAGAGAACGTGTCATTGTGGTTTGCTTTCTTGTGCTCTTTTTACATTCAAGCAATTTACATTCATAGAATTAAATTGATTGCTTGTCAACCTAGGATTGCAAAACTTTGACCTAGGATAGAAGTGTTGGTGCACTTAGGCGAATTTATTTGTTCTAGGCGTTATTTGAGCTAAACCAACTTGAATCTAGCTTCCGCATTGTATACTTGGTTTAGGCAAATAGAAAAGGTCTTTAATTGTTAATATTAACTTGAAGAAAATTTTTAGACTGCCTATTCACCCCCCTCTAGTCGGCCTCCTCGATCTTACACCATGCAGTGTAGGGGAGGCAATGGCAAGTTGCCACATGGCGGTGGAAACGAAGCGAGGGCCGCAAATTTCTTTTAGTATAATGACACCTAGAAACAATCTTATAGTAATCCTTATCTCTATATATACTACTTAATAAAGCGAGTTAGTAGTTGCCTACCATCGTTGGTCCATTGAAGCTCAGGTTCTCGGTGAATCCTTATCCTAACTCCGGTGAAACACAACAGTAACATTATCGAAGAAGAAGAGACACTGCTCAGAGCACGAATAGTGTCCTAAGGTAAAAAATGACGATTTTTATATATTATCAAAACCCAAGACAAAAAAATAATTCCTTTCAATTTGACTTTAAAAGCATAGGAAAAAAATACTTCCTTTTAAATTTGACTAGAAAAAAGAAAATAAATTGAAAAGATAACCCATGAAAAAATATATGAAAATACTTCCTTTTAATCTGAATTTTAAAAAGAACATATAGAAACAAAGTACTTCCATTTAAATTTGAGTTGAAAAAAGAAATGAAATTAAAAAAATATAGTATGGAAACAAAGTTAACAAGAAAATATAGAAACAAAAGTACTTCCATTTAAATTCGAGTTGAAAAAAGAAAATAAATTTTGAAAGATTAGTGCGGCTGCTGGGATTCTAAGGTAAAAAAAATGATGATTTTTATACATTATCAAAACCCAAGACAAAAAATAATTCCTTTCAATTTGACTTTAAAAGCATAGGAAAAAATACTTCCTTTTAAATTTGACTAGAAAAAAGAAAATAAATTGAAAAGATAACCCAAGAAAAAAAATATGAAAATACTTCCTTTTAATCCAAATTTTAAAAAGAAAATATAGAAACAAAGTACTTCCATTTAAATTTTGAGTTGAAAAAAGAAAATAAATTAAAAAATACAGTATGGAAACAAAGTTAACAAGAAAATATAGAAACAAAAGTACTTCCATTTAAATTCGAGTTGAAAAAAAATAAATTTTGAAAAATAAGTGTGGCTACTGGGATTCGAGCCCAGGTCTCCACGGCCACAACGTGGAATTAGAGTTGAAAAAAAGAAAATAAAATTTGAAAGATAAGTGTGGCTGCTGGGATTCTAAGGTAAAAAAATGACGATTTTTATACATTATCAAAACCCAAGACAAAAAAAATAATTCCTTTCATTTTGACTTTAAAAGCATAGGAAAAAAATACTTCCTTTTAAATTTGACTAGAAAAAGAAAATAAATTGAAAAGATAACCCAAGAAAAAAATATGAAAAATACTTCCATTTAATCTGAATTTTAAAAAGAAAATATAGAAACAAAGTACTTCCATTTAAATTTGAGTTGGAAAAAGAAAATAAATTTAAAAAAATATAGTATGGAAACAAAGTTAACAAGAAAATATAGAAACAAAAGTACTTCCATTTAAATTCGAGTTGAAAAAAAATAAATTTTGAAAAATAAGTGTGGCTGCTGGGATTCGAGCCCAGGTCTCCATGGCCACAACGTGGAATTCGAGTTGAAGAAAAGAAAATAAATTTTGAAAGATAAGTGTGGCTGCTGGGATTCTAAGGTAAAAAAATGACGATTTTTATACATTATCAAAACCCAAGACAAAAAAATTAATTCCTTTCATTTTGACTTTAAAAGCATAGGAAAAAATACTTCCTTTTAAATTTGACTAGAAAAAGAAAATAAATTGAAAAGATAACCCAAGAAAAAAATATGAAAAATACTTCCATTTAATCTGAATTTTAAAAAGAAAATATAGAAACAAAGTACTTCCATTTAAATTTGAGTTGGAAAAAGAAAATAAATTAAAAAAATATAGTATGGAAACAAAGTTAACAAGAAAATATAGAAACAAAAGTACTTCCATTTAAATTCGAGTTGAAAAAAAATAAATTTTGAAAAATAAATGTGGCTGCTGGGATTCGAGCCCAGGTCTCCACGGCCACAACGTGGAATTCTCACCACTAAACTACAGCCACATTCTGTCAACCTGTGTTCTGTTAACTATAATATAGACAGATTGAGAGCTTCCCTCCTTGTTTTTTAATTCCCAACAAGGTGGGCCCTACCTCCCCTCTCCAGTCCAGGGTTTTTTCCTTCTGGTCGAAGCGTCAGCACCTTCCCTCACCCCAACGCCGCCGACGATGCCGCACCAGCAACAGCCACAGCCGGCGACCGGCTCCGGCATCCTGGACGCCGTCCCGCTCTTCGTCGTCGTCCTCCTCGCCGCCCACGTCCTAGCCCTCGTACGCGATCCAATTCCCTTGCCCCAATTCGATTAGGTTTCCTTGCGCCCCTGATCGCTCGATCCATCAGCACGTCGGCTGGCGTGACCTTCCAATCTTATCCCTCCTTCTCCCATTCTTCCCTCTTGCTGCAGGTCTACTGGATGTACAGGTTGGCGTCCGAGAAGCAGCCGCCGCGGAGGAAGACGCAGTGACCCCGCCGCGGCCGCATCCGCGCCCCGCGATTTCTTGGTTGCTTCGTCGGTCGGTAAGATTCCTTCCTATTATCACCTGACTCTTGTTTGTTTTCTCTTTGATGTGATGTGCCATTGAGCTGGTTGAAGGATTGAAGAGGCGTATATGGTTCTTGATTTGATTGCTTAGGGTTCTATTGTTCTAGGATTGTTGTCTGGTTAGGTTTGACCATAAAGGCCAATAGGCCACTGCTGGAACTAGGTGGCCAGGATTTCTTTCTTTTTCCTTTCTTGTTTTATGGATCTTGTCGTGATCGAGGGAAGCCATTAGTGTCGTATTGGCCAAAAATAATACGCCGTCATTGAGAACCCATTGCAACAAATCTGGCGATTGAACTGCTTATCCACAATTGAAGTGGCAATGCTGCATAAGCACTCTGCCAGAGTTGTTAAAGCATTGGAAACGGAAAACAAAGATTTGGAGAGAGAAAAGGTAGCACTACTGGTTCAGTGATACTTTTCCAGTGCTAAAATAATAATGGTCGATTTCAGGTTGTTCTTAGCTTTGCTTGTATTGCCTCACTAATGTAACTACTGATCCGCTCCCATAGGTTGTCCGAAACTAATTCCTGGAGCATGTCGGAAACTGAATTGTCTGTATTGTGGAAATAATGATCCACTGAAGGTACTTGCAAGCATGGCATGTGTGGCATTCCTATCACCAAGCATTTTGGCCTGCTCTAAGCGCCATTTTTGTCAACACCACCAACAAGCATCCTTACCTTCATAGTACCCCTAGAAAGTGCCAAACCTAGATCTAAAATGGTTCTCATTGGCCGTTAGCTTCTTACACTATGTTAGAATCGCTTCCTACTTGAACAAAATCAGTATTGCTACTATTGCTAACTAATTTCATTTTCTCTGCAAATATTGATAACGGCATGCCTGTTGCCCTATTGCACTACCTCATATGGTTAACCTGCTAGAGTGTCATACTAGTAGTTGGCCCTGGAGTCCTAGACTACCAGCATAACTGCAAAACCAACTCCTAATAAAATAATACTATGTGTAGGTTTTGTTTCTCCTGTAGACTGAATATCCACTTGACTTGTTGGATTTTTTTTGGCCTGTATGTAGTGTGCTTTCAAATACTTGAAAATCACGGAGCTATTTATGATTTTGATAAGTGTCCAAATAGTTTATCTTCCAGTATTGATATATCTGATCTTCTGGCCAAGGTAAAAATATGCTCTAGAAAATGTTGATATTTAAATCACAGAATGTGGAACATGTATCTTTTAAGTTCCCAAAAGCTTAGTTAAGTAGTCAGTATATGAGAGCATTCCATGATAAGCACTTGTGGAGTTGTGGTTATATTCTGACTTCCAATAACAAGACGAGGCCAATATCTGTTGCATATGTGGAACAGGGCATGGAGTGGACCTTAAAAATGACATTGGATTGGACATGCCATGTGCATGTATTCGGGATGTCGAACAATTGGGAATAGAAATTGAGCTCAGATGTTGTTAACATGTCAACATGTAAGAGACATTCCCCTTCCATAAACTCCCATTAATGGTTAAAGAAAAACAACCTATATGGTCTTACGATGCCATTAAATTGAAAATATAGCTTCTATGAGATCCTGTACTTCGGCCTCAAACAATGGATTATTTATTTGTGCCATACTCAGGGCCTGTTTGTTTCAGCTGTAGATTCTGAGAAGTAGCTGGTGAGTATCCAGCTAGTCAGAATCTGGAGAAGCTGGATAACCCCAGCTTCTGGCTACTAGTTTATTTTCTGGATTCTGTAGCTTCTGGCTACTTAGAATCTGGATGAAAATCTGGACTGTTTGAGGGAGCTGCAGATTCTGGGAGTAGCTGCAGCTGCCAGAAGCTGAAATAAACAGGCCCTCAAACTAGCTGAACAGTTCGCCAAAAAAAAACCCCCCTTTGACGTGTTTGTAGAGGGTCATCCTTAGATTGGGGCGCGTTTCCTATAAGGCTATAACATAGTGGTGCCAATTTTTAGGGGTTTTTTAAAGGAAAGCTAGTTTGCAGATCATACAATGTTATGATTGAATCTGCAAAATTACGAAATCTTGGAGCTTCCTGAAAGGGTGAGGTGTTTGCTTAACTCACTGGTTGTATTATTTATTGCTACTCAAAAGCTTTGTTCTCCCATCCCCCCCCCCCCCCCCCCCAAATTTATGAACTTCGAATAATCGATCATACGAACAATCAATGCGGCCTTCTCTAATTAAAGTGTTAACACATCTGGCAGAATATAAACATGAACGCATTGAAGCTGAAATGACCATTACTGTTGTTATGCACATTTTTGGGATAGCTAGCACTTACAAAATACCATTCTATTTTGTTTGTTTCTTTTTCCAATATGCAAATGATGTTTGCTGTGGTTTGAAGTCATGAACTGCAAAAACATCATCCCTACAGCAAGTGATTTACACACAAACTAATCATCATTCTTAGCCAAAATATAATGGAACCTGTCCTCTCATATATTTGATGATTTATAATAGAAGTTTTTCTAAGTCTCACTGTCTCGAAATTTGTTTCCTTCAATCACAAGTACTTTTTAAGGAAATCTCGAAATTTGCTTTCAACCACAAGTACTTCTTAAAGAAATGACTGCATGCCCTTTTTCTTGCCAAATATCTTCTTTCTTTTTCTTCTTTTTCCCAATAAGAGAATCAGTTCAATAAGATATGATACTTCACACGATTATTGTTTCAATATGACTGTATTTATTTTTTTCCTTTAAAAGTATTCTTATATACTCAAGGTATATTACCATATTATCTTTGTTGGGGACATATAGGGTGAAAACCATGTCTTCAAAGTTTTAAAAAATTACAAAAAAAAAACAATACCATTTGTAGGAGAGGTGATGTTCTTTAACCATGCAAAATAATTTTAGGATCAAACTCAACCTCATTCCTTTTTCATATCTTGCAAATGAGGTTTGAGTTTGATCCTGAAATTTTTGCATGGTTAAAGAACATCCCCTCCCCTACATATGTTTTTTCTTGAGAATTTTTTAATACTTCGAAGACATGGTTTTCACGGGTTTGCAACATTTAGGTGGTTTTCACCGTATATGCACCCATCTTTGTTTGTGTTCTTTCAACATTTGCAAAGGGACAGACAACTCAAAATATTGTGCACTATACCTAGTCGCATAGTCTGTTTATGAATCAATTTTGTTTATAACATTTCACCGAGTACCTCCTTTTTGTTCACTGGGTTTGTTGTTTCATCTTTTCTTTTCTTATTTTTATTTTTCTCTTTTGTGTGTTGAATAGACTCTCCTTTTGTTATGTCACTAATTCTACTTTCAGATGCTTGCAGGTCGAATTGTGGGCTGCAGGCATGAAATGTTGCCCTCCAGAAATCAAGGTTGTTCATTGTTCTTAGAAGATTATGTAGTGTTTCAGTTGGTTTTATGGTACTGGGGACATTTGGATATTAGTCAAAGAGTGCCGGCCTAGGATTTCTCTTGGCAGAGGACCGGAGGCGTTGTTGCATGATTCACTCTTCTTCTTCTGTATGATAAGAATTTCATATTTACATGTATGTGCTGTAACAGAATCATGAGTTGCTTGCTTGTTTCTCACAGGTCGATTGATGCCTTACTGGTTTGTTGTGTTCTCGATTAATTGAAGTATGGGAACCAAATTATTCCACAGTCCTTGCTTACTTTTGGTATTGGTCTTGTCAAATACCCGTACCAAGTCATTCAATTTACATGGATCTAGATTTCCTGGAACTCATGGATCATCCAAGGTTGACACTCGAGATGGGAGAGGTCACAGTGAGGATGAGCATTGGAACTGAGATACGCTGGGCGAGCATAATGATGGAGAGAGATTTAGTGAATGGTAATACAACTGATGAGAAGTACGTAGTTTATCTTGCGCTAGTTGCAATTTATAATAAGCTAAGCTGAAGGCATCAATTCACTAGAAAGTTTAAACCATTACGAAAAGAAACAATCTTATAATCCTTCAACACTCGACATCGTGTGTAGCCATAGATAGCCTGTGTCAGCCAGTTAACATGGGTTGGGGTATGGCCCATCCCTTTGCATCTTTAGTCACACCACTACAACCTTCAGCTACACACGAGTAATAGGTTCCATCTTCTCTCCTATCTCCTTGGCTTCTCGCCGGCGTCGGGTGGAAGGGGTCCCTTCCCTTCGCTGTAAATTATCCTAGTTGTAGCTCTTCTTCCTCCACTTCGGCGTCTCCTATGGTTTGGTCAGTTGCTTGCATCGCCGATCACAAGGGAGTCACTACTGCAAAAAAAAAAAGTCATCAAAGACGGTTCAAAAATATCATCACAGACGGTTTCATCAGCCGTCTGAGTTTATAGGTCAGTAATGATACGAGGTTAGCACAGACAGTTTTAGAACGATCTGTAATGCAGACTATCATAGATGATTTTTTTTAGTAAAAATCGTTTGTGATATATGACTATCACATATGGTTTTTAGTAGAAACCGTCTGTGATAGTCATATATCACAAACGGTTACGAGTTAATAATTGTCTATGATTTTCTTTTGTTTCTAAATCTATTTCTGTTTGTTGGCTAGCCTCAGAAAATGCTAGCTATACCCTCTGAAACAAGCAGATCAACACAGTACAATTTATATTTATTCATTTCAGAAACAAGAACATCTATTTCACAAATCGATTAATAGAAATGAAATATATTATCCATCCATGAACAAATATACACATGAACAATTAAGCTCAATGTTATCCTAGTGAAATTCATTCTACATTGTGGAATTCCCCCTTCTTCTTTTATGACTTTAGACATCAAGAAGTACGCACACTATCCTCGAATATGTTTGAGATCAGCCTGTTCCAATGGAGTTGTAGCGATGGATAGAATCTGTCGGTAGGAATATCAATGTCGTGTATACATATATAAATTGATAAGTATGAAATAATTATCGCAAGATTGACAAACATCTGGATTGTTCTTCGCGGAATCGACGAGTAGTTGTATGTTGTGGCAAACATAAAATCCACAGGTGTTGTTGCCAAGCGGCTGCTACTAGCACTGCAAAAATAGAACATGATCATGCACGTAGGTGAGTTAGTACATGATGCATGTGTGTGTGTGAGTTCTTGTAGTTGTGTCCAAGTTCTCATGTGTGTATGCTCTAATGAGAGTCTCCATTGCTGTCAAGATGCATCACCGGCAAAAGACAATTGGAGCTGAGGAAGAGGTCAAAGTCATTAGTGAGGTGTGTCACTGACGGTGAAGATGTGAGACACGCTGGCAAGTTGTGTCACCGGTAGCATGGTCAATAAGAAGAAGACAAAACTCCTTGGAGATACGTCAGGAAATCGAACTTCGTCTTGCGAAGTTTAGCATGTCAAAATTAAGGGGGAGATTATTGGAACTAATCTTGACTCATGTTACTTGTGTTGAGTGTGTTTGAGATGGTCAAAACTGCAATCGAAGGCGTGGCCGAATCTGCAGTCAAAAGCATGGTCAAAGTAGAAGTCGAAGACGTGGTCGAAGCTGCAGTCGAAGACATGGTGACCGTGGTTGAACTGGCCATGGTCATAGCGGCCATAGTCGTAAGTTACTGTAGTAGGCGTAATGATCGTTTACTCGTAAGAGTACTGTAAAAGTCGTTACGAGTACTATAGCAGTTGTAACTATCTGAGTGGTCGTAGCGCCTGTGTGAATGGTTGTAGCATTTGGACTTGGTCTCAGGAAGAGAGTCTTTCGGGTAGTGCGCAATGTGCGTAAGTCGTGGGGTTATGGTACGCAATGTGCACAAGACGTGGAGTTGTGGCCGATAGAATCGGATAACAGAGTGTCTATTTATATCCTTGTAATTAGTCTGTTGAGTAGTGTGTAGTGGTGAGTAATAGAGGATAGAGAAAAGCGACGTAAGTCAAGTTTGCGTCAGGAAAAATACTCTACTATTCATCATCTTCCCTGTGTAGTGTGCGTCCACGAGCGAATCGAGTGTGTGATTCCTGGGTTGAGTTCCAACATTTTTTAAGCACTTGCAGTAATACAGATGGTCTCTAAACTAAAACCATTTGTGATTGTATTTAATACAGACGATTTTGGGTAACTGTATGTGATGTGGCATATAGTACTAGACTTTTGTGTAGTAGGGAGTGAATCCTACCTTCTTCCTTGCAGTGGAGCTGCTCGTCGGCCATCGTGATCACGGGATTGGTCCATCTAAGTTTCATCCTCCAAATCCCCTCATATATGGATCTGGAGCTGCTGAAGCCAGTGCCTCATTTTTCTCCTAGCCGACGTCCATCTCCTTCTCTATACCTAACTGTTGGTGTTCCACCACCATCTCTTTGGCGGTCATCATCGGCACAACAAACACCCTAGGTAAACTTCCCTTTGTGGACCTAGTGCTTGTCGTCGTTCTTGCCGTCATGCAACCTCTTCCCAGATGCCCTATTTTGCACCTCATGTCCCACAATCTCCATTGCCCTCCACATCCGGCCTTCTTACGACCTACTATTTCACCTTTGGTGTCTTCGGTTTGGCTTAACACATGTTCTTATTGTTGGAACTAATCTTGTTGTATTCTTGTTAGCATAGTCGTAGTTGAGTACTCGTGTGTTCGAGTACAAGTCATGTCAAGTTTGAGTACTGTGTGGCCGTACTCATGTGTTCGAGTACGTTGTAAGTCGTGTGTCGCGTAACAGTCGAAGACCCGAAGTCGGAGAGCAATCGGAGACTCCAGAGTTGGAGACCAATCGCAACAGTCGTAGTTGTAAGTCATAGTTCCAGTGGTCGTAAGTCGTAGCTACAGTGGTCTTAAGTCGAATTGCAATGTGGTCATAAGTCGTAGCTGCAGTGGTCGTAAGTCGAACTGTGCTGTGGTCGTAGTCATGCCGTAATAGAATGTGTACCATTTATGTTATAAGTCGGTTGTCTCTGGTGTCCGAGCATTGGGCGATACCACCGTAGATGAAATTGCTGTTGTTCGCAAGTTTCTTTGAGCCACTCTATCGCACTACATGCAGCTCGTGATCTCCATCGAGTAGTGCGTGGACTTGAAGGCTCTCACAGTTGAAGACCTCGTCAGGTGGTACAAAGCCTACGATGAGCGCGTCGGAATTAATACAAAACAGAGCGAGCATCTGTTGCTCACGCGCGTGCAGTGGCAGACCCTCAAGAAGAAGAAGGGTCAGGCAGCGGCGCAAGGAAGAACCGTGATGTGGTAGTGGCCACGTCAAAGATGTTTGTGGTCATTGGAATGACCATAAAGGACGACAACGACTCGCAGACCAGTGAGCGGAGGTCCAACAAGAAGAAAGTGAAGTGCTTCAACTGAGTGCTGCAAGCCGAAGGAGGAGATGCATCTCATTATGACTGAGGTCGATGACGAACCGGCGCTACTCTGAAGACTTGCGAGAAGGTACTAAAAAAGACAAGAAGATTAGGGGTGATTGTTAGAACTAATCTTGTTGTATTGTTGTTAGCATAGTCGTAGTCGAGTACTCGTGTGTTAGAGTACTGAGAACTCATGTCAAGTTTGAGTACTGCGTGGTTGTACTCGTGTGTTCGAGTATATTGTAAGTCGTATGTCACGTAGCAGTCGAAGACCCGGAGACGGGAGAGCAGTCGGAGACTGGTCGCAGCAGTCGCAGTCGTAAGTCGTACCTGCAGTGGTCGTAAGCCGTAGCTACAATGGTCGTAAGTCGAATTGCGCTGTGGTCGTAAGTCATACATATAGCGGTCGTAAGTCATAGATATAGCGGTCGTAAGTCATAGCTGCAGTGGTCGTAAGTTGAACTGCGCTGTGGTCATAAGTCAAATTGCGCAGTGGTCGTAGTCATGCCACAGTGGTCGTAGTTACAATAGTCGATGGTTGGTACTCGTAAGCTACAGAGAACCGATCGGTGCTCGGAAGAACTGTGTGGTCAGAGATGCTGGTCGACAAGCCGTGGTCAGTGAAGCGGTCGAAGGCACCATAGCCAAAGATGTGGTCGACAAACCGTAGTTTGTGAAGCAGTCGAAGGCACCATGGTCGAAGGCATCGGACAGCCATGGTTGTGAGGCATGGTCGAGGCACCGTGGTCGACAGGACATGGTCAAAGGACTCAAAGAGAACCCGAAGGACTATGTGTAGTCGTAGACCGGGCCAGAGAGCAGTTAGTTTGCATGGACTAGTCGAGTGTGATAATTAGTGGAGCAAGTGCGGGTAGTGGGGAATGTGCGAGTCATGGAGATTGTGACTGGATGAGTCGGGTAGTTAGCCGGAAGAGTCGGATAGTTAACCTGTGTACATGTAATCAGAGTCTATAAATAGAAGAAAAAAAATAGAAAAGCTGATGATGGATTGTCGCAGCGGAAAACTCGTGTGTTCTGAATTGATTCAGAGTGTTTATGTATGTTCACAACCACCGTATATGTGTGTCTCCCTTGCTTCCCCGGGCCAACACTTCTGCACCGTAGCCACCAACTTCTCTTACCTCCGACATGGGCGTGTCCCGCTGGAGGCAGATAACACCAGCATCAGCTGTTCAATCGGCGCTGCCTGCGGGTGGTTGATCGGCGGCCTCAACTCGAGCAGCGTCACTCGCCTACAAGAATTATCTCAAGGTCTTCACCGGCCGTCATCATCATTTCCTGCAACATCGTCATCTTTCCGTCAGCGTCAGCTGCCTTCATCATCTCCGGCGTAGTCTCTTCCTGTGTGATGAAGTGTACCTTGCAGTTTAGTCTAATTGGACTTGTTTGTAATTTTATTTCTTTTGCTGGACCTCATTGTAACTCCATGGGCTGTGTACCACGCTTCTCTTTAATTCAAATCTGGCACTTTTTCCTTCAAAAAACTACACACGAGTAGTGCTTCCTACCCAAAAGGTGAAAGCATGAATTTAAAAGCCATTGTGAGCCTGATTTTACAAGGCACCTGCTACTCCACTTTTATAACTACTGATATAGGATTTGTGCAATTTACGTTTTGTGAGGGCATAGAAGCACTGTTCTATCATAAAAAAAAATTGCATTGCTTTAGCCAAGTTTGAAATGCAGAACCTTTGGGCTGAGTTTCATGTAATTAACCAATTCACCCGTAAGGTAGATCTGTGAAAGAAATATGCACGGTGTGTATTCTGATTGGCTTCCTGCTCCCCACATTTGGCATTTCAACAGCGCTGTGAGCAAATATTGTTGTAAATATTGCGGTATAAGCATAATTGAATATTTAATTCCAGCAATAATTAGCATATAAACAATGTATTCCCAGCATAAGAAGAATAGCATAAATTGCATATAAACATGAAATTCTATCTTGCTATTCATCTCTACATATATATTCAATGAATATAACTTCAAAGCAGCTGAACATATCATGTAAAACAGTGATAGCAGTAATAAAACAACTAATTCCAGCATATAACAAATTAATTGTTTCATTATTGCTCTAAGAACAGAGTTGCACAAAATCAGAGATTTTGGCCTTCTCATGCACATATCCATATTCTTCATATATGATCTTATCATCTAAATCAGGATTTTGAGCTCTAGATCCACTGACAGAACTGAACAAATAAAGAACCTTTTGACTACCAGTTTAAATGTTCACATGCACATATTAACAGAACAGTATGCAAACTTAGATCTGATCAAAATACAGCAAGGATAAATTGCTAGCAAGAATTAAAGATATCAATCTAGATTGAACAAAAGATATCACAGATTATAACTAATGAACAGATCACAGCAGAGGTAACATACTGAGTTAATCTACCAGCATGTAAACAAGTCTACAGCTCAACAGGGGACTCAATAACTAGAGCTCAAATCTGACCTTAATAATAAGATCACAATCAGTATAGGATAACATTCATCACAGAGCATATATTGAGCCCACAAAACATTCACAGCAGTTCTCAATTACTTGATTAAATTACAGATCAAGATATACTGCTGTAAAAGAGAAAGAACCGAGTATACTCACAGAACAAACAGTATTCTAAACTGTCCTGAAGCAATCAATCCGAAGATCACAATTAATATGGCAAGGCACGAAGGATTCGCTGTCCCAGAAAATCTATCAACCCGCTGTCGCAAGCGAGTAGATGATTCACGGAGATACAATGTCGCACTCCTCAATCAGCCGAAAGCCAAAGAAGAAGTCGAGGTTCGGGGATGCCACACAAGACCACACAAATTGCTCTGGCCGAGAGCAATCACAGCACAATAGGACCCGATGCCTCCTCCTTCTTCCTCGGATAGAATCCCCAATGTCCCGAGATGCACAAACTCAAACTAGGGTTCACACACGGAACCAGCAGCAGGGCCTCAATCGGAGTTGTCCCGAAGGTCAAACCTCCGCCAACCGAAGAAAGAAGAGGAGAACCACTCAAGAGGAGCAATCGGAGATGAAGAAGAAGTTCCCTCACCGTCGGGTTGCGCTTCCCCTTTTGAGGAGACGACGGGATAAGGCTACAGGGTGGCGAGAGCGGCCGGCTCCGAGGAACCCGGACCAGCCCCGCCTCCGCCGCTGCCCCTCCACTCGCCATCTCCCACGCGCTGCCGAGAAATCCGGATCTGGCGAAGGGGATCACAACCGCCGCACGGGAGAGACGTGCCGCCGCAGCCCACGGCCGACTCGGAGAAGAGACTGAGTCTCCTCACCCAAATCTCAATGCGTGGGTGACCGACTGGTGGGCCCCCACCTTTAGGGTTTCTTCCACTCTTTTTCAATTGGGAAATTCCTAAAATGCCCTCTCAAATACAACAAATATCATGCCGTTTGTCTGGTTCTTAAACTTCCGAGGAAGCGGACGGTCAAAACCAATTGCTGCAATGATTTAATTACTTCAGTATCCAAATGACACTACAGTATTTTTGCTCCTGGTACTCCAACTCAATCCGAGGTGTAATTTCCGATCCGAAAGTTAAGGATGGCAATGGTAATACTATTACGATGTAATGGTAATTGACACGAAATTATAATCCAGCATGAGGACACTACGGAAATGTTAGGGTTCTCTGTGCATTCAATCTTCTTCCTTTTGCTGACATACAATGTCTTCTTCATGTCATTAGATATGCTCTTGATGGAATTTACATTTTTTCCCCGTACTTATTCCTTCCAATATTTGTTACTGTGCATTGCCTGTTTCAGAATTTTGGTACTCTTTTCATGAAGAATATTTTGAGATCCTCTTTTCATTAAAATTCGTCCAAGTAACAATTAGTTTTTTTTTACAAACATTAGTGTTCCCTAGCATGGTAGCCGTGATGCAAGTTCCCTAGCATGGAAGTTTATACAGTCGTGATGCAAGTTTGGACGTACGTCCAGTTGTTCTTTAACATACAGTTCGTTACTACCAAGACACAAAAACGAATTTCAAATATGTGAAGTGATGTATAATATTTCCTTCATGATATCATTTGTAAAAATACATATCCATCTTCATGGAAAGAACCTCTGTTACACGAGATCTAACTCTACAAACATGCGAGCATTATATCCTATATTATTGACTAAGTCAAGCCTTCGAATTTGGCCACATCAATAATACGATGTAAGCCCTTGTAATAGAATGAACAGTTAGAATAGGCTCACATGAGTGAGGTCTATTTTCTATAATTTCAAAGTATACATGATTTAGTATCATATTGTTAAGATAAAGTAGAGAAGATCAATTTACAATATGGAGTCCTTACAACTTTTTGAATCATGTGACATATAGATGGGGATAGCATGAGATGAACACATGCGTGCATGTCTTCGCGCATTTTTATGTGAAAATCACGTGACTTGTAGCTTATGACCATGCCATATTTGGCACGCCACTTGACAGACTCAGTTCACCTTATTTTTGCTGAACCATGTATCATCTCTTGTATATAAAAGACTTGGAGACGTCCAAACTTGGTAGATATAACTCTTTTATTTCCTTCTTATATTGTCTTCTTCCTCTCCGATGAATTTGTATTGAGTGTTGAACAACCGAATCTCGTCGGTCTTCTCGGCATACACCTAGAAAGAGGGAGAACGGCTATCTCTGAGTCATTGCCGTAGAGAGTACCTGCACGAGGCGAGAATAAGATTTCTGGGCAGCGCATTTGCGCTATTGCTCCTGCTCTGCTGCATCTACGTTCTGCGTTGCTTCCTATTTTTCCTCACACCCAACTGTAAATCGTTCGTGTGACCATTTGACTTGTTTAAATTCCGTTTCTGTATATTTTTTAAAGTACAATGATTTACCTGTTATTAGCATTGCTTTATGTGTCTTTAGTTATTTACGATATTTATCTCTTAATAAAATCTGAAATTAAAATATTACACACATTTCCAAATTTCCAACATGAACCATTATCGGCAATCCAGCACGTAACCAGTCCAGATGGAGTGGCTCATTCCTTTCGCAAACTGCACATATTGATGGCTTCCTATGCGCAGATGCTTTGGGAGAGTAAGATCAATTTTCCAAATTTATTAGTGATTTCATTGGCATCAATTGAAAGACTTAGTTATATTTCACATAGAAATAAATTTTTTATAGGAGTTCAATTTGATAGAGCTTTTAATGCAATGTTTTTTTTTCAAAAAGTATTACCCTCTGAACTAAATTTCACAATTCTGTGATCGTTTTGGTTTCAGCTTTTAACTTTCGGCTTATTTTTCACTATTCATAAATTTTATCTTTTTCTGAACTTTTGGCTTTTTGTTGAGCTTTTTTGCCGGTTCTTTTTTCCCGTATTTGTTTGTATTATACGTAATGGGCTAACATATTTTTTAAATTTTTTAAATTTAATTATGCTAAATAAATCTCTGTCAACTACAATATTTTTTTAATCATAAACTACCTAAAAAAAGTCCAAATGATCACCACATAATTCGAGTGGTCGATGAATGTGCATAAATGAAAACATCGGGCTTTTTACTGCGAAAATTTTGACGTGCTTCCGACCCAGCGCGCTGGTGATGGTCCTAGTTCATTGGTAAATGTGCATGCACCAGCAGAAAGAATCCCGCTGAACAGTCAACGGACGCTGTGCTCCGTCCACGTGGCGCCCTCTCCTTGGCTACTCGTTATCACACTGTCACTGTGTAGCACAATTCCATTCCATGGTCAAACTTCGCGTCCACTCCACGCGAAGGAACCGTAAAAAATCCGCCTGTTCAGCCGAAGCGCACCACCGTCCGGCTTATCGTGGCCGCCAACTAGTCTCCCGGCCCGCCCGGTGCACATTCTCATCCGTGAGTCTCCCTCGACTTTGACTCAACCAGTCCACTCTCTGACTGGACTCCTGCGTCTCCTTCTATAACAAAGTTGCTAATACCATTTCGATACAGACAGGGGCGGATCTACAGTAATTCATGGGTATTCAGCTGAATACCCAAATTTTTTTGCAAAAAATCTGCTATATATTAGATATAATACATATATATATATTAGTAATTGAGTTTAAATGAAAGAATTTGAAGTGAAAAAGGAGCTTGGGCCGACCCCTACCTCCCAGGCGCCGAACGGCCCAGCGTGCCTCCGTCTCCCACGCGCCGAACGGCCCAGTGCGCCCCGTCTCCCTCGCGAGTCGCGGCCTCATCTCTCCTGCTCTCAGCGAGCGACTCAATCACTCAACCCTAACTCAGTCTCAGATGTCAGATTCGGCGCCCGGCGCCGGCGGCACAGTCGACTACCTCGGTACCTCCGCGCCTACGCCGCCGACCTCGGCGACCACCGCACGCTCGAGCAGCTCCGCCGGATCCTGCGCCTCCTCACCTCGCTCAAGGTCGTGGCTGCCGGGCCTGAGCGCGACCCGGCACGGCGGCGCCGCTCTCGCTCCTGCCGTTCACACGTCTGCGCGTGCTCGAGCTGCGGGGCTGCGCCCTCTCCACCTCCGCCGCCAGGGGCCTGCTCGACCTCCGCGGCTCCGCCAGATCGCCTGACTACCTCCGCGCCTACGTCGCGTCGTCGCCGACCTCGGCGACCACCGCGTGGCGCGCGCTCGAGCAGCTCCGACGTGCTAAGTATCATCCCGTACTGAACTATGTTGATCTGTGATTTGTGAACCGTGCTTATGGTTTGCTGTTGGTTCATCTACAGCTAGCAAACCAAGTTTAGTTTTAGCCTACTTGCTGCAGTACTATGATCCACACTTCCACAGTTAATGCTATGTTCCTAGGATCCGATCCAATCCGGTGCATGTATAGCTTCAGATCACCTTTAGGCTTGTTATAGCACATGCTCTAGATCACAATAATGCAATTGTAACAGTTGTCCCTTTTATGCTTGCTGCATTTATCCCCTGACATAATTAGTTAGGCTGTGAGATTCAATATGTCATTTGTTACTTCAAGAAGTTTCCTGAGTATAGATCAAGAGGGCTATTTCTTACTGGAGAGAGCTATGCAGTGGAAAAGTATTTCAAGTGCAAGTTCTGTTTTACAAGTTCATGTTTAATTTGTTTGTCTTGTATAGTGAATGATTTTTATAAACATTAATGCAGGGCATTATGTACCACAACTCACCAATGTTATTCTCGATGTCTGCTACCCATCAATCGTGATACAGGAGCTACGATTGCAGAAATATGTATGCTTGCTCTTTCATGATTCACAATATTGTACTTCAGAACCTTTCATTCCTGATATGTGCCTAGTTTTGTCCAACGCAGGTGACTAAATTAGTGTAGGAGTGGATGTTTGCATGACTTACAAAAGGAACTTCTATTTCAATCTTCCAGAAGTGCAGCATGCCCTTCATGCAGTGAGTAAGTATTTCTATTGCTACTTCTACCGGTTCTGCCAATTATGTTTTTTGGTCCTTCCATTAAATATTGATCCTTCCTGCCAATTACTTTAGATGCTACTGTAAGTATGGCTTGATATTTAACTATGGTTCTTTTCAGTAAAATTTCAAAAAGACACCCTTCCAATGAAACTATTGATGGTTTACGAAATTTGCTATAAATAGTTGTTCTGTGGTGTGTAGAGCTGCCAAATATTGTTAGAATTAGAAATGAGTCGTATTGGATCATTGTATTGGTGTTTTCGGGGAACAATGTGTCGTGGTATCGACATTTCCAAACAACCTAGCTCCGAAGTCCGAATACCCATTCTAAAAATCCTGGATCCGCCCCTGGATACAGATCATACCAGTCGGTACGCACTTTACTGTCATCTAAACTGATACAAAATAGGTCTTCGTGTCATGTCGAGCAAAATACTGATCATACCGATTTGATACCGGCCATACCGACTTTGATACTGGTCTATACCGATTGGTACCAGCGGAATTGATAATATCGTTTATTGAACTATAGTTATATTTGATAGTATTATTATATATTTAAAATAATATTACAAGTGACGTTTGGTATATATATAATTAAATAAATATATATTTATAAATATATATATATATTTATATTATTATATTAAATTTGAAATGGTACAACAGTACAGGTCAATACTAGAATCTACTATTGTAAGAATCAAATCGATATGGTCTCTATTATGGTATTGATCAGCTATGTTCTATAAACCTCCTCGCACCCCTTCTTTTGCGTTTGCTATTTTCCTCTCCCTCGCGCACGTCCTTGGCTTCTCTCCATGATCACCATGGTGGATCTGATGGGGTTTGGCGGCGGCGCACCAGAGGACGATCAGGTCACGCCGCAGGGGCAGATGGCGATGGGCGACCGCCGGGAGGTCGACGACCAGCACAAGGCGTCCAAGTACCGGCGGACTTTGTTGTCCATGCTCAACCGCACCGGCCACGCGCGCTTCCGCCGCGGCCCAGTCGTGCCGGCGGCCGAGGCCGCTCCGCCGGCTAGGCCGGCAGCAGCCCTGGATTCCGCGCCGTGCGACGGGATCAGCGCGTCGGCCTCGGCCAGCTCGTCGTTCCCGTCGTCGGTGACCGGTGTTACCGGCGGCGAAGGGAGCGTGTCCAACGGCCGCGCGCTGCTCTCGGCTGCAGGCGGCGGCTACTCCGCCGGCGGCAAGCGCCCGCCGCCGATGCAGTCTTCTTCCGATTACTATCCCGGGCTCAAGCGCATCCACGATGACGACGGCCACGCGCTCCCCGACAGCGCTAAGCACGCCACCCACGGCGTCGGCCGCTGCCACTGCTCCAAGAAACGGTAACGACACGCGCAACATGCAGGCGGTTTGCTCGATGAATTACGACGAACAATTAAACGATCCATCGGTAGATCTCCATGTTCTCCTTACTAAACTGGAACCGCCGCATGCAGCAGGAAGGCGCGCGTGAAGCGGAGCATCCGCGTGCCGGCGGTCAGCTCCAGGAACGCCGACATCCCGCCGGACGACTACTCGTGGCGCAAGTACGGCCAGAAGCCCATCAAGGGCTCGCCTTATCCGCGGTAATTAAGGACAAAAGACCATCTCTCCTCTCCGTCTGATCAGATCAGTCCGACCGCCACAGTTCATTCTTTGCCTAACTGTCGTGCGAACATGTGACGCTTGCATGCAGCGGGTACTACAAGTGCAGCACGGTGCGCGGATGCCCGGCGCGGAAGCACGTGGAGCGCGACCCCGGCGAGCCCGCCATGCTCATCGTCACCTACGACGGCGACCACCGCCACGACGACACCGCCGCCGCAGGCGGCGTGCCGGAGCGCGTGCAGGACGGCTTGAAGTTCTCTTCGTAATTCCATTAGCTGACCGGCCGTTTCTGTCAAACTTGGTGATTTTCTCCGTAGTTTCAGCTTGCTGGCTTTTAAAACCTGTTTAATTCGATTTTTTTCTTTTGATTTTTATCTAAAATAGTACTGTAATAACTGTTAAATTTTTCTTAGACATTCAATTAAAAAAGAAAATAGATAAAAAAATAAAAACACTATTATATCTCTACAGATAATATAAAGAAAAAAGTTAAAAGATTATTGTGCTTAAAATGATTTTTTTTAGTATTTTAAAGTTAGAAACCAAAATCTATTTGGAAAGGACGCTTAGTCCTGAGACTTTTAGTGGTCGTGTTACATCGATGTTGCTTGTAGAGGAATTCAGGGCAGTGAAAGATCATGCACGGTGATCTCGAATCTTGACCAGTGTGGTGTACCTGTTACGCATCCTAATACGCGTTAATTGGTGGGTTTGGGCGTGAGAGGTCAAAGGGGGTGGTTGGGCATGGGCCCCGTGGATAGGGATGCGACCCTGACAGTGGACCCAGGTGCCGATGTGATGCGCTCGTCAATTTGCTCAGTGCTGGTTCCCTGGGCACGTAATTGCGCCGCGGCTTAACTACGCGGATGCAGCATTAGTAACTACTACCAATGCACGGGTGGCATTAGCCCCAGTCTAGATCGTCCATCCATGCTGACCATATTTTTTTTCATAGGAAACATCGTGAGCAGTGGCGAATTGTACATAGCTTCTTCCCTACTTTACAAAAGGAAGCACTCGTAATTAGCAGGCCTCCATTTCATACTACTGTTCCTCCTAGGTAGCTGACGACCTCCTCGGCACGGCAGCCTCACCCGTCGCCGTTCCCATTTCGAGCTCGGGCGCCGCCGTTACTCGCTCCTCCGTCGGAGACAAATCCATCCGACCATCCGATCTTGACTATATCGTGGAGGCTGCAGACCATTAGAGGGGGCTTCGTGGGCTTCTATAGTAATAAGATTGAATCTTCAGAAATGATTTGTGGATAACAAAATTGATGGATGGAGAATAAAACATTAGATCTCACAAGCCCCCCAAAAAAAAAAACCCAGCATCTCCGTCGTGGTTGCTACTGCATGTCCAATCTTCATATTTGGGTGAACATGGTTAGGAAATTAGACTCGTGTTCGTGTAATTTGGAGGAAAATAATGCCAAATGATGAGGCGAACGGAGAAAAGTTAAGTCCTAACTACGCGTGTGTGAATGTTTCAACATGACATCTAATGGAGTGATTGGGCAATTGCTTCGTGTTTGCTCTCACAAGAAATGTCGAGGACTGTTTTCAGACAGAAGAAAAAAAGAATGATGTTATTAGGTCTTCGTTTCCATTCAAACGGGTCAGATTTTAGACCTAATGGAAGCGACTCCACGGCAATAGATGACAAAAATTCTCGTATTACGGTGCTTCACAGTAGCCATCCGAGTGTTGGATAAAAAGAAAAGAAAAAAAAACTCCATTTTTCAGCCTTCAAGTACTGGCTGAGTTCAAAAATCAACCTGACTTCAAAACCCTTACTTTATAACCTCTCAAACCCTCCAAACCGTTTGAAATAACCCTCTCATCCTAAAATACCGTAGTTTTGGTTGATGTGGCATCTATCATGATATGTACATGTTTCGCTAGCATGGCATCAATATGTGCATCCACATCAACTTCCATGTCATCCTCAAAGCATCTTCCATGGCATCCACATCAACTTAGAGGTCATCCTCAAAGCATCTTCTTCTTCCTTTATGGATGGCAGGTACTACCATATAAAAAGGTCATCACAAACGGTTCTAAACCCTCATCACAGAAGGTTTCTAAACTATCTGATTTATTGTGTATGTGATAATATGTGGTTATTACAAACAGCTCTCAACACATCTATGATAAGTCACAACATAGATGATTTTCAAAATAACCGTCTGTGATGTGTTAGATATCATAGATGGTTCTTAAACATAACCGTCTGTAATATGTCAGACATTACAGAAGGTTCTTAAACATAACCGTCTGTGATATCTAACATATCACAGACTATTTTGTGTTAATAATCGTCTGTGATAGCTCTTTGAATATCTACAATATTTTCT
Organism: Dendrocalamus latiflorus; assembly: GCA_017311315.1. Classification (NCBI taxonomy): domain Eukaryota; kingdom Viridiplantae; phylum Streptophyta; class Magnoliopsida; order Poales; family Poaceae; genus Dendrocalamus; species Dendrocalamus latiflorus. Next base: position 28,463,586 of record CM029639.1, on the reverse strand, counting down.
GTATTTTGGCTAGCTTCAAGAAATGCTACCCATGCCATCTAAAAAATAAGCAAGCAGATCACAGATAATTGCTGATCTTATAGCACACGACAGTCATTACACGATCTCACAATGAATTACAATTGAATTAAATGTTTGAACATCTGTTAATTGTTGCCAGGGTTGAACTCTCTTTTTTTAGGTGAATGACCTCCGCCGTCAAAAAGATGGAGAGCTGTCCTTAAACTTCGGAGAGTTCATTGAGATCGAATGCATTTGAGTCAATTCTCAGGCCCTATCACTAGAGGAGTAAAGTCATAGGCATATATATAATCATGAAATAATTATTGCTAGATTGACAAACCTCTGAATCATTCATCATAGCACCCATAATTTCCTGTATATGGTGGCAAACGTAGAATGTACATACATTGCCCTGTACATGCTGGTAGCATTATAAAAATAGAATTACATATATAGGTATAGTCAGTTTTAGATGCATTATTATGAAGTGTGATACAATATTGTTGTATTATAGCGGGTATCAAAAATCGTGTCCTTTGTCGCAGTGTGGCGTTGGATTCCTTGTGTCTCTCTCTTGGAAACGTAAGCACTGAACGACCTACATGATTCCAAAAAGTTAGCCTTGGCCATTGCAAATGAAGGGAAGACTACAATAGAGTTATATATGGAGTAAATGAGTTTACCTGTCAATTGTTTGTTGCACATGGGTGCAGTCGTGGTCTTTCTCGAGTAGGAAATCAAGGTATATTATCCTGCACCACTTTGGTATAATCACAATCATAATCCGATATCACCAACTCATGTATGTTGTCATAGTCAAAACCTAAGTTTATATTGCGTATAAAATACAAATAAAACTTGTATAGCAACTAGTGAAGTACTTACCTCTGATTGTAGGGTGCTAGAATGTAGTCCTTGTCACTCTGAGCAAGCAATCCCATTGTTATGTAATTTTCGACGTAGGATGCATTTTTCATTGATGCATTGCTCAGAAATCAAGTATGAGTCAAGGAAACCCACCGGTTCTTGGCATCGCTAGGATTCTTGAATCAGTATCTGTATATAAACAATGTGTTATGACATTTATTAGTCTTATGTGAATGTAGAATTTGATTGTACACATAGTGTCTAGCATCGTAGAAGTGAGGCATCGAGGTTGAATAGTTGTAATAAGTCATCGAAGACCATGATGAAGTAGCCTGGGTCATGGAGGAAATGGCCTTCGTGTATCTAACGGTGAATCCAATCTATCGGTTTGTCTTTCGCTTGTTGGACCTCTACATGTACCGGGCATGCAAACTACCGCAACTCAGTCCAAGGTCGGGTAATTGCGTCTTGGAGACCAACGACATTCCGAGGTAGTATGTCCAGGGCTTGAGAGGCATCTTAATATTCTTCAATTTGGCCTTAGCGCCTTGCTTGCGACACATCTTCCTGAGAAATGATTTGGAATGCTTTTCTCGTTTATTCGGCGTTGTCTCCAAGGAGCCGATATGGTGGCCTTTTGAAATGGAGGTTGAGGTGGAGTCATAGAGGGATATATTGAATAGGCATGGTCGTGTGGATATTGTGGCACTGTAGGGTCTAAGGCAATGTCCCTCTTAGGCCACTATACGAATATATGCATGGCATCCTCTAGTGTCATGATCTCATTGTTTGAGGGTTCTCCAACAGGACTGCCCTGAGAATGTCATGTACCATGTCCACATGGACCTTCGCAAAACTGGTCTCTAGTTGGGTATTGTGAACCAGCGTCCCTAGTAGGCATGGATATACCATTCCTCGCCCAACCTCAACGGGAATGGAGCCAATAAGCCTAACTCTGAGCTTGCACGATGTGGGCTCATACATAACGATACATGATTAACTAAGGTGTCCAACAGGTCTATCTATATAGCATCCTAGAGATGGAAATTACATGAATGCCATCGATAGATAAGTGGACGTCGCTATGTTCAGAAAGTGGCGTGGACGCGTGGGTACTTCGATCTTGAGGGGGACTGGCTCCCACAATAATGGGGGCAGCTTGCGACTGGTTGAGGACTTGATGCAGTTGTTCTCTCAATGATGCTATCTCTCCTCGAAGTTTTGTAGTTATCTCTCCTCGAAGTTCTTCACAAATGTCCTATTTTAGCTATTTCTTGTGCTCAGCCTTGAATCTCTTCCTACTCCTATACGCCTCAGAGTCGTCTGGAAATCTATGCCTCCAAGGTATGTAAACCCTAAGGCCTTGCATGCGACCCAGGTGCTCCTTGCTTTCCAGGGCTGTGGATAGTATATCTTTCTCCCTTACTATTTCGAATGAGCCTTAGAAAGATTCGGTAGTCAATGTTTGCTGTAAAAGGCAATTATGTTATTTTAGACCCTATGAAGTTATGGACTTATTAACAGCTAGGTAGTTTAACATATCTTATCAAGTGTTGGGATATTTCCTTGTCTATATGGTTTTTGAAAGAGGCGACGCCTGTAGATGTGGTTGATGACCTCGCTCTTAACCAGTTTCGGGCGGGCTCATTTGTGATTCAGGCAAATGGTAGGAAGGTCTCCGATCAGATTGCAACCTCATCCTCCCTTCTCCATTGTGGGATTTTACCTGCATACCCAGCAGTGCTGAGTCTATGAGGGTGAGTGTTTTATGTCTAGAGAGCCTTGTGTGCCACTCTTTGCTATTGAAATTCGGTCGTCATCTTCATCCACACAAAGGCCTCCCATGTATCCGACGACACGAAAGGATACTTCGTGAAGGGCATCCGATTCTTGTTCACGTAACATGTATAAGCGTGCTTTTGAAGGTCTTCCACGCTTTTTCCATCAACGCTTGTCATCACACGAGTTCCTGGACTTCTGCTGGGATCTTGAACGACCTTGAAATTTCCTCTCACAACTGCTCTTACTGTACTTCTGTAAGAAACTTCCAGTTTATTGTGGTGATGGGGACCCATTCCCTTCCAACTATCCTACAGGTAGTCCAGAATGTTTCTACTGCTTTCTTCGGTTGCAGAGGGACCCCATCTAGAGAGAACTCTGTGATGGTCATTTGGCCCTCAGGCCTTTTCGATATTCCTCTGCCATGCTTAGTTACTCCGGTCTTCGGAGCGTCAAACGCATTCAGCGACGTTGATGACAGCGGCGATGACTACATGGACGTCATCTCTCTTACAAAAAAACTAATTACAATGAGCTGTGAATATAAACATTAGCACATGGTTGTTTTTATGTACTTTAATGTTCTTAATGTGGTTGTTAGGAAATAAGAACATGAGTAGCCAAAGTAGTTTCTAGAAGAATTTATGGGCAATTAGTTATCGTTTTCTCGTCTTGGCATATATTATTGTTACAAGGTCTCTTTGCAACACTAACATGCCATTTGAAATAGATTTTGTAGCAATTATATGTGCCAAGACGAGATAAAGATAACCAATTTAGCACAAATTCTTCTGGAAAGTAGTCAAATAACTCATGTTGGTATTTCTCAACAACTACAAGAGGATCATTAAAACACTGTATACTTCGGTTTCAAAGGGTATGAAGCAAATCACACAATGGAGTGTGTGATTTGCTTTAATGTTCCTCTTGTACAACTACTACTCTGACTCATAGTGCTTCAAGGGAAGTTTATTTTCTAGCCCTAACGAACTGCTCACTACTGGCAAGCTACATGGTTAATAGTCTTACCTGTCAATGTCCCTCTTCCTCTCTGATCTCTAACTTTCGACAACTACTCAATATCTATTAACTAAATGGGCTCACAAGCTTCAGGGCATTATACTTGCTCTGTAATTTAACCCTTCCTCTCTAATCTCTTAACTACCACCAATTACTTAACATATGAGTTAACCAAATGGGATAACAAGATTCAGGGCATTAACATTGCCCTATAAATTTCCACTGCCTCTCTAATATGAAACTACCACGAATTACTTCAATGTAAGTTAACCAAATGAGCTAACAAGTTTCAGGGCATTAACCTTGTCCTGTAATTTTTCCTTTTCTCTCTAGTCTTGAACTACCACCAAGTAATCAATATAAGTTAACCAAACGGGCTAACAAGCTATAGGGCAGATGTGGAGACTATTTGAATATTGTTGAAGTATAACATACCGACGGGGAGACATGGAGGTGGTGCTAGACGGGGAGACATGGATAGGGAGATGGGGAGATGTGGAGGTGGTGCCGAACGGGGAGGCGGTGTTGGATCTACGAAGAAGGAGGTGGCCAGATGGGAAGGCGGTGCTGGATCTACGCAGGAGGAGGTGGCCGGACGGGGAGGAGGCACTTGAGGAGGCGGCGAGGAGGTGGCTAGACGGGGAGGAGACGACACTTGAGGAGGCAAATTGATTGTACTCTTTCTCACCCAAGACATTCTCAACTCCGATAATCCTTCTTTTTTTTCATGAGGAACTATGTGACACTTCTTATTTGTTGGGTTGGTTACATAAAAAATTTGAACAACTTGTCTCATGAATACAAATGGCTCATCTTTGTATCCTACACATTCGAGGTCTACAGTAGTAACGTCATACTTATCAACCTTTACACCCTATGGGAGTTGGACCTAATGGCACCAAAATATAGGGATCTTGAAAAGTACGTAGTCGAGCTCTCAAATCTCCTCTACAAGCCCGTAGTAGAAGTTTGGGCCATCGGTACTAAAGTGCTCATGAATTGCATCTATGCAAGCACTTGAATTCTGGACTGTGGTCTTTCTATCCTGATCTGTTGTGTAAAATATGTACCATCTATGTTGTATCCTTGCCATGCTATAATTATAAATTTTGACCCTTTTGCCAACCATTGCAGCATATCACTTGATAACCTCCCAGCAAATCGTACCTTCAACCATTCGTTGAATCGACAGTTATGCTGTGTTGTGACCCAAACCTCTGACCGATCTGGATTCTCTTAGCATAGCATATCCTTGTGTTTGTGGTAATTGAAACATTGACGGATTCGAGGAATCGTCTGTGATGAGGCATCCATTATGGCCTTCTCTGTAGTAGTGAGGGGCGGTACTCATGTGCGGCGACTCTAGTGGACAAAATCTTGACAAGGCTCCTAAGGATATTGAACTCAGGCATCACTATCGGTGGTTGTAGGGGTGTCAAGTTGGAGCTCTTTTGGGTGTGGAACTCAGCTCATACTTGATCAGTAGAAGATCCCACTACAAATGAAGGGTTAAAAAATGCAGAGAAGAAGTTGGGTTGTTCTTCTTCTTCTCCTTCTCCGACTGTACCTTCTTGGGAACGAAGAGGAGCATCCTCGATGTCTTCCTCCTCAGCGCAACGATCGGAAGGGTTTCCAACCTCTTGACCAGGTATTTCTACCCTGTCTTTAGCTGCTTGAATTTCAGTTGCTGCGACCATTTCCGTAGTCGTAGAGCAGCCTTTGTTGTTGTAGCGGTCGACTCTTCAACCACCATCTCCATCGCATCTTCGACTGCGGGCAGAGCTGCTGGGGATTCTTAGTGGGAGCATCCTTAAGCAGTAGAGAATCCAAGCTAAGATCATAAAAAGTAAGTTGGCATTTAAGAAGACATAGAGGTAAAATACTATGTTTATGCTTATATTTTATACCTTGCTTTTGCACCCTTTATCTTGAATTTAGAAGAAACTTTTCTGGAGATTAGTTTCTTCGACTTCTTCTCTTCGACCATGTTTGGTCGTACGAGTGCATCTTCAACCTTGTCCGGTTGAAGGTCTTGAGCAAGAGTTATTGCTCCTTGTCCCTCTTGCCCCTCCTATAATCGAAACCAGTTTCAACCACCTGGAGGGCAGTCTTCTTTTCAATCACAGGTTCTGCTATTGCAGCAGTCTCCTTCACAAAAGATATAAAACTTTTCCAGTTTTCTTTTTGAGTTGCTTGATAAAGCCTCGAGAAGCACCTACTGAGTGAGTTTCAGTATCATAATAGAAGGATACCTTGATCTTAGGAGTCAGTTGCTCGAGTACGATTTCCCCTATCTCTTCTGTGGTAGTCATATTGATAAAAAAACTGCTGGATGGGGCTGGTTAGAGTAGTAGGAGGAAGAATGGCAAGAGGAACGGTAGCACTTGAGCTCCCCTTCTTCTTATCAGTAGCTTTTGTTAGCCGACGCCTCTTGACCGGAGGAGCCTTTTCTTTCTCTACTATTTCTCCGATGACCATCAGTTTGACCTCTTGGTCGTCCTGACGGTTATTCATGCCTACATTCTGCGAGAAGGAAGAATACTATTTAGTCATCTTCTATGACTACCTAGTCTTAAAGACGTTATTGTTTTTCTAATTACCTTTAGGCGTTCTTCTCTCTCTTTAGCAAATATGTCCACTAGAATATGAGGAGCCTCTACTTTGAGCGATAGAACCTTCTCGCAAACAAGCTTGACCTGGGAGTCAATTTCCCCCAAATCAAGATCTGTTCATACAGATGAAGTGGTCAGTATACAGAACTCAAAACTTAAATCTAATTACGAATATGATTGTTACTTACTTTTTTCATAGTCTCTGGTCGAATCTTTGGCTCCCGAGTACATCCACATGGGATGTGCTCGACGCTTCAGGAGGCTAATACAACAGATGATGAAGTCCTTTACCACATGCTAGCCAGTGAGTTCTTTGTTCCTCAGCTCTTTGATGGCTAAGATGCAGGGGGCTATCTAAGCAAGGTCCTTTAGGACCGAGTTCCAAGAAGTGTTCTTCTTAACACCCTTCCCTAGAAAAGAAAAGGTTGTCTTCACTAGTTGTCTTCCAATAGAACCACTTCTTCTTTCAGTATGGCCATGAAGACCAGGTAAACATCTGGATGTACTGCTCCATCTTGCCGTCATGGAGATTCAGACCGTAACTCCCGACAATTTTGGTCTGCCGGCTCATTTCATAGTAATACCAAAAGAGCTCGAGGTTCGCAGGAATCCCCATATAAGCCTCACACAGGTACATAAATACGCTCAACATAGTAATCAAATTAGGAACCAAGTTTACTAATTCGACTCCGAAGTTTTCGATTATGATTATAAGAAAAGGGTGAGCTAAAAGACGAAGTCCATACCCACAGTATGCCTGCAACCATTCTGAGGAGGAAGCCATTTGGGAGAGCAAAGAGGATCTCAGAGCGGAGTTTCCAAACCTATTCTCTTAGTGAGCCAGAATCTCGGGGTCGAGATTCTATTTAAGGGGGGAGGTTTGTAACATCCTCATTTTCAGATCCTTTTTGAAGCTTTCAAAATAAAAATAACCATTTGGATTTTTCTAGAATTAATTAAATCTTAAATTAAATTTTTTATTAATTAAAAAGATTTAATATGACTAATGTTGTGGCTACTGACCAAACAGTAAAGTGAGAGTGTAGTAGTGGAAATGACAGATGAACAATGCTTACCCCTTCCCCATGTCCAGGGTAGCCATATATATATATATATATATATATTCACATAAGGAGTATTTTATAATTATATACTTACACTCATGTACCATTCGTCGGGGTATTTATGTCATTATACATATCTCGTTTTGGGCTTTACAATCCTTTAGCAGGCCGGCAAGGCTTAGGTGGGGGCTACCCCTACAACAACTAAGTTAAACTTTAACATTTGCTGGAAGTATTTTATTTGGTTTTATTGTGCTTCAAGGAAATTTCTAGAAATTTCCGAGATTTTTTCTGGAGTTATTTGCTATTTACTAGAACTCAAATGAATTTAGTAGAATTTCTGAAAAATAAAAATTCTAAAACCGCCTAAACCAAATCCCTCCAGCCCAACCCACGCTCGACTCATTCCACCAGCTCAGCTACCGTGTGCCACATGTCATGAATCTGACCTAGTGGCCATATCATTCGATAGTCACCGCTCGATTCATCTGCAGCCACCCACATTGCCACGTGTCATCCATCTAAAGGGTCTTGCACTGTTCATCGTCTCCGAGGGGGTTCACCGTGTTCGTCCGGGACTTCGCCTTGGTGTTTGCGTCGTGCCCGCTACGGACTTATGCCCGTCTCCACCTCGAACTCCTCGGCGTCCGCGCCATAAGTAGCGTGCCCCGCCTCTCGTTTGCCTCATCCCTAAGCCGCGCTGTCGTCGAGATTCGCCGAGTGTCTTCCCTGTCGAGCTGAGATTCAACGTAGGGTTATTATTCTCCTAGGAGAAGCTCTGAGCCTGTATAAAAATTTTCATGTCTATACTCTGCATGTTCATACATCGAGTCTTCTAGAGTTCCTCGAATCCAAACAAACCATACGTAAAATCGATATTAAAATATCGACACATCTCTTATAAACAGCTTATGTTACCCTATTGCACATACCCTTAATAGTTTTGGGCTAGAGGGTATTTTTAACTGGTTTTAATAGTTTTAGGGTGAACGGTTTCACAGAGTTGGAGGTTTAAATTTAGACTCAGCCCATAGTTAAAGGTTGAAAATTAGATTTTTTTTTTCTGATGTAATAACATCAAAGGCTACAAATATATTCTCTGCTACAGACGGTCTACTAACGAAGCAAGGCACTCCATCGAAACCATTAAACTTTAATCCTCGTTGACTCTTTCAAGGAACGCTTCGAAAAAAAGTTTGTTTATATAGGAAAAACGTTTTTTTTAAGGAGCACTGCTTCGTCTAACTACCGATTTATGCAGCCACAAAAGTTGGGCCTTAGCCCAAACATGAATAGGTTAGTCCGGGCTTGATCCGGGCCAGTTGGCCGGTGGAGAACCGACCCATCCATCCCCTTATTGCCAGTTTGCCACTGCCTCCGTCTCGTTGTAGCCCGGCCGCCCCCGTGCAGCACCGCATCGCCGTCGTCTCTCCACTCTCCCAATCCTCTCCTCTCCTCTCAGTTCGATCCCAGCTTGCCGCTGTTAGGGTTCTCGATTGCTCCCCCTCCACCCGCTCCAATGGCGGACGAAGCCAACCGAGCGGTGAGTGCCCTCGAATCTGCCCGCGGCAGGCGTGCTCTTGCTAGGTTTTCTCGGCCGATCTCGCGGTGCTTGCTTCTAACTTCCTTTTCGTGGTGCGCGCGCGCGCAGGCTTTCGTGGAGCTGCAGGGCCGGATGATCGAGACCACGGGGAAGATCAAGCAGGTGCAAGCTCGTTTCCCTTACTTCTTCTTCCCCCCTTGTTCGAACTAATCCATTTTGTCTAGATTAGTTCCGGGAATCTTTTTGCTGGTGGCGCGTTTTAGGTTGCTGCTCTGATAGTCTCGGTGTCCATTTGTCGATGCGTCTTGAAAGTGTGATTCTACTTCAAAAGTTGTAAGTTCCATTTTTTTGGAGTAATAACACCCTAAACTTTTCTTGAAAGTCCGTCCAGCACCTGAAACTAGATATTTGACCCCTCGAACTTTGCAGTCCGGTTCAAATAACAACCTGGCCCAGTTTCGTATGATGGTATTGTCCTGTGGCGTGATGAATGAGCAGTTTTGCTACCTAGGATCAGTGACATGTTGGGCACACAAGGGCTTCTCCCCACACTGAGCTCCAGCCGTGCTTCCATGTGGGTCTTATAATTCACCTTCACCTACACTTTGACAGTGTATCATCCTATATGGTAAAACCACACACTCATTGCGCCACGTGGGTAATACCACCATCCAAAACTGGGTCAGGGTGTTATTTGAACTAAATTACAAAGTTGAGTATCAAATGTTCGGTTTCATAGTTTGAGTACTAAACGTACCTTTGAGTAAGTTTGGGTTTTTATATGGACTTTTTCTTTTTTTAGCTGACTCTGCACTTTGCTATAAGTTTTAGCTAGGAAATGTTCAAAATTTTCAACTTAGACGCCTAGTTCATAAGTTTTGCGCTTATTAGATTGAAGCCATATTGCTGCACTACATTAGCCAGGAAATGTTCAAAATTTTCCAGACGCTTTCATGTGGCTGTCAAACTGTTAGGAGAAATTACTTTTGTGAACTTTTGGTTCTTGCAAAATTAGGTGCGTAACGCTTTGGATAATGAAGTGTGGTATACAGATCATAGTTGAAAGCACGTGGAGTAATTGAATGTTTTGGTGTAGTTGATTATTGGGGAAATATTTGATTATTTATGTTTGCAGGATGGAACACTATGTGCTACCGAATTGTAGTTTCATATACGTCCAACTAATCATGATTTGCATGAGAGCCTCTCATACCTATATTATAATTAGTTGGTAATAATTGTAGTTTCATATGTGCCTAACTAATCATGATTTGCATCAGAGCTGTACCTCTATTAAAATCAGTTGGTAATATATGTTGAGTTGTGACTTTGTGAGTAAACAGCTCTTTTATTTCACAAATAGCTGTTCCAAGATGATCATTCCAGAGAAAGGAACTGAAAATTTCGAGTACTTTTGCAAGTGAGATAAAAAGGTTATGTTGCTTGTTTGGAGTTTCTGCTGGACCACATCTATCTTTTGATTAATTAAAAAGTGACACATTGTATGTTTTTTTACACTACTGGTGTATCTCTTAGTATACCAAATTATAACTCATATGCTCCCTTGGCTGGAAATAGAGGAGAACCAAAGCTGCAAAATATTTTGGCCATTAATTTGGGTTATCATCCTTTTGGCCCTTACTGATATATGAATTAGGGGTTGTTTGGATACAAAGTATTTTTGGAGTTTTTAGAGAATACCATGGTTTCTCAAAAATATCATAGTATCAGAAACTTTGTGGTGTTTGGGCACAACAAATACTATTGTTTTACAAATTGTTGTATTCCAAATACCATGGTTTTTTTGGAGTTATTAAAAATCCACTCCCCCCCCCCCCCCATCATAAACCGAGCTTGTTTCCTACATTGCCCAGTCCCATCTATCATATTATCTCCTGTCTTGTGCTTCCACAAACTCTCCAACCCAATATCCATTGATCTCAATTATTTATCCCTTTTGGCAGCTTTGCTCATGCCGGATGTACATGCCAAGCAATCATCTTCCCCCTTGTGAATTAGAGCCACAATAGGCTCTTTATCCTTTTGATTGCAGCATGATGGCCACATTGCTGTGCCTCCCCACTGGTTGGCTTGTACCAGTGTATTTTGTGCCAACATTCCCGCACTCGCTGAGCAGCTCTTGGCGTTTCTGTAGGTGCTGTTCCGTGCAGCCATGCATTATGCATACATGGTTTCGAAATTTATTGTTTTCTTTGCCTAATTTTGGATCTATACTTTCTTAATTAACTGCTCAATGCTCATAGAGATTTGTGGATGTTGTACAAGGACATTTGCTTGCCCATATACCAAATTGGATCTAATTAATATATTCTTTGGGCTCCGGAGCTTCTAGATATTGCAATCTGTCTACAATTAAATGCACTCGCTACATAATTTTTTTGCAAGTTAGCACAATAGCTATTTGTAAACAAAATACTGCACTAAATATAGCACAATAGCTATTTGTAAACAAAATACTGCACTAAATAGTACTGTAGCTACCCAACACATCAGGGTTTCTCTTAAAACTGCATAAAACTGTGGTATTCACAGACTGTAGTATTCCATGTGTAGTACTTCAAAACTGTGGTTTTCAAATACTGTAACATCTAAACAGGCCCGTAGTGATATTTTTCTGTTTTGGCTCTAAGGCTAGAACTATAGTTTTTGGGGTTTGCTATTACAGGTTTATTTGGTCGCCTACTACACATTGCTATGGGCATGTTTTTTTTTGCTTAGGTTTATGGTTTTTGGCTGCAATTTATAGTTTTTAGGCTGTTTGTGAGAGAGAATACGGAGTAACAGAATCTCGCGTGCGGTTTTGGCCAATATAAATGAATTCGCTACAGTGTATATTATAATTAACTTGTAGACTCCGTCTTGAGAAGACACTTTGTTTGAAAGCTTGTTATTGAAAAAAAAAATAAAAGACAGTTTTTAGAAGCTGAAAAGAACAAGCCTATATTGAATCTCTCTCTTCTATTTTGGAAAAAAGGCTTGGCTATATTGATGGGTGCATTGCTGCTAGCAATAATTCATGTCTAGATAGAAAAGGCCAGCGTTAAGGTCAAAGAATTTTGGCTTTATTCAAGCGATAATTGATACCTTTTAACAGTCCTATCATATTTGCTTTACACTATGTTCTATCTTGTTTTTTATTAGTGCAAAACATGAGTTGAATAAGAAATTTAGTATTTAGCTTGCTGAAATAGATTTAACTTGTTTGCTGTATGTAACATTATCACATCGTTTTGGTCCTTGTACAATATGGGATGTCATGTCATAAATAATATTGAGTAGTTTGAATTTTGTTATCTTATTGGGATTCTAGCTTTGTGATGGATATCCATATGATGGAGGTTCTGTTTTTCCCCGCTGGAAATTCCTTTAGTAACTCTAGCCTGTAGGTGCCAAATATTTCCTGACATAGAGCCTCTATTATAACAGAACTTTTCTTTCATCAGTTACAAACTCAGATGCGCTCTAAAGAGGGTGAAAAGAAGCGTGCTTACCTTACACTGGAGGAACTTCGCCAATTGCAGGATGATTCAAACACCTACAAGACCGTTGGTAATAAAGACTTTTCTTTCACTAGATAATCTTGTTTTGCTATCTGAAGCAAAGATTGTACATGTTTCTTGTCTTTTTTTTTTGCTGGAAATGTGTTGAAGACCAATGGCTTCTTTGCTAACATGCTGCCAAAAAGTAATGTCCAAACATGTGTGTAGTACCAAATGATGAAACACATTGATCAGTTGGCAATACTGCAGTCATCTAAAGTTGGTTCAAGCTTTGATCATCTACTCTCTGAACTTACGAAGCAATGCACACAGAAAAGTTGTGCCTCAGTCAAACTGATCCTACTCTATGCTTTAAAAATGTATGGAATTAGCACTCTATTATGTTAGCTAGAAATTTTAGAAATCTGTCCTGTACTATGATTGTAGTTTGCAGTTTATTTTGGATTGTTCTGTAGTTGGAGAGGAAATTTGTGGACCTACTTGCATAACGTGTGCCTTTTATAGTTACCTTTTTAGTAGACCAGTGGTGACAAGTGAATAGTGGTAGTGTGATATTGATCTTTATGGGTCTTGTGGCTGCAGTCCAACATCTTAAAACAGCCACCCAGATGATTTTGACTCTTAAGAAAGCAGCTTAATGGATTTGAAATGGAAACTTGTCTTGGGAGGTTTGTCATTGGTTCAATGCCTTGCTTTGTGTGATTTCCAGCCATTGCTATAGTGATTTAATGTTGCCATTTGTGTTTGTGTAATGAACATTCCAATTTCCAATTGGTTGACTAAATTTAGTATATTGAATAGATGTTTTCCATCATAAACATTTTGATTACTCCCATCATTGCACGATGAATAATGCAATCATCCAAATTTGAGTTGATCCTGAATATATCTTGCTTTCTGTAGATTTTGATGGCTTTGTCTTTTGTTTGCAGGAAAAGCGTAAGTAAATCAAGAAGATCAGCTTTTACCATGGAGAGTCACTTTCATGCTCTTCTATGGTATATTATAATTACAATACCATGTTTTTTTAACATCAATTTACTTCTAGGTTTATTTTGGAGCCAAAATCACTCCTGGTGAATGAGCTAGAGCAAAAGCTAAACGACAGTGAGAGTGCAATAGCATCGATGCAGGTATGCCTGAGACTAATTCCGTTTCTTATCTGGTTGTGTTGAAATTCCAAGGGTGAAAGACTGTATTCCTCACATATGGTGTATCATATGATCAGACTTCCAAAGAATACCTTGAGAAACAGTCGGCAGAAGTGGAGAACAACATAAGAGAGCTGCTTCAGCAGGACCCTGGGCTGGCACGCCAGATTCTCTCAATGACTGTTCAGTGAAAAGTTGTCGTTTCTGGCTTTTAGAATTTATTTCCAGATCAGATGCGCGTTAGAATTTGATAATCCCGCACAGTTTGCTTTTGCCCCTTTTGAGAGGGGGGCAGTGATTCACTGTAATCGGTTTCATGTATAAACAAAAGAGTTTACAGTTAACTTCCTGCATCATGGCGTGAAAAGCATTTGTGTCTGAGGGCTCAGGCAGGGTTCGTTGGTTGATGCTGGAGTGAACTTGACTTAATCTCGTAAGGTGTCGAACTGCCGTGTATCGTGTGAATGTTTTGGTATGGAAATCTGAACCCTTGCTTGCCTGAGGAACTCTCCTGTCCACAAAAATGTCTGAAGAATTCAGAAGATGGAAATCTTGCTTATTGACTCACTCCGTTGTTACTGCAAATGTGAGCGCATGTATTGGGATGTCACTGAATTATTTTGCAAAATTATCACCGTGGCCCGTTGCCTAGGGATTCAATTCCAATCATAGTGGAGTGGAAGGGTATGTTCGCGGGTTCACCGTGGGATGTTTAGAGAAGTTAGGGTTTTGTTTCCATAGCTGATTAGTGCGCGAACTCGATACGAGGGTTTGGATCCAATTGGAGTGGATCGCAGCCTTGTACGAACTTGTCTGTGCATTAGCGAGTGTATGGTTTGTCGATCTCCGGTTGCTAACAAGTGAATCAATGCCAGTGTATCCATGAGCGATGGGTTGTTTGCTTGGTTGATTCGATCAAAGTGGAGTTTGTCATGCCAATGTGCACGGGGAGTAGATTATGATGTTCTGGAGCTTCTATTTATTAGTGCTTTACTCGTTTGACTGCATGGCTGCTATCAATACCACAAACGTACACAAATCTTTTAGTTATGGCTTGGGGGTCTCCGTGGGGTGTAATTTGATTTGGGTACTTCCTTTTTCTCTCTCGTGGTGTCAGGATAAGAATGATGGATTAGAATGTTTGAACTATACTGATGTAAGTTAAGCTGGAACTTAAAAGAAGTGTCTTTTTCGACAAACATTTCGGTTTGAACATATTCACATTTGTTAAGTTGTGTTAATGACGGCCCCTTTTGAAAGAGCTTGCCATTTCAGATACATGTTTGGTTGCTATCTTCGAATAGCATTTGACTAGGTGGCTGATGCTTTTAAATTGTTTGCAGTGGTAAATGTTGGGTTCTGCTACTTATCCGTGTGGTCACTTAATTCTGACTTATTACTGCTAATATTCTTCAGGTTCAATTATCGACATATGGCCAATGCTCTGTCTTTGTACAGGTATCATGCTAAATTATATTTCATGTGCAATTGTTAATCCCTATCCTAGTTAGAGCCTAGTCCTTATTAGCAAACACACCGTTTGTTTTTCTCAGGACTGTTAAGAGATTAGGAATACCTGACGAGCGGATAATACTTATGTTGGCAGATGATATGGCTTGTAATCCTAGGAACAATTATCCTGCCCAAGTGTTCAACGATGAGAACCACCAGCTTAATCTTTATGGTGACAATGTTGAGGTGAATCTCTTTGCTCTGAAAATATTGCCGCTGAATTATAACGTCATAATACTTAAGCACACTGTACGGTGCAAAACGGCCATTGTGGTGACTTAACTGAATGTGACAGCTGGCAAATTTCAAGATGTCCATTCATAATGTACGCCAATACTATGTAGTCTGATATTCATGCCACCAAAAAAAAAAAAATCTGATCTTAGCACTTTGATTTTACAATGTTGGTTTTTTAATGGCAGGTTGATTATCGAGGTTATGAGGTGACAGTTGAAAACTTTTTGAGAGTTTTGGCCGGCAGACATGAGAGCGCTATACCAAGATCAAAGCGTCTTTTAAGTGATGAAGGGAGCCATATTCTTTTGTACATGACCGGACATGGTGGGGATGAATTTATGAAGTTCCAAGATTCTGAAGAACTTTAGAGCCATGATTTAGCAGATGCAGTAATGCAAATGAAGAAGCATAGGTGGGGCATCGTACATCTATTGATTTGAATTATCTTTTTCTTATTTTTTTGATACACACAAATCTAATAGATAAAAAATCAAGGCATTGTTTGATTGTCAACATTGGGATGTTGCCTTGTCCCCCTTCATTTCGCGGTTCGTTAATTCTGACATCTTCTCTTTGTCTGCATTTCAGATTTATAAGAGTTGTTGATAATGGTAGATATTGTTGAGGAACTGTTGCTGGCTACCAGTCCGATCGATTCCTCTGCTTATGCAAAACAAGATCAATCACAGAAGATAGAAAATAGTAGATTGAAACACAGAGAGGTAGAGAGAACTCCTGGTCTTTCTTTATTGCTTTCTTTCTGATTGCGTATAAAAAATTGTCAATAGTGCTTTCTTTTTATAGTCTACTGGTGAGGTGCCCACCATGGGCCAAGGCATCCAGCCCAAGCCTAGGTTTCCTAACACTCCCCTTTGGGCACTCATCCGACACATTCATGCCTCATCAAAACTCCATAAAAACCCAGTGGAAAAAATTTGGAGAAAAAAATACATGATACATATTATGCTGTGTTGCACGAATTGCCTCATTAAAAACCTTGGCCCAAAAACTTTAGGAAAACTCGTCAAGAGAAAAAGAGTACAATCCACCCAAATTCGTTCAATCTTTAGGACTTATTCTTTGGGTACTCGATCTTCATAATCAAGATTTAATAACGGGCTTGAGAAAATTCTTCCCCTGAATTCTGCACTTCTCTAAGTCTCATCATTTCAATTCCTCGTACGCATCTTTCAAAGCTAGATGCAGGGAGTGACTTAGTGAATAAATCTGCCAGATTCTCACATAACTTAGTATGCAATACCTTAATCTCGTCCATCTTTTGTAATTAATGAGTATAGAAGAACTTGGGGTTGATATGCTTTGTGAGATGACTCTTCACATAGCCCGTCTGCACTTGTGCAGCACAAACTATATTATCTACATAGATAATTGTGGGAGTTTGCACAATATTCATCCCACATGACAGCTGGGTGTGGTGAGTCATTTGTCGGAGCTAAGCGTATTCTCGTGCGGCTTCATACAGTGCTATAATTTCTGAGTGGTTCGTCGAGGTCATTACAAGACTTTGCTTAAACGATTTTCAGGAAATTGCAGTTCCACCACACAGTAATACATATCCTGTTTGTGACCTTGCTGTATGTGGGTCTGACAGGTACCCAGCATCTGCATAGCCAACCAAGTTCAAATCTTGATTCTTTTTGTAGAACAATCCAATGTCCTTACTTCCTTGGAGGTATCAGAAGATATCCTTTATCCCCTACCAATGCTTTTTGGTAGGTTCTGGACTATGCCTTGCTAACAGGTTTACGGCAAATGCAATGTCCGGTCTAGTGCAGTTTGATAAATACATAAGTGCTCCTACTGCACTTAAGTATGGGAATTCTGGTCCTAGTACTTCCTCCCCCTCTTCTCTAGGTCGGTATGGATCTTTTTCTTACTGTAAAGACCTCCCGATCATTGGTACTTTCGATGGGTATGCATTCGCAAAGCTAAACCTTTCTAACTCCTTCTGGGCGTAGGCTGACTGATGTGCTAATATTTCTTCAGGGACATGCTCGAGCTGCAGGCCTAAGTAGTATTTGGTTTTATCCAAATCTTTCATTTCAAATTCTGACTCCAGGTAAGAACTTGGTTCTTTTGTGTCTTTCATTGTCTCGATGATATTCAGATTATCTACATACACTGATATTATACAAAATCCATTTTTGGATCATCGTATAAATACACATGGACAATCTTCATTGTTCGTGTAGCCTTTCTTGCATATAAAGTCTCTTAAGCGATTATACCACATCCTGCCAGATTGCTTCAGTCCTTACAGTGATTTCCTAAGCTTCACACTGTACAGATTTTTATTTGCACTATCTTGGTTCGGGACGGGGATACCTTCAGGTACCTTCATATAAATCTCCGAATCCAAGTTTCCATAAAGGTATACAGTTATCACATCCATCAATTTCATTTCTACGTTCAAGTTCACTGCTATTAAGATCAAATATCTAAAGGTAATTCCACTCATGACTGGGGAGTAGGTTTCTTCATAACCAACTCCTGGACGTTGAGTGAAACATTGTGCTACCAGCCTTGTTTTATATCTTACAACTTCATTTCTTTCATTTCTCTTTCGAACAAATACCCACTTATGCCCTACAGGGTGCACATGGGGAGGTGTGCGACATATGGGCCCAAACACCTCTCTTTTGTTCAGAGACAATAATTCAGTTTCTATTACCTTCTTTCAATCTTCTCAATCTGATCTTTTCTTACATTCAGCGAGCGATGCAGGCTCGGGATCAAGATTGATGATTGTGGCAATTTTCTTTACGAAGTAGATATCAACATTGGCTGTTGTCCTATTCATGGACTCTCCCGTGTGCGCATAATTTATAGCTATTTCTTCATGAGTTGCTTCTTCTGGAGCAATTGCTTTTTTTGGAGCGTTTGCTTCTTCTAGAGCTTCTCCTTGCTCATTGCTTCTTCCAGTTGCGGTGGCAAGTCCCTTTAGTTTTTTGGCTCCAATGTGTGCGCACACATTCATGCCAATTTCTTCTTCCATGGGGATATTCAGATCCGGTATGCCATTTTCTGAAGGTGTCATACTAATGCCAGGTCTCAACTGGCTCCCCTTCTGGTTCTAGGGAACTTCAGTGATCGGCTGTGACAAGTCCTTCTTATCCTTCTTCACTGGGCGTCCCCGGTTACTTGGGATTCGAGGGGCTAGAGTTCTCGTCCTTTTATTCTAAGGCCTCTGGACGGGATTAGGGATACCTTCTACTTTCTTTGGTATTTCAACCCTCTCTGGTGCATTGTGTGCAGGCACATGCAACTTAGTCACGCTCTTCAAATCACTAAAGTGATTAGGCAGTTAATTTGCTAATGCTTGCAAATCAATGATCTTCTAGACTTCTCTATTCGCTTCACTAGTGCGCGGGTCATGTGCATGGATTCTCGTAGCTTACCACGTAATTTCCCAATATTTTTCATCAAGGGGCTGATTTCCTCCTCCTAATGTTAGAAAATTATCCTCATCAAATATGCAATCAGCGAAGTGGGTGGTATGCAAATCTCCTGTCATGGGTTCTAAATACCTGATTATGGATGCAGTTTCATAACCAACGTATATCCCAGTCTTACGGGGAGAACCCATTGTAGTATGCTGTGGAGGGGGTATAGGTACATAAACCTTGCATCAAAACCTCCTGAGATGAGAAATTTTTTATGCTCATCCTTGCACTAGTTGCATAGGTGAATAGATGTTGTAGGCCGATGGTCGAAAGTTGATGAGATTAGCTGCATGTAGGACTGCGTGTCCCCAACATGTAGCTGGCAAATTATAATTATGCAAAAGAGGTCGAGCAATAAATTTAATTATCTTGATTAATGCCTCTGCTAAACTATTCTGGGTATGGACATGCAGTACAGAGTGCTCAACTGTAATTTCCATCGCCATGCAATAATCATGAAATGCTTTTGAAGTAAATTCTCTGGCGTTGTCCATTTTGATGGACTTATGTGATGATCAGGCAAAATATTTCTGATGCAAATTATCTGCGAGATCAGCTTTGCGAAAGCATGGTTTCTTGTGGATAATAAACCTACGTGCGACTATTTTGAGAAAGCATCAATGAGCACCATAAAATATTAGAATGGCCCTGAAAGTGGTTGAGTGGGACCGCAAATGTCTCCTTGGATGTGTTCCAGGAATGCAGGAACTTCATCCTTCACTTTCAGAGTGGAGGGTCTAGTAATTAATTTCCCAGTGGCGCATACAGGGCCCACAAAATCTTCGTGATTCGAGAAATTCTTTACATTGATATTATGTCCTTGGGAATTGTTGACTATATTTTTCATCATTCTAAGACCTGGGTGGCCTAATCTGTCATACCAGAGACAGAAAAGTTCAGAGTTTCTAAATACTGTTTTCAGGGCAGTATAGGCTGCATGTGCCTTGATGTTGGTGTAGTATAGTCCAGTTTCTAATGAAGAAAGTTTTGTAATACCCTTTTTCCATTTGCTTCGCGCTTTGTAATGAGTAGGTATTTCTTACTGTACTCTTCTTCAATCTCAACGTGGATGCCGTTGGCGCCAATATTCTTAAAACTTAGGAGAGTTCTAGTCGATTCTGAGTACAACAAGGCTTCTTGAATGACCAAAGTTGTGCCCATTGGGAGTATAATTGTGGCTATTTCTGAACCTATTATACATGCTTCGCTATCAGCGATTGTTGTAAGGCTGCCAACATTCTTACGAATCGACTGAAAATACTTTATCTCTCTTAAGATGGTATTTATTGTGCCGCTGTCGGCTAAGCACACTTTCTTCATAGGGCACCACACGTGTTCTAATATAAGGCATTTTATTAACAAGCATTAGAAAGCAATCAACACATAAATAAAATACTTCAATATCAGAACATATCATGCCATTATAAACTGAATAAATGAATGAATTATTCAAATATCATCCAACCATCACGAGAAAATAAAAATGCTAAAGTACCATCCATGCAAGTTCTAACTTGTCCTTTTCACACAAAAATAAATGACAATTAAAGTCTAAATGCATTCTGTGCATTAGACTAAATCTACTAAGAAATCAGAGAATTCATCTGCTATTTTCTCGGGGGTGATCTGCTCTTCGAGAGAAATCATGGCGGTGGCTGCTGCTAGGTCAAAAGGGGATGCTGCTGCCGGGATGGCCTCAACCTCCATCAGCACAGGCAGCTACTCAGAACTCTCCCTCTCAACAGATGCAAAGTGGGTTTCATGCTGCCCTTTGCCATTCTTCTTCTTCTGGGCTTGAAAGGCATCAATGACATGTTACGGCTCTTTACAGATCCACGACCAATACCCCCACTTGCCACACTTGATGCAGGATTGGTCCTGCTGGCCATAAGCTTTGCCATCCCACTTTGGCTTGCTTGCCTTATTTTCACGTGGAGTATCTGACTTGCCTTTCTAGGCTGCGGCTTTACCTTTCCTTCCCCTTCTCTTCATCAAAGGCTTTCACACTTTGTAGCTCCCGGCGTTAGCTTCACGGCCAGCGAAGCTCCCAGGTGGCTATGTGACATAGTTCTTGCGGAGAACTTCGTCGAGAGCCTCCGCAACTTGCATCATATCAATCAATTCGGCATACTCCTTGTAGCCGTCTTGACGATAATTGCGTGCGGATTTCACTGCATTGGAGTGGAAAGTGGATAGGGTTTTCTCAATCTTCTGTTTGCTTGCACAAAGTTGAAGATTGGTACAAATCTTATGCAAGACAGAATTGTACTACCCGACCGTCTTGAAGTCGGCAAACCTCAATCGGATCCATTCTTGCTCTACATGAGGAAGAATGGTGTAATTTAGCCTCTCAAACTGCTTGTTGAGTGCAGTCCAGAGTGCTAGCACGCTCTTCTCTGCCATGTACTCCTTCTTGAGAGTGAGATAGAGGTGGTGCTTGAGAAGTGAAGTGCATGATCATTTTCCCCAGGGGTGGGTTGGGCGTCATGCGGTGCACCAATCCCAATAGTAGCACGGAGCTTCTTGGCTCCAAGTACTATCTTGACATCGGAAGCCCAAATCAGATAGTTTTGGCCATGCTGGCCAGCTCCTCGAACTTCCAGTTCATGATGACAATCATCTACATGTGCATGAAAGGAATAAATAAGTTTACAACCGGTAAATATGCATGAAATAATTTACTGTAGGTAAATAAATGGTACAAAAGATTATCGTAATGTTCCAGAATTTTCTATAAATTTTACTGCTAATTTCGGTGATTAAAGGCAATTTAAATAATTACGATTAACCAAAATAGTAAATAAATATAGAAAATATAATAAATAATAATGACAGAAATAAACATACTTCAAATGCTAAAAATAATTCAAAATTTGGATTCTCGAGGCCCTTTTATGCCAAAACATGAATTTTCAATTAATTCTGCAATTTTTGAGGGCCTATATGCAAATTTTCAGTTCAGAGAAAATTTTCACGGAATTTCCTGATTTTCTGAGGGGTTTTCTGGCAAAATCGGGACCCATCTGAAAAATCTAAGGACCCGTTTGTGATTTTTGGAATTACGAGGGTTTTTCTACATAATTTGGGACCCATATGCAAAATCTGAGGGCTCTTCGGTAATTTTCATAATATAGGGGGGGTTTCTGCAAAATCACTGCCTCCTCCGTCCGGGCCAGGGCTTCGGCCCATTTGCTTCCTTTGGCCTACAGACCCATTCAGCCCAGACGGCCCGGCCAGCCGACATAAGCCATGGGGGGTAGTTAGGGGTGCAAACGGGTCGGATTCGAACAAATATTGTTGTTACCATATCCTAACCCATATTTTTTTCTCCGGATTCGGTACCAATCGGATTCGGTGCCGGATCGGTCGGGATTAACCCGACTCGTTTGCACCCCTACTTGTTTGTAAGAAATGCATGCAGTACAGCAAATGGAGTAGGAGAACATACTGTCAAGAACTTGATGTTACTACTTAATAGCTGATGTGGAAGATTTTATTTTACCATTGCAAAAGAAAATGAAACGTCAAATAATAGCTCTAACCTGAAATCAAACTTGAAGACGTATCGGATTCGAACGGATATTGCTGTTACCATATCCTAACCCATATTTTTTCTCCGGATTCGGTACCAATCGGATTCGGTGCCGGATCGGTCGGGAATAACCCGACCCGTTTGCACCTCTAGGGGTAGTGTTTCCCTACCCTCATCTCCTTCGGTGGCGGCAGCGGCTACCCGAATAGCCAGCTCGGGCGCTCGCGGCGGGGCGGCCAGGCTGAGCGGCGGGGCCGACAGAGCAGGCGGCCGGCTTCGGGCGTGCGCGACAGGGCGGCGAGGCCGAGCGGTGGGGGCCGGCGGAGCGGGCGGATCCGACATTCGGGCCGGCCTCGGCTTCTGGCGAGGCGGCGGCTGAACGGCGTGGCCGGCGCGGGCGACGGCTGCGGGTTGACCTCAACTTCGGGCGAGATGGTGGCCGAACGGCGGGTGTCAGGGCCCTGGATTTCCAAATCCGGACCCTCTGTGTATTACAACACTAGTCCTAGATCAAAGCTAGTGCACACAGTTAAACAGAAATGATTCATAACCATCAACGTCTTATTACAATATTAAAGAGTACTGACTGAAAGGTCTCATTATTACAAATGAGGTTTCAAGACCTCGCACACATGAAACACAGCGGAAGCAAGATAAATTCAGCGGAGACCCATCAATACGCCACAGGCAATTGACTGGGGAAGCGTGACCTAGTACTCCGAAAATCCTTCGTCGAGTCCACCCGAGAAGTAGTCGTAGTCACCTTCTTGGGCTTCGTATTCCTCTGAATATTATTTTTGAGTGCAGCATGTGAGTACATAAAGTACTCCGCAAGTTTTGGAAAAAATGCAATAGATGCAAGGCTTGACAAAGGAAGGTTATATGGTTCTTTTGCACAAAGCCATGTTTAAATTTCAAATACTACTAATTATTTTTGAAGGCATCAATTTAATAAAGTAAATGTTTTAACAGAACTATCATTAACTTTATAGTGAAGGTTCCATCTACCAACACTAGCTAACCAAATACAAATGATCAAGTTTAAAACTGCGGGTTCGATTCACCCTCTCTGGCTCCAACTGCCAGGATACCCTTCCGAGAGTTCCCTCCACTCTCGGAATACAAAAACTTTGATTTTAAAAACAAAACCAAAAATCTACCATGTGAATGCATTCCTTGCCCGCCCTTGACCGTGGGCACGGCTATTCGAATAGTTTGACACTCTGCAGAGGTTGTACAACTTTACCCCCAAGAGATAAATTATCTTAATAGTCACCACGCTTCCTTTGGCATGAGACACAGATAAATTATCACAAAGCCTTTACCTCACTCTAGACTAGCTAGACACCACTCGCTGAGGTTTCACCGTAGAAGGGTTAAATCTGCCCAATCCGAAGCCCCTTTTGCGCCATATGAGTACAGTAAATCCCTGTCCCTCACTGTGAATAACCAGTAAATTCCTGGCACCCACTTTCCACTGGTGGCACCTAAACTAGACTATCATGAGTTAATCAGCTAGGTCGTACCCATATAGACTTAGGGTTGTACGGTAGTGCTCAGTCTGGACAAACACAAGCGTCGGTCCTTAATCGACTAGGGTGGAACCTACACTTTACAAGATCTCGTGCTTGCCGCACCAATCCCAACCAACCATCCACCCTAATCTAAGTCAATTTCCATATTTTATTTTATTTTAAAGGATCAGTGGCAACTCCAATCACCACTAGACTTATAAACACAAGGTTATTACAACAAATCATAATTTCCTATTTTCAAGATTTCAGAGGTATTAAATAGCGTGACTAAGCATTGTACTACCATTCTATTATTCACAAATAATTATAATACTCTCATTATTGAGACAAAGGAAATTCTAGGGTTACAAAGGTACATGGCATTCAACTTCAATTGAGGGCATAACAAAGTTGGATTAACTAATACCTTAAGATTTGAACTAATGTTTTATGTAAATAGCAATGCACATAATTTAAAATAATTAAAATATTTCAAAATCATAGGTTCAAGATGATCAAAGGAGACTTGCCTTCTTGCACGCTCTCTGGGTCTTCCTGCTGCGGAGTGGAGAGATCTTCGACAACGCTAGACTCTACGCGCGAAAAGACAGAGCAACAAAACAAATAAATACAACCAAAATTCAAATAAAATCAAAAATTCAAATAGAGGCCATATTTGGATAGATTATGATTTTAGACGAATTTAGAAATTTGAATGGTTGAATTTGGATTTAAAATGAGAAAGTTATGCTCATTTGAAATTCTCAGTTTGAATAAATCCAGAAATTATGAAATTTCTGACAGGTGGGGTCCACTGGCAGCATTTAAATTTTAATCTTTTTATTTTATTATTTTCTCTGAGTCTATGACAGGTGGGACCCACTGGCAGTGAGCCCACTGGACCAGCCTCTGACATGTGGGACCCCTCTGGGCTCCGGGTCCATATGTCAGTGGCTAGCGCAGACCGGTGGGCCCAGGCGGCAGTGGCCAGCGTGGACGGCAGCCGCTGACGTGCGGGGCCCAGCTGTCAGTGCGGGAAATAAAGGAAAGGCTTAACCTCAGCGTGCGGAGCCGGGGGCTCGAACGCGCACCGAGGGAGCCGGGGGGAAAGGGATATCGCTGCTAGCCAGTCGGTCGGGGAGGCGTTGCCTACCCATACAGGGTAGGTAAACCCTTTGAGGGGTACCTGCTGGAGGGGCCGGGCAGAGCTGGCCGGAAGCGACGGTGCCGGCTGCGAGGCGTGGCCGGAGAGGTTCGGGTGAGGTCCAAAACGAGGTCCCGGTGCGAAGGCGGATCTGACGGTGGGGTTGGTAAGGCTCGGGGACGAGCGGAGGTGGCCGGCGGCGGGGAGGCTCGGCCGAGGGGCTGAGGGTGGTCGCCAGCGCACGGGGAAGACGTTGGAGGCGGCGGCGGGCTCTGGGGAAGATCGAGGTGGCGGCGATTGCTCGCCGGAGTACTTACCGGGCGCGCACGGGAAGCTCTTGGTGCGGGGCACTCGGGGCTCGGGGAAGAGAGAGGGAGAGCGGTGGGAGGTGGTGCGAAGAGAGGCGGAGCCGATGGGGCTATTTATAGGGGCGGAGGGGGGGCACAGGCGCGGCAATTGCTCGCCGGTGTTGGCGGCCGGAAAAGGAAGGAAATAGGGGGTAGAGAAGGAAGGGAGGCGCGGGGGTTTGGGGATTTGGTCGCGTGGGTGCTCGGGGTTTCCAAAACCGGAGGGAGGCGAGGAAGGTAAGGCCGGATCCGCGGGGAACTCGGTCGGCCGGCGAAGAAAGGAAAGGGGAGGAGAGAAAGGAAGGCGACTCCGTGGGGAAGACGACGGGTTTGACAGGCGGGGCCGGGCGGCAGCGAGAGCGGGGCGCAGGCAGCTGACGGCCGGGGCCCGCGGGGCAGTGAGAGGGGGGGGGGGGGGGAGAGAGAGAGAGCGGGCGGCTGGATGGCCCGCACGGGTGGCGTGGCGCGCATCGGGCTGGCCACTTCTCGGCCTGAGGGGAGGGTAAGGCGGGGTGGCTGACGGGCCGGGCCCGCTTGGCGGAGGGAGAGAGAGAGAAGCGGCCTGGATTGGGCCGTGCGACGACGTGGGCGGATCTAGGCCGTCCACGCGTCGGCCGGAGGGAGGGGATGGAAATTTTATTTTCATAATTTGATTTTTATTTTCAGAAAATGCTAGGAAATTATTTAGGCCTCAGAAAAATATGAAAATACCTCCAAAAATTCCAGAACAATTCACAGAAGCTCCTGGAGATATTTTGGACTTAATAAAATTATTTCCAACTAATGTTGGTATTTAATTTTCATACTTTAAAATACCTTTTAAATTTTAAAAATAGGTTTTAAACTCCAGAAAATCCAGAAAATCAATTAAAAGCCAAATAAAGTCCAAATACTTTAAAATAATTAATTTGAAATTAAATTTTTCCAGAAGGTAAATTTTGGGATGTTACAAACCTACCCCCCTTAGAAAGAATCTCGACCCCGAGATTCGGACGGACTGGGAAAAAGATTAGGGAACTCTGCTCTTAAATCCTCTTCACGCTCCCAAGTCGCTTCCGACTCAGAATGGTTGCTCCACTGCACTTTACAGAACTTGATGACCCTGTTTCGCGTACGATGCTCCGCTTCATCCAATATCTTCATTGGGTGCTCTGGATAGGTTAGGTCCTCCTTCAAGTTCACTTCATCTAGAGGCATCTGTTCTTCTGGCACTCTGAGACATTTCCTTAGTTGAGACACATGGAATACGTCGTGCACCTTTGACAATTGAGGTGGAAGCTTCAACTGGTAAGCAACTTCTCCCCGTTTTGCTGTAACAAGAAATGGTCCATTGAATCTAGGGGCAAGCTTTCCACTAACTCCAAAACGTCGCATTCCCTTGAGAGGTTAAACTTTCAGATAAACCTGATCTCCAGGTACAAACTCCAATGTTCTTCGACGATTGTCCGCATAGCTTTTCTGTCTGGTTTGAGCTATTTTTAATCTGTCCTGGATCAGGCGAACTTGTTCCTCCGCCTGTTTCAACACATCTGGTCCAAACACCTGTCCTTCTCCTGTTTCTTTCCAATACAACGGTGTCCTGTATTTTCTGCCATACAAAGCTTCAAACAGAGACATTTGTAAGCTGGATTGATAACTGTTGTTATAGGAAAACTCTGCATAGGGCAAACTTTGATCCCAATTAGTCTTGTCCGCTAGGACACAAGCTCTCAACATGTCTTCTAAAATTTAATTTACTCTTTCTGTTTGACCATCTGTCTGCGGATGATATGCTGTGCTGAAATTTAGATTTGTTCCCAAAAGTCCATGCAGCTTCTGCTAAAATCTTGAAGTGAATTGAGATCCTCGATCTGATACAATCTTCTTTGGGATTCCATGTAAACACACTATTCTTGACATATCAACTCTGCGAGTCTATCCCAGAATATGTGGTCTTTACCGGAATGAAATGTGCGACTTTTGTCAGACGATCCACAATAACCCAAATTGAATCGTGCCCTGACTTTGTCCTTGGCAATCCGGTTATAAAATCCATACCGATCTCTTCCCATTTCCACTCAGGTATCTGTAAGGGTTGTAAAAGTCTGGCAGGTCTCTGGTGTTCAGCTTTAATCCGCTGGCACACATCACACAAAGCTACATATTTTGCAATCTCTCTTTTCATACTTGACCACCAATACCTTTCTTTGAGATCTTGGTACATCTTTGTACTTCCAGGGTGAATTGAATATCTAGATTCATGGGCTTCCTTCAGAATTAACTCCTTTATTTCTCTCTTTTCAGGTACAATAATTCTTTTCCCAAACCATATGATACCTTCTTCATCTTCTGAAAATCCTGGCGCTTTTCCTTTCTTCATGTTTTCCTTAATTTCTTTGACATACTTATCCTTTTTTGAGCTATCTTGATCTGGTCCTCTAGAGTTGATTGAACCTCTAAAGTTGCCAGGAATCCTTCCTCTACTACTTCCAAATTAAGCCGCTGGAATTCTTCTTGGAGTGCAGGCATACTGTCTTTAATCAACAGCTTATTACAATAACTCTTTCTGCTCAAGGCATCAGCAACTACATTGGCCTTTCCGGGATGATAATGTATTCCAACATCATAATCTTTTATTAGCTCAAGCCATCTCCTTTGCCTCATATTGAGATCGGGCTGGGTAAATATATACTTCAAACTCTTGTGATCCGTGTAGATTTCACAACGGTTACCGATCAAATAATGCCTCCATATTTTTAGAGCATGCACAACGACAGCAAGTTCTAAATCATGGGTTGGATAGTTTCCTTCATGGGGTCGCAACTGCCTTGAAGCATAGGCTACTACCTTTCCCTCTTGCATCAGAACACAGCCTAGTCCTTGCCTTGATGCATAACAAAAGACTTCAAAATCCTTCCTAATATCCGGAAGTGTCAACACTGGAGCAGAAGTTAACCTCTTCTTTAGCTCTTGAAAACTATCCTCACACGATTTACTCCATTCAAACTTCTTTTCCTTCTTTAGCAACTGTGTGAGAGGTCTTGCAAGCTTGGAGAAACCTTCAATAAAGCGACGATAATATCCAGCCAATCCCAAAAAGCTTCTGATCTTAGATACTGACTTTGGTTGTGTCCAATTGAGCACATCATTTACCTTATCAGGGTCTACGGACACTCCTCCTGCAGAAATCACATGTCCCAAGAAAGCCACTTTCTTCAACCAAAACTCACACTTGTTAAACTTGGCATACAACTGGTGTTCTCTGAGTTTTTCCAAAACTATCCTCAAATGTTCTGCATGCTCCTCCTCATTCCGGGAGTATATCAAAAGGTCATCGATGAACACCACCACAAACTTATCCAAATACTCCATGAACACCTTATTCATCAGATTCATGAAATATGCGGGTGCATTTGTTAGGTCAAAAGACATCACTGTATACTCATATAATCCATAATGAGTAGCAAGTGATGTCTTTGGTATATCTTCTGGTCTTATCTTCAACTGGTGATAACCTGATCGAAGATCAATCTTGGAGAAGACACATGAACCTTTCAACTGATCAAACAAATCATCTATCCGGGGCAAAGGGTACTTGTTCTTGATCGTCACATCGTTTAAGGATCGATAATCCACACACATGCGAAGACTACCATCCTTCTTCTTCACTAGAAGTACTGGTGCTCCCCAGGGCGAAGTACTTGGTCTTACAAACCTTTCTCTTGCAGTTCCTGAACTTGCTTCTTAACTTCTGCCAAGTCATTTGCAGGCATACGATAAGGTCTCTTGGAGATTGGAGCTATACCAGGTACTAGGTTGATGACAAACTCAATTTCTCTGTCTGGTGGCATTCCGGGTAAATCTTCAGGAAATACATCTGGATATTCACATACTATAGGCACCTTTTCCAAAGTCACTTCCTTCAAACTGTTCAACCCACACCTATTCTGAGAAGATGTATCTGACTTATACCTCACTTGGATTCCATCCGAGTTGGTAATGGTAACAGCTCGATCGGCACAATCTATCTGTCCTTTATACTTGGTTAACCAATCCGTACCAAGTATGATATCTAGGCTCTTGGAATCTATTATAATAAGATTCGCTAAGAACTTTACTCCATTTATATCTACAGTTGCACTAGGGCAAACTGTGTTAGTCCTCATTTCCTTTCCAGGTGATTGGACTAGCATAGGGTTCTTAAGCAACCGTACATCCCAATTATATCTTTCAACAAAATCTTTTGATACAAAAGAATGCGAAGCTCCAGAATCAAATAATGCTGATGCAGGTACTGAGTTGACAAGAAACTTACCCAGAACTACGTCGGGTGCATCCTGGGCTGCCTCCGCAGTGACATGGTTAAGATGTCCTCTGCTCATTGTCTGCGGAGTCCTTGGAGTTTGTGGTGCCCCACGGCCTTGACCTGCATTTGGAGCTCGTGCTTGTGTAGTCCCCAAGTTGAAACGAAAAGGGGTCACAGCTGGGCGCTTCTGGGGACAGTTGCTGGTATAATGCCCCATGTTCTTGCAGTTGAAACACTGCACTCCTGCCGCTGAAGTCCTGTTCTGTTGTGGTTGGCCACCATTGCTTGCCCGAGGAACTTATGGATTTGGGCGGGGTCCAGCAAATGGAGTCCTTGGCACACTTGACTCTGAAGGCTTATGGAACTGGGGTGGATTAGGACGAAATCGAGAACTGCCTGCTCCCTGCTGAGCTTGAAACTTCCTCTTCCTAGTTTCATACAGTTGACGCTGAGCATCTTCTTGTATGAAGGCCTTGTTCACCATGTGCTGGAAGGTTGGGTAATCATTGGACACCAGCTGCACTTTGAGGTTGGGATCAAGTCCTTGCATGAACCTCCAAATCTTTGTTGCCTCTGATGCGACCTCTTCTGATGCATACCTTGACAGTTGGGTGAACTTGTTCAGGTATTCCGAAACGCTGAGGTTTCCTTGCTGCAGTTGATAGAATTCCCTTTTCTTCATTCCCATTACTCCCGTAGGGATATGCGCAGTGCGGAAAGCCTCCACAAATTCATCCCAGGTGATTGCTTGTATATTTTGATGGGCGGCGCAGTAATTCTCCCACCAATTAGCAGCCACTGACGTGCGGGGCCCAGCTGTCAGTGCGGGAAATAAAGGAAAGGCTCAACCTCAGCGTGCGGAGCCGGGGGCTCGAACGCGCGCCGAGGGAGCCGGGGGGGAATGGGATATCGCTGCTAGCCAGTCGGTCGGGGAGGCGTTGCCTACCCATACAGGGTAGGTAAACCCTTTGAGGGGTACCTGCTGGAGGGGCCGGGCAGAGGTGGCCGGAGGCGACGGTGCCGGAGAGGTTCGGGTGAGGTCCAAAACGAGGTCCCGGTGCGAAGGCGGATCTGACGGTGGGGTTGGCAAGGCTCGGGGATGAGCGAAGGTGGCCGGCGGCGAGGAAGTGGCGGAGCGGGCTCGGGTGTTTCGGTGCAACGGTGCTCCGGCGGCGGGGAGGCTCGACCGAGGGGCTGAGGGTGGTCGCCGGCGCACGGGGAAGACGTTGGAGGCGGCGGCGGGCTCTGGGGAAGACCGAGGTGGCGGCGATTGCTCGCCGGAGTACTTACCGGGCGCGCACGGGAAGCTCTCGGTGCGGGGCACTCGGGGCTCGGGGAAGAGAGAGGGAGAGCGGTGGGAGGTGGTGCGAAGAGAGGTGGAGCCGATGGGGCTATTTATAGGGGCGGAGGGGGGGGCACAGGCGCGGCAATTGCTCGCCGGTGTTGGCGGCCGGAAAAGGAAGGAAGAGGGGAAGGAAGGAAATAGGGGGCAGAGAAGGAAGGGAGGCGCGGGGGTTTGGGGATTTGGTCGCGTGGGTGCTCGGGGTTTCCAAAACCGGAGGGAGGCGAGGAAGGTAAGGCTGGATCCGCGGGGAACTCGGTCGGCCGGCGAAGAAAGGAAAGGGGAGGAGAGAAAGGAAGGCGACTGGTTTGACAGGCGGGGACGGGCGGCAGCGAGAGCGGGGCGCAGGCAGCTGACGGCCGGGGCCCGTGGGGCAGTGAGAGGGGGGAGAGAGAGAGAGCGGGCGGCTGGATGGCCCGTGCGGGTGGCGTGGCGCGCATCAGGCTGGCCACTTGTCGGCCTGAGGGGAGGGGAAGGCGGGGTGGCTGACGGGCCGGGCCCACTTGGCGGAGGGAGAGAGAGAGAGAAGCGGCCTGGATTGGGCCGTGCGACGACGTGGGCGGATCTAGGCCGTCCACGCGTCGGCCGGAGGGAGGAGCTGGAAATTTTATTTTCAGAATTTGATTTTTATTTTCAGAAAAGGCTAGGAAATTATTTAGGCCTCAGAAAAATATGAAAATACCTCCAAAAATTCCAGAAAAATTCATAGAAGCTCCTGGAGATATTTTGGACTTAATAAAATTATTTCCAACTAATGTTGGTATTTAATTTTCATACTTTAAAATACCTTTTAAATTTTAAAAATAGGTTTTAAATTCCAGAAAATCCAGAAAATCAATTAAAAGCCAAATAAAGTCAAAATATTTTAAAATAATTAATTTAAAATTAAATTTTTCCAGAAGGCAAATTTTGGGATGTTACAGTGGGGCCGACATGGGCGGCGGCTACGAGCTAGCGGAGCGAGCGCGGGGGGAACCGACGGCGTGCGCGGGGGCCGAGGCGGCAACCTCGGGCGTGGGCGGAGCCGACGGCTCTTCGCGAAGGCGGGGCGACGGTCGTGCTACGAACTACGGGCGCAGCGGCGGCTGCGTGGTGCCGACGTGCAGGCGGCGGCTGCAGGCCGGAACCGGCGGTGGTCGGTCGCTGCAGGCCGTTCGGGCAACGCTTCGGGTGTGCGGTCAGCCGGACGTGCGCGGAGGCCGATGTTGCGGCGTCCACTGGCATTGTCGAGACCGGTGCGGGAGGATGGCTAGCGGCCGGCGGCAGGTCGTCATGCCGTTTTGTGTTCGGCGGCCGTACAGGGCCGGTCGAGCACAATTTTTCTTTTTTTCCTTTTTTTCAATCTACAGTGCAATCAACATCTACTGTGTGATGTAATTTGCCGATCGATATTGTGCCGGTGACTTCAAGTCTGATCGCGGTAGATTAGAGCGGATTTGCACCGTAAAAAATAGTTTAGAAAACGAACTCTGCGAATTTAGAGCGATCTAGACAATTCAATCTACTAGTGCTTCGATGATTACCTTTGATTCACCAGAGCGATTCGTGCTAATAACGTGTTGAGGAACCATCGTTGGCGACCAGTCCGATCGATTCCTCTGCTTATGCAAAACAAGATCAATCACAGAAGATAGAAAATAGTAGATTGAAACACAGAGAGGTAGAGAGAACTCCTGGTCTTTCTTTATTGCTGTAGGACCGGAAATGGCAACTGAGGGGGGGGGGTGAATGGTGCCCTTTTAAAGATCACCCCTCAAAAGTATCCACATGCGAGTCTCCTCTCCAATAGCTACGAAAAACTATGAAGAGGAATACTCATGCTCTTTGGAACTTCTTGCTAAACACACACGAGAAAGAAGCAATGAAGAAAATCAGCTCAAACAACATTTTCTTGAGGGGCCGGTCTGACCATAGTTCAAAGGGAGGTCAGACCTCTCTTATAACGCCGGTCAGACCGCCCTTATAACTCCGGTCAGACCGCCCTTATGGGTCCGGTCAGACCGCCCTTATAACTCCGGTCAGACCGGTCCTCGGGCACAGCAGCTTGAAACTTTTTCAGCAAACACTGAAATCTTCTCAAACTTGAAAATTGTGATCTTTCTTCTTTTCTTCTCAAGCCAAAAGGTCAAGAACATAAACTAAATAATAGAGAGACACCAAAACTCGAAGGAATACACCTAGGAAGGAGAGAATCAAGATTTGATCCAAAAACTGAAAAGTGACATGAGAGAAAGGTAAAAGTTCAAATTTCTCCCTGCACATTCATTCTTTGCTTAAGTCCTTTTGCAATTAGATTAGCAATGATCTAAGGACTTTCCAGACCAAATCTCAGGCCATCTTCCAAAGGGAATCAAGAGATTCATGAGCCCCTGCCTCCAAAACCCTAGAACAGGAAAGTACAGAGGAGACATGACGAGGGATTGAGAGATCACAAAAGACATTGGATCCTCAGTTTGATCTCAAAAATGGAATGGCCAAATGGCCTTGAGTCTTTCCCATCATAGAGAGATCAAGAATCAGTAAGAGGATCAAGGATTCAACTCAAGAACTCAAGAAAACCAAGCAAAAACAGAAAATTTCAGAAATTGAAATCCATCACATAGAGCAAGAGATTCTCCTCAAATTGAAACAAGATGAATACAGAGGAGTCCCAATACGCGATTGAATACAGAGGAATGATTACATGGTATCTCAACTCATTTCATCCCTCCCAAACTCAAGAACTCCTCTCTCTATCTCTCAAGAACACACGAAGGAGACAACAGCCAACAGAACCTCTGCTCTCTCCAACAACTAAAGCACAAAGAGAAGATACAAAGCAAAAGCCCTAACCACTCACTCAAGCCATAAAGACCATGCAGGAGACACCCTCCTTTTATAGCCTCCCACTAATGGGTTTGATCCTCTCTTTACCCACTAAGCCTCCACCAACTCTAGTGCTTTATCCATAATCCGCCTCCTTTAGTGCAGCTTTGTGTATTCACCAAAACGCCCCTCTTGCACCTTCCGGGAAGCTTCCTCCTTTCTTGTCGCTCAAGCCTCGCAACCCCTCGAGTCCACGTTGTCTTTGGCACACCTCGACCGTTTTGACCTCGGCACCACCTGTGCCTAGTCCGGTCCTCCGTGCCTCGCCACGACTCCGTCTCGACGTCCTGCACCCATCACAGACAAGAAACACATCACATAGCACCGCTCGAAACATGTAATCACAATTAGCATCAATAAATCGATCTCAAGCATAAAATGACCCAAAAGCTCAAACGGGAAGAAGAATACACCTCAAGTCCGACTAACACACCCGACTGAGCCAAATACCGTCATGGCACGAAACGCACAATCCAAACTCAATCTTTCCAAAATACTCGTCAATTACTCATTACAAGCATGTGGTCACCTCCACATGGCCTCTCAATTGCTTTCTTTCTGATTGCGTATACAAAATTGTCAATAGTACTTCCTATTTATAGTGTACTGGTGATGTGTCCACCATGGGTCAAGGCTTCCAGCCTAGGCCCAGGTTTCCTAACAGATACCTGCCAAGCTGCTACTCTCTTTTCACAGATTTGTTTCACTGTTTTAGTTGCTAGAAATTTGTGTTGACATATACTGAATTACTGAAATACATGTTATCCATGTTAGAATTTTTGGCACATGGGACACTATTTGAACATATATTTACAAAAATATTAGTTTACGCGCAAAAACGGCAAAAATGACACATCTACCGCACGGTGACCATGCGCATAGCCGACTTAATTACTTGCCGCATGGTAGCCAGATGGCATGGTGGGAGGCGCACGGTGGCCGGGTGGCAGGCGTGCGGCCGCCCGGTGGCCGGGCTCTAAGCGTTGCGTGTCAACTCCACGGCGCTGCTGCTAGGTCACCGTATGGTAGATGTGCCATTTTTGCCATTCTCATGCATATACTGATATTTTTGTAAATACGGGTTCCAATAGTACCATATGTGCCAAAAAAATCATCCATGTCATCTTGTAACTAATCCATAGTTTTTTATATGTATTTCACATAAATTTATTCCCCATGTCATTGTATCCGCTTATGTAACATTTGCTACACCTGTACGTTGTTTTTTTTTTATTGCTAAAAAGCTGTTTGACATATTGTAAGGCCAAAGACTGCACATAGCTTTTGTGCTAAGCCGTGATGTTAGCTAGCCTACTAGAGTTTAACCCAGAGCACGCTAAAATTTTAGATCCGCCGCTGACGAGAGGAAAAAAGGTTAACAAGTTCTCGTCTTAGTTTTTTCTTTATATCTAAGAGAGCCTTCCCTACCACTTTAGAACGAAACGCACATGTAAAAACGTGAAGAGTATCCAGTAGGATAAAGATGCTCCCGAGCCCCGACCGCCAGCGTGCGCACCGCGTAAGAATCGGGTTCCTTCCTTTCTTGCTCGCTTCCAGAATAAAGCTGATACAGGGACGGCTGGTGCGCCGAAGGCAGAGCACCTCACCTCAGCTCCCCTGCACCGCAGCAGGCAAGGAACCAGGGAGGGATCGAGGATGTGCCTGGTGATGGTGTGCGACGAGCCGGAGCGCGTGGCGGCGACGTACCAGGCGCCCGGGCGCTGCCCCTACTGCGGCGGCGGGGTGATGGCGGCGGACGTGGAGAGCGCGCCCAGGCTCTGCTTCGTCCCGCTCTGCTTCCGCGTCCGCCGCCGCTTCTACTGCTCCCTCTGCTCCCGACGCCTCGTCTCCATCGCCTAACCTCAGAACCTATATGTGCCACGTCAATTCTGACCCGTCTTCCTAGTTCTTGGTTGAATCGAGGGTTCTATGTACGTACGTACAGGGTAAATCAGTGTGGCGAACTCCGCAGTAATCTCCATGTAATTGCTCGTAAGATTATCATATAAGCTATGATGATTTTGTGATACATGTACCGCTCCGATTCTATACTGAGGTCGACGCAGCCGAAATCCACCCACTTTCTGTGAGCTCCGAATAGAATCCGTCGAATTCAGTGCAAAACTGGAAGCGATTGACCACATGCACCGCAGAAATCATCACCAAGATCGACGCTGATCTCAATTAGAATTAAGCTAGCCAAGAAAACGTTGCGAATGGACGGACGCACTGATGCAAGAAGCGACAGGAGTCGTCGAGCATTTTTATACCGTACAAACGCAGGAGGGGGGAAAAGAAGGAAAGAGTACAAACAAGCGAGAAGGTAGCAGAAACGGAGTTACAAAGGTCACTCGAGGGTGGAGTCCACCCGATCCACGGAGCGCGCGAAGGCCAGGATGTCCGACGAGCCGTCCGCGGCCGCCTTCCCGCCGCCCTCCGCCGGTTTGGAGACGATGGCCTCCCGGAGCAGCCTCGCGGCCGTCGGGTTCAGGGAGGAAGGCTGCTGGCCGTAAGGAGGCTGCTGATGCTGCTGGTTCGGACCGGCGCACCGCTGGGAGTTCGCCGGCGCGTCGCCGCCGTGGCTGGCATGCTGCCTTTGGTCCGCGCGACGCTGCTCCATGGGTATTGGGAATGTCCCACGTCTGTTACCAGAGGAAGAAAAAAAAATACATTTTATAAGCGTGAGATATCTTACTCATCGGATTAGTTTTTTTAAAAAAAACTAAAAAACACTATTTATAAAGCTATTGTTATAGAATTTATATGTAATCAGTGGCGGAGGACCCGATAGGGCAAGGTCTGACGTTACCAGAGGAAGAAAAAAATACATTTTATAAGCGTGAGATATCTTACTCATCGGATTAGTTTTTTTTTAAAAAAAAACTAAAAAACACTATTTATAAAGCTATTGTTATAGAATTTATATGTAATCAGTGGCGGAGGACCCGATAGGGCAAGGCCTGGCGTGCGCCAGACCTTGATGCGGGCGGCGGGAGGCGGGAGGCGGGCGGCCGGCGGGCGGCGGGAGGCGGGACTCGGGAGGCGGGCGGGCGGCCGGCGGGAGGCGGGCAGGCGGCGGCCGGCGGGAGGCGGGCGGGGGGAGGCGGGAGGCGGGCGGCCGGCGGGAGGCGGGCGATCCGCCCCACCTCATTTTTTCCCGTCCTCCGCCGCTGTATGTAATAGTTCGTGGGTTTCATCATATTCAACATGTGTGGACCTAGCGCCTAAGGAGTAAACCTAATTGTCCTAGTCATACGCCCTAGAACCGGAGCCGACAATTGGTGTTAGAGTCTAAATATCTAACATCTACTTAAGCTATATAGTTCACAACTTATAAGCGTGAGATAGATCTTACATATCAAACTATTCTTTTCTTGACTTTATAGTTCACAACTTATAAATATGAGGTAGATCTTACTTATTGGACTAGTTACTTGAATTTATAATTCATAACTTATAAGTGTGATACAGATCTTACTCATCAAACTAGTCTTTTGAAAAAAAGAAGATCTATTATAACTTATAAGCCTAATATCACTTATAAAATTATTATTATGAAATTTGTATACGATAACACGTGGATTTAGCTATGTTTAATCTGTTTGGATTTCCGGTAAGTAAATCAAGTTGATATAGGCGTACGGCCTAGGACCTAAGCGCCCTAAGCCAACAAGTCAGCCGGTGGCCAGATAGATGGATGGTGTGGCCATGTTGGAAAGAAATTCTATGGAAGAGAGGCTCACATATTTAGGTCCCGGTTGGGCTAAAAAGTTGTCTGTAGCGGTTGAAATTTTACTGTAACTGAAGATGACTTATTTGGCGTAATTAAATTTAAAAATTTTAAAAATAGAAAAATATGTTAGCTCATTATGGACAACGCAAACAAATAAAAAAAAGAACCGACAAAAAAATAAAAAAATCAAAAGTTCAAAAAAAGATGAAATTTATAAATAATAAAAAAATAAGTCAGAAATCAGAAGTTAAACCGAAACAAGCGGTGTCTTAATCTTTTCTCGTTAGCTGATTCAACAGCGGATGGGGGTGAGGCGCTCCCCTACTACATTTTCTTCCGCCGGGCTCGCGAGGTGAGGCGCAGAGGATTTCGGGGACAGGCCAAGCCCTAAGAAGCTGTGCGACTGTGCCGATCTAGATTGTTCTTCCGGCCGCAGCGTAACACGTGTGCTTCGTTGGGAGGTGTCAACTGCTGCAGGGACGCGTGCGAGTCCTGCTTTGTTCTTTTTTCCCAGGCACGTGCAAGGGACGGCTTGCCTACTCCCGTTCTTAGCACAGTCCATGGTCACGTGCCAGCCTTCTATTGGGGCTCTGATCAACTCGGCTTCGGCTTCTGGTTTATTTTTCGCTATTCATAAGTTTCGTCTTTTTCTGAACTTTTGGTTTTTTGTTGAGCTTTTTTGCCGGTTCTTTTTTTTCCCGTATTTGTTTGTATTATACGTAATGGACTAACATATTTTTTATATTTTTAAATTTTTTAAATTTAATTATGCTAAATAAGCCTCTGTCAGCTACAATACTTTTTTCAGCCAGCTACAGTGTTTTCAGCCATAAGCCATGAGCTTTTCAGCCGAACCGATCACCACCTGATTTTATTCTTCCAGGTAGGTGGTCTCCACGGTATTCTCGTCCTCACCGAAGTACGTTTTTGTTGCTTTTGTTATTCCTTTGCTGGTGGCTATGAAAAATAGATATGCTTTACACGCACGGTATGTCGCCTCACGTCACCGTCGCCCTCTCCCCAAGCCATTGTGTGCCGACATGCCGTGACAAAGCGCAGGGTGGCGGCGCCGTTGCCGCTGGTCCATTGCTCACCAAAACTATTGGTCCTTACATGGGGGAGCAAGTTTAGTTGATCATGGTCAAATTCATCGATCAAGATAAGGGCAAAAATTACTTAGACTCTGGTCTAAACAGTTTCTAAACCTAAAAAGTTAGAAATTATTTAGCGTATGACAATTTCTAATGTAGTTTTACTGTTTTATATTATTCTAAGGATATAATGGTGTTTTTTTAATTTTTCTATTTCTATTTTTTTAATTTAAAAAAAACTAACAGCCGATATAGTGTATTTATAGTTAAAACTAGAAGCAAAAAACCAGCTTCAAAGATGTCTAGAGTGTTGCCTTAGTCCGGACGAGAACTTCCCGGATGAATCTCTTATCCATATGAGATGCAAGGAGGATTGGAGAATAATGGTGGGGCCTTAACGAGACCTTAACGAGAAGACACAAGAGCGGCAGCCGACGACAGCGTCACGAGCACTGCGAGCGGCATGGCCACCAGGGCAGCTCGGATGAGCAAGAGAGAGACGTCGCCATAGTTCTTACTTTTTTCTTCTTCATTTCCCAAGTTATTCGTTAGCGAAAGGAATGACCTTGAAGACGGATGCATGTGGCCCACCACGAGGTCTTAAACCAATAGAAGGCTGACACGTGCGTGGGACATGAACGGAGCAAAGAACGGGGAATTTTTTAAATAATTATTTTTTATTTGGTATTATAAAATTATACTTGCAATTTTTTTTTGCAGTTTTGACCTCATATCGCCGTACGGTTAGGCGACACGTGTTCAAGTCGCCCAACGGTTGAACGACTAATCCATATCATCTAATGGTTGGGCGACTTAGACCCTATTCGCCGTACCGTTGGGTGACTTTGCCCCTAGTCACCCAACTATTGGATGACTAGGGGGTATATACCCGAAGCTGCGCGGCTGGCTGAGCACGCTGTGCCTCTTTCGCTCGAGAGAAAGAAAGGAAGGGGGAGAAGGGGAGAAGAAAAAAGGGGAGAAGGAGAGGAAGAAAGAAAAGGAGAAGAGAGGAGGAAGAGGAGGAGGATGAGAGAAGAGGAGGGGAGGAGGAGAGAAAAGGGGGGAAGAGGAGGGGAGGAGAGGATGGATTGCGCATCGACGATGTTGAGTTTTTCGTATTTTCTGTATAATTATTTTTGAAACATGGTAGGATAGCAATTGTAATAATTAAATTTGTAGTTTAGAAACTAACGGTAATTTAGTTGTTAATAATTGTATTACCATTTAGATCGCTATGTTGTGTATTTAAAGGCACAGTTAATTTTATTAGTCACTTATAAATTATAGAAACACTATAATAAGTATTGTTAATTATTACAATAACTAATAGGTATCGAAAGATTTAAAACTGTTCCTGATGATTAGAATACGACGTGCCGATTTAAAATAGTACGCGACGATTTAAGATTATGCGTAGCGATTAAAATTGTACACGGCGATTTAAATAACATTTGAGTTATAAAAATCCATAAATGACTAAAATAAAATTCAGGGATCCCGCAGGGATGCCTTAGTATAATTCAGATAATTATTATATGTAAGATTTTACTTTTTTGTTATATCTATAAGTAATTATGTCATAATTACTAGCTTAAAATCGATTTACAGATATGGCTCGCGACTTTGGTGGTTCGGATTGGCCTATCGGCTTCCTAGACCAGCACATCAATGCGCAGCACTATGCGAGCCGTCGTGTCCCGCATCCTGAGGGCGGGGACGAGGAGACCAAGTTAGGGGTGGTCTGTACACAGACACCCCGATGGGCTTGGATACTAGACCCACACTGGAGAGACAGTTTTGTGTACAAAGTATGGCACATCTTTTTATGATATTTCCGCTATGTACCTACTGCACATCTTTTTACGATATTTCCGCTATGTACCTACTTTTTCTTGCTTTGTAGGCTGAGTGATACCAGCCTTCCACCCCTTGTGCGGATGGTGGAGGCCACCGAAGAGGACGGTGAGCCAGTCGAGGGGCCGAGGAGGTCTAGAACACAACTACAAACAAGATTTCTTAAATGTATTACCTACAAAAATTGTCATTTACTGCCCAACAATTATTTCTATCAGATTAATACAATAATTACATTATTATTTAAATCACCCAATTGTTGGGCAACTAGGCCATGTGTCGCCCAATGGTTGGGAGACTAGTCCAAGTTGCCTAACCGTGCGGCGACATGTGGTCAAAACTGAAAAAAAATTCATAGGTATAATTTTATAATACCAGATAAAAAATGATTATTTAAAAAATTCACAGAACGGGAGTACGCAAGCCGCGTCGACTTTGGAAGGGGTGCGCGCCTAAATTTGTTATGTTCAAATATTCAATATTTGCATTTGTTGACATGGGTTGTTTATTTTTTGTCTAATTATAACTCAGTTTTATTGATCATTGGATTAGGTAAGCTTGTAGCTGGGATATATCTTAACGAAAGTTAATTGAAGTTTTGGTAGAATCGTTTTCCAATCAGTATAGTTGTTGTGGTATTTGAAATGTATTGTTCAAATGTACCTTTAGTTAAAACATTTTTATGCATTTAACCTTATATGTTCATGTGCCTTGCTCCCATTTGCTACAGTCTCTCTTCCATGCTTCAGTCTTGATAGGCAATTAGGTATCAAGACACATGGCGTTAAGGTCCACATAATTTGGCATGCAAATCCTTGGGTAGTTGCCTTTCTTTTCCTGCTTATCCTTGTTGAATATCTTTATGTAACACCTTGATCTAAAATCTGCTCAAAGCCTAGCCTAATGTGTGGTGGCCCCACACATGGATAGCACATCACTTACACTTTCGTCCTCACTTCGTGTAAAATGGTTAACCCCAATATGCTATATTTGAGCCCAACAAATATTATATGCTACTACAACTCACTTTAGATAAACAATGTGGAACTAACCACATCA
The DNA here is from genome assembly GCA_017311315.1 of Dendrocalamus latiflorus. Classification (NCBI taxonomy): domain Eukaryota; kingdom Viridiplantae; phylum Streptophyta; class Magnoliopsida; order Poales; family Poaceae; genus Dendrocalamus; species Dendrocalamus latiflorus. The sequence continues at coordinate 28,422,047 of CM029639.1, read as the reverse complement.
CAACTCCACATGGGGCCATATGGCTCACCACACTAACTTGTCATGTATTGCATTCACCCCTCTTAAGGGTTGACACCCTTCATAGCATATCGCATACACAGTAAATGCCCAAAACCACTCTCTCAGTATACGTCCGTGCGTCCAGTGCCAGCACATATGCCATGCCGTGTGTTCACTCTGGGCCCAAGCGCCATGCGCCATAAGCTCGCGACCTTGTCCTGCACGTGCCCATGTAGTGAAGGTTAATGCTTTGATACCATCTATAACACCTTGGCCCAAAATTTTCTCAAAGCCTAGCCCACTGTGGGGCAGTCCCACACATGCATAACACCCCCATTTACATTTGTGTCCTCGCTACATGTAAAAGGGTTAACCTGAAGGTGCTACGTTCAAACCCAACAAGCATTATATACTACTGCAACTCATTTTAGACAAGCAATATCGGACTAATCTCACCACAACTCCACATGGGTCACATGGCCCACCATACTAATGGGCTGAGTATTACACTTTTCACCAAGAATCGTGCATGGGTAACTGGATCAGCTACCAAAAACCTAGAGAAAAACAGGGCAAATTTTGAATTTGGATTGTTTTGAAACCGGTACTTAGAAAAACCGGATGATTACCGTCCAAAAAAATAGAGAAAACCGGTTATGAGTAATTAACAATTGAAAATTCCTAATACATTCATAGTAAAAAGCATCAAGTCAAGTGCAGGAGGTTCTAATACATTAGATTAGTGTTAAACAATGTAAACATCATTAGGGAATCTAATTTTTACTTTCAAAAATTTAAAATTGAATTTAAACATACCCAGTCGGTAAATTGTTTCCTGGTACCCACCGGTAAATCCGGTTAACGTCAGTAACTGGCCGGTTACTGGCGGGGATTTCTATCCCTGCTAGGGTCAGCCTCTTGATTTCGCACAAATCTGCCGATTGGGAACTAGGCCTGCATCAGGCCATAGCACTTCAAGTTGAATTGCGTCCACCCGACTAGTTTACATGTGTGATTTATGTAATGGGTAGCTCATTTGTACTATATTTTGAAAGAATTGGTCTAAGTGAAAAAGAAAAGCAAGCTTTAAGAGACTTAGGACGAAATTCAGCCAATTTAATTTATAAAGCTACTGACTGAACCTAGATAGTTAGTAATAAACGCAAAGGGAAGACTTCAATTGGTATACCTTAGTCCATAAGAAAGGATTTTTCTTTACTCTTGGCTCATCTCTGGCATGGATAAGGGGGCCCTCTATCTTGAATGGTCCGAAAAAAATTAGTGGTACTGAATTTACTAACATGAATAGCATGCATCACATTAAAGTATTAAGCAACAGTGACAATGGAAAAGATATTCCCTTTGTACATTGATCATAATTATTTGTAGAAAAATATATGCTTACAAACATTCTATTTTTATAATATTTTAAAGAGAAGTGAACTAGTGATTTAGACCATCTTCGTATTAGCTTCTAAAAGCTGCTTTTCTATAATAAATAGCTTTCCTATAGTACGTAACTTTCAAATAGAGTATTTTTACAGAAGGATTTTACTAGTTGATTGTAGCACATACTGTAGTGATTTTGTTAGACCATGTGGATAGGTCGTGAATTTAGTGATGATGAATATTAACATTTGGGTTGCATTGAAATTTGTGTTTATGAATGTTTTGGTCAATGCTCTCTTGTAAAACTGAAATTGCAGGAATATTCAGGATAAGCAGTCTGACAACCTTGTATTGGGCGGTCTGACAAGCAGGATTCAACCACAGATGGTAGTCGGAGGCATGGACCACGATCGGTAGTTAGTAGTCCGATCGGCATTGTGATGTATGGTCCGATCGGTAGACGTTGACCACGGCATATTGACCACGATAGGTCAACCATGGCAAAACGACCACGACATGTCAACCATGGCAAAACGACCACGGCTGAACAACCGCGGCAGAATGACCATGGATGATCGGAGCTACAGTGAACCGGTCATTGGTTGTAGCTTCAATACCTAGTCGGTAGTCTTTGCTACAGTAACCGATCGATAGCTACATTAACCAATCAGTAGTCGATAGCTGCAGTATCTGGTCGGTACTCGGTGATTAGTAGTCGGTGCTACAGTACCTGGTCGGTACTTGGTGGTCAGTAGCTACAGTACCTAATTGGTGATCGGTAGCTGTAGACTTTGTAATCGGTAGTCGTCGATTTCGCGATTTGTGGTCGTAGTTGTAGCCTTTGCGATCGGTTATCGCAGACCTCACGATCGATAGTTTGGTGTCCGTGTTTGACGAGGACACGGTTTGGGGCGTTAACCTGTAAAAGTAAGGAGAGACTAAGGGTTAATGCAAGATTTTGGGGAGTAGATTGAAAAGGCTTTAGTTTTAACTAGCCTTTTAAGGGGTGATTGTGAGGGCACTTTGTAAATCCACGAAAATCCAGTAATAAAACTCATCTTGAATCAATCTAGTTCTTGATTTGCTCAAAAAGTGATGGCGATTGCAGTTGGATTGAAGCTTATGACGATATGCAAAGGTGCCGAATCGCTGCCAGAAAATAGAGGAAGTACTAGTAATTGAAGGAACTAGTTTCTCGAAGACACAAGTGATCGAGAGGTTCTACTCTCGGTGTTGAAGATTTCTAGTACGTACAAACCGGTCGAAGATCAAAGCTGAGTGATCAAGCGAGTAGTCGAAAACTGAGCGATCAGCGAGCGGTCGAACACTAAGCGATCGATCGACTAGTTGAGCACTGAGCGGTCGAAACCTTCACTGAGCATTAAACGATTCCAAAAAGCCGAGGTAATCATTCATCCTCTCTAATTGCAATATTCTATCCTATAGACTTTATTTATATCGGCAAAAAACACACACGAGTATCCATTTCTCTATACGTTTCTCTACATGTTGTTACTATTTATAAGCCAAACTCAAAAGTCAAAGCCAAAAACCAATATGAATGGGGCACGTATGCATCTTCTTTCACGAATCAGAATATCTTCTTAATTTGCGTTACTTTTCTCTCGGTATAGCATTCCGCATCTTAGAGCATCTCCATCCGGTTCTTTATCTTGCTCTTCATTGTATATTTAGCTAGTATGACCTAAAAAATGAACTCCAACCCATCTTTTATCCCCCTCTTTAAATTTACCCGCTGGCTTTTTCCTTCCAGAGACTGGCTATCGAAGGCGAGCGGACGCTCGCTCGCCATCGCGATTTCGCCCTCGATTCTCCTTCCCGCGCGGCTTCCCTCCCCCTCCCGCGCCCTCGATTCTCCTTCCCGCGCGGCGCTCTCGTCCCCTCCCGCGCCTTCCCTTCGCCTCGCGCGCGGCGCTCTCGTCCCCTCCCGCGCCTTCCCTTCGCCTCGCGCGCGGCGTCCTCCCACCTCCCGCGACTTCCCTCCCCCTCCCACTGGTCCGCCGCCCCGCCACCGCCCCTCGCCGGCGAGCGCCGCCCCTCCCCCGCCGCCCCCTCCCACTGGTCCGCCGCGCCACCACCGCCCCTCGCCCCTCGCCGGCCCTCCCACTGGTTCGACGCGCCGCCACCGCCCCTCGCCGGCCCTCCCCCGCTGCCCCTCCCACTAGTCCGCCGCGCCGCCCCTCCCCCTGGTCCGCGCCGCCCCTCCCCCGCCGGCCTCCCCAGCCTCTTCCCACCTCTCCCCACTGGTAATTTCTCTCTTCTGAGCATAGCGCTAAATATTTAGAGTTTTTTTTATTTCCTTGGTGGATAGATGTATGCATTGGACTTCAGAGCCATGGCACTGTTTGGTTTTGCTCTTTTATTTGGTTGTGGAATCACATTTAGCTGCTGCGTTTGATCATTCTTTGCTCTGAAGTATGGACTACGAGTGTTTGATCATTATTTGCTCTGAAGTATTTGAACCACAATCATCTTCTGAACCACAATGGAGCTACCAGTTTACTAGTTTAATCTTCGAAATTGTGTTTTGTGGAGGACACATTAACCGCAGTAGCAAATGCCATTTCATGATACTGGTTGGCCGTATGTTTCTGTGGTACAATGTTTGTTCAAGTTCCTTGTGCTCAAGTTTGTTCATACATTTTCGTTGAGTTCATGATATGATATCTTGGTTATGGAATTCTTGTCCGGGCATTGAAAAAAAACTGAATTTATAAGATTTGTGACCAGTACATACGTATATCAAGTTGAGTATCTACATTGTGACCAACATACCCATTTATACTTACTACCTGTAACTCCTTCATAGTTAGTAAAATCTCTACCTCCATGTCTCAGGATCCACGTGAACTTCGGAAGCAATTTCTGGCAAATCTATTGTCATTCAAGAAAAACGAAGCTATAATTCCATATTATGTCAATAGTTTCCTAAAAGCATCCTATCGGAAATAATCTCATGAAGACAGTAGTGTTTCTTTCAATACAGGATCAATAAACACAAACTGCAGTTGGATTTCTTATGGATTTTTACATTCACATTGATCTATTGTAAACTTTTTTAAAAATTTTCACACTTGCATTTGAACACCTGCTACTATTTTGTGGTCTATTCCATTCAACTTCATGGAGATTCTGCATTCTGCAATGCTTATTTGCCTTGCTGGAGGTTACAGATAGCCATATCGAACTCCAGTGATTTTTTAATTTGCACAACAGCAAGATACTAGCTGTATAATGAACATACTCAGTGCATTATTCCTGGCAATCTATCCGTACAAAGGCTTATTGCTGGAGGTTTCAAATTGAGTATACATATCTAGCAGTAACTACTAACGAAAACCAAATGGAGCAATTTTCTCGGCTCCTGTAAAAATTGTCAAACTGTCAATGTGTGCATGTTCTAAACTTCTGATGGTTTTTTGCTCAATCTATATTACACAAGAATTGCAAAGGATCTGTATGGGAAAATACCTATCTGTGTTTCCGCCATTAATTTCTCCATAGCTAAGCTCTTGTTACCATACCATGATTTTTCTGCTTAGATTTCAGATGCTACTATTCCATTCAATTCTTACAGGAGGATCAGAACAAGTTATGAACAATAACAGTGCACTTGCTGTTGGCTCGTTTAGCATGCCATGCCTGCTGACCAAAGCTGATCAAGTTTGTTCATACATTTTAACAGCTACAATGTTTGATTGATTACATGTTTTTGCCATGGAAGGTTATATGCACATCCCGAGGGCAGATAATCTTGATGGCAGTGAAGAAATTTGGGATGATCCAATTATATGCCCCCCTGAGGAACAAACTTGTGCAGTTGCACAAGGTTCTCAGCCTACCAGAGGCAATGATGAATATTCTCAACCTACCAAAAGCAGCAAGAAGAGGACTAAGAATTTTTCTGCCGACGAAGATGAGAAGCTGATCAGTGCATGGCTAAATGTGGGTCTTGATCCGATTGAAAGCAATAACCAATCGATGTCAAGGTATTGGCAGAGAATGCATGCTGCCTTCCATGAGCACAAGGATTTTGAATCGGATCGCTCAGAGACATCTCTTATGAACCGCTGGTCAATTATCAATGCGAATGTTAGCCGTTTCTGTGGGGTTTATGCTCAGGTAGTGCGCAGGAAGCAAAGTGGATTAACGGAGCAAGATAAGGTATTGTTTTGTCCTTCCATTAATTTGGTTGCTTTCTGGTTCTCCAATAATCCTTTATGTTGGTTGATATTTTCAGATAGATCATGCAAAGGCACTATACAAGAACGGTCACCCAAAGAAGCAATCTTTCGTGATGGACCATTGCTGGAAGAAACTATGTCATGAGCAGAAGTGGATTCAGAGGACAGACAAGTCCCAGAATGAAACAACAAGAGAACAGGCACCAAGTGGTGATAGTCCCTTGAACTGTAGTCCTGGAAGCAATGAACATGCACCTAATGAAGCAATGACAAGGCCTCCCGGTAAGAAGCAAGAGAAGGAGCGACAACGTCGAGGGAAAAGACCTTATGGTGATGGAGAGAACCACTTGAAGGAGGTGATGAGCGATTTCTGGATCAAAAAGAAGGAGACAGAAGATTTGAGGGAGTTGAGGAAGAAGGAGCGCAATGACGAGAGGCTACAGCTTGAACGCGAAAGGCTCGAACTGCAGCGGAAGGACGTGGAGATGAAGCAAAGGATTGAAGACGAAAGAATAATAAACATTGATATTAGTACAATGAGTCCAGATCAGTAGCAGTTTTACAAGAGGTTAAAGGATGAAATATTTACTCGTCGGTTTGGCGATACTGCAGCAAGCTAGTTGTGCCCATGAATACTTTACAGGTTTTACATGAAGTTAAATTTTGTTCTCTCTGGTTTGTAAACATTTAAACTTAAGCACTTTGCGATTGTGATGCAGCACTTTGCGATCAGATGTAGTGCTTTTGAGATTTGTGAACTGGACAATGTTTGCTGGATGTATGGTTATATATGTTCAGAGAACCAATTTGTGAATGGTGTACTGCATTGTTGCTTGGATTGTTGACTTATCTTGTGAAGTGTTGCAGGGTTAATAGGAACTGACATTAATAGGAGCTGATTGTCCAGGGTTAATAGGCGAAACCTCGCTGATTGCGCAGTCGTCGTCGAGGAGCTATGGTATGTATCAGTTTCTTCAGCTCTTGAGCATTGGAACAGTCAATCTTAGTGTTAAAAAAATTCAGATTAATTTGTGATTCTTGGTGCAAATAGTTTACTAATGTTGCCGTTTTATGTGTTTGGACAGATTGATCCAAGGCATCGATATGGGCACAATTTACATATCTATTATGATGTCTGGTCCAGGAGTGAGAGTACAGAACCATTCTTTTATTGGTAAATAAACGTGAGCTTATTATACCTATTATAGCTTTTCCATTTGTGTCATTTAAAGCCTGGGACTAATAATGTGCCAATTGTTTTACATAATCAACATGTTAGACATTGGGGAGGGCAAAGAAGTAAATCTTGAGAAGTGCCCTCGGAGTAAACTTCAGAGCCAGTGCATCAAGTACCTTGGACCAGTATGTTCGTCAACTCTTAACACATGAGAAAAGCATTATTAAAAAAATATTCAAATTTCAGTATGTTGAATAATCAAAACATCATCTGATCCTTTCTTGTGTCTCCCGTTCTGAATTACAGAAAGAGAGGAAGGACTATGAAGTTGTTGTGGAGAGTGGCAAACTTATGTACAAACAAACTGGAGTTCTTGTGCACACTTTGGATGATTCCAAGTGGATTTTTGTCCTCAGCACCACAAAGGCATTCTATGTTGGCCAGGTAAATAAAATTTTCTCTTCACTAGCTCGGAATTTATAGTGCCACTAATACGCAGATATACGCGATGTATGCTCCAAGATACAATTCTCTGCATTGGTTCTGAAGTGTTTTGTATCAGTTTTTACTATGTGCAGAAGAAGAAAGGATCGTTTTAGCACTCGAGCTTTCTAGCTGGTGGAGCCATAACGTCTGCTGGAAGATTAGTGGTCAAAGACGGAATTCTGAAAGTATGTTCAAATAGAGAAATTCTATTTTCAGACCACCAAAACAATTGGCCCGATTCAACAAAGGAAGGCCCAAAATAATTCAGCCCGCAAATTTAAACCATTTAAAGAGGGAGAATAGCTAGGCCATTGGAATGAATACTCAAATAGAGAGCTGCAAATAATAGCTAGCCTCTTCATCCTAGGAAATAAAGAGGAAGAAATGACTAGTGGGATGGAGTTGCTCTTACTAGCTACTTATGCATCGTTGGCCTAGCGTTTCGTGTGATGAAACTATAGTGAGCATTAATGCATTATTCCAAAAATGAGATAGCAGTTTAGCCCAAATTTCAGCAAATATGTTCATTCAGTTCAAGCTCAAGCTAGGTGAAACAGACCTGCGTTTCACACCTCTTTTTGAGAAAATCTATGTTCTAGCTAGGAAAATCTATGTCCATCTATTAAGATAGATCTATTCATATTAGTTTTTGCTGATGGATTTTAGCTACAGTTAATGAATAATAGTGACTAATAAAAGCAGCTGATGAATAATAATAGTTGATGAATAGTAGTGTATTATGTAAGAAAAATGGTGTAACAAAAGGCACTACAATATTCGGACCACCATGCGATTTATGGAATTGTGATATAATAAAATACATATAGTAGGTTATAATATGTGAAAGCGAAAAGTAGTGGCCGATAGAAACGGCTTATTGAAACTAGGGCATTCGTATTGGCTTCTACTTGTATAGGCAGAAACCAGAAGAAGTAGAAGGTAGAAGCAAAAGTCAATATGAACAGACCCTATATTAACGGATTCCCTCACAAAAAGACATATAAATGGCATTAGCAGAAAAAAATTAGTGACATAATCACCGCATAAACCACTCAAAGAAGATACTTACCAATTGAATGCAGAAAAGCACTGAATCCTGAACATGCTGGGCCACCATTTATCCAGATGATGACAGGGTCCGTGGTAGGGTTCCTTTCAGAGGTGGCAAAATAGTAATACATATGCCTCTTTTCTTGTTCATGTCCGACTGTTATGTACCTATGAAACAAAAGAGATTATACCTGATGTATATGCCATTCTAAATTCTACTAAACACGGGGTGTTTATCGACATATTTATAATAAGTAACACATGGATGAAAGCGCGGTGTTCTATACTTGGTTCATTTGAAGTCCACACCAAAATGTATAAACGAGTTTGCCAAATTATGCAACTGCAAAAAAAAAAAAAAATGCCTCTATTGCTAATTAACACAAATAACCCTGCAACAGATTTCTTATTTTTGTTAGGAGTAACGGTAAAGAAGCATACTCTACAAATCTCTGCTGCTCTGCGAAAGCATGACACTAGCATGTCCGGTCACAAATATACGTGGTTAAGATCACTCAAGCAACGAGATTAGCATGTGGCTAGAGGATGAAGTGGGGCTGTCGTGGCTTCATCACCCGAGTTTGAATCCTAGTAGAGGTTCGAGATGCCAGACCTCATGGTCACTAAAAACTCGAGCCAGGAATCAACTACTGAAGTTTATTCAAATTCATCTCTATATAGAATACTGCATCGCCTTATGCTAGAAGTAGCATGACTGATACTAAGGTCATACGTAGGTTGTATCGGATATGCTATCAATCTGTCATAACCAACTTTGATTCGGTTTTCTCTCCGTGGGAAACTAATTTCCCTCGTCCAATATATATACCCCAGTAGTCTATAGAAAGATCAAGAGCTCCATTGTAAACATCTTCTCATTATAATGATTTGATTTTGTGTATCTGTGGTTTTTCTTGTAAGAGTTTTTTACATAAAAATTCACCTTTCATATACTCTCTCCGTCTAAATTTATAAGACGTATTTTCTCTTGGAACATAGACCAAGGAGATAATAAAAATAACTAGATTACCCTTAATTATTATCTCTAAACACTATTCAATGTATATATGTAGAGAATAGCAAATAAATGTGCATATTTATTAAAGGTATAAAGATAACATCACATTAATTTTGCATTAGAATATAAATATACCTAATATTTATAGACAATGATATTTTAAAAATACGTCCTATAAATTAGGACCGAGGAAGTATATTTTTTTAGGTATTATTTGTAACCAGTGTTTCCGGGTTGATCTCGAGCAGCGCTTTTTCCTTCGATCCCTCGGTCCAAGCGCAACAGGCGTTTTCGTTGGTCCTCAGCTCCAGCGACAGACACAACAAGTGACGAAAACCGAGGCTGCCTTCGGTCCAACGTAGAGCAAGGCATCGACAGCAAAGGCAGCTGTCGGCATCCAGCAGCGCCTACGCCTGGAGAGAGAAAAGAAGAAGGCAAGCGGAACCCAAGACTTAGAACCATGCTGACAGAAGATTTTTTTGTTGCTTTTCAATGGGATAGTTACGTGCACCCCGAGAAGTATACCAGGAGTTTTTCAATAGATTTAACTTGGCGATTTCGACTCACCTTGACTCCGTTTCACGACTTGACTTCATACTAAGCATCGCCTAACATTTTACTTCAATGACTACATCAGTGCCAGGTTCGCCAATATCATCGCCCGTGTTGCTCGGCGCAATGCCCTGGCATTTTACTCCTGGTGTTTTACTGTGCCATCTCTGTTGATAATCATCTGCCTCTATCAGTCGTCATATTCCATTAAGGAACTGCGTCATTAGCTCTGCATGGTTTTTTTCTTAGAGGTGGAGTTCATTATAATTCAAGTCGTTGTGCTTATTATTGGCGGCATTCATGTAGGATTACTCATTGGCAATTTCTTTAACGATCCATCATCTTCTACAAGTTACTAGGGTAAGATCCACAAATGAGCTGTCTAAGGTGGAGTTACAAGGTTTCATCACTGTCGTAGGGGTGGCCCCCCACCTAAACCCAGCAGGCCTGGTAGGAGGTTATAAGGCCCAGAATAGGCCATGTGTAATGACATAACTGCCCCAGAGGGGATAACCAGATGTAAGGGTATAACTGTAAAAGCACTCCTCATGTGTATATATATATATATGAATACAGGCCATGGGGAGGGGACAGACCATTTCAATCCATCTCCATCACTCTCCACTACCATCTCTCTCTCTGTTTGGCCTGTAGCCACAACAGTTGGCGCCGTCCGTGGGGAGGACAAGGACAAGCCTGAAGACTGAAGAAGAAGGATGGCACCGAAAAAAGCTTCGTCAGCGGCGGCGAAGGGAAAGAAGGTGGCCGGGCCAGAGCGTCGTATGAGTACCAGGGCTTCGGCATCGGCAACGGCGAGCGCAGGTGGCGACGCAGGCGCGGTGGCCGAAGACGTCGACGTTCAAGCGGCGACGACCAACCCCGTCACCGGCATCGCGACGACCAACCCCGTCACCGGCACCGCAACGACTAACCCCGTCACCGGCACCGCGACGACCCACCCCGTCACCGGCGTTGCGGCGACGAACCCTGTGGTCGAAGACGTCGACGCTGGTGCGGCGACAACCGACCCCGCCGACGCGACGGCAGCCGACCTCGCCGCCCCTGCCGCGGCCCTCGCCGGTAGCGCGAACCGGGCGGTTCGAGGTAGCCACGACGGAGCGACCGGCAGCTCGGGAGCTCGCGACGCGGTCGTGCCCGCGCCGATCCGCCCGTTGGGAGTACCGGCGACCCCGCCCACACAGGCGGTGGAAAGCGCCCTGCTGGCGGCCCTCAAAGCGTTCCAGCAGGAGCTGGGGGACCTTCGCGGGGCTGTCCGAGGCATACAAGAGGCTCGGAGCCAACAGGCCGCGCCGGTGGTCACGCCAGAGCCCACGCCGGAAAGGGCAGATAGCCGCGACGCCCCCACATCCAGCCGCGTCCCGCTACGGCGCGTCGATCCAGAGTCCCCGCTCTCCGCGGGACTTCAGCAAGCGGCGTGGCCCGAAGACTTCAAATACCCCAGCGTCATCGAGCCGTACAAAGGTGACGCGGACCCCCGCGAGTTCGTGCGCGTGTACGAAACCACAATCGAGGCCGCGGGCGGAGACGACACCACGAAGGCGAAGGGACTCCCCCTCGCGCTACAAGGAGTGGCGCTCTCTTGGTTCTTTACCATAGAGCCGGGCTCCATCTACGCGTGGGTGCAGCTCCGCGACCGCCTTCACAACAACTTCCAAGGAAACTATGTCGAGCGAGTCGACGCGGACCAACTCTTCGCTGTGAAGCAAAAGCCCTCGGAGAAGCTACAGGACTACTTCAAGCGCTTCGCCAAAATTCGATGCCAAGTGAAGGACGTTAATGAAACCACAGTCATTAATGCAGCCATACAGGGCCTTCGTCCGGGCCCGATGGCCGAGTACAATGCGCGAAAGCCAATCAAGACGGTGGCGAAGCTCTTCGACAAAATGGTGGAATACGCCAGGGCGGAAGAAGACGCGCGGCGAAGGCAAGGTGACGACTCCGACACCAACCCGGCCGGAGCCTCGGCAAAAGTCGAAGACCCGCCGAAGGACGGTTCTTCGAAGGGAAAACGTAAGCAGGAGTCGTCCAGGGATGCGCCTGACCACAGGGACGCCTCGCACAAGGAGTCGTCCGATCGGCCCAAGCGCGGCCACCAGAAGTCGAGGCGCGGCCGGTACGTCCTCGACATTGAAGGCGGTTCCGACGAAGGCGCTCCCGCGGGCCGCGGCGGTCGGGGGCGCCGTGGCCGGGGCCGCGACGATAAAAGTCGTGGAGATTACGACGACCAGCACCAGGGATTGTGGTGCGTAGTCCACGGCCGCGGCAACCACGATACCCGCACGTGCACCTCCATCGTGGCGCTCCGCGATAGCGTCGCTAGGGACAGGAATCCGGAGACGCGTCCGCCTGCGGTGGCCCACGTCCAATTCCCGTACGAGGCCCCCATGCAGGTGCAGGCGCAAGGGATGCAACCCCAGGAAGGCCCCTTACGGATCCAAGCTCACGTACAGCAGCCTCGGGAGGGTCTCCTGTCGCTGCAGGCCCCGGAGGCAACCCACCGCAGGGTCATTAACGTCATATCCGGAGGCTCCGCGCTGGAGTTCGCCTCAGCACGGCAGCAGAAGGCCTATGCGCGAAGACTACATCACGTGGCGGCATACCCAGCGCAAGCACCGCCGGACTGGGCGCAGCACGAGGTTACATTCACACCCGACGACGCCCAAGGCGTGGACTTCCCTCATCAGGACCCCCTGGTCATCCGGGTCACTATCGCGGGATGCGACGTGGGGCGTGCCTTGGTGGACGGCGGTAGCTTCGCGAACGTATTGTTTGCGGCGACCTTCGACCAGATGGGGATCCCTCGAAGCCGCCTAGGGCCCTCGGGAATCCCACTGCAGGGCTTCGGGGGGCAGCCCCTGCGGGCGCTCGACCAAATAGGTCTTCAAGTCTCGTTCGGCCAAGATGACAATGTGCGGGCCGAAGATGCCACCTTCGACGTGGTCCATTGGGTCTCTCCACCAAAGTCCAAACATCGTTTTGAGCAAAATTATTCAACTATGTATTTCAAATGTTTTCAAAGTCTTTTGAATAAAAATTTCTATTTTAGAAATCAAAAGGAAGATTTGGCCCAAAAAGAATCTTATATGATCTTGATTTTGATTTAAATGACATATTTCTCTATATCAAAATCTATTGAGAATTTGAAAAAGTGGTCAATACAAAATTCAAAGGGTTGGTCATTTCAAACATTTCTCAAGTTCAAAGCTTTTGTAAAAGACCAACCGTTGAAAAGTTATATGTATTTGAATCTCATCCAAAAACTTCAATTGACCCAAAATGACATATTCTTGCATATAATGAGTTTAGCTATTTGAGCAAGATTTCTTTGTGTATCTTGGCTTGAAATAGTATTAATAACTCATATGAAGCTAAGAAAGCAAATTACTCCATGAAAATCCAATTTGTTTGGATTTTAAGCTTAAGATGCAAAATGAACTCATTCTTTTGCTCTCAAAACACATTTAGGCATATCTTTTGATTGGAAAAGTCTTTTTCAAAAATTCTTGTTGGAAAAGGTCACAAATAGCATCAAGTTCAAATCTGCAAAGTTTGAAATCATTTCCAGTTAATTTGCAAAAGTTGTGAATTTTTCTCTCTTTGAAAAATGCTGAAATTTTCAGATCTTCCATGATTCTGAGCCAATTTGTGATTTTTATATCTTCAAATGGGTTCCGATTTAGACAAAGTCATAATAATAAAAATTGATCCTCAATAGTTTCTTGGAAATGTAAAAATTTCTCAGAATTTATAAAGAATATTTAGTTAATTTTTCAGCTCTCTCTAAAAGGTTAAGTGAGGTGCAAACGTCTGAATTTCAGACTTTCAGTTTTTCTGAAAACTCATGTGTTGAGCTGATTTATGATTTGTGTATCTTTAATTAGGCTCATAATCTGAGGAAGCTATAATGATGACTTTTGATTCGCAGACATTCATCTATACTGACAAATTTTCTCAGATTTATTAGACATATAGAAGTCAATTTTTCAGGGAGCTTTTGAAGGCCACTTGGAATGCAAAATCTGGAAATGATCCAAATGCTACAAGTGCTTTATATACAATTGGAATCATATCAAGTGGTATCAAATTCCAAAAGAAGAACACTTCACAAGCCTTCAAGGAGCTCTAATGAGTAAGATTATTTGAATGTGTTTCAAATATCTTTAGTTGATTTAAGTGGTATCATTTGGTCATTTGCATTTAGTTTCATACTTCTTTATGACCATATGAAATTGAATTAAATTGCTATCAAGCTCCTCATGATACAACATCTTCTTTAATGGCGTAACTTTAATGCTTCCCTTGTTTTTAATGCTAATCTATGCTATTTAAGTGTTAATTGCCTCTTTTTGATGCTTAATGCCAAATGGGGGAGAAATTTGTGATAATAGCAAATTGATAATAGGGAAGAGAAATTAAACTTGTGATAATGCCAAACAAGGGAGAAACAATAGCTTTGCATATTAGAAAATTACAAAATCCTATTGCTAACGGGGGAGAAATGTGATAGTAATTGAATAATGTTAAAAGGGGAGAAATTAAAATTTCTTTAATCTAATTGTTGATAATGCTTTCACCTTCCCTCATATGATTAATTGTTTATCATTGAGTCATTTTCACCCTTATGCTATTATCATAAATGGATTTGTCATCAATCACCAAAAAGGGGGAGATTGAAAGATCAAGCTCCATTTAAGTTGGTTTTGGTGTTAATGACAAATGCCATTATGACATTATGATATTAATGACATATACTTTATAATGTTTTGGTGAAAATAATAAATGAATTTATGAGACTAATATGTTTATTTGAGTTTATCTTTGGTTAGTCTCATTTGGATGAAAAGGTGAAATCAAAGAGGTATGCATTCGAAATCGCTTTCTCATTTACAAATGCATTTCTTAGATCCAAAATATAGATTGAACTCCTCAATTAGTCTAAAATGAATATGTGCATATGTCTTCACTATATACACTTGTACGCACACATTTAGGGGGAGCTCTCTCTATAGTTTGGAATTTCATAACTAATGATCTATGCTTCTTTCAATATGCATATTTATGATCTTTACTTTGAAATACATTCTTGAGTATATATATAGCTTGTGTAGTTCATATATACTCATGTGCAATCGAGTTGTCATCAAACTTCTCCATTATGTGTTAATGGTTGGATGACTAATGACAACCGGATAAGTAAACTTTGTTTAAAGCTTATCTTAGAGTATACATTTGTTGTGTACATATTGTATACTCGGAAATCAATTTCATATCTCATCATTTGTTGAGATTGTCATGAATTACCAAAATGGTGAAGATTGGTAATCTATGACAATTGTTTTGTGGACTAACATTTTCCATGAGTTGGATAAATAGGTTAGGTTCCACAAATAAAGATGATTTGGGATGACTTCATGAGTTGAAGGTCATCAAGTCAAAGTTGATGAAGATGACGTAGCTTCATGTGTTGAAGGCTATATAGGCGAAGGCTTCATATGTTGAAGGCCATCGAGAAGAAGATGCTTCAGGTGGTGAAGCATGTCAAAAATTGATCATGTGTTGATCAAGTGAAGACCATCATGTGTTGATGGAGTTGATGCATATCGAGACGATGACCTAAGACAAAGGTATGACTAGCTAGGGCTAAGGATGCGTTCCTAGTCTTTTACCGGTCTTGGTGTTTGGTTGGAAGACCGGATTGCTAGTGTAGGTTGCCGTACTATTAAGAGGGGTCATGTCTAGTAGTTTGAGTCTCATCATGTGTTGATAGCTCAAACCTCTCTTGCTCTAGCTCATCTTGACATGATGCCATTATTTGCGAATGTGTTTTGCAAATAGTTGAGGCTCATGTATCTAATCCTTGCGGCATGTGACTTAGGTTTGCGAATGTGTTTTGCAAACATGAGAAGTCCATGTACCTAATCCTTGTAGCATGATCTAAGTTTGCAAATATGTTTTGCAAAAGTTGGAGATCATGCATTATCCCTTGGCATGGTCTAAAATTGTTTGGTGCTATTTCCTTTGACATTAGACCATGGTAGTGACTCTTTGGATGTCTTTTGATTTTTGCATTGATATAATATGTTTGAGATCATGCAAATAGATGGGTTGTGTAGCCCTCTGAATAAGCTTTCCATAGAGTCCAAGATCACTCAATTCCGACATCGGAGTCAAAAGTTATGACCGTTTTTCCGAGTGTCGTCTGTGCTGAAAAACCGGAAAACGGAAGTACCGCGATTTGTACTGCGGTAGTTCCGATTTTTGCGGAAGTACCGCGATTTGTACTGCGGTAGTTCCGATTTTTCCGGTAGTTCCGCGATTCCGGAAGTTCCGGTTTCCGAGCGGAACGTTTTTTCCAGAGAGCGACTTTTTGGATGACTTAGCCTCGAGAAAAACGGAAGTACCGCGATTTGAACTGCGGTAGTTCCGTTTTCGCTGAAAAATGGCTAGTTTTCTGACCGTTAGCGAGGAAAGCGGAAGTACCGCGATTTGTACTGCGGTAGTTCCGTTTTTCCTGATTTTTTCAGGGGTTTGGCTCCAACGGCTAGTTTTCTTGTGTGGGGTATAAATACCCCCTTGTGGCCGGTTGGAGATATTGTTGCTTGATCCATTCCTGTTGTCTTGAGCTAGAGTGAGGCTCTCCACTCAATTGTGCATGTGTTGCACTTTGTGAGAGAGGAGAGGTGATCTAGAGTGCATGTGTTGCATCTAGAGGAGGACTTTGTGTCCCGATTGAGCTTGTGCATTCGTTGCACGTGGTGAGAGTCAAGCGAGAGGCTTGGCTTGTTACTCTTGGAGTTTGCCGACTCCTAGACGGCGTTGGAGGCGTCGTGCGCGGTGATCTTCTCAAGAAGGTTGTGAGAAGACCCGGCGAATTTGTGAAGGTCGGAGCTCACCTACCCGGAGCGGGAAAGAGCTACCACTAGTGGATACGAGGTGTTTCGGCTTAATTCGTGGAGCCGGTCCGATTTGTTCGGGCTAACCTCAACGTGGATTAGGGGAGACCGGCAAGTCTCCGAACACCACGGTAAAACATCATTGTGTCAATTGTGGTTTGTTTTCTTGTGTTCCATTTATATTCAAGCAATTTGCATTCATAGAATTAAATTGATTGCCTGTATATTTAGAATTGCAAATTTTGACCTAGGCTAGAGCTATTAGTGCACTTAGGCGAATTTAATTATCGTAGGCGCTATTTGAGCTAAACCAACTTGAATTTAGCTTCCGCATTGTATACTTGGTTTAGGCAAATATAAAAGGTTTTGAATTGCTAATATTAATTTGTAGAGAATTTTTAAACCGCCTATTCACCCCCCCTCTAGTCGGCCTCCTCGATCTTACAGCCGTAGCCAAAGGTGACGGGCCTGAGTATAAACAAAGACGCACGTTCGCGTGTGCACTCGCCGTAGCCAGGGGTACGGGACTGAGTATAAATCAAAGTCGCACGTTCGCGTGTGCACTCGCTGTAGCCAAAGGTGACGAGCCTGAGTATAAACAAAGACGCACGTTCGCGTGTGCACTCGCCGTAGCCAAAGGTGACGGGCCTGAGTATAAATCGAAGTCGCACGTTCGCGTGTGCACTCGCCGTAGCCAAAGGTGACGGGCCTGAGTATAAACAAAGACGCACGTTCGCGTGTGCACTCGCCGTAGCCAGGGGTACGGGACTGAGTATAAATCGAAGTCGCACGTTCGCGTGTGCACTCGCCGTAGCCAAAGGTGACGGGCCTGAGTATAAACAAAGACGCACGTTCGCGTGTGCACTCGCCGTAGCCAGGGGTACGGGACTGAGTATAAATCGAAGTCGCACGTTCGCGTGTGCACTCGCCGTAGCCAAAGGTGACGGGCCTGAGTATAAACAAAGACGCACGTTCGCGTGTGCACTCGCCGTAGCCAGGGGTACGGGACTGAGTATAAATCGAAGTCGCACGTTCGCGTGTGCACTCGCCGTAGCCAAAGGTGACGGGCCTGAGTATAAACAAAGACGCACGTTCGCGTGTGCACTCGCCGTAGCCAGGGGTACGGGACTGAGTATAAATCGAAGTCGCACGTTCGCGTGTGCACTCGCCATAGCCAAAGGTGACGGGCCTGAGTATAAACAAAAGACGTGTGAGGGGACGCCCTCGCACGCACTCTACGGAGTATAAATAAGACGCGGATGTTCTCCCTGCGCACTCTACGGAGTCTAAACAAGACGCGAACTCCGCGCATGCCACGGACCTCGTCCCTGTGCATACTCTGCCGAGTATAAATAGGACGTGGATGTTGACCCCACGCACTCTACGGAGTATAAATAAGACGCAGACGTCTCCCTGCGCACTCTATTGAGTATAAACAAGACGCGAACCTCGCGCACGCCAAGGACTTCGTCCTTGTGCGTACTCCCCGGAGTATAAAACAGACGTGGATGCCGACCCCACGCGGCTCGTGCGCGGCTGCCAATCGCGCACCTCAGCGCGTTGAGGCTCGCTTTCGCACACCAGAGGCTGCCCTCACCCCGGGGTGTGGGGACGAAGGCCCGCCTCCGCACACGCCAGTCTACGGACTATAAAAAGGCAAAGTGCCGAGGTCCGCCTCCGCTCCCGCCAGTCTACGGACTATAAAAAGGCGAAGCGTCGAGGTCCGCCTCCGCTCCTGCCAGTCTACGGACTATAAAAAGGCAAAGTGCCGAGGTCCGCCTCCGCACACGCCAGTCTACGGACTATAAAAAGGCAAAGTGCCGAGGTCCGCCTCCGCTCCCGCCAGTCTACGGACTATAAAAAGGCGAAGCGTCGAGGTCCGCCTTCGCTCCTGCCAGTCTACGGACTATAAAAAGGCAAAGTGCCGAGGTCCGCCTCCGCACACGCCAGTCTACGGACTATAAAAAGGCAAAGCGTCGAGGTCCGCCTCCGCTCCTGCCAGTCTACGGACTATAAAAAGGCAAAGTGCCGAGGTCCGCCTCCGCACACGCCAGTCTATGGACTATAAAAAGGTGAGGCGCCAAGGACTACCCCCGCAAGCGCCGTTCTAGGGAACCCTTGCGCAACTACTTCGCCAACGGTGCGCGTTGAGCGCGGAGATCCCGCCCCCGCGCAGCACGTGGCGTACCGGTGAACCCGAAGTGGCATCAACAAACAGCGCATATCCTAAAATGCCAGAAAATCTGCATAACGGAAAAATCACAATTACAAAGGTCCGGCAACATCCTTGCCGTTCTAAGCCGCTATCCCGCGGGCTCGTCCTTAACATGCGCTAAAGCTGGGGCCTCGCTCGAAGAAGGTCGGCCCGCCCAAAAGTCCAGCGACTCTTCGGCCCTTCGCCAGCGTCGAAGGCGTCGCCGGGTCGCAAGGTCGGCCGCAAGAAGCCGGCCCCAGCAAGGAAGCTGCCCGGGATATAGGCGAAAGTCAGAATGCATGCAGCAAGTGTGTACTCCATTCGCAAAAAAAGGAGCATTACAACACACGCCTACACCTAGGCACCACGGCGTCAGACCTGCGGGTTCCCGGCGCCTTCGGAGGACCCAGCGCCGCCCTCGTCGCGTCGAGGGACCCCGTCCAGAAATTGGCCGAGGCTCCCCTTCCCGTAAAGCGACTTCTGGAGCTCGATCCGTGCAGCATCTGGCCCGACGTAAGCCCAGATCCGGTCGAAGAAGGGCTTGAGGGCAAGGCGAGCGGAGCGGACGGCGCCGGACATTACTCCGGCCCCGCCAGGCATCTCCAGCTGGGGGTCATCCAGCCCGGCGACGTGCGTACAACCGCGGTGCTTCAGGAGCGCGCACACCAAGCATGCCGACGCGAACGCGCAGTGGTTGCCAAAGGTCGTCGCGGCGCCGCGCGCGACGTTGGCGGCATCCCCGACCCAGCGGAGGGTCCGCGACAACTCCTCCAGGCCAAAGGCGCGGTCCGGCACCTCGGTTACCAGCCCTTGAAGATGGCTCTCCAGCGTTTGCATGGCGTCCCACGCAACCACCGAGGCGTCGCCAAGCGTTTGGTTACGCTCCGCTAGAGTCAAGGCAAGCTCGCCTTTTTCCTTCTCTAGCGAGGCGACCTGTTCCAGGAGCCCGTCCCGCTCCGCCGCAAACTTCTGTTCAGCAGCTTCCGCGGCCGACTCCTGCGCCGACGCGACAAGTCCCTTGGTGTGTGCCCTCGCTTCGGCGCATTCCGCTTCCAGCTGGCGGATGCGGGCGTCCTGGGCAGAGCGGGCTCCAGAGGCTTCACGTAGCTCCTCCTCGGCGGCCCGCAGCCTATCCTCAAGCGCCATTCGGCCACGAGCATAGGCCGTTTGCAAGGCCTGCCCCAGCACAAGTGTCTACAGAAGGGAAAGACTTAGCAAGCTCAGCCAGCCCAGGCGTCGTCGTATGAAGTACTTACCCTCACCCCAGACACCTCGAAGGCGTCTTCGAGGCGCCCCGCCCCGTAGGCCTGCAGCATTTGCGGGTCGACGCTGGTGGCCGCGTCATTCACAATCCCGCGCCACGCCCTCAGCGTCTCCGGGGGCGGCACGAAGTCCGCGGGGCTTGTGCACGCGGAGGTCCCGTGTTCTGCCAAGCGCTCCCCCTCCGGAATGAGCAACGCTGCAAACAGGGATGCAGGTGAGCACCGCAAGGCATAAAGTCATACACCAGATTAAGCTGGCCACCCTACCTTCGGTAGCAGAAGGAATGGTCCCGCCGCGGGCAGAAGCCTCCGCGTTCGGGGAGGACGACGGCTGTCCCTGCGCGGCGGGCGGCGTGGCCAGGGGGGCAGAAGGCGCGTATGCCGCAGGGTCTCTGGCGCTTGCGCTGGAGTCCCACAAGCTTCTGATGCCCGTGGCCACGACGAATCCCCGCGGTGTCCGGTGGAGCTCCGGCCGCACACACGGCCGTTTAGCCGGGGCAGCCAGCAGCGACACCGCCCCCGCAGCCGCAGTTAGGGAAGGCCCCGCGGCTGCCGCGCCCGGGGGTGAACGTTCCGTGGTGGCAGTTGTCACGGGGGGCACTTCGGTTTCTGCTGCTGTCGGTAAAGGCAGCACGGCTCCGGGCGCCCCTGCGGAGGGCGCCTTCGGCACCACAGCGGCCACGGTCGAAAGCTCCACCTCGACATCTCCGGTCCGCACGGGTTCCGCCTCGGTGATTTCGGCGGGCGGTGAGACTTCCCCCCCCCCCCGGCTGCTCGCGGCAAACCCGCCGTCCGGGACGCTCGCTGAAGATACCTCGCCTTCGGCGTCTGCGCCACCCAAGCCTGAATCGGCATACCTCGCCGAGTCCGACTCCGCGTCCGCCGCGCCCTCGGGAGCACTAGCAGCAGCAGTAGCAGCTGCCGCGTCAAGCGCGGCAGGTGCCCCGCTGCGGCCCCTCTTCCGAGACGGTGTCTTCTTCTTCTTCGCTGCACCGACGTCTGGAGCGACACGATCCGACACGGTAAGGCCCAGGGCCTCGCACACGCGGTTTATTCGCCCCAGCCCTGCCTCGGCGATAGCAGATGCACGCTGCTCGTGCTCCCTGCCGGTGTACGGCCCCAGGAATACGCGTGCGGCTTGCTCCGCCTCCTCCAAGCAAATCCCTGAAGCAAAGGAGAATAGAATCAGCATATAACGCATTTCGCGTGAGCAAAGGAGAGACGCGATCGAGGCTTACGAAGACCGGAGGGCGGCGGCAGCAAGCAGACCGATGGCGAAACATTGTCGTCTCGACGCTTCTCGGCGGCAAGACGCCAGTCGCAGGCAAGCGGTCCCACGCTGTACATCACGTACTCTTCGGCGAGGTCGCGCATGTTGAAGCGGGCGGCCACGCCTACGAGCCGCTGGACCCTCCGCTGGTCCTCATCATCGAGCGTTCGGCCGGGCGAGGGCTTAAACGCGATCGGTCAGCCTGTGCACTCAAGGCCGCTCCCGCTCTCCACACGGTGGTAGAACCACCGCTTCATCCAGTAAGACTCCCACTTCCCACGAGTTGAGTTCGCAGGGAAGAGCTTCTTGCACGGCGGATGAAAAATAAAGGTGACGCTACCGAAGCTCGACAGCGTTCCGTCCTTCCGGTCCTTGGGCTGGCATCGTGCCTCGCGAAGGTAGGCGAACAACGAGGCGCTGGGCCAACACGCCCCCGAGCACAAGGCCCAGCTGTACACCGCGAGCCGGGCCACGGCGTTCGGAGTTAGTTGCACCAGCTCCAGCCCGAAGGTCCGCAGCACGTCGCCCACGATAGCCACCGCTGGGATGCGGAGCCCCGCGTCGAAAAAGGCAACGAACACGACCGCCTCCGACCTCTCGGGATGCGGTTCCGTCTCGTCGGCGGCGGGCAATCGTACCTCCTGGTGCTCGGACAACTTCCCCGTGCACAGAAGCCCTTGGATCGTCTTCTCGGTCACGAGCGAGGGGCCTAGCTCGCTGGAGAACGTGCCCTCCTCCTCCGCCACCAGCCACTCCTTGTCCGTCGCCGCCGGGTCGCGCTCTTGGAGCGCGTATTTCACCTTCAACAGCGAGGACCGCCGGCGAATATCAGAGCCACCAACCGCCTGGCCGCGCTTGCCACCGGAGGCCATCGCTTCCCACGGAGAGATTGAAGTGGTGAAGATATCGCGAAAGTGTAGAGGGCGGAGCAGACAGGAAGGAGGGCGTAAAGGTGCGGGGACGCTGTTACGGGGGGGCTATTTCAAGCCACCTCGCCCATAACGCCGCTACCGAAGCGTCGCAACGATCCGCGTGCCGGACGCGACCGCAGTCGTACAAGCGCCCGTCCAGCGCAATGCCCCATACCCAAAGCTGGAAGGCCACGACCACAAGCGCCAAGGGCCGTCACAGCACGACGCTACCTAGCCACTATTAAAGGCGCACTAATGGGCCAGGGGATCACAACAGCTTCGGCGCTGCGCCATTCATCGCCCGCCCCGTGTCCCCCTTGCCTAGGGAAGAGGCGAGCGGCCGCGAGCACGCAACCGTCCACATCCCGCCGCGCACCAGTCATAGGCCGCAACGTGCCCTGTGCGCGTCAAGGCGGGTCGCACGGTATGGGAACCTAACTCGGGCAGACCGGGGGCCGGCGTGATTCCAGGAACCTTTACAGCGCAAGACCGCATCGCGAGAACCCAAGTCACCGCTGCCACCCGTTCGAAGGGTAGGGGACGGAGCGCGCGCGTCTACTTCGGCTAGGCACCAGCTCCGCTGCCACCCGTTCGAAGTGTAGGGGACGGAGCGCGCGCGTCTACTTCGGCTAGGGCCACCTCCGCCGCCGCCCGTTTGAAGGGTGAGGGACGCAGCGCGCGCGTCTGCTTCGGCTACAGCGCAGCCCCGGGTCAAGTTTGGAAAAGTTCACAGGCCGCGGGGACGGAGGGGGCCAAAGGACTCGGCAACATGACTTCGGCCCCGTGAAGCCCTTTAACATGAGAGGCTCCTGTCGTAGGGGTGGCCCCCACCTAAACCCAGCAGGCCTGGTAGGAGGTTATAAGGCCCAGAATAGGCCATGTGTAATGACATAACTGCCCCAGAGGGGATAACCAGATGTAAGGGTATAACTGTAAAAGCACTCCTCATGTGTATATATATATGAATACAGGCCATGGGGAGGGGACAGACCATTTCAATCCATCTCCATCACTCTCCACTACCATCTCTCTCTCTGTTTGGCCTGTAGCCACAACAATCACAATGAGTTAATTTGGGGCTACGCCTGATCGATGAGACTTTGAAAAAATCAATGTCAGTTGTGGAAGATAACTAAATTTGGTGTTTAGTCCAATGTTTTGACATATTGCAATTTGGATTGCTTGCATGATCATTATAGAGACTTTTTGGATCGCTTACATGATCATTATAGAGACTTTGGCAACATTTAATTTTAGAAGTTTGATGACACATCCTAATGGCAGTTAGCATAATGCTCTCCAGAGTTTTGCTGTTTGAAAGTGAAGGTTTTGCTTGCGAACGGGCCTCTAGCGTAATGGCTAAGGGCTCTAGTAGCACCCCCAGGTCCTGGGTTCGACTCCTAGTGGGAGCGAATTTCAAGCTGGGGGAAAAAATCCCCTCGCCTGCTACCACACCAAAGCACAGGTCTAAGGCCCGCCCAGGTCGTTGGTCGTTCTCACACGGGCGATGATGCCGCTGTGTAAGGGTGGAGCAAGGGTTCGGGGGTTTTCTCGATCTGCATGAGAGGATCTTCTTCTTAAGCAAAATGCCCGAGGGCCGTCTTACCCCCCGCAGGTTGAGTTTTTTTTTGAAAGTGAAGGTTTTGTTTCAATTTTAGTTCGAGATGAAGGATTTAAATGCAAGAAGAAGTTTATTTTTGTGTAGATACTACAACATTTGTCTAGTTGTCATAACTCGGTACGAGAGGTCTACTGTAGTTTATTTCCTATTGACAGCATAAAAGTTTATTTTATCTGGACAATTTTGTAGAAGCAATTTCGACTATGTCATGGAATTTAATTACCTTTAAAGTCGATAGTTTGATATACATAATGGCTATACGTGCAAGTTACTCTTTCAATGAGCGTTGTTTGCTGAGTTTTGTATTTCAAATGGAGCATGTCTGATTCCATGATATAAGTTATTCACTATCTATCCAGCGCCACAGGTGGTTTTGGCTTATGCCATTTGATGGTTGAGTATTTGTTTCAGGAGGTCCATTGCACAACCTCAGATTTTGCTAGAGTTATGAATTGTTGAAAACCCATATTTGTTCATCTGCTTTGTTCATAGCTGTGATTTAGATCTGCTAGTGGTTTGCTTAATATTACTTTGGGAGAAGTATTTGGATAAGACTGTTCCAGTTTTTCTTGTTGAAGATTAGTCCGATGATGTTTCGGCGCACAAGGTATTTATTCTAATTTAATTGGGAGAGTTTATTGTATTTTTTGACTACTGGAGGAAATTCGGCTCAAGGTGGAGATTGTTAAATTTAACCCGAATTTGTACCGTATCCGTGTAGGACACTGTATTGCCTCATGCCAGACATGACCGGTGCCAACGCCATGTGTAGGTTGTATCAGACGTGATGTCAACTTGTAGCAACCGACTCTGATTTGATTTTCTCTCTATATGAGACTTATTTTCCTCATCCTATATATGTACTATAGTAGTCTATAGAAAAAGTAAGAGTCTTATTGTAAATATCTCTTTATATAGTGAATTTCGCTTTTGTGTTTCTTTGGTTTTTCTCGCAAGAGTTTTTCACGTTAAATTCGTATATCCTATTCTTTCTGATAATCTATTTCTGCCGATTGTTTTATAACGAGCCAGTTTTTTGTGTTCGTGAATCAAGAACCGTTGGATCTTAACCTTTAGGCTCCATTCTTTTAGATTATAATTGATAATTTTTATCTGTAATTGATAGATCTACTGAATAGTAATAGGTCATAGAAGCCATACACAAAAAAAGAGGCTTAATCTTGCATCTCGGAGTGTGCAGCGGCTGCAACCATTGCACAACTACAGCTAAGTCGCAACCATTTCACGGCCTCGCTGGATTCCCCTACAATGCATCACTAGTGGCATACCACTACTATACATCTCGGATTTTTCGGATCAAAAGAGTACAATTTTTGCGAGATTTTGCAGGGACAGACGATAATTAAGGAAACTGGTAATATATCAGACAGTCGCATCAATCCAACGGTATCTAGCGCATACCCACTATCAAGATCCATGAAGACGGCAAACACAAAGTAAAAGCGACACAAGAAACGTGCATCTGATCTGAACTTACCCTGCGTAGTGCCTGGAGGGGAGCTCGCCGTCGAGCCCCGGGAACTCTGTGACCTCCGCCCCGGCCGGAGCGGCGCGCACAGCCGCCGCCGCCGCGCACAGCAAGATAGCCACTATTGCTCCGACTTCTACGGAGGAAAGAATTCTTCTGGGAGACATGACGAGACCTTAACCTCGGCTCGAGCTGCTGCTATGACGAGCTACTCTCTCTCGAACCTGGTTCCAAGAGGGAAATATGGGCCTGTTTGGTACAGCTCCTGCTCCCAGCTTCTCTGTTAAATCTTGTGGAGCTGTGCCAAATAACCTGCTTCTCAAAATTAACTGATTCTGCTTCTTGTGTAGAGCAGGTTCCAAAATGAACTAACCAGGAGAAGCTGGGTTGAGGTGGATTCTCGTGGGGAGCTATTCAACCTAAATCCAACCTACCCATTAAAGTTGATAGTATTTACCCGTAAATGCCACCCATATAAAAACTCCCGTCTCCCGTTTCGCCCCCCCCCCCCCGCCCCCGCTGCCCCGCCGCCTCCCTCCTTCCCCCTCTTGCGCCCGGCTCCTTCCCCTCTCACGCCCCGCCTCCCTCCTCTCGCCCCGTCGCCTCCCTCCCGCCTCCTCCCTTCCCCTCCCGCGCCCCACCGCCTCCCTCCTCTCGCCCCGCCGCCTCCCCCCTGCCGCCTCCCTCCTCTCGCCCCGCCCCCCCCCCCCGGCGCCTCCCTCAGCCTCCTCCCTTCCCCTCCCGCGCCCCGCCGCCTCCCCCCGCCTCCTCCCTTCCCCTCTCGCGCCCCGCCGCCTCCCCCCGCCTCCCTTCCCCTTTCGCGCCCCGCCGCCTCCCTCCTCTCGCCCCGCCGCCTCCCTCCTTCCGCCGCCTCCTTCCGCCACCGCCGCCTCCTTCCGCCCCTCCGGTCCCCAGCACAGCCTCCGCCGCCGCCTCCTTCCGCCCCTTCGGTCCCCAGCACAGCCTCCGCCGCCGCCTCCTTCCGCGTCTCCGGTCCCCAGCACAGGTGAGATGATTTGCTCTGAATGTGTATGTGAACTATTTGCTCTGAATGTGTATGTGTATGATTTGCTCTGAACATTTGCTCTGCTATTGATGCTACTGATGGTGCCAAGCATGCCGGCTAATAGCCAATTTTGTTAACTGGTGGCTGTGGCAATGGCAATGGCGGTGGATTCACTGGTCCAGTTGTAAGCTAAATTATTTATGCATGTTGGGATCAATAGCAATAGCAAGTCTGAGCTTATGTTAGTGATTTTAGCAGGTGTACTTTTGTGCATAATACAATAGAATTGCTATGCTTTATGTATGAGTAGAAATGGCATAATACATGTTAAGATCATATAGATGTTTTGCATTGCTTACTGATTTTATTGTTATCTCCTGCGCAACTGCTATAGAGATCTGAACATGGTGGTGTTATGCATTATGAATTTATTTCTGCTAGTGCTAACTTTGGCTGTTCTGCTAGTACTTAGCACATGGATGGTTCTATTGTGGTCTAGATGTATTTTACATGCATGAGTACTATTAGTGGTCTGAATGTATCTTATACATGTATGATCAGTTCTAGCGTGTATCTACGGGGCATTGCATCTTGCAGCAAGAAAAGATTTTGCACTTTATGTTGTGGAACTGATATCTGAAACATGGATACTGTACATTTTATACATTGTTGATTCTCAACTTATGATGCGCTATTTTTTGTTTTGCAGTTTAAGTTTTAGCTTGAGCTAATCATGGTATTGAGGTTCTCACTCGATGGTCACTGCAATATTGTGCCAAAGGCCTTCTCAAGGAGAAGATAGTTTCTTACTATCACTGAGATCTCTATTTAGTAGTTGAGTTGCATGGAACTCACTGAGTTAGCTAATTAGTGGTGCCATAGTTCATGTACATAAGTCTCGTGTGCTCATGTTGATATTTTAGTGATGAGTGTATGGGACTTGCAAGCTGGTAAGAGTGTTGATATGTATTCCTTGGAGAAAGATAAATGCATAAGATTGCTTGATTGCATGTGTAATGTGAGCATATCTTGATTGTCATGTGGTAGTGCCCATCGTATTTATGTTTTTTTGCCGTATTGTCATGTGGTTCTCAATTTGTGTAATTATGTCAATGTTCGCTGATATTGAACCAAAATAATGTGGTATTAACTGATACCGAACCGTATTATAAATTGTACGTACTGTTTGCCTATGGCTCTGTGAATGCACAAATATATATACGATCAGTTTTTTTTACGGAAAAGATCAGTGTGAGGTAGGCTGAGGTATTGCCGATCCCAGTTCACTATGAGAATGTTCTACATAAAACTACACCACCAGTCAAAAAGGAAGAAAAAAAGAGAAAGAAAATCTAGTTAAATTGAAGTGTCAAAACTAGGGGTAACATGGTCTATTTTCCTCAAATCCTCCTTTTTTATGAATCTGGAGCTAATCTAGTAGCCAAACGCTTTTCAGAAGCAGCTTCAGATTCTCAGAGAAGTGGATTCTCAGAGAATCCAGAGCAGAAGCTGAAAAATGAGAATTTGGACACAATGGATAGGGCACATGGTTCATGTACATACACCCACCCCTCAAATCTGGTTGATTTGTTCCCAACGAGCTCTTGGAGTAACGCTTGAGTGAATCAATTTTCTTTCTATAGTGGTGTTGAGTGCATTGATTGTTTCTTTCTATAAGTGTATGATAGGCGTGAGTGGAAGGTGTTCTGCTTTCTGATTTTTAGTTTTTTAATTTAGTTTTTTTATTTTTAAAAAAATTTAATTACACTGAAAAGTTACTAACAACTATAGTGAAAAAAAGTTTCTACAGTGTAAAATAAACCTGATACTAACCTTAAAAACCCAAATGAATGGTTTGTCGGACCCTGGATTTACGAATCCAAACCCTCTGTGTATTACAGCACTAGTCCCAGATCAAAGCTAGTACACATAGTCAAACAGACATGATTACATAACCAACAACGTTTAATACAATAGTAAAGGGTACAGACCGGAAGGTCTCTTTATTACAAATGAGGTTTCAAGAGCTCACACACTCACAAAACACAGCGGAAGTAGAAGATAAATCCAGCGAAGACCCATCAATACGCCACAGGCAATTGATTGGGGAAACGCAACCTAGAACTCCGGGAAACCTTCATCGAATCCACACGCAAAGTAGTCGTAGTCACCATCTTGAGCTTCATTTTCTTCTGAGTTGATTTTAGTGCAGCATGTGAGTACATAAAGTACTCGCAAATCTTGGGAAAGTAATGCAGTAGATGCAAGGCTTAACAAAGGAAGGCTATATGGTTCTTTTGCACAAAGCAATATTTTATTTCAAATAACATTAAATATTTTCGAAGGCATTAACTTTGTAAAGTACTTGTTTTAACTGAAACTAATAAGTATATTATAGTGAAGGTACTATCCACCAACACTAATTATCCAACTCTAACTGTTAAGTTTCAAAACATCGGGTTCCATCCACCCGCACTGGCTCCAACCGCCAGGATACTCTTTTGAGAGTTCCCTCCACTCTCAGGATACCAAAACTTTGTTTTTAAAACCAAAACCAAAAGTCTACCATGTGAATGCATTCATTGCCCGCCCTTCACCGTGGGCACGGCTATTCGAATAGTTTAACACTCTGCAGAGGATGTACAACTTTACCCCCAAGAGATAGATTATCCTAATAGTCACAATGCTTCCTTCGGCATGAGACCCAGATAAAATATCACAAATCCTTTACCTCACTATAGTCTAGCCAGACACCACCCGCTGAGGTTTCACCGCAGAAGGGTTAAATCCACCCAGTCTGAATCCCCCTCTTGCGCCATATGAGTACAATAAATCCCTGTCCCTCACTGTGAATAACCAGTAAATCCCTAGCATCCACTTTCCACTGGTGGCACCTAAGCTAGACTACCGTAAGTTAATCAGTTAGGTCGTACCCATATAGACTTGGGGTTGTACGGTAGTACTCAGTCTGGACAATCACAAGCGTCGGTCCATATTTGACTAGGGCGGAACATACACTTTACAAGATCTCGTGCTTACCGCACCAATCCAAATCAACCATCCGCCCTGGTCTAAAACAATTTTCACATTTTATTTATTTATTTTAAAAGAACAGTGGCAACACCAATCGCCTCTTATTTCTAAATACAAATACCAGTTGAATGAAATATAATTTCCCATTCCAAAGTTACAAAAGAATTAAATAGCATGACTAAGCATTTTTCTACCGTTCTAATATTTATCAAAGATTTATAATAATCTCATTATTGAGACAAAGAAAATCCTTAGGTTACAAAGGTACATGGCATTCAAGTTCAATATAGGGTATAACAATGATAGGATTTAACTAACCTTCTAAAACAAAATTATGGTTCTATGTAAATAGCGATGCACTTAAATTTAAAATAATTAAAAACATTTCACAAACATAGGTTCAAAATGTTTAAAGGAGACTTGCCTTCTTGTGTGCTGATTAGTTCTTCTTGCTGCGGCTCGACAAATTCTTCGGCGACGGCGGAATCTACGCGCGAAAAGATAGACAAACAAAGCAAATAAATACAAATAAAATTTAAATAAAATTCAAAAATTCAAAAAGGAGTTAAAATGTGAAAGTTATGGCTTCCGAAAGATTAAAAGAAATGAAAATGAAAAAGGCTGATTTTTGGGGATTATTTTTATACTGGAAAAATCTTAATTATGACGTCAGCGAAAATTCGAATTTCGAATTTTATGACTCGCGGGCCCGGTCCAACGTGGACCGAGTCCACGGGAGACGGTCACGGCCGAGGTGGCGCTTCGATGACTTGGCGCCACGCGGGCGCACACGAGGCGGCCATGCGGGCGACCACGTGGGCGAGACCGGCCACTTGGAGGCCACGTGGGCGGCGCGCACAGGCGGCTCGGGAGGCGCACGGTCGGAGGCCTCGTCGGCGACCGAAGGCGGGACGGCGAGTAGCGGCGGGGAGAGGAGGGGCGGCGGCGCACTTACCGGCGGCGGGGCCTGTGGCGGCCGGCGGTGGCGGGTGGAGGTGGAGTGGCAGCGGGAGGTGGCCAGGACGGTGGCGCACGTCGGCGGGATGGCAGCTGAAGGGGAGGAGGAGGGCGGCGGGGAGAGGGGTGGTCGAAAGGGGAAGAAAAACCGGAGCTCGAGGATTTTATAGATGGAGAGAGAGAGAGAGAGAAATGGCCGGCGGCTTTAGAGAGGAAATAAAAGGAGGAGGCGGCCGGGCGTGAGTGGGGAGTGAAGAGGGGGCTTAAACGCACACTCAAACGGGCAATAAAGTAGAAGTAACGGCCGGTGTTACAAGCTTTTATTTTGGTATCAATGGAGGAAGAGAGAGAGAGGTAGAGGAAGAAGAAAGGGGAGGAAGAAGAAACATATGACATGTGGGTCCCGCGTGTCGGTGAGAGAGAGGGGATGTGAAGGTGATACGGGGTCGCCCGATCTTCTCGACGTAGGATCAAGATACTCACGTGGAATTAATGAATCGTAGTGATCCCCCGTTGGCAATGCAAGAGTTAGCACTCTATACTTCGCCCAATCACACGTGTTGAACTTCACGACCACCAGATGAAGTTCTGTCGCGCTCCCAATTCCCAGCGGAAAGGTTGAACGATCTTGATTTTTGACTAACTCCCAATTCCTTCAATGTTGTTCGGCCAACAGAAAGAACAAGAGTATTTTTAATATCAAAAGTGGTTCCCTTTTACAATGGGGGTCTACCCCTCAATATATAGTCTCAGCCTAAGGCTATTTAACACTAAATTTTCCATGCGGTACTATTCACGCGCAAGCTACTGTAGCGCGGTACTGTTCACAGGCATGTTACTGTAGCGCGGTACTGTTCACGGCCCAGTACTGTAGCGCGGAACTGTTCATAGGCTGGATACTATAGCGCGTACTGTTCATGCGTGGCACTATTCATGGACCGATCATTGTTCATGCGTGGACTTGTGCTTCCTTGGATGACGGCCACATATCCTTGATCTCCATCCATCGTTGACTCTTCAAACCTGAGCACAAGTAAAATATTGCTTTTAGGTAGTATGAAATTCTCATTAAAATTAATGACATATTCATTAAGGAGCAGGTTCACCTGAGATTGTAGTTTCT
This sequence comes from Dendrocalamus latiflorus, assembly GCA_017311315.1. NCBI lineage: Eukaryota > Viridiplantae > Streptophyta > Magnoliopsida > Poales > Poaceae > Dendrocalamus > Dendrocalamus latiflorus. The sequence continues at coordinate 28,390,390 of CM029639.1, read as the reverse complement.
TGGCTCGTGCTCTTGTTATTGGTCCTGTTATTGAAGTCTCATTACTAGCTTTGGCATTACTATCGATGTCCTCATCATCCTCCCCCTCTTGAAAAGGAGTCGACCTCGACTCTGTACAATCTTGTCCAAAGAAAGGTGATAAATCTGCAACATTAAATGTAGAACTTACCCCATAGTCATCACCGGGAAGCTCAATCTTGTATGCATTGTCATTGATCTTGGCAAAAACTTTAAAAGTTCCATCACCACGGGGCATCAATTTGGATCTACGCTTCTGCGGAAAGCGATCTTTGCGAAGGTGTACCCACACTAAATCACCTGGTTCAAAAAGCATCTTCTTTCTAGATTTGTTAGCTTTGGAAGCATAAGCACGTACCTTCTTTTCAATTACCTCTTTAGTTGTGGCATGGAGCTTTTTCACAAAATCAGCACGTTTAGAAGCCTCCATATTTGCACGTTCTTGTAGTGGAAGCGGAAGTAAATCGAGAGGCGTAATTGGTTTGAATCCGTACACCACCTCGAATGGACTCAATTGAGTTGTAGAATGTACCGCTCTGTTATATGCAAACTCCACATGCGGTAGACAATCTTCCCACTATTTCAAGTTCTTCTTTATCATGGTACGTAACAGCGTTGAAAGTGTGCGGTTCACCACCTCCGTTTGCCCATCTGTTTGTGGGTGACAAGTCGTTGAAAACAACAACTTTGTCCCAAGCTTGGCCCACAAAGTCTTCCAAAAGTAGCTCATGAACTTAACGTCGCGATCTGAAACAATGGTTCTTGACATTCCATGCAATCTCACAATCTCCCTGAAAAACAAGTCAGCTACATGCGACGCATCGTCGCTCTTATGACAGGGAATAAAATGTGCCATTTTAGAGAACCAATCCACAACAACAAAGACTGAATCCCTCCCCCTCTTGGTCCTAGGCAGTCCTAACACAAAATCCATGCTAATATCTTCCCAAGGAGCACTAGGAACAGGAAGTGGAGTATACAAACCATGTGGATTGAGTTTTGACTTCGCCTTATGGCATGTGATGCATCTTTGAACAAACCTCTCGACGTCTCGCCTCATCTTTGGCCAATAGAAGTGATCAGCCAACATCATGTAAGTCTTCTCCCTCCCAAAATGCCCCATCAATCCTCCTGCATGAGATTCCTGCAACAATAACAAACGCACAGAGGAATCCGGAACACATAGCTTATTCATGCGAAAGAGAAAACCATCATGAATGTGAAACTTATCCCAGCCTTTCCCATCTTTGCAATTAGAATATGGTGCTGCAAATTCATGATCGGAAGCATATAAATCTTTCAAACTTTCCAACCTTGGTACCTTTACCTCCAACTGAGTTAAAAGCACATGTTTTCTAGACAATGCATCAGCTACCACATTCTCTTTGCCTTCCTTATATTTGACAATGTATGGAAATGTTTCAATGAATTCTATCCACTTAGCATGTCTATGATTTAATTTTGCTTGGCCCTTTAAGTATTTCAAAGATTCATGATCAGAATGTATTATGAATTCCTTAGGCCAAAGATAATGTTGCCAAATTTCCAACACACGCACAAGAGCATATAATTCTTTATCATAAACAGGATAATTCAATTGTGCACCATGAAGTTTCTCACTGAAATATGCAACAGGTTTTCTTTCTTGCATCAAAACACCACCAATACCTATTCCACTAGCATCACATTCAATCTCAAAAGTCTTTGTGAAATCAGGTAAAGCAAGCAATGGTGCTTCAGTCAAACATTTCTTCAATTCAGCAAAAGCTTTGTCTTGTTTTTCTCCCCACTAAAAAATCACTCCATTTTTAGTTAATTCATTTAATGGGGCAACAATGGTGCTAAAATCTTTCACAAATTGCCGATAGAAACTAGCAAGCCCATGGAAGCTACGAATCTGACTAACATTCACAGGAATTGGCCAATTTCTAATAGCTTCGATTTTAGATTCATCCACTTCAATGCCATGAGCTGAAACAACATAGCCTAGAAACACAACCTTACTAGTGCAAAAAGTACACTTCTCAAGATTGGCATACAAGCATTCTTTCCTATGCACTTCTAGCACTTGTTTGATGTGTTCAACATGATCATCCAAACAACGGCTATATATCAGAATATCATCAAAGTAAACTACCACAAATTTTCCAATGAAGTGTCTCAAAACATGGTTCATTAAGCGCATGAATGTACTAGGAGCATTGGACAATCCAAAAGGCATCACTAACCATTCATACAAGCCAAATTTCGTTTTAAAAGCAGTTTTCCATTCATCACCATGTTTCATTCTTATTTGATGGTAGCCACTTCACAAGTCAATGTTAGAAAATATAGTAGAACCACTTAATTCATCAAGCATATCATCTAACCTAGGAATAGGATGACGATAGCGAACAGTTATGTTGTTAATAGCTCTACAGTCTATGCACATTCTCCAAGTACCATCTTTCTTAGGAACAAGAATAACAGGAACGGCACAAGGACTAAGACTCTCGCGTACGTACCCTTTGTCCAAAAGTGCTTGCCTTGGCGCTGAATCTCCTTTGTTTCTTCTGGATTTGTGCGGTACGGCGGCCGGTTGGGAAGAGGGGCTCCCGGGACTAAGTTAATTTGATGCTCAATACCTCGAATAGGTGGTAGACCAGTGGGCACCTCCTCCGGAAACACGTCGTCATAAGCCTGCAAAACTTGAGAAACAGCACTAGGAAGAGATGTTAAGTCATTAGTAGAAAGCAATGCATCCTTGTACAGCAATACAAGGTGCATCAAAGCGGGATCATCTTTCATCTCTCTTAGATCAGATTTGGTGGCTATCATGACTAAGTTTTTCTCTTCCTCACTCTTGCTTTTACCTCTCGGGTTTGGTTTGTGGCTCTCGCTTACCTTTTGTGGAATCACACTCTTTTGTTCTCTCCCTTTCTCACTCTCAACTTGCACTTCAATTTTTTGTACATTATCATTTACAATTTGAGAAGGAGTCAACGGTCACAGCACCACTTGTTTGTTGTTCCACCAAAACTTGTATTGATTAGTTCTTCCGTCATGAAGCACAGCACGATCATATTGCCATGGCCTTCCTAGCAGCAAGTGACATACATCCATAGGCACCACATCACACTCCACCATATCACGATAAGTGCCAATTTCAAATTCAACATCCACGGTGTATCCCACACTCAATGAACCTCTCTCATGCAGCCACTGGATCTGATATGGATGTGGATGTTTCTTGTACTTCAAACCAAGTTTATTGCAAAGCTCCTTGCTAGCCAAATTATGACAACTCCCACCATCAATGATCACCTTACAAAATTTGCCATCCTTGCTAACTTGAGCTCTTGTATGGAATAAATTGCAGCGTTGTTCATGGGAAGGTTTTGGTTGCACACTCAACACTGTCGGTGCGCACACAAGTATAGGACCAACACCGGGATCACAATACTCTATGTCTTGCTCGTCCTTATGTGCATCATCATATGTCCCCAAATCAGCATGGTGATCATTCTCTTCTTCACTTGCAGAATCATATTCCCCATTCTCTAATATCAACATCGTCTTGTTATTTGGGCAATCCTTTTGCATATGACCACGACCAAGGCAAGAAGCATTGTATGCCGCTACTCTTCGCTGTAGAACCCGCAGAAGAAGAACCACTAGCTGCTGGATTTGATGGCTTCCTTGCACTTGGAGTGGCCTCTTCCTTCTTGCTAGATGATGGGCGAAAGCTTGAACCACCACTTGGAGCTGTTGTTTGGCTTATTTGTGATTTGGAACCATATCTTCCTCCGCTGGACGGTGTACGGGCAGCAAAGGACGTTGATCTTGCAAACTTAGCATCCTTTTGCTATTGTCGTTCTGCCTTTGTAGCTTGATGCACTAACTCATAAAGATTGTTATAAGGCTGAAAATTGACAATTCTTTTGACTTGATGGTTCAAACCTGAGAGGAAGCGTGCCATGGTTTGCTCTTCTTGTTCTTGAACCTTGGCTCGAATCATGGCTAGCTCCATCTCCTTGTTGTACTCCTCCACAGAATGTGCTCCCTGCTTCATATTCTGCAATTTATCAAATAGATCACGCTTGTAATGGCGAGGAACAAAACGGGCTCTCATTTCCCGCTTCATCTCTTGCCATGTTGCAACAGGGTTTTCTCCATTCTCAGCTCTTTGAGTAATGACTTGTTCCCACCAATCCAAAGCATAACCTTCAAACTCAAGTGATGCCAACTGTATCTTTCTCTCATCCGTATAGTGATGCATACGGAATATTTTGTCAACCTTCAGTTCTCAAGTGAGATACTCGGGATCAGTCCCACCTGCAAACTTGGGCATGGAAAACTTGAGCTTGCCTAATCCATCATCTTCATTGTGTGGACGACGATAATGGTCATTGTAATACAAAGCAAAATCACCATCCTCTTCCATCACATGAGCAGCACCACCACGCCCACCACGGCCTCCACCTAGACCCTGGCCATGCCCTCCATGGGCTCCTCCTCGTCCTCCTAGCTGTGGTGGACGCACCACGTTGGCCGCCACTCGGTGTTGCGGTGCAGGAGGTACATGTGCAGCAGCTTCTCCTCCTTGAACACTTGCTTCATCGCCACCATTGCGAGCTTGTATGAGCCTAGTGAGGGCTTCAATGTCCTCCCGCAATTGGCGCACATTTTCATCAGCTTGTATCTCCATATTTTGTATATCCCTTGCAATTTGATCAGCAAAAGCATCATGTTTCTCATGGAGTTGATCGAGCCCTTGGTGTAGCTCACGTTGAAAGTGTTCGCGGAGTGCCCCAAATTGATGTTGCTTGACGAATGCCTGAGTTTCATTTGTCCCACCACTCTCATCATGGTGTTCTCCACCTGACATGGTTAGTTATGCAAGAAACAAGTAGGTGTATAATAATGGAAATCACTCAATCTCACTATGTTCTCGCTCCAAGTAAAGTTCTTACCCTTCCAAAGTGAATTAAGGCCAATAAACTTACATCTGGTAGAAGTGACAACAGCAACGTGATGATTAAGCGAATTCAAGAGTGTTCACTACTTGCACAACAACGGTTATATGGTGGAGCTCGGTATGATAGTGTTTGTCCTACTCAATCTGAATTTGCACGATGTTGTGAGATTAAGTAATAATCCAAGTTAGAAACTTTGCCTAAGTGCTGATCCAAAAAGGTTTAAGTGAAGTATATGAACGCACACGCAAAGATCAATGTGACTTGATGCAAACAATGGAATGAGCTAGTTGGAAGCAATCTGAAACTAATGATGAAATAGCTCTTTTGCACCAAGTACTAGGAGAGACGCTAGTCAATTGCAAAAACAAGAATTGAGGGCACAAGATTGCTCAAAGAAATTAAATACACAAGCTGAAATTATATAGTAGAATTAGCTAACCCCAATTTGGCCAACACTCTTTTTTTAGGCTCTTCTTCTTTCTTTTTTTTGTACTTGTGGTTGACACTATGTTTAGCGTTTCTTTGCACAATTACTGGAAATTTCAGCAAATATAGATTAATGCCAAGAGCAGCCCTTAATGCAATTATCAAAGACTAGTCTCAAAGATGAACAGATTTTTTTCGGTACTGCCGCAGTACTGTTCACGGCACTGTAGCAGTACTGTTCACGTACTGTAGCGATTGGATTTGTTTTTAGGCGAAACAAAGGAAATAACACAATGATCAAGCGACGCAAAGGAACACGACGATCAGCACCTAAACAAAAATTCTAATGGACTAAAACCTAATAAAACTCACGCGAAATAACAGATTAATCTAAAGGTTCGGATTTTTTTTGTGGCAATTTTCGGTTTCAATGGACTATAGGAACAGAAGTAAATCAATCTAAAAGCAAGGATAAATAATCCTACCGAGTAAACCGCGCTCTGATACCAAGATGATACGGGGTCACCCGATCTTCTCGACGTACGATCAAGGTACTCACGTGGAATTGATGAATCGTAGTGATCCCCCGTTGCCAATGCAAGAGTTAGCACTCTATAATTCGCCCAATCACACGTGTTGAACTTCACGACCATCAGATGAAGTTCTATCGCGCTCCCAATTCCCAGCGGAAAGGTTGAACGATCTTGATTTTTGACTAACTCCCAATTCCTTCAATGTTGTTCAGCCAACAGAATGAACAAGAGTATTTTTAATATCAAAAGTGGTTCCCTTTTACAATGGGGGTCTACCCCTCAATATATAGTCTCAGCCTAAGAATATTCAACACTAAATTTTCCATGTGGTACTATTCACGCGCAAGCTACTGTAGCGCGGTACTGTTCACGGGCCTGTTACTGTAGCGCGGTACTGTTCACGGCCCAGTACTGTAGCGCGGAACTGTTCATAGGCTGGATACTATAGCGCGTACTGTTCATGCGTGGCACTATTCATGGACCGATCATTGTTCATGCCGTGGACTTGTGGTTCCTTGGATGACAGCCACATATCCTTAATCTCCTTCCATCGTTGACTCTTCAAACCTGAGCACAAGTAAAACATTGTTTTTAGGCAGTATGAAATTCTCATTAAAATTAATGACATATTCATTAAGGAGCAGGTTCACCTGAGATTATAGTTTCTTGGCTCGTGCTCTTGTTATTGGTCCTGTTATTGAAGTCTCATTACTAGCTTTGCATTACTATCGATGTCCTCATCAGAAGGGGTACGGGCCGTCGGATTGTTGACACGTGGCAAGTGAATAGATCATGATTTTTGGATTGATATGAAGGGGTAAGTGACTTTGTATGGCTAGGATTAAATCGTGGAGAGAGATGGATTCAATCTGTGAGCGACACGGGGGCAAGCTAGGATTAAATTGATTTTTACTTTTGGATTGATTTTCAGAAAAATACTAGAAACTTTATAAATACTTAGAAAATAATAATTAATGTCTAAAAATTCCAAAAAAATTATAGAATATTCCTGGAGCTCTTTTAGACTTAGGAAAAATATTTTAGATTTGCATTTCATAATTTTATAAATTACTTTTTAACTTTAAAATTTGATTTTTAAATTCAGAAAATTCTTAACAATTAATTAAAAATTTAGGGAAGGTTAGGAAAAATAAAATAAACCCTTTTTGGCTTTAATAAAATATTTTAAATACATTTTCTTGCTTTTAATTTTTGAAATAAAATCCAGATAAATCCAAATAAAGTTCAAATACTTTAAAATAATTAAGTTGAAATTAAATTTTTACATAGAGCAATTTTTTGGGATGTGACATGGTTCCTCTAGATATCTAGAATTCCTGTTCTTTTTGGCTGCGGCTTATGGCTTTTGGCTGAAAATTTTGAATTTTGGCTGTTTACGGTACAGATTACGGAGAGACAGATACTCACTTGCGATTTTGGCTGGTACAGATGTTGGGCTTTTAACGTATAGATCGTTTAACTTGTAGACCCTGTCGTGAGAAAATACTCTGTTTGAAAGTTAGGTATTGTACAAAAGTTAAAAACCACTAGCTTTTGACTTAAAGAACAGACCCATAATAATTGCTTCTTTCTATAGTAGGGTGTGTGTGAAGCCACATGTCTATCTAATGATGATGGATTGGCCCAGGATCTGAATAGACCGGAGCATCGCTTTATTTTATGTTTGGACAGTTATATTGGGTGTGCCTAGCAGGCTTGCTGGGCCGGCCTAGCCCACCCACATCTTTGGGCCCGCATAGTCGTACAAGGTAACTAAAACCCTACGCGGAAGGGCTCTTGACTTCCAACTTAAAGCCAGCGAGTCTACAAGCTTTCAGCATTTGTATAGCGCTACTTCAAAAAAAAACAAAAACAAAAAGGCATGAGAACTCCCTTTATCAGTACTAATGTAAAAAACATCAGTTCTATTAAAACTTTTGTCACCCAGCTTCGTTAATATTCTCTCCTCCTAACAGTTAGATCAACAAAATCTAATGACTACTATTGCAAGTTAGTCTTGCCATCTGGATATCTACATCGTTGATTCAGCTTATCCAACATATACCATTGCAAGTTGGTCTTGTCGATCCCCTTAATCACGCATAGGCTCCAATACCCTGCGCCGCACCCTAACCTCTGCCCAAATTCCCTGCCGCTCCCAACCTGCCCCAATCCGTCGCTCCCGCGCTGCACACCTGCTCCGCCCGCGCACAGTCCACTTCCTCCGTCCCACTCCGCCCTTCTCGCTCGCTCTCCCCTCCCCTTGCTCCACTCTCTCACGTCGCTCTCCCTCTCCCCTTCCTTCCTCTTCTCGACGCTGCTCTTAGCCGCCTCGTGTTGCCCTTGCTCTCCTCTGCCTTCTTCTGGCTGGTGCTGTTGGATCTGGCCACCGACGCTCCTCTCACGCGCCCTCCCCCTCCCTACCATCCTCCCACTGCCACCACTCTCGACCTTCTCTGGTGCCATCGTCCTCTCCAAGTCCCCCCCCCCTCCTGGATCCCTTCTTGGGCACCAGTTCCTAGCTTCACTTTCCTACTTCATCTTTTGGGGTTGCCTATCTCGCCACTCCTTGTCTCCCACCTAACCAACAGCACCGCCACCTCGATCTACTACTACCAGTGGCCCCTTTCGCCGCTGGTGGGTTCCCTGGTTCCCTATCTCCCTCTACATCCGGTCGGCCCCAGCTAGCCCCATCGCCTCAGCCTAGTGGCTAGCCATGAGGGCGCCACAGCCGGATCCAATGGGTCTGGCCGTCCCCTTCATCGCCGGCAGCCTCCGTGGCTCCTTCCTAACCGACGGCACCACCGCCTTGATCTAGCACCCCGGCGGCCCCCTTCACCGGCGGCGGCCTCCCTGGTTCCCCCGTCTCCCTCTACCTCCGGTCGGCCCCGGCTAGCCCCGCCACCTCAGCCTAGCGGCGCGTCGCCTAGCACCGCTCCACCATCGAGCCATGAGAGTGCCTTCGGCTATCCCCTTCATTGCCGGCGACCTTCACGGCTCCCCACCTCTGCCTTCTCTCTCTCTCACTGCTCCCCCTCCTGTACTGACTGCCGACACGGTTGCGCTGTGCCACCCCTCGATGACCATGGAGACCAAGGACACGCCGGCACCACCCTCCCCGGCCAGCCACCGCAAGCTCTCTACTTCCTTCTATATAGCAAGCTAAGTGCCATCCTCCCTTGTATTTTGCCCTTCCTCCGCCTCTAAATCCACCGCCGCCACGGTTGCGTTGTGTAGCCCCTCGACCATGACGAAGACCTGGGCCAATTTGACGTTGCCCTCCCCGACTGCCCACCTCTAGCTCTCCCCTTCCTTCTATATAGCAAGCTAAGTGCCATTCTCCCTTCTATTTTCCCTACTACTGCTACTGTTTCTACCACCAAGTTTTTACCTATGTGCTGTGCCGGAGTTCAGAGAAATCATATTATTCTTGTGTTCATGGAAATGTTGACGTGTAATATGTGATGGTTCATTAATGCGTGGATTCATAAGAAATTCTTTGTGGTGTGCTATGACGATAAGTAGTGCCCTGTGCTTTACAATTGCGTATTCATATGGTAACGGATGTATCAAAATTTAATATGGCACTGCCATTGAGCTAAGCATAGATTTCTCGGATTAAAAGGGGCGCCCTATGTCCCCATTTTTTTTCTCTCTGATTGTGAAACATGCATGTGTTGAGGGGAACCGCCGTCTGTTGAGTTCCTCGAGTATGTGCTGCTGTGAGTTGAAACATCGTGATTGCAAAAAATGGATGAACTGTGAGCTTAAATGATACAGCCTAAATGGACGCGATGGCTACATCGATGTTGGTTTTGTCAATCTTATGTTTAGATTGATCCTTTTGTCTTCTCGGTTTGCTTATTGTTTTTATGTTCTTTTCAGGCTAGGTTTTGCAGCCGCTATGCTGTGTTTTGGTTCGTGTTGTGGCATGGCGATGCCGTGTGCTGCAGTCACTGAAGCCCTACTCAGTGACGCTCTTTTTCCAGGTTTAATATGTTATTGCTTATATGGAGACCTTCTTCTATGCCTTTTCTGGTGATGCTGTGTGCTGCAGCCGCTAAGGCCCTATTCAATGATACTCTCTTTTCAGGTCACTTAATATGCTATCCAATGAAATAGAAGATATAGGTTGCTGCTGTGATGATTGAGTTCAGAAGTGCCATTGAAACTGCTGTGTGCAGTCTAGCATCGATTGCTTTATGTTGCAGTCTTACGACCACTCTCAGGACCGTACGACCAGCTTGTAGTCGCCATGACCATTCACTGCAGCCGTATGATCACGTTCAAGAGGCTACAACCACCTCTTGAGTCGTTATGATCGCTCTGTTGGTTCTCCGACCATGCTAAAAGTCATTATGACCACGTTGTGACCTCTCCGAACACGTCTCGTTGTTTCGACCACGTAGTCGTAACTTCAGCAAAAGTTATGATCACGTTCACCGCCTCTGCGCTGCACTTCCTTCGACCACGATTGATCACCGTAATCGTAACCCGATTATGACCACGCTGTGATACTGTCGACCACGTCAAAGGCTCTATTGTCTGCTGTGGTTGTAACGCTTTACGACCACGTTTCCCCGCTGTGATCGCTTATGACCACGCCTTCTCGCTGTGGTTGTAACACTTACGACCACGTCTTCTGCTCTATGACCGTGGTCGTAACTCCTTTACGACCACGTCTTCAATACCTATGGACACCTCCGCTCGTTGCTGTGATTGTAACTCTAGTTATGACCACATCTGTGAACACAATGAACTTGATAGACTTTCCAGAGCCAAACCGCTCTTCTCTTTTTTTATTTCTTTCTCTCTCGATCACACCGATCGCTATGATTCTTATGTGATTACACCAGTCGCCTGTGATCACGCCAATCGCCCTCTGCTCTGCGATCACACCGATCGCCCCTCTGTTCGACACCTCCTCTCGACTACATCGCCCCAACTCGTTGCATCCTCTCTAAAAGAATTCAGAGAGGAAGACACAAATGTTTGGCAGCAATCGCACTCAAACCGTGTAGACTGTATTGCTTTATATAGTGTTTTTAGATCACTGTTACAGATTCGACAATAACTCGGTTATACACAGAAGGAAGGCCAGGAATCACTCTGAACCTTCCTTAGTCCGGCGCTAGGTCCTAAAATCTTGGTCTAGATTGATACACAATCAATTACAGCAGAATTACAAATATAATAACAGAAATACATATATTTCAACACCCTACCTCGATCTTAACATCTAGTACAGATTAAGGTTGCTTCTGAAATAGCTGAAACTCTGCACCGGAAGAGGCTTTGTAAATATGTCAGTTGTTTGGTCTTGCGATGCAATGAATCGTACATCCAACATCTTCTTTGCAACCCGGTCTCTCACAAAATGATAATCTACCTCAATGTGCTTAGTACGAGCATGAAACATAGGGTTTATCAGCAAATAAGTAGCTCCCAGGTTATCGCACCACAGAGATGGTGGTCTCTCCTGAAAGATGCCTAATTCTTTTAGCAATGATTGAATCCAGATGAGTTCAGCCGTTGTGTTTGCAAGACCTTTGTATTCTGCCTCTGTGCTAGATCGAGATACGGTGTTTTGCTTCCGTGAACTCCATGAAATCAGATTGGTTCCGTAATATATTGCATATCCACTTGTTGATCTCCGATCATCCGTGCAACCAACCCAATCAGAATCACTGAATGCACTCACAAACTTGAGTTAGACTTCCTGAAATGCAGCCTCAGATTCTGAGTAAACTACAGATATCTAAGAATCCGTTTGACTGTTGTCCAATGATCTCGAGTAGGGGAGTGTAAAAACTAACATACTTTACTAACCGAGTATGACAAATTTGGCTGAGTTATTGTGAGGTTCTGAAGAGCTCCGACAATACTCCTATATTTCGTTGCTTCTGTGTCAGATAGTAGTATACCTTGAACTCGTGATAACTTTTCACTGGATGACATTGGTGTAGAAATAGGCTTGCAATTCACCATATTCGCTCTAGAAAGAATATCCCCAATGTATCTCCTCTGTGTGAGTATAACACCATTCTTCTCAGTGATGACCTCTATACCAAGAAAATAGTGTAGATCACCCATATCTTTGATTGCAAAATCTTTGTGCAGTTGATCAAGTACAATCTGAATAGCTTTGACTGAAGAACTTGTAATAATAATATCATCAACATAAATTAGCATATATATGATATTACCATTTTGATTGTATATGAAGAGAGAGGTATTAGCATGCGATGGATTGAAACCAATTTCCTCCAATTTGGAACTCAATTTTGAGTACCATGCCCGTGGGGCTTGCTTGAGACCATAGATCGCTTTGTCCAACTTGCAGACATGCTGTGGATGACTTGAGTCTTCATATCCTGGTGGTTGCCTCATATACACATGTTCTTCTAATTCACCATGCAAGAAAGCATTATGCACATCAATTTGCCGAAGACACCATCCCCTGGAGACTGCAAGAGAAAGAATCAATCTCACTGTTGTCGGCTTTACGACTGGACTAAAAGTATTCATAATCCAAACCATATTTCTGCTTGAATCCTTTTGCAACAAGTCATGCCTTATACTGATCAATACTATCATTAGCCTTGCGCTTCAATTTAAACACCCATTTACTATCTATTACATTTTGGTCTGGCTGTTTTTCAACAAGATGCCATGTCTGATTCTTCTGAAGAGCTTCAAATTCAGCATCCATGGCTTGCCTCCAATGTATATCTTGCATTGCTAGCTTATAGCAGGATGGTTCAGCCTGTTCAGATGCAACCATAGTATTGAAGGTAACTCTCCCCCTGTTGGTTGTATACCGAACAGTGCCATCAAGAAATTTTTTAGGTTTGTGAATGCCACATTGTCGCCTAGTTCTCACACCATGTTGCTCTTGAGGTGCAGACACTGTCTCCATCATAGCAGGGACGACAGTAGACTCAATTGCTTCAGCACCTGCAGAGTTAGTAACAGAAGCACTAGACAAAGGATTGACAATATCAGGCACATGGTCTCTCTCAATTTGGGAAGATGTGGTTGTAGTGTTTAGATGGAGAGGCAAAAGAGTTGCTTGAGACTGCAAAGGAATGATGCAATTGGTTTCTTCGGCAAAGGGAAAAAGGAATTCATCAAATATCACATCCCAAGAAATATAAACATGCCCAGTTTGTCGATCTAGACACTTGTACCCCTTGTGACAATTGCTATAACCAATAAAGACACATCGTTTGGATCGGAAGGAAAGTTTATGTCTATTATATGGTCGTAAATTCGGCCAACATGCACAACCATAAGTTTTTAAGAGAGTGTAATCAGGTTTAACATTGAATAGCTTCTCCATTGGGGTACAGAACTGAAGAACTCGACTGGGCAGTCTATTTATAATAAAGTAAGCAGAAGTGAAAGCCTCATCCCATAATTTTAATGGCATTGAGGCTTCACAAGGAGGGTAGGACCTACATCAACAATGTGTCAGTGTTTTCGCTCAATAGAGCCATTTTGTTGATGTGTGTGAGGGCAAGAGAGAAGATGATTAATACCACTGTGCTGAAAGAGTTTGTGTAAGAACTTGTATTCTCCTCCACCATCTGACTGAACAACAATAATCTTTTTATGAAGCATTCTTTCAACATGAGTTTGAAATTGAGTAAAGACATTGGCAACCTCAGACTTGTGTTTTATTGGATAAAACCACACAAACTTACTAAAATCATCTATGAAATTGACATAGTAATGAAAAATCTCCTACTGAGGTACAAGTAGGCCCCCAGACATCAGTGAAGATGAGGTCTAAGGGAGCACTAGATACATTATTTGAGAGATGAAATGGAAGCTGATGACTCTTTCCCTCCTGACAAGCATTACACATATGCTGTTTATCTTTATCAGAAGTTACAGAAAGATTATTTGTATGAAGAACTCATTGAACAATAGTAGAAGAGGGGTGACCCAGCCGACAATGCCACAAATGCGGTGTAGTCTTGACACTAGTGAAGACTTGCTTGTTCAAGACACTGGAGGAAGACATAACCAGTGGATATAAACCTCCCTGAAAAAGAAGTCTCCTCGTGGCTCAATCCTTGACAAGAAAATAATTAGGATGAAACTTTAGATAAATGTTATTGTCGGATGTAAGACGATGCACAGACATAAGATTTCTTTGTGCATTAGGAACATGTAGAATATTGTTCAGTTTTAAGGTTTGGTTGTTTGTGGAAATTTGAGATTGACCAATGTGTGAAATTGTCATACCTGCGCCGTTGGCTGTCTGTACTTGCTCCTTTCCATGCTACTTCTCACGAACAAAGAGTTTATCAAGCTTGGAGGTGATGTGGTCCGTTGCACCTAAGTCTGTATACCAGTTTGGATCAATATTATAAGTTGGTGTCGCTGCTGCAATCGCTGCTACATGAGATTCTTTATCTTGATAAGAATGGTTGAAGCGATTTATAGCACTTCAGTGCTGTATGACCCATCTTACCACAGATCGGGCATTGTGGGCGATTGCCGGTGCGAGATGTAGTTTGATTGTTGTAGTTGCCTTGGACTTTGCCACGACCACCACCAGTGCCTCCGTTCTGGCCTCCATGACCTCTGCCTTGAAAACCACTTTGTCCTCCCCGAGCAGTATGCACAACATTGTTGGCCGAGATTATTGTTATACTCTCTTCGCATCTCAACACCCAACATATGTGCGTATAGCTCAGAAAGAGAGATTGGCTCAATTCTTGTGGTGATGGAAGTGACCAGAGGATCATAATCTTCTCCTAGGCCAGTAAGCATATAGGAGACCATTGCTTCATCACGAAGTGGTTGTCCTATGGAAGACAATATATATGCAAGTGTTTTGATTTTATTGAAATACTCAGACATAGACAAGTCACCTTTCTTCATGGTTGTGAGTTGCATCCAGATTTGCATGGTACGGGCTCTGGATCCCGATGAAAACATCCCTTCCAGGGCGCTCCAGACTTCAGCCGAGGTATTGAGAAGAAGAACCTGACCAAGAATATCTTCTTGAAGAAAAGAGAGCAGAGTGCTCAAAACAAGCTGATCTTGAATCAACCATTGTTGGAATGCCGGATTCGAGACTTGCATAGCACCATCAGCCGAGGACTGGGTGATGGTAGCAGCTGGCCGTGGTATGGTACCATCAACATAGCCAAGCAATTGTTGGATCCTCAGATAAGGCATAATCTAAGCCTTCCACAGGAGGTAATTGGTGTTTGTGAGCCGGACAGTAATAAGGGAATTGAAGGAGGGAGCAGGTGTTGGAAGAAGACCAGCCATGGACAACGCAGTGGCCGGAGATGAAGAATTAGCAACACCGCTGGACGTAGACATTTTCTATGTGGTGTGGCTCTGATACCATAAAAGAATTCAGAGAGGAAGACACAAATGTTTAGCAGCAATCGCACTCAAACCGTGCAGACTGTATTGCTTTATATAGTGTTTTCAGATCACTGCTATAGATTCGACAATAACTCGGTTATACACAGAAGGAAGGCTGAGAGTCACTCTAAACCTTCCTTAGTCAAGCGCTAGGTCCTAAAATATTGGTCTAGATTGATACACAATCAATTACAGCAGAATTATAGATATAATAATAGAAATACAGATATTTCAACACTCTCGACTACATTGCTTTGCCCTTTATACCCTGCTCTACGACTTCAACTCGAGTTCAACTACGACTACTACGACTCCACCCCGGACTCAATAATCTGACTCGAACTCGTACACGACCACGACTACCGACTCGTACACGACCACAATGACTTCGACTTCCAACTCTGTCACGACTATAACTTCTAAACTGAAAATAAGATTACAAACTCTAACACTTTACCACGTTTTGTAGGGGAAAAGGTATGTGCCAATGGTTATTGAATTGTTTGGTTAGCAGTAGTACCTCAGTAGCTTGCATGTATTACATGACACATGTGTTTCAGGATGTTCCTAGAGAGTCCCATCCAGCAATGCTTGTTGGTAGCAGTGGGTCAAAAAAAGATACTTCGACTTTCAAAAATTAGCTGAGGTTTCCTCGCCTCATCTTTACTTAGTGTATGATTCTGCCCTGCTGGTGTAAATGCTACTAACATAATGTTGTGTGTGACAGATTACTTCAGTTGTTGCATATGATCTCAACAAAATAATTGGTATTAATTATTACCACGTTGAGACTCATGGATGTTAGATACGAGGCACAGGCCAGTTGGGATACATGTTCAAGCCTCGACAGACACTTTCGTTTTACATGGCATGCCATTTGATTTACCAGAGGTAAATTCCAAGCTAAAAATGTAACACCCCGTCCATCCTCTGAGTCTAGAGTGCTACCATCATTGCACAATAATAACATTTTTGAACAACTGCTAGTCTGTTTAAGCAAACTCTACTTTATTCATAAAGCAACAACCACTTACACCATACCATTTTTAAACAGCTATTCTAGTTACTAGTGGAGTTAAACATACTAACAAAAGCTGATATGTAAAGTGCTGCAAGTACGTGAAGTTATTCATGTGCTACTCCCGGCCGTGCATGACGTCCTTAACGGCCACCTAAAAAACAACAAAGCAAAGATGAGTCCAAAGACTCAGCAAGCACATAATAGAACGATAAACACTACCCAATCATGTAACCATTCTACCAGCCATTACATATTCCGCATGCATTATTATGTTCATACTTTCATTGACATATCCTAACATTGTTTTACCCGTAGTGCAATGCAACACTACTCTACATGCTCATTTCCTCATCTCATTGCATATACCGGTATTGCCGAGTGAACACACGCTGATGTTCACCCAAAATCTTGGGCCCGCCCATATCGGCACGGGGGTCTCTCCACTCCCGTAGAGACCTACCGAAGTAGGTCTTATGGGATCCACCCAGGCCGATCCTAGTTTGCATTTCATGAATACACGTGATGCGAATGCATATACCCATTGTCATTGTCATTCTCATCAGTAGTATCATTGATAGGGTGGCATCACGGCTTACCCCGTACCATTACCATTGTCATCATTAGATAAACATCATCATGTCATGTAAACATTGCAATTCCATGTAAACATCATCATATCATGTAAACATTGCAATTCCATGTAAACATCATCATATCATGTAAACATCACGTATTTCATAAACTCTACGGTCTACCACTCTACCATACACTTGCCTATTAACCAAGCAGAGTGAAGCGACATGTGGACGGCGTCGACTCAGGACCTCCACCTAAACAAGCAATTAATCCGACTCAGCACATCATATCAAAACCAATGCTTAAACGAGCAACGATAATTCTACACGCATAACCCGACTCTGGCATAAAATGCCCGGGGTTAAGGACCCATCGCGCAGGTATCAACCCCATTTTTTCCTTTCTTTTTCTCCTCTTTTCTTTTCTTTTCTTTATTTTTCTTTTCCTTTTCTTTCCCTTCCTTTTCTTCTTCCTTCCCTTTTCTTTTCTCTCCCTCTCCTTCATTTGGCTCGGCCGAACTAGCCTCTCTCCTCTTCCTCCTCTTTTCCCCCGACTACTCGGTCTAGTGATTTCCTAGGCGATGTGGCGCCGTGGCGGCGCGCGGCTGAGCTTGGGCTCGTCGGCCCCGGGCTCACTGCCGGCCGACCTCCGCATGCCCCCCGCCTTCTCCTCGCTCCTCCCCTCTCCCTTCCTCTCTTACTCCCGAATCCAATCGGCCATGGCCAGATTCGGCGCTGTCTCCCTAGATTTGGCCGACCAGGGCCAGATTCGGCCACCCCCTCGGCCTTTGCCTCGGATCTGGCCAACCAGGACCAGATCCATCGTCTCCCCTATACGCACACGACAGCGAGGCACTGGGCGTCGCCGCTCGGTCAGCACAGCCATCGGCCGCTGCCCTCGGCTTGCCTCTGGTGCGCTTGCGCCCTCATGGCTCGGTCGCTTGCGCCACCGCCCGTCACCGTCAACCGTCTTCCTTAGGCCTCGACTTCTCCCTACGGGTTTGAGCTCACTGGCCACGGCTTGCAGCCGGCCGACCACCCCTACTACCAGGATAGTCATCTTCCCTCCCCCTTTCTACTCACATTTTGTTTTAGCTTCTTCATTTTTCTTACCTCTATACTCGGGCACACACACTGTTTGGGAAAAACCTATGGGTGGTCGCCATGACGGGACTTGGCGGGGACATGCGCCGGGGAGCATGCACCCCCGACCAAGGGTGCACGGTGCCCCCTTTGGGCTCGCCGCTTGTCTCGTGCCAAGAGTAGGGAGGGTAAGAGTTGGGGGCCTACTTGATGATGGCTAGAAATGAAGAATGAAGGCAGCCATTGATGAAGGTCATGGGGGTGTGGATGGCGAGTGCAACAGCCTCCCCTTGTCATTGCCGATGATGTTGGCTTGCTGCCGCAATCCTAGCTCCTCTCCTTCGTCTTCTCCTCCTTCCCTAGCTCTTGTCTGGCTTCGTCTTCCTCACTGCCTCTCTCTGTGGTGGCTCTAGTCGTTGGGGCTTTTGGGCTATGGTGGTGGTGCAGCCTTGTGCTCTCTTGGCTTTGCTCTAGCCTTGGGTGAGAAGGAAGGAAAAGAGAATGCTGGAGTGTGGCTTCTGAGGCAGGGGTGGCTGCATGTTGGGTCATATGGCCATGTCTTTATGCATGTTTGCTCTCGGTTGGAAAATGAAATGGGGTTGTGGAGAGGTTTGCTTGTACTATGCCAGCTTATAATGGCATGGTTGAACAGCCCCTGGCTTTGTGCATTACCAAAATTGCCCTTCCCCTTTGCTCAAGTCACTGTGGGCTTTTAGGACTACAGTAGGTAAGTTTGTAAAAAAGGTAAGAATGGAATTTCCTGTCAGATGATGAGAACCCAATCGGAGACGGTGCTGATTGTCCCTGGATGGTCTGGGAACCTCTGAGAGCACTACTTTTATTCGGCTTTCTAAAAGTCGATGGGTCTGACGGCAAAACTCTACTTTCTTTCCTTTATTCTCCCTTGGATTGATTCATTCCTCACTTTTCTTCTCCTTTACATTTTGATGGTATTACATTCACCCCCTTAACAGAATTCGACCCCGAATTGCACATAACATAACATTAACTTATACCCGTAGTGAACAACTGATGAGGCGATGGGGTCCCGATCTTCCGATAGGATGATAACTATCGATTTTGGTGGAGATGACTCTTGCGATCCGACTACAACCGTACGAGACGTCACTTGCGCCTTAGCAATCGCTGAACCACGCCCAAGTCGTTATCAACCGTGCCAAGAACGCGGTTGACCTGACCACGAAGGTCTATTCCTGCATGCAATCGAAGAACAAGCAAGAACAAGGATAGTGAGCAACCTGAATTTGCTAGATATAAAAGTCGCACAAGGATAGTTGAGGTTCTGTAACACGAATCTGTTGGTCTAGCCGACACAAGAGAACGTGGAGTTTGCACAAGGGGCTAAACTGATCTAAACAAAACCTAAGTCCTAGAAACGGAGGCGGCGGCTCCTATATAGTGAAAACAACCAGGGGAGGCGTCCCAAAGGGTACACCCTAGGGTTACAAGGCCCATGGGCCCAAGTGGAGGTGCCGCAGCACCCTTTTGACTCGGACTCAGAAACCTACGTGAATTGTTTTGTTGATTCCGGCCGGCTCGGATGGAATTTGAAGATGAGGTTGGATCCATTAGAAAGTAGACTTGATAAGCTTTCCATGAAGTACAAGAACGTCCCAAACGGAGTCCGTATGAGGAAGTTATGTCCGTTTAAACTTGCACCATTGCAGCAGTCCGAATCCGATTCCAGTACGTGACCAACGTGGACTCTTTTGACGATTGCGGTCGGCTCGGATAGAATTTGAAGATGATGTTGGATCCGTTGGAAAGTAGACTTCATATGCTTTCCATGAAGTACAAGAACGTCCCAAACGGAGTCCGTATGAGGAAGTTATGCCCGTTTGAACTTGATACCATCGCAGCAGTCCGAGTCTGATTCCAAAACGTGTCTAACTCGAATTCGTGCTTGACTTGGTGCCAAAGTGACGTGGTGACCTCCATTATTCCTTCCATGCATGTCCAGGACTCCATGTCCCTTTCCTTCATCCTTTCCCAAGTTCCTAAGCACAATTAAATCACTTGCATTAGGTAGCGGTCTATTCTTAGTAACATATGAAGGCTGAAGAAACGAATTCACCTTTAGTTCAATCTTGATATTGGGCGCTATTATCGTATGTGTTTGTGGCGTGGTCACATCAACAACTCTGGGTACTTCTTGCGCATGCGAGACCCCAACTCCCATGTCGCTTCTCACTCAGACTGATGTGCCCAAAGCACTTTAACATACTTTATCGCTTTATGCATCAACACCTTCTCTGATTCCTCTAGAATCTGAATTGGACGGGACTCGAAGGTGAGGTCTTGCTTTATGGACACCAGTTCTAATACAATCTCATGCTCTGGATCTCGTAGGTATTTTCTCAATATAGAAACATGGAACACATTATGCACTCCTCGCATGGACTCAAAGAGATCCAATCGATATGCCAACTTTCCAATCCGTGCCAGAATTGGAAATGGCCCAATGTCTCTCGGGCTAAGCTTCACTTTGGTATCAAATCACATTATACCTTTAGTGGGAGATACTTTCAGGAGCACCTGATCCCCCACTTCGAACTCTAGCTCTTGCCTTCTGACATCTGCGTAGCTCTTCTGCCTACTTTGGACAGCTAGCAGATTATGTTTAATTCCCGCTACTTGTTCCACTATTTGCTGGACCCAATCTGGTCCCAGAATAGCCTTCTCACCCACGGTATCCCAACCCAGTGGCAATCTACAATGGTGCTACTCAAACACTGGAGTGGTAGCTGTTGTTATATGCAAACTCTGTGAGTGCCAAATGATCCTCCCAGCTACCCTTCCAAGATAGAACACAGGACCTCAACATGTCCTCAAGTGTCTGAATGGTGCGTTCGGACTGTCCATCCATCTACGGGTAGAAAGTAGTACTAAACTGGAGTTTTGTGCCCAGAGCACCCTGCAAGCTCTCCCAAAACTTGGAGACAAATTTGGCTTCTTTGTCTGAAACTATCGACTTGGGCACACCATTCAACCTTACTATTTCCCGTACATAGATGGGTGCCAACTCACTCGCCGCGTTCGTTGTGCGAGTGGGGATGAAGTGTACGGACTTACTGAATTGGTCCACCACTACCCAAATTGCATCCTTACCTCGCTGTGTATGAGGTAAGCCGACTACAAAATCCCTGGTGATATCATCCCATGGTCACAGAGGAATCTCTGTTGGATCGGAAACGGCGACAGAGGGGGGGTGAATGTCGACTTTATAAAGTTAAACCAACCCCCAAAGCTTCCACTTGAGTTTCACCTCCAATAGCTATGCAAGCTATGAAAAAGAAAGGCTCAAGGTCTACAAACATGCAATGGAGAGGTCAAGTCACGAGAGAAGCCAAAGAAAGTATCCACATGCTCTCTTCTCTCCCAAGGCAACAAAAGCTATGAAGACTAGAGACTCATACTTTCTGGAACCTCAAACTACCAGAGGAGAGAACAAGACATTAAGCATCAGAGAAGAGACCCATCACTCAGCACTGAAAAAGAAATAGCAGCAATCACCTGGGCCGGTCAGACCAGTTTTGATGGGCCGGTCAGACCGCACCTAAGCCGTCGGTCTGACCGCCCATTGGCTGCCGGTCTGACCGGTGTGGTCTGGCCAGTCTGACCGCCTTCATCCCACCGGTCAGACCGCCCCACGACTTTCAGGGCAGACAGCAAACACGTTTTTCAGACTAAAAATCAAGACCTTCTCATAACAGAGAAATTTGAGATTTCTTCTCAAACTTTTTAGCCCAGAGCAGTAAGAAAACAAGCACAATAGCCAAGGGAACCTAAGAATCCAAGAGAATTCAACTCAAAAGCAAGAATTTGGGATTTGGGCCAAAATCTGAAAACTACAGAGAGCAGCGTCAAAAACTCAAATTGCCATCAAATCTCTGATCCTTTGACCATGAAACCCAAAGATTAGCTAGGAAATAGCCTTGGGATTCTGGGACTCAAATCTGGGCATAAACTTCCAAGAGAAAACGAAAAAGACACCAAACCCTAGAAAAGGAATACAGAGGAAACATGAACACAGGCAAAAGAGAAGGGTGATTCTTGTGATTCAACCAATTTGCTCTTGGGAAAAACCAATCAAATGATCTTGAGACCTATTACCATCACTGAGCAACCCATTTTGCACCTCCTCAGCACGAAACAACTTCAAAATACAAAAACTCAAAAATCACACAGAGAGGACTGAAGAACGAGAATCAACAGAGAGAACTCAAGAACTCAATCTAACTCAAATAAAACCATATTAGATTGATATTGAAGAAGAGAGATACAGGATTACATAGAGTATCAACTCATATCATCCCTACAACCCCATACATGATTGAAGGATCAAGAACTCACTACATGCCTCCCTCAAGAACACATACAGGAAAACAAGAAACCAGCGAAGCTCTGCCCCTCTCCTACCAACTCTCACCAACTAAAGAAAAGGGATGCAAAGCAAAACAACCTCTAAGGACATTTTGACTAAAACAAAACCCTAACAACCCCCTAGAATCCATGCATACAACCAAGAACCCTCTCCTATTTATAGCCTTTGGCTAACGGGTCTCCAACTCGTTATGCCCGTTAGATCCCGAACGAAACCGCTTCCACTTGTGCAGCTTTGAGCTTTTACCGAAATGCCCCTCCTGCTCAACGAAGATTCAAGACTCAACTCAGCCTATTTGACATGGCATGAATCATAAGAGGATAACTAAATGCAGACTATTCTCAAGAGCTAACATGACATGTTTTAATTCAAGTTGAGCATTTTAATCAACCTATCATGGCAAAGACTTGACTACACATATAAAGTCATGATATATCTAGTAAATAAGCACAGATCATGGCAAGATGTAAAGCATTGTAAACATGTCATAAATGGATAATAATCAAGGCTCCATGTAGGTATATTATAATGCAGAATGCTGAAATGCAAGAAAATCCAGCTCTCCCTCAACATGTGATGCAGCTTTTAGTTCAAGTTGAGTTATGTCAATATTAAGATCTAGAAGCTTCAAAATGAACTCCCCCTGAACCAAAGCAATAAATACGAGAAGCTGGGAAGAAATATAGAAAAGGCAGTCCTTAAAGTATAGATAAGATATAGAGGATACTATGGCTCAGACTGACTCTCATCTACCCCATATGACTCTAGGACTATCAACTGATCATCTAACACACTAAGGAGCAAACACGTACACTGTCTACCCAAGGTGGCCCAACCCTTACTAGAACCTATAAGAAGTGAGTGAGCTCAACCTAGTGAGAAGAGAAACAGCTAATATGCAGCATCCTAGAATCACAAGATGAGAGAAAGAAGTCTAAACAACTCGACGAGAAAACCACTCTAACCTATGCTAGAAGGACTAATCCCAATGCACCCATATGCAATGCAACAGAAAGGAGTAAGAGCATAATAAGCAAGATAAAGCATGAAGCACAAAACTCCCCCTCACAACAGTCCATAAGGACAAACCACCCCAAGCTCTCCCCGCAGAGCTGAAAACCTAGAGCTATCCAAAGGCTTGGTAAACATATCAGTCAACTGGTGGTCACTCTCCACAAACTGGAGCACTATGTCACCCTTCTCCACATGGTCTCGAAGGAAGTGATATCTAATATCAATATGCTTGGTCCGAGAATGCTGTACTGGGTTTTTGGCAATGTTAATCGCAGAAGTGTTATCACAAAAGAGTGGAACACTGTCGATAACTAACCCAATGTCCCGCAGGGTCGAGACCATCCAAAGCACCTGGAGCAGCAACTGGCGGCAGCAACGTACTCGGCCTCTGCGGTGGACTGTGCAACACCGGACTGCTTCCTCGAAGACCAGGAAACGAGTGAAGTGCCAATGAACTGGCAGGTGCCAGAAGTGCTCTTCCTATCTATCCTACAGCCAGCAAAGTTTGCGTCCGAGTAGGCTCTCAAGGAAAGATAGGACGAGGAAGAGTACCAGATACCATAGTCAATGGTAGCTTGAAGGTACCGAAGAATGCGCTTCACCGCCTGGCGGTGAGATACGCGAGAAGAAGCCTGAAAACGAGCACACAGACACACGGAGAAGTGTATGTCCGACCTCGAGGCAGTGAGGTACAAGAGGGAGCCAATCATGCTGCGATACTTTTTCTGATCAACTGGCTCGTCGTCCTCATCTGGGTCAAGAGAAGCTGTGGATGCCATGGGAGTTGACACGGGCTTACGATCACTCATTTCAAAGCGTCTCAGGAGGTCACGAGTGTATTTGCCTTGATGCAAGAATGTACCCTCCCGAGTCTGCTTGATCTAGAAGCTAAGGAAGAAAGTCAACTCACCCATCATACTCATCTCAAATTCGGTGCTCATGACATCCGAGAACTGTGACACAAGTGTATCAGAAGAGCCGCCGAAGATAATGTCATCCACATAAATCTGGACGAGTAGAAGATCAGTGCCATGCTGGCAAATGAACAAGGTCTTATCTACCTTACCCATCACAAAACCATGACTCAACAAATAGGACTTAAGCCTCTCATACCAAGCTCTAGGGGCCTGCTTAAGTCCATACAAGGCTTTGGAAAGCTTGTAGACATGGTTGGGTATTTGGGGTTCTCGAAACCTGGAGGCTGTCTCACATAGACCTCTTCCTCAATAAAGCCATTGAGGAAGGCACTCTTGACATCCATCTGGTAAAGCTTGAAACCCTTAGAAGCCGCAAAAGCAAGTAGGATTCTAATGGCCTCAAGTCTAGCTACAGGGGCAAAGGTCTCCTCAAAATCTAGACCATCAACCTGGGAGAACCCCTGAGCTACCAGTCTAGCCTTGTTCCAAATGACGACCCCATCCTCACTCTGCTTGTTCTTAAACACCCACTTAGTCCCAATGACATTGTGACCTCGAGTGGGCTTAACAAGCAACCAGACCTTGTTTCTCTCAAAATTTTCTAACTTCTTATACATGGCATTGACCCAAGACTCATCGGATAGAGCATGACTAAAATCTTTGGGCTCAAAGGTAGCAACGAAGGCAGAATAGAGACAGAAATATGACATGCCAGACATTGAGTGAGTGACTCGCTCAAAGAGGTCTCCAATTATCTGCTCAGACGGATGGTCTTTCTGTATATGTCGGGGAGGTCCAGGATGAGAAGAAGAAGTGGCCTCTACCTCATGAGCTGATGAGGTAGGAACAGAGCCACTAGCTCCAGAGGAAGTAGAAGGCATGGGCTGGTCACCTTGGGGTGCAGTGCAAGAAGGCACCTCAAGGGGAGGATGAGGAACTGGATCGGGTAGACAACGCTCATCTTCATCCTCCTCATCGTCCACAAAGATGGGCTCGGACTGCTCTAAAGAACCTGAGATATCGGGCCTAGTCTCCGGACTGGCCTCGTCGAAGGTCACCTCACAGGTCTCTACCAACTTACTAGACTCGAAGTTCCAAACCCTATATACCCGCGAAGAAGTCGAGTAGCCTAGAAAGATACCATCACAAAAGCGTGACTCGAACATATCTAGGTTTTCGAACTTCAAAATAAAACACTTGCAACCAAACACACAAAAATGAGAGACACTGGGCCTTCGCCCATATCTCAGCTCATAGGAAGTGCAATGCAAGTGTGCCCGAAGAAAAACTCTGTTCGAAACATGGCATGCGGTCGTTATAGCCTCAGCCCAAAACTTCCTAGGTGTAGAATACTCATCAAGCATCGTCCTGGCCATCTCGACCAAGGTACGGTTCTTCCTCTCCACGACGCCATTCTGCTGTGGGACGTGCGGAGAAGAGAACTGGTGCTCTACACCTGTCTCATTGCAGAACCTCTCAAAGTAGGAATTCTTGAACTCTATGTCATTGTCACTGCGGATCGCTCATAAGGCACCCGGGAGCTCAACAGAAAGCCTACTGAAAAGACCACAGAAATGTGTAAACGTCTCACCCTTCGAGGCTAAGAAAAACACCTAAGAGAACCTCGAGAAGTCATCGACCACGACAAGAACATACCACTTTCCTCCTGCTGACTGCACTCGAGCTGGTCCAACTGTGTCCATGTGGAGTAGCTGTCCTGGTGCATCGGTCATAGTCACTGTGACCGAAGGGTGAGAAACAGCAACCATCTTGCCGTGCCGGCAAGGAGCACAAACAATATCTTTGACCATCTTGAGTTTTGGCAGACCACGAATGAGATCGTGGCCGCTAACTCGGGTCAAATGGTCAAATCCAATATGACTAAGTCTCCTATGCCAGAAAGTAAGGTCACGGGACTCAGAAGCAACCAAACACTGGAGAGGATCACCAGAAGACTCAGAAAAATCAGCACGAAAGATCCTCCCATAACGAGAAATCCCGCAAACCAGACTACCCGAAGAATCAAGAATTTTGCAAGCGTTTTTCTTAAAGCTTACCTCAAAGCCGTCATCGGTAAGCTGAGAAACAGAAAGCAAATTATACTGTAGCTTACTAACCAAGGCAACATCTTTTAAAATAAATGACTCATTAACGCGCACTGTACCTTTGGCGATGACGCGCCCAGACGAAGCGTCTCCGAAGGTGATCGTCTCATCACCTGGAGCATGAGCTAGGGAAGAGAACCAACGAGAGTCTCCGGTCATGTGTCGAGAACACCCAGAGTCAACAAGCCAAACCTGTCTCTTCCCCGCCCGGCGAACCTGAGTCAACGAAAGAGTAAAGTCTCAGTACTGGGGTAAATCAAGAGTGATTTTGGCACCCAATACTGAGTAACACGTCGAGTAGAAGAAGCAGCCACACACGACTAACCTCTATCTACCCTACGCTCTCTATCGCTCAAAGAAGCAGAAGGTCCACGAGCAGACCTGGAGCTGTTGTTGGGTCCGACTGCTATGAGAGAGCGAGTTGGAGCACCAGCAACATGTTGATCACGCCGCGGGTAGCCATCTCGATGGGGGGAACGAGATCTACCCTCAGAATGGCGGAAGTCACGATCAAAGGGAGCATGAGGAAGAAAACCAGAAAACTCAGAAAAACTAAGTCCTCGATGCTGCCCAAACCCATCGGAAACAAACCTAGACCTTGTGTTGGTCTTAGGTGCACTCAAGGTCTGGGGATGGCCCTGAATACGCCTAAGAGCCTCAACACGGTCTCTACGCGTGATCTTGGCACGCCTAAAGCATCACTCGATCAAATGTCCATCCTTCTGACAGAAAGTGCAATGATACTTCACCTTCTGAGAGGTAGAAGTAGCACGAAGAAGTTTCGCCTTCTGAGAGGCCGAAGCAACAGGTGGACTCACCTTGCTGTCAAAAATCCTTTGGACAAAGCCCGCAGACTTGAATTGAACTTTCTCAGTCCTGGGCTTGACCTCGATCACACCTGCGGCTATGGATCTGAGCACGGCAGGTGGATGCTTCCTAACATCCTCTAGAAAATCATATCCTAGACCTTGATTGAACTTGCAAATCTTGGACTCGTCTAGAATAAGATTCAGCTTCTTCTTGCCGCCTACAAACCTCTCGAGAGTGTTCATAAGATATTGACACTCCCGAAAGAGAGAGGTGCAAGAAGAGCAGGGGGAAGAAGAGACAGCAGAAGGTAAGGGAGCAGAAGAAGAACCCATAGCAGAAGAGTGAATGGCTTATGCATGCACAGCCGACTCGGAAGGAACAGTCCTACTACTAGCAATTTGGTTCACATCGCTAAACGTCTTTACCTTACCCTTGGGCTTCTCCCCCACATCAGCAATCATATCACAATCAGTTGGTGGCTTCACTAGAAGGTTCTTAATTAGCTTCACATACTTTTCATCCAACGCAATCAAATCAGATTTTAGTTTTTCACAATTTTTGCAAGGTGAGCTAACAGGGTCCTTAGAAGCATATTAAGCCATTTTCTTGTTATGATCAGCCATGTCATGAAACTATTTTGAGACAGATTCAAGTTCAGCAGTTGATTTGGGACAGTTTGTGCAAGAAACAATGGGCTCAAGAAGTGAAGCATGCAACTCAGCAATTTTATGATCTGCCCGTTTTAAGTTCAACTTCAAATTATTGCAATTTTCACAAGACTCGGGCAGATCAAGGAGCATGGTATAAAGACCTCTAAAAGCATTGTCCTTATCCTCACATAAGGTGCAAGATGTAGTCTCAACAACAGTAGATGAAGGAATAACAATCCTACTCATCTCTAGTTCAGCCAAAAGACTAACATTCTCCACCTTAAGTATGTCAAGCTCAGAAGACAAACTATCATGAGAGGTCCTTAATTTCTCCATGTCACCAAGCAAAGCAGTACATACATCACAATCATCACAGGAGGGAGCAGATCTAAGTGAAGTAAGCTCCCGTGACAAGCTCTCTACTTTCTTCTCCAACTCGCTAACCCTAGCTCTAGATCTAGTATGAAATTTCCCTAGCTTAAGAAAAGCATCATTAAGCTGGTCGTAGGAAGGGTATACCTCATCGGAGTCGGAATAGAGCTCGCTGTCGCTGATCTCGCCCACAAGGGCCATGAAGCACATGCCAGAGAAGTCGTCGCTGCCTTTGGGATCTTGCTCGTCTGTCCCATCATCGTCGCTCCACCCCTCCACCTCGCCGAGGTCGAGGTCGTCGAAGGCGGTGAGGACGCGCTGGAAGAGCTTCTTGGCTTTGCCAAGGTCGCGGAACTTCTTGCTTGGGCATGAGCTGAGGGCTTCTTGTTGTGGTTCTTGTCGATGTAGTCATTCTTGCTCACACCACCGTAGTCACCCTTGCCCTTCTCCAGCTTGGGGCAGTTTGCCCGAATGTGGTTGGGGCCACAACACTCGAAGCAGATCACGGGGTTTCCACTCTTTCTGTCCCTCCTTCTCTTGTAAGTATGAGAAAATTTTCTTGCTAAGAGGGCCAACTGTTCATCTGCAAGCTGCTCTAACTTATCATCAGTTACATCACAGAGAGCAGCCAGAGAGAATCCACAAAGCGACTCGGAAGAAGATCTAGGAGCTAAAGTGGAATCGGTGACTAAGGCCATCGACTGCGACTTCAACTTACGAGAGACAATGTCAATCTCGTGAGTCTTGAGGCGTGAGTACAACGCGTCAAGAGTCAGAGTCGAAAGATCGGTGGTGTCCTTGATGGTAGTCACCTTCATCTCCCAAACACGCAAGTCAAGAGCAGATAGCATCTGTCGAGCATTATCCGAGTCGGGGTATGTGAGACCGACCGCTCGGAGATTGCTCAGAATTTTGTGAAAACGCGCAAAGCACTCATCCAAGGACTCACCACCGAGCATTTCAAACTTGTTGTAATCTCGCTTGAACTGGTCCTGTCGAACTGTCTTAATCTGGGTGGTGCCCTCATGGTATGCATCGAGGGTCTCCCAGATGTCGAAGGCCGACGACAGATGAGAGATGCGATCAAACTCGCTTCTGCTCAGCCCCTAGATTATGATGTTCCTTGCCTTTGCATTCGCCTTAACATCAAGCATGTTTCCAGCATTGATGTTCTCATCGGTAGGAACAACATATCGTACCTTGACCTTACGTCAGATGGCGTAGCCCTGAGCCTGGATGTAGGTCTCCATCCGGCTCTTCCAGAAGGGATAGTCGATCCCATCAAAGACCGGGGGCTTGGTCGAGTACTTGTCTGTCGCCATGGCTCTAGAGACCGGTTAAGATCTACGAGGAAGAGCTAACCGGCTCTGATACCAATTGTTGGATTGGAAACGGCGACAGAGGGGGGTGAATGTCGACTTTAAAAAGTTAAACAAACCCCCAAAGCTTCCACTTGAGTTTCACCTCCAATAGCTATGCAAGCTATGAAAAAGAAAGGCTCAAGGTCTACAACATGCAATGGAGAGGTCAAGTCACAAGAGAAGCCAAAGAAAGTATCGACATGCTCTCTTCTCTCCCAAGGCGACAAAAGCTATGAAGAGTAGAGACTCATACTTTCTGGAACCTCAAACTACCAGAGGAGAGAACAAGACATTAAGCATCAGAGAAGAGACCCATCACTCAGCACTAAAAAAGAAATAGCAGCAATCACCTGGGGCCGGTCAAACCGGTGTTGATGGGCAGGTCAGACCGCACCTAAGCCGCCGGTCTGACCGCCCATTGGCTGCCGGTCTGACCAGTGTGGTCTGGCCAGTCTGACCGCCTTCATCCCACCGGTCAGACCGCCCCACGATTTTCAGGGCAGACAACAAGCAAGTTTTTCAGACTAAAAATCAAGACCTTCTCATAACAGAGAAATTTGAGATTTCTTCTCAAACTTTTTAGCCCAGAGCAGTAAGAAAACAAGCACAATAGCCAAGGGAACCTAAGAATCCAAGAGAATTCAACTCAAAAGCAAGAATTTGGGATTTGGGCCAAAATCTGAAAACTACAGAGAGCAGCGTCAAAAACTCAAATTGCCATCAAATCTCTGATTCTTTGACCATGAAACCCAAAGATTAGCTAGGAAATTTCCTTGGGATTCTGGGACTCAAATCTGGGCATAAACTTCCAAGAGAAAACGAAAAAAACACCAAACCCTAGAAAAGGAATACAGAGGAAACATGAACACAGGCAAAAGAGAAGGGTGATTCTTGTGATTCAACCAATTTGCTCTTGGGAAAAACCAATCAAATGATCTTGAGACCTATTACCATCACTGAGCAACCCATTTTGCACCTCCTCAGCACGAAACAACTTCAAAATACAAAAACTCGAAAATCACACAGAGAGGACTGAAGAACGAGAATCAACAGAGAGAACTCAAGAACTCAATCTAACTCAAATAAAACCATATTAGATTGATATTGAAGAAGAGAGATACAGGATTACATAGAGTATCAACTCATGTCATCCCTACAACCCCATACATGATTGAAGGATCAAGAACTCACTAAATGCCTCCCTCAAGAACACATACAGGAAAACAAGAAACCAACGAAGCTCTGCCCTCTCCTACCAACTCTCACCAACTAAAGAAAAGGGATGCAAAGCAAAATAACCTCTAAGGACATTTTGACTAAAACAAAACCCTAACAACCCCCTAGAATCCATGCATACAAACAGGAACCCTCTCCTATTTATAGCCTTTGGCTAACGGGTCTCCAACCCGTTATGCCCGTTAAATCCCGAATGGAACCGCTTCCACTTGTGCAGCTTTGAGCTTTTACCGAAACGCCCCTCCTGCACCTTCTGGGAGGCTTCCGCGTTCCTTGTCATCCAAGCCTCGCAACCACCTCGAGTCTCCGCCGTCTTCGACACATCCGACCGTTCTGACCTCGACACCGCCTGTGCCTAGTCCGGTCAGCTCATGCCTCGCCACGACTCCGCCTCGACGTCCTGCAGCCATCACAGACAAGAAGCACATCACATAGCACCGCTCGATAACATGTAATCAACATAAGCATTAAGAGTAATCTTAAGCAAGTAGAAGCCCAAACCTGTCGAATCGAAAGACTAAGCATCCTAAGCCCATACGACCAAGATTGACTAAATCCGACCGAACTGATTGCACCATGCAATGACACGGCACGGACCTCACAAACCAAACTCGACTTTCCTAAAACCGATGTCAATAATTACTTATCACACACTCTGGGTCACCTCCACATGGTCCATCAACCTCCAGGGGCTGTAATAGCCCAACGGGTCACCTGTGCTTAGCCCTTACTTGCTGGCAAACCCCGCAAGATGCCACATACTTGGTGATATCCACTTTCATCCTCTTCCACCAGAAGCTCTTTTTGCGATCATGATACATGTTGGACTCACCAGGATGCACTGTGTACGGGGTACGATGAGCTTCTCTCAAAATATCATCCTTGACTTGAGCCTTTTGCGGCACGCAAAGGCGGCCTTTAAACCGCAATGCGCCTGATTCATCAAGGCTAAAATCCCCCGTTTTCCTTCATTAAGCCACTTCCTCACTTGCTGAAGCAACCGATCATGCTGTTATGCCTCCTTAACTCACTCCAGAATTGTTGATTCCAACAACAGTTGCATCTCAGCCTATGTTGTACTAGCGAAATAATAGAAAATTCTCATCTGTTCAAAATCAGCAACGAGACAGCCTAGAGTAGAGGGTGTCATCTTGTGACTAAGCACATCTGCAACCACATTTGCCTTGCTCGGATGGTACTGAAGAGTGATATCATAGTTCTTGACAGCTCCAACCACCTCCGTTGCCTCAATTTCAGCTCCTTCTGAGTGAAAATGTATTTGATGCTTTTGTGGTCAGTGAAAATATCACAAGATTCTCTATACAAGTAATGCATCTAAATCTTTAGAGCAAAAACCACCTCGGCAAGCTCTAAATCATGGGTTGGGTAATTCTGCTCATGCTTCTTCAACTGTCACGAGGCATACACAATCATCTTGTTATCTTGCATGAGCACACAACTCAGACCCACTTGAGACCCATCCGAGTAGAACGTGAAATGCTTCCCTGGCTTAGGAAGTGCAAGAACAAGAGCAGTTACCAACTTCTCCTTCAGAGTATTAAAATTGCGCTCACATTCATCGGTCCACTGGAATTTCACACCCTTCCGCGTGAGTTGAGAAGACTTTTACGAAACGCCGGTAATAACCAGCTAGGCCAAGAAAACTTCTCACTTCTTTAAATTAGATGGCCTCTTCCAATCCACGATGGTGGAAATCTTGCTTGGATCTACTAAAATGCCTTCCTGGTTAATTACATGACCCAGGAAACTCACTTCAGAAATCCAAAACTCGCACTTCTTTAGTTTGGCAAAGAATTGATCTTTCCTCAGAGTCTCAAGCACGAGCCTCAAGTGCTGCTAATGCTCTTTCTCTGTCTTGGAATAAATCAGGATATCATCGATGAACACCACTACAAAGTCATCCAGATACTTGTGTAGCATACTGCTCATCGTCTCCATGAAGACAACAGGGGCATTTGTTAGTCCAAAGGACATAGCTGTAAACTCATAGTGCCCATATCTTGTGGAGAAAGCTATCTTTTCAATGTCTTGTTCCTGCACTCTGATTTGATTATACACAGATTGTAGATCAATTTTAGAGAACGCTTTGGCTCCCTTCAATTGATCAAACAAGTCCTCGATGTGAGGCAATGGGTATTTACTTTTGATGGTCACCTAATTGAGAGTACGGTAATCTATACACATGCGCCAACTCCCATCCTTTTTCTCAGTGAATAGGACAGGGGCTCCTCTAGGTGACACACTACGATGAATCAAGCCCTTAGACAACAACTCATCCAATTGCTTCTTCAACTCCTCCTGCAAGGGTCGTGCCAAACGGTAGGGGGACATGGAGATAGATCTTGTACTAGGAACAAGATTAATTCCAAACTCAACATCTCGCTCGGGTGGCATTCCCAGAAGCTCTTCAGGAAACACATCGGGATACTCACACACCACAAGAATATCCTCAATGTGCAACGGTGCACATGGCTTCTCCGTCAGTGCTAGGAGTAACCCAGACTTCATGATTCGTCGGCCAGGGAACAGGCTGGCCAACACATAGAGGGAACACGTGAGTGCATTCCCTTGAAATATTATCTCTTTCCCTGAAGGATCTTGCAAGGTGACTATCCTCTAGAAGTAGGAAATTATGGCCTGGTAGCGACGCAACTAGTCCATGCCAAGGATAGCATCAAAAGGCTCTAACTGGATAACTATGAGGTTGGAGCAAAATCCTTGCCATGTCTTGTAGCCACACAGCCAAGGCACATTGTGGAGCTAGCAATGATACTAAGCATTGACTGTAATTGAATGGGAAAATTTGCTGAACACTCAGCTTGGCCTTTCTAGCAAACTCTCAGAACACAAAAGAATAGGTAGCACCGGAGTCAAAAGAACAAGTGCTTCACATGAGCCCAGTAACAGGGTACCTGTCACCACGTCAGGTTGACCTGCGGACTCGGCAGCACGCAATGAGTATACTCCGGGTGGTGTCGGGGCGGCAAGAGCCCCGACGCTCTACTGTGGTGGCAATGGGACTGGAGGCGGTGTAACCTGCTGGATGGAGGAGTCGGGGTAGGATGCTAGTAATACCCGACGGGTGGAGCCCAGCAAAGAGGAGGCTGCAACACAGGGGCAGCCGCCATCATCTGGACTGACCCCTGAGGTGGAGCGTTTGACGAAGATGAAGATATTAGCTCCCACTTGATGATGGTAGTGGGATTCTGTCGACAAACCATCATTTTGTGCCCCGCTCGACCATAATGCCGATAGTTCCCCATCCAGGAACACTCAGTAGCACGATGTCCATCACCGCACTTGAAACAGATCATGCCCTGCCCTGGGACAGGACGCATGGCCGATGGTGTAGGAGAAGACTTCGACAACTTAGTCTTGGATGATTTTAGGGGACGCTGGCCCCACTTGGACTTCTTAGGTGCAGGTCGCTGAGATGACTCACCCCCTTCAGTGAAACTCCTCTTCTGGTCACCACCAAAAGCACTCGGACCACCAGAGAGTTGCAACCCTTCATTGAGCTGCATCTCCATGCTAGTTCAAGTTCAATCTTCTTCTTCCTTCAAACCATTCTCTGCAAGGTCCATTGGTTATCGGGCTAGTAATCATCACATTCCTGAGCTAAATGATTCATTTTTCAAACAAGCATTACCCTTGCAGTCTGTGCCTTCTTTAAGAGAGGGGAGGTTCGAAGGCAGCTTCCTGTTCCCGATGCTTACGAATAGGACACTTGGCCATTGCTTGCAATAATTAGATTAGATGTTGTGCTTGCTTTAATTAGAGCAAGTTTAATAGTACAGATAGCTGCTACCTCCAATACATTTCCATGTCATCAAAAGATAATGATGCAGTCAACTCATACAATAAGCTGGCTATAAGTTGTCTCCACAAGAGCTCTCAATCATTTAATACATACATGGGTATTGATAATTTAATACATGCATGGGTATAGCAATTAGTTCTATAGGTACATGCATGAATAATGTCTCTTTTCCTGTGCTATAGCTTGACTCTTGCATGGGAGTCGGCTTGGCTCTCTCTCTCCTTTTCTCTCCCCTCCACATAGGACTATGCTGACATGGATTCCCTTATAGCTAGCACACTCAGCCTTATTAAACTTGCTCTTATGGCCACAAAGCTTTGGTCTGCCTCTCATCGCGCCTCACAACTAATTTGAGATGGATTCCTACTAGTCGTGCTAATAATGTGAGGTCGGCCTAGAGAAAAGGTGGGAGTCTTCTTGGCCCGGCCTGGACAACAGGTGTGGCTTCTCATGCAACCGCTGATTCATCTCCCCTTGTTCCATTTGCTCTAACACTCTCCCCTAGAGCCTCCTCTTCTCAATGCAACCTCAGAAATCTGCTTTGGTCTCCTCCAATCCCATTCACAATGCAGAGCCTTTGGATTTAGAGTCTAATCAATCAAAAGAAGATCTTTCTCAAGAGCTCAATGATGCAATTCATATGGAATTAATTTGATTAGCCATCACGACAGTTCGAAATCAGATTTCATTAACAGTCTTTGGAAGCCCTAGACATCTAGACCAAACTTCTTGCATTTCATTGCTCAAGCTATTTTCTGCTACCAGAGTGGTGCTTATTTTCTACCTGCTAGTTGGCCTTCTGCATCATGGGGTTGGCCGTATTTTCCTCATTGAGTCATCACAAAGTTCCCTGATTTCATATTGAAAAGATCCTGGTTCTTGGCCTACAATCTGGGGGTTCATCTGCCCTGGGGTCCCTCTAAGGAATCCTCTTCTTTTTCATTGCCTGCAGGGAAATTTCTTGGGTGTAACTTGCTCCCTAACTTTTCTTGGATTCGGTTGGGCAATTAGAGCTCTTCTTATATTCGCATTGAGGAGCTTACGGAGAGTTCTGATGACGCTACAGATACGTCAGGTTCTCTTATCGGGCAACCCAGTCCAGGGCATAAACAAAGCGCACCTTGATCGGTTTAGATTCTTTGAAGAAGCCCGCGCCTAAACAAGTAGTCTGAAGGTTACCATCACTTTGAACTGGCTAATAACAAGAGACATAAGTCCAATGTGCCCCCAAGCCCAATGTAGACCTTTGAACGACTGAAGTCCTCAGAGCCTCAATCATCTAAGGTAGAGGAAACCTCTCTGGACCAACTACGCAAACAAGTATACTCTTCAACCTCATTTTCAGAGGAAGATTCCTCAGTGATCCCTACGCTCTCGGTGCCCACCATGCGGGACTGTGGATAGCATCTTTACCGACTCCCCTCTGGAGAGTTGACGGATGACAATTTCGCGGCGGAGCAAGGAAATGAAGATGAAGATTGATCATCTCAATCGATCTCTTCTATTTATTTTGGATAGATCAGGCCTTATTTTGTTTCACAGCGAGATCTTTTTGTTCTCTTCTTATTGTCATACTTGCTACAGTTCCCTTCTAGTTTTTTGGGATAGTCTCTTCTAGATAGCAATGCTATGCATACTGTTATCTGTGCATCAACTTTAAATTATCAATGAATACGTCACTAAACACTAAAAGTTGGAAGATTCTTTATCGGAATATTAGTTGTCTAAGCTCTCACGAGAAATGGAGATCCATAAGAGAAAAAAATTATATAATGTTTGCTCAGTTGTTTGCCAGTAGGAAACTAAAAAAGGAGAACATTGACAACTCCTTCATTTGCAACTTTGCACCTAAAAATCTGGACAAATTCTATTTCTCACCTTCGATAGGAGCTTCTAGGGGCTTGGTAGTTCTATGGAACAAATCAGTGTTTTCTGGAACTCCCATTTTTAACTCTCATTTTGGTCAAATTATTGAATTCTCGTTAGTTTAAAACTCAGACAACTGGTCCCTCGTTAATGTATATAGGCCATGGGAGGGGCAAAGGAGAGAAGAGTTTATTCACTGGCTATTAAACCTCAATATTCCTGCTCACTAGAATTGGATTCTCATGGGAGATTACAATTTTATTAGGTCTGCTCAGAACAGAAACAAGCCGGGAGGAAATCTGAATGACATTTTCACCTTTAACAGTATTATCAGCAACCTTGGGCTCACCGAACTACCCCTCAAAGTCAGGGCCTTCACCTAGAGTAATATGCAAAAAGATTCTTTATTGGAACAACTAGACTGGTTTTTCACAATTGATCAATAGACTATTTCCTTTTCCGCATACGAAAGTTCACGTTCTTCACAAGGACACATCTGACCACACGCCTTGTGTTGTGCACATAGACACGGCTATTCCCAAGTCCAACCTTTTTCGGTTTGAAACCTACTGGACGGAGCGGCCAGGGTTTATGGAAGTTGTCACTCTCTTCTAGAATCTTCCAGTGCGACAAAATAATAGCACCTCTAGAATCACAGTGAAATTTAAAAAAAATCTCTGAAGAGGACTTAAAAACTGGAGCAAATCAATTTAACAGCTCAATACGCTCATCCACAATTATCAAACCATAATTCTCTTCATGGATAATCTGGAAGATGAGAGAGGCTTGTATGCTGAGGAAAGAAACTTTAGGAAAATCATGAAGAATCACTATGCCAGGTTGTTAAACAATCAACACTTGTATTGGAGGAAGCATTCCACTTCCCATTGGGCAAAAATAGGGGATGAAAACACTAAGTACTTTCATGCACTAGCAATGGAGCGTTTCAAAAGGAACTCAATCCATTTTTTAACTATTGAATATGGAACAACAGTGTCCTCTCATCAAGACAAGGCAGCAGCCATTTGGAATTCATTCAAGTTGAGAATGGGTACATCTACTAAACCCACAATGCAGTTGACATAAATGAGATAATTTCGGCTCCCCACAATCTCCTTCATTTGGTGGTGGATTGCACTCAAAAAGAAATAGATGATATAGTCAAAATGCTCGCAAAAGATAAAGCCCCTAGGTCGGACAGTTTTAATGGCCTATTCATTCATAAGTATTGGAGCATAATTCGGCAATGTTTCTATTCCCTGTGTCACGACTTGTTCAATGAGGTGGCTAACATTCAAAGCATTAATGGTCCATACATTACTTTGGTCCCAAAGAAACTGAACCCATAGACTTTGAATTACTTCAAACCAATTTCTTTGCTCAACTCAGTTCTAAAACTTCTTACAAAGCTCCTGGCTAACAGACTACAAAAGGAAATTGTCAATTAGTTCACAAGAATCAGTATAGATTCATCAAAACTAGAACAATCCAGGACTACCTGGCTTGGGCATTTGAATACATTTATCAATGCAAGCACAACAAAAAGAAATTCTAGTTCTCAAATTGGACTTTAACAAAGCCTTTGACACCATAGATCATGAAGCGATTCTGGCAATGTTATGGGCTAAAGGCTTTCCTGACAAATAGATCTCCTGGATTAATTGTATCCTCTCTTCTAGCCATTCTTCGGTTCTAACAAAAGGAGTGTCAGGAAACTCCTTCTGGTGCAAGAGAGGGGCTAGGAGATCCTCTTTCTCCACTCCTATTTGTCTTAGGGGCTGATCTTCTTCAATCCATAATCAACGAAGTGGCAAGAAGGGAACTCCTCAAATATCCGATCCCTCCCCAAGAAGATGACAATTTCTTGGTGGTTCGATATGCAGATGACACCCTTATCATCTTGCCAGCCTGCTCTAGATAACTTCCTTGTCTAAGAGGACTGCTTCAGACATTCTACACCTCCACCAATCTTAAAGTTAACCTTCATAAGTCAGTCATGATTCCCATCAACGTCTCCTTGGACAAAGTTGCCAATCTCACAGGTTTTTTCGGTTGCAAAATTGGATCCATACCTTTCACCTACTGAGGTCTCCCGCTGGGAACAACAAAATAGAAAGTGAAGGATTTTTTCCCTTGGTGGACAGGGTGGAAAGACGTCTTA
The DNA here is from genome assembly GCA_017311315.1 of Dendrocalamus latiflorus. Lineage (NCBI taxonomy): Eukaryota > Viridiplantae > Streptophyta > Magnoliopsida > Poales > Poaceae > Dendrocalamus > Dendrocalamus latiflorus. The sequence continues at coordinate 28,351,645 of CM029639.1, read as the reverse complement.
CTAGTTTGACGAATTTCCTTTCCTATGGGGGAAGACTAGCGGTAGTTAATGCTGTCTTTTCCTTGTAGTCTGTTTACCACATATGTTTGCTTAGATTACCAAACAAAGGTGATTGATCAAATCGATAGAGTAAGGCACCACTGTCTTTGGAGAGGTTTTTCAGATCTTCAAACTCGCTACAACTCCCTGGTAGCTTGGGACATGGTTTGCAAGCCAAAGAGCAAAGGAGGTCTTGGAGTCCTCAACCTTAAAGCCCTCAATGAGGGTTTATTAATAAAGCACTTCCACAAATTTTATGAAAGAGTGGAAATACCCTGGGTTAAATTGATTCCAACAAGTACTACACAAATGTGGTTTCACATGGTGCAGCCCCTTGTGGTTCTTCTTGGTGAAAAGACGTGATGAAAAGTATCACTCAATTCCGAGACATTGCAATGGGGAGCTAGGCAATGGCCAAGATATCTTATTTTGGAAGGACTGTTGGGATGGAAATCTTCTCTATACCAAATACCAAAGACTGTTTTCTTATGCTCGTAATCAAGATATCTCAATCAAAGACTTCATGCAATCGCTGGAGCCACATGAAATATTTTAGCTACCATTGTCGGAGGAAGCTTACATAGAATAGCTTCAATTGTTAGACCACACTAATGAAGTTGCCATTAACCATAATGCCTCTGATCAGTGGACTTACATCTGGGGCAACTCTGTATACTCCTCGCAGAAATGGTATTCTCAACAGTTTAAATTCATAACAACCTCACCAATCTTCCCACTGATCTGGAAGTGCAGATGCTTGATGAAACAAAAGGTCTTTGTTTGGCTCCTCTTAGTAGACAGACTCAACACCAAAGATATGCTAAGAAGGAAGAACTTCATCATTGATGGCAATGATCATTGTGTTTTATGCAACACTCAAAGTGCAGAAACCATTAGTCATCTTTTCTTTGACTATCCCTTCTCCACTCAACGCTAGAATGAGATTGGCATTCACTGGTCTTTGGATACTGTTGTGGCTACAGACCAAACAGAGAGAGAGATGGTAGTGGAGAGTAATGAAGATAAGTGTAATGGCCTGGGTCCTCCCCATGGCTTACTCACATATATATATATACGTATGAGGAGTGCTTTTACAGTTATACCCTTACATCTGGTTATCCCCTCTGGGGGCAGTTATGTCATTACACATGGCCTATTCTGGGCCTTATAATCTCCTGCCAGGCCTGCCGGGTTTAGGTGGGGGCCATCCCTACGACAGGAGCCTCTCATGGTAAAGGGATTCACAAGGCCGAAGCCATGTTGCCGAGCCCTTTGGCCCCCTCCGTCCCGCGGCCTGTGAGCCTGTCCAGACTTGACCCGGGGCTGCGCTGCGGCCGAAGCAGATGCGTGCTCTTCTGGCCGTCCACGTGGTGAAGCGTGCTCGGCGCGGTGCGGGCCTTGAGGCGTCGTGACCGTCAATGTGACGGCGGCCTCCCGGCATCTGGACTTCTGAGGCGCGCGCGTTCCGCAATCGTTGCGACCTTGCCGCCTGGTTGGGTGCTTTTTACTGACGGTTGGCTTGCCAAGGGGCAGGCTGTCGCATCGTGCAGCGTGCCTTCTTGTAAGTGGAGCGTGCGACGGTTTCCGGAGAGTACGTGGTGGGGTGCGGACGGTTGCTCTTACGCGCCTCTGGTAGCTGCACCGCCCGACGCCCTGCGCTTGTGCTTCCGTCGGTTGGCATGCCCCCACGCTGGCGACTCTTCGCCTAGCGAGGCTGAGTATAAATATGCTGGCGCCAGGGGCTGCTCCCTAGACCTCCGTTGCTGTACATCCCGTACCTGTTCATGGTTAACTTCTCATATGTAGGAAAAGTTTTGTGCACCTGCGTTTGATGACTGCGTCGACCGGCGTCAGTGCCTGCGAGCGCCGGTGAACCAAATACGTCCCGTTTGTGGGAATGCTTCACCGCTTGATGCGGAAATGCCAAGGCCTGACTTGCTCTCGTAGGCAGATATGGAGTCATCCGTACGCTCTGCTCGCGCGAACGAGCTTGTGCTGGTGTGGCGATTCGTATCTGCCTACGAGATCATGTCTGCTCTTGCCGCAACATTGACCCTTGCCTGTTCGAGTTATGGTGATCGTATGTGCTGTTCTCCGTTCTTGGCTGGTGCCGAAGTCGAAGTGGACGCGCGCGCTCCGTCCCCTACACTTCGAACGGGTGGCAGCGAAGCTGGCGCCCAAGTTGAAGTAGACGCGCGCGCTCCGTCCCCTACCCTTCGAACGGGTGGCAGCGAAGCTGGCGCCTAGTCGAAGTAGACGCGCGCGCTCCATCCCCTACCCTTCGAACGGGTGGCAGCGAAGCTGGCGCCTAGTCGAAGTAGACGCGCACGCTCCGTCCCCTACCCTTCGAACGGGTGGCAGCGAAGCTGGCGCCTAGTCGAAGTAGACGCGCGCGCTCCGTCCCCTACCCTTCGAACGGGTGGCAGTGAAGCTGGCGCCCAAGTTGAAGTAGACGCGCGCGCTCCGTCCCATACCCTTCGAACGGGTGGCAGCGAAGCTGGCGCCTAGTTGAAGTAGACGCGCGCGCTCCGTCCCATACCCTTCGAACGGGTGGCAGCGAAGCTGGCGCCTAGTTGAAGTAGACGCGCGCGCTCCGTCCCCTACCCTTCGAACGGGTGGCAGCGAAGCTGGCGCCTAAGTTGAATTGGACGCGCGCGCTCCGTCCCCTACCCTTCGAACGGGTGGCAGCGAAGCTGGCGCCTAGTTGAAGTAGACGCGCGCGCTCCGTCCCCTACCCTTCGAACGGGTGGCAGCGAAGCTGGCGCCTAAGTTGAAGTGGACGCGCGCGGTCCGTCCCCTACCCTTCGAACGGGTGGCAGCGAAGCTCGCGCCGAGTTGAAGTCGACGCGTGCGCTCCGTCCCCTACCCTTCGAACGGGTGGCAGCGAAGCTGGTGCCTAGTTGAAGTAGACGCGCGCGCTCCGTCCCCTACCCTTCGAACGGGTGGCAGCGAAGCTGGCGCCCAAGTTGAAGTAGACGCGCGCACTCCGTCCCCTACCCTTCGAACGGGTGGCAGCGAAGCTGGCGCCAAGGTTGAAGTGGACGCGCGCGCTCCGTCCCCTACCCTTCGAACGGGTGGCAGCGAAGCTGGCGCCTAGGTTGAAGTGGACGCGCGCGCTCCGTTCCCTACCCTTCGAACGGGTGGCAGCGAAGCTGGCGCCTAGTTGAAGTAGACGCGCGCGCTCCGTCCCCTACCCTTCGAACGGGTGGCAGCGAAGCTGGCGCCTAAGTTGAAGTGGACGCGCGCGCTTCGTCCCCTACCCTTCGAACGGGTGGCAGCGAAGCTGGCGCCTAGTTGAAGTAGACGCGCGCGCTCCGTCCCCTACCCTTCGAACGGGTGGCAGGGAAGCTGGCGCCTAGTTAAAGTAGACGCGCGCGCTCCGTCCCCTACCCTTCGAACTGGTGGCAGCGAAGCTGGCACCTAGTGGAAGTAGACGCGCGCGCTTCGTCCCCTACCCTTCGAACGGGTGGCAGCGAAGCTGGCGCCTAGTCGAAGTAGACGCGCGCGCTCCGTCCCCTACCCTTCGAACGGGTGGCAGCGAAGCTGGCGCCTGCGCCCCGCGAACCCCGCCACGTGGGCGGTGACTTGGGGCCTTGTGATGCGGTCCTGCGCTATAAAGACTCCTGGAATCACGCCGCCCCCTGATCTGCCAGGGTTAGGTTTCCGTACTCTGCGACCCGGCGCGCCTGGGGCACGCGGCGGCCTATGACTGGTGGGCGGTGGGATGTGGACGGTTGCGTGTTTGCTGCCGCTCGCCTCTTCCCTAGGCAAGGGGGACACGGGGCGGTCAGTGGATGGCGCGTGTCGGAGCTGTTGTGACGGCCCTTGGCGCTTGTTGTGGTGGCCTTCCTGCGTTGGGTACGGGGTACTGCGCTGAACGGGCGCTTATACGGCTGCGGTCGCACCCCGATGCGAACCGTCACGACCCTTCGCTTTCCGCTACGGGGGATCGCGCGGGGCGGACCTTTGCACCGCTGTGGTAGCATCCGGCACGCGGATCGTTGCGACGCTTCGATAGCGGCGGTACAGGCGAGGCGGCTTGAAATAGCCCCCCCGTAACAGCGCCCCCGCACCTTTACGTCCTCTTGCCTGCCTGCTCCGCCCTCGACACTTTTCGCAATACGCTCATCGCTGCAACCTTTCCGTGGAAAGCGATGGCCTCCAGCGGCAAGCGCGGCCAGACGGCTGGTGGCTCTGACGTTCGCCGGCGGCCCGCGCAGTTAAAGGTGAAATACGTGCTCGAAGAGCGCGACCCGGCGGCGGCTGACAAGGAGCGGCTGGTGGCGGAGGAGGGAGGCACGTTCTCCGGCGAGCTGGGCCCCTCGCTCGTGACTGAGAAGACGATCGAGGGGCTTCTGCGCGCGGGGAAGTTGTCCGGGCGCCAGGATGTACGACTGCCTGCCGCCGACGAGACGGAACCGCATCCCGAGAGATCGGAGGCGGTCGTGTTCGTCGCCTTTTTTGACGCGGGGCTCCGCATCCCAGCGACGGCTGTTGTGGGCGACGTGCTGCGGACCTTCGGGCTGGAGCTGGCGCAACTGACTCCAAACGTCGTGGCCCGGCTCGCGGTGTATAGCTGGGCCTTGCGCTCGGGAGCGTGTTGGCCCAGCGCCTCGCTGTTTGCCTACCTGCACGAGGCACGGCACCAGCCCAAGGACCGGAAGGACGGGGCGGTGTCGAGCTTCGGCAGCGTCACCTTTATCCTTCGTCCGTCGTGCAAGAAGCTCTTCCCTGCGAACTCAACTCGCGGGAAGTGGGAGTCTTACTGGATGAAGCGGTGGTTCTACCACCGTGCGGAGAGCGGTAGCGGCCTTGAGTGCACAGGCCGACCCATCGCGTTCAAGCCCTCGCCCGGCCGAACGCTCGACGATGAGGACAATCAGAGGGCCCGATGGCTCGTAGGCTTGGCCGCCCGCTTCAACATGCGCGACCTCGCCGAAGAGTTCGTGATGTACGGCGTGGCGCCGCTTGCCCGCGACTGGTGTCTCGCCGCCGAGAGGCGTCGAGACGACAATGTCTTGCCCTCGGTCTGCTTGCTGCCGGCGCCCGGCGATCTTCGTAAGCCCCGCTCGTGTCTGTCCTTTGCCAACGCCGAACGCGTTGTATGCTGATGGTCTTCTCCTTTGTTTCAGAGATTCCCTTAGAGGAGGCGGAGCAAGCCGCGCGCGTGTTCCTCGGGCCGTACACCGACAGGGAGCATAAGCAGCGTGCGGCGGCTGTTGCCGAGGCGGGTCTGGGGCGGATCAACCGCGTGTGCGAGGCTCTGGGCCTTGCCGTGCCGGATCGTGTCGCTCCGGACGACGGTGCAGCGAAGGAGAAGAAGAAGAGGAAGGCCTCGTCTCGGAAGAGGGGGCGCGGCGGGGCACCTGCCGCTAGTGTTTCCGAGGGCACGGCGGACGCGGAGTCGGACTCTGCGAGGTATGCCGACTCCGGTTTGGGCGGCGCAGATGTCGAAGGCGAGGTATCTTCGGCGAGCGCCCCGGACGGCGGGTTTGCCGCGAGCGGCCGAAGGGGGGAAGCCTCACCGCCCGCCGAGGTCACCGAGACGGAACCCATGCGGACAAGCGATGCCGAGGTGGAGCTTTCGGCCATAGCCGCTGTGACGCCGGTGGCGCCTTCCGCGGGGGCGCACGAAGCTGCGCTGCCCTTACCGACGGCAACAGAAACCGAGGTGCCCCCTGCGGCTCCCGCCACCGTGGAACTTTCGCCCCCGGGCACGGCAGCGACTGGGGCTTCGCTAACCGCGGCTGCGGAGGCGGTGCCGCTGCTGGCTGCCCCGGCTAAACGGCCGTGCGTGCGGCCGGAGCTCCACCGGACACCGCGGGGGTTTGTCGTGGCGACGGGCATCAGAAGCTTGTGGGACGCCAGCGCAAGCGCCGGAGGCCCTGCGGCATATGCGCCTTCTGCCCCCCTGGCGGCGCCGACCACCGTGCGGGGACAGCCGCCGGCCTCCCCGAACGCGGAGGCTTCCGCCCGCGGCGGAACCATTCCTTCGGCTACCGAAGGTAAGGTGGCTGAGCTTACTCTGGTGTATGCTTTTATGCCTTGGGGTGCTCACTTGTATGCCTGTTTGCAGCGTTGCTCATTCCGGAGGGGGAGCCCTCGGCGGAACGCGGGGCCCCCGAGCATGTGAGCGCCGCGGACTTCGTGTTGCCTCCGGAGACGCTGAGGGCGTGGCGCGGGATTGTGCATGACGCGGCCACTAGCGTCGACCCGCAGGTGCTGCAGACCTACGGGGCGGGGCGCCTTGAGGACGCCTTCGAGGTGTCCGGGGTGAGGGTAAGTACTCATGCGACCGCGCCTGAGCTTAGGTGAGCTTGCTAAGTTTTTTCCCTTCTGCAGACACTTGTGTTGGGGCAGGCCCTGCAAACGGCCTATGCCCGCGGCCAAAAGACGCTCGAGGATAGGCTGCGAGTCGCCAAGGAGGAACTGCGCGAAGCCTCTGGCGCCCGCTCTGCCCAGGATGTGCCGAAGCGAGGGCATACGCCGAGGGACTGGTTGCCTCGGCGCAGGAGTCGGCCGCGGCAACTGCGGAACAAAGGTTCGCAGCGGAGCGTGACGGGTTCCTGGAGCAGGTCGCTGCGCTAGAGAAGGAAAAAAGCGAGCTTGCCTTGACTCTAGCGGAGCGCAACCGGACGCTGGGCGACGCCTCGCTGGTTGCGTGGGACGCCCTGCAAGCTCTAGAGAGCCATCTCCAAGGGCTGGTAACCGAGGTGCCGGAGCGCGGCTTTGGCCCAGAGGAGTTGTCTCGGACCCTCCGCTGGGTTGGGGATGCCGCCACCGTCGCGCGTGACGCCGCGACGTCTTTTGGCACCCACTGCGCGTATACTTCGGCCTCCTTGGTGTGCGCGCTCCTCCAGCACCGCGGCTGTACGCACGTCGCCGAGCAGAATGACCCCCGGCTGGAGATACCTGGCGGGGCCGGAGTAATGTCCGGCGCCGTCCGTTCCGCTCGCCGTGCCCTTGGGCCCTTCTGCGACCGGATCGGGGTCACGTCGGGGCTGAAGCTGTACGGATCGAGCTCCGGAAGTCGCTCTACGGGACTGGGAGCCTCGGCCAATTTCTGGACGGGGTCCCTCGACGCGACGATGGCGGCGCTGGACCCTCCGAAGGCGCCGGGAACCCGCAGGTCTGATGCCGCGGCGCCTAGGTGTAGGCGTGCGTTGTACTGTCCCTTGTCTTTGCTAATAAAGTGCACACTTTCTGCATGCATGCTGACTTTCGCCTATATCCCAGGCAGCTTCCTTGCTGGGACCAGCTTCGGGCGGCCGACCTTTCAACCCGGCGGCGCCTTCGACGCTGGCGAAGGGTCGAAGAGTCACTTGACTTTTGGGCGAGCCGGCCTTCTTCGAGCGAAGCCCCAGCTTTAGCGCGTGTTAAGGACGAGCCCGCGGGGTAGCAGCGTAGAGTGGTCGGGGCGCTGCCGGACCTTTGTACATGTGATTTTGTGTGGATACCACCGTTCGCAAAGTGGCTGCGCCAGGGTTCCTTAGAACGGACAGTCCGCAGACTGACGTATGCGGAGGCAGACCTCCGCGGTTTGCCTTGCTTTATAGTCCGGAGACTCGCGCGTGCGGAGGCGAACCTCGACGCTACGACTTCTTTTATAGTTCGGAGACTTGCGCGTGCGGAGGCAGACCTCGACGCTGCGGCTTCCTTTATAGTCCGGAGACTTGCGCGTGCGGAGGCCGACCTCGACGCAACGTCTTGTTTAGAGTCCGTGGACTAGTGCGTGCGGAGGCGGACCTCGACGCTACAACTTCGTTTATAGTCCGCAGACTCTGGTGTGCGGAGGCGGACCTCGACGCAACGTCTTAGTTATAGTCCGCAGACTCTCGCGTGCGGAGGCGGACCTCGACACTACGACTTCGTTTATAGTCCGCAGACTCTGGCGTGCGGAGGCGGACCTCGACGCAACGTCTTAGTTATAGTCCGCAGACTCTCGCGTGCGGAGGCGGACCTCGACGCTACGACTTCGTTTATAGTCCGCAGACTCTGGCGTGCGGAGGCGGACCTCGACGCAACGTCTTAGTTATAGTCTGAAGATTCTCGCGTGCGGAGGCGGACCTCGACACTACGACTTCGTTTATAGTCCGGAGACTCGCGCGTGCGGAGCTAGGCTCGACGCTACGTCTTATTTAAAGTCCGTGGACTAGTGCGTGCGGAGCTAGGCTCGACGCTACGTCTTCTTTATAGTCCGGAGACTCGCGCGTGCGGAGCTAGGCTCGACGCTACGTCTTATTTAAAGTCCGTGGACTAGTGCGTGCGGAGCTAGGCTCGACGCTACGTCTTCTTTATAGTCCGGAGACTCGCGCGTGCGGAGCTAGGCTCGACGCTACGTCTTATTTAAAGTCCGTGGACTAGTGCGTGCGGAGCTAGGCTCGACGCTACGTCTTCTTTATAGTCCGGAGACTTGTGCGTGCGGAGCTAGGCTCGACGCTACGTCTTATTTAAAGTCCGTGGACTAGTGCGTGCGGAGCTAGGCTCGACGCTACGTCTTCTTTATAGTCCGGAGACTTGTGCGTGCGGAGCTAGGCTCGACGCTACGTCTTATTTAAAGTCCGTGGACTAGTGCGTGCGGAGCTAGGCTCGACGCTACGTCTTCTTTATAGTCCGGAGACTTGTGCGTGCGGAGCTAGGCTCGACGCTACGTCTTATTTAAAGTGCGTGGACTTGCGCGCGCGAGGGCGTCCCCCCGGTGCGCCTTTTGTTTATACTCAGTCCCGTCACCTTGGCGACGGCGAGTGCACACGCGAACGTGCGTCTTTGGTTTATACTCAGTCCCGCCCACCCTGGCGACGGCGAGTGCACACGCGAACGTGCGTCTTTGGTTTATACTCAGTCCCGCCCACCCTGGCGACGGCGAGTGCACACGCGAACGTGTGTCTTTGTTTATACTCAGGCCCATCGACTTTGGCTACAGCGAGTGCACACGAGAACGTGCGTCTTTGGTTTATACTCAGTCCCGCCCACCCTGGCGACGGCGAGTGCACACGCGAACGTGCGTCTTTTGTTTATACTCAGTCCCGCCCCCCTGGCGACGGCGAGTGCACACGCGAACGTGCGTCTTTGGTTTATACCCAGTCCCGCCCCCCTGGCGACGGCGAGTGCACACGCGAACGTGCGTCTTTGGTTTATACTCAGTCCCGCCCCCCTGGCGACGGCGAGTGCACACGCGAACGTGCGTCTTTGGTTTATACTCAGTCCCGCCCCCCTGGCGACGGCGAGTGCACACGCGAACGTGCGTCTTTGGTTTATACTCTGTCCCGCCCACCCTGGCGACGGCGAGTGCACACGCGAACGTGCGTCTTTGTTTATACTCAGGCCCGTCGCCTTTGGCTACGGCGAGTGCACACGCGAACGTGCGTCTTTGGTTTATACTCAGTCCCGCCCACCCTGGCGACGGCGAGTGCACACGCGAACGTGTGTCTTTGTTTATACTCAGGCCCGTCGCCTTTGGCTACGGCGAGTGCACACGCGAACGTGCGTCTTTGGTTTATACTCAGTCCCGCCCACCCTGGCGGCGGCGAGTGCACACGCGAACGTGCGTCTTTGTTTATACTCAGTCCCGTCGCCTTTGGCTACGGCGAGTGCACACGCGAACGTGCGTCTTTGTTTATACTCAGTCCCGTCGCCTTTGGCTACGGCGAGTGCACACGCGAACGTGCGTCTTTGTTTATACTCAGTCCCGTCCCCTTTGGCTACGGCGAGTGCACACGCGAACGTGCGACTTTGCTTTATACGGCGGGAGCGCGCGCGCGCGCTGGCGAAGCCTGCGCGCGTCTCCGGCCCAAACTTGCATGATGAAGAAAGATTAGCGGCAAACGGCGATCTTCATTACATCCCCGTTTGGGCGGGCAAGCAATTACAAGGGGTGGGTGTACTAACCGTTTGCCCCTTGGTGAGGCCGAAGCCTCTGGTCACTAGACCTCCGCAAGATCCGTCAAGGCGCCTCCGAATGGCCTCGTGGACCTCCGCGTTGTGACTCCGGCTCTAGGAGCGCCGCTGGGCTTCGCGACGCGGGCACCTGGTACCTGGCTCGATGCGCCGGGCCATATCTTGGTCACCGCGGACGGTGATGATGGCCCGGGGACCCGGGATCTTCATGCATAAATAGCCGTGATGTGGTACTGCGCCGAAGGAGTTGAGGATGGGGCGCCCCAGTATGGCATTGTAGGGATACGGAAGGTCGACCACGTCGAAGGTGGCATCTTCGGTCCGCACATTGTCATCTCGGTCGAAGGAGACTTGAAGGCCGATTTGGCCCAGCGCCCGCAGGGGCTGTCCCCCGAAGCCCTGCAGTGGGATTCCCAAGGGCCCCAGGCGGCTTCGAGGGATCCCCATCTGGTCGAAGGCCGCCGCAAACAATACGTTCGCGGAACTACCACCGTCCACCAAGGCGCGCCCCACGTCGCATCCCGCGATGGTGACCCGGATGACCAGGGGGTCCTGATGAGGGAAGTCCACACCTTGGGCGTCACCGGGTGTGAATGTGACTTCGTGCCGCGCCCACTCCGGCGGTGCTTGCGCTGGGTATGCCGCCACGTGATGTAGTCTTCGCGCGTAGGCCTTCTGCTGCCGTGCCGAGGCGAATTCCTGTGCGGAGCCTCCGGATATGACGTTGATGACCCTGCGGTAGGTTGCGTCCGGGGCCTGCAACGACAGGAGGCCCTCCCGAGGCTGCTGTACGTGAGCTTGGATCCGTAAGGCGCCTTCCTGGGGTTGCATCCCTTGCGCCTGGACCTGCATCCCTTGCGCCTGGACTTGCATGGGGGCCTCGTACGGGAATTGGACATGGGCCACCGCAGGCGGGCGCGCCTCCGGGTTCCTGTCCCTAGCGACGCTGTCGCGGAGCGCCGCGATGGAGGTGCAGGCGCGGGTATCATGATTGCCGCGGCCGTGGACTATGCACCACTGTCCCTGATGCTGGTCGTCGTAATCTCCACGACCCTTATCGTCGCGGCCTCTGCCCCGGCCGCGCCCCCGGCCACGGCGCCCCCGGCCGCCTCGGCCCGCTGGAGCACCCTCGTCGGACCCGCCTTCGATGTCGAGGACGTACCGGTTTCGCCTCGACCTTTGCTGACCGCGCTTGGGCTGGTCGGATGACTCCTTATGCGAGTTGTCCCTGTGGTCGGACGCGTCCCTGGACGACTCCTGCTTACGCTTTCCCTTCGAAGAACCGCCCTTCGGCGGATCCTCGGCTTTTGCCGAGGCTCCGGCCTGGTTGGTGTCGGAGTCGTCACCTTGCCTTCGCCGCGCATCTTCCTCCGCCCTGGCGTATTCTTCCATCTTGTCGAAGAGCTTCACCACCGTCTTGATTGGCTTTCGCGCATTGTACTCGGCCATCGGGCCCGGACGAAGGCCCTGTATGGCTGCATTGACGATGGTGGTCTCGTTGACATCTTTCACTTGGCATCGAATCTTGGCGAAGCGTTTGAAGTAGTCCCGGAGCTTCTCTGAGGGTTTTTGCTTCATGGCAAAGAGCTGGTCCGCGTCGACCCGGTCGACGTAGTTTCCTTGGAAGTTGTTGTGAAGGCGGACGCGGAGCTGCTCCCACGCGTAGATGGAGCCCGGCTCTATGGTAAAAAATCAAGAGAGCGCCACTCCCTGTAGCGCGAGGGGGAGTCCCTTTGCCTTCGTGGTGTCGTCTCCGCCCGCGGCTTCGATCGCGGTTTCGTATACGCGCACGAACTCCCGGGGGTCCGTGTCGCCTTTGTACGAGTCGATGGCGCTGGGAAACTTGAAGTCTTCGGGCCATGCCGCCTGCTGCAGCCCCGTCGAAAGCGGGGACTCCGGATCCACGCGCCGCAGCGGCACGCGGCTAGACGTGGGGGCTTCGCGACTGTCCGCCCTTTCCGGCGCGGGCTCGGACGCAACTGCTGGCGCGGCCCGCTGACTCCGAGCCTCTTGTATATCTCTGACGGCTCCGCGAAGGTCCCCCAGCTCCCGCTGGAACGCGTTGAGAGCCGCTAGCAGGGCACCTTCCATCGCCGGTGCGGGCGGGGTCGCCGGTACCTCCGACGGGCGGATCGGCGCGGGGACGACCGCGTCGCGGGGTCCCGAGCTGCCGGTCGCTCCGTCGTGGCTACCTCGGACCGCCCGGTCCGCGCCGCCGGCAGGGGTTGCAGTGGGGGCGGCGAGGTCGGCTGTCGTTGCGTCGGCGGGGTCGGTTGCCGCCGCACCCGCGCCGACGTCTTCGACCGCGGGGTCCGTCCTCGCAACGCCGGTGGCGGGGTTGGTCGTCGCGGTGCCGGTGACGGGGTTGGTCGTCGCAGTGCCGGTGATGGGGTTGGTCGTCGCCGCGCGAACGTCGACGTCTTCGGCCACCGCGCCTGCATCGCCACCCGCGTCCGCCGCTGCCGATGCCGAAGCCCTGGTACTCATACGGCGCTCCGGCCCGGCCGCCTTCTTTCCCTTCGCCGCCGCTGAGGAAGCTTTTTTCGGTGCCATCCTTCTTCTTCGGTCTTCAGGCTTGTCCTCGTCCTCCCCACGGTCGGCGCCAACTGTTGTGGCTACAGACCAAACAGAGAGAGAGATGGTAGTGGAGAGTAATGAAGATAAGTGTAATGGCCTGGGTCCTCCCCATGGCTTACTCACATATATATATACGTATGAGGAGTGCTTTTACAGTTATACCCTTACATCTGGTTATCCCCTCTGGGGGCAGTTATGTCATTACACATGGCCTATTCTGGGCCTTATAATCTCCTGCCAGGCCTGCCGGGTTTAGGTGGGGGCCATCCCTACGACAGATACAAATACTCCAACTAGAGTTTATAATGCAAAGTGAGCCTTTACCAGTCACCTCTTCATGGAGAAATTCATCTTGGCCACTTGGATCATTTGGAAAATCAGAAATGATCTCATCTTCCAGTAGCGGCTACATAGTGTCAATATTTGGAAATCAAGGCTTAGACTAGAGGCTTCCTTTTTGTTGCATACGGTCAAGCTGTCCACTCGCGACTTGCTTTCTTCTTGGATTCAGTCTCTCTAATTTCTCTTTGTTTTCTTGTTTTCTTCTCCAAACCCCCCTTTTCTCCCTTCTCTTTTTCTCCTTTGTACTCTATTTTATCTATATTAATATTGCATAGTAGGAGCCTCCCCTACTGTTTCCTATAAAAAAAATGGTTTTTATTTGGACGAGTGATCGTGCAAAAAGGGTAAAGTGTTGCTATCACTTTGGGATGTGGATGCCTCGCCTGAGTATTGATTAAAGACTTAATTTTGTGCGACATTGATTTGAGCTTTATTGTATAACACATGTCAAATATAGGATGGACCTAGCTAATTAATTTTTTGATATTTCAACCTTAGTTTCATCACTAAGATGATATGGATGGTTAGTTCATTTTTTAGTAATTTTTCACATGGCGCAATAGAGGGCTTTTTCGACTAGGTGGTTAGCCTACTCGACAGGAAAACCTTAGCGAATGAGATTAGTTTAAGATTGAGCATTTTAAAGGGCTTGTGATAATCACTTAGTCGCACGGCCAAGAAGCATGTATTGGGCGACATGATAAGTTGATTATTTCTTGTAGGTAAAGTTGTGTAACCTTTGCAGAATATAAACCTATCTGAATAACCATGTCCTCGGTTATAGATAATGCTCAGTGATTTCACACGAAGGTAGAATTTAACAAAACATTAATTGGATTTAGATTGGAAGTGAATGATTAGTTCACTTGTGGTTTATGCAATTCCTTTGACTTATTTGCTTATTAATTATGTTCAAAGTTCGCTTTAAATTATTTAATGTATTTACTTTAATTTGTTGCTTCTACAAAATAACCACCCAGCTATCACTTGATAAGCCTTACATAATTACATTGCATCTTGTTACAAACGATTTGCTGAGTACTCTATATACTCACAACTATATCCTTTGTTGCTCAGTTGTTGAAGGTGAAACATATCAGACAAATGTATTTGAGGAAGAGTACTTCGGCGATTTCGCAGATTAGAACTCTGCTTCATAATCGATTTCCTATAGGCATGTCGAATAGCCACTATGTTTATCGTAGTTTTCCTGTGTTAGTTCTTGTCAGGCCTTTCAAGCTATTATTTGAATCTTAGCCATAAAGTTGATATTATGATAATTAACTATATTTGCTACTTTTAAGGTTAATTGTGAGTATGGTCGATGTTTTATGTATATTTTCACTGTATATATTAGTGTGATCCTAAACTAGTGCAGATACATAAAAAGTCTAAATTTATATATTTGTTCTAGACACTAGCGACAAATGCGATCCTTTTCCGCTCCTTTTGGGGAAGGAAGCTTGACAAATGCACCAGGAACACGCGTACATTTTCCATTCTTTGCTAGAAAGGCATTAGCGCTCATATCCCGATGCTTGTTCTTTGCGGTATGACCGGTTATTCTTAGCTTTTCCTGTTATATGAAACTGTAACTGGCGGCACAAAGGCAAAGGTAAAGTGTTTATGACCTTTTCAGAAAAAGTAATCCACATGAGATTTGTCTTTGCAAGTTCTATGTATTCACAGGGGTTAGACCGTTAGTGTTAGAAGATGGGTATGGAAACCTTCGTATACAATATCTATATACCTCCTCGCAAAGAAAAAATATCTACGTACTGACTGGAAGAATCTGGAGATGCAAAGGTACATTAATTTGAGTGCTCGGCTAAGCAATGTCTGGTCACCTTATCAAGATTTTGCATTTTGCAGGAAACTAGTAACAGCACAACAGTGTGATGCCAGCATATTCCGTCTATTTATAAATAGATACCGTTTTAGATGGCCTTCAATACCTAGATCATTATTTTTTTTCAAATTATGTAATAAAGATAATATCTTAAATAATAGCGTATGGATCCATCAAACACCTTTGTCCCACAACCATTATCTGCATCTTGTTCTCTCCTTAGGAGCTCATCAGCTGCTGCCATCTCACTTCCTCCTCTAGCGAATAGGGAAGCTCCGATGAGCCACTAGTGGTTGGAGATCTGCACCTAAGATGAGCTCATCTTCCTCTCCACGCCTTTCTCCCTC
The DNA here is from genome assembly GCA_017311315.1 of Dendrocalamus latiflorus. Classification (NCBI taxonomy): domain Eukaryota; kingdom Viridiplantae; phylum Streptophyta; class Magnoliopsida; order Poales; family Poaceae; genus Dendrocalamus; species Dendrocalamus latiflorus. Next base: position 28,336,594 of record CM029639.1, on the reverse strand, counting down.
TTGTCCCCAAAGCCTCCTCCCACCTCCTCGTTCTTCCTCCACCCTGCTCCTCCCTCCCTCCTCCGGTGAGTTAGAGCTTCGGTGAGTCGAAGGCGACCAGAGATCACCACCAGAGACAAGCTCCTTTCCTGAGAGGGCTTTCTAGGCGTCACGCTATATGATCCAGGGGCTCTAGATCTATATAAATTCTAGGGATCTGGCATATGGCCGACGACAAGTCACCATACTAGCCTTGGCCCAGCCCAAATCTGGGCTTGTTGGCTATGTGGCTTCAACAGGCTTCAACTTGTCGTCTCCAGCCCCTCCAGCAATCTCTATCATTAAAGTTGTGGACATGGCCTCTGCCTCTGGTAGGCTTTTATTGTAGATGTTTTATCGAATTATTGCAGACTTGTTTATTGATAGTTGCATGAATTGTTATACTTTGTTGCAATGTGGTTTCTCAAATGTGGTAACAGGAGGTATTTGTTGCAATTGTGTTTTTATTTGTTGTACAATGGTAAATTTTTGTTGAAGTAGGGATGTTTATTTGTTACACCGAGGAATTCATGCTTGTTGCATCGAGTTGGGCATTTGTTGCACCAATAATATTTTTATTGCGTCTCGAGAGAGAATGTTGCAATGTTGTAACACACTATATTTGTTGTACGCTTACTAAATAACTGTTGCATCTTATCCATTTTTGTTACGCCGGATCGGATTGACAAACCTTTTTAAGTCAAATCCTGCAATAGATAGCAGTATATGATAGGAAAGCTCCCATTATACATTCGATTCCTAGTCGCCTCCAAATATGCAAAGGTATATATAGAAGTCTACTTTAGGATCATTTGTACACACAAGACTAAACACTATGGTATATACCAGCAGCTGAAGTTCTTAAGATTTGCCTGTATGTAAAGGCGTAAAGTGATGTGTGTTTGAAAAAAACGGAAGGACACAGTAGCACAACTTTTAGGGCGTCTCTGCAACTTAGGAATCTAACGTAGGAATAGAAAAAAGTAACATAATGTCATATACAATCCCATCCCACATTAATTCAAAACACGGAAATAAGAGGGCAAATCTGTTTGAATGGTTCAAGGAAATCAACACAGGATTTTGGGAGGAAAGCATTTCTTGAAGAGAGAGAGGGTAGAGAGAGGATACTTCTCAAAGGAATTTTGCTAGTTTTCATATAGAATTGGGGCATACGAAAGCATTCCATAGGAATTTACCAATCTCATTCCTATGTTCCGAAGAGCACCGTTGGGGGGGGGGGGGGGGATCATAACGAACTAAAATCCTCTCAAATACATATGCAACCCATAATCCCAATCAGGCTGACGCGGGCGGGGAGGGCCGGGCATGGCACGCGGGCGGCCGGGCCAGTCAAAGGCGGTCACAGAACAGACGGAGATAGCGAAGTAACACCCCGGACCCCGAGGAAAAAGAGCACGCTTTGCACTTGCCACCATACTTACTTTTGCTAGTGCCAATCAATCCATCCATCCGTCCGTCTAATCCAGCACGCAGTCCTCGAATTCCTCCTCGACCAGTAGGCGCCAGGCCAAAGGCGAAAGAAAGTACAAGCATCTCTTTAATTTGTTGCCTAGCAGCAGCAGCGTTGCTCAGACAGTACAACTGTACAGGCATCTGCGTGAATGATCGAGTAGATGCGTAGCAAGATGAGAGAAGGCGCGGAGAGGCTGAGAGCGAGAGATCGCCGCCGCACGAAGATCGAAGGATCAAAAGATCGCCTTTGTTGCGGCATAACGACGTGCCCATGGAATGAATGAAGGGAATTTCCTCGTATTGTGTGTCTGATGAGCCTCATGAGTGCGCGCAGATAGTACACGCATATGCATGGCGCTCGTGACTCCAGTACTCCACAGAGCAGACCACTTGGGGGCAGAGCAGCAGATGGTTAACGACGGTGTTACTTTGTTTTGCAAATTAACCAATCCAAGGATCTTGCTCGTAACGAAGGAAGCCGTATAAACTTTGACCGTAAACTTTGGCCGATCAATATGTCTGAGTTTATATATGAATATATAAAAAATTGAAAAAAAAACAGCAAGAACATAAGAATTTTACGCTGCTGAAAAACTGGGTAGTATTTTTTGTTGTATTAACCTCCTGTTTAAAGGAAATCATAGTCTAACTCTAGTGATTAAGCAACCTTTATTATGCACCACCACCAGTACGATCCCACAAACTCAGACCATGATGCACACAATGCTAATAAGACGGAAAACGTGCTCCCGCGTGGACTGAGCACGCGTCGAGCATTTCCGACTGCTACAGAAAACTCTTCGTTCATGGCCGCTATGACTACGACTACGGCCGTTACGACTACAACCACGACTACTATAGTAGTTCTACGACCATGACTACTATGACTGCTACAGTGGTCATATGACCATGACAACTATAACTGCTATAGTGGTCACTACAACAAAAAGGGTCATCACAAATGGTTCAGAACTGTCATCACAGACGGTTTTTTGAGTCGTCTGTATTTATGTGTCAGTAATAATCGGAGGTTATCACAAACGGTTTGTGAGCCGTTGATGATACAACACAGACAAATTTTAACTAGAACTATCTGTGAAGAAAACTATAACAGACAGTTCGAACCAAAAACCATCTGTGATACTCACACATCACATACGGTTGTAGTTACCAACCGTCTGTGATTAGCGAGTATCACAGACAGTTGGTATGTAGAACCGTCTGTGATAATCCTTCATAGACGGTTTTACCACAAAAATGTCTATGATAGTTTATTCTATACCTAATTTTTTTTCTGTTTTTTGGCTAACCTCAAGAAATAATGTTACCTATGCCCTTTGAAAACAAGCAAATACAGTGACAAATACAATAGCACATTCCATTTCCATTAAAATTAGAATCCACCATTACAGCATAACAAGATAACGAACCAACTCTTTAACACGGCAAGAATATATAAGAAGTAGAGATCCTAGTAGACAGTAGAAGCTGGATACATCGGATGGCGGCCGGATATCACTGGCAATGGAGAGGCAGCGGTAGCGCCACCTTTGTGGCACGACGGTGAGACTACACAAGACACTCTTACAACACTTATGACAAGAGTGTATTGTGCAGTCTACCGTGGTATCACAACGGAGGCGCTAGCTCACAGCGGTAGTCGGCGTCGTCGAGGAACAAACTGGATGCAGCGCGCGATGTCTTTGACACCTACCATCAAGGAAGAGAGGGGAGGGCATCAGATGATGGCCGGATATCACCGGGAATGCAGAGGCGGCGGTAGCACCACCTTTGTGGCATGACGGTGAGACTGCAAAAGACACTCTTACGATACTTATGACAAGTGTGCGTTGTGCAGTCAACCGTGGTGTCACAACAGAGGCACTAGCTCACGGTGGTAGTCGGCGTAATCGAGGAATAAGCTAGATGCATCGGATGGCGGCCAGATATCACCGACAATGGAGAGGCAGCGGTAGCACCACCTTTGTGGCACGACAGTGAGACTGTATAAGACACTCTTACGACACTTACGACAAGAGTGTGTTATACAGTCAATTGTGGTGTCACAACGGAAGCGTTAGCTCACGGTATTCGGCGTCGTCGAGGGGAGGGTGCAGGAAGCTAGCTATATAGTGGATGAACTCGCGTGACTACTAGTGGAAAGGTAGATGGGGAGTAATTAATAAGGGCCAAGCTGTGGGAGGAACCGGTGCCTGCCATTCGATGTGGAGAGAATGGACGGGTGAGATCGAAATCCTGGGGGATACACCACGGATCGGTGACATGTCATTATCAGAGACGGTTTGTTATACGAACCGTCTGTGATGGTTTCATAGACGGTTCTAATTAAAAATCGTATGTGATAATGTGTATATCATAGACGGCTTTTAAACCTAACTGTCTGTAATAGTTTTAGAGATGGTTTTAGACATAAACCGTTTGTAATAATCAAAGCACAAACGGCTCTATATGAACTGTCTGTGATGAGACGTCCAGTATAGTTTGTTTTGTAGTAGTGGGTTCTTTGACCATGACATCCGATGACTGATATAGTGAATCTTCAACCATGATGAACGCACTAGATTATTCAATATTCACCCTCTTATTCATGCGGTGTTCACCTGTGATCTCGACGATGCCAATCCTTGTGTGCTAGTCTTGGAACTTGACGCGCCCGAGTGGCTTTGTCAGAATGTCCGCAAGCTGCTCCTTTATCGAGTATGCTTGAGGCTGATCTTCCTTTCGTCAATGTACTCCTGGATGAAATGAAAGCGAGTGTTGATGTTCTTGCTCCGGTCGTGGAAGACAGGATTTTTGGTTAAAGCAATGGCAGACTTTTTATCCACCTTCAGCACCGGCACGATGGGCTCCAAGCAGAGTAGTTCGCCCATTAGCTGAGCTAGCCAGATGCCTTGACATGTCATGGCCGTTGCGGCGATGTACTCTGCCTCGTAGGACAACAGCGCCACCACCCTCTGCTTTTACGACTGCCAGGCGATGGGGTTGCTTCCAAGGAAGAAGAGCATTCCAGTGGTCGGTCATCTCTCTTCCTCTCATAGCGGACACCATGGTTGCGCATTCTAGCGATGTAGCGCAGTATGTGCTTGACTGCGACTAGGTGATCTTTATGTGATTCCTCCATGAACCGGCTTGTATAGCCTACCGCATAGGCTTTGTCCGAGTCACCGGGTGTACTAAGCTGGTTTACTAGCCAAGTGAACCACAACGCAAGTCATCGACCGACTCCTCGTCGTGGAATGCAATGCTCTCGAACTCCTTGCGAAGCTTTTGAGCATTGGCTTTCTGCACTCGATCAATGCCGACACACATGGTCTTTAGGGTATCCCACACCTCCTTGGCAGTTGCCTTGATGGCAAGCGTGGAGATCATTTCTGGCAAGACGACGTGTAGGATGGCCACTAGCACCATCCTGTCCTCCTGTAATTCAGCGCCACTGGTGTTGCCGGCGTTCTAGAGCCCCCGCGCTTGGAGCATGACCTTCATCATCAATGCCCAATCACCATAGTTTGTCTTCGTAAGTGTCGGATACACCACCGATCCCCCGACCTCATTCACCACCCTTTGTACCACCAGAGCACCGCCGCTTCCATCGACGCGGTTTCTGGGACATGGTGATGAAGACTGTGAGCACTGGGGCGACTAAGAATCAACTGGCTGCATCGTGGATCAGCGTTCCCTGACTCTGATACTAAGTGTTAGGAACTTCGGCCAATCAACATGCCTGAGCTCACACACGAACACACATGAAGTTGGAAAAACAGAGCAAGAACACAAGAGTTTTACGCTGTTGAAAAACTGGGCAGCATTTACTGTTGTATTAGCCTCCTATTTAAAGAAAATCATAGTATAACTCTGGTGGTTAAATCACCCTTATTATGCGTCACCACCTACACGATCCCACGGACCCAGGCCATGATGCAACGACGCTAACAAGACGGAAAACGTGTTCCCGCGTGGATTAAGTATGTGTCGAGCATTTCCGACCGCTACAGAAATCTCTTCGACCACGGCCGCTATGACTACGACTACGGTCGCTACGACTATGATCATGACAAACACGACTACTACAGTGGTTCTACGACCATAACCACTACGACTACTACAGTGGTCATACGACCATGACAACTACGATTGCTACAGTGGTTCATCAACTATAACATCTTACGACTGCTACAGTGATGCCACAACTGCTACAGTGAATCTTCGACCATGATGAACACGCTGGATTATCCAACAAACCCGGCCGTGTCTTTCGCCAGCTTGTTGCTCAAACTTCAAACATCCATGATGGTGCTGAGTGATCACAGTGATGGCAGCTGCAGAGTGCAATGCATACTACCGTTGTTGCCTTGTCTGATCAATCATTAGGCTTTGAGGCAGGAGATTTGGTGACGAGGAGGAGCAGGCATTTTCTTGTACCAGCATGTGATTAGCTACGGTAATCACCGTGCAGAAAGAAGCTAATGAATCTTGGCGCCGTACGTGGCCACCAGGGAAAATAAACGCAGGGCTTTGCATTACTAGCAGTAGGGTGGAAAGGGAAAGATCCCTGACGAAAAACCGAAGGCAAAGGGAGGCAAAAAGAAGCGGTGGCAGGCAGAGAGTAGAAAGAAAGAGACGCAGAAAAGGGACAAAATAACCTCTCTGCAGAGACAAAGCCACAGAGGAAGCAGCGTGAAAAGAACATGAGAGAGATAAAAGGAGGTGTTCAATTCGGTTTTTTCAGTGACTTCCAGCTATTGATTTTTAGCTAAAATTACTTTATACCAACTATTAGTTTTTTTGAGTTATTTAGTTAAAAATAAAAAACAGTGAAAAACAATGTTATATTTCTACGAATAATACAAAGAATAATAAAAAAACAAAACAACAAAGAAAATCCAATAAAAGCTAAAATTAAAAAGCTGACGTGTTTATTTGCACTTGACTTATGGCTCAAAAAAGGGAAGTGCTAAACAATACTTTAAGTGTTTTTTGGACTCAGAACACTCAGATTTTTTCTATGTATACACCCCTTTAAAAAAATGTGCGTGTTCTGAACCACAAAAACACTTAAATCTCTGTTTTCTCATGTATGCACTTCTAAAAAAAATATGAGTGTTTCAAACCATAAAAAAATACTTAAATCCCCTTCTCTATATATGCACCCCTCTAAAATTGCTCCGAATCCAAAAAAACACTTGATACAAAAAAAAAAAAGCCTCACCTGAGGTTGAAGCCACCCTAGTCCAGTCCATAAAGCCCTAAAATAAACCACACATAAAGCTAAGCAAGGAAGCAGCCCAGCTCTACTAGTGTAAACAGAAACCAGTCTGCCACTCTCCTACACCACTGTAAATAGCAAGCCGGTGAGAACTGAGAAGTGACTAGTGAAGAACACTAGAGCACAGTGCAATCATAGTGTGCCATTGCGTGAGGTGTTGGGGTGTGCGTGATGCGCGCGGGGGGATACACGGTGCACCATTCGCTGACCGCCGAGGCGGCCGCGGTGCTCAAGCTGTCGCTGGGCCTGGCCCGCCGGCGTGGCCATGCGCAGGTGACGCCGTTGCACGTCGCGTTCACGCTGCTGGGCGGCTCAACGTCGTCCTCGGCCCCGCACCTTTCCGCTTTCTTCGCCGCGGCCACGCCGTCCTCCTGCGCCTACGGGCTCCTCAGGCGCGCCTGCGTCAGGTCTCACCCGGCCGCCGCCGCCTGCTCGCCGGCGGCCTCCCACCCGCTACAGTGCCGGGCGCTGGAGCTTTGCCTCAACGTCGCGCTCAACCGGCTCCCCACGACCAATGTGGTGGCAGGCGGGCCGCTGTCGCCGCCGTCCTCGTCCTCTTCGACGAGCTCTGCCTCGTCGACGTCCTTCTCGGCGTCGCTCGTCCAGCCCAACCCGACGCTGTCCAATGCGCTCGTGGCCGCGCTCAAGCGCGCGCAGGCCAACCAGCGGCGCGGCTGCGTCGAGCTGCAGAGCCAGCAGCCGCCGCCTCCCACGCAGCAGCAGCAGCAGCCGCCTCTTCTTGCGCTCAAGGTAGAGCTGGACCAGCTCATCATTTCCATCCTCGACGACCCCAGCGTGAGCCGGGTGATGCGTGAGGCCGGCTTCTCCAGCGCCGCCGTGAAGAGCAACATCGAGGAAGAGAGCGCCATGCTGCTGGGACTCGGCCACCACAGCTCCTCATCCTCCTCCCTTGCCGCGGCCGTCACACCTGAGTTCCTCGTCCAGCCGTACATTGACTTCCCTACGCACGCCAATGGCAGCAGTGGCGGCGGCGGGTCGTGGCCAGCGCAGTTCTTGAACCAACCTGGCGTCGGTTCCTCGTGCATGGAAGAGGACGTGAGGGCGATCTTGGAGGTGATGCTGCGGAAGCAGGGAAGAAGAACCAACCCCGTCGTCGTCGGCGACTCGGTGTCCGTCGCCGAGGCGTCGGTCGCCGAGCTGATGAGGCGCCTGGAGCGGGGCGACGTCCCGCACGAGCTGCGGGGCACGCACGTTATCAGGCTCCGCCTCTCCTACGTGGACGCGAGGTTGACCGAGCTCCGCCGGAGCGTCGACGCCATCGCCGGCGCCAAGGCCGCCGGCCTGGTCATCTACGTCGGCGACATGCGCTGGGCTGTCGACGAGGACGACGACGCCCTCTCAGGCATCAGTCCGGTCGAGCTCGAGCATATGGTCGCCGAGCTCGCGCGCCTGCTTGGCGAGCTCCGGGCCGCCGCGCGCGGGCGCGCCTGGCTCGTGGCGGCCGCGAGCTACCAGACGTACATGCGGTGCCAGCAGAGGCGCCGGACCCCGCCGCTGGAGACGACCTGGGCGCTGCAGCCGGTGCTCGTTCCCGCCGGCGCCGGCACCGGCCTGGCCCTCGGCCCGCGCGGCGCCCCTCCGACTCCCGCCCCAAGGTGACAACGCGTTAAGCTTCGCGCCAGTGCTGTTCCCGTCTCGTCTCTCTGTTCATCCGTATGCTTTGTTTCCTTTTGTCTCGTTCTGCTGTGACTGTCCCGGACTGATGCGTTGCTGTCACTTGTCACCCTCTGCTCTGCTCTGCTCCGCTCTGCTTTGGTTTGGTGTGCCCTGTTTGGACAGGCACACACTGATGCTTGCATGGTGTACTACTAGTAGAAACCCCCTGAAATAATTGGCCTTTATTAGATAGGAAATGTTCAGATCTGAGCCGGTAAGAGAAACAGAAAGGCTTGTGTAAATAACTTGGCCTGGGTAGCTACTAGCTAGCTTCTTTCTTTCTGAAGGCAGGCAGTTTCTGCCTGGCCATTCAAGGCTTGAAACCGTGATGAAGAAAAAAACAGTGGTTCTTGATCTTTTTGGCCCACTAATGACCAATGTAGCAATGTGGTAGGTGAACTGGTGTAGACTAGTGGTGCTGCTGTTTCCTTTTGCTTGCACCGTCGAAGATGTTTTGGATACGTGATCACAATTTCTTAGAACAAGGGAACTTGGTGTGATCAATACAAGCCATTTGTGTACTACTGCTATGACTGTTTCCTTACAGCATTTGCTCTCCTTTTCTTGTGCAGCAGCACGACACAAGGCAATATCACAAGGCTTGCTCAGATTCCTCTGTTGGATCTTGCAACCGGGGAAGAGGAAGGCGCTCCGATCTTGTGCGCGGAGTGCGCCAGCGGCTTCGGGAAGGCGGCCTCACTTGCGAGGGCAAAGGCAGAAGGCACCACCCTTGCCCTGACCTATTTCCCTGGTTGGCCACAGGCAGATGAGCCCCAAACATCACACAAGGTAACTAAAGAAAGAAATGGCACCCTGCAACTGCAATGGAGGTTTTGTTCATGTGAGCAAGGTCGTAATCAAGGCAATTTCACGCTTGGTCAATGCAGGATGAGCTGACGGAGTTGAGGAGGAAATGGAGCAGATCGTGCCAGAGGCTTCACTTGCGCGGCAACCAACTGAATCTCCCATCCGGTGCGCCTCCGATCCCATGGTGGCGTGCCTCCCCGCCGAACCACCAAAACAAGCCAGAAGCTGAGCCAAAGCCAAGCTTTGACACACCGGCAGATCATGCCACGGGCAAGAGCAATAACCAGGATATCATGGTGGCTACGCTGAGCCTCCTGCTTCCGGACTCCGCGACAGCATCCGAGGAGGTTCGCCGTCACAGGAGCGAGGGCATGGACGCAGAGCCGGCGTTGCAAGGATCAAATGACGCCACTTGCTCCGGCGATGCGTTTTGTATCCGGCCGCCGCGGCTGGATGAGCTGCTGCCCGGCGATCTCAAGAGAAAGGCAGGGGGGGACCACCTTTCAAGCGAATCCAAGCGCCGGCAAGATGGTGGCGGCCTCGACCTGAACATCTGCGCCGACGAGGAGGGGGAGGAGGACGGCGGTCACACCGAAGAGGAGCCCGCTCCGAGTGACTCAACAAACGAAGGCGAAAGCAGCGGCGAGCCAGGGCGCCATGACAGCCAGGACACAAGCCTCGAAAGCCACTAGTTGGCTGCAATTGCCATCACCGCGATGGCGGCGCCGGAGATTGAGGAGGTGGTGGTCGAAGCGATCACCGTGGTTTGCAGCTTGCAACGTTCAAACTGTAAAATTGGCGGGAAGGTGGGGGGAGGGAGTGGTACAGATCTGGGTTCATGAGCAGAGTCCTACCCGATAGGATCCATGTGTACTGGTTTGAGCTCATGGGCTCCCAATTTTTGTTCTCTTCTCCATGTCCCTAGTCTCTTCCATGCTTCTATGTAAAAATTGTGGACTAGATGGCATTTGTCACCTTAGTTGGGATCTACATTTTGGCGAACACTGGACTTATTCTTTTTAGCTGAGGCTTATAGCTTTTTGTTACGGCTTGTGACTTTTGAGCTGTTCGTGCGAGAGATTACAGAGTAACAGAAACTCACATGCAGTTTTTGATGATATAAATGAAGCTGGTATAGTATATACTATAATTAATTAGTAGATCACATTTTGAAAAGATATTCCGTTTAAAAGATAACTATCGTAGAAAAATCAAAAGCAAAAGTTAAAAACCGAAAAAGAAAGGCACCTTAATCGAAGTAATGTTAGCGATCAGTCTTCATTGTTCACGAATACGGAGTTACTAGCTGTTGGCTTCGGGCTCCACCCCCACAAACTTTGGCCGCTAACTTTTAATTAACACACCGTGTTGACAATTGATTAGAGACGTAGTGCTCTAACCCACAACTTTGACCAGTGACGCTTAACGCATCATGCTGGCAAATTGATTAGAGACGTACCCCATTCGGTCAAAAAAAAGTGGTTGTTTGTTTAGTTTCGGTCAAAAAAGTGGTTGTTAGTTTAGTTTGATCATATACATAAGAGTAAGGGAGGAGTTAACACACTAGCTTTTGACATAGCTTGCTCCAATTAATTGTATACGTCTCTCTAAATCACTATCAATATATACAACTAATAGAGGCATTTGGTGGAAAATATACAGTCCACGAACTGAAATCACGAGTACTTACATACCAAAACGAACCTCTAAAATGAGACCGGAAGAAGTAGTACTTAAGATGATTAATCTGCTGATATTATTGTTTTTATTGATTTAGACGTTTTTGTTGTGTGTTTTATGCATTCCAAGTTCCAAAATCCAAGGTCTTCTTGCCCACAAGGTTGAAACGACTCGCAGTGCTTTTCCCACTATAGGTGGTAGCGAAAGGGGGTCGCGGCTCCCAACGCGAGCAAGAAAACGAACACGACACAGTGGACAAATTTCTGACCATCTTTCTCTTTTACCCCAACAGTTTATCAACCCATCAGCATCCATCTCTCGCACCTTTCTTTCAGCTTCCCGACCTTTTGTTTGGAAGCAAGCGGGCGCTTTGCATGGCACGCTGGAAAAGGAAAAGACGTTGGAATTTCGGAGCACCAGCCACACCACCGCAGCAGGGATTAGATGCTGACTGGACTACGCTCCTCTCTGACGCTGCCGCCCTCCTCGCCGCAGACGGCGGCAGGACACGACAGCAATGGCCCCACGCGTAAAGCTTGCGAAAAATATGAGCTCTGCATGAGAAGCGTCCTCGTAAATGGCGCCATTTTTTTTTCAAATATGACTCTGGTCATCTATTTTTATAAATTTAGCTTTTCCTATAAATCCATTGAGTTTGGCATGCACCTGCCGAGCTATAGTAGCCAAGCAACCCAAGTGCAGCAGCATTAAATAGAGACGATTAGCATTTAATAAACTTATGATAAGCGCTAGTTAAATTTGATTAGTACTAATTAAATATAATTAGCACTAATTAAAGTGCTAATTAAGATACACAATGGCTAGCCGTGACCTACCACAGTGGAGGCTCAGCAGGTAGCCTGCTGAGCTAGGGGAGCTCAGCAGGTACCTGCCAAGCTCGATAGATTTAAGGAGAAGATTAGATTTGCAAAAACACACGGTCGGGAGCCAAATTTGAAAACAACATTGTTATAGTACCATACGTGTGAACAATTCTCTACATGATCGGGCTGCACTTTTCGAGCATGTAACCTATCTATTGTCGTCTCAGCTTTTCTTTCTAGTATTACAGATTTGACAAACGACTTTGTTGCAAAGCATGGCCAACTTGGCTATAGGGTGGGTTTTTTGGGCTGTAGCTGTAGCTTTTGGCTAATGGCTTTTGAACTCTGGCTGTTCGTGGAGACAGTACGTAGAGCAACACAATCGCATGTGATTTTGACCGGTATATCTGAACTCAATGTAGTATTTACTATAATCTATGTGTAGACCCCATCTTAAAAAGACGCACCGTTTAAAAACTAATTACTATATCAAGAAGTGATACGACAAAGCCTGAACCGGTCGAACCCACCCATAAACTCAAAACCTCTAATGTAGGCGCGTGGCACATAAGTTACTCCTTGTTCTTGCGATGGATCATGGACGGTTCTTGGTTTACACCGTTTGGAGGCCATTTTTGGCTAAACATTGGCAGCCCATGTTGCAAAAGGAAGATCCATTTATATGGTAATTCCCTAGGTGGCATTTTGGTATTTTTTTAATATATGAATTGTGGCTACTTTAGCTAGAGATGGTGAAGGACCATATGAGAAGGTCTAAAATAATATTGTGATGAACCTTTGCCAAGTTTGTGGAGTGAAAATTTGAATTTTGTAAAGTTTGCATTTTTGGCAAATTTGTTGTCAGACAATCCAGTATGACTGCTAGCTAACCATTGGTCTGACTACTGACTTGCTACCTGTTAGACCACCGATGTGCTGCCGATTAAATCACGCCAGGTGGTATGACCGGAGATTTGTTGCCGGATGCAATTTTCTAGAACGGGTTGTTTTGCACTAAGTGTGATCGATCTGAACAACCATCGGTTGGCGGTCAAACACTAAAATTTGATATTATGATTTTTGGAATTTGGTCATGCGGTGATTTGAATTATGTTTGATCAGTGTATTAATGTTGCATGATGCATGTTTTGGCTAACGTGTGTCACGTTATGAAGAACTTGTGTCCAGATATGATTTCTTTATATTTAGATGTGCAGAAATTTTAGAGTCAAATATGGTCAACGGTGAGGACCGAGGCTATGCTCATACAGGAGTCGAGTTCTAGAACGATCGATGATACCGGGCAAGATGGTTGAGCTCAAGTATGGCACAAAGAATACAAGAAATGTTGAAGGGAATGTTCGAACGACGAGTTGAACTAAGTGGTTTGGTCGGTCCAAATGAGACGTGGTCTGGTGAAACCAGAATGATGGAGACTTGTTGACACGTGGCAAACCATTGGTGCACCTATACGTGATAAGTATGGTGATTGCTTGCATTGAAAGATGAAGACCGAGTCAAGGTGAAGGTAGTTTGGTAATTTACCAAATACCATAAATTAAGTTGGATCAAAACTACAGTGCTTGACCGGCGCTTGAGAAAGTGGTTTAGGTTAAAGAGAAGCTGAGAAGATCAAGTGGATTAAAGTATGAAGACTTAGCGGATTTGGGCTCATATGCTTTGAAAAGTGTGCAAGAGTTAAGTGTATGAGTAAAACTTATATTGTTGTGGGATTAACGAGTTTTTCCCAAATATACTAGTGGATAATATCCACTAGGGTTAGATGTGGGATGAGTGCCTCATCTATTTAATGGGTGATGGAGGCTTGCAAATTAACCATCCAATCATCTCTCATTTCAACTTTCTGTTCTAGGGTTATGGTTAGAAGAGTGAGTGCTGTGGTGTGCTCTCTTATCCTCTAGGTGGAGTAGCTGTAAAACCTTCATCCTCAAATACTAATATAATAACTTTAGTAATCTCTCATGGTGTCTCTTCATTTCAGTTGTTTGCTCTTCTTCTAGTTGGTTTTGATCTTTTCTCTTCTCTTCTTGATAAGTGTTAAGGGTGTGTAAGTGATGGAGATAATTTATGTAGATCAAATTCCATTCGTCTAGGTATCAGGCCTTGAAGATTTTTGAAGTTTTCTAGTTTTACTTGATTTTGGTCCAATCTTGAAGTTTCTTGATCTCATAGTTTTTCGCTTCGTATCTTTGGGAGATTTAAGTTTTTGTGATATTTGGGAATATATCTAGAGCCATCTTGGCCAAGTCTCTACCCACAAGCATGTTATGTTCCTAGTCTTCAATTTTTGTCCGATTTTAGTGTAACTATGCTTATTGTTGATAAATATCTGAATTTTAATAAGGATTCAAGTGATCTTTGATTGGAATAGGTTTCTGAGACCCTATCTCATTTGGTTTTGCATTTTGGAAGTTGCACCAAAGGTGGTTTGAATTTAGGCTCATTTTCTATTGTAGAAATAGGAGAGCGGTCAGATCACTCCTTGACATGCGGTACTACCAGTCACTGGTTGTATTGGCTTCAGACCGGTAGTAGTACCGCTTTAGTCATACGGCATGTATCCTAGTACCAGCTCTGGAATTTGATCTTGGTTTGCTTCCATTCTTGTGTGAGTTCTTTGGTTATGACCTAATATGATCTTCCTAGTCTCTAATAGCTAGTGAAGCAATGATTTCGAGAATACATAGGAAAAATTTGTGAGGCACCATTCACCTTTTCTCTGTTGTTATTCGGTCCTATAGATGGGAAGAGAATTTCCCCATGGGAGGCAGGGGCCAAACTCCCCTTGTGGGGTGACGAGGATGAGAATCTTTTATCCTAGTGGGGCGGGTGCGAGGGATGAACTCTCTCATAGAGACCTGCTAAGATATTAAAATATATTTTTTATTTATATATTATAGTTTTGAATATGAGATGTGTATTCTTTTTCATACCTTAGACTAAATGTGTTTATATATATATATATATATATATATATATATATATATATTATAAATTATATTCTAAAGCTATAATTTGAGAAAAGTATATCTAAATACTTATAAATTAATGAATATAGTCATATTAATATTTTAAAATTTACATATAAACTATATTTCAATTCTTATGGGATCCCCACGGGGGATGAGGATAGGGGCGCATTCTACTTGTCCGTTGACATCCCTAGCAAATTTGGGAGATTATTTCTCATTAGAGTGGCTTGGTTCTTTCACATACAGGTACAACTAGATAGATGTCGAGACTCGAATATACAAATCCGAACTCTCCTGTGTATTCTGCACTAGTCCAGGATCACGTTAGTGCACACAGTGTAAACATAGATGAAATATCAATTATATCATGATTTACTAAGAAAAGTCTCAAATATTATTAATTACCAGAGATGCGACCTTATAGCCAAGCTTATAGATAACAACCTGAATGGCTTAAGAAACTTGTAGCGGAAAACAAAAAATAAACACGGTGGCCACTCGACATGCCCACAGACAATCGACTAGGAGAGAAGTCCTAATCTGCGAAGTTGTCGAAGTGTCCTCCTTCACTCACCTCTAATTGGTATGGTTCTCCTCTTTCAACTGAGCAAATATAGATGTAGCCGTGAGTACATAGAGTACTCAGCAAGTCGTTTGTAACAAAGATGTAATATAATATGTAAGGCTTACTAAATGATGACTGAATGGTTATTTTGCAAAAAGAAATATTTTAAAGTAAATGCAATAAATAGATTGAAAATACAATTTTGGAAAGGACGTATATAAATAATTAATGAACCAAAGGATTAAATAAACCACAAGTGAATTAACCATTCACCTCCCAACTAACTTGCTCTCAACCTAACTAATATTTTTATAAAAAAAACCTACCCCTCGTGTGAAATCACTGAGTATTGTCCATAACCAGGGACACATCTATTTGAATAGTTTTACACTCTGCAGAGGTTGCACAACTTTACCTACAAGACATGATAATCTCATATTACCATACACTAACACACTTCCTTTGGTATGCGATGGAGAAATTATGACAAGGCCTTTACAATGTTCAATCGCAACCTAGTTCCGCCCACTAAGGTTTTACGGTTGAGTAGGTTAAACTGCCTAGTCGGAGAATTCCCCATTACGTCTCATGGAAATCAGTAACCATGTTCATCTCAATGGTGGAACTGAAGTTGAAACACCACAAATTAATCAGGCAGGTCTATCCCATACTAGACATGTGGTTTGTACGATAAAGCTCAGATCAATGGCACACAAAGTTAAGTCCTTAGATATTACCCAGGCGAAACATCAACATCCCATTGTACAAACTGCACCCCCTTTACTATACGATCATTCGCCCAAGTGAAAACCATTTTGTATAACTAACACCAATGACATTATCCATATCATGGTACACAAATTATATAACTATAGTTAACTACCACGATTCAATATCTCGTTAATTCAAAATTAATTAATTAATCACATGTGATGATAACTCAACGTACTATAAGCACAGCTAAGCATACTAAACGTATAATCCATGTGACAATTAATATTGTATCACTAGATAAATACCCATTCTATGGTGATAATGGAATCATGGCATTCAAATTATCAAGGAGGAATTAATCAATTAGGACAATAACTACCAATAAAAATGTTTTATAATAAAATAGCGATGCACAATAATTTAAAACAAAATAATACATAATAGATTTGAAATATAGGTTCAACATGATCAAAGAACACGACTTGCCTTGGCCTTGCTCAGTTACCAATTCTTGGTCTTTTGGTCCTACTTCTGCTCCTTCGAAGACGTTATCTAACAGGAGAGGAAGCGAACGAGGTATAAATAAAATCAAATAAAATTCAAATAAACTCTAAAAACTTCAAAACTAGAACTACAAGATAGAGCTAAATTTTAGATGAATTTAGGAAAAAGAATTGAGTCAATCAGAGGTAGGACAGAGAAGAACGAACCCTTGAAAAATCTAATCTGAAGGAAATACTGAAAATTCGAAAATCCTATTGTGCTGTGGACTCGGTTCATGTAATAGTGTACGGAGCACGGGCTTGGGTGATGTAGTGGCTGACTAGGCATCTAGGGCTAACGTGGTAGCTAAGGTGGCAGTGCTGATGAGGCTCGATCTACGGGTGCATATAATAGTGGATATGATATGCAGGACCCACACGTTAGTGGCTTGGTGCACGATGGACAGAGTTCACCGAGGAGGCGAAGCAACGCGCAGCGCAGGTGGCAGTTACGTCGGCAGGGCACGCGAACTGAGGCAGCGGCTACTGTTGACTGCGGTGGGGATGACCGGCGAGGGCGGCGGTGTGCTGACCGTCGATGAGATGGATCGGCGGAGCGGGCCGGAGGAGGACAGCTCGGTGGTGGACTCACTGGTGGTGAGGGCGACTCGACGAGTGACGGTGGAGGTGCAGTGGCGACAGCGCACGAGCGATCTTGGCGGAAGCGAGCGACTACAAGGATGCGAAAAGTGAGGTATGAGCTTGGCTTTTATACACAGACGCCGAGAAGACCACGGGCGGCACGGACGACGAATCCGAGACGAGCACGACTAGGACACTGAGGGAATCCCCGTTGGAGATGGCGGCGGCTAGAGTTCATGGGGACGACGATGCACACGTCGACAGGTGGGCGGCCAGGGTACAAGGACACGGGCGAGAAGATGCGGCCGATGGTCGACACGTGTCAACCGTCCAGCAGAGAGGACGGTGGCCCAATACTTGACATGCGTTGAGGGCGGGGCAGGCCGCAGCGGGCTAGGCTAGGAGGAAAAGATAGGTTACAGCCCAAAAGCCTTTTTGGGGATTGTTAGGGCTTTTCTATTTTCAAAAATTCTCATAAATGCATTTGAGGTCTAGAAAATTGCAAATAAATCTAGAAAAATCACAGAAAATACAAAAAAAATTCCTTGCAGTATAAGAAACCCAGCAGAATTCATAAGAATTCATTTTAAGCTTGAATTAATTCCAAAAAATCCAAATGGTGAATTTTACTTTAAAGCTTCAAAAAAACTCTGAAAATCAGGATGTTACAATAGATCTCAAAATAAATTACGCTAATTGAGTACAAAATTAAACATCATGGATTCAAATTTTGCTGCAGCTGGACGTGAACTGTACTCCGCTGGGAAGGCTGAAAAACATGGGATGTACACTGTTAAATCTGCTTACCGTTTCCTGTCCATCACGACGTGGGAGAGTGAGAATGCTGTACTGGAGCTGCGTAAACTTCTGTTGGTGAACACCCGATCTGGAAGAAGGTGTGGGACTTAAGAGTGCCGTCCAAAGTTTTGCGTCTTCTGGTGGAGGATTATCAATGACTTTACGCCAGTTCAAGACAATCTCCGAAAAAGACACAATGAAAGAATTGGCTATTGTGAAGACTCTGGCCATCCAGAGGAAACAACACACCATGCAAGACAATCTCCCAAAAAGACACAATGAAAGAATTAGCTATTGTGAAGACTGTGGCCATCCAGAGAAACAACACGCCATGCGGTGGTCGAGTGTATATACATGATGGATTCTTTTCAACAGCGGCTAATAGTTTATAGCTCTAGTGCGATTGTTTATACGAACGAACCGAATGTCGGTAAATCAATAAGTCACTTCAAAAAAAAGCTATTCTGATAAATTGTTTCAAAAAGACGACGAAGAAATCGTTGTATCTATTTATTTGAAAAAATCATAAACCATAAAGCGTAAGTTGAAAAAAAAAACACAGCCGCATATATGCAGGGTCTTTTCCGGCGGTTACGAAGGACGTTGTGCAGGTTGATTTACCAACGCTGTATCCAAACTCCTGGGCGATGGACTTGCTTGATTCTAGTGTATGTCGGACTGCGGAGACGAGTATCATCTTACGCGGAATGTGATCTTTGTGGACTTGAAGGGACGCACGCCGCAGGCACGGGGACACAAGGTGCAATCGGATCAAATTTGGACAGATATTATTTATATCATATTTTAACTCATATTTCTCTCTAAGTTCAAAGTCAGATAAATACCAATATGAATTCGGGGTTTCAGATATAGAACCATCGAGACGGATATATGATGATTTCGAATCGAAAATAGATAATATAGATAGATGGTACATGCATACATAAAGGAATATGCACTGAGTCATATCACCATCATTTTAAGCCTTCAACTAGCAATAAATTTATCTTGTTTACTTAAGTACGATAGCCAACGTAACACGATTCAACATAACCGATAAATTCATACATAAGTTCGAAAAGCGATAAATTCATACGCAAGTTCAATATAAGTAGAGAGAATTGGTGGCGACTGGCTAGAGTGGCTGAACTCTGGAGTTAGGTTATGACTTAGATAAAATCTAAGCCGGTTTGTGTTAATGATAGTTGATGGGTTGGGCTAGTTGGGGTACTAATTTGCTTGTCGGATACCCGGTCGGATAGTATCTAGTTTACCATTTACCGATGCTATTCGGTCGGGTTTTAGCTTTCCTATTTTCATTACCGCATCCGGTAACAACTATCCGGTACGAATCGAATTCGGCATCAGATACTAAATTACCTTCACGTATTCAAGGCGTTAGATAATCGGATGGCCCGATGCATGTAGCAGTGTCAGAGTCAAAGAGTGGATGCACATTCCGTTGGTTTGCTATCGCACGGTATACCGTGCATATTTCTTGATTGCTAGATCGCGGTTATCTGCTGGATGCTTTGCATAGCCGTCGGATCACGATAGGAAGCCCTCACAGTTCTTAGATGCACACCATTCCTCTCAACTCTTAACTTCTCTCACATCGAGCACATAAGAGCATGTCCAATGCAGACGCTTAGAGAGATGCTTAGTAATAAAAAACTAATTTTTCTTGCCACATATGATAGATAAGGTGCTTATTTTGAAGTATCGATGCTTAACTAAGCACCGGTGCTTAGTAGGTGCTTATGTGTATAACTATATCTATTAATAGATAATATAGCATCTAAGCACCTATGGAGGAGATGTTTGCATTGGAGGAAATAACTTTTGCATAGATGCTTGATGATGTGGCTATATTCTCTCTCTTTAAGCACTCATATATAAACATCTTGCATTATACATGCCTTAATGCACGCGTGCGGATGACATGCCCCACACCCCCCGAAGCACTTTTCTATGGGAAAGAGCCTCAGACCTCAGTTGAGGTCTTTTCCTATCCACCGTTGATCTAGTGAGCTTCACGCTGGACACTGGATTTTCTTCCCGCCCACCCCTAACCGTCACCTTGCCCTACCTACCACTGTCAAAGCTAGTCACCGATGGTCTCATGCCTCCAACCCCTCATGTCCCCCGTCGTCGCAGATCTTCTCCTCTTATGCGGCCCCAAACCCTAACCCGCCCTCAATCCCTCGTTGCCACCGCCGATGTGTTGGCTGCCTCATCGGTGTTGTCTCCAAGCGGCAGGGAGACCGCTGCCTTCTACCTCCACCGTCCCCATGTGAAAGTCTTTCCAACCTCGAGTTGAATGTTGGGATTTTGAGTTGAAATCCTATGAGTTTTAAAGTTGAAAGTTGAATTTTTTTGATTTGGAAGATTCGTGCCCAAATTGAACGTCTGAGGTGTGGGGAATTGAAAGGTGAAGGTGTTAGGGGTGGCGTGGCGTGGCCTTGTGCGGTGGAGACTGGAGGTGGAAGATAACACGATGGCCCATAGAATAGCTACTCTCCAAAAGATACTTTTAACTAGACAGAGATGCGCTATACACTGCGCCGAGCCATAAAACATGGATTGATCCCTAGAAGAAGTGCTCAAGCATAGGATATATGTTTTAACTGAAAAATTCATATAAGGATCTGTTGTTTATAACTGAAAGTGCCATGGACAACTCATATACAACATGCAATCATGTGAAAAAACAGAGAAGCAAACAGTCTGCTGAACATTGCTGACTATACAAGAAGTAACCTAACAAAGTGGCAAAATGTGCTACACAACAATATATATGGACTAACAGACAGCACTTAAAACATAATATTTTCTCGTAATCTTAAACTTAGATCACAAGCTGCACAAACCAAAGAATTTTCGCATCACAATTTAAAGGTAGCATCACTCTCGACATAAAGATAGCATGGAGATCTACTGACCTGATATTGAGTAAATGATGGAGTACCTTTGAGTTTAGTCACCTTGTCCTTTGAATGTTTGTGCTCTGAAAAGGTGACCAGAACAAGTTGGAACTTCAGGTAGACATAAAAGGAAGGATTGAAAAAGAAGCATCAAAGGGAGAAACACAACGTCCATGATAGCGAGGACATGTCGGTCGAACTACCAATCTTTCTTTTTCCATGTTAATTTCCCATGTAACAGGAAGACATGGACCAAATATAGATCAAATGCGTAAATGCTTCAAAATTTAGCTTTAAAATGCAACAACATGCATGTAAACAGTGCTTCCAGACGACAACAATCAATCAACAGATATTTAACAAGGATTAAAGACCGCAGCAGATAAATGAAACTAAGCCAGAAAAACTGTACCTGAAGGTTAACATTCAGTGAATTTGTCACTCTCTAATAGTCGAGCTCACACATAGATACTGCTGCCATCTATAGAGATAAGAGCAGAGTATGTTTCTTGTTATTTAAGGTACACGTAAAGTCTGCGCACAAAAAAGGCCATGGATAGTATCTTACCTTGATCAAACCTGTAAAAGCAAACAGATGCGGCCGTCACATCCATTTAAGCCGTATCATTTAAGCCGACGGTTCATCCATTTTGCAGTCATGATGTTTCAGCTCACAACAGCACATAACCGAGGAACTCGACCGACAGTGGTTCCCCTGAAGGCCTGAACACAGGCATGTTTCACAATCAGTGAGAAAAAAAGGGGACATTGTTGGAGTTAATCTTGACTTGGTATTTGCATGAGTTGTGTGGGCTGCTACATGTGGTTGATTGGGTCTTGTAGAGCGAGTCAGTAGGAATAGTTTGTTCGTTTCTTGTTATTGTTTCGTGCGGCTTGATCCGGATGAACCGGTCTGCAAGAAAGAGCGAGTCAGCAGGGATAACGAGCGCTCTGGCCAAGCCTGTGCTATTCATTTGCGAATGAATCAGATGGTTGTGAGTTCAGCTAAGAAATTGTGTAGTTCTTTCTCTGTGCGTGAGTTGTATCCAAGCAAATCAAGAGTGAACAATGCAGTAGTCTTCCCTGTACTCTTAATGTATGCGTGTGTGTTAGGAGGTTCAGGCGAATAACAGAAGGAGTTATCTTTTCCTGTGTGTTTTCTCTTCGGTTTGGGCCAACAGACATAGGGTAGCCCTTTTAATCTGAGAAATCTATGCTTAGCTCAATGGCAGTGCCATAACAAATTTTGGTACATCTGTTACAATATGAATACGCAATTGTAAAGCACAGGGCACTGTTTACCGCCATACCACACGAGCAAGAATTTCTTATGAATCCACGCATTAACAAATCATCACACATTACACGTCAACACTTGCATGAACACAAGAATAATACGATTTCTCTGGACTCCAGCACATTACTAAGGTAAACTTGGTGGTAGAAACAGTAGCAGTAGAAGGGAAAATAGAAAGGAGAATGGCACTTAGCTTGTTCTATAGAAGGAAGGGGAGAGCTCGAGGTGGGTGGCCGGGGAGGGCGACGTCAGCGTGGCCCGAGGCGTCATCATCGTCGAGGGGCTGCACAGCGCAACCATGGTGACGATGGATTTAGAGGAGGGGGAAGGGCAAAATAGAAGAGAGAATGGCACTTAGCTTGCTACATAGAAGGAAGGAGAGAGTTTGATGTGGCCGGGTCGTTGTAGGGTTCAAAGTTTTGTTTTTTAAAAAAATCTCGGAATTCAGCGAGATGAACGAAAGAGCGAGATTTCGTTCATTTCGTTCAAAATTTCGGACGAAAAATCAAATGCCATTTGAATTTTAACAAAATTTAACCAAAATTTAGATGAAATTTATTACAAAGCATGGGCATGCATCATCCAAAGATCTAAGAAAGCATCCCTAGCTAGCTATGTGAAGCGCATAAGGAGAATGCATCTTCTTTATCTGATTTAGTTTTTTTGAAACAAGGTTTTAATGCATGTATACAACAGATGATACAAAATGTAATTTGTACATTCAATATAACTATATTTGTGATCAAAGGATAACCTTGCCTATGTAGTAGTAAGCGTGGGCGTTAATTGTGACTTGGTCCACGGTCTCGACCTAGGCAGACTCACCTTCTGCATTTATCAGGCAGACATGCTATTTGAGAAAATATTTATTTATGACACTAATAATTGTTTGAAAGCTAACTCCCCCATTTTAGTGCATTTCTAGTCGATTTCTACCTACAGTAGGGTTTTCGAGTCTACTTAGGAATTCAACATTCCTCGCTTACCATTCCAGAGGCCTACTTGTCCCTATCTCCTTGGCCCATTTACTGAGCATGGCCTACTCATGTCGGCCCACTCGCACACGGCCTTAACGCAGCGCGGCCCAGCCACGCGCTCGGCTCAGCCTTAAATTGCATGCATGCATAGCCTTATCCCCGCCCGCACGCACTTAACACGCCCCTTAGCACTCGGCTCGCTAACCACTCCATGCACGGTCTTAACACTACACGCACTCGGCTTGCCGACATTGCCTCTTCTTCTCTCCTCTTCCTCCCTCGCCTCTCCATCTTGGCTGTCGTTGCTCACCTCTTCTCTTCTTTCCCTCGTGATGTAGCGCCTCTCTAGTGCCTTCTCTTGCTGGATGTACAGCCACCGCCTCTCCTCCTCATCGGACCCAGGGCTCTACTAGATTCGTGGGCTTGGCTGGTCCTCTTCTTGCCGGATCCATGGATTCCTCTCTAGATTTAAGGTTTCTGGGCTTCTACTCGTCGGATCTATAGGTTCTTTGCTGGACCTACGGGCTACTCACCGGATCTATGGGCTATTGGCCGGATCTATGGGTTCCAGGCTTCTACTCATCGGATCTATGGGCTACTTGCCAGATCTGTGGACTACTCACCAGATCTATGGGCTACTCTGACTCCTTGGTTCCCCCGACTCCTCAGCTCCCTCGCCCTGCTTCATCCTCAAGGAAGCCGCCGCTAGGGGTGGCTCTACGATGGGCTCAGTTTGTGGGTGAAGGCCATGGTCATGGTGGTTCCTCGACTCAGCTTCCTCTCCGGGACGGTTCACTCCTTTCTCTCCCCCCTTGTTACTATTATGCATCTTTGCTTTAGTTACTGTTTTTGCTATGCTCTCATCTTTTACCACACTCGATTTTGGGAGGTCATACAGATGCTACAATTATGGGACTCGAGTGAGGTGAGTTTGCACCAGGGAACATGCTTCATTGCCCAAGGGCACTCGTGGTATCTATGGCTTGCTACCAGCAGCTGTGTTAGCCACCGACCGAGTGAGGTGGCTACCTTCTCCTCTCGGCTACCTTGCTCGACTGGCCATGCTGAGGCGAGGTGCATGCCGTGTGTAGTTTTTTACTGTGGGACCAAGAAGGGATAGGAGAACTGGATATGGGAGGGAAAATGTGGGTCTGCTTGTGTTGGGCTAGAAACGGCAAGGTAGCTGGAGGTAGTCTCCATGTGGTCCTCTTGCGGTTGAAGACATAGTTGGTGGTCCCTTGTCGATGCCAAAGATGTTGTCTTGTAGTCTACACAGTCAGCCTCCTAGGTCCCTAGTGGTCCACGCTCTCCTTCATCTTCCACTGCTTTATGTCTCCCCTTCCCCAACTCTCCTCTCCTCGCTTCTAGCTCTACGAGTGGGCTACTGGTTTTGGGGATGGATTCTGTGGCCTTCGGCCAAGAGATGGAATGTTGGGTTCTCTTTTGGTTTGCTTTGGGGGTTATGTGCTTTGTGGCTTTCTACGGTTGGCTTTAGAGCTCTCTTGGCTATGTGCGAAATGTTATGGGAAATGTAGGGGGAATAGGATGGGGGCTTAAGAAGGCGAGGCACTCGGTTACCTCTCTCTCTTCCCCGGCTCTTCTCACACCTGTGATGCCCTCTCCTTATCATTAATTGTGTCTTGGTTTCCTGTGGGACTTATGAACCAGTGGTCCAAAATGTAGGCTCTGCACTATGCTGGATTCTCTGTGGTTGAGGTAAGTCCATTGAAATATGGGCGTTGGATTTTTGGGTGCTAGATGATGAAACCCACTTATGGTGAGAGGTGCCGATCAGTCTAGGACGGTCTGGGAATCTCGATGAACGCCACTCTGAGCGACTCTAGTAGTCGGAGGGTACTGATGGCCATTCTTTTCCCTTTCTTCTTCTTCTCCCTTGGATTGTTCTTTTTATTTGCTCTCCAATTGCAAAAGAAAAGGGCACAGCTAGGGTTGTGGCTGGATTGGGTGCTATGCGTCGAGAAATACACAGGAACCATGCAAGGCAAGGAATGCAATGCTACCTTTACTTAGTTTTTATTCCCATGTAGTTTTGGTTGTACAACAGTTTTAGTTTTTCATGTTTGCATAATTCTTGTAATTAACCAAGTGATGTAATAATGTCTCTATTTCCTTTATGAAGGCCTAGGGCCAATTGTTGTAATCCATTCTTGTAATTAAATGCATTGTAATAATCTTGTTATTTCTTGATTACTGTTCATTACCCTGCTTAGAGTTAATTAGAATTCATGGTTGTTTCCGCCTCCCCCTTAGGAAGATTTTGTCCCCATAATCGGGTGCTCACTTTAATAGGTTGGGGGAGTGGTTCTTCCATAGCACTTTGCAGAAGCGTATAGTCCGGTTCTGTAGCCGTCAATTTTCGGTTTCTAGGATTTCATAGGGTGTTCTTCGTAGGTTAGATCATCTCATAATGGTATATCGAGGTTAGTCAGTTGTTGTGAGGGCTCTCATAGGCATTTTCTATGATGAAAAACATGGAACACATTATGGATACTGGATAGTTGTCTTGGTAGCTCTAGTTGATATGCCAAGGTGCCTTCTCTAGGATTCGAAATGGTCCCACATACCGGGACTCAACTTCCCTTTTAAACCAAATCAGTGAACCCAGCGCATTGGTGATACCTTCAAGTATACGTAATCCCCAACTTCAAATTTTAAGTCTTGCCTACGCTGGTCTGCATAGCTCTTTTATTTGCTTTGGGCAATTTTAAGATGTTCTCTAATTATTTCTATCTTCTCGTCATTCTCCCGTACCAGCTCAGGGCCTAGTAGTGGTCTCTGTCCAACTTCGTAACAACATATGGGCGATTTGCATTTTCTACCATAGAGAGCTTTGTATGGAGCCATTTGGATACTGGATTGATAGCTATTGTTATAGGCAAACTCTGCCAAAAGTAGGTGTTTATCCCATGTGTCTCCAAAATTCAACACATAGGCTCTTAGCATATCTTCTAGGATTTGATTAACTTGCTCTGTTTGGCCATCAGTTTGTGGATGATAGGCCGTACTGAAGTTAAGTTTGGTGCCTAGGGCATTGTGTAGACTTTTCAAAAACTAGAGATAAATACCGATCCTCTGTCTGAGGTGATGGTTTTAGGCATTCCATGCAAGGAGACTATTCTTTCCAAACAGAGCTATACTAATTTGTCAAATGAGTATTTTTGGTTGGTAGCAATGAATTGAGCTGATTTGGTGAGGTAGTCTACCATAACACAAATTGCATCTTTCTTTTTGAGCGTTAGGGGAAGACTAGTTATAAAGTCCATGTAGATGTCCTCCCACTTTCACTTTGGAATTTTTAAAGGTGCTAGTAGTTTGGCCAGGCGTTGATGTTCGGCCTTAACCTTCTGACAAGTGTTACATTGACCTACATACTCTGCTATCTCCCTTTTCATGTTTGCCCACCAGAAGTTTTCTTTCAAATCCCTATACATTTTCGTGTGTAAAACCCCAGGAACCACATTACCTCGGGATGCTACCAAACTACACTTACGACCAGCTGGATTACAAAGTAAACCCGACAAAAAAAGGGGGGCTACACGGAAGCATGACAACATAATATATAATGGGAGATAGAAATGATTAAAAATCCTTTAACTTATTATGGCAAACTCATGGAGACTTGTGTAATGGTGCCGTGCTACTCTACCCTTTCCAATATGCTTAAGGATCACCTGGGAGAGAGAATACGGGGGTGAGATGAAATCTCAGTAAGCAAACTATTTAACAAGTTAATTAAACTGCGGATGATTAAGCATCAAATTATTGGCTCATGGTACAATGAGAAAGCATTAACAATTAATTCTCATCATCCATACTGCAGCCTCATTCATATCCAAAATCACAACTACTACCAATAGCAACCACAAGAAAATTCCCCATGCCACAAGTGACTCTCACGAGCCAATACCTCTTAAAACATCAGAACAAGAATTATCCTCATGAAATGCATATGTATGCAAATGATCCACTAAACTCTTACCTGGCAACGTAAGAGTGTGCATCGTATTATGGCAATGTACGATGCTGTACCGGTACGGTCACAGCTAGATGCGGTGACATGCTTCAATGCAAATGACATACTATAACATGCATGATATGGCCACGATTGATTCATTAGGAATATAACCATATGGACAACAATAGGTAAAATAAGGCATATAGCGCAGTTGGACATCTTTATTTAAAGGTGGATTAATTACCAAACCTCAATAGTTATGGTGAAGGCAGTTAATTTAATAAGTTAAACTGTAGCAACAACCGCTACGTTTACTTGCCTCTACCGAAGGGGCGAAGGGCTCAAGTACGGCCAGGAGCGAAACCACCTATTCATAAATCACCACTCAGCACAACACCTCAACATAACATTCATAACTGAAAGGTAAAGCGCCACTACACCCGAAATCTGACAACTCCCTCTCAAACTGCTGTTTCGACAGTCAGCTCATTGAAACAATGTTGCCTATCTTTTTCATATCTTTTTATCCACTAAACGGACCATAGAAACAAAGAGCATTTTTGAAATCTATAGAATGAAAGCTACAACTTTCGTAAAGACACCACTCTCCTACAGAGATTAGCCACTATCAAAATATGCCAACATAATGCAAAACATAAGTAAACAACAACGATCCTACACGTTCTTCGAAAACCCTGACTTTCCAATAAATACCAGTCTATCCCCTTGCTGTCCAAGTATAAAAAATGACACAACTCTCAATTCCCTCATCAAAATAGAGGAAACCGTACCATTTTAAGAAACTACACAAAATTTTCCATAATTTCTTAGTTGACACAATCCTCAGATTAATTAATTTAAGCCCCCAAAATTAACATGGAAAACAAATCTGACCATTCTCTGGACAGTAGACTTGCAAGTTTTGTATCTATTAATATACATTAGCAAATATAGCAAACCTTGACATTTCTAAAATTTACAGAAATTTTTTTACAATTTTCTAGTTGTCACTAAATTTTAGTTCTAGCTTTTTCTAGACCAAAACATCACTTCTACTCCGACTGGTCTAGCAGCATCCAATGCTGGACAGCATCCCCAGATATCGCACCCAAGGTCCCCTAATTCGCAAAACACACCAGACTACACAGATCGAATGAATAACCAAAAACTAACCCGATCGAGAAATCACTAGGAACAAAAGGGTAGAAAATTATTTGTTACCCTCGGAGACCACAACAAGAACCACCCTACTCTTCTTCTCCTCCTTTTTCCTCTTCATCCTTCTCTTCCTCTTCTTCCTCCCCTCCTTCTCTTTTGCTCGGTTACCAACGAGGTGGAGGTGCTGCAGATTGGAGAAGAGATTGCATGGGAGGAGAGGGATGTGGGGGAGGTGGGGAGGTAGGGAGGGGCGGCTGTGGGGGAGAAAGGGGGAGGGGGAAGGTGCCCCTAGGGTTTGGGGGTTTAAAGGTGTGGCCCAATGGGCTAAAACCTTGGGCCGAAGACCTATGCCTCTAAATACCTCTAAAATTTCAGAACTTTAGCCCCTTTGTGATCCTCAAACATTTAGAATTTAATTCCCCATTGATCACCTCAGAAATTACTTCTTTAATCCTCATTCATTTCTTGATTTTAATCGTTGAAATCTCTGAATGCCATTCGAAATAATACTTCATGGCCTAAAACTCATCAAAAGATTGAATTTTCTTCCCTTTTGCAAACCTTGAAAAATTACTTCTTTAATACTATTATTTTTTATATTTTTATTGTAATTCGCCAAATCCCTTGACTACCATTTGGGATATTACATCGTGCCACTTGGATGGATAGTGTATGGGGTGTCATGGGCTTCATGTAGGATTATTTCTTTAATTTGTGGGTCATTTGGTACACATATTCGATTTTGTCGCCACAATACTCCTTGGGCATCCATACTAAACTTTGACGGCTGACCTGATTTAATTCTCTGAACTCCTTCCTTGGTGAAGGGATTGGAAAGCTGCCTCTCCTGTATTTGATCTAGTAGAGTAGGATGGAATTTCATGGCTACTATATTGGCTTCAGAGGTGGTGGTTTTCATTTCTATTCTCATTTTGGCCAATTCTTGAATCAGATCAAGTGTGTGGTCTTCAATGAAAAGATGGTGGCATTTGGTTTTCCGACTTAGGGCATCAGAAACCACATTAGTTTTTCCAGGATGGTAGTTGATGGTTAAATCATAGTCTTTAATTAACTCAAGCTATCTTCTTTGTCTCATATTTAGCTTTTCTGGGCGAATATGTATTTGATGCTTTTTTGGTCGCTAAATAGCGTACATTTGGATCCGTAGTAGTGTCTCTAAATCTTCAGGGCGACCACTATTGCTCCTAGCTCAAGATCATGAGTGGGATAGTTAACCTCATGGGGCCTTAGTTGTCTAGAAGCATAAGCTATAACCCTCTCTTTCTGCATTAGCATACTTTCCAACCCATACTTGGAAGCGTCACAGTAGACTAAATATTCAATTCCATCCTCAGGTAGGGCTAGGGTTGGTGCTGTAGTTAGATGTTATTTCAATGCTTGATAGCTTTGATCACATGCATCCATCCATACATATTGCACATCCTTCCTCAGGAGTTTTGTGAACAGGGTGGCAATTTGGGAGAACCCTTTTATGAACTTGCGGTAGTATCCCACAAATCCGAGGAAACTTCAGACTCCAATGGTATTTGTTGGGTGTTCCCAGAAGATAACGGCTTTGATTTTGGTGGGGTCTACTTCTATTCCTCTCCCAAATATGATGTGGCCTAGAAATTCTACTTGGTCAAGCCAAAATTCATATTTATTGAATTTGGCAAAGGATTGGTTTTCGTTGAGGATTCTAAGGCGATGGTGAGGTGTTGAAGATATTCTTCCTCGCTTTTTGAGTAGATCAAGATGTCATCAATGAAGGCAACAATGAATTTGTCAAGATATTTCATGAAAATCTTGTTCAAGAGATTCATGAAGATGGCAGGGGCATTGGTCAGTCCAAAGGGGACTACTGTGTATTCATGGTGCCTATACTGGGAGAAAAAGGCAATCTTTTCAATGTCGGAGGGGTTGACCTTGATTGGTTGTACCCTGATCTTAGGTCAATTTTTGAGAATACCCACACTCCTTTCAATTGATCAAATAAGTTATCTATCTTGGGTAACGGATATTTATTCTTTATAGTAATATTATTTAGCTCCCGATATCTGTACATAACCTTAAACCTCCGTCTTTTTCTCTGCGAATAATACCGGGACTTCCCATAGTGATATGCTTTCCCTAATAAAACCTTTGGCTTCAAGATTGTCTAACTACTTTAATTCTACTAACTCCCGTACATTCATCCTATAAGGCCATTTTGAGATTGGTGTAGTGCTGGGAATTAGGTCAATAGTAAAATCCACTTCTCTGTTTGGGGGCATTCTCGGTAGCTCCTCAGGAAATATGTCCAGAAAGTCTTTTACTTCCGATATGTCTTTCACATGGGTTCTTTAAACTGTAGTTTAAACTCCTCCCATGTAATTGGTTGTTTGCTAACATGGTTGCGAGTGTAGTTGAGCCACCACATGGCTGCATGTCTAGTTAGCTGGTAGGCAGCATATCGGACGTTTTCTTCATTTGAGCAACCCACAGTGTAGCCAATTGCTTGCATCTAAGGGTCGGCTGCTTTGATAAAAGAGGGTGGGTGAGTCTGGAGAAAGTCTTCGAGGCTACTCTGGTTAACATGGCTTCCATGAAATGGTTTTGATTTTCTTAGGCTTCTTTATGGGAATTTTCTAAAAATCAAGAACTTCCCTCATTACTCCCAACGGATCTATTGTTTCGTTGGTGTTGGGCGACTGGTGTCGAGTATGGCTGCAGGTGGGGCCTATCCATGTGCTGCCTCGTGGGGGTTCATAGGTGGGTTTCCTTCTAATCGAGCTTGCTAGAAAGGGTCAAGTCTCAATCCCAACTCTAGTTCATCCTGCCTGCGATCTTCCATCTTGCAGGGGAGGTGGTAATAGAGTTCTTTATAAGTGGTTGGATTATAGCCATTGTAGTTTGAGGAGAATTAGGGTTGGTCTCACTAATTTGCTCCTTGCTTAGCAGTATCTTATGGAGAAGAGGATTGCATTTTGTTTACATTGCAAAGGCTAACCCCTCTTTACTAAGTTTTAGCATCCAGACAGAGATGGGAATAATTTATTTTAAGTGGTAGAAGGTTGAGTTAACCTCACTCTCAGGACTTACTCTTGATTTTAGAGCACTCTCATCAATGCAAATAACACCAGAAAAATGAAAATGAGCCAAAAAGATTCAATCCTGTACTACCTAGGGCTATCATGGCCATCGAACAGAGAAAATGACAACGGTGCCAAATTGGGTGATGGTGATGGCGAGTGGTGGTGCGGCAAGTAAGTTCAGAACATGAAAAATCCATTTTTGGGCATACGCATAGGTGGCGGTGGTCTGGAATTGGCCGACGGTAGTGATGCTTAGCCAAAATAGGGTTATGGCATGGCAAAGCTTCAGCATGGTGATGGCTCAGCTCGGGGTGGCTTGTGCTGTGCTGGTGATGGTGAACGTGAATGGCTGGGTGGTGGTGCATGGCAACGGTGAGCTAGGGATGGCAAGGTAGGATAGGAAGCTAGGGATAGCTTCACGGGGTAGAGGCGGTGCTATGGGTGTGATTAATTTGATTAGAAAAGAGGCTACAATGAGAATTTGGTTTCGGGGCTCACCGGCGAGAATTCGTCATCGTCGACAAGGTTGGTCGGAGAGGAGGGGAAAGGCCTGCAAGGTTGAGATATGGTGTGAAAGGTAGAGTTGGAGTAGCTAGGATTGTCTTTATAGTCAGTGAAGATAGTGGTGCCAAGAGCTCCACGATGGGGCGCTTGGCGTGTGGACGGCAGCGTGGCCGGTCGAGTGGCTTTAACATTGCAGCGATGGTGCTAGCAGTTGCATTGGTGGCAAGAGAAGTCCTAGCTCCTCACTAGCATGAGCGCGCAAGCTAGAGAAGTGAGTAGCTATGATGAGCGCGTGTTGAGCGGCTGGTAGTAGGTGCTGGCGATGGTGTGATTTCTCAGTGGGGTGGGTTGGCATGTGGTTTGTGGCAACGTTATGGCGAGGTACAGCTGATCACGAGGTGGCGCGGTCGCTGTGCCTATGTTGACACAGTTGAGGTGATGAGCTGGTGAGGGCGCTCTGGCACACGGCAGAGAGAACATGTCTCTAAGAGCAAAAGCAAAAAACCAACTAGCGTTTTCAAATTTGGCAAATACTTTAATTAAAGAAAATTTGAGATAAATCCAAAAAAATTTAATTTTTAAGGGTGTTTCAACTTACCCCTTTAAAAAGAATCTTGTCCACGAGATTCACCCAGGTCAGAGAATGAGATGGAAAAAGAAAATTTGTTGCAGTCCTAATTCCTTTTCTTAAGTCTTATCCTTCATCAAGGATGAACTCCATTTAGTACTTATCATTAACTAGTAAACCTATCGGGTAATTGTTCTTTCTTGTCATAGTTGAGTTTCCACAAGCTCTCTCCTTTCTTTCATGTTCCTGTATACCATACTTGTTATTTGTTCTCTTAACACTTTCTACCAAATTACTAAGGTTTAGAAGTCTCTATTGGTCGTTCGGATTTTTAAGGTTATATTCATATTGATCAAAATGTATCATTCTAGTCATTCTTATGTAATTGTTGGATTGGTTGTATAACTTAACTAACTTGTTCTTGATGTATGATCATTGATCTTCTATTAATTCTCTTTCTAGATCTAACATTGGTTGTAGTACTTTTGTTGGCTCTTAACTTGTCTTGATCTTGTGTATGGTATAGAGTACAATATATCTCACTACTTTCCATGTAAATTGCTCAATCTTTGCTTGCTAAACTTCTACTGGTACTGATTTTGCACATCAATATTCTTTTATGACTCCCTCCAATAACCTTTAGCTGTTCTTGGTTTATTATGTGTTAGTGTTTCCTTCACTCTTGTTAACCTTTGTCTAGATTAGATTAATTCCTTCGATAATCTTTCCATTGCACACAAGTCATTTAAATTTCCACCTTCTTCATACTCACTTTTTTTGTAGCTCGAAATTGAAAACTAAGTCCATTGTGACTAGCTTTGGTGAGGTACAAATTTCTTATTCCTTATATCATTGTACAAACAACTTATATAATTCTAATAGCCTTATAACATGTCTTAGTTGTAATAATCTTACAGGCAAACTTTTAGCCCTTTAAACTTGATACACAAAAGTAGTACAAGGTAGATTTCACTTTATTTATGGTGCATGACTTGCGTTATTTTGATCTTCTCCTTTGCCATTTTCCTTTCTCTTTCATGTCATTCTTAGGGTAGATCTATTCCTTTCATTTCTTAACTTTCTTAGGGTCTTTCTTCCTCCAACTGTGATTGTCGGCATTAGTTTAATTGATGTGACATTGATGACTGTCTTCTTGTTTATGTCCTTGTGTTTTCTTTTTGTAAGCATCTCACTAGACATTTGCCATGAAAATATCCCGTCTATTGGTAATGAAAAAAGTCACATATGCCAAAGGATTTCTTTGCTTGTTAATCTTCAGCTCCCTCCATCTATTTGAAATGCTAGGTCAATTAGTCTTTATAAGTTCAAAAATCCTATAGTCACAATACAAGACTTCAGGCTTGGTTGTAGATCTTTAACAAAGTTTTACATTCTTTTAGCCTCTGTATTAATATCTTTTTGGGCATACCGGGATAGATGATGAAATTGTTGCAGATATTCCATGATAGACTTTTCTCCTTGCTGAAGATTAAGAAAGTCTTGATGCTTTGTGTGATAACATCATAGGAAATGTGGGCTTTGCAAAATTTCTTCATAAATTCTTCCCATGTAATATCTTCCTTCTTTAGATATATGCATTGGCTAGTATTCCATCGAGTTACTGTCGGTTCTGATAGCTGGTAAGTAGCCAAAAGAAATTTTCTTATTCGTGCACTAGATAGTGTCCATTTTCCTTTCAATATTGTATAACCAATTGTCTGCACTTAGTAGCCCTGTTGCTGACAAGAATTTAGGTGGTTGAGTCTTTAGAAAAATTACAAACTTGGATGTAGTTGCCCTTGATGCTGACATTGATCCTTCTGGCGATAACTTCGTAGTAAACTGTTCTAGTAGTTTTGCCTGCTATTTTAGTATCTTGGCTTGTGTCTATTCACATACAATCTGATTTCTCTCAACAACGGCTTGGACTTCCACCATACTGGACAACGTTTCAAGATCTCTTTTCTCCATCTATTGTGTCGTGAGCTTTTTAACTTGACCAGCGATATTTAGTTAAACGGTAACTAAGATTTGGGAATCAGACCTGTAGCATTTTCGGGTTTATAAAAGGGAAGTTAGATTGAATAAAGATAAGAGTAATAAAGATGTAGAAGATTAGAATGAAGTGGGATTTAAAGATTTTCCTGATTGCCTTTCTAGAATACTTATATCCAAAATTTCCCATATACCTGCAAAGGTATTCCAATTACTCCCATGATTAGGCTTAGAATGTGATGCATTATCATCAATCTAAATACTTCTCCTTACTATTTATACCTGTACTATCTCCTTTCATCACTTAGTCATGATATCATTTCCATCTAAAACTCCAAATAGCATGTATCATCATTTATCCAATACACCTAACTTACATTTCCTATTGCATCATCCATAACTTCATTACTCAAATCATGGTTATCTAAATCTCCAATAGATCTCAACTTACACCATGAATTTACTATATAAATCCAACTAACAATTGATATTTGCTGATTATTCAACTATACATCCTAGTGATAATCCAATATTCTCACTTTTAATATCCTTATTATTCATTAAATTAACCAATATCATTTGTGTTAAGATCCCCTAATAATCCTATATTTTCTATCGTTGATTCATAATCACGATTAGCTCATTCAACAATCAATTGTGCTCTCTACTATTTATTTTCATATTAATTCACAATTGTAAACAACCACAAAAAATATCATTATCAAAGCTACAACCAACAATTATTATTATGTCACCTATCCCTCCAGAATTTGTTCAATCCATTTATCTAGTCATTTAGATCAATAAATTCTACTAATTGGTCCATCCAAATTTCACACTACTAATTATTCCTAATAAACAACATGAATCCACCAATATAGCTATTTATTCATCACTCCTTATACAAATTCCTTGTGGGGTTGTCTACTTTGATCACTTATGACTTCATGAGCATAAAACAATCTATTTCCTGCAATCAAGAACTGTCATTTAATTTCTCAATGGTTTAGAATCTGATAGGTATAGGAAGAACAAAGGTAAGAATAGAAAGATATATGTAAGAATCATGGCGAAGCACTATAGGAGCAGAAAGTTTTCAATATAATTTTTATTTGAAACCAAAAATAGTTTTGTACAAATTGCTTATATAACAACCTAACAGTCTAATAGTGCAATTTGGCTATCATAGTAATATAATCAAAAGGACTTCATCTACTCATATAATTTTACCCATAGCACCACGAAAATCAAACGAGCTTTATTAACTAACTACTCGAGCGGTGACCTTATAACTCTTCAAAAGGAAAAGTTTTGATCAAGGTGTTCATAATATAATTCTCAACACCATCTTTAATACTGTTTCTACTAAGGTTAGTTTTATTCCATTTGGTCAAATACCTACAACAAGTAGTTAGTCTATGCGGCTACATGAGTTTCAAGATTTTGATAAAATAAAAAGGAATGATTTGTTTTACACAAGTCTAAGAGAGATGAGATAGAAATAGGTATAACAAGATAGCGATATTACTTATAATTATTTTGCAATTCTTTTGTACGAGAAATTAGAGTTTTGTAAAACTCTTATTATTATTGAAACCAAACCTATACTTAGGGTTATAACTTATAGTGAAGTATGCTCTTATACCATTCTATAATGACCTCATTTTTAAGAATAGAGCCGTGATGTTTTCCCACAACAACCCATGAGGTTAGTTGTAGACAAAAAGAGTATCATGCCTGCTCACGAGTATTTAAAAAGGATTAGCTTAATTAAAAATATGATCTAATGGTCAAGTTACAGTAGGTTTACAGGCGCTTAAGCCCAAAACTTAACTTACATTCAAAAGAGTCGATGAAATCCCATAGGAGTGTTTAAGTGCAATCGTAACTCTAACACATTAGCTGATGCATCCTTCCTTCTTTTGGTTTTGTTCTGATGAAAATAAATAAGATTGAGTACACTAGTACTTAGCAAATCAGAAAGGAAGGCTATTCAACTACCATGCAATATGTTGAACTGGATAGACTCATGGATTGTAATATGATAAGAATATATGCAAGTTTACTGGTAAAGAACTTTGTACTTAAAATAGCAAAACAATATTTAATTAACAATGGGTTTGTCATCTACAATTTCCACATTAAATTAATTCTAAATCTACTTATGCCATATTGTTGGAATTACCCATCTACCTCTATTGCAATTAGTCGAATTAGTTGGCCAATTAGTCGAATCCAGATACTAACGCAGAAGAACAAATACAAATAAGTTCTTGCTTTATAGAATGAATGCAAGCTAAGAACAAAATGCAATAAAATATCCAAAAAAGATATAAAGAAAGTGGGGTCTAGGCGGACAGGGTTTAAAGGCTTAATAGGTTTCGGATAAATAGTAACAGGTTGGGTGACTAGTATCAGATTGGTACTATTCCTAATGGGTCGGGTTTAGTGAATAGTAACAAGATTGGGCTAAACCTAATGGGTCACATAGTAGTGGGCTGGGCTGTGAACAGTACTGGGCTAGGTATGAATAGTACTAGGCTTGAACAGTGTGCCTGGCCCATTTGCCAATTGGGCCAAGAAGTGTTTTTGGTTGATTCTGCTGGCCCAACTAGGCGATCCATAGAGCAAAGGCCAACTCATCAGAGCTCATGCCCATGGCTGCCCGAATAGAGAAAATGATGATGACACAAAATTGGGCAACAGCGACAGTGAGCGATGGTGCGGCGAGTAAGTTCAGAACACGATCAATCCATTTTGGGCATGTGCGCAGGTGGAGGTGATCTAGAATTGGCGGGCGATGGTGATGCTTGGCCAGAATAGGGTCATGGCACGACGGAGCTATAGTGAAGCTCTGACCAAATTGAAGATGGCTCGAGCATCTAGGAGGTTTGTGGAGACTGGCTGGTGATGACTTAGCTTAGGATGGCTTGTGTTGTGCTGGCGATGGTGGTCGTGAATGGGCGGGTGGTGGTGCATGGCAATGGCGAGGTATGACGGGAAGTTGGGGATAGCTTTGTGGGGGTTGAGACGGTGCTATAGGTGTGGTTAATTTGATTGGAAAAGAGGCTATAGTGAGAATTTGGTTTTGGGGCTCATCGGCAAGAATTTGGCCAGAGAGGAGGGGAAAGGTCCATGGGGTTCAGATATGGTGCTAAAGGTAGTGTTGGAGCAACTAGGCTTGTCTTTATAGTTAGTGAAGGCAGTGGCGCCAGGACTTGCGCGACTGGGAGCTCGGCATGTGGACGGCGGCGTGGCAACTTGAGTGGCTTTGACGTTGTAGCGGTGGTGCCGACTGTTGTGTTGGCGGAGAGAGATGACCTGACTCTTCACTGGTGCGAGCGCACAAGTTGTAGAGGTAGCAGCAGCGATGAGTGCGTGTTGAGCGGCTAGTGATAAGAGGTGGTAGCTGCACAGTTTCGCGATGGAGCAGGCTGGCGCGTGGTCCGCGGCGGCGTTATGGTGAGGTACAGTTGGTCACTGAGGTGGTTTGGCCGTTGTGCCTATGTTGATGTGGTTGAGGTGATGAGCTGGCGAGGCTACGTTGGTGAGGGCGCGAACGGTGCTCTGGTGCACGGCAGAGAGAACAGGGTGGTGATGCAGTGGCAAGATGGCGCCTTTGCGTGTAGGAGACGGATTTCTTGAAGAGGAAAACGTTAAATCAACTGGAGTTTCTAGCTTTGGCAAAGACTTCAAATGCAAGGAATATTCCAATAAATTCAAAAAATTTAAAATTTTAAGGCTGTCTCAGGAAAAACGTAGGAGGAGAACTGTCAGCTCGGAGCTCTTTTTTTTTCTTTCCTTCGGGTCGGAGTCCTCTGTTTTTCGTACAACCCATCCAAACGGTCATTGCTATTATTTTTCTGTATTTCCTATTTCGCTGTTTTGCACTTGCATCCTTATTCTATTCTTGTATGTTTTCCTATTATGTGTTTTTCCATTTCTGCGTTCCATTGAGGCTCTTAGGGTTCATTAGTACTTTATGTGTATACCTGACTTGATGTTGTGTTAGCATATTTGAATATGAACGAATTGAGTAAAAATATGATTCGGATTCATATCTTTATAACATTCGATTGGCTTCACCAATACTTGGTTAGCCCTCCTCTCTTGGATTCTAGCGGTCAATAATGGTTCTATTTTTTACGCTGTGATTGATGATTTTTACCTGCGTATTTTGAGATAGAAGTGGACAACGAAAATAATGACACGAATAACGTATACAATTTTTCTGTTTATTTTATTTTTAAAGAAGCTAAAAACCAAAAATTCTAAAAAACAAAGTCAACATCTTTACCGTCAAGAGTACAATCAGTGGAAAACACCGGACATTGATAGCGAGGAGGGGCTATATATTTGAATATTTGACTATCTACCATGCATGAGAGACGTTTCTCTTAGGAGACTGATACATATGCCCTGAACTTCTCAAGCGTTGACTCTGACCTCCATGGTGTGCAACCGTTGACAGAACGGATGCATGTACGCGTTCTTTGACCAAAACAGAAATTAAACTAAGCCCGCAACATAGATCTATTCGTGGGCTGCCCAACCCTTAGGCCTGGCTTGAAGCCCAAAAACCAAAGACAGCAATAAAATAATAATTGACAATATTTTATCCCAAAGATGAAGTAATAATACTAATTAATTCCGCAAACATAATTAAACTATTATTTTATTATGAAAATACAAAATGGGCTGTTTTGGGCTTCAGGGTTGGATTATGTTGGGTTGGGCCAGGCTCGGGCCTGCCAGGTCAGGACCGGGCTTTTCCAGGCCCGGCTAGGGACTTTCGTCTGTAAAACTTTTGTTGACGGAGGGCGTATATTAAGAGGCTAGCTAGCTTGCTAGCAAGCATGGAGATAGGGATGGATGCAGAGATGGGTGATAGCATCGACGACTACTGCTGGGATTACTTGGATTCAGAAGGGCTCGATAGGTAAGAATAATTAACCGGTTAGCTTAGTTTGTGCCACTTCAATTCCATTCCATCGATTAATTAGCGTAGGTTAGCTAACTCGAATTTGAGTGAGGAGGAGTTAATCCACTGAACTGCAGCTTGTACGGCGGGGGCCACGAGGGAAGCACGGCGTCCGGCGGCTACGACGACTCGAGCTCCCCGGACGCCGGGCACAGCTCCTCCGCGGCGGCGTCGGCGAGCAACAAGACCGTCCTCATGGAGTGGCGCCGCCGCCGGAGGCTCAACGACAAGCTCTACGCCCTCCGCAGCGTCGTCCCAAACATCACCAAGGTACGTACGTCACGCGCAGATCAATTAATTAGAGTGCCATAACGATCGAACTGTAGTTTTGCGCGGGCAGCATGCATGGCAATTAAGATTCATGGTACATCGATCTAAACATACTTCGTGTTTGATATGTTGCGAAATGCATAAACTCCGACCCAAAAACGATTGGTTACTGATTGATTGATTGACTGGCAGATGGACAAGGCGTCCATCATCAAGGACGCCATCGAGTACATCCAGCAGCTGCAGCAGCAGGAGGGCCAGATGCTCGCCGAGATATCCCGTCTTGAATCAGCACCACCCAAGACGACACACGGCCAGGTGCTGCTTACTACGCCGTCCCGCGCCGTTGCCGCCGCCGCCCCAGACGGCTGCGCCGGCCACGCCGTCTCGCCGACGAAGAAGGTGAGGAGGGCCCCGTCGTTCTCGTCCGCGGCGCCCCCCTGCTCCGCCGCCGCCTCGCCGCCGGTCGAGGCTCTCGAGGTACATACGCACGCACGCGCGTACTTCAATCGATAACTACATAGTAACGGCGGCGACGGCTCGGCTTGGATCTTAGTACTTGCTTCCATGAATGGACAGGTGAGGGTGTCGGCCGCGGGGGATAAGGTGCTGGTGGTAAGCGTGGCGTGCCGCCACCGGAGGGACGCCATCGCCAAGGTGTGCCGTGCGCTCGAGGGCCTACGCCTCGCCGTCATCGCGGCCAACGTCACGTCGGCGTCGGGGACGGTGACGCACACCGTGCTAGTCCAGGTAACTGTTGTAATTGAACTGTATGGTTGTACTATACCATATATTGCAACTGGCATAAGTAGCAATCCATCGCCTGCCCTTTTTTTTTATGTTCCGGTTTACCTGATGGTTCTTGTCCCGTTTAAAACGGTTTTTGTTGATCACTCTTTATTGAGATTGTTGGTTTTTGGCTAACGTAGGCACTATATTATCGATTACCTTTTGGCTGAGATATTAAATTAAAGAAAAATAAAGAAAAAACCTATTATATCTCATAAACAATACAAAAGGAAAAATAAAGAAAAAACGGTGTTAAAACACTAACACGTATAACAATGTTTTCATTCAAAAAAGACAAAAAAACATTTTGAACAGGACCTTTACTTGCTTGGTCCGTGACCTCATCCTGGTGACGTAAGCAGGTGCGCAAGATTGACTCCGCTAAGCTCTACGAGACTCGAGATTTTTCAATGTTTTTAGGTTTGGCTTTAGTAGCTCAAAAGGAAAAAAGGAATCAAAATTACATTATATATATATATATATATATATATATATATATATATATATATATATATATATATATATATATATATATATATATAAAGGAGAGCCAAGATCAAATGTCATGTAAGTATGTACTACCTGTCTGCTTTACTTCTGGGGGCCAAAAAGCGAAGCTACGAGTCAAAAGT
Source organism: Dendrocalamus latiflorus (assembly GCA_017311315.1). Lineage (NCBI taxonomy): Eukaryota > Viridiplantae > Streptophyta > Magnoliopsida > Poales > Poaceae > Dendrocalamus > Dendrocalamus latiflorus. Next base: position 28,295,489 of record CM029639.1, on the reverse strand, counting down.
CGCCGATACGATCTTTGCAAGTTCGCTTGCTAGTACGCGCTTGCCTTTTTGTTCCGTTTTCACATCCTATTCATTACTCATTACATATGGTTGCCACGACACTTTGTAGAATTCTTCTTGACGTGCTCCATGGAAGTCTAGGCCCCCGTTGTCGTGATGTTACTCGTCCACCCTTTCTGTACACACTAGCAATTATTGTCTTGCAATCAGAGAAGAGCAACTGCATTTGCCTGAACCTTTCAACGGAGATGTGCGTGCTATCCGAACTGTCACATGGAAAAAATTGTGCAAGATGGAGATATTTCTAGCTGGAAGAAATTTCTGTGGGAGAGCATATGCCCCCATGGGGCCCATAAGAAAAATCGGGTGCTAGTGGCAACAAATGTAGCACCTAGGTGATATAGAATAAGGTGTTTATAAGTACCGTACTATTGCCATGGGAAAACCTCTGTACCTTGTTTTAGTGATTTAGATGGTGCTTATTTAGACTTTTAAGTTTAGTTTTATGATTTATTTTTTATTATAGTGATTATTTTACTGTTACTGTTGTTAACTTTTTAATATAATTAAATTTAAAAAATAAAAAGCTATATTATTATAGGCAATACAAAAAATAAAGTAAAAATTAAAAAGCTAAAAAACTAAGGCCCACTCGTTTCGGCTTGGGTTTTTGGCTTCTAGCTTATTTTCACTATTCAACAATTTCATATTTTTCTTGTTTTTTTGTTTTTTTTTGAGCTTTTTTGACTGTTCTATTTTCCTATATTCGTTTGTATTGTTCGTGACAGACTAACCTGTTTTTCTATTTTAAATTTAATTACGCCAAATAAGCCACCGGCAGCTACAGTGTTTTCAGTTAGCTATAGTAATTTTTACCCAAAACCGCTTAAAATAAGTCGAACCTAAAATTAGAAAGTTAGAAACTAGGAGCTCTTGTACGGTATGTATGGTTCATAAGGCTAGTACATACCTGGCAAAGTTGTACGGCAAGGTTCTCGCAATGAGGCTAGCACATACCTACCCTACGGTTGATAATTATGATGCTACATCCAGTTCCAAAAAGGACTTTGCTTTTCTGTAACATGGCGTAAAGTACAACTTAGATTGTTAATTTTATTGAAATATTAAATTATATATTTCATGAGTATTTCTGGTGTGAATATGCGTATGCCATTTGGACAATTTTGACAGTTACAATTAACGGAAGATATCAATGATTAATTCGACTGGATTATACCAAAAAGGTAATATTCTAAGAAGTCAACAACTGTCAAGATGGTTACCATGCCACACACATACACAATAAGAAAGGAAAAGGACATTAACATAGTTACCAGTAATTGAAAATCTTATTTGCAACAAAGCAGCAACTTTGAAAGTTTTGTTTGGCAGCTGCAAATGTTCTTTAACTTAGTGAACCAACACGTTAAGCAGAAAAAAGGATTAACATATCATCATAGATGTGATGATATCGGAACATTTATTCATATGTATGTTTCTCTATTGTGTTTTACTACTATGTAGATGGTCCTTGTGATGTTTTGTGCTAACTGAAGTATTTTATTTTCGCAGAGAGAAGAAATGCATCAGAGCGACATGAAGGAAATGATTGAGACTGCAATCGCCCAACTTGATGTTTTAGGGAGTCCGCTGAGTAGTATGAGTTACCAAGTCGATTAATTGTCGGAAGCTACGCAATCAAACCATGCATGGTTATCTCACGATCATAAATAATCAAGTTTCATGATAACAAGAACTCTATGCCCACTGTAATGTCACTTTTGCAATGCTTGCTCCAAATTTTGATGGATGCGGTTGTAACGTACGTTACCACACAGCAAAATCTGAGTCCTGACCAGCAGTCACTACCAGATCTCTGAGCTCTCTTGACGTTACAACTGGTCTATGTTTGAAATTTTGGTTTTTTCACGGTATGTGCCACCGAAATACCTGTTCTGCCCCTATTCGCGAGAATGTCCATTTTTGGCCCCCTCCCACGGCGGGGGAGCACGTGAAGCCCCCTAATATGCCCCCTCCCCCTGGCCGCATGAAGTAGCTGGCGCGCCCAAGACCGTGTGAGGGACATAATGCGCTCCTCGGATGCATGACCTCCCCTGCCGTGCCTCCTGGCCGCGTGCGGAGACTAGCCTGGGCCCACGTCAGGTGTGCTGCTACGCTTCCCAGCCATGTGAGGAGGGCGCGATGTCCACACGTCGTGCACGTCGCCTGGGCCCCCTGCACGTCAGCAACCCCCTCGCGCGTGTTGACTGCCCTCTTGCTCGTCCGCTTGCCCCCTACGGCTTGCTCCACAATAAAATGGTCCGGGGTTCATTTTTAGAGGCAGAGCCATTTTATTTTTGTTGAGCCAGGAACAAGAGACTGAGAGAGGCAGCAGAGATGGGAGGAAGGAAGGCCATAAAACCACATGATTTTTGAGTGGTTTTGATTTGTAATTTCAAGTTTGCATAGTTGGAAAAGTTGTAGATCGGCTTTTGAACATCTAAAAGAGGTAATTTTCATCGACATGTGCCAATTTTGTTTAGCAACATGATTAGCATCTAATTAGAAAAATGATAGCTAGTTAGTATGAAAAGGAGGTACTTAGCCTTGTGTAGTTAGTCTATGCCCTTAGTTGACCTGGAAGATAAAGCATTGTTACTATCGTTAATTACTTATTAGTCAGGGTAAATCCACGCGCACCGTTGCTTGTGCATAGTTAATTGAATTTGGATGCAAACGGAGTTGTTATATTATTTGTGTTAGAAAATAATTATTATTTAATATGCAGGGTGTTTTCTTGCATGCATTGTAAAACTATTACTTAATGGGTATTTTGTTTATTTAAATTATCACTTTTGTTAGATGAAAAATTATTAACATAACTAAAATACACACATGCACAAAAAGAGTAAACATCAGGCAGAATGTTTTTGATGACCCAACAACAACTTGGCAGTAGCATAGAAAAGTGTTGACGATAATATGTGGTCAGTTTGATTTTCTGGGCTATGCATGCTAACTGTATTTTTCTTTTAAGTACTAGTTATCCTTTGAACCATTGGATTAAAAGAAGAACCAAACACACAAAAATTTGAAAACTAATCCTGTAGTAAGTAAAATTGACTTACATTAACCAAAAAAGTAGGCAACTTATGAATAGCAAAAATATCATCTTAATTAGTTATTCCATGAAAACAATTATATAATCCAAACATATATTCATATATATAGGATGGTGCTTATTAATTTTCAACAAAAAGGCAAAATGAAAGAAAAAATAGAGAATAAAAACGTAGCTAGGTGTAAGTACACGGGCTATTTGACGGATGAAATTTAAAATGATTTTCATATGTGATACTCTGAAATGCCTTAAAACCTAGGTAGTGTGGCTAGGTAGAAAAAATAAAATAATTACCATTATATGTGGTGCGTGTGTATGGTTAATAAGGGTTTGCGTAAATGAAATAATCCAAATAATGTTAGTAAAATATTTCTTTTTATGTTTTGAAGTATATTTATATACAAATTGCATGGTAGCTGCAAACAAAATTAAAGATATGTAGGTCTACATGCATGGTTAATAATGGTTTGGGTAAATTAAAAAATGGAAATGATGTGAATGAAATATTTACTTTTATTTTTGAAAATATATTTATATTTAAATTGCAGTAGGGCTATTTTTACCTTGGAGTTGGACAAAAACAGTAGTCATCCGACGAGATGAGCGCAAATGTTACCATGAAGCAAGTTTTTGTAACCAAATCTTCATATGCATATAACGTACGTAGTTATTAACTACAGCCACACCTCTAAATTTACATTAGGTGCTCATGCATTTCATAAATATAAATCTAGTTGACGTACGGTAACTGTTACATGGTACGATTATGCGTATCGTGTGCTAAGTGGGTTTCATATGCACCTATGTTAGGTACGCCATGTCTGGCATTTAAGATCTGTTCATGATCTATGGGAATGGTCTTGTACGTGAATGGTCGTACCGGGCAGACCTATCGAACTGTGAGTGGACCGTGATCTGGGCGGCAGGTCTAAAGGACATGAGTCTCTTGGAGCTAAGGAGGTGCGTGCGTTCCGTGTTTGATCGGGCCACTGCAAGAAAGAAGCTGCGCATCTGGGCATTGTACGACTAAGTAGTGTGTGTTGTAGAGGAGACCTTTTGGCAACTTATGAAGATGATAAGTGATGCTTCATGGGGCAACTACATGGAGGTTGTTTGCAATCCTACTGCTGCGATACATGCGAGGCCGATGGTGTATGTGCAGTTCATGGAGAGGATGGAATCATCCGGCATGGACGGTTTCGGTGGAGGTGCTGGTGACGAAATGTCTGGGTTGGTCTCTAGTGGTGATGTAGATGCTGCTACTGGTGGAGATGCGAGTGAGGTGGTGGGTGATGGAGACCTGAGGAGACGTGCTAACAATTTGAGCCCAACGAAGGCGTAGAGGGATAGTGGGCAGTCCGTATTGACTGCCACGATTACTTGGCCGACCAGGTAAAAGAAGTAGAGAGCAAGGAGGATGAGGACGTCGAATCATCTAGTTCTGGAGACAAGAGAGATGGAGAGGCTGCTGCAGGAGCTGTAGTAACTGGTGTTGTTACCACTGATGTTGCTTATGTCTCCTCCAGATTGGACGACATTGTAGTGACATCGCTGGTTCTACCACAGCCTGAGGGGGCACAGTAGGGCTTCAACGAAGACACTCTTCTCTTAGGGCAGCATTTCCCTAACAAGAGTGCTACCCAATAGGCTATTGCCAGATATATCGTTACCATCAGCCAAACATATTAGGTACACTGGTCCAACCCTGACACCTATATCACCAAGTGTGTGGATGAATCTTGCCCTAGCATGAACTTTCGGATCACGGTGCTAGAGGATCACACATGGGAGCTGGCTGAGCCACTTCACAGGCACCAAAATGTGATGTCCTCATTATTGCCAGCCTGATCAACCACTTGGTCATCGTAGATATTTCTATTTCACTAAAACTTCAGTTGGTAGATATTGTCAATATGGTGGGCTTTTCGGTTAGCTACAAGAATGTATGGCAAGCGAAACGGAAGGCTGTGGATCGTATGTACAGCACATACGAAGAGGCTTATGACGTAATCTCTAGATTGCTTCACCAAATTGTATAATCAAATTCTGGGACATACATAAACAAGCTAGAGTAGGTGCATCCTACGAAGGGGCCAAATTGCTTCATTCTTGACTTAGTGTTTTGGGCCTTCTGTCAGGTGATCGAAGGGTTCAAGTATTGTTGTCCCGTGCCGACTATGGATGGCACCTTCCTATCTGGGAAGTACAAGAGCACCATCCTCACCACGGTTGTAGCCGATGCCAACGACCAGCTACTTCGCATGGCCTTTGCAATTGTGGAGAGTGAACATGGAGAGCTGTGTAACATCCTGATTTTCAGAGCCTTTTTGAAGCTTTTAAAATAAAATTCACCATTTGAATTTTTCTGGGATTGATTAAAGCTTAATTGAAATTTTATTAAATTGAAAGGGTTTAATATGAATAATCCAAACATGAACATTTGCCAAAGTTATTTTATTTGAGTTCTTTGCGTCTCAAGGAATTTATTGGATTTTTTCTGGAGTTGTTTGCTATTTTCTAGAGCTCAAAAGGATTTATTTGAATTTCTGGAAAATAAAAAGAACCAAAAAAATCCCCCAACCGGCCAGTGGGCCGAAACCCACCAGCCGGCCCAGCCCAACAGGCCGCACCCGCGCCCTCCGCCTGCACCACGCGTCGCCGATCCGCCCGCGCACCCCTCCCCGATGGCCGCCGCGTGTCGCCATCCACCGAGCCGCCTCGCGCCCGCGTGCCATCGCAGCCGCCGCTCCCCTGGGGCCACCGACAGGTGGGGCCCACCTGTCAGGTGCGTCGTCCCCGAGCGGGACTTCCTTCCCCGTCTCCGAGCCGGTTTCTCCGCCGCCTTCCGCGTCTCGACGTCCGTGCCCGACCCGAACTCGTCGTCGTCGCCGTTCGGGAGTCCTCGGCGTCTGGGTATAAAAGCCGGCCGACCCCTCGGCTTCCCTCGTCCCGAGCCGCCGCCCTCACCGCCGCTTCCGCCGCCCGGTCACCTCGTCGGTCAGCACCCGCCGCCGCCTTCGCCGCCGTGCTCCGCCGCCGTCGCCGTCGTTCGCCGCCGGTGAGCCTCGCCGCCGTAGTCGTCGTCGCCGGTGAGCCCCGCCGCGCCCTCGGTTCCGCCTTCGCCGCCGTTCGCCGTCGTCCCGCAGCCGCCGCAGCCGCCGCACCCCGCACCGCGCCGCCAGCGGACGCGCCCGCGCCGCGCCGCCTCGGCCGCTCCGTCCGCGCCGCCTCGGTCCCCGCGCCCGCCACGCGTCGGCCATCGGCCGACTCCCGCCTCCCGCGCCGCCTCATCCCCGCCGCCCATCCAGATCTGAGCTAAAGGCCCAGATCGCGCCGCGTGGACGCCCTCGAGCCGTCCGATCGACCGCCGCCGCCCCGCATGCGCCGCGTCAGCCCTATCTGACGTGGCAGCCACGTGTCGCCGCCACGTCAGCGCCACGTCAACCTCTGCCGCCCGCGTCAGCAGCCAGCCGCCCGCACTGTTCCGTGCGCCGAGCCCACCGTAGACCCAGCTCCCCGTGCGCCCGGTCCACAGCACAGTGCAATTTCCGATTTTTCCCGATTTTCCTTTAGATCCAATTTTCCAAGAGCCCGTTCTCCCTCGTCCTAGCTCCGATTGACCCGATTCTTTTTCCTAAATTCATCTAAAATTGAGCTCTACCTTTTGGTTCAGGTTTGAAAGTTTTTGGAGTTCATTTGAATTTTATTTGAATTTATTTTGTCTTTTCGATTCGCTTTTTCTCTCGTTAGATCACGTGTTCGAGGGAGCGGAAGTTGGATTTGAAGATCAAGATCCCTCAGCTGAGCAAGGCCAAGGCAAGTCGTGTCCTTTGATCATGTTGAACCCAGTTTGCAATCTATTATTTAATTATTTTGTTTTAAATTATCATGCATCGCTACTTTTATTCAAACCCTTGTATTGGTAGTTATCGTCCCAATTGGTTATTTCTCTCCTTGATAATTTGAATGCCCTGATTCCATTGTCACCATAGAATGGGAAATTACTTAGTGATGCAATATTAGTTGTCACATGGGTTGTGCGTTTAATTGCTTAGCCATGCTTATCACTAGTACGTTGGGTTTATCATCACATGTGGTTAATTAATCTTGACTTAATGATATACTTGAAGGTGGTGGTTAACCACGGTTATAAAACTTGTTGCCATGGCATGGGTAGTGTCATTGGTGTTGGTTATACAAAATTGGTTTTCACTTGGGCGATTGATCGTGCAGTAAAGGGGGTGCGAGAGGCACATGGGATGTGGATGTTTCGCCTGGGTAATTCTTAAGGACTTAACTTTGTGCGCCATTGATCTGAGTCTTACCGCACAACCACATGTCTAGTATGGGATAGACCTAGCTGAATAACTTGCAAAGGTTTAGTTCAGATATCATCATTGGTAAGTGAGTACCAGGGGTACTGGATTGCTCACAGTGAGGAACAGGGTTACTGTCCTCATACGGCGCAAGAGGGGACTTCTGACTGTGGTGGTTAACCCTTCAGCAGTGAAACCTTAGCGGGTGATGTCTAACTAGATTGGAGTGAGGTAAAGGCTTTGTGATAATTTATCTGGGTCTCATGCCTAAGGAAGCATGCTGGCTATTAAGATGATTTATCTCTTGTGGGTAAAGTTGTGCAACCTCTGCAGAGTGTAAAACTATTCGAATAGCCGCGTCCTCGGTCATGGACAATGCTCGGTGATTTCACACGAGGGGTAGAGTTTTCATAAAATCCTGGTTGGGTTAAGTTGGAGAGTGAATGGTTAGTTCACTGGTGGTTCATTTCATGGATCTTGGTTCATGGTGGATTCCTTGGGTGAATGGCTAGTTCACTTGTGGTTTATCTCAATTCCTTTGATTACTTATTTATTATCATCTTCAAAGTCAGCTTTTCAATCTATTTATTGTATTCACTTTAAATTATTGCTTTATGCAAAATTAACCTTTCAGCCATCCATTGTTAAGCCTTGCATATTATATTGCATTCATTTGTTACAAACGACTTGCTGAGTACCAATGTACTCACGGCTTTATGCCCCTGTTGCTCAGTTGAGGAGGAGGAGTATCATCAGCAGGAGGTTCCAGAAGGAGAGTTCTTCGACGTCTTCGCGGATTAGGCTTCGTTCTCCACTCGATAGCCTGTGGGTGTGTCGATTGGATGCTGCGCTTTCTTTTGGATTTCCGCTGCTAGTTTTTGTTAAGCCTTTCAAGCTATTAATTGTAAGCTTGACCATAAGGTCGTACTCTGATGATTATTAATAATATTTGAGTCTTTTCTTAGTAAATCGTGATATGTTCGATATTTCATCTTTGTTTATACTGTGTGCACTAGCGTGATCCTGGACTAGTGCAGAATACACAGGAGAGTCCGGATTTGCATATTCGGGTCTCTACAGAGATGGTATCAGAGCTATATCGACTGTAGGACGAAGCCCTAGTTAGAATGGTCGAATTAGCAAAGTTTTCAAAATTATTTTCTAAATCAAATCAACCAAATGATTGACTAGTAATTCTTGATTCTTACCTCATTCTTAGGATTCTTGCTCCTTGCCTCCTCTGAAATATTGTTCTCGAAATTCAATTTGACTTCTTACCCCATAATGTCCATAGATGTCTCGAGTGTTCCTCCATCGAAGGGAAAGTTGGCATGGAATTCTTCAAGCTGTGATGTGAAGTTTGGATCAAGGAAGCACCCCAATGTTCCAAGACAAGATCGAAGACTGCCGTGAAGATCGAGAGCCATTAGATTCAAAACCCTACCATAGTTTTAGCATCGTGTAGACCGTTTTGCTTTTTCTTGTAGTTGCGTGTGATGTGAGCTGCAAATTTTGCCCTTAAAAGCATTATATTGCAATCACGTCAATCTTTTATTGGTGTTATTTCCCCGGTTTTGTTGTTAGCCTTTTGGCTAAGTGTCTGCTTAGTTTAGGTTGCCATTAGTCATTCCCCTTAGACGAGTTTACCTCTCATCTATGCTTTTCCCACTTATCTTTAAAACCCGGTCAGAGTTTTGGAAGTGTCCGAGCAGCTAACCCGGAATAAAGTTGTCCAAGTTCAACCTCAAGCCTTACCTATACTTTTCCCCCTTACCTTTTCGCCTGGAGCAGTCAGTAGCGTTTCTCTTCAGAGCAGCAGCAAGATGGTTGGACCCAGGAACCCCGCAGAAGCATCAAGCAATCTCGCCTATTCCTTTCAAATTTGGAAGTACCCCTGCCAAGACTCCAGGAGCAAGCCGTGGAACGTCGTTAAGTCAAGGAAGCCAAATACTTCAGAGCGTTACAAGGGGAAGCCTCAACAACGTCGTCTCCAGCGTCGTACCTGGTAACCTATTCTTTTAGTCAGCCTGAATCTCGGGGTCGAGATTCCGTTTAAGGGGGGAGGTTTGTAACATCCTGATTTTCAGAGCCTTTTTGAAGCTTTTAAAATAAAATTCACCATTTGAATTTTTCTGGGATTGATTAAAGCTTAATTGAAATTTTATTAAATTGAAAGGGTTTAATATGAATAATCCAAACATGAACATTTGCCAAAGTTATTTTATTTGAGTTCTTTGCGTCTCAAGGAATTTATTGGATTTTTTCTGGAGTTGTTTGCTATTTTCTAGAGCTCAAAAGGATTTATTTGAATTTCTGGAAAATAAAAAGAACCAAAAAAATCCCCCAACCGGCCAGTGGGCCGAAACCCACCAGCCGGCCCAGCCCAACAGGCCGCACCCGCGCCCTCCGCCTGCACCACGCGTCGCCGATCCGCCCGCGCACCCCTCCCCGATGGCCGCCGCGTGTCGCCATCCACCGAGCCGCCTCGCGCCCGCGTGCCATCGCAGCCGCCGCTCCCCTGGGGCCACCGACAGGTGGGGCCCACCTGTCAGGTGCGTCGTCCCCGAGCGGGACTTCCTTCCCCGTCTCCGAGCCGGTTTCTCCGCCGCCTTCCGCGTCTCGACGTCCGTGCCCGACCCGAACTCGTCGTCGTCGCCGTTCGGGAGTCCTCGGCGTCTGGGTATAAAAGCCGGCCGACCCCTCGGCTTCCCTCGTCCCGAGCCGCCGCCCTCACCGCCGCTTCCGCCGCCCGGTCACCTCGTCGGTCAGCACCCGCCGCCGCCTTCGCCGCCGTGCTCCGCCGCCGTCGCCGTCGTCCGCCGCCGGTGAGCCTCGCCGTCGTAGTCGTCGTCGCCGGTGAGCCCCGCCGCGCCCTCGGTTCCGCCTTCGCCGCCGTTCGCCGTCGTCCCGCAGCCGCCGCAGCCGCCGCACCCCGCACCGCGCCGCCAGCGGACGCGCCCGCGCCGCGCCGCCTCGGCCGCTCCGTCCGCGCCGCCTCGGTCCCCGCGCCCGCCACGCGTCGGCCATCGGCCGACTCCCGCCTCCCGCGCCGCCTCATCCCCGCCGCCCATCCAGATCTGAGCTAAAGGCCCAGATCGCGCCGCGTGGACGCCCTCGAGCCGTCCGATCGACCGCCGCCGCCCCGCATGCGCCGCGTCAGCCCTATCTGACGTGGCAGCCACGTGTCGCCGCCACGTCAGCGCCACGTCAACCTCTGCCGCCCGCGTCAGCAGCCAGCCGCCCGCACTGTTCCGTGCGCCGAGCCCACCGTAGACCCAGCTCCCCGTGCGCCCGGTCCACAGCACAGTGCAATTTCCGATTTTTCCCGATTTTCCTTTAGATCCAATTTTCCAAGAGCCCGTTCTCCCTCGTCCTAGCTCCGATTGACCCGATTCTTTTTCCTAAATTCATCTAAAATTGAGCTCTACCTTTTGGTTCAGGTTTGAAAGTTTTTGGAGTTCATTTGAATTTCATTTGAATTTATTTTGTCTTTTCGATTCGCTTTTTCTCTCGTTAGATCACGTGTTCGAGGGAGCGGAAGTTGGATTTGAAGATCAAGATCCCTCAGCTGAGCAAGGCCAAGGCAAGTCGTGTCCTTTGATCATGTTGAACCCAGTTTGCAATCTATTATTTAATTATTTTGTTTTAAATTATCATGCATCGCTACTTTTATTCAAACCCTTGTATTGGTAGTTATCGTCCCAATTGGTTATTTCCCTCCTTGATAATTTGAATGCCCTGATTCCATTGTCACCATAGAATGGGAAATTACTTAGTGATGCAATATTAGTTGTCACATGGGTTGTGCGTTTAATTGCTTAGCCATGCTTATCACTAGTACGTTGGGTTTATCATCACATGTGGTTAATTAATCTTGACTTAATGATATACTTGAAGGTGGTGGTTAACCACGGTTATAAAACTTGTTGCCATGGCATGGGTAGTGTCATTGGTGTTGGTTATACAAAATTGGTTTTCACTTGGGCGATTGATCGTGCAGTAAAGGGGGTGCGAGAGGCACATGGGATGTGGATGTTTCGCCTGGGTAATTCTTAAGGACTTAACTTTGTGCGCCATTGATCTGAGTCTTACCGCACAACCACATGTCTAGTATGGGATAGACCTAGCTGAATAACTTGCAAAGGTTTAGTTCAGATATCATCATTGGTAAGTGAGTACCAGGGGTACTGGATTGCTCACAGTGAGGAACAGGGTTACTGTCCTCATACGGCGCAAGAGGGGACTTCTGACTGTGGTGGTTAACCCTTCAGCAGTGAAACCTTAGCGGGTGATGTCTAACTAGATTGGAGTGAGGTAAAGGCTTTGTGATAATTTATCTGGGTCTCATGCCTAAGGAAGCATGCTGGCTATTAAGATGATTTATCTCTTGTGGGTAAAGTTGTGCAACCTCTGCAGAGTGTAAAACTATTCGAATAGCCGCGTCCTCGGTCATGGACAATGCTCGGTGATTTCACACGAGGGGTAGAGTTTTCATAAAATCCTGGTTGGGTTAAGTTGGAGAGTGAATGGTTAGTTCACTGGTGGTTCATTTCATGGATCTTGGTTCATGGTGGATTCCTTGGGTGAATGGCTAGTTCACTTGTGGTTTATCTCAATTCCTTTGATTACTTATTTATTATCATCTTCAAAGTCAGCTTTTCAATCTATTTATTGTATTCACTTTAAATTATTGCTTTATGCAAAATTAACCTTTCAGCCATCCATTGTTAAGCCTTGCATATTATATTGCATTCATTTGTTACAAACGACTTGCTGAGTACCAATGTACTCACGGCTTTATGCCCCTGTTGCTCAGTTGAGGAGGAGGAGTATCATCAGCAGGAGGTTCCAGAAGGAGAGTTCTTCGACGTCTTCGCGGATTAGGCTTCGTTCTCCACTCGATAGCCTGTGGGTGTGTCGATTGGATGCTGCGCTTTCTTTTGGATTTCCGCTGCTAGTTTTTGTTAAGCCTTTCAAGCTATTAATTGTAAGCTTGACCATAAGGTCGTACTCTGATGATTATTAATAATATTTGAGTCTTTTCTTAGTAAATCGTGATATGTTCGATATTTCATCTTTGTTTATACTGTGTGCACTAGCGTGATCCTGGACTAGTGCAGAATACACAGGAGAGTCCGGATTTGCATATTCGGGTCTCTACAGAGATGGTATCAGAGCTATATCGACTGTAGGACGAAGCCCTAGTTAGAATGGTCGAATTAGCAAAGTTTTCAAAATTATTTTCTAAATCAAATCAACCAAATGATTGACTAGTAATTCTTGATTCTTACCTCATTCTTAGGATTCTTGCTCCTTGCCTCCTCTGAAATATTGTTCTCGAAATTCAATTTGACTTCTTACCCCATAATGTCCATAGATGTCTCGAGTGTTCCTCCATCGAAGGGAAAGTTGGCATGGAATTCTTCAAGCTGTGATGTGAAGTTTGGATCAAGGAAGCACCCCAATGTTCCAAGACAAGATCGAAGACTGCCGTGAAGATCGAGAGCCATTAGATTCAAAACCCTACCATAGTTTTAGCATCGTGTAGACCGTTTTGCTTTTTCTTGTAGTTGCGTGTGATGTGAGCTGCAAATTTTGCCCTTAAAAGCATTATATTGCAATCACGTCAATCTTTTATTGGTGTTATTTCCCCGGTTTTGTTGTTAGCCTTTTGGCTAAGTGTCTGCTTAGTTTAGGTTGCCATTAGTCATTCCCCTTAGACGAGTTTACCTCTCATCTATGCTTTTCCCACTTATCTTTAAAACCCGGTCAGAGTTTTGGAAGTGTCCGAGCAGCTAACCCGGAATAAAGTTGTCCAAGTTCAACCTCAAGCCTTACCTATACTTTTCCCCCTTACCTTTTCGCCTGGAGCAGTCAGTAGCGTTTCTCTTCAGAGCAGCAGCAAGATGGTTGGACCCAGGAACCCCGCAGAAGCATCAAGCAATCTCGCCTATTCCTTTCAAATTTGGAAGTACCCCTGCCAAGACTCCAGGAGCAAGCCGTGGAACGTCGTTAAGTCAAGGAAGCCAAATACTTCAGAGCGTTACAAGGGGAAGCCTCAACAACGTCGTCTCCAGCGTCGTACCTGGTAACCTATTCTTTTAGTCAGCCTGAATCTCGGGGTCGAGATTCCGTTTAAGGGGGGAGGTTTGTAACATCCTGATTTTCAGAGCCTTTTTGAAGCTTTTAAAATAAAATTCACCATTTGAATTTTTCTGGGATTGATTAAAGCTTAATTGAAATTTTATTAAATTGAAAGGGTTTAATATGAATAATCCAAACATGAACATTTGCCAAAGTTATTTTATTTGAGTTCTTTGCGTCTCAAGGAATTTATTGGATTTTTTCTGGAGTTGTTTGCTATTTTCTAGAGCTCAAAAGGATTTATTTGAATTTCTGGAAAATAAAAAGAACCAAAAAAATCCCCCAACCGGCCAGTGGGCCGAAACCCACCAGCCGGCCCAGCCCAACAGGCCGCACCCGCGCCCTCCGCCTGCACCACGCGTCGCCGATCCGCCCGCGCACCCCTCCCCGATGGCCGCCGCGTGTCGCCATCCACCGAGCCGCCTCGCGCCCGCGTGCCATCGCAGCCGCCGCTCCCCTGGGGCCACCGACAGGTGGGGCCCACCTGTCAGGTGCGTCGTCCCCGAGCGGGACTTCCTTCCCCGTCTCCGAGCCGGTTTCTCCGCCGCCTTCCGCGTCTCGACGTCCGTGCCCGACCCGAACTCGTCGTCGTCGCCGTTCGGGAGTCCTCGGCGTCTGGGTATAAAAGCCGGCCGACCCCTCGGCTTCCCTCGTCCCGAGCCGCCGCCCTCACCGCCGCTTCCGCCGCCCGGTCACCTCGTCGGTCAGCACCCGCCGCCGCCTTCGCCGCCGTGCTCCGCCGCCGTCGCCGTCGTCCGCCGCCGGTGAGCCTCGCCGTCGTAGTCGTCGTCGCCGGTGAGCCCCGCCGCGCCCTCGGTTCCGCCTTCGCCGCCGTTCGCCGTCGTCCCGCAGCCGCCGCAGCCGCCGCACCCCGCACCGCGCCGCCAGCGGACGCGCCCGCGCCGCGCCGCCTCGGCCGCTCCGTCCGCGCCGCCTCGGTCCCCGCGCCCGCCACGCGTCGGCCATCGGCCGACTCCCGCCTCCCGCGCCGCCTCATCCCCGCCGCCCATCCAGATCTGAGCTAAAGGCCCAGATCGCGCCGCGTGGACGCCCTCGAGCCGTCCGATCGACCGCCGCCGCCCCGCATGCGCCGCGTCAGCCCTATCTGACGTGGCAGCCACGTGTCGCCGCCACGTCAGCGCCACGTCAACCTCTGCCGCCCGCGTCAGCAGCCAGCCGCCCGCACTGTTCCGTGCGCCGAGCCCACCGTAGACCCAGCTCCCCGTGCGCCCGGTCCACAGCACAGTGCAATTTCCGATTTTTCCCGATTTTCCTTTAGATCCAATTTTCCAAGAGCCCGTTCTCCCTCGTCCTAGCTCCGATTGACCCGATTCTTTTTCCTAAATTCATCTAAAATTGAGCTCTACCTTTTGGTTCAGGTTTGAAAGTTTTTGGAGTTCATTTGAATTTCATTTGAATTTATTTTGTCTTTTCGATTCGCTTTTTCTCTCGTTAGATCACGTGTTCGAGGGAGCGGAAGTTGGATTTGAAGATCAAGATCCCTCAGCTGAGCAAGGCCAAGGCAAGTCGTGTCCTTTGATCATGTTGAACCCAGTTTGCAATCTATTATTTAATTATTTTGTTTTAAATTATCATGCATCGCTACTTTTATTCAAACCCTTGTATTGGTAGTTATCGTCCCAATTGGTTATTTCCCTCCTTGATAATTTGAATGCCCTGATTCCATTGTCACCATAGAATGGGAAATTACTTAGTGATGCAATATTAGTTGTCACATGGGTTGTGCGTTTAATTGCTTAGCCATGCTTATCACTAGTACGTTGGGTTTATCATCACATGTGGTTAATTAATCTTGACTTAATGATATACTTGAAGGTGGTGGTTAACCACGGTTATAAAACTTGTTGCCATGGCATGGGTAGTGTCATTGGTGTTGGTTATACAAAATTGGTTTTCACTTGGGCGATTGATCGTGCAGTAAAGGGGGTGCGAGAGGCACATGGGATGTGGATGTTTCGCCTGGGTAATTCTTAAGGACTTAACTTTGTGCGCCATTGATCTGAGTCTTACCGCACAACCACATGTCTAGTATGGGATAGACCTAGCTGAATAACTTGCAAAGGTTTAGTTCAGATATCATCATTGGTAAGTGAGTACCAGGGGTACTGGATTGCTCACAGTGAGGAACAGGGTTACTGTCCTCATACGGCGCAAGAGGGGACTTCTGACTGTGGTGGTTAACCCTTCAGCAGTGAAACCTTAGCGGGTGATGTCTAACTAGATTGGAGTGAGGTAAAGGCTTTGTGATAATTTATCTGGGTCTCATGCCTAAGGAAGCATGCTGGCTATTAAGATGATTTATCTCTTGTGGGTAAAGTTGTGCAACCTCTGCAGAGTGTAAAACTATTCGAATAGCCGCGTCCTCGGTCATGGACAATGCTCGGTGATTTCACACGAGGGGTAGAGTTTTCATAAAATCCTGGTTGGGTTAAGTTGGAGAGTGAATGGTTAGTTCACTGGTGGTTCATTTCATGGATCTTGGTTCATGGTGGATTCCTTGGGTGAATGGCTAGTTCACTTGTGGTTTATCTCAATTCCTTTGATTACTTATTTATTATCATCTTCAAAGTCAGCTTTTCAATCTATTTATTGTATTCACTTTAAATTATTGCTTTATGCAAAATTAACCTTTCAGCCATCCATTGTTAAGCCTTGCATATTATATTGCATTCATTTGTTACAAACGACTTGCTGAGTACCAATGTACTCACGGCTTTATGCCCCTGTTGCTCAGTTGAGGAGGAGGAGTATCATCAGCAGGAGGTTCCAGAAGGAGAGTTCTTCGACGTCTTCGCGGATTAGGCTTCGTTCTCCACTCGATAGCCTGTGGGTGTGTCGATTGGATGCTGCGCTTTCTTTTGGATTTCCGCTGCTAGTTTTTGTTAAGCCTTTCAAGCTATTAATTGTAAGCTTGACCATAAGGTCGTACTCTGATGATTATTAATAATATTTGAGTCTTTTCTTAGTAAATCGTGATATGTTCGATATTTCATCTTTGTTTATACTGTGTGCACTAGCGTGATCCTGGACTAGTGCAGAATACACAGGAGAGTCCGGATTTGCATATTCGGGTCTCTACAAGCTGACTGTGGTTCCTAGTGAATATGAAACAGGTGGTGGTTTAAGACTACGTGGATGTGTGCTACATCTTGGACCGTAATGCTGGGTACATAGGAATAGTTAGTTTGAGAGGCATTATTATGAAGTGTGATATAGAAATATTGTGTTATAGTGGGTACCGAAAATCACATCCTTTGTTGTAGTGTGGCACTCGATTCCTTGTGTCTCCCTCCCATGGCAACATAGACGTTGAACAACCTACGTGATTCTAAAAGGTTATCCTCAGCCATTGCAAATGAAGAAAAGACTACAATAGAGTTATATATGGAGGAAATGAGTATATCTGTTGAGTGTTTGTTGCACAAGGGTGAAGTCGTGATCATTCTTGAGTAGGGAATCAAGGTATATTACCTAATTCCACTTTGGTACAATTACTATAAGGATCCAGTGCCACCTACTCATATATGTCACTATAGTCATTAAACCAAAGTTCATATTGCATATAAAATACAAATGAAATTTGTATAGCAACTAGTAAAGCACTTACCTCTAGTTGTAGGGCATTAGTATGTAGTCTTTTTTGCCCTCATAAGCAATACTATCACTATATAATTCTCGACGTAGAATGCGTCTTGGGTGATGCTTTGCTCAGAGATCAACTGTGAGTCGAGGAAACCCACTAGTTCTCATGATCATTGGGCTTCTTACATCATGTATATATACATAAGCAATGAGTTATAATATTTATCGGTATTACGTGAATGTAGAACTTTATTGTATATACTTACAATGTCCAGCATCGTAGAAGTGAGGCGTCAAGAGCGTTAAGGTTTAATAATTCTAATAAGTCATCAAGCCCATGACAAAGAAGCCTGGGTCATGGAGGAAATGCCTCTCCATGTATTTGATGGTGAATCTAGTAGGTTGGTTTATCCTCTGCTCATTGGTCCTCCGCATGTATCAGGCATGCAAACTCTCGCAACCCATTCCAAGGCAGGGTAATAGTGTGTCGAGGACCAACAACATTCCGAGGGAGAACTTCTAGGGCTTGCGAGGTATCTTAATGTTCTTCAATTTGGCCTTGGCACCTCACCTATGAAACTTCTTTCTAGGAGATGACTTGGCCTTCTTTTCTTGTTTCCTCAGCGTCGTCTCCGCAGGAGCCGATACGGTAGCCTTCTGAAGTGGAGGTGAGATGAAGTCATCAAGGGTTCTATTGGAGAAGCATGGTCATGTGAAGATCACGATACTATAGGGTTCAAGGCAATGTCCTTCTTGGGCCACTATACAAAAGTGTGCACGACATCCCCTAGTGTTATGATGTCTTTGTTCGGGGGCTTCTCCAGTGGGACAGCCATAAAATGGACATGTACTAGGTCCACCTAAACCTTGGCATAACCTTGTATCATTTGGGCACCATGCAACACTGTCCCTTCCTATCATGGAAACGCCATCCCCGCCCAGTCTCAATAGGAATGGACCCAACCAGCCTCACTTGGAGCTCGCAGGGTATGGGCTCCTATAAAACGATACACAATTAGCTAAGGTATTCTAAAAATTTATCTTTAGAGCATTCCAGAGATATATATTACCATGATTTCATTGATCAAAAGTCGGGCATCACTTTGGTTAGATTGGTGTGTGGACGTGCAACTATTCCGATGGTGATATAGACTGGCTTCCACAATAATGAAGGTGGTCTACACTGGCTGAGCACTTGCTCTAGCCTTTCCTCCAAATGTGCTAGCTTCCTAGAAAATTCTACATGAATATCCTCTTTTATGCACTCCTCATGCTTGGCTTTTGATCTCTTCTAACTCATGTACAAGTTGGAGTCGTCTGGGAATCCCTGCCTCTAGGGAATGTAAACCCCAACGCCTCGCATGTGACCCAGGTGCCCTTTTTTTCCAGGGCCATGGATAATATGTCCCTCTCCCTAACAGCATGGAAATTGCCTTGAAAGGATTTCGTAGTCAACGTTTCCTGCATGAGGCCAAGGTAATTTGATATCTTACCAAGCATTATGACACCTCTAGTCTACAGGGTTCTTGAAGGATATGGTGCCCGAAGATGTGATAGATGTCCTCACTCTTAAACAATTTCTAGCACGCTCATTGGTGATCTCGGCAAATGGTGGGAGGCCTTCGACAGGATTGTCTCCTTGTCCTCCCTCCTCCATTGAAGGATTTTACCTGTGTACCCAGCGGTGCTGAGTTTGTAGGAATGAGTGTTCTGGGCCTGGATTGCCTTATGCGATGTGCTTTCTTCCTAGAATTCGGTGGCCATCTTCATGCCCACAAAGGTGTCCCATGTATCCAGATGGATGAAAGGATATTTCATGAATGCTGTCCCATCTTGGTTCACATACTTCGTGACAAGCATGCTCCTGAAATTCTTCCACATCGTGCCCATCGCTAGGAACACCTGTCATCGCACGAGGCCTTGGACTGCTCTGATCTCGAAGGACCTTGAGACCTCCTCCCAGAGTTGCTTTTTTCTCTTCACGCGTTAGAGACTTCTAGCTCGATGTGGTGATGGAGACCCTTTGCCTTGCAACTATCCCATAGGTGGTACGGAATACGGCCACTGCTTTCTTGGGATGTAGAGGGATCCCAACTGGACTGACCTCCATGATGGTCAGTCAGCTCTCAGGCATTTTCGATGTGCCTCGGCCCTCTCGCTTAGTTGCTCCTTTGGTTGGTCATTAGACAAATTCAGTGAAACTGAGCCCGAAGACTATATGGACTCCATCTCGCTTAGTTGCCATCTATGAAGCATTCAAATTGCATTTCAGTATGGGGTATATAAAAACACAAACTGAATATCATAGATAAAATTTTATTGCTCTTAGGTATCCTGCATATCACTGGCAAATTTGTCCACTGCCCTCTCCTAAAGTACATATCATTTCTTAATTTCCAATACTTTCAAAGGATGATTGCACAAAAACAATTTCTAGCAGCATTCTTGGCATTACTTGTCTAGAATTTAGTAATTGATTCAAAATCATCACCAATTCATATTCCTAGTAAATGTGAAATCTTTGACCAAACAAATTTTATCATATCACATTCAAAAAATAGGTGGGCAATAGATTCTTTTCCTAAACATAATAAACAAGTATCGCCATTTTTTTGCCTTTTGCTCAAGTTGTCTCTAGTAAGCAATTTGTTATGAGATAAAATCCAAAAAAAAGACTTGCACCCTAGGAGAGGCATAACGATTCCAAATAGCAGGAATATTCATAACTGAGATACTACCAAAATTGACTACTGCATAAAGGGATAATAGACTCCATAAGAATTACATTTCTAAACCGTAGCATCTTCTTCCTCTCTAAAAATAGTAGAGTCAGCAATATTCAATATTTATAGCCACATATTAATTGTCCTTTCATCAATACATCTTCTAAAAGGGATTTGAGGCTAGTGCCATCCCAAACATCAGAGTTCATAGCATGTTTTTTGTTAAACAGGATGTAAACATCACAATATTGGATAGGTAGAATTGAATTCCCAAACCAATGATCTTTCCAAAATCTAATTTTATTCCCTTTACCAATTCTCCATTGACAACCCATTCTAACTGCTTTAGCAACCCAAAGTCGAGGAGGAGCCGCCCGACAGTGATGGCGATAAGATCCAAACACAGGCGAGCAGATCCTAAATGCATATAGTGAGCTACACAGATTACGCAAAAGATCCCAACCATGCATCACCTGAAATGACCAGAGAGCTGAGGAAGAGCCGCGCGACAGCGATGGGGAGCTAGGGAGGAGCCACACAACGGCGATGGGAGTCGAGAGGAGGAGCCGCACGGTGGGAACAACAGGGAGGAGGCACCGAGGTGGTGCTCGATGGGGAACAAGAGGTGGCAGTGGCGTAGATATAAATTGTGTACCTATTTATGTCGTATTCTTGCTATGTCATAATTATAAATTTTGGCCATTTTTCCATCCAACACAGCATATCATTACTTGATGACCTCCCAATGAATCACACCTTAACCATTTGTTAAATCAACAGTTGTGCTCTCTCGTGATCCAAACCTCTGACCGGCCTATATTCTCTTGGTATACGATATCTTTGTGCTCATCGATATACAGGGATACTTCAGTTATGTGTTGCAAGATAGTGAAATGGGCTTGAGTATACGTATCCAGATTGGGAGTGATTGCTTTCCTTCCGATAGTCCTAATACCTTCCAGCCTCCCCTCTTGACAACATGGAGGTATACCTATCAGTTCCACCTAAGACATATAGTCAACGCGGAACTCAATGACCTCTTTGATTGCATAACCTTCGATGCCACTGATGAAGTAACTGGACAAAACTTTCACACCGTGCAAGCTCTAGCATCTTTTATTTCTCTCGGCCTTGGATAGAATGTAGCAACCTGGGGGATGGTACGTTCAGCCATTATCGGTCTCTTTCGATGCTAACTCGGTCCTTATGTTCATATCAACCAATTCATGTTGTGTATTGACACCATCCTTTGTTTTTTCATGACTGTTCATATATATTCTTCTCCACGTGCATGACATCAATGCAGTGGCAAACTTCTAAGTGTTACCAATAAGGTAAGTCTCAAAAAATAATCTCGCCTTCTAGATGTTCTTGGATGGGTTCTCAATTTACGTCCCTTTTCAAGCACAACATCAATATCCTTAACTATATCATAGAGCTCTTTCCATTTACATGGCCTTACAACTAAACCGTGCTCCTTCTTTCCATCGAATTGGTTCTTCATGTTACGGTTGGGGCAATACTTCGGAAGGAACCTACGGCGACGCATGCACATAGTTTTGCATGAGTTGTTTAGCCACATACTCTTAATATCATCTAAGCAATGAGAACAAGCTTTAGTTCCTTTTGTACTCAAGCCCGACAGGTTACCAAGGGCAGAAAAATTATTAATGGTGTTGAACAACATGGCGCAAAAATGAAGTTCTCTCGTTTGTCCGCATCTCATACCTACACCCATTCTTTCCACGGTGTTACAAGATCTTTCAGCAATGGTGCTGGGTACACATCAATATTGTTTCCAGGTTGCTCAGCCCTTAGATAAGTAGTGACATCAAAAATGTACTTTCGCTTTATGCACAACCAAAGAGAAAGGTTGTAGATACATAGATTCATGGGCCAAGTGCTATATCACCTGCTCATGTTACCGAAAGGATTCATTCCATTTGTACTCAAGCCAAACCTTATACTCCTTAGTTTCGTGCCGAAGTCTACAAACTTCCTATTAAAATTCCTCTGCTGGGCAAAATCAGCAGGGTGTCTTAGCTTTTCTATCTTTCTTATGCTTCTCCGAGTGCCAACGCAGTAATGTTGCCTCCTTTTGGTTTGTAAATAACCCCTTCAAATGGGGAATTATAGAAAGATACCACCGCACCTTAGCAGGAGGTCATTGCTTCACCTCGATAACCTCACTATCAACAGAGTTATTCTTATACTTGTATCGTGATGCTTTGCACACCAGACACATATGTATGTTTGCATACTCTTTACGCTACAGGGTATAGTCTTTCGGACATGCATGTATTCTTTCTACTTTCATTCCCAAGGGATAGAGAACCTTCTTGTGTTGGTACATGATTTTGAGCAACACGTTTTTCTCTAAAAGCATATCCATTAAGAGACCTAACAATGCCATCAAATTCTTATCGGACTAACCATTGCTTGCCTTCAACTTCAGTAGTTCAAGTATGAATAACAACCTTATGTATTTTGGCTTGCAGCCCAAGAACAATGGTTTTTTCAAGTACTCCATCAAGCCCTTGAATTTACCAAATTTTCTTTCACTATAGTTCTCTTCTGCATCGTGCAACACCTAATCCATATTATCATCATGCAAATTATCCTCATCAAAAGAACAATCGACATCCTGTATATCATTGTCTCCCTCGATGATGTTACTACCTTCCTGTATAATCTGCTCTACACCGTTACTGCTCCAACATGTATACCCCTTTTTGAAACCCATTTGAATCAGGTGTATTTCTATCTGTGCTAAATTGGTAAATATTTTAAGATTCTCACAATCAATGCATGGATAAGACATAAATTTTATCCTCCACTTAAACATATCCTACTCAGCAGCTATTCTAAAAGCAGACACACCATCGATGTATTCTTTACTTACACAGTTCTCAATATATATCCAGCATCGGTCCATCTACACGCATGTAACAAATTAATGTTAAATTAGATTAATGCTCTCCTAGATAGCCATTACTTGTACGTACACTAGCGCTTACACATAATTGTCATTCATCATAATTTATCCATCTAAAGTAGCTAGCTATGATTTGTGAACCAATCCAACAAGACTTAAAGTAGATAGGAGTGAGACCCATTCTTAAATTAGAGTAAAAACTACCAAGCTAGATCTCTCTTTCCTTCCAACTAAAAAGTGCACAGATCTAGTTAGAATATAATACATTTCATTATATATAGCTCTAAGTACTAACCTTAGATCACCAAGAACAAATGGATACACAAGC
Organism: Dendrocalamus latiflorus; assembly: GCA_017311315.1. NCBI lineage: Eukaryota > Viridiplantae > Streptophyta > Magnoliopsida > Poales > Poaceae > Dendrocalamus > Dendrocalamus latiflorus. The sequence goes on along the minus strand of CM029639.1, from coordinate 28,272,319 downwards.
CCCCTTCAAAATCTCCGGTCTACTTTCACTAAATCGCCTCAAAGCTGTCGCGCACCTAACAGACAAAATATCTATCGGGACGTGGGTATTTAATAACGTAATGAATATCACAGATGCTTCCATTTATAACCCGTCTATGATAAGTAGGTCATTACAGATAATTTTTCAAAAAAACCATCTATGATATATCACTAACGACTTTTCATAAAATTTGTCAGTGATAAATCCATACATCACAGACGGTTTTTATTACGAACTGTCTATAATACAAATGGTTCATAATAAACACCGTCTATGATAAATAGGTCATCACTAATGGTTCTTACTATCAGTGGCAACATAGATGGTCACGCTAGTAAAACCGTCTGAGATAACTACGCTGCATATTAACACTGACGTATTCTATAGAATTATGTATGATAAGGCATCCAATATGATCTTCTCTATAGTAGTGTTAGAATGTGCCTATGTCTTGATGTAGGCATTGGGAATAAAAATGACAATAAATTGATATCTTACTCAAATCCTTCCATTCCTCACCCGATATTGAAGGATGAAAAACGCTAGGAAACTCACTCTTTAGGCTTATCGTTCGGATGAGAGGCATTGCGGCTCCAAAGCTAGACACTCTAGTGCTAGGGAAGACAATGAAATATTAATGATGTTTAGGAGCTCAACCTTGCAAATACACTCTCTATCCGTCTTAAGTTCGCGGGCCTATAACGACACAGAATAGGTTGAAACCGTTCAGAAATATAAACTCCTTGGAATTTCTTTTCGGTCGTAACTTCTTGTGTTGCTCAAGGACGGCCAAGTTTTAAACTTAGGACATCTCCAATGGTCTGAGTCAGCTAGCTATATATATGTACACATCAGCATATATCCTATGTGGAGGAAAGAGAGTATGCAAAAAAAACCGAGCCAGCTCTTCCTTAAGAGCAAGTATTATAAGAGGTTGTAAGCTGGCTGTATGCTGAGCTGGAGGAGAGAGAGGAGGAGAGAGAAGAGAGGTGGGCTGTAAGCTTACAGCCAGCTGAAGCACAAGAACCAAGAAACTTTGTGAGAGGAAGGGGTAGGTCATACAGCCTTCAGCTGGTTGTAACTACTATATGAGTAGGCTGATAAGTGGGCTGTAAGTATCTATACAGCCAGTTAAAGGTTGTATTATAAGACTTGCTCTAAGCACTAGTCTATAACGCAAAACGAGGCAGCCTCTATAAATGATAGTCCTTTTCTGTGTGTGCATGTAAGTATCAAATAGCTATCCTTAGGCCAGTCTCAATGCAATGTTTCACCTCCCGGTTTCCAAGATATGAAACTTAAGATGAAACCGGTCTCTATTCTCAGTGCATAGTTTCATTACACGGTTTCACTTGGTTGTTTTGGCCCACCAGTCTCTCTCCCCTCCCTCTTCCGCCCTATTAGAGCCGTGTCCGTGCTCGATGAAACGAAGAAACGCTCTCAATGGAGATTTCACCCAGTTTCCAATGTTTTGGAAACAACGCTCAAACGTTTCGTGGGGATGAAACGTTTCCCTTCTCTCTCCTCCCAATTTCATGCAAAAAGCTTTTTTCTGTTGATGTGGCACCCTATTTAATGTGCATGAAACCCCCCATGAAACCCCATTGAGACTGGCCTTATAGATAGTTCTTTAGAATGCTAGTTTTTAGTGTGTACTATATAAATGATGTGGAAGTTTTCTAGTTAGTTGCTAGCTAGAACTATTAGAGATGCCCATCCTAAAAAGCATAGGATGGTATCCCTGTTGTTAGCTCGATCCTAGTCATAAATGCTTCATTAATTATTGCGATTTGTATTTAACTATCATTATATTGCAGAAATGTAATTTGTTGAGCACATCGCAGGTTGCGGTTAGAAATCCTGGGATTTGAGGTTTCCAATGCATAGAAGGTATCCTTTGGAGCAACTTCTCCGTTTGGAGCACTGCAAGAATCGATGCCAATCGGGAATGTAATTTAGAGAAAGACTATCGAATGGTATACCATGAGATCTCACGGTATACCATCCCCGAGCTGTCTCTCTCTCTCATGCTGCAGCCAGTGGCAAAGCCAGGAATGAGATTAAGGGTAGGTTAAACTATAGGTCTAAACTAAGTTGATACAAAATTAATCTTTTACTCTTATAAAATTTCAAATTCATATGAAAATTATAAATTAGATGGAGACAAATAATGAAAAATAGAGAAAATAGAAAGTAGGTACCTCGATAATAAAAAGCGCCATAAGTGCGGAGTAGCGATAAGTCACCTATGTATAAAACATATCAAACTTAGTGCTATAATAGAAAATTATGAATGACAATGAAAATTTAGATCATATGGAATATACCAGAATTAAGCTAATTCGAATCACGAGACAATAGAAATAAAAGGCGACATCTTTTTCCACACTTTATCCTATGTTCTTATCATTTTCACGGTGGGGGGCTCGGCGGCGGGGGTGCCTTCGGGGCACGTGCAGGACCACATCATCGCGAAGCGGCGGCGGAGGGAAAAGGTCAACCAGAGGTTCATCGAACTCTCCACCGTCATCCCCGGACTCAAGAAGGTTCATATCTATTTCAGTTTCTTTCTTCTTTTTTCTTTGATTGATTATCTCTTCTTTAATTTTATGATTTTCACTATTCCTCCTCCTCCTCTTTAATTTTATGATTTACATATATTATTCCACTTTTTTTCTTTCTTTGATTGATTGATTAACTCTTCTTTAATTTTATGATTTTCACTTATTCTCCTCTTCCTCCTCCTCGTCGTCTTCTTTAATTTCATGCTTGTTGTTAACCTTCCCATCAAGGAGAGCTAGCTTATCTTTGAATTTGTTAATCTCTCTCTTTCTCCCTCTATTTTTACTATGTATAAAATTGTCACTGGGGGAGATGAGGCTCAAGCCTCACTCAGCTCCCCCGGTGGCTACGCCCCTGGCTGCAACTCCCTCCCTCCCGTGCTCCCTCTCGTTCCCTCCCTGCTCGCCGCCGTCATCCCGTCACTCTCCTCCACCGTCGGATCCAGCTCCCCCGCTATGGGTTCACCCTTCCCCTCAGACATAGGAGGTTGGGCGAGGCGGCGGCCTGGAGGTGGGCGGCAGCGGGGGTGATGAGCGGGGTAGAAGGGCGGTGGGCGGAGCCAAAGGGCAGTGGCAGTGGCGGCTGTGGTAGTTAGGTTGGGCGGAGCAGTGTGACGGGGAGGAATCGGGGGCTGCGCGACCACAGCGCCGCCGGCCACGCGTGGTGGTGGAGGTGGTAGGGAGAGGTGGAGGAGGAGCGCGGAGCTGAGCCGGCGCCGAAGAAGAAGGCGAGGAGGGTGGCGTTGAGAAGAGAGAGGAAGGAAAGGGAAGTGGCATAGAAGAAGGTGGAGAAGAAGCAGCGCTGGTTGGATGCTATACCATTTGGATCAATCCGGATAGTGTGGTGTAGTAGCGCTCTACAATTTACGCGTAACAGTTTGGCTGCCGATGTCAGTTGATGTCCAGAAACGTCGCCACGTCAAAGCAAACGTACTTCATATAAGGAGCAATGCTCCGGAAGAGAAAGGGGTTCGGAACATCGCATACAGGAAACATGATGATCTTAGAGTACAGGGGAGACTTCTCAACCAGATTGTCATCTGTGCTTCATCCACTATTCTATAGTTTGTTTAGATCTAGTAGAGTAGATTGGAGAAGGGAAGAGCCTATTCTTCACCTCTATTGGTAATGAATGAGGGAGTCTCTAATTTGTTTTATTTCAGAATGTTTATATTTTTCTTTCATACCTTAAACATGTGTGAGCAGTGTGTCTCGTTGGAGGACATGTAGGGGATTGCTAGAAGAAGTAGTGATGCAATAGAATATTTGATCGTAGCGGTAGACATGTTTGGTTTCATGGGAATGTTGCTCATTCTTGTTGAGATATGCATGTTTATCTAGTTTAAGACGCCGGGTGAGCATGATCTAGAATAATTGTTTCGACTTGCAGGATGAATCCTGGTTGTCGTGATAAGTTGGCGAACCGTAGTGTGACAGACATGAGTATCAATGGGGAGTCGTTCCAATTCCAAGGAATACTAGTTATCATGACTTCCGCGGTTGTGGTGCCAAGAGGTGGACAGCAGAACTCCATGAGCGAAGGAATAGAGGCATAAGGATAACTCGCCTACAAAACTGTGGAAAAGGAGATTATTCTACCATCCTTAGAATATCATTGCTAGCTACCATATTGCCATGACGAAATCTCCAATGCCTACCATTCATATATTTGTTGTAAAGTCTTTACTTTGCAGTCATTGCTATTTAATTCTTGCTATTTCCTTTTGTTGTTTGATCTTCCAAAAAACGTGATCACCATTCTGGCATAAAGAATAACATTACTATAGAAAAGGTCATCATAGACGGTCCAAAAACGTCATCACAGACAATTTCGTGAGCCGTCTGAGTTCATGGGTCAGTAATGAATGAGGTTATCGCAGATGGTTTCAACAACAAACCACCTGTGATAGTTGACTATCACAGATGATTTTTAGTTGAAACCATATGTGATATTTGATGTATCACAGACATTTCAATTACAAACCGTATGTGATAGTTTAATATCATAGACGGTTTATAGTTGAAACTATCTGTGATACATCAGATATCACAGACGGTTTCTACTAAAAACCGTCTGTGATAGTTAACTATCATAGACAATTATGAATTAAAAACCATATGTGATATTCTTTTATATTCCTAAATCTATTTCTATTCGTTGGCTAGTCTCAGGAAATACTAGCCATGCCCTTTGAAACAAGTAAATTAACACAGTATACATCCAATTCACATTCATTCATTTCAGAAACATGAACATCCATGTCACAAATCAATTAACTGAAATAAAATAAATTATCCATTCATAAACAAATACACACATGTACAATTAATTAGCTCAATCTTATCCCAATCAAATTCACTCCACATTGTGGAACTCCCCATCTTCTTTTACGACTTTAAACATCAAGAAGTATGCACACTGTCCTCGAATTTGTTTGAGGTCGGCCTGTTCCAACGAGGTTTTAGCAATGGACGCAACCTGTCGGTAGGTATATCAATGTATATATATATATATATATATATATATATATATATATATATATATATATATATATATATATTGATTAGTATGAAATAATTATTGCAAGGTTGACAAACCTGAGACCATTGGTCTTCATGCAATTGAGGAGTAGTTGCATGTTGTGGCAACATAGAATCTATAAGTGTTGCCCGGCGGCTGCTGGTGGCTCTACAAAAATAGAATTTATTAGTTCGAGAGGCACTACTATAAAGTGTTATATAGGATTATTGTGTACTAGTGAATACCGAAAAATCTAGATCGTGTCGCAGGGTGTTGATTCCTCCCTTGGATTTCAGTACCTCTGCAACGTACGTGGTGAACGACCTACGTGATTCCAAAAAGAGCCTTAGTCATTGGGAAGGAAGGCAACACTATAATAGAGTTACCTATGGAGGAAATGTGTATACCTATCAATTAATTGTTGGACAACTATGCAGTTGATTTTGTTCTTCTTTAGGGAATCATGGTATATTATCCTTTTCCATTTTAGTATAATTACAATTAAAATCAAGTAGGATCTACACAGGTATGTCATCATAGTCATTAAACCTAAATTCATGTTACTTATAAAGTACAATTAACAAGTATAGCCACTAGTGCAGCACTTACCTCTGGTTGTAGGGCATAATTATGAATTCCTTGTTGCGGTGAGACACCAATGCCATTGTCATGTAACGCTCAACGAAAGATGCATCCTCCTTGATGATATCTATAGAGATCAACCATGGGTCGAGAAAACCAACTGGTGATTTCATTAATCTAGCTTCAGTCACCATGCGTGTGTGTGTACACACAAAAGTAATGAGTTATATATGACATTTATCAGTATTACATGAACATAAACCATGATTGTACATACTTAGTGTCTAGCACCAAATGAGTGAGGCGTCGAGGGTGTCAAGTGTGAAGAGAAAGAATAAGTCCTCGAAGGTCACTATGAAGACACAGTCATGAATATCGTGCTAAAGATGATGCGGCCTGAGCTTAACGATGACACCCGAGCGATGTTGTCCCTACGGTTTGTTGGCCTATTCCATATACCATGCATGCAAGATCTAGCAAGCCAGTCCTAGGGGCTCTATTGGGATGACCAATGGCTTCCCTAACACAAATTTCTGGGCCAACAGCAAGTAGGGGATATCATCATCGGTCTTTTTCGATTTGCCCTTGCCGCCTCAGCTGTAGGTCGACTTCACGATAGTCGCCCGGGCACAAAATGTAGATGCACCGCACCCTTGCCACATTGGTGCAGGTAGCTCCGGTGTAGATAGCCCCAATGGACTTTGCACTGGTGCAGGTAACTTTGGTGCGGATAGCCCACGTGGACTTAACACTGGTGTAGGTAGCTCTGGTGCGGATAGCCCCTATGAACTTGGCACCGGAGTAGATAGCTCTGGTGCGGATAGCCCATATGGACTTGGCACCGGTACAGATAACTCTCGTGGACTTGGCACCGGTGCAGGAGCCTCTAGGCAGATGTCCCTCTTAGGTCACGGGATGAATGTTCCAATGACTTGCTCTAAAGTCATGACCTCATTTTTTGGGGGCATCTACAGCGGGACGACCTCAAAATTGGCATGAATAACATCCACTTTCACTTTTGTAAAACCTAGCGCTAGAGTTACACCATGCACCAAGGCCCTAGCACCGGATAGATATGCCTGGCCCCAAGTTGCACACAGGGCAACAGAGGCATATCTCACTTGGAGCTTACACTTCGTAGCCACCTACATAACGATACAAAATTAGCTACTCCAATAGGCCTATCACTGGATCGAGCATTCCAGAGATAATAATTATTACTAGGATGTCATCGATAGGAAATATGTGGTTGCTTTCTGAGGTAGGGTTGGATGCGTAGCTATTCCGAAGGTTGGGGGCTGGCTAGCACAGGAGCGGCGGGGCTTCCTGCTGATTTTTCCTATACCTTTGCATCTCATCTCTAACATAATCAGCAATCTCCCCTCTAAGGGATGTCATAATCTCCTCTCGTAGCCATTCCACGCACTCAGCTTTGGCTCTCTTCCCACACTGGTATGCTTCAGAGTCCTCTGAGAAACCATGTTTCCAAGGAACATAAAGACCAAGGCCTCTCGTATGACCCGGGTGCTTCTTGTTTCCCAGAGCCGAGGAGAGTATATCTCTCTCCCTGACAGCTTGGAATGATCCTTGAAAGATTCTACACTCGACGCTTCCTACAAGAGCCCAACATGTTATTTCACTTCCTATAAAGTTATGGTAAAAGATACCTTTAGAAGTACCTAGACACCCACCTTGAACTCCAATGCTTGCCTTCTCACTTTGTCAAAGCTCTCTCGAGTGACCCATCCCTTTTTTCTAATTAGATATAACTATCTAATCATCACGTATCCGCAAAGGCTCGTCCCAAATTTTGAACTGGGTAGAAATAGCTTAAAGATCTCTACGCATTTATGGTCTCGTATTCTCAACCTAAGTTGCAATTTTTGAATTTACCTTTCAACTTCAGATTCAATTAAGATTTGGAGTATTACACGCTCCCTCCTTAAGAATTCACTCCTATATTCTACATCAACCTATTCTACTCACAATAACTATAGCCCACTAAATAAATTTCTTGGGCACAAACCCACCTTAGGTAAAAGAAATTCGAACCACACTCCTAAAAACAAAAAGGCCATCTTTGCTTCCTATGACACAAATGCCCTAACTCCCAATCACACTAGGAAGCTCTTCTCTTATCTCTTATATGATTCCCCCATTTTACGAGATGCATCCCTTTTTAACATGGGAAAAAACATATCATACTCCTTAAACCAACTTTTAAAAAAAACAACTTTGAAAATAACAAAGAGTTCATTTAGAATCATTGCACTTCTAAATAAGTAATATGCATTCAAGAACCACATAAATCAAAGATGGAATCACTTCAATATGCAAAAATAACAACTCCCCCCTTTCTTAAGCAAAGAAAAGGACCATCTATGTCACCATTAAACTACTTTTCGTTATAAACAACATTGAACAAAACACATAAAGTAAACAGGAACCACAATGTATCGCACTACCCAGAAAAAAGGTATTTTTCTCAAATTTAAGGTATAATCTTCCCTTGGATCATAAAATTCTAAAACATCATATTTCACACATACACAATTCTTTTCAATTGGGAAATTCAAAGTAAAACCTAACCTTGTTGTAGTATTGCAACAAATCTAGAGAGACTCTAGTTACAAGTCACTGAATGCATTAGCAAGGTTCTTTCATGAAGTAATGTCATTTTTTCTTTATTCCAACTACACCTATATTTTGATTCTCCAATGAATCCCATCAACTTAGTTCTTTTAAAGGATAGTTACCCTTTAGAACTCCTACAAACATAATTATCACAACCAAATAAATTCTATCAATGATCAATGCAAATCTAGTTTACTTGTTATTACCGAAAATTACATTAAGGTTGCAACTTCGAAACCCAGATAACTTCAAATATTACATGCCACAACAATAAATTCCTCTATTACTTCTATCTAGACAAAGATGCTATGCAATATCACTTCATAATTTTAATTTCAAAGACTCCTGCAATAAAATTTTAGTTGTAAATGATAGAGAAACTCTAACAAGTGAATCTAGTCCCCACCGACTACCTTTAAAAGGATATCCAAATTCCAAAAAAAAGTCATTCTTCGAGGAACAATTCATATATCATGACAATAGTTCAACATTCCTCACCATTCAATTTACTACTACATTGATTATGCTATTACACCATTTTTTTATCTTCATTAGATGACATATTTTCATCTAGAAAATCTGGCAATGTATACTGTGGTAATAATCTAAACAATGTATCAAGCTTTCATACCTTTAATAAATTCAATAATCCACATGCATATATAATGAAAGGACAATAAAATGATAACACACATGTAAGCTTTAACACTTGCAATGAGTTCACTTACAAGATAAATAATTATATTGCTATAAATATTTTTTTATAAAGTATCACTACCATGTAAGCCAACAAACTCGAAATGAATTATGAGTACAAAACTACAAACATTCCACTAAATTATTCCCAAAGGTCAACCTGGCGCATGGCGATTTCACGTGGGAGGCGCGGGCGAAGGCTTGCTAGTGCGTGGTGCTTGTGGAGAAAGCAGACGGCAAACAGAGCGATGGCCTAGCGATGGGAAAACTAGCTATACCTGGCGATTGAAAAGAAAATGGTAGTTTCTTCGGTGGAAAAAAGTTTCAAGGTAGCTAGGGTTTTTTGGGTTTGAGTCCTTCTTTCCCTCACATCCCCTTTTATCATGGCACGACTTCAATTCAAACTCCAATTCCTCCCATACGAATCGTTCCAGGAAAACAACTCCTCTAAAAATTCCCAAGCACCCCTTTTCTCGTATACCCTTTCTCTAATTTTGCATATGGTCCTCAAGTGGGTTATTATCCAAATATTACACTTTGCTCCCAATGCAACAAACAATAAATCACCAAAACAAAAAAGTGTCTGTTGACGACCATCCCACCACCTTGCACACCATGTCGTGCATGCTCACACAGATGTGTCACTGCTCCTGCGTCAAAGATCAAACAAATATCATTCACATAATGCAACAAATCAACCAGCCATTGCAACAAAAAACAAAGAATGTGCAACAAAATTTATCGGTCGACACAACAAAAAAAGGTACAACACCCTTGTTCTTCTTCATGCACACCGGTTGCAACAAATTTTACAGAAGAAGACAATAACAGGTTGTTACTCGTGTAACAAATCAACAACCCACTGCAACAAAAATATCTCTTTCTAGAAGATTTAACAATAACATTGCAACAATCAAAAACGCTTTCTGTAACAATTCAAGCAAACGTCTACAACAAAGCATACTTGTAGGAGGAACACGTGGGCGGTGGTGACTAATTGAGCTCGTCAACTGAGGAGGAGGCCGAATCGATGCTTCTTCACTGGCACATGGAGGGGAGGACGCTGGCATGTCACCAACCAACATTACCGCCCTTGTCATTGGGCTGTGCCCTTTGCCTCGGGCTCCCTCCGCTTTCTTTAATATGAAACTGTATGCATTATTTATATTGACATCTTTGTTGTTGTTTCGTTTTGAAAAATATAGATAAAATTCATTAGCCGTAAAAAAAAAAAAGACCAAAAACGAGTGGTGGAGAAGCATACAGTGGGAGAGCGGGGCATAGATGGATGTCCAATTTTTTCTCCTTAGGCCTTATTTTAGGAGTCTAAAATCGTTGACCGATCTCCATAGGAGACCTGGATTCTCGTGGATGGCTGGGAAGCCGGACGCCTGAACGGTATCAATTCCCTATGATCTATTCCCCACGTCAAGTCGCCTCCTCTCCTGTGCAGCTCTGCTTCCCATCTCACACACTGCGCGAGATCGAGCGGAGAAGGGAGGCGGGCGTTCGAGACCATGGGCAAGCCCAAGCCCTCCGTCGCCGCCGCGCCGGCGGCGGCTTCCGCGCCGAAGACGGTGCACTCGGCGCTGGTCACCTACGCCTCCATGCTCTCCCTCCTCTCCCTCTGCCCGCCCTTCGTCATCCTCCTGTAAGTGCCCACTTGTCCTTCTTCCTCATCCTTGGATCTCCCCGGGGATCCAGATTGAGCGAAATCTCGGGCTCCATCCCGCCTTGTTCGATCGCATTTCTGATCTTAGTAGGTCGATCCGAATCTTGGATTACCCCAGATTTTGAGTTGGAGGAACAGAGAAGCAAGCCTCACTCTCGGCTGTAGCCGTGCGCGCGTGACGCGTTCTTGTTCTTGGGGTTGGTGCTGCAGGTGGTACACGATGGTGCACGCGGACGGATCGGTGCTGCGGACCTACGAGTACCTCCGCGAGCACGGGCTGCTGGAGGGGCTCAAGGCCATCTGGCCCATGCCCACCATGGTCGCCTGGAAGATCATCTTCGTCTTCGGCCTGTTCGAGGCCGCCCTGCAGCTGCTTCTCCCCGGGAAGCGGTTCGAAGGGCCCGTTTCTCCCGAGGGGAACGTGCCCGTCTACAAGGTCCGTGGTTTTGGTAGAATTATATCAGTGCTGTGCTGTTCTTGCCTCTTTTTCTGAAGCTATACATTATTCAAGTCTCGCAAAAAATGGAGATTTCATTGTTAGTCTTGAATCTTCATGTTCTAGCAAATTATTATCTTTGTCTACTGTACAAATATTGTAACACGGTAGCTTCATTACCAGCTATGGCGGTATCACTAAAATGTTAAATTACTGAATGCACCATGGTAAATTCTAGCTCTAACTTCGTTGTTCTCAATTCTCACTGTGAGCAGATTAGGTCGAAATAAACCACATTTTTTTCCCTGGAAAGGCTCTTGCTATCCTTACCCTTTTGGCTTTTTTTGTAATATATCCTTTTCTGTTTTGTCAGGCAAATGGCTTGCAAGCATATGCAGTGACCTTGGTAACTTATCTGAGCCTGTGGTGGTAAGGCTATCTTCTTTTCTTGGGTGAACCTGTTGATTAATCATATACTTCAAATCTTCAAATTACATCACTCTACGATCAACATTGGGGTGGCTTTGTCGCTAAACCATTGAATGACTTGTCTATTTGTCCTTACTTGCATGCTCATTTGATGTTTCTGCCAGTGCTATGATATATCATATATGATGAGGAAAACAAAAAAATGTGTTAGGCTGTTAGCTGCTGATTGTGGAAAGTAGGCATAAATGTACAACCATTATGTTTTCCTATTGCTCATATGTAAGGCTGATTTAAATGATTAAAAGGATGCTTAATGAACGTGACTCTTTCTCAACTAGCATATTAACTGTTGAGCTATAGCTTGCCATTTTATCATGACAGCTCAGAACACTGATACACAGACACTTATTTTGTTGCTTGTAGTGGGTGTTAGGTCTCCAGGCACCCTAGGGACACCTCAATTTGCCTCAGATTACCATGAGTTGAAAAATTGCATGATCAGGAATTTAATTTTAATGCCTTAGGCCCAAACAAACTACAGCCACACCCACGCATAACAAATCTCTTGGGCTTTCACCCTCACTTTACCCAAAAGGGTTAATCCAAAGTTGATAGCCTTGACTACATTTGGTTTATGTGCTGTCCATACTGATTGAAAGTACCAACATGGGAGTTGGGATTAAACTCTCACACAAGCACACAGGGGCCACTCAGGCCACCTAAACTTAGGCCAGGTGTTACATTAGTGGTTTTTTTTGTCTTCAAAATTTGAGCCCTTACATAGCTGTCCTGGATTGATGCACACCTTGCACGAGGCCCAAAAATTGAGGCAGAAGCCTGAAACGTGTTAATGATTTGACAAAAGGCTTTTTAGCATATGATAACCACATGTTGGAGCTCTACGACATTGCCGCTAGGAGTTTGGAAAATGAGTTAAATTTTGTTTTTTTAGGAGAAATTTTTGGACTCACCTGTTCAGCATGTATTTTCAACTTGTCTTGGATATATCTTGGTATTCCCTGTGTGTAATCATTTGTTCTAAGCTATGCAATGGTGTCTGATCATGTGCAAAGATATTCAAAGATATTGAAGGTCATACCTGAAATTCAATAATGTTTACTTGCTATAGATTTTGTTAGACAGTTGTTTGTGGGCCTTTCTTATGGCTTTGGGCCCATGTGCCCTTAGACTGAGTTTGTTAGGGTTTCCAGGGATTCAGGGATTCTGTTAGGGTTTCAGGGTTCTGTTACACCTAACCCTTGACACTCCCTTCCCTTTATATACTCCTTGTAATGGTGGATCCCTAATCTATCAATGAGATAAACATCTCTTACATGGTATCAGAAGTTTAGGTTTCCTTCCTACCCCTCTCTCGGCTCCGCTGCCCTCGCACCGGTCGCCTCCCGACCGTCGCTGCGCCCCTCGCGGACGTCTTCCTCGCTCCGCGCTCCTCTCCATGGCTGGCCTCTCCCCAGCTGCTCCCCCTTCCCCCCACGCCGCTGCTGCTGGCTCTGATGCCGCGCGCGACGACTACCTCCCCGACGACACCGCCTCCGCCGCCGCCGCCGCGCAGCAGCTCGACCACGTTCGCGCTGCTCAAGCCGCTCGCGAGAAAGCCCTAGCGCTTGCAGCGGAGGCTGACCGCGAAGCTGCTGCGGCGACCCAGGCGCGTGACGCAGCCGCGACTCGTCTCCGGGATGCACTCGAGCGCGCTGCTCACGCTCGTGCTGACGCTGCCGTCGATCTCCCACGGGCGGACGTCGCCGACACCGTCTCCCCTGTCTCCGACGACCGCCCTCTCCAGGATGCCCTGCTTCTCCACGAGGCCGCTGCCATCCTCAACCTTCATGCTCAGGCCGTTGCGGTCCAGAACATCCGCCTTCTGGTCCCCATCGTCCTCGACGCGACATCCGGCAACTACTCCCAGTGGCGAGAACTCTTCCTCCTCGCCGTGGGCAAATATTCGCTGGAGGACCACGTTCTACGCGACGCCGCCGCACCAACCTCCCCTGCTTGGCTGCGGATGGACTGCGTCGTCCGTTCTTGGATCTTCGGCACCACTTCTGCTGATCTCACCCGGATCGTCATGGAGCGCGGATCCACAGCTCGTGCTACCTGGCTTGCCATAGAGACCCAGTTTCTCGGCAACCGGGAGGCACGAGCTCTTCTACTGGAAGCCAGTTTCCGCAACTTCACCCAAGGTGATCTCTCCATCACTGCCTACTGCCAGAAGCTGAAGCGTATGGCGGATGATCTCGGCGATCTCGGCGAGCCCATCTCCGACCGCACCTTGGTACTCCATGTCATCCGCGGACTCAATGAAAACTTCTCCGCAATTGGCCTGCACCTCCAACGCAGTCGCCCCTTCCCCACCTTCCTGGAGGCACGGGCTGATCTCCTCTTGGAGGAACTCACTCTGGCGCATCGCCCGTCGACACCCGCCATCGCCCTCGTCACTTCTACAGGAGGTCCTGCATCCTCGCCTGCTCCTCCCGCAAGTGGCGCCGGCTTCAGTGGTTCCTCCAAGACTGCTTCCCGCGGCAAACGTGGCAAACGCCGTGGGCGTTTTGGCCATGGCTCCACCACCGGCACAAGCTTCGACGGTGGGGCGTCCCAGCAGCAACTGAGGACGAGCGGCCCCAACACCACCGGCGGATACTGGCCATCCTTCACCCACCCCTGGTCCGGCTCCATCTCCATGTGGCCGGGTCAGCGTCCACCCCTCGCGCCTCTTCCACCACCACGAGCTGGCGGCGGTCCGCCCCATCAGGCCCTTCTGGCTCAACACCATCCGGCACCTCTGATGCAGCAGCCGCAGCCTCATGCTCTGCTCACCGGGGGTCTCGGCCAGTGGGCTCCTTCTCCAACGCTTTCCTACAACAACACCACCGGCGGGCAACCTTCCTGGGATCAACACTCATTGGCCTCCTCCTTCAACACAATGACCCTGCAGCCTCCTCCACATCATGACTGGTACTTCGACTCCGGCGCCACCTCCCATATGACCTCTGATGCTGGTACTCTTTCCCACACTTTCTCCCCGCGGGTTTCCTTTCCCTCTTCCATTGTCGTTGGAAATGGATCTTTACTTCCCGTCACCGCTACTGGCTCTACTCATTTTTCGGATTCCCTTCGGCTGAACAATGTTCTTGTTTCTCCAAGTCTTCTTAAGAATCTGATTTCTGTTCGCCAATTTACCACTGACAACAACTGCTCTGTTGAATTTGATCCTGCTGGCTGCTCTGTGAAGGATCTACAGTCCCAGAGGGTGATCGTCAGATGCAATAGCACCGGTCCTCTCTACCCACTTCGGCTGCCTCCCGACGCTCTCCTGCCCAGCGCATTCCTCGCCGCCTCTTCTTCCCTCTGGCACCGTCGACTCGGCCACCCCGGTCAGGAGGCGCTCCGCACTCTTCAGCATTCTGCATCTATCCCAGCATGTCCTCCAGGAGCTGCTACTTCATTGTGTCATGCGTGTCAATTAGGCCGCCACTGTCGCCTTCCATTCCCTATGTCCTCTCGTGCAACACAAAAGTTTCCAGTACTCCATGTGCATGTGTCGGCATTTCTTCCATCTTGCAAATAGAGTAAAATAAATTTCTGTAGCCTTTTGTCTTAATGACCATTAAACTTAATAATTTTATTATTCTCACTGGTTTTTTTAATTCTGTCAAACGTTCGTACATTTCCAACTACGGTAATTTGTGATTGTAGCCTCTTGTACCTTTTTATGCTTCGTCGTGCCACCTCATTATACTGTGAAGTTCATCGTAATTATCCTAATTAATTGAGTTTGCTTTCTCTCCACAATTTTTGTGTAGCTTTTTTTTTTTTGAATATGGGTGTTGGCCCTCTCTTGAATTGTCTGCTGTGTGTAGTTTATACTATAGTCACTAACAAAAATATGTGTCAGGTTCGGCATTTTTAACCCTGCAATAGTATATGATCATTTGGGGGAGATATACTCTGCTCTTGTCTTTGGTAGCTTTGTGTTCTGTATTTTCCTGTACATCAAGGTGAGCTTATTTAATAGATTTTTGTTTCCTCATATAGTTATTTACCAAGCTTCCTTTGTTGATGGATAATTTCCTTTTCTTTTTAGGGTCATGTAGCACCATCTTCATCTGATTCTGGATCCTCGGGGAATGTGATAATTGATTTCTACTGGGTAAGTGTTGTTCAAATCCATGCCATTGATTTTCACATTGCCTTAAATTAGGATCTATGTACTCTTAATCGGACTCCTCTGGATCACTTGCATGTATCATTGTGGTTCTTAACATCTGCATAACTTAGTGGTAATTTTTGTTATTCCAAACTAAATGGTTGTTTGTTGATTCGTGTATATAACATGACATTTCCAGGGAATGGAATTGTACCCCCGGATTGGTAAGCACTTCGATATCAAAGTCTTCACAAACTGCCGTTTTGGGATGATGTCCTGGGCTGTTCTTGCTGTAACATACTGCATAAAGCAGGTCAGAATATTATAATATTCTTGTGATATACTAGTCTGACACTCACTCCCACAATTAAGAGGCCCGTGTTTGTATTGGTTGCCATCCAAATTATGGTATTGTTGTGCATGTACTCACTGATGTGTTACTTTCGTACTACCATGCCAATGCAAAAGATACAAAGCATGTGTTAGCCTTATATGATGCAGTTATCTGTTAAACCTTCAGTTGATTCCTTTGAACTTTGATATGCAGTATGAAATGAATGGCCGAATCGTAGATTCTATGCTTGTGAATACTGCATTGATGTTGATCTATGTCACTAAGTTCTTTTGGTGGGAATCTGGATATTGGTGTACTATGGACATTGCTCATGATAGAGGTAGGTATCTCTTTTATGTGTTTAATGGCAACATATCAAGTTCAATCACCTCTTGAGGTGCAATCGTGAAATCAACTTTTGGTTTGGGCACCAAATCAGCATAAAAAATTCCCAAAAAAATAGATGATATAGTATACGGAGTGTTCTAGCACCCTTTAAAATTTCAACTTCAATTTCAAAATGTGTTATAAGGAACAGAAAATATAAGTTTTCTGTGAATAGTAGCATAGTCTTTTTTTTTCCTTTGTCCTGTTCTTTTTGATTTATCATTTGTCTGGTTTCTCTCATTTTTGTCTCTCTTTAACTTAGAATGAATCTGAAATTGAAATTTTATTCATATGTAGAGTAAATGAGAAGTATGTTGTGTATATAGAATTTTGTTCAGCAATTTTCATGTTTATCTGGTGCCCATACCCAAAGTGATTACACAATTGCACCCCAAAGGATGATTGCACTTGATACATCCCTGTGTTTAATTGCATGTATCTTCTTGCTACAGTTTATGAAATTTGAAAGAATAATTTTCTCCACTGCCTATCTTTTTACTCAAAATGCTACATGCAGGTTTTGCCTGTCTCATTTTGAGAATTTTAGTCCTGTTCTTCCAAATTACGCAAAATAGTCCCCTGCATTTAAATAATGTCATCTTGATAGATGGAATTGGTTATATAATGGAATCCACGAACTCTCAGTCACGAAACCATAAGCTAAGTTGGCCTGCTACTGACATAGTGACATTAGATACTCAAAAAATGACCTTAAGGATAATTAAAGAAACCCAAAATGAAACATAAAAAAATAACTAAATCATGTAACAAAAAAAAGAAAATAATACGTAAATGACCTTGTTTTTGTTCATAATGCATTGGATATTTTTAAAATTTTCTAGGTTATATTACCATAATACCATGTCACTGCCATGAAATGTCTGGCCATAACCTATACTATGAGCTGTTATTATTGAAAGAAGTTCCATGTGCAAAAATGAAGATGTTATGGCCATGAGCCTGCCTAGCCAAGCCATGAGGGGTGGCAACATGGAGTCCGTAGAATGCATGCATATCTTCATATTTGGAATAGTTAAATGCATATCTTCATATTTGGATAGTATGGATAGTTGCATGCATATCTCCATATTTGGATAGTATGGATATTATCTTATCTTTAGTTGATTGGTTAGTTTCTATATTGTTAGGGGCTAACCTCATCTATATAAGGAGAGGAGCCATACCATTTAGATTAAGCAAGAAAGAAATAGAAATTCATTCTCATCTCTAGTCTTCTCTCATCCCCAAGCACACCAAAACCGCCTGGCAATCCTCTCAATGGTAGTTACCCTCCATGAAAGCAAGACCATAACAGACGATAACTGACTCTGTTAACCTCTACCCTCGGTTCAAGCATTTGGAGGAATCTATGCATTAAAAAAATTGTGAGAAGAGAAGTTTTAGATTAGTTGTCAATGCTCATAGGTTTATTTCATTAGCTGTATGAATAGAACATAATGATGGAAGTTCCTTTTACTGCAAAAGGCCACCATAACACCATTATAATATATTAATTGTTCTTGGAGAAGATTGTAGGTTCAAAGGGACCCTTCTTAAATTACATTGCAACATATCAGGATAGATTAGTATCATCATGTGATTAATTGATATGATAGTCAACCTTTTAGTTTACAGATGTGCACTTTATTTTTGTTCTGTCCAGATTATTATTTTTTTTTTGGCTGACGTGATTTCCTGCCAGCTGGTTTCTATATTTGCTGGGGATGCTTGGTATGGGTTCCATCAATATATACCTCTCCTGGAATGTACCTTGTCAATCACCCTGTGAATTTGGGTCCCCAGGTTCTTCTTTTATGAACTTTGTGTTTGCTGTATTTTGGTCTGTAGTATTTTGATTAACTGTTTACTTTGTATCAGTTGCTTATTCACAATTTTAGTTCCAACAGTTAAATTGAATTTATCTGTTAATCTTGTTGCAGCTAGCACTCTCGATTCTCCTTGCTGGAATATTGTGCATATATATAAACTATGACTGTGATCGTCAGCGCCAAGAATTTCGTCGGACAAATGGAAAATGCTCAATCTGGGGCAAAGCTCCGTCTAAGGTTGAAGCATTTAAGATCAAGCTGCTTTCAAATTAACCAATAGTACTTTCATGCTTGTAAGGTTGCTTACATCTTTATTTTGGTTGCACTTCAGATTGTTGCTTCCTATCAGACTACAAATGGAGAGAGAAAAAGCAGTCTTCTCTTGACTTCTGGATGGTGAGTCATAAGATTCAGTTTTCTGTCTTTACATTGTTCATCAAAAGAGATTTGTTACCATATTTATTGTAAAAGAGAGAATGGTTTTTGAGCATGCACCTTCATTTTCCATTTGGACAGGTGGGGCTTGTCTCGTCACTTTCACTATGTCCCAGAGATACTAGCTGCATTTTTCTGGACCGTTCCAGCTCTTTTCAATCATGTAAGCATGTCCTGTGTGCGTTATATCATGAGTTATGTCAGGATTGTATTGATTACATTTCTTGTTTACTTGCAGTTCCTGCCGTACTTCTATGTGATATTTCTGACCATCTTGCTGTTTGACCGAGCTAAGAGGGATGATGATAGATGCTCATCAAAGTAAGTAATCATAAAAACAACATTTTGACTTTTCTTTTTAGCTAACATTGACAAAGAAAAACCCTGTTTCTAACACTAATAAACCCTACATTGAAATATTACATTGAAATATTAAATCCTAGGGATACTTTGTTTGGCTTTAAGCAATATCCAGTTCTTTGTTTTGTGCCCAATGGATATATCTGATCAGAGTTGTCTGCCCCCTGACAGGTACGGCAAGTATTGGAAGATGTACTGCAACAGAGTACCGTACAGGATTGTTCCTGGTATTTACTGAAGGTGTTGGGCGGTTGGGCCATAAGGACAACTACTTCTGAGACAACAACTCGGCTGATGATGTGATTCTCTCCAGTTTTCACAGTGATCTGCCACTGCTTGTGTAATATCGATGCCATTAGCTTATTAGATTTAGGGCAGCTTGGCATAATGGCATCCATCTTGAATGTGCTGTATCCAACTCACGGGGCCTTTTTTTTTGTTTTGCTTCTTAGTTTCCTACTAGGAGAGGAGTTGAGTGCAGGAGCGTAGCTGCGTTCTAAGGGCTGTTTGGACTATATTTTGCTACAAGTCGATAAGGCAGCATGGCAATGAAGGGTACCGGTAATATTCTGTAGTGCTTGAATAATAGTGCGGCTACTGTATTTGTTCATGAACTGAAATTTCATTAAGTAGGCATGGACATTAAAGGATTTGTACTTGGTAAGCTCTTATGTACTATGCCTGTTATCTTGGTGGTTTTGGTTAATGAAGTTGAATGCTTGCTTAAAATGAACAGAAATTTCATTAAGTAGGCATGGCCATTGTTCAACTTTTCTTATTTTAAATCTTAGCCCCAAAACAACTTGTACTTACTAAACCTTCTCTTATGTACTATAGCTGTTATCTTGGTTGTTTTGGTCAATGAAGTTGAACGCTTCCTTAAAATGCCTTTGCCTGCTGCTTGGGGAAATGTTCACCTACCTGGATTGAATTTTGGCTAAGTAAAATGATCAATGCATTTGTTCCTTACCACCGGAGGCAGAATTACTAAAGTTCAGAACGCAAATTTAAAAAACCGAATTTATAAATATTCCCTTAAATAATGTTTTTGACTAACTGCGTAGAATTGTTATCAATGTATTTGTTCCTAAGTAGAATACTTTCGTTTATGCACGCATGTACTTCAAGTTTCATACATAGGGCCTACTTTTGTTCATGCCAAAGGTTGCTATAACTAACCTTAGGCAATATATGGCTTATCACAAAAATGTGGCTAACAAATTGATTGCCATAAGTGTGACAAAGTTAGCCATGAGTTGTCACAAGTGTAACAAAGTTAGCCATGAAGTTGAGTCTACGACACATGGGCCATGGGGCTAAGAAAATGTGGTAAGCCACAATTGTGTAATGAAATCAAACACATGCCTAAGAAACTATGGTGTGACTAATGTTAGGTGTGGCAAGGTGAAGCATAAAATCAAACACCCCATAAAATCTCTGTTTGTTCTATTGAATCCCAAATATATTATGATCTTATGCTTGTGCACTGTACGCTGTATTTCTGTCTCAATAGTTAATTTCCCATGCATTTGTTTAGGAAGAAAAATAAATAGGGTGGCAGGACGATGGATGATACAAGACAAGAAGGCACGCATGAACCTGCTTCCTGCGGAAACACATCCTTTGCCTTCAGTGTAATGGCACCGTGTGCCTTTACTAATTCGGGCAGTTGGATCAAGAATGGATGCATGAGATTCATCGGATCACTGTAGCAGTTCACTTGCATTTTTACCAAGTGCGTTGGTTCTTTGATCCAATGGCTTCAATTGAAATAACGACAAGTTACTGTAGCTATTACTATGATACACTTCCGCTTCGTTTCCATTAGGCCTCTCGGGCTCTGGAGCTTTGGCCCCTAACTTGCAGTGATGCGAGAGACGCCTTGCGTTTTAGTACAGAAGCTTGAGCGGAAGCGCAATAAAGTTAGGGATGGAAAATGGTAAAGAATAATTTATTTTATTCGATATTTATATTTGAAAAATATAAATGTGGTAAATAAAATTTGTATTGGAGAATATTCGTATTCGTATTCAAGAATATTTGTATTCGAGACTATTCGATTAGGATTCGATCCGTGTCCATCCCTAACGACCTCCTTAGATATGATTGTAGGAAGTAATTTTCTGATGAACTAAAATTCACGAGCAAGAAGTGAAAATTA
Organism: Dendrocalamus latiflorus; assembly: GCA_017311315.1. NCBI lineage: Eukaryota > Viridiplantae > Streptophyta > Magnoliopsida > Poales > Poaceae > Dendrocalamus > Dendrocalamus latiflorus. Next base: position 28,251,096 of record CM029639.1, on the reverse strand, counting down.
CTTTACATAATTTTCAAATCTATGTGTTACACTGCTAGCCCGTGTAGACGTATAGTCATGTTACATAAATTTGTTCTCCAGAGATTTGTTACAAAAGTTTTAGGATATTTGCATTTGACCGAATTAAGTATATATTCGATCCAAATTCGTATTCGTTATGACATTTGATTCGTATTCGTATTCGAGAACGAATTCGTATTCGTTTTAAAAATATGAATTCATATTTATATCTGTACTTGTTTTAAAAATATAGATCCGTATTCATATTTGAAACTATTCGATTCGTATTTAATCTGTTTCTATCCCTAAATAAAGGTTTACTCAGAGCTCTAGGCAACACAAACCTTTCTCGGCCCGTTGACTAAAATCAAGCGCAGTAATCTATTCATATTAGAGGTGTTCAGAAGGCAATATGAATGCATGCTTTCTTAAAGCGGCTTTTTCACTCCTCTTGCTTCGAAGATAAGGTAGAAAGTCCAAGCGTATCACGCACCTCTCTTCTTTTCTCGTCGCACACGAATTTCTTCCTCACTTTTCCCACCACTCACACTCTCCTCCTAAAAGCCACTTATTTCAGCTATTACTATGTATTTTTAGTTAAAAGTCACCAGATATAGCCAAAATGAATATTCCTTTAATTTAAATTTTTATGTGGATCATGTGTCCACTTTAATATTACATTTATTTTTTGCGGAGGATCCACTATATTGACTTGCCATTACGCTATTTGGGCCGCCACGCGTCGCCTATACGTTGCACTGCTGCAACGGTCTGGTGCGCCCCCACCAAACCACACACATCACAATTTGTGGCTGAGTCAAACCACACACATCAAACTTTGTGGCTGAGTCATCAAGTGCTCTACGTAATATCAAGATTTCGGTGGATAAGCGTATGGACAAGTACTGTATGGCTGAGATATGCTCAGAGTTAAAAATAGAAATAATTATATTATCTCTATATTTATGATTATTTAAATAATATATTATTTTATCTCTTAAATAAATATGATCTTTACTCGAATTGAATAAGAATTTGATCGGAGACTCTCTGAGTAGAATATGATCTCTACTTATGATAGATAATGATCTAGTCAGAAGCTCTATATAAATGAATGCATAGGGTTATAGGAAGAGATATAAATTGCACCATCCACCGAATCCCTAGCCACCTCCTTCCGAAGACCTTACTGTGCGTATTAGTGCTAGCACACTGGAATATGATTGTTCTATCCCTAGATATGTGGACTTGGTAGAGGCGCTGCTACAACTTGTGGCGCTGATTGGGACGATCCGAAAAGAAGACAATCAGCTTGTGGATATCGACTACTGCTAGAGGACGATTGGTTTCCGAGGATCGCTTTTCAAGGACATTAGACAATCAGCTACTTTCACTACGTGGACGCACGCTGCGTTGAACCGGATTGCTTCAACTCTTCTTCAGCTACACTGCGCGTCGGCTGGTAACAATTTATGATCTTTTACTCATATAATTTTCTGGTTTATGCAATAGAAATTTTAACTTGCGCTCCGTATCCCAACATTGTGTTCTCACACAAGTTACACACACGATATAGCTCAGGAACTTTATGAATGTGAAGTACACTAATTTGAAAAGGTCACATTATGCTCCATCCATGTTCAACACGAAGATGCCCAGGGCCTTTTTCTTTAGCTGCGGCTTATGGCTTTTGATTGAAATTTTTGAAATTTGGCTGTTTGTGACAGAGATTACGGAGAGAGATACTCTCTTGTGATTTTGGTTGATACATATATTAGGCTTTTAACGTGTACTACAATTAACTTGTAGATCCCATCTTGAGAAAATACTCTATTTAAAAATTAGGTACTGTAGCAAAAGCCAAAGGGGGTGTTCGGTTGGTGAGAAGCCGCCCGGCTTCTCGCAGCCGCTACAGTACCTAACTTTTAAACGGGGGTTTTTTTTCAAGACGGGGTCTATAAGTTAAACGTAGTACACGTTAAAAGCCCAATATCTGTACCAGTCAAAATCGTAAGTGAGTATCGATCTCTCCGTAATCTGTACCGTAAACAGCCAAAATTCAAAAATTTCAGCCAAAAGCCATAAGCCGCAGCCAAAAAGAACAGGCCCAAAACCGTTTTTAGAAGCTACAAAGAACAGGCCCATGCTTCCATCCATGTATCTACCTCTTAGATTTCTGTGGTTTGAAAATGTTTTGTAGTATTTCAGTTCCGGGATGCTTCCTTTAATATCATCCATTGCCCTATGGGTTTTTTTTTCTTTTCTAGGAGTTTGTTTCCTTCCTGTGAATAGTAAGATGGCAAATAAATAAGGTCAAGTCTCGAGATATGTTTGCACCATTATTTTACATCACAAGAGATCTTAAAATATTCCTGGATATTAGACTCAAGGATTCCTGCAAGATGCTAGCAGAAGGCAAACCGTAACAATGTTCAACAATGAGCCAGAAATTTGACCTTGCTGAAACAACAGCACTACATTTGCTCGAACCTCAGTAGTACCAAAGATGCAAATCTTAATTCGGTGTAAAGTCTTAAAATAGCTATAAAGAGACAACTATACTGATGCTAAAATATGTCAGGATTTAGGAATACGAGGAATAATTATGAGGCTAACAAATTGCCATCACTAGGCTTTGTTTAACTACTGAAACTGTATATTACTTATTCACAGCAATTGTTTAAATATTTTATTGTCTTCTCCAACAAAATCAGCAATTCTTCATATCATTTTGAACAGATATAATCTGTAGAGGCAAGAACACTATGTTCCTACGATTGAAAAAAGTGCAAAGAACAAATGGATCAAATCATCAAAGGAATAGACCGGACTATATTGACAGCAATGCAAGGATAGCAAGAATACCGATATTAAACAATCAGCATTTTAGAAATTCGGTTTACCTTTGGGGTACCAACTGATGCACAAAGCCATTATACTGCTCACATCAAAAATTACTTGAGAGAAGATGGCTGCAAGCTTTGGCATATGTTTCTAGCAAGAAAAATAGCAAACACAAATATCATCCGCCAAGGGCTGAAAAGTACTTCACATTTAGAGTGGAAAAAAAACCTCCTTACAAAAAGAAAGAGGAAAAATCCATGATATGTTCAATGAGGAATACTGTAGCTATGTTGTTCAACAATGATATGTGCTGGAGGGCAAGGAAAATACTCTCATCTGGTCTCCCGTCCATAACTATGACACAAAAGGTCATTTGCCCTGGTGATCAACAGCTGACTTGGTGGCATCGAACCTGGGATTCCTGACCTTTTTTGCTTTTTAAAAATTAAATTTGAAAACAAAAAAATTGGACAGAAAATTCTGAGTTTTCTTTTTACCAAGGTTGTTAAGAACAGTTTTTTTTTTACTAAATGTTCATTTGCCATGCCACCAAGGATGGTGTGGGCGTGTGGCAAGCTAGGGGTCATTTCAGAAAATAAGTTAGGTTGGGAGTTACTTTTAAAATAGAGAAAATCCACTCCATGGAACTGAATAAGTCTTACTTCCACTATTTGCCACTAAATAAGTTCATATTCCCTCCATGTCACTGGGTTTCATTTTTTTTTTCACTCTGTGCCATCGCTGTTTGTCACATGCCGTTAGGCTGTGGCATTTCTTCGGAAATTCCCAAAATGCCTCGCACTCCATGCCTACTCCATGCCATTATCCCCCTCTCCCATTTTCTCTGTATATCATTTGTTCATTCTCTCATTTTGTAGCCCTTATTTACAAGAGGTATATAAACTAGTAAGCGGACTTTATGTAAAAAATGCACTAGATTTAGATACCATGTCATTAGCAAGCAGCTGCCCTTTGGGAATTATCTGAGAGTTCTTGTCTCCATCGTTCATATGATTGCCTCGGTAATTGCAAGAATACGTTTATGTGAGAGAGTAGACAAAAAGGATTGAAGCGTGTGTTTGGATGAATAGAGTGTCGCGGGTTGCCGTAATCTAAACGGTGATTGGCGGTGTCATTCATCAGGTTGTATGGGTCCAGTTATATCAATCCTACACCATGAAGATCAGGCAACTCCCGTCCCCCTCCCCCTCCCCACCCTGTATCATGCAGTGTTGTAAAGGGTGGTGACTCAACACATGTGTCTGTCCCACATATTAGACCGAGTTAGGTGGGTTATGTCCAACTTCAAGAAATTTGGTACCATCACTCGTGCAATTGTGATGACATATATGGAAACAAATATTTCCATGATTTTGTCGCATTTGCTAGGAGAATCATAGGCATTGCTTTGGTGGTGTGTGGGCAGAGGTAGTGGATGTAGTGTCGAAGGGTGACGACTCTTTGCAGGGTGCACCAGCTTCCAATAGATTATCAGCGATTGCTCCTTCGTATTATCCAGCTAATCATTTTACTACCAAGGGTTATGTGATGGTACCCTCAATGTATATCATTATGAACACCAATGCTACTCATCCTACTACTTACTATTGTAGTTGCATACCCAGGATTCATTATTGAAATTTTGGCTAGTGCTTTTGCTTACCAAAAAATTGTGCGTTGGGGTTCAAGCTTGTGGTTCATTACTGAAGCCAACAGCAACATAACTAAAAACTCGAATCAAACCCAAGTCAGGGGATGTGTGTGTGTGTGCCACATGATAGACCGAGTCAAGTTATGTGTGTCCCACTTCAAGAATTTGGCACCATCACTCAGGCAATTGTGATGACAAATGTGGAAATAAACATTTTCAGGGTCTTTGGTTTTGTCAAGTTTGCCAAGGAGTCATCGTAGAATGATGGAGAACCATAGGCACTGCTTGGGTGGTGTGTGGGCAACTCTAAGTAGCGCGCGCCAATGTCTAGTGGAGCGCATGCTCCTTCGTACTATCCAGCTAATTGTTTTACTACCAATGGTTGGGTGATGGACCCTCAATAACATCATTATGATTACCAATGCTACTCATCCTACTACTTACTATTGTCGTTGTATACTCGGGATTTACAATTGGAAAATTAGTGCTTGCTTTCACTTGGCAACAAAGTGAGCATTGGGTTAGGCAAAAATACATATCAAAACCTGGCTCAGGCAATGTGTGTGTCCGACATATCAGACAGACTCAAATGGTGTGTTGTGTGTGTGTCTTACTTCAAGAACTTTGGTGCCATCACTCGTGAAATTGTGATGGAAAATATAAAAACAAATATTTCCAAGCTCTTTGGTTTGTTGAGTTTGCCAAGGAATCTGCCTAGAGTGATGGAGAACCATAGGCATGGGGTGGTGTGTGGGCAGAGGTAATGGATCTAGTGTTGAATGGTGGCGACTCTGTGCAAGGCATGCCAACTTGTAGCGGATTATTAGTGCCTGATCCTGCATATTATCCAAGTAATCACTTTACAGCCAATGATTATGTGATGGTACCCTTAGTGTATGTCATTATGACAACCAATGCTACACATCCTACTACTTACTATTGCTGTTGTATACCCTGGATTTATTATTAAAATTTTGACTAGTGCTTTTGTTTACCAGCAAAGTGTGCGTTGGGGTTCAAGCTCATGGTCCATAACTGAGGCCGGAAGGAACATATCTAAACTCCAGTCAAACCCGAGTTAGGCAATGTGTCTGTCCAACAAATTAGGCCAAGTCAGGTTGTGTGTGTTCCACTTCAAGAACTTTGGTGGCATCACTCATGCAGTTGTGATGACAATATGAAAACAAACAATTTCACAGTATTTGGTTTTATTGAGTTTGCCACGAGCGACTTGTCCTGGAGTGATGGAGAACCAAAGGATGCGGTATTGAAGGGTGGCAACTCTAAGCAGCACACCATAGAGTGAGGAAGAAAATTGGTGGTATGTTAACTTCATAGCGGATTATCAATGCATGCTCATTTGTATTATGAAGCTAATCGTTTTACTACCAATGGTTATGTGCTGGTACCCTCAGCATACATCATTATGACTATCGATGCTACTCATCCTACTACTCACTACTGTTGTTGTATACCCATGATTTATAATTGGAAATTTGGCGGGTGCTTTTGCTTACCAGCAAAGTGCACATTGGGGTCCAAGCCCAAGGTCCAAAATTGAAGGTAGAAGCAATATATCACTACTAGAGTTAGGCAATATGTGTGTCCCACAAATCAGACCGAGTCAGGAGAGTTGTGTGTCCAGCTTTAAAAACTTTGGTACCATCACTCGTGCGATTGTGATGACAAATATGAAAAAAAAACATTTCCAGGGGCTTTGATTTTGTCAATTATGCCAAGGAGGAGCTGTCTAGAGGGATGGAGGACCATAGGCACTGCTTGGGTGGTGTGTAGGCAAAAGTAATGAATGCAGTGTCGAACTCTTTGTCGTGCGCACCTAGTTGAAACCGATTATCAATGTTGCCGATTATCGGTGAATGCCTTCGTATTATCTGGCTATTTGTTTTACTACCAATGGTAATATTTATATGATGATACCCTTAGTGTATATCGTTATGACTACCACTGCTACCTATCCAACTACTTGCAATTATCGTAGTTTACCCAAGATTTATTATTGAAAATTGGTTGTTGCTTTTGCTTACCAACAAAGTGTGCATTGGAGTTCAAGCTTGTGGTCTATAACTAAAGCCGAAAGCAACATATCTAAACCCGAGTCTGGCGATGTGTGTCCCACTTCCAAAACTTTGGTGCCACCACTAATGCGGTTGTAATGACAAATATGAAAACAAACATTTCCAGGGTCTTTGGTTTTGTAGAGTTTGCCAAGGAGTCATCCTAGAGTGATAGAGAACCATGGGCACTGCATGGGTGGTGTATGGGCAAAAAAGGATACAATGAGGGTGGTGACTTTGAGTAGGACGCACCAACTTCTAGTAGATTATCAACGCATGCTCCTTGATATTATCCAGCTAATCGCTTTAGTACCAATGTTTATGTGATGGTACACTCACCGTGCATCATTATGACTACTAATGCTACTCATCCTACTACTTACTACTGTCGATGTATACCCAGGGTTTATAAATTGGAAATTTAGCTTGTTCTTTTGCTTACCAGCAAAGTGGGCATTGAGGTTCAAGCTCAAGGTCCATCATTGAAGCTGGAAGCAATATATCAATGCTCGAGGAGGTGGGACATCAGACCGAGTTAGTCAGAGTGTGTGCCCCACTTCAAGAACTTGTGCTATCACTCGTGTAATTGTCATGACAAATATGAAAACAAACATTTTCAGAGGCTTTGATTTTGTGAATTTTGTCGACTTCAAGAACTTGTTAGTCATGACAAATATGAAAATAAATATTTTCAGATGCTTTGATTTTGTGAAGTTTGTCGAGGAGACTGCCTAGAGTGATGGAAAACCGTAGGCGAGATGGTGAGTTTTTTTAGGGGCACAAGGTAGATGTATACAACCCCACACACCCACTCACACCACACGCATGTGTCTCCTATACACGCTAGGATCTGAATGGAGGATTAACCTCTGGAGCGCAGATACGCACTATCCCACTGAACGCGCACACATGTGTACCCCCACTATTGACGCTGGAGCACGGTATGCACTGTCCCACTAAACGTGCACGCATGTGTTCCCTCTCTATCCACGTTGTTCCACTGCATACGCACACGTGTGTACCGCGCTGTTCAAAGGAACTGTGCACCAAGATTATTCGGCGGCGCGCGCCAACGCGGACGGGCTGGGAGCTGCTCCGCGCTTGAGCTCAGTCCACGAGATGGTAAGTTGGTAACACATTTCAATTGTGCTTTGGTCAATGCACTTTCTGCATGTCTTTAATGTAATCGTGCATGTACCTCGTGAAACTTGTCATGACCTGGAGTGGTCCTAAACAGCATCACACATTCACAATTTCACATGACGGAATCAGAACATATGATCACAGAGTGGAATAAAAGCTCAAAACACCTGTACTACCTTGCACACTACTATGTTTCTACTACCCGCATGCGTAGAGGTGGGAGATGGGCTGTGCTTTTCCAGGCTAGCCCGAAGCATGGCTGGCCCAGCACAGCTCAAGCATGGCCCGGCTCGACACGTGGCGGGTTGTGCCGGCACAGCACGAAAGGTGGGTCGGGCTCGGCCTGGAAAGTCGGCACGATGGATGGCACGGCACGGCCTGGTGTGGCGTGTCGTGCTCAGGCCGGCCCGACCCAGCGAGCACGATCAGCATGGGAGGCACGGTAAGCACGCCAGCGCTGATGGTGGCCTCGGTCTCACCTCCAACCTCCCGTCGCCATCACACGGTCATCCCCACAACACAAGCATCACAGAGCAGAGAGAGAGGGGGGGAGTTCGCCCTCCCGTCGTGTAACATCCCAAAATTCAAGTATTCAAAAATATGAAAATTTTAAAACTTTTTTTGCATTTTGCTGGTGTTCAAAATTTCTTTTGAATATTTAATTGAAATCTTTTGAGTTTTGTGACATGCAAATTAATACATTGAGAAATAATATCCAAAGTTAAAAACATTGAGGTGTGTACCGCGCTGTTCAAAGGTACTGTTCAAAAACGACGTTCAGCACGGTAGGGAGAATAATAGAAGAAAGAAGATCATCTCTTACGCCCAGGATGGTAGAGGCAATCATATGCGCCAAAGATTAAGAATTAGCCAAAGAGCGATAACAGCATCAACTAGAGGATCCCGAAATTGTACAGACATACGCTAACCTCGAACACATGAACGACCTAGACATTGATGAGTAGATACTATGTACGCATGTTGTTATAGTTAGTATGTACATATATTGTTATTGTACTCTTCTGCCTTACTCGGGAACTCCACTCTGGGGCGTAAGGTTTTTAACGAGGCAGTAACATTGTATTTTTAAAATATCAAAGAAATTTCACTTTTTCTCAAAATATTTACGACGTTGTGTGCCCATATTTTTATACAACTAATTCAATTTCAACTAGTTTTTAACAAGACGGGTACGAGAGAAAGGAAGATAATGACCGTTACTACCATTGTTGTCACCGTCTTCATCGTGTATAGTTATTTCGGGCTAAGCTTGAGCTAGCACGGCACAAACACTAATAAGATGGGCTCTGGACCATGCTTAGAACTGGCTAAAAGTGAGACGAGCCAGCACAACACAACATGATGAAATAACTAGGCTGAACCAATACGGCATGAACCAACACGAAGCGCAGTGGGCCCGAGCCATGCCAGCACGGCCGGCCCAACTCCCAGCTCGACGCATGAGCTATCACCTCTTTTAACTCTTACGGACAAGCCAATGAATGCACTACAACGAAACAGTACAAACACGCTGAAGTCATCAAGTGCATTTATTTGTGTGTCAAACGAAACAACACTCGATCTCGGCTTTTGCATTAGCACTCTGGAAGCTACAGCCTTCCCACAATAGTCGCAAAACAAAATCAGTACACACTGGTGCTCAATGCGCCAGAGGCGAAGCAAACTGCAAACTTTTCGATCCAACAGCGTAAGACTCAAGAGTGAGTATGGTCAGAGGAAACTTGATCGCTTTCACCGATCCAGCTGGGCATTTGTTCTTACTATCTTGAGTCCACAACAGTGCCCTCAGGAAGCGCAGACAGGTGTACAAGAGGACCATGAGATTTTAGTGATATATCGGAGCCAGTAATCTTCTTCTCCTTCGGTCTGCTCAGCACCTTCCTCACCTCGTTAGCTAGCTCAATGATCGAATCATCTTCATGACCTGATCAAAGCCACATGAGCACCATTTGTCAGGCTATAGATACTAAGTTCCCACTAGCACACTCGTGTTTTCCAATATTCAAGCATCGGGCTAGCCACTAGCACAAACACGAACTACTGCCAACTAATGCTATCATGTTCCAAATAACAATTGGAATACGTGTAATAAGTGCATATTACATGCTTAATCAAATAAACGTGCCATAAAAGAAGGTTTCTTACTTATGTTGGACAGTGCCTTCTCCATTGAGAACAGGTAATCCCTATTATTCCCAGTGGGGCCATTTGCTGTAGCAATTTGCCTGGTATTGCAAACAAGAATATAGAAAACGAAGTCACAAAGGGATGCTAACGAAGCAGCCCGTGCATAAAAAGGCTCATGACTTCAATAGCCCACCTTGCCATATCCTCCAAAGGAGCAGGACCAAGATAGTATTTGTTGCCTACTGGATCAGGAGTTGATATAAAACTGCAAATGGACCAATTTAAGTGAGTTCGACAAAAATAAACATGGAATGCACGAAATTTCAAATGTAAAACTTGGACCCTTACACTAGTACACCCGTCATAGCTGGTTTCAGATAATCGCCTTCCTAAACAATGAAGCTCAGCGAGAAAAATGGGAGTTATGAAAAAATTTCAAAAAAATCTAAATAGTTATGAAAAATTCGAAATTTTCTAAATAATGCAAGACGTGAAAAGATAATACCTTGTAGAAATCTACAAAGATCTTCTGGTCATACTCACACTCTCTTCTCTCCAAGTACTGAAATGTCAAAATAAATTGTCAACATAGTTTTTCCCCCTCATAACAAGGGCAGCAGCTCCGCCTCATTTCAAGAAGATAAAACAAACACCAATCCAAGAATTGTCAATATAATTCTGGCCACCTAAATCCAGTTTTTTTTCCAATCTATAAACAAAAGGGGAAAAATAAGAAGCACTGCACCTTCATTGCTTCTCGCTCTTTTTCAAGACCACCTCTGACACAATATGCAATTCCCCACTGCAAGAGATCATATCAACTGTAAATACAAATGTCAAAAAGAAACCAAAAGAAGAGAAATGAAATATTCATAGCATTCCAGAAGCACTTCAATGAGACGAATCTTTGGAAATGAATGAACATCTTTGTGACAGTGATAACGTCAGAACAAAATTATGTGCATCAGAATACTAATTTTGGTTAATAGAACTGCTAAAATAGCAAATGTTTTTTGAGTTCATGTCTATAGATACTTAACCAGGAATTATATTTGTCCATTACGAAGTTGGATGGCAAGTATTTGACATACAAATGGGAGGAATTATAGCATAGGAACAGGGTAAAGCAAGCTCTGTGAGGAGAAACTGCCAGCAGATTCTAGCTGACAGTCATTGTTCTTTGCATGAGCTTATCAGTCTCAAATGAGATTGTATACTGTGGTGGCACTGTTGGTGGTGGGCATGATGTGTCAATGTCAGGTACATGAGTTGGTGAGTCTGCTATGTATTGTATTGAGCTGACCTGAAGGTTCACTACGCTAGTGTGAGTTGTCACTAGTGTCCAAGGCTGAGGTATTGAAAACTTGGAATAGTGTGAGTTGAGTCACTAGTATATATGGCTGAGGTATTGAAAATTTGGAATAGTGAAGGTGTTGTGTTACATATGCACATAGCTACTACACCGTGTAAAAACAAATCATTCCATATACCATTATTCTTTTCCAAGTGTACCCCGATGTCCCTCTCTTATTTTCCTCCAGACTCTTGTTTGACTTCTCTTTCCATATCTGGAAGATTCTATAAGAATTCAAGGCCAATGTAGTACAACCGTTTGCATGTTGGAACAATTGTGATCTAAGACTGAATAAGAACTATTTGCTGTAATGGTTTTCTCTAGGGATGGTGAGGAGGAAAGAAAACTTGAGAAAATCAAATTGCTCTTCGCAAAAGTAGTCCATGTCAAAAATGTCTGATAGATTTTAGCACAATATGAAATACAATGTTGTATTCCTCTCCCTCATAACGAATCAAGCAAGGAGGGCAAGTCAAATTTCTTTCATCTGCCTTACATCCCAGCACAACAGAACACTATTTAAGCTTATTCAGTATCAAATTAACAAAGCCCCTCGTCAAGTATTGCACCGTTATCATTGACACCTTTAAGGAAGTTCATTTAATCAGTCGCCAAGATATGTTAGTATCTTAGTTCTATGGCTGGTTCCCAAAGAATACCCTACTTTCACGCATGCATTTTCACAGCTATATTTCATGGCTCAACAAGTCTCAGAAATGTCTCTCGGCGATGCCTAGCGTGTCACTGAATGCAATGCCTAGAGAAGAACAATCTACAATATCATCGTAATTCTACAATATCGTGTGAAGTAGGCTTTAATTCATTGCTGCAAACACTGTAAACACGGAAAGGAGAGAGAAAGCAGTTCTTGCTTACGCATATGGCTTCCTCGTCGGATTCAAGCGTGCAGGTCCTCGCAGGATTCTCTGGTGTGCCTCTATGGTCAATGCAGGCTGTAGGGAAAAGGAAGGGACATCAATCTTCAGGCCAAGACAGTGACATGGTTCAGTTACTGATTCCAGATTTCCAATCAGGCGCAACCATACCAAGATTGAACGTGCGCTTGTAGCCCTTGATGAATCCCAGGAACTTCTCGTCGAAATCGAAGCCGGGGTTCCAGATCAGGGACCCATACCCGAAGACCCACAGCACCATCTTGCTGCTTCTTTATTTCCCTGCACAAGCAACAACAAATTTGGATTTTAGAAGGGAATCTCGTCAAAGATACAAGACGTCGACGTCCCCATCTCCTAATCCCGGCAAGAACGTTCCAAAAACGTCCCCCCAAACTCCCCACTGTCCACATCGCCCCCAAATCCAAATCCCCAGCTTGTCAAGCAACCGAGAAACGTTTCAGGCGGGCGAACCGCCGGCAAACGATCGCCACCTCAAATTCGGCAGCCGCATTACGCCACCAAGGCGTCACTATCCCCCCATTCCCAATCCAATCCCACAAATTCTTAACAATAGACCATGGGCAACCCTCAGCTTTGCAGTACCCTCAGCACATAGGTGACCAAAAGGACAAGATGGCCGGCTGCAAGAATCACCTGGGAGGAACAGAAGGAGGAAGCGGAGGTGGGGCAAGAAGACTGCGCGGCCGGACAGACGGGCTGAAGGAGGAGGAGAGGACCGGATTTGATTTGATTCCTCTAGTCGCGTCGCCTCCGCCTCTCCCGAGCCCTAGCGCGCCGGCCTTCTCTTCGCTCCTCTCGGCCTGGGGATTCGGAGGGGAAGAACAGGGTGGCGTGGGGGAGCATTTATAATGCTTACGGTTTGTGGGTTGGGACTTATCCAATAGTTTCTTTTAAAACATATTATCGGTATTCGGTTAATTCTTATAAATGATTGAACTAAGACTAAAAGCTATGAGCTGTAATCACAAGAGTATATATAATAATATGATGTTAGCTATTTATAAATCTTATCACTTAGAATATAACATGATGTGGATGAAAAAGAGCACATAAATAATTGGTTTGTCTCTCATATATCAATCGATTGTAAAATAAAAAAACAAGACACATTGTGCTATAAAAAGCTATTTATAGAGACATATAAAAAATAATTTATGTAGAAGCTATCTTTAATATTATCTATAGATGACATGGAGAATATTATAGACAACAGTTGTCTATACCATTGTATATACCCTAAGAGCATGTACAATGCTATGTTGACAGCTGTTTGTAGGTCTTACCGTTGTGTCATGAAGAAAATGTCTATAAGCATTACCATTGTACCATAAAGAAACTGTCTATAGAGGTATATAAAAAGACAACACATTATAGAAATTGTCTTTAGTGTTGTTTCTAGATGACATGGTAAATATTATAGACAACAGTTGTCTATACCATTGTACATACCCTAAGAGCATGTACAATGCTATGATGTCAGTTGTCTGTAAGCCTTACCACGTATGACACAAGTTAATGTGAAGGAGAGAGTATAGAGAATTAGACTATCTCTCATACACCAGTTGACTGTAACATAAAAAATAAGCTATATTATTTTGTAGCGAAGTTATCTATGAAAATATATTAAAAATAATTAATTATAGAATCTATTTTTATTATTATCTATAGAAAAAAATATAGATAACATCTTTGTATATGCCCCAACTCCTCCGTGGTAGCGTAAAACGAATTGGGCTGTCTGGATGGTCTCGGGGATCAGGACGTGCGAGCACGTGAGTCCGTGGGCTCGTGTCAGTCCGCCTTGCCTGCCGCGGCTGGCCGTTTGGTCCCGTGTTGCTGGTTTTGGTTGGCGCTGGGTTGGGTTTGGCCGTTTGGGTGGGCGGGGCTGGCACGTGAGTGTGGCAGCACGAAGATATGGGCGGGATACCGAATCATGTAGGTGCCAGGGAGAGGGAGGGTTTACCGGAGCGTTGTCGTCTGCGGATGGAATGAACCTGGACGGGTTTCTGGGCTGGAGGTAGGGCTCGGTTGAATGAACCGTGAACCCTTCTACCTCGGTTGTTGAGGCCGGCCACGCACCTGGCATCTCTGCCTCTCAATAGCTGTTTGAGATGGTTGCCACTTCAAGCGTTCGCACGACCCGAGTATCTTTTCGGTAAAAGTCTGTGTTTAGATTCTTTGGAGATTTCTTGCAAAAAAAAAACAAAACAAAAAAAGAAGAAGAGAAGCGATGGCTTAAACCTATCTATCTATTGCTTAAACTTATATATATCTATTATAACCCTAATCAAATGCATAGAGTGAAAATTTGGCAGTTGCACAATTCTTAAGTGCCAAACTACTACGAGCATGTATTACCCAATTTGGTAGTTGATTTTTGTTTTAAGACCAGTGATTTGGGTGGCTAAACCTCCACCGCGAAGATCCTCCTCGGCTCCCCACCGCCACCCCGAGTCCCGACATCAAGTCCCACCACAGAGAGTGAGTATGAACTATGCTCTTGACATCTCCTCTTCTTTTGTTGTTGCAAAGAACTATAAATTTGTGGATCTTTGGATTATTCATTTTGCTGCAGTTGTTACGTATTACACTCAAGAAGTTGTAGTTGTTACCTCTCCTCTTGTTTTGTTGCTCTGGCTGTAGGTTCTGAAGATTGACCTGAAGCCACAGAAAAGGAGTATACTTTGTGGCCAGCATTCCTTGTCCTCGGCATCTTAAAAATAAGAAGGGACATCAGAGATATGGAGAGATCAAACAAAAAGGTTTGAAAATAAATGGAATGAGATAGCTGTTTTATCAGGGTAATCAGAAGTACTATACCATTCAAGCTACGGTAGTACTGGGCTACGGTAGTAGTGCGCTCATCGAGCGGTAATTCCGATTTCCTTGACCGTTTCTAAGGCAAGCAATGTATGAAATTTTTGGTGTTTTTTTGGATTGAATCCATGGAATATATGCACAAACATCATTAGACACCAAAAATAGTAGTTTGCCTGAAACAAAACAACTCTAAATCATTCGTATTTCAGATCAACATCTAGGCCTAAATCTAGGGTTCTAGAACAAGGTGAAAGAAAGGATTTAATCATGTTTACCTTATGGATTGGAAGAGTTGAACCCTTAGGATGTAAGGAATCACCAAAAACTGAGGAAATCCCCACCAGATTTGGAGATCGAACAGGAGGTTTTTGGGGTTTTCGTTGGAGAGGAGAGGAGCGCACGATCTTGAGCAGCTGTAGGGGTCGGACCTTCCGGAGGAGAGCAGAGGTTCACGGATTAAAAACCCTTGGTCATTGAGATTTTAGGAAAAATAGGAGAAAAACTCTTTTCACAAAAGCCTCAACAACTCCAGATGAGCATGAAAAACATGAGCCATGAGTTCAAATAATGTTTGAGTAGTCTATGACATTTAATTCATTCCTCAACTTGCAAAAGCGGCTTTCATCTAGAGGTTGGCGAAAATATCTGCTAATTGGTCTTCAATCCGGATGTGGCTAATTGTAATATCCCTTTTGCTTACATGGTCTCTCAAGAAATGGTGGCGTATATCTGTATGTTTGGTTCTTGAGTGTAGATTGGGTTATTAGATATGTTTACCGCACTACTATTATCACACAAAAGAGACATTTTGTCAAATTTAGGGCCTGTTTGGGACTGCTCTGCTCCAGTTTTTCCAACTCTGCTCCACCAACTCCACCATGGAGCAGCTCCACTGTGGAGTTCCTGGAGCAGGTGGTCCTGTTTGGCACGCAGCTAGCTCCAGCTCCAGGAATGTGAGGTTTCCCTGAGAAAGGTCCAATGTGCCCCTGGATGATGTTTGGTGTATGTTTTAATGTCTGCGGAGCATATGTAACTGAATTTTTTTTGCCAATTGAAATATGATGTAAAATATTATAATCGCAATTAATTTATTCAAGAAAACCAAAAAACAAATATTTTGGTCAAATAATTCCATCCTTTTGTCCCTTGACCATACAAGTATTTTTGCATTGCATACAACCATGACCATGAGCAAATTTGCATGCAAGCATACCAGAATATTTCCATGTCAGATCAACATAACACAGGATTGAGACACCAATTTATTAAGCGGACGAGAGGAGCGGCGTGGGTGGGTGGGGAGGAGAGGCGTCGTGCGGGTGGGTGGGGAGGAGAAGAAAAGAAATTGATGAATCGGTACGGAGGGAAGATTGTGTAATGGCAGTGGTGGGTAATTACCCTCCAACTCCACGAGAAGATACAAAATGCTGGTTTTTGGAGTACCCCTTGAGGAGCTCCAGGAAAAACGTGGAGTTGGCCCTCAACTCCACCTTTTTCTTGGAGCGGAGTTTCTGGAGCTGGACCTGTTTGGATGGGTAGTTTAGGAGCGGAGCTGCAAAAGTGGGAGCAGAGCAGTCCCAAACAGGCCCTTAATTCCATAATCTATCAAAGTTTGCCTTATCCATAGCAATTGAGCACAACAACTACCTACGGAAACATATTCAACTTCGTTGATGGAAAGTGCTATGGAATTTTGTTTCTTGGAAGACGATGATACTAATGACTTTCCTAGCAATTGACAACTACCTGAGTTGTTTTTTCTATCTACTTTGCAATCCACATAATCGGAGTCCGAATATCCAATTAACTCAAATTTAGTACCTTTAGGATATCAAAGCCCTATGCTAGAAGAATGCTTTAAATATCTTAGAATTCTCTTTAGCACTCTTTTGGAGAAGTTTGAAAGCGTGCACATATGCAAATACTAAATATGATATCGGGCCTAGATACAGTATGATAAAGCAAGGTAGCAATCATTGATATATAAAGCTTTGAATCTATCGGCTTACCTCCTTCGTTAAGATCAAGATGCCTGTTTATTGCCATAAGAGTCTTGATAGGTTTCGCATCTTCCATACTAAACTTCTTCAATAAATTTTTCACATACTTTGTTTGGCTTATAAAAGTCTCATCCTTGTGTTGCTTGATTTAAAGTCCAAGGAAATAGCTCAATTCTCCGATCATGGACATCTCAAATTCTCTATACATCATTTTACAAAATTCTTGGTTAGTAGAACCAAAAATAAGGTCGTCAACATAAATTTGACATACAAAGAAATCGTCATCTATAATTTTTTGTAAATAAGGTTGTATCAACTTTCCCAATTTTAAATCCTTTAGAAAGAAGAAAATCTCGAAGGCGCTCATTCCATGCTCTAGGAGCTTGTTTTAAGCCATATAGTGCTTTTGAGAGTTTACACACATGGTTAGGATTTTTAGAATCTTTAAAACCCGAAGGTTACTCAACATAAACAAGTTAAAGATTGTTCCATTTAAGAATGCACTTTTGACACCCATTTTAAATAGTTTGATATCAAAGCTACATGCAAAGGCAAGTAGTATGCGAATTGACTCAAGTCTAGATATGGATGCAAAAGTTCATCATAATACAAACCCTCAACTTGAGTATAACCTTGAGCAACTAACCTTACCTTGTTTATTACCACAACTCCATTTTCATCTTACTTGTTGCAGAAAACTCATTTTGTGTCAATCACATTGTGCTCCTTGGGGCCTTTCCACTAATTTCCAAATATTGTTTTGGGCAAAGTTATTTAGTTCTTCATGTATTACATTTACCCAATCCGGATCATCTAGTGCTTTATCTATAAATTTTGGCTCAAGAGAAGATACAAAAGAGTAATGTTAACAAAATGAAGCTACTCTAGATCTAGTTTGAACACCCCTACTCACGTCACCCAATATTTGATCTATTAGATGATCTTTAGTGATTGTATTATGGATTTTTAGTGATAGAGGTTGTTGTTCTTTTACTTCGTCATCTATAACTTGTGTGGTGCTTGTTGTGGAGGAAGTAGGGGCTTCAACTTACTTTGATGAAGGAGATGTATTTGGATCATCCTTTGGCTTAATGCCTCTAATTTACATGTTCTCCATTGCTAGCCCTAGTCCTTCATTACCTACATCATCTAAATTATCTTGCTCTTCTTGAGAGCCATCAGTCTCTCAAATTGAACATCGCATAATTTTTCAACTAAACCGGAATTTTTGTTGAAGACTATATAAGCTTTACTATTTGAAAAATAACCAAGCAAAATTATTTCATCACATCGACTTTGAAATTTAGAAAGCCGAACACCCTTTCTCAAGGTATAGCATTTACACCCAAATACTCTAAAGCAGGAAATGTTCAGTCTTTTTCTAATGAGAACCTCATAAGAAGTCTTTTTCAAAAGATGATGCAAATAAAGGTGATTTATGGCATAACAAGTGGTGTTAATAGCTTCTGTTGTGGCTACAGGCCAAACAGTAGAGAAGGGGACTAGTAGAAGGAGAAGAGGAGAGCTAGATCTGTGGGAGAGTTGGTAAGAACGAGAGGATGTGTCTCCTCCTGCCCCTCCTGGGGGTTTATATACATGAGTGGGGTAGAATAGGAAATCCCCATTCTACCCGTTAGTACTTACAAAGGATGTGGGTACATTGGTATATTTACACTAGTATATTCTCTACACTATTGGGCATTTCACATGTTGGACTAGTTGCACGGCCCAGTCACGGGGGTTTGGGCCACCCTCACAACAGTACTCCCTCGACAACAAGCGCTGAGGTCCCGATGGGCGAGCTGACGCGGTCAACCACCCCAGCCCCCCGTTCCCCGACAGCAAGCGCGAGGGTGCCGAGTGGTGAGCTGAAGCAATTGGTAGCTTGCGGACCCCAGAGGCAATGCCTACGAAGAAGTTAGTGAACTCCTGCGCTAGAGCCCGCGCCGCCCCGCCGAGGAGATGCCTACAAGGCGGACGACGGAGCCGAGCGCCGAAAACATGCCGTTCCGCCGAGGCGATGCCAACAAGGCGGACGGCGGAGACGGCAGAGTCGAGCGTCAAGGACGTGCCATCCCGCTGAGGCGATGCCTACGAGGCGGACGGCGGAGACGGCGGAGTCGAGCGCTGAGGACGTGCCGTCTCGCCGAGGCGATGCCTACAAGGCGGATGACGAAGTCGAGCGTTGGACCGTGCCGTCCCGCCGAGGCGATGCCTACAAGACGGACAGCGAAGACGAGTGCCGAGGACGTGCCGTCCCGCCGAGGCGACGCCTACAAAGCGGACAGCGGAGCCAAGTGTCGAAAATGTACCGTCCGGCCGAGGCGATGCCAACGAGGCGGACAGCGGAGATGGAGGAGTCGAGCGTCGAGGACTTGCCGTCCCGCCGAGGCGATGCCTACGAGGCGGACGGCGGAGACGGCGAAGTCGAGCGCCGAGGACGTGCCGTGCCGCCAAGGCAATGCCTACGAGGCGGACGGCGGAGACGGCGGAGTCGAGCACTGAGGACGTGCCGTCTCGCCGAGGCGACGCCTACAAGGCGGACGGCGGAGCCGAGCGTCGAAAACGTGCCGTCCCGCCGAGGCGATGCCTACGAGGCGGACGGCGGAGACGGCGGGGTCGAGCGCCGAGGACGTGACGTGCCGTGCCGCCGAGGCGATGCCTACGAGGCGGACGGTGGAGACGGCGGCGTCGAGCGCTGAGGACGTGCCGTCCCGCCCAGACGACGCCTACAAGGCGGACGGCGGAGCCAAGCGTCGAAAACGTGCCGTCCCGCCGAGGCAATGCCTACAAGGCGGACGGCGGAGACGGCGCAGTCGAGCGCTGAGGACGAGCCGTCCCGCCGGGGTGATGCCGTTCCCCTACCTTCAAAAAGAGTGCCCGCGGAGAGCGGGCGCTTGCGGCGTAGGCCGAGGGCGCTATGCACACAGAGGCAGGGAGGCGACGCTGCCATTCCCCTACCTTCAAAAAGAGTGCCCGCAGAGAGCGGACGCTTGCGGCGTAGGCCAAGGGCGCTACGCAC
This sequence comes from Dendrocalamus latiflorus, assembly GCA_017311315.1. NCBI lineage: Eukaryota > Viridiplantae > Streptophyta > Magnoliopsida > Poales > Poaceae > Dendrocalamus > Dendrocalamus latiflorus. The sequence continues at coordinate 28,231,122 of CM029639.1, read as the reverse complement.
ACAGAGGCAGGGAGGCGACGCTGTCGTTCCCCTACCTTCAAAAAGAGTGTCCGCGGAGAGCGGGCGCTTGCGGCGTAGGCCGAGGGCGCTACGCACACAGAGGCAGGGAGGCGACGCTGCCGTTCCCCTACCTTCAAAAAGAGTGCCCGCGGAGAGCAGGCGCTTGCGGTGTAGGCCGAGGGCGCTACGCACACAGAGGCAGGGAGGCGACGCTGCCGTTCCCCTACCTTCAAAAAGAGTGCCCGCGGAGAGTAGGCGCTTGCGGTGTAGGCCGAGGGCGCTACGCACACAGAGGCAGGGAGGCGACGCTGTCGTTCCCCTACCTTCAAAAAGAGTGCCCGCGGAGAGCGGGCGCTTGCGGCGTAGGCCGAGGGCGCTACGCACACAGAGGCAGGGAGGCGACGCTGCCGTTCCCCTACCTTCAAAAAGAGTGCCCGCGGAAAGCGGGCGCTTGCGGCGTAGGCCGAGGGCGCTACGCACACAGAGGCAGGGAGGCGACGCTGTCGTTCCCCTACCTTCAAAAAGAGTGCCCGCGGAGAGCGGGCTCTTGCGGTGTAGGCCGAGAGCGCTACGCACACAGAGGCAGGGAGGCGACGCTGCCGTTCCCCTACCTTCAAAAAGAGTACCCGCGGAGAGCAGGCACTTGCGGCGTAGGCCGAGTGCGCTACGCACACAGAGGCAGGGAGGCGACGCTGTCGTTCCCCTACCTTCAAAAAGAGTGCCCGCGGAGAGCAGGCGCTTGCGGCGTAGGCCGAGGGCGCTACGCACACACAGGCAGGGAGGCGACGCTGCCGTTCCCCTACCTTCAAAAAGAGTGCCCGCGGAGAGCGGGTGCTTGCGGCGTAGGCCGAGGGCGCTACGCACACAGAGGCAGGGAGGCGACGCTGCCGTTCCCCTACCTTCAAAAAGAGTGCCCGCGGCGGGTGCTTGCGGCGTAGGCCGATGGCGCTACGCACACAGAGGCAGGGAGTCGACGCTGCCATTCCCCTGCATTCAAAAAGAGTGCCCGCGGAGAGCGGACGCTTGCGGCGTAGGCCGAGGGCGCTACGAGGCGCTACACACATAGAGGCAGGGAGGCGACGCTGTCGTTCCCCTACCTTCAAAAAGAGTGCCCGCGGAGAGCGGGCGCTTGCGGCGTAGGCCGAGGGCACTACGCACACAGAGGCAGGGAGGCGACGCTGTCGTTCCCCTACCTTCAAAAAGAGTGCCCACGGATAGCGGGCGCTTGCGGCGTAGGCCGAGGGCGCTATGCACACAGAGGCAGGGAGGCGATACCGCCGTTCCCCCACCTTTAAAAAGGCGATGCAATCCCTGGTGCAACACGCGCGAAGGCACGATATCCTGGTGGTGCGTCGCTAAAGCAATGCACTCCCTGGTGTCTTGGCCATTGTGCAGGTTTTATACACCGTAGAGTGCGTGTGATGAACATCCACGTCTTATTTATACTCCGGAGAGTACGCATAAGGACAATGTCCGTGCGTGCGCAGCATCCGCGTCTTGTTTATACTCCGTAGAGTGCGCAGCGACAACATCCGCATCTTATTTATACTCCGTAGAGTGTGTGGGTTCAATATCCACGTCTTATTTATACTCCGGAGAGTACGCATAAGGACAATGTCCATGCGTGCGTGGCATCCGCGTCTTGTTTATACTCCGTAGAGTGCGCAGGGACAACATCCGCGTCTTATTTATACTCCGTAGAGTGTGCGCGGAGGCGTCCCCCCGCTGCGTCTTATTTATACTCCGTAGAGTGCGTGCGGAGGCGGACCTTGCGCTACGTCTTATTTATACTCCGTAGAGTGTGTGCGGAGGCGGACCTCGCGCTACGTCTTATTTAGAATCCGTAGACTGCGCGCAGAGTCAAGCTTCCGCGCGTTGCGGGCGGTGAAGGTGCGTGCGGAGGCAGACCTCGTGCTACGTCTTATTTATACTCTGTAGAGTGCGTGCGGAGGCGGATCTCGCGCTACGTCTTATTTAGAGTCCGTAGACTACGCGCGGAGGCAAGCCTCCGCGCGTTGCGGGCGGTGAAGGTGCGTGCGGAGGCGGACCTCGTGCTACGTCTTATTTATACTCTGTAGAGTGCGCGCGGAGGCGTCCCCCCACGCGTCTTTATTTATACTCATGCCCGTGTTTTTTCACGGAGAGTACGCGTGTCTTTGTTTATACTCATGCCCGTGTTTTTCACAGAGAGTGCGCGCGCGAACGCGTGTCTTTGTTTATACTCCGTGGAGTACGCCGAGGCGTAAGGCCGTCGTGCGATTTAAATCAAAAACGAGGACCAAAACAGAGGCATTAAAGAAATGGCCGAAGACTTGCGACAACAAAAGCACTGCAGAATGCAGTATTGGAAAAACATTTGATACTACGGTAGCCCAGAACAGGCCAAAACCGGAGAAGCAGAGACGACCAAATCAAATGCTCTCAGAATGGAACTGCAACCGCAGAAAATGATACGATGAAAAACCATTATCACGGATGTAATGCAGTATGAGTCCATGCCGCATGAGTGCGTGCATGGAGCAAATACGCTATGCGCATGCGTGAGTACATGGGTGTATACGTCACGTACCTCAACGCATGCATGCCATGCAGCATGACTCCGAGGTCTTCGACGGAGCGGAGCCCGCGGCCGGAGTGGCCTTCGCCTGTGCGAAGTCCACGCCGGGGGAAGGGGTCAACGACGCGGAGGCCACCACCTAGGCGGATTTCACCGGCGCAGACTTCGTCTGGCCAGGGTCCGCGAAGCAGAAGCTCGACGAAGGCTCCATCGCGAAGACTGCGGAGCTGGTGGCTCGACGGAGGCTCAGCGTGGAGACTACGGAGCGGGGACTCGGCACGGAGAGTGCGGAGCGGAGGCTCGGAGTCGCTCGGGGTCCGCGAAGCAGGAGCTTAGTACAGGGATGACGGAGCTAGCGACTTGACGTCGCGACGGCCCGAAGAACTGGAGGCCCCTAGCACCGAGCATCCCGCGCTTCACCAGCTCCACTGCACACCCCACGCACGCCCGCGTCCCGTAGTGCAAGCACGGCATCACCTCCTCGAATAGCGTCATCAGGCCGAGTCCGGGTGGAGCCAGCGGGGGCGTCGCGGAGGCCGGCGCGGAGCCCGGGTGGAGCCAGCGAGGGCGTCGCGGAGCCGCATGAGGGCGTGCAGACGTGATGAAGTCCGGCTGCGCGGAGGTGCTGAGGCTTCGCGAAGCTCGTCAACGCGGAGGCCGTCACGAAGGCCGGCGCGAAGCCCGGATGGAGCCAGCGAGGGCGTCGCGGAGGCCGGCGCGAAGTTTTGATCTGCAGCTAGCGCGGAGCCTCGCTCTGCAGTTAGCCTATGCTGCATGCACACGTGGAATTGGCGCCTTCGTATTGCCTGCATGCACCTCGGACCCGGCCGCGGCCCCCGCGCACCTTGCCGCACCTTCCGCCTTCGCCTCACTGAAGTCGCAGTGGGTCAGGAGGCCGTCGCGGAGTGCCGTTGGGAGAGCGAATTTCCTGCATGCAGCTTCGCGGGCCTACTCCGGATGGACAGCTTGTATTTCCTGTACGCATGCCTTGCTGGTGTGCACGTGTCGTACCGCGAACACATGCATGCGTGGGAGACACTTCCTGTATGTATGCCGCGTCCGCCTCATCGACGGAGATCACGCCGAAGAGCGCCATCAGCATCGCGCCCCGCAGCGACCCTCGCCAAAGCGCCGCCGACGTGGAGCTCAGAAGAGACCTCGCCGGGACCTCACCAGAGTGTCACCGACGTGGGGCTCGGAGGAGACCTCGCCGGGACCTCGCCAGAGCGTCACCGACGTGGGGCTCGGAGGAGACCTCGCCGGGACCTCGCCGGAGCGTCGCCGACATGGAGCTCGGAGGGGTCCACGGAGAGCTTGCCGACGGCGCCAGCCGTGCGCATCACGCGCTCCATGAACATCGCGACCCGCTCCGCCGTCTTCGCCGAGTACACGCACTCTCCGTGCGTCGGCTCCAACGGCGACATGACTGCTCGCTCGCTCAGACGCGCACACGGAGGCCCGCGGCGACGAAATCGAAGCTAAACGCCACCGCGCGTTGGTATTTCATGCATGCATACAGGTTGGCTTGCCTCCACCCGTACATGAATGCAATCATACAAGCGATTACACATGCGATCACAAGTTTTACGTATGCATGCGCCATGCATGGATGGATAAATATGTTAGCACTATTCTTGACTTGTACATGTTTTAGAGTTTTGCAAGTGTTAGCAGCGTACATGTGTGTCATGTACCTAGTATTAGTTTGAGTCTGCATGGTGATGTGTTAGTCACATGCATCCAGAGTCAGCTAGTTAGTTCCTTGTTAGTGCATGGATAAGTGTTGGCCGACGGATGGATGCTGGAGTTGTACGTCGCAGCAAGCCATGGAGTGGTGCATGCGTATGGTGCTGAAGACCAGGACTCCGGAGGTGCAGCGTGTGAGCGGCGCAACGTGAGGGCGCCGGGTCTTCAGGATCCGAAGGCTGCATACTCGTGGTCGTGGAAGGCGTGGCTGCATGGCGACCGCTTCGTGTGGATCGTGGGCGCCTGCATGTGGTGCGTGCAGTCAATCGTTGTTTCTTTAGCTAGGCTATTTAACTTGTACGCCTGTTGTTTATTTCGAAAGAGCAAGCGAATACAGGAGAAAAGGCATTCGTTGCCGAAGTGTGTCTTCCAGTGTTTATTCTCTCGTGTGTGTTCGTGAGATTCAGGCCGGCTGCTCCGACAAAATAGTCGTGAAGCTTAGAGGGTAGATGCATGGATGGATAGATATACTTTGAAGGCATATTTCATGCGTACGTACATACTCGACGTCGCGCGGAGTCTCGGCGCGGGAGCTCGACGACACGCCGAGGCTCGGGCATGGGAACTCGGCATCGCGCGAAGACTCAGTGCAGAGGCAAGGTCGATGGCGAAGCGCGGATGGTTGTCCTGGCGCGGAGGCGACGCCGGAGCCAGGCTCCAGCAGCACGGGGGCGAGCGGAAAGCTCCCTGATGGCTCCTGTCGTCAAAGTAAGTCTTCGCTGACGGACGCACAAGATCTTGAGACAACATGGAGGCCGCCTCGACTGCACGGGCTCGAGGGCGGACGCCGGCGCGGGGTCGAAGGCGGGGGCTCGACGAGGTCCTGTACGCGCACGTCGAGCCGGCGGAGACTGCAGTGGCCGGCGGTATGTGCATGAGTGGCTACGCATGCACAAATGTATGCTCTGGATCCATGCATGGATATGTGGCTAGGAGTGTGTGGATGCTTGGCGGGATTGCATGTACGAATGGATATTGCATGGGATTTGCGCTTTGCATGTACAGAGGGATATTTGAGTCGCGACGTCGGCAGAGCTACGGGCAGGGGCGCCAGTGCGAAGGCCAGACCAGGCGCGGAGGAGCCCCTGGGCGCCCGGTTACGCTGCATGACGGCGATGAGTAGGCGGAGTCCCACGCAGAGGCGCAGGGGCGCGCGCGGAAACGGGCGCGGAGCTGGGCGCGAAGCCGACGGAGGCTCGTCGCAGAGTGTGGACGTTGCACATAGGCTCGTGGAGACTCGGCGCGGAGCAGCCTGGCATACAGGCAAAGCCCGTACGCCTTACTCATCGTACACGTTACCCACCAGATCTGCCAGATCTGGACATGAAAAAGGAATGAGGGCTCACCACAAATCTGCGTACTCACAACGCCCTTGCCATATTTAATGAGGTGCATGTATATATCCCGAAGCGAACAAGCTAGCAACAGGATGAACTTATCTGCGGCGCTCATGACGATGGATTGATGGATTTTCGGTAGTGTCTTCTGTTCCGGCCGAATGGGATCCAGCGCGCCAAGACGTATCCCTGCCCGGCCATAGCGACTCTTCTTTGTGTGACTTCTTGCCCAGTCCCCATGGACGGCGCCATCTGTTGTGGCTACAGGCCAAACAGTAGAGAAGTGGACTAGTAGAAGGAGAAGAGGAAAGCTAGATCTGTGAGAGAGTTGGTAAGAATGAGATGATGTGTCTCCTCCTGCCCCTCCTGGGGGTTTATATACATGAGTGGGGTAGAATGGGAAATCCCCATTCTACCCGTTAGTACTTACAAAGGATGGGAGTACATTGGTATATTTACACTGGTATATTCTCTACACTATTGGGCCTATTACATGTTGGACTAGTTGCACGGCCCAGTCACGGGGGGTTGGGCCACCCCCACAACAGCTTTCGTCTAAAATTTATCGGAAGTATTATATTCATCAATCACTGTCCTAGCCATTTTAATTAATACTCGATTTTCCTCTCTAGAACTCCATTTTGCTCGGGAGTGTAGGTGGTGGAAAGCATATGCTTTATTCCAAGTTCATCACAAAAATTTTCAATTTTAGTGTTTTTGAACTCGGAACCATTGTCACTTTTTATTTTCTTTATTTTGAAATCAAATTCATTTTGGGCCCATTTTGAGCAAATTTTGAAAGTGTCGGAGGCTTCGCTCTTGTCATTTAAGAAGAATACCCATGTATATCTTGAGTAATCATCTACAGTGACCAAACAATAGTTATTGCCCCCATGCTCTTATAGATTGTTGGCCCAAACAAATCCATATGTAAGAGCTCCAATAGCCTAAAAGTTGACATGATACTTTTGAAAGGATGAGAGTTTGCAACTTGCTTCCCAGCTTGGCAAGTGCTATATAATCTATTTTTCTCAAACTTCACATCTTTCTAGTCAACTACTAAATCATGTTTGAAAAGCTTTTTAAGTTGAATCATACACATATGACCTAGCCTTCTATGCCACAACCAACTCAAAGAAGTTTTTTGCCAATAAACAAGTTTTTAAGCATGAATCACTAGAAGAGAAATCAACCAAATAAAGATTTCTAAACCTAAAATCTTTGAAAACAAGTTCATTTCATTCTTCTTTTGAAATAGTTATTGTCCCCAAATGTGATTCTCTCATTGCTCCCATTTTCAAATATGGTGAACATCTTCCGGTGTCCGGTCATATGTTGAGTGCACCCACTATCAAGCACCTAATGTCGTCCATGGTCTTGTAGTTCACCTACAAAAAGAAATCAAGTTCTTTTAGTATCCAAATTTGTTTAGGTCCTTGGAGGTTAGTAGCCAAGGCTTTGGGCACCCAAATAGCATTCTTTTTAGCACATAAAATTGAAGTCCCAACAAATTTAGCAATAACAGTACTATTTTTAGATTTCTTAAGTATATAGCATGAGTCAAATAAACCAATAGATGGAACCTTACCCATAGGACAATTTTGTTGTAAATGTCCTAATTCCAGGCATTTCTGACAATACCTACCATTTTGCTTCACAAATTTTGTGGGTTTGGTTGCTGGTTTCTTATTTTTCTTTGGCATATACCTAAGACCTTCTATTAAATGAGCAACTTTGCTCACTCAACAACTTGTCAATGGTAGCTTTACCCTTGAAGCATATTTCTAAACTTTTATTTAGCTTGGTCACTTGTCCCTTTAGCTTATTATTCTCATTAATGAGCTTAACATCACATGACATAGCCATTGCATTGTTAGAATCAATATTGGATGAGCATGGCATTGCAAGCAAGTCATCACATGAAGTAGATATGCTAACTCTAGTAATTTTTACACTAGGCATTTTATTTAGAATATCATAAGTAATACCAATGCTAGTGCAATATATGCTTGAGTTTTCTTGAACAAGCAAATCATGAGTTTCCTTTAGCTCCTCATAAGATTCTTTAAGAGAGATATGCTCTCTCTTTAAAACCTTAAATTTTGACTTTGTTGTGGTTACAGACCAAACAGAGAGAGAGAGTATGGTAATGGAGAGTTAGGTGAGCAAAGTGCCTTAGGGTTTCCCCATGGCCGGTATCGTGTGTGTGCATATATATATCCACATGGGGAGTGTTTTTACAATAGTACCCTTACATTTGAGTATTCCCTATGGGGAACTTATGTCATTATACATGTCCCATTTTGGGCCTTACAACTCTCTAACAAGCCTGCTGGGCTTAGGTAGGGGGCCACCCCTATAACAGGAGCCTCTCATGGTGAAGGGTTTCACGGGCCGAAGCCATGCTACCGAGCCCTTTGGCCCCCTCCATCCCTGTGGCCTGTGAGCTTCCCTAACGCTTGATGGAGCCTATTGCTTGGTGTAGTATTCACCCCACCGCGAAGGTACAGCGCCGAGCGGGTTGGCGAAGTCGTCCTTGCCCCAGGGTCCTCCAGCGGCGGGGTCAGAGTCGAAGTTGGAGTCAGGAGCAGGGCGGGATCGGGCACCTTCAGCGGGCCTACCGGCGAAGTATGGCCACGACCTGGTTGCCCGGGCCCCCCCTCGACCGCAGGTTGCTTGGGCGGCGGAGTCGAATTTGGAGTTGGGAGCAGGGTGGGATCGGGCACCTTCGGCGGGCCTACTGGCGAAGTATGGCCACGACCTAGTTGCCCGGGCCCCCCTCGACCGTAGGTTGCTTGGGCGGCGGAGTCGAAGCTGGGGCGGAGACAGACCTCGCTCCGTGGTAGTGCGCTTTAATGGCAGCGAGAATCGTGCTGACCTCTGAATTGTCAGGAGCAGGCTGCTGCAGCCGTACGCGCTATCCTGGCAGGGAGGGATACGCGGCGGGCCGCGATTGGTGTGTCGTGGCCTGCCAACAGTTGACGGGCCCTGGTCACGTCCCAAAAGTGGGACGCGTGGCGGGACGCGTCGATCGGTTTGCATCCGCGCTTCGTTGTCGGTGGCGGCTGCGTTCCTCAATTCGCGGGAACCGGACCACCAGGCGACTGCCGGTTGCGGTCCCATCGATTGGGATGTCGCCGGTTGATGTTCCGTCAGCTTGGCGACTCCCCACTGGGCAAGGGCGGGTATAAATACGTCAGTATCACGGCTTGTTGCGTCCCCATCCCCGGTTGCTCATCTTGTTTCTGTGTGCGGTTTTTGTTCATCTGCGTTTGATGATTGCGTCTACTGACGGTGACATCAGCGAGCGTTGATGAACAAAAGGCGGCCTGATTGTGAGAACACATCAAAGCTTGCTATGGGCCGACAATTGCGCACCCTGGCTGTGTTGGGTGCGGGGGTTGTACCCCTATTGGCCGGGGATGGGACATTGTGCAAGCTCCGGGGTTGCAGTGGCTTCCCGCGCCGTTGTGTGGGCTTAGGGCCGTGGACTTGTGGCGGCGTAGCGAGGTGTCCCCTCGCGGGGATGGGCCCGAGACCAAATCCGGGGTCTCGCTGCTGAGGCGGAGACTCCGTCGGAGTTGTTGAGGTTGACTGACCTCTACTGCCTTGCTGGTCTCGAGAGCCGCGTCGATACGCGCCGAAAGATCGCTAGGCCATGCGGCTTATACTTATCCCTTGGGGGAGCAGACATGTGGCAGTGCGCTGTTGGCGCGTTGTGCGGTGTTAGGCCTTTGCACTACTGCGGTCGTGGGGCGACCACAACGCCTCGGCTTCGATCGTGGGGAGGCGGACGATTCGCCTCCCATCGGTTACGCTTACCGGCGGTGCTGGAGGTGAAAGGGCTTTAAATACCCCCTACGGCACCACCTCTGCGCCTCCTTCGTACGCTTCTTGGTCCTTCTTCTCATCTCCTTCTCTTCCTGGCTTCCTTGCTGCCGCGCTGTTCCGTGGTAGACTCGTGAGACTATACTCCGTGTTTGCCTCGCCTATACGCTATGTAGGCCTCCGCGTGCTCTACGCTAGGTAGGCGTCCGCGTGCTCCCTCCCTCCATGGGGTGCGCACGGAGGCAAGCCTCTGCTGCGCCTCTTGCGCGCTCCGCGAGGTTCGCGCGGGAGCAAGCCTCTGCTGTGTCTTATTGAGACTGGAGGTGCGTGGAAACATAAACCACGTCTTTTTTATACATCCGCGTTTTGTTTATACTCAGTAGAGTGCGTATGGACAACATCCGCGTCTTATTTAGACTCCGTAGAGTGTGCATGGAGGTATGCCTCGACGCTGCGTCTTATTTATACTCCGTAGAGTGCGCACGGAGGTATGCCTCGACGCTGCGTCTTATTTATACTCCGTAGAGTGCGCACAGAGGTATGCCTCGACGCTTTGTCTTATTTATACTCCGTAGAGTGCGCACGGAGGTATACCTCGACGCTGCATCTTATTTATACTCCGTAGAGTGCGCACGGAGGTGTCCCCCCATGCGTCTTTGTTTATACTCATACCCGCGTTTTTGTTCACAGAGAGTGTGCGCGCGAACGCGTGTCTTGTTTATACTCATACCCGCGTTTTTGTTCACAGAGAGTGCGCGCGCGAACGTGTGTCTTTGTTTATACTCATACCCGCGTTTTTGTTCACAGAGAGTGCACGCGCGAACGCGTGTCTTTGTTTATACTCATACCCGCGTTTTTGTTCACGGAGAGTGCGCGAGCGAACGCGTGTCTTTGTTTATACTCATACCCGCGTTTTGTTCACGAAGAGTGCGCGCGCGAACACATGTCTTTGTTTATACTCATACCCGCGTTTTTGTTCACAGAGAGTGCGCGTGCGAACGCGTGTCTTTGTTTATACTCACTAAGAGTGCGCGCGGAGGCAATCCTCCGCGCGTTTTTGCGGGAAACCAGACAAGTTTTGCAAATGGTGAACTTTATTGAATCCCCGTTTGCGCGGGTGAGTGATTACAAAAGATGAGGTACTGACCACCGATCGCTCGAGGTCGGGAACGGTCGTGACTGTCGTTGCCCAGGCGATGAGGCGATGCACGATAGGAGCCTCTGTTGCTGGGGCAACCCGCGCGGGGGCCTGGCGAGGTGCTTCTCGAAGCCGCCGAGGACCCTCGTGCTTGTATTCGCGGCCTAGGCGTTCCATTGGGCGTCGCGGTGCGGACCTCTGGTGCCTAGCTCTATGCGCCGAGCCATATCCTGGTCACCGTGAATGGTGATGATAGCCTATGGTCCGGGGAGCTTCATACATAAGAAGCCGTGGTGTGGAACTGCCCCGAAAGAGTTTAGGGTTGGCCGCCCCAATATGGCATTGTAAGGGTACGAGATATCGACGACATCGAAGGTGACGTCCTCGCTCCTCACGTTGTCATCTCGGCCAAAGGAGACCTACAGGCATATCTGGCCCAGCGCCTGCAGAGGCTGACCTCCGAAGCCCTGCAGTGGATCCCTGAGGGGCCCAACTGGCTTCGGGGGATCCCCATCTGGTCGAAGGACGCGCCTAACGTCGCATCCTGCGATGGCGACCTGGACGACCAGGGGATCTTGGTGGGGGAACTCCACGCCCTCAGCGTCGGCGGCGCGTGAAGGTGATCTCATGTTGCACCCATTCTGGCGGTGCTTACGCGGGGTATGCCGCCACGTGGTGTAGCCTCCTTGCATAGGCCTTCCGTTGCCGCGCCGAGGCGAACTCCAGCGAGGAGCCTCCGGAGATGACGTTTATGACCCTACGCTGGGCTCCCTCCGGGGCTTGTAGCTGTAGGAGGCCCTCACGAGGTTGTTGTACGTGAGCCTAGATCCGCGGGTGGCCCTCCTGGGGCTGCATCCCTTGCTCCTGGATCCGTATGGGGCCTTCCAGGGGCTGCTCATGAGCCACGACGGGCGGACGTACCTCAAGGTTTCTGTCCCTGGCAACGCTTTGCTCAAGTGCCGCGATGGTGGTGCACGCACGCGTGTCGTGGATGCCACGACCATGGACTTCGCACCACTGCTCGTGATGCTGGTCGTCGTACTCTCCGCAACCTCTGTCATCGCGACCTCAACCTCGCCCCCGCCCCCGGCCTCGGCATCCTCTACCGCCGCGGCCAGTAGGGGCGTTATCTTCGGAGCCGCCCTCAATGTCGAAGACATAACGGGCTTTCCGAGACCTCTGCTGGCCGCGCTTGGGCTTGTCGCCCGACGAGTCCTTGTGTTGGGCATCCTTGCGCTCGGAGGCGTTCTTCAATGGCTCCAACTTGCGCTTGCCTTTTGAGGAGCCTTCTTTTGGCGAGCCTTCATTCTTCGCCGAGCCTTCCACCTGATTGGTGTCGGAGTCATCACCTTGTTGCCGTCGCGTGTCCTCTTCCGCCCTGGCGTACTCTTCCATCTTGTCGAAGAGCTTCGCCACCATCTTGATTAGCTTTTGCGCGTTGTATTCGGCCAACGGCCCCAGGCGAAGGCCCTGTACTGCTACATTGATGATAGTTGTCTCATTGACATCCTTGACCTGGCAGCGTACCTTCGCGAAGCGCTTGAAGTAGTCTCGGAGTTTCTCCATGGGTTTTTGCTTGACCGCGAAGAGTTGATCCGCGTCGACGCGCTCGATGTAGTTCCCCTGGAAGTTGTTGTAGAGCCGATCGCGTATCTGCTCCCACGCGTAGATGGAATTTGGCTCGATGGTGAAGAATCAAGAGAGCGCCACCCCCTGCAACGCGAGGGGGAGCCCCTTTGCCTTCGTGGTGTCGTCGCCGCTGGCGGCTTCGATGGCGGTCTCGTACACCCGCACGAACTCCCGAGGGTCTGTGTCACCTTTGTATGACTCGATGGCGCTGGGGAACTTGTAGTCCTCCGGCCATGCCGCCTGCTGCAGACCTGTGGAGAGTGGGGACTCTGGGTCCACGCGTCGCAGCGGGACGCGGCTGGACGTGGGGGTGTCGCGGCTATCCGCCCGCTCCGGCGTGGGCTCCGACGCGACCACCAGCGGAGCCTGCTGGCTCTGAGCCTCTTGCATATCCCGCACAGCACCACGGAGATCTGCCAACTCCCGCTGGAACGTGCTGAGGGCCGCCAGCAGGGCGTTCTCCACCGTAGTCACGGCCGGAGTGCCCGGTGCACCTAGCCGCACGGCCAGAGTCGCGGCGATCACGGCCTGCCCTCTTGGATTGCCTGCTGTGGTGGCAGGGTGGGCCCCGGAGTCAATGACGAGGCCTGCGTTGCTGCCAGAACCGCTCGCCACGGCCGCACCGGGTGTGGGGACGGCGGCCGCACCAACCTGGGCACTGGCACTATCACCTCCAGCCACCCGGTCGGTGCTGCCGGTAGCGAACGCCGTGCCTGTGGCGGGGTCACTAGCCCTGCGCGGGGCGGTGTTGACCGTCGCGGTAGCGGTGGCGGGGTCGGTCGTCGCGGCAACAGTGGCGGGGTCGATCGTCATGGCGGCGGTGGCGGGGTCGGTCGCCGCGGGGTGTAGGCCGATGTTCGTCGCTATCGCGCCCGCGCCGCCATCCACGCCTGCTGCTGCCAACGCCGATGCCCTGGTGTTGGCGCGAGACTCCGTCACTTCCGTGTTCTTCTTCTTCGCCGCCGACGATAAAGCTTTTTTGGGTGCCATCCTTCTTCGGATTTGGGGCTTGCTCTCATCCTCCCCACGGACGGTGCCAACTGTTGTGGTTACAGACCAAACAGAGAGAGAGAGAGAGTATGGTAGTGGAGAGTTAGGTGAGCAAAGTGCCTTAGGGTTTCCCCATGGCCGGTATCGTATATATATATTCACATGAGGAGTGTTTTTACAATATTACCCTTACATTTGAGTATTCCCTCAGAGGCACTTATGTCATTATACATGTCCCATTTTGGGCCTTACAACCATCTAACAGGCATGCTGGCTTAGGTGGGGGCCACCCCTACAACAGACTTTTTTTTCCAAGAAATTTATTTAATTCAACTAGCATATACATATGTTCATCATAAGAAGGTTCATCATTATCAAGAGATTTTATCTTTTATCCTTTTGCCATAAGTCATGTTGAAGATAAGAAGAGTGATGGAGCTTCCTTGACGGCAATACCGACAAATCCCTTTTTCTTAGGAGATTTATCCTCACTTGAATCGGAGTTGGTGTACTCCTTATCAGAATCTTATTCTCCAATGTGGGCTTGATTTTTACCATTCTTTTGTAACTTCTTGAAAAACTTCCTTTTGCCATTGAATTTCTTTTTCTTGGATGACTTTTCCTTGTCATCCTTCTTTGTAGGGCATTGGGAGGCAATATGCCCCTTTTCATTGCACTCATAGCAACGAATGTTACTATAACACTTGTTGGTGTTGTAGTAGTGCCCCTTTTTCACTTTTTCATGATTAACGATTCGATATGAGCGCATTTTCATGAACTTGTTCATTTTCCTCACATGGAGAGCCAACTCCTCCTCGGAGTCCTCTTCATCATCCTCGAATGCTTCACTTAACACCGCTTTAGCTTTGAACGCGGTGATCTTCTTACCCTTGGAGGAAGATTGTTTCAAGAGCTCATCTTTGTCCTTCTTGTACAACTTATTTATTATGAGATTGCCCAAGAGTTATGTTGGTGTCGTCCTTATCAACTCAGACGTGTTGAGAAAGAGTATCACCAATATTTCACATTTCTCCGACAAGGCTATAAGCATCTTCCTTACAATATCAACATCAGTTAGATTAGTACTTAGGCCCTTGAGTTCATTTACAATGTTGTTGAGGCGTAAATACATTTTATTTATATCCTCATGAGACAACATTGTAAAAGTCTCATATTTGATCCGAAGCCTATGCAATTTGGCTTCTTTGACCGTGGATGTTCCTTCGTGAATTTTCAAGAGGGTAGTCCAAATAACATGAGCGGTTTCTAAATTGCTCACTCTATTGAACTCATCCGTATTCAAAGCTTCAAATAGAGCATTCATAGCTTAAGCATCTAAATGTGCGTTACGTCCATCTTATTCCGTGGGGTGTAGTGAATCAAGAGGTATGACATAACCCTCATTTACAATTTTCCATATACTTGGACTCATGACCTTGAAATAAATAGACATTCTAATTTTTCAATAAGAATAATTTGAGCGATCAAAAAGATGTGCTTTTCATATAGCAATCCCCTCACTAGCCATCATTTCTCTCTAGATGGTTAAGTCTACAAATCTAAGACTAAACTCTAATACCACTTGTAAGATCAAGGATAACCGACTAGAGGGGGCTGAATAGGAGGTCTAAAAATTATCTTGCCTTCTAATAACAATTATCTCAATTTTAGTATGGCAGGATTTTAAAGCAATTGAAACTACACAATTCTAGTGTGTCTATGGCACAACAAGTATAAGTCTTTACAAAAAGCTTTAGCACAAGTAAATATGACAAACACAATATACTAGAAATACAAGAGCTGAAAAAGAGACAAAGAAATAACCAATGTACATATGATGTTCTACCGTGGTGACCAGAAACTTACCAGTTTTCACTAGTCCACGTTGAGGAAAGTCCAAGCGACTTGGATCAGCTCCACGAATTAAGCCTCAGCTTCTTAATCCACCAATGGTTATCTTTTCTCTACTCCAAGATGGTGGACACAAAACCACCCACAAATCAATGTCAGGCTTCTTCACAACCTTCTTGAAGAAGTCACTGCGCAAACTCTCGCCAAGCCGTTCAGGTGCCAGCAAGCACCAAGAGCAAAGAATCATAGCTTCGCTTGACAACAATCAAGTGTCAAAAGATCAATCTAGAGATGAAATGCACTTGTTTTGGCTCAACCATCTTAAATGAATGCATAACAAGAAAATAACGTGTGGAGTGAATGCTCAAGGATATTCAATAGAGCCTATTCATACCGTCCTTAGGCAGAACGAGGAGAGTGGCACGTTCTTTGGACGCAAGACGCTCGCTGTTTCTAGGAGTGAAGGCGATGGTCTGCCCGTGCCTCGCAGGCAGCTCTAGTTGGGGTATCGGAAGGATGGGTGGCGCCGGCACCGTGAAGATATCGGCGAGCTGGTTAGAGCAACTCCAGCAGGGCCCCTACTTGAGCCCTCAAACCTCATATTTGAGGGTTTGAGGTAAAAATACAACTCCAGCAGGGCCCCTACTAGAGCCCTCAAATTTGAGGAGCCCCTCAAATCCCCCTCCCACCCCTCATTCCCAGGGGCCCCCTACTCTGGCTCTCACTCTTCTGTTTCTTCCCGCTGGTGAAATTTCTCCCGCTCCGCCCGTCCTCCTCCCTCCCACCCCGCCGTCCCCGACTCCCTCCTTGCTCCTTCCCCCGCCTCCGCCCGTCCCCCTCCCTTCCACCCCGCCGTCCCCGACTCCCCGCCTCCCTCCTTGCTCCTTCCCCCGCCGTCGCCCCCTCCCCTGCCGTCCCCGACTCCCCGCCTCCCCCGCCGCCCCCACTGCGCCCGGCTCCCCCGCCGCCCCTTCCTCGGCGCCTCCACCCCCTCCACCGCCGACTCCGCCCCCTTCCCCGCCGCCCCCTTCCCCTTCCCCGGCGCCTCCACCCCCTCCACCGCCGCCTCCGCCCCCTCCCCCGCAGCCCCCTTCCCCGGCGCCTCCACCCCCTCCACCGCCGCCTCCGCCCCCTTCCCCGCCGTCCCCGACTCCCCGCCTTCCACTTCCCCGCCGCCTCCGCCCCCTCCACCGCCGCCTCCGCCTCCGCCCCCGACTCCCCGCCTTCCCCACCGCCCCCTTCCCCGGCGATTCAATCGGGGCGGCGGCGGCTCCTTCCCGTGCGGCCGGCTATGCTGAGCGCGGCGGGCGAGGCGGAGATACGGGGCGGCCGGCTTCGGTAGCCCGCGCCGGCGGTGGAGGCTGCTACAAGCGGCGGCGGCGGGCGGCCTAGGCGCGTGGCGGAGAAGCCCAGGGCGGTGCGCGTCTCCGAGGGTGGTGGTGACCCGACGCCATGGATTTTTCGGCCACCCTCCGAGGGTGCAGCGGCGGCCGGCGGTCCCGCGCGGTCGGGGCAAGCACGGGCTGTGGCCGGAGCCGGTTCGGCGACGGGCGAGGAGGCGCGTGGAGGCGGCTACGGCGGCGCCGTTCGGGGCGGCCCAGTCAGCGGCGCCGTTCGGGGCGGCCCAGTCGGCGGCGACGCGGTGCGTTGGAGTTGGACTGAGGGAGAGGGAGAGAATGAGGAGTGGGTCCCATGTGTCAGTTGTAGTGGAATGGATTTGAGAGCTTAAATTTGAGGGGTGCTGTTGGAGTAGATGCAAAAAAAATAGGGCCCTCAAAAGTAGGGGGAGCTCTCAAATCAAAAGTAGGGGCCCTGTTTTGAGTAGTACTGCTGGAGTTGCTCTTAGCACACTCGGAGTGGGCGTCGCCTTGAGGGATGGGGTTGCTGCGTCCTGCTGAGAGAGGTTCCTCATCGTCGCCTGAGAGGGGCTCCTCTTCCTGGAGGCGTTCTGCGAGGGGTGGGGTGGCAGCTGAGGCACTTCTTCAGGGCTCGGGTCAGCGGCCGGTGGCAAGGCGTCTGCTGCTCCTGCAGGCGAAGCCGGTTTCAGCGTAGAAGCATATTACGATAATGATGCTCTCCGGATTAGCACTGTTAAAGTTAGGAGCACATGTCAGAGAACATGGCAACTGATGAGCGTGCTTCATTCTTCTTGGACTAGAGAGCAAGCAGCCAAGCACCACCGATGGTTGGTGAAGTCCGAGCCCTGGATGCGGAACTTGCGGAGAAATACGGCGGTTGCGCATGGCGCGGTTGTTGGCTATTAGCCAATGTGTGGATTAAACGGGGTCTGCATGTTCAAAACTCAAAAGGTGCTTTGGAAGCTCGGGGTAGATGCGATATGACTACCAGCCCTAGAACAGATCGACAAGCTAGGACAGTAGTTTATGACTTTCTTTTGCTTTTGGAGAGAAATTATCCAGGTGTGAATCAAAAAAAATCCGCGCAGCATATCATCCCCTATTATTTCCGGGGACTTCCCGGCCGGAGTGAGCCCCACGTCACCCCGCCGCTCGCTCCGGCCGGCGCGTGGCTCGCAAATTTCTATACGGTTGGTGACTTTTTTTGCGCGTCTCCCCGAAATTACGTAGAGATCTTTTGTTCTCGTAAAAAGGTCCCCTATGGCTATTATTTCCGGGGGACTTCCCGGCCGGAGCGAGCCCCACGTCACCCCGTCCGCTCGCTCCGGCCGGCGCGTGGCTCGCAAATTCCTGTACGGTCGGGTGACCTTTTTTTACGAAAAAGTCCCTACGTCTCCCCGAAATTACGTAGAGGTCCTTTGTTCTCGCAAAAAGGTCCTACATCCTCGCGAATATATATATATATATATATATATATATATATATATATATATATATATATATATATATATATATATATATATATATATATATATATATAGAAGTAAGAAATGTACGTTGGCTTCGGACATCGGTATGCGTTGACCAGCTTGAAGGACAGGAATATCTGGCTAATTTCTGCAGCGTCAACAACTGACTTTCAGAAAAGCAGAGCTCAACTTAGAACGCCAATTTGGACTCACGGAAAGCATTTTGACCAAAAAAAATTCAACGGCAACAGTGGAGCTATACAGAATAATTTTTACGAAATGAACATTTTTACAACTTATTTTAAGGGACGTTCGTATTAGTTTTTACTAATGGTTTTTAGTTGTATTTGTGTTTTTGGTTGAAAATAAATAGTAATATCGGAAAGAAGTAGCTTTTATAAGGAGAGACGAGCGGTGAAAAAAAAAAGAGATATGTATATGTGATTGAAGTGAGAGGAGTAGGACGTATAATGACCCGTGACACCTTATCTTATCTCTGGAGCGAGACGGTAGCGATAAAAATAAAGAAGCTGTTTTAAAAAAACTATGTATTTATATTAATTTTTGGTCTTATTAAACAGAAGTCAGAATAAAAACGAACACGAATACGATCTTAATATGAACTACTTGACTTACTTCGGAAAATAAACCTTGCCTGCTAGGCCACCACTAGGTCCACTAGTGGAGTTACAGAAGAACTTTGTGGCGCCACGTATAGTGCAGAATTTATTTTAAAAAATAAGCCTTGCCTGCTACATCTTAGCTGGCATGCAAATGAACCTTGCCACGACATCAATGGTGGTGTGATGCTGCAAGAGCTACCACACCATGCACGGAGCAGATATTTTAAATCATCTGTTTGTATTAATTTAAATTTTATTCGAAACATATTTTTAAATATTCAGATGTTTTTATCGGATACGAAACCGAAACAGGATAATCACAAATTCGAAAAAACCAGTATCGCACAGAGGGCTGTGATCATTTTGACTTCAGCTTTTAGCTTCCGGCTTATTTTTCACTATTCATAAATTTTATCTTTTCTGAACTTTAGATTTTTTTGTTGAGTTTTTTGCCGGTTCTTTTTTCCCGTATTTGTTTGTATTATACGTAATGGGCTAGCATATTTTTTATTTTTTTTTAATTTTTTTAAATTTAATTATGCTAAATAAGTCTCTGTCAACTACAGTGTTTTTCAGCCATAAACTATAAAAAAAGCCCAAATGATCACCAAAGGAAGGATATTTACTATTAAAACATCTCCAATAGTGACTTATGAGCTAGCTCTAAGCATATTATTTTATATTTTAATACAAGAGAGATATAAGCTATCTCTTGATCAAGAGCTAGTCTCATACACACATTCCAAGATTATGTGAGAGTGTCATATGAAGCTATTTATGTTATGAGTTATATGCTAAAAGTTAGTACTATTAAAGAAGTTATTTTAAAGCTAGTAACTAGCTCATACTGTTGAAGATGCTCTTACTGTCAGGTAACTATCTTCCTCCTCCCCGACGTCGCAATATCCCGCGCGCAGCCGGAGCGACACCACCTCGCCGCCGAGCGCGAGCGCCCCTCCCGAGCGCGCAGCCACCTGGCATCCGGCCGGAGCCGAACGGCACGACCGGAGTTCCCCCGCGCGTCTCGCACTGACCCAGTTCTCGCCGCGAGCTCGCTCCCCTTCCTGGAACTCAGGTATTAGATCTGTTAGGATTTAGTAGTAGTCTCGTAGATTTCATGCCCGCCGCTTGGTTCCGCGTTGGCATTGTTCTTGCAATCTTCAGACGATGCTTTGATAGGCAGATGGCTCTTGCAATCCTGGATCTGTAGGATTTATTCTCTCATTATTTGCAATAATTGTTCTGTCGGGCAGATGACTGGACCTGATAGCACTTGATTAGGTTTTGACTAATTGATTTGTAATCTTGTTCACAGGACAGTGAGTGGCTGTGTTGCTAGTATTGTTGAACCTGACTTGGCATGATTTGTATCATGTAGGCTTTGCTGTATTGTTGAATCTGGCTTTTGATTAAGTGCCTAGTTAGTTGTTGACTTGTTTGCTCTTGACTGGCTAGAGGCATTGTATTGTTGAACGTGGAATTTGGAAGCTTTTGGCTCTTTGCTATACGTTGTCAAACTTGTCAATTGTGATCACACTCACAAATCGACCTAATATTTACTGAGCAACAAAAAAAAATGGTACTTGCCAACCAAGCCAAAATTTTATTTGGTAAACATGGTATCCAGTTTCAATTATTGAAATTTGAAATATACCAAAAAAAACTGAACCCAAGTTACTTTAATTTACCGATTAAACACCCCTATAATAAGTAGTCTGCATTTAGAAGCAATTTTAGATGCAAGAAGGATATGATATTATTCAGCCCCTGTTAATCTTGCAACAAAGAAATATCTATGATCCTTAGTTTTTGTGTAGCAATATATTTTTTCTGTTTTAGTGGTTGTTTTTGAATCATTAAGCTAAAAGAACTTTTAAAAACAGTACTGTTCAGGTTGATTCATGTTCTTTCTTGTGCAATGTAGGTACCGTCTGAAATGGTTTTTTCACTGAGTATGGTGAGGGAAACAGGTATTACATAGGAGAGGTCATAGGAAAAGGGAGTTATGGTCTGGTTTGCTCTGCTCTGGAACAAGGAACATGTATCTGATGCAACACGGATACTTCGTGAGATCAAATTGCTTCGGCTCCTGCGACATCCGGATATCGTGGAAATAAAACATATTTTACTTCCTCCACCAAGGATATTGTGGCAATGGCTTGGAGCCGGCGGTGGCTCCTTGAAGGAAGAAGAAAAGGAAAGGAAACACAAAGAGGAAAAGGAAAAGAAAGAAAACAAAAATAGAGGAGGAATGTAAGGCCTCTACTGCCGTATATAGTCACTGTTCTTTTTGGCTTTTTGTTATGGCTTTTACCTTTGAAAATAAATAGGGAGACTTTTCCAAGTGGCCTTTTGAAGCTGCTTATCCCGTGGTCCTGTTCTTTTGGCTTTTTTATAGTTAAACGAACTAGTGATGTACTTGGCTATAGTTAGTTTTTGATTTTAGACTGTGTAAGAGTTGTGACATGCTACATGTAGCTATTACTTGTTTCACTAGCCCCTATTATCTACTTGATACTTTGCTAGTTAGAACTTACTATTACTTGCTTAACTAGTCCCTATCATTATGTGATATAGTTAAATTTGCTTGTTAAGCTACTAATGTAGTTACGTTTTAGTCATATGATATGGTTTATTGATCTTTATATGTGTGACATATATGATTTTGTTAGTGATATGCCCTAGAGGCAACATGGAGATGTTATATATATCACATACTATGTTTATGATGCATTAGTTTGTTCCTTGAAATAGATATTATCATTATTGATCAATGAGTATGTGACTTATTCATGAGACTCTTAATGCCAAAATGTTGCTATTTCTAAATGATCCTTGATTATATATCATATGAGTAACAAATATGATTCAAATATCAGCATATGTATTGATTGATGATCATGTCTCATGGATCATGGTATGGAGATACCAAATCAATAATATGGACATGTGTTAGTGAACATATGTTGGATAGACCCGCCATGAGACACTGCAGAGATTTCATTTGTCATCAGTTGGTCTCAAGTAGTGTTTATGTGGAATCCTTAGACTTGAGATCATCATGGTTCTCAACATGCGTAGTAGCTTATTTTGGGACTACTAAACACTACTCCGTAACTGGGTAGTCATAAAAGTAGTCTTTGAGTTTGCCATGAAACATGTAGTGGGATATGAATGATCAAGATAGAATTTGCCCCTCCTTATGGGAGAGATATCTCTGGGCCCCTCGATGTAATGGATTATGAAAGTGCATGGCCATGCCAAGGTGATTGAGGAGTCAATCACGAGTTTATAATCCATCACGGAATCGAGAGAGTGATTGAGCTATTAAGAGGATGACACAGGTCTCGCCTTGAGCTTAATCTATATCGTGAGGCAAAGGGATTCGTACATGAGAACATTACAGGTTCAGCCGATATGATCTTTACGTATACTTTGGGGTTAATATGTCTTACTAGAGGCCGCTATTAACAGGGTGACCGGAAAGGCGTTTCCGGGTCGCGACCAAGTATACGTGAACCTACAGGGTCGCACACTTAACGGGTTGGAACACTAATTCGAATGTGATTCGAATGTGGGCTCAATTCGGATAGAGATCCGGATAGACTCCTATTGGGCCTCGGTCCACGAGGCCCAAGTGAGGAGGTCTATATATATGGAGGCGGGGGGCTGAGGGGTGCATGCTTCTGTTCCTCCCGAGCAAAACCCTAGCCGCCACCTCCCGAGCCAAACCCTAGCCGCTCGCGAGTGCTGGTACACTCGCGATCGGCGTTCCAGCCCCGGACGTGTGGATACCGGTGGAGGCGCTGCTCGTTGCGGCGTTGATCGGCATCAACAACCTACAGATTGGATCTGCTCGTGGTGTGGTTGATCGCGTGGAGGAGACGATCTGTTCGGGACGATCGGCTACTTCCACTACTACCTCGACGCGCGTGGTTGGATCGGCTTCTCCAACTCTTCTTCCGTTGCGCTGCGCGTCTAGTGGTAATGATCCATGATCCCTTCTTAGCATGATGTCCTGGTGTGCGCGGTAGAAATTTTTGTTTTCTGCTCTCGTAGCATACGCGTATTCCTTTAGGTTTGTGGTTTCATGCATTATCCGACTAAATATTCGTGACTCGTACTAACCGATTTGGAGTGATATGTATTCACTCCGCATTCGTAACTGAGAAGATCCGTATTCATATTCGTATCTGGTACTATACATGTCCGACTCTGAGAAAAAAAGATGAAAAAGGATATGGAATGAGCGATATCTGTCTGTATTTGCTCCATTTGCACCCCTAATAGTAAGGCCAAGTTCATTTTTGGAAAGTTAGAGAGAAATATTGTTAAAGTTGGGTTCAATAATAAAAAGATTACCTTTTACTAGAAAGCTGTTTTTATTGTAATATGGAAAAAAGGATAATGTTTTATTTAGAATCGGATTTTTTTTCAATTACAAAAAAGGCACATACATACACACGCGCGCGCACCCTCTTAGCACACACCCAGAAATATGGAGGCCTATCTACAACCTCATAAACTTTCTACTGACGTGCACTCGCATATGTGAAAAGTGTAGTAGAAGTTTAACTATGGTGAGTGGAGACGTACCAGTAACTCTTTCACCTCTCACTTAGAGGTGGTTCCAGAAATGATATTATTGAAATAGTCTTAATTACCCCCTCCAGTCATAAAAGAATGTTGTTTTGAGGTACATTTCTAAACTTTGGCAATTGATATCTTTTTCAATATTTAAATTGAACACATGAAAATAGTATGTATAGATTTATCTCAAAAAAAAACTTTCATAATTGTGTAATCTTTTTTAGAAAAAAAAGGGAAACCCCACTTTCCATTATTAGAAAACATTACCACAGATTTGCAGAACAATAGTATAATCTTATTAAGTTTTGTCAATAAATTAGTGGCCAAACAAATGAAACAACAAATCCAGTTTGGAAGAAACTGTGTAGTACGAATGTGCCCCCCAAGGTAAAGCGTTCTGGTGGAAAGTGCTCCATAATTTTCTTTCTACTAGATCAGAGATGAAACATCGACGTTTGGAGAGGATTTATCATTGTGAAACCTGTGGGGATTCCGATGCATGTTTTAATTCGTTGTTCAGGGGCTCAAACTTTCTGGGCAGCCAGGAAAGATATTACAGGCATCAAGCTTCCAGGCAGGCACCCGAATTAGAGATGGCAATGGGTACCCGATACCCGAATACCCGACGGGTTTTACCCGATAAAGAGACGGGTATGGAAAATTTTATGTACCCATGGGTACGTTATTGGGCGAAATCCTCTACCCGCCGGGTAGGCGGGTGCGGGTGTGGGTATATACTACCCATACCCGCCTACCCGCGGGTAATGAATACCCGCATTAGACAACTAGATAGCCCACTCAAATGTTAATTTTATTATCTACTTGTTGTTGATTATTTATTTGTTTGTCATATGTTGATATGGTCATGTCAAGTATATTTATGTGATGTACTAATTTTGATCATTAGACGCTTTTGTGCTTGGCATGTATGATTAATGAGTGTCTAAATTGATGATATTCTTATGTGTTGAACCGGGTATGCTTGCGGATACGGGTTACCCGTCGGGTAGTAATACCCGCGCGGGTACGGGTATGGGTAAATTTTCCTACCCGCGTGCGGATACGGGTAACCCGACAGGTAAATTTACACCTAGCGGGTACGGGTATGGAATGGGAATACCCGATGGGTATTTACCCGTTGCCATCTCTAACCCGAATCCATGGAAGCTGGTTTCTTCTGGAAAGCTTCGAAGGCCATGTTCTTTTCAGCTTCTAAAAGTTGTTTTTCGGCTTTTCTACAGTAATTAACTATTAAATGAAGTATCTTTTTAAGATAGACTCTACTAGTTAATTGTAGTACATATTGTATTAATTTCATTTATATCGGTAAAAATCGCACGTGAGTTTCTGTTAATCTGTAATATCTCATATGAACAGATCAAAAGTTACAAGCCGCAGCCAAAAAGAGCAGGCCCAATTTTGTGTGGTACGTGGTCCATTTGGAATGCACGGTACGGTCGTCAGCATGGTGAGGTACCAGTTGGCCTGACCTAGACAGTGAAGTGGGCAAGAGATGTACGTGGGTATTTTTTTTTGTTGTTTTTTTGTTGTCTATAGATTTTTACTTATAACTTTTAAATTCTAACTATTCGCAAGAGAGAATACGAAAAGAGATAGTTATATGCGATTTTGGTCATTATAGCTGAAGTTGGTATAGTGTCTACTACAATTGATTTATAGACCTTTTAAAAAGATGCATCGTTTAAAAGCTAATTACTATAATAAAAATAAAAAGCTATAAATATGAAAGCTAAGGCCCTGTTCTTTTCAGCTTCTAAAAGCTGATTTTCGGCTTTTCTACAGTAACTAGTTTTTAAACGGAATATTTTTTCAAGATATGGTCTACTAGTTAATTGTAATACATACTTTACTGATTTCATTTATATTGGCAAAAACCGCACGTGAGTTTCTGTTACTCTGTAATCTCTCGTATAAACAGCCCAAAAATCACAAGCCGCAGTTAAAAACCACAAACCGCAGCAAAAAAGAACAGGCCCTAAAAAACCTAGCCAGCCTTTGATCTGATGCAGTCTAAGTCCACCGAATAAAAAGCTCACCACAGCCATCTCATATGACGTGGAGTCCTCCGGGTGCAGGGATTTTAAAAATTAACGTTGATGGGGCATATTATTGCAAGAGATTGTAACAAGTGTTTGAGAATGAACTGTTTCTTCTTATTAAATTATGTTCCTGTACATGATGATTTATAGATGATGAGGGGGTGACATGAAAAGGTGTCTGTTTGGAAAAGGCATCTGTACATTGGGCACTTTTTGGTTTGTAACACTTCCCCTTGACCAATGTGTCTTCATATGATCACCTTGATTCATCATCTTGGAAAAACTCCTCCAAAACCTTGTAGGGAAAAAATATGAGGAGAACCGATAGAGTAGATATGCTATGAAAAACTCCTTTAAAACCCAGTGGAAAAATTTAAGGAGAAAATAATATGACATATATTTGATTATATCTCCTTAAAAACCCCTGTAGGGAAAATAGAGACATAATATATTTATGATTACGTTGTCATATTGCCTCATTAAAAACCTTGATGAGAAACCTTAGAGGGAAAACTCATAATGGGAAAAGAGTACAATATTTATATTTGAACAGGTTAAGTCTTAGGAGATTTCTCCCCCTGACATATGCAAATCACGTAGTCTTTGCATACCAATTCCATGAACACATTTTTGGAATGTGGAAGTTGGTAATGACTTGGTGAATAAGTCTACGAGATTATCACAAGACTTAGTTTGCAGAATATTTATTTCCCCACTCTCTTGCAATTCATGTGGGTAAAATAGTTTAGGTGCAATATGTTTTGTGATATTGCTCTTTATGTAACCTGTTTGCATTTGAACAATGCAAGCAGCATTATCTTCGTAGATAATGGTAGGTGATGCAATAGCACCTATACCACATGATTGTTGTATGTGGTTAATCATTCTGCGAAGCCATACACATTCACGTGATGCTTCATACAATGCAATTACTTCAGAATGATTAGTGGATGTAGCCACTAGAGTCTGTTTCGAAGACTTCCAAGATATGGCTGTTCCACCGTGTAAAAATACAAAGCATGTTTGAGATCTGGGATTATGGGGATCTGATAAATAGCTAGCATCTGTATATCCTATTGAATCCACATTTTTATTCTTCTGGAAGAATAGACCGAGATCTTTAGTGCCTTGAAGATATCTAAGGATATTCTTCACTCCTATCCAATGTCTTTTGGTTGGAGCAGCGCTATATCTAGCAAGTAGATTTACTGCAAATGCAATATCTGGCTGGGTGCAATTTGCAAGGTACATAAGCGCTCCGATGGCACTGAGATATGGAACCTCGGGTCCCAATAGCTCTTCATTGTCATCTTGGGGTCTAAATGGATCTTTGTCCCTGTCTAGAGATCGAACAACCATGGGGGTTTTCGATGGATATGCTTTGTCCATATTTAATTTCTCTAATATTTTCAGAACATAGGCTGATTGATGCACTAGGATGCCTGTATGAAGGTGCTCAAGTTGTATACCTAAGCAAAATTTGGTTTTACCCAAATCTTTTATTTCAAATTCCGTCATAAGATGATTATGTGTTTCATCTATGTCCTGTGTGTTACCAATGATATTAAGATCATCAACATACACAGATATAATACAAAATCTTATTGAGGATCTTTTGATGAATACGCATGGGCAATCATCATTGTTGGAGTATCCCTTTTTGGTTAGAACTCACTTAGTCGGTTGTACCACATTCTACCTGACTGTTTCAAGCCGTATAAAAGACTTGTTCAAGTCTGCGGTGGCGGCGGAGCGGAGGGCCGGAGGCGGAGCGGAGCGCCCGGATCTGGCGGTCGCGGTGCTGGTGGAGTGCCGAGCGACCGGAGGGCCGGCGTGGAGGCGGAACGGGAGCGGAGGTCTGGCGCGGCGCTGCGCGGAGGCGGAGCGCCCAGATCTGGCGTCGCGGCACCGGCGGAGCGGGCGGAGGGCCGGCGTGGAGGTAGAGCGGGAGCGGAGGGCCGGCGTGGCGCGGAGGCGGAGCTGCGGAGGGCCGGCGCGGCGCCGGAGGCCAGAGGTGCAGTCGACGCGGCCCACGCGGGGTCGCGCTGCTGCTCGGCTAGGGTTACGTCTGTGGATTCGAGCGCTCGCCGCTCGGGCAGTGCCGCTCGCCTGCGGTTTCTATCGCTAGCGCAAATGCCAAATGGGCCGGCCGGCTGGGCCGCCGCAGGCGCGACCGCGCGAGCATCGGGCCGGGCGAGCGTCGGGCCGGCCCATTAAGTGGCGGACTGCCGGACTGGGGGCTGAAATGAGTATTTTTGACCCAATTACATATATATACATGTATTATACCTCATATATACTAGATTTTTTGTCAAAAAATTTGGGTGTTCAGCTGAACACCCATGAACTACTGTAGATCCGCCCCTGGATGGGAGCATAGTCGAGAGAGTCTTCTCTATTTTGTCCGCATCCGTTGGTTCCTTTTCACAAAACCACAATTTGGAGCAAATAGCATGAAGGACATGGTTATAGTCTACAACAGATTTGAAGTCTTGGGGTCTAAGGTGTGCCCATTCATGATTAGCCTCAGGTAAGATAATATCCTTCTGCTGTCTATTTTTGAGGGCTAACCATAAAGTGAGTGGATTCTCCTCATACAGATATTCAGCCTTCAAATCCGGATGTATGTGATTCCGTATTATGCTCAAAACGGAATATTTCACAATATCCGAAGGAATTTGATTATCTGGAGGATCGAATATCACCCTTTGCAACCCACGTGTGGTTAGGTTGATCTTTAGGTCTGTTGTAGGGGTGGCCCCCACCTAAGCCCAGCAGACCTGTTAGAGGAATGTAAGGCCCAAAATAGGACATGTATAATAACATAAGTACCCCTAAGGGGAACACTCAAATGTAAGGGTATAATGGTAAAAGTACTCCTCATGTGGACATATATATACAACACAGGCCATGGGAAGAAACCCTAAGCCATTATTTACCTAACTCTCCACTACCATACTCTCTCTCTGTTGGTCTGTAACCACAACAGTTGGCGCCGTCCGTGGGGAGGACATAAGCAAGCCGCAAAATCCGGAGGAGGATGGCACCAAAGAAAGCTTCGTCGACGGCGGCAAAAAGGAAGGCGGACGCGGCGAAGCATCGCGTCGGTACTCGGGCTTCGGCATCGGTAGCTGCAGGCATGGATGGCGACGCGAGTGTGGCGACAGACGGCACCGGCGTTCATGACGCGACGACCGACCCCGCCACCATCGCAGCGACGGCCGACCCCGTCACCGTCGCCGCGATGACCGACCCCGCCACCATCGCCGCGTCAACTAACCCTGCCACCATCGCCGCGACGACCGTCGAAACTGCCACACGCGTCGCAGGTAACCCCATCACAGGTACCGCGGTGGCCGCCGGCAGCGCCGCTCAGGCGTTCGGAGCTGGTAATGTCGGCGCTCACGCCGGCGTGGCGTCTGCCCTCCCACCTAGTACAGGAGCGGCGAGCGGATCCGGTGGTAACGCGGGCTTCGTCACCAGTCCCGGAGCCCTTCATGCCAGCACGCGCGGGTAATCCGGGAACGTGGAACGTGGTTGCCACTGCTCCGACTGTACCGCCAGGAGTGCCGACAGTCCCACCCGCGTCCGCAGCGGAAAACGCCCTGCTGGCGGCCCTCAACGCATTGCAGCGGGAGCTAACGGATCTCCGCGGGGCCGTGCGGGACATGCAGGAGGCTCGAAGCCAACAGACCACGCTAGTGGTCGCGTTGGAGCCCACGCCGGAGAGGGCGGACAGCCGCGACGCCCCCACATCCAGCCGCGTCCCGCTACGACGTGTGGATCCGGAGTCCCCACTCTCCGCGAGCCTGCAGCAGGCGGCGTGGCCGGATGACTACAGGTTCCCCAGCGCTATCGAATCGTACAAGGGCAACACGGACCCGCGAGAATTCGTGCGCGTGTACGAAACCGCCAGCAAAGCCGCTGGCGGAGACGATACCACGAAGGCGAAGGGACTCCCCCTCGCGCTGCAAGGTGTGGCTCTCTCTTGGTTTTTTTACCATAGAACCAAACTCCATCTACGCGTGGGAGCAGATCCGCGATCGCCTCTATAACAACTTCCAGGGGAACTACGTCGAGCGAGTCGACGCAGATCAGCTCTTCGCAGTGAAGCAAAAACCTTCAGAGAAGCTTCGGGATTACTTCAAACGCTTCGCGAAGGTACGCTGCCAAGTCAAGGACGTTAACGAAACAACCATTATCAATGCAGCCATACAGGGCCTTCGCCCCGGCCCGATGGCCGAATACAACGTGCGAAAGCCAATCAAGACAGTGGCGAAGCTCTTCGATAAAATGGAGGAGTACACCAGGGCAGAAGAGGATGCGCGTCGAAGACAAGGTGATGGCTCTGACACCAATCAGGAAGGCCTGGCCAAGAGCGAAGACCCGTTGAAAGACAGCTCCTCGAAAGGCAAACGCAAGCAGGAGCAGTCAAAGGACGCCTCCGAACGCAAAGTTACCCAGCTCAAAGATTCGTCAGGCGACAGGCCCAAGCGCGATCAATGCAAGTCTAGGAAACCTCGTTACGTCTTTGACATCGAGGGCGGCTCCGAAGACAACGCCTTCGTAGGCCGCAAAGGCAGAGGGCGCCGTGGCCGGGGGCGGGGGCGTGGGCGGGGTCGCGACGACAGAACTTGCGAAGAGTACAACGACCAGCATCACGGGCAGTGGTGCGAAGTTCACGGTCGGGGCAACCACGACACGCGTGCTTGCGCCACTATCGCAGCGCTCCGGCAGAGCGTCTCCAGGGACAAAAACCCGGAGGCACGCGCGCCTGTCGTGCCCCACGTCCAACATCCCCAAGACCATGGATTGCAACCCTAGGAAGGCCTCCTACGAATCCAGGCCCATGTGCAGCAACCTCGAGAGGGCCTCCTGCAGTTGCCAGCCCCGGAAGGAGCCCAACGTAGGGTCACAAACGTCATTTTCGAAGGCTCCTCGTTGTAGTTCGCCTCGGCGTGATAACGGAAGGCCTATGTGAGGAGGCTGCACCACGTCGTGGAAATCACGTTCACGCCTGCTGATGCGAAAGGCGTGGAGTTCCCCCACCAAGATCCCCTGGTCGTCCGGGTCCTCGTTGCAGGATGCGACGTCAGGCGCATCCTGGTCGATGGAGGAAGCTCTGCGAACATCCTGTTCGCCGCGGCCTTCGACCAGATGGGGATCCCTCGGAGTCGATTGGGCCCTTCGGGCATCCCGTTGCAAGGCTTTGGAGGGCAACCTTTGCGGGCATTGGGCCAAATATGCCTCCAAGTCTTCTTTGGCCAAAATGACAACGTGAGGAGTGCGGACGCCATCTTCGACGTTGTCGACATTGCATACCCCTACAACGCCATATTGGGGCGGCCACTCCTAAACTCTCTCGGGGCAGTTCCGCACCACGGCTTCCTATATATGAAGCTTCCCGGACCGCGGGACATCATCATCGTCCATGGCGACCAGGACATGGCTGGCGCATAGAGCTCGACGCCCGGGGTCCATGCCACGAGGCCCGCCAAGGCACCTAGGTCGGGTGTGCAGATGCGGAGACCCCGGGCGACCCTGGAGAGCGTCCCGCACTCCCCGGGCACGAGTTGTCCCAGCAGCAGAGGCTCGTCAGCGGTCGCCCCCGTCCTTAAGTGGTTAGTGGTCGCTATCTCCCCTTTTGTAACCGCTCACTCGCGCAAACGGGAATTTAATAAAGTTCACCGTTTGCACAAATTTTCTTGTTTCTCAAAGACACGCGTTCGCGCGCGCACTCTCTGTGAAAAACACGGGCATGAGTATAAACAAAGACGCGTGGGGGGACGCCTCCACGCGCACTCCTCGGAGTATAAATAAGACGTAGCGTCGAGGCTTACCTCCGCACGCACTCCACGGAGTATAAATAAGACGTAGCATTGGGGTCCGCCTCCGCACGTAATTTCACCGCCCGCAACGCGCAGAGGCTTGCCTTCGCGCGCAGTCCACGGACTCTAAATAAGACGTAGCGTCGAGGCTTACCTCCGCACGCACTCCACGGAGTATAAAAAAGACGCGGATGCTACCTTGTGCACTCTGCGGAGTATAAACAAGACGCGAACCCCGCGCGCGCATGGGCATTGCTCCAGTGCGTACTCTTCGGAGTATACATAAGACGTGGATGTCGATCCCACGCACTCTCCGGAGTATAAAAAAGACATGGAGGCTATCTCTGCGCACTCTTCAGAGTATAAACAAGAGGCGAACCCCGCACACGCATGGGCATTGCTCCAGTGCGTACTCTTCGGAGTATAAATAAGATGTGAATGTCGATCCCACGCACTCTCCGGAGTATAAAAAAGACGCGGAGGTTATCCCTGCGCACTCTTTGGAGTATAAACAAGACGCGAACCCCACGCACGCATGGGCATTGCTCCAGTGCGTACTCTTCGGAGTATAAATAAGACGTGGATGTCGATCCCACGCGCTCTCCGGAGTATAAAAAAGACGCGGAGGCTATCCTTGCGCACTCTTCGGAGTATAAACAAGACGCGAACCCCGCGCACGCATGGGCATTGCTCTAGTGCGTACTCTTCGGAGTATAAATAAGACGTGGATGTCGATCCCACGCACTCTCCGGAGTATAAAAAATACGCGGAGGCTATCCCCGCGCACTCTGCGGAGTATAAACAAGACGCGAACTCCGCACGCGCACAGACGAAGTACTTGGGCGTACTCTTCGGAGTATAGATGAGACGTGGGTGTTGATCACATGCAGTCTGCGGACCTCAGTACGGCGTAGCGCCAAGGTTCACCACTGCACGTACCCTGCGGGACATAAGCACGGCGCACCGCGGGGGTCCACTCCTATGCGCACCCCGCGAAGTACCAAGGTGACGCAGCAGAGGCTAGCTCCCGCACGAGCGCACGTGCGAGCGAAAGGCACCAGAGGCTGTCCTCGCACAACCCTAAGGGACGAAGCGCTCGCGCGTCTACTTTGAATCAAGGCGCCAGCTCCGCTGCCCCCACTTCGAAGGGTAGAGGACAGAGCGCTCACGCGTCTACCTCGACTAAGGCGCCAGTTCTGCTGCCCCCACTTCCAAGGGTAGGGGACGGAGCGCTCGCGCGTCTACCTCAACTAAGGCGCCAGCTCCGCTGCCACCACGTCGAAGGGTAGGGGACGGAGCCCTCGCACGTCTACCTCGACTAGAGCGCCAGCTCCGCTGCCCCACTTCGAAGGGTAGGGGACAGAGCGCTCGCGCGTCTACCTCGACTAAGGCGTCAGCTCCCCTGCCCCCACTTCGAAGGGTAGGGGACGGAGCGCTCGCGCGTCTACCTCGACAAAGGCGCCAGCTCCGCTGCCCCCACTTCGAAGGGTTGGGGACGGAGCGCTCGCGCGTCTACCTCGACTAAGGCGCCAGCTCTACTGCCACCACTTCGAAGTGTAGGGGACGGAGCGCTCGCGCGTCTACCTCGACTAGGGTGCCTGCTCCGCTTCCACTTCGAAGGGTAAGGGACGGAGCGCTCACGCATCTACTCAAGCTAAGGCGTCAGCTCCGCTGCCCCCACTTCGAAGGGTAGGGGCCGGAGCGCTCGCGCGTCTACCTCGACTAAGGCGTCAGCTCCGCTGCCCCGACTTCGAAGAGTAGGGGATGGAGCGCTCGCGCGTCTACCTGGACTAAGGCGTCAGCTCCGGTGCCCCCACTTCGAAGGGTAGGGGACGGAGCGCTCGCGCGTTTACCTCGACTAAGGCGCCAGCTCCGCTGCCACCACTTCGAAGGGTAGGGGACGGAGGGGGCCAAAGGGCTCAGCAGCATGGCTTCGGCCCGTGAAGCCCTTCACCATGAGAGGCTTCTGTTGTAGGGGTGGCCCCCACCTAAGCCCAGCAGACCTGTTAGAGAAATGTAAGGCCCAAAATGGGACATGTATAATGACATAAGTACCCCTAAGGGGAACACTCAGATGTAAGGGTATAATGGTAAAAGTACTCCTCATGTGGACATATATATACAACACAGGCCATGGGAAGAAACCCTAAGCCATTACTCACCTAACTCTCCACTACCATACTCTCTCTCTGTTTGGTCTGTAACCACAACAAGGTCCATAGCCCATGTAGGGTAGTTGGCACCATCGAGAGCGAGTGGCTCAAGATCTTTGGTAGCCATTTAAAACCTACATAAAAAGTATACCATAAATGATTAATTTACATGAGGTAAATTAATGTGTATGGTAATGTTGTAATAAAATGCAAAATATGTGGAAAACAATATGAGTATTGTAATCCGAATGAATATATATACCCAAATTAAATATAACATGTGGTTATATTTATAATGCCGTGTAATCACAATATTGGTGGTGAACACCAATTTATTATATGGCATAGCGTACAAATAAATGTAGCAAAGTGTCATAAATTGTAATTATGGTATTTATTATAGGTATAATATTTTGCAAAATTCCAATTTATTAAGTACAATGGTACTCACTAAATGGGAATTTTAATTTAAAATTTGCTAAAGATAGCAAAATTTAAATATGGTCGCAATTCATATTGTACGTAAAATTGCAATAAAGTAGTAATCCTACATATGTAAAAATTATAGAAATGTGCTTGCACATTTATTTAAATAATTACATAATTTTCAGGTCCTGTAGGGACTGAAATGCTAATTTATAACAGTACAAACTGACAGGTACAATTATAAATAAGCACAAAGACTACACTGCAAATACTACAATAGAAATTTACTAAAAAAAATTCTGCATTTTCCACGAAATATAGGGGAAAACTGCAAAATTTCGAAAACCTGGGCTAAAGCTCGTTCGGCCTTAGGCCCAAGTGGGGAGGTGGGTAATTTTGGGCCAAAAGCCCATTTTTTGTGTGCAGCCATATAACATATTGCAAGAGATTGTAACAAGTGTTTGAGAATGAACTATTTCTTCTTATTAAATTCTGTTTCTGTACATGATAATTTATAGATGATGAGGGGGTGGCATAAAAAGATGTCTGTTTGAAAAAGACATTTGTACGTTAGGGCATCAATACATTGGGTATGTTTTGGTTTGTAACACATATTACCACGACATTTTCCATGCTGCAACCGGCGTGATGGCTCGTAATGACACTGGCGCTTTTGTGGCGGCAAGGTCACGGTGGTATCCTCGCTTGTCCAGTGTTTTGCCTTCAGAGGCTTTTGCTGTTCGCGACGGGGTGCGTCTCGCATTGGGTTGGGAGGCCGATAAGGTGGTGATCGCCAAAACCTTGTTCACTTGTGGAAATCTCGTTAGTTCCACAGATCGAAGTTTACCTCCAATCTTAATGAGGTTCATGAGCTGGGTAAGAGTTTCATGTTTTTTTATGTTGTTTCTGCTAGAGGCTGCTCATTTGTGTGCTAAACAGGCTGCAGCGAGAAGTCGATTGTGCACTTGGATTAAGTTCATATGTAACTTTCTACCTCGTGATTGTACTCTTGCTTTGACATATGAGCTCGTGACTCGCAAAAAAAGGTTGTGTTTTGGGTTTCACGGCGATATTCAAAACAACATTACTATTGAAGTTGATTCGAATCCAGATCATATTCATGTAGGATATTAATCGACTCTGATTCGATTTTGTTCTCCACGTGAAACTCATTTTTCTCTTCATATATGTGTACCCTAATAGTCCATAAGAAGAATAAGAGTCTTATTATAATATCTTCTCATTACAGTACGTTCTCGTAAAGATTTTTTTATATTAGGCCACCATTTTCTGTTCTTTCGATTCTATTTCTATCGTGCATTTATAACAATTACTATGTGAACGGAGAGAGTACTTCTTCCTGTAATGGTCAACGAATAGATGGAGATTGGAAAACCAGCGCCCCACCTACGGGATCTCCGAGACGGTGGTCAATAAACCGAACAAACGCTGGAACGCGCAGTCAGAATGTGGCCGCCCACCACGCCATCGTGTCCGTTCCCAAGCTCATGGACGTCCCGCCCCGGCCCCTCCGCCGCCACCAAACACCAGACGCCACCGAGCCACCCACCCGGCCGCAGCGTGACCAGGTCAGACGAGCTGCCCACCAACCAGCGTCTCTCGACTCTGACCACCCGAGCGCGAAGCAGCGCACGACGAATCCACGTCTCCCCCTTCCGCCGACGGCTCCGCTCGCGGCGCGCCTACCCGGTTTCCCTCCCCGGCACACGGGTTTCCGCCCAAAACCATCGAATTCTGCGGCATCCTCCTCGTGCCGCGCCCCTTCCCACGAGGCCACGGCCCACCAACCAATCCACGGCGTTATATAAGGCACACCACGGGACATACCGCCGTACCCCGCAACCAGCACATCACCACTCGAACTCACACAAGAAGCAGCCTGGCAGAGCACAGGATGGCAGCCTCCGCGGCCAGGGTGGCCTTCGCCACGGCTGCCTCGTTAGCCGTGCATTGGCTCGCCAAGTCGTCCTTCCAGGCTCAGAACCCGGTGCTGAGCTTGCTTCTGCCGGCGGCTATCTTTGTCGGCATTGTTCTCACCGGGAAGGGCAACGGAGGTGACGACGCGCCGCCCGGGCCGAAGGCCGTGCCGGTGTTCGGAAACTGGCTGCAGGTGGGCAACGACCTCAACCACCGGTTCCTGGCGCGGCTGTCGGCGCGGTACGGCCCCGTGTTCCGGCTCCGGCTCGGCGTGCGCAACCTGGTGGTGGTGTCGGACCCGCGGCTCGCCACGGAGGTGCTGCACACGC
Source organism: Dendrocalamus latiflorus (assembly GCA_017311315.1). Lineage (NCBI taxonomy): Eukaryota > Viridiplantae > Streptophyta > Magnoliopsida > Poales > Poaceae > Dendrocalamus > Dendrocalamus latiflorus. The sequence goes on along the minus strand of CM029639.1, from coordinate 28,195,272 downwards.
AGGGCGTGGAGTTCGGGTCGCGCCCCCGGAACGTGGTGTTCGACATCTTCACCGCCAACGGCGCGGACATGGTGTTCACCGAGTACGGCGAGCACTGGCGCCGCATGCGCCGCGTCATGACGCTGCCCTTCTTCACGGCGCGCGTCGTGCAGCAGTACAAGGCTATGTGGGAGGCCGAGATGGACGCCGTCGTGTCCGACCTGCGCGGCGACCCGGTGGCCCAGGGCGCCGGCTTCGTCGTGCGCCGCAGGCTGCAGCTCATGCTCTACAACATCATGTACCGGATGATGTTCGACGCGCGGTTCGAGTCCGTGGACGACCCCATGTTCATCGAGGCCACCAAGTTCAACTCCGAGCGCAGCCGCCTCGCGCAGAGCTTCGAGTACAACTACGGCGACTTCATCCCCATCCTGAGGCCCTTCTTGCACGGCTACCTGAACAAGTGCAGGGACCTGCAGGGCAGGAGGCTCGCATTCTTCAACAACAACTACGTCGAGAAGAGAAGGAAGGTGATGGACACCCCTGGAGACAGGAACAAGCTCCGCTGTGCCATTGACCACATCCTTGAAGCAGAGAAGAACGGCGAGATCACGCCGGAGAACGTCATCTACATCGTCGAGAACATCAACGTCGCCGCCATCGAGACGACGCTCTGGTCCATCGAGTGGGCGCTCGCCGAGGTCGTGAACCATCCGGCCGTGCAGCGCAAGGTCCGCAGCGAGATCAAGGACGTGCTCGGCGACGATGAGCCAATCACCGAGTCCAACATCCACAAGCTGCCGTACCTGCAGGCTGTCATCAAGGAGACGCTCCGGCTGCACTCCCCAATTCCGCTCCTCGTGCCCCACATGAACCTCGAGGAGGCCAAGCTCGGCGGGTACACCATCCCCAAGGGCTCCAAGGTAGTTGTCAACGCGTGGTGGCTGGCCAACAACCCGGAGCTGTGGGAGAAGCCCGAGGAGTTCCGGCCGGATCGGTTCTTGGACGAGGAGAGCAGCGTGGACGCCACCGTCGGCGGCAAGGTGGACTTCCGGTTCCTGCCGTTCGGTGTGGGCCGGCGAAGCTGCCCCGGCATCATCCTGGCGCTGCCCATCCTTGCGCTTATCGTCGGGAAACTCGTGAGGAGCTTCGAGATGGTGCCGCCGCCCGGAGTGGACAAGCTCGACGTGAGCGAGAAAGGCGGGCAGTTCAGCCTGCACATTGCCAAGCACTCCGTCGTTGCCTTCCACCCCATCTCTCCATGAACTGAGACTTTGCAATTCAGATCGTTTCAGCTGATAAAAGGCTACTCTACACAATTAATCTCGTTTTTGGTTTACAGATTACAGGAAAGTATGTTGAATTAAGTGATATTACAGAATGTTTTCAGTTTTTAGAAATGTATTTTCAAAATCGAAATGTTATTGTCATTCAACAAAATGTGCGATAGCGTTCTGCTCGGTTTGTTGTGAACATCCCTTTGTCTTGTTTTTTAGAAGGAAGTTTTTGTTGCAAAAAACAGTGCAAATATGTATTAAAAAATAGGGAAATTTAGATATATGCTACTACAAAGTGATTGTTTTAAATAAGCTAGTCATGTGTCTATACGCTGCAACGAAACCCAAACTATAGAAGCAAATACCTTAATGAGGCACCCTCCCATTTTGTCTCCATAAAAACCAATGTTAGAGATTACTACAGCTAGACAAATGGTGCATAAGCCAAAAAGACCCATAGAAACATGCAAGATACAAGTCACCACAAAAGTAACATACTTGAAAATTACCTAAATTTCCCTAGTAAGATAGTTAAGACCTTAGGAATAACTGGGAAAAGAAAAATTTTCATACAGCAAATCTTAGATATCTAAGACAGCTACAAACTTACTTGGACTCCTAAACCGTGAGCTCCAACGGTAGGTGTTTCCCAAAAAAAAAATCTTTAATGATCATATATCTAGATATCCAGATACATAGAACTACACTACTACAGCAACTCAGCTTCTAAGTATAAGATGAATTATCTGAACCTGGTACTGAATTATCTTTTTTTTTCTCTTGGACTCATATCCAAAGCCTCATCATCCAACCCCCTGCATCTAATCCCACAAAACCCTTCGTTCCACGACCAATTCGTCATACCACCCATTAACGCCTATTCTACTAATCTACGTTGCGCGGATATTTCCCAAAAGTCACGTACCGGATACGGATACTGCCCCGATACGCGCCGATACGTATCCTCTAAATATAGGAATTTATTGAGTATTTAAAAAAAGAAATTAATTCCCGATACTTCTGCGATACCTCTCCGATACTTTTCTGATACTTGTACCCTAATATCCCCATCCAGATCCAGATCTGAAACCCACCCACACCGCGCCTCCACCCACGCTCGGCTTGCCTCCTCGCCCGGCGCTCCGCTCGCCCGCCGCCTCCGCCGGTCTGCCTCGCCCGCCGCCTCCGTCCGTCCTAGAGATGGCAATGGGTACCCGAAACCCGATACCCGGTGGGTTTTTACTCTATTAGGGCATGGGTCTGAGTCAATTTCCTAACCCAGGGTCTCTTAATGGGCAAAAAGCCCAACCCATCGGGTTTGCCGGGTTCGGGTACGTTCCTATAGTACCCAAACCTGTAAACCCATGGGTAATATAAACCCGATCCATAGGAGTAATAAACCCAGGCTCCCAGCCTCCCAGGAAAACCAGCCCAGCCCATTAGCCATTTAGCCCCAAGCCCCCAAATCCAATGCGGCAATGCCCCATTACCCATACGGCTAACCCTAGCTAGCACTCGGTCACGGTCACTACTCACTCCTCCCCAGTCCCCACCCCGATTCAACAGCCGCCGCAGCGGCGGCACATCTGGCGCTCTGCGCTCGGTCTCCGGCAGTCTCCACGCTCGCCCTCCCGTCCCGCAGCTCCCGCTCCTGCTCCCGCCACTCTCGCCGCACGCCCTCGTCGTCGCCTCGCCTTCCAATTCAGCCTGCCGCCCCCATGCCGTAGCCAACGCGCATCGCAGCAGTAGGCCCTTGGCCATGGCGCTGCCCTCCGGCTCCAACGAAGATGTCCGGTGAACTTCTTCCTCCTCTCTATTAACCATTGTTGCAGCTCGCATTACTGAACCCACGGGCGACCCGTGGGTACCCGTTAACCCAGTGGGCATGGGTTTGGGCAAAAATCTGCACCCGTCACGGGTATGAGTTTTTTAGCGGGCACGTCCAACTTTCATGGGCACGAGTTTGGGATAGCAAAACCCAACGGGTTTGTGCCCATTGCCATCTCTAGTCTCCGTCCCCTCCGGTCGCCGCCTCGCCCGCCACGTTCGCCGGTCTGCCTCACGTCGCCCGTCGCGTCGCCCGCCGCCTCCGCTGTAGCCTCCGACCCTCGCGTCACCGACGCCCGCTGCCTCCGCCGGTCTGCCTCGCCCGTCGCCTCGCCCGTCGCCCGACGCCTCCGGTTGTCACCTCGCCCGCCACTCCGCCAGTCCCCTCCCGCCGCCGACGTCTCCAGTCGCCACCTCAGTATGTGCTCTGTGCTCACTACTCCCTCAGATTGCTATCTGTTGACAATGTGTTGAATGATTCAGTAGGGGAACTGATCAGTGATGTTGTTTGTTGTCATTAGTTTGTTCATTTGCTATTGGTTGTCCCGATCAGATATGGCATCTAGTGGTGGATTTGGAGGCTCGAGTGCATCGTGTAGCACTGGTACTAGTGCGTGTCCTAGCTCATCCAGTGGGACTGCCTCGGCTAGGAGCATCCTAAATGCTGCTCGTGTGGTACCTTCAAATGACAATGAAAAGAAGCCGCTTTGGAGGTATGTTGAGTTGCTACAGGAGACTGGGAATGGTGCAAGAGGGAATGCACGATCTAGATGTAGGCTCTGTGATCATATTATCCATGGGAGCTACTCAAGAGTTAAAGCACATCTCTTGAAGATAGGAAATTATGGTGTGAAGTTTTGTCCAAAAGTTACAGTCGATGTGCTCGCTCAACTTCACGACGAAATTGCTAAAGCGGAGGCAATGAATGCAAGAAGCTTGCCAAGGGAAGTTCCACTGCCCACAGAAGGGTTGAATGTGAGGAAGAGAAGGGGGGTTTCAGCTATTGAATCAAGCTTTCATAATGAAGGTCGTAACCAGCTTGACGCTTTGATTGCTAGGATGTTCTTTACTGCAGGTTAATATCTTTCTGCACTAACTACTCTCCTTATCTTACAATGTTACATTTAGAAATTAATTTGGATCCCTTTGTTCATTTGTAGGTATACCTTTCAATGTAGCAAAAAAACCTTATTTTAGGAAAGCATTTACCTATGCTGCCAATCACAACTTGGGTGGCTATGCCCCTCCAAGTTATAACAAGTTGAGGACAACTTTTCTTGTGCAAGAGAAGACACATGTTGAGCGAATGTTACAGCCCATCAAGTCAACGTGGAGCTCAAAAGGTGTGAGTATTGTATCAGATGGGTGGTCTGATGCTCAAAGGCGTCCACTCTTAAATTTCTTGGGCGTAACAGAAGATGGACCAATGTTTTTAAAAGCAATCAACACTGAAGGCGAAATAAAAAAAGGAGTATATCGCCGAGAAGATGATAGCTATAATTGAGGAGGTTGGACCGCAGAATGTTGTCCAAGTGATAACTGATAATGCAACCAACTGTAAAGCCGCGGGGTTGATTGTTGAGCAAAAGTACCCCCACATTTTCTAGACCCCATGTGTTGTCCATACTTTGAACCATGGCTTAAAAAACATATGTGCTCCTAGGGAAATTGGTGATGAGGCTTATGAAGATTGCCATTGGATTAGTGAGGTTGCAGCAGATGCTAATATTATAAAGAATTTCATCATGAATCATTCCATGAGGCTGTCTATGTTCAATGAGTTTAGTAAGTTAAAATTCCTAGCCATTGCTGATACGACATTTGCTTCTACTATTGTGATGCTCAAAAGGTTTCGTTTGATCAAAGAAAATCTTGTGTTGATGGTAGTGAGTGAAAAGTGGAGTACCTATAGGGATGACAATGTGGGGCAAGCACAGTTTGTCAAAGATAAAATTCTGAATGATGTGTGGTGGGATAAGGTGCAATACATCCTTGATTTCACTGAACCTATTTATTCTATGATACGAGCAGCTGACACCGACAAACCATGCCTTCATTTGATCTATGAGATGTGGGATACAATGATTGAGAAGGTAAAGGCTACAATTTATCGCCATGAAGGGAAAGAATCTCATGAGGAGTCTAATTTTTATAATATTGTGCAAGAGATATTGGTTTCTCGATGGGCAAAAAGTAATACCCCTTTGCATTGTTTGGCACACTCACTAAATCCCAAGTAAGGCCTTTTGCCTTTTAAATTTTTATTGCTTGCTTTTAGATTTCAATTTTAGGATACTAACTTTAGCATACCCCTTTTAGGTATTATAGTGAAACTTGGCTTGGTGAAGTTCCAAATCGCCAAGCTCCTCATATGGACATTGAGATTTCGGAGATGAGGAATAAATGCTTTCGGAGGTTTTTTTGTTGGTGATGAGTTGCGATATATCAAACAACAATTTGCAGATTTCTCGTTGTTTGGAAGTGGATTTAATTCCTTTGACTCAATTGAGGATAGAGCCCATCTAGAACCAAAGCAATGGTGGGGAATTTATGGTAATAGTGCCCTAGATTTGAGAAAATTTGCATTGAAGTTACTTGGGCAGCCAACATCGTCTTCTTGCACTGAAAGAAACTGGAGTACATTTACCATCTTTTTTAATTTACCATTTCTTATACAAGCGTTGGATTTCATTGCAATTGCATTGTTGTAGGCTTAACCCTGGACGTGCTGAGGATCTCGTATTTGCGCACCACAATTTGCGCCTTCTTTCAAGAAAATCTGAAGAGTATTACACTGGCCCATCTAAAATGTGGGATGTTGGAGGAGATAGCTTCGAATTCTTTGATGGCGGTGCTCAATTCCTTCAACATGCTGACCTCTCACTAGATGAACCAGACCTTGAGAAAGTATTAGAAGATCTTGGGGCGCTGGACTTGTCTCCATCAGATGGTGGACCTTTGGTCGAATCAGAGACAACTCCACAGGATGGAAGCAACAATTAGACTACACATTTGTCTTCTGTCATGTCTTTTATCTAGCTATCTTATTATGTAATAGTTATGGTCTTATGGACTTATGGTCTGTTGAATTTGAACACTTGGACTGGTTGAATTATGTACTAAGTTTATTTACTAAATGGCCTATCGAATACTTACTTACTACCTACTATCAATCATGATTCATGACTTGTGATTCTGCTTTTTTACTTCATTATTTGTGTACATGTACTTATCTATTCTATAATTTCCATTATTCTTCGCAGATGGTTCATTATATTAGTCTAACAGCCAGGAGGGAGAGCTGAAGTATCAAGCAAGTTACTACATCAATATTAAGGTATTCTCAATTCCTTATAAGAATTCATTAATTTCTTATTTTTTATTATATATATACACATGTATCGCCGTATCGGTGTTTTTAGAAAAATGGCGAATCGCGGTATCGCGTATCCGTATCCGTATCGGAGTATCTGGGCAACATAGCTACTAATGCTATGCCGCCACTATTTGCTTTAGAGAAATGATTAACACGCAATAAGAACCAAACCTGAACCAGAGTCCGGCGATGCCACTGCGGGTAGATCGCCATCAAGCTCCTGCCTTTTGGGCTTCTCCTCACGCAACTCAGCTCCTCGCTTCGCGGGCCTTGTACTCTTCACCTGCCTCTTCTTCCCTGAGACCAAAGCAATAGCAAAAAGACCAGGGGAGAGTAAGTAAGGAGCAAATTCGAAGCTTCCGACAAAAGATGGCGGCGGGATTGGACGGCTAGGCTTTTGTACCTCGAGGAGCAGCGGTGGCGGAAATGGGCTTTGGCTTCCCCATTGGCCGGCAAACTGGGGGGGCCATTCTGATAATGCCTCGGAGTTGATGGAGATGGGCACCGTAGAAGAAAGTAGGGTTTAAGGCCATAAAAACCAATGTTGGAGGTTGCTGTAGCTAGACAAATATGCAAGCTAATATGAGAAGAAGACTTCAAGTAAGAAATCATGTTTTGTCCATACTACATAGTGTCTATGACCACACTATAATTCCCAAGATTTTATGCCTTTATGCGAACTATCTATTTAGATCATCTAGAAGGATGGTTTAATGCAAACACAGAAAAAAAACATTTTTGTCATGATCAAGTACGATAAGGAAATCATGTTAGTTGCCATGTATCACCTTACCCTTTCAAAGTTTCAATTTCACATTTCCCCATTACCAGCTTTATTCAGTCAAAACTGAAAACCATCATCAATTATGATTTATTGGTTTAAGAGGAAGGACCTTTCATGTAGCTATTGTCGACACATGGAAGTGTAAATGAATAAATAGAAAGAATTGGTTATTTCTGAATGAGCTTCTGTGACATTAGCAGGTAAAAAAATATTACTCAAAAGTAGCTCAGCAAGGCTAAGGAACATATAGATACACCCATATTTACAATCTATATATTTTAACTATTTAGAGCATATAAGTCCACATCTAAATTTTCCCAAGAGAAATAAGTGAAATTTTCTTACCTCCATACTATTTTGTTTTATTTACTTTTGTTGTATCTGATGACAGCTCTTGCTTAAAAAAAAGAGGAAGAACACACACCATTGCTTACATTTCCTACATGTCTCTTGTATTCAAGCCAACAAAAACAATAAACTTAACAACAGTACCTATATGTTCCAGATTCCCTGCAAGGCACAAGATAAATTAAATGCAAATACCATTAACAACAATGTTATCCTACACAACCATAGGTATTTGTTTAGCTCCGGTGATTCATATCACCAACAGCGATAAACTTACCATCCCTATCATTAGACCTATTAGTTACAGCTTTTGATTCACAACTATTCAAAAGCAGCAATGAGCCAGTGAGATTACAACAGGAGCTAGACAATAGCAAAGAATAAGGGAATACGAAAATAACTTAACTCCTAATTATCTCTCTCACGTGAGATATTAGTTTGGCAAAAACCTGAAGACTTCAACATTTGCCGGTTACTTAGTGCATAAAAACTCCATTATTTTGAGGATGGCAAGCTGCAAACAAAAAAAATCAAAGGCTAGTGTGTGCAAAGTACAATGAGTTGTTTCGTGGTGGGCTAATATGACCTTCCTAGCTTTCAGTAGCCAGTACCGTGAATGTTTGGAATACGATTTGGGAAGGTTGAATTTGAAGACATCATTCACCCCCTCCTCTGATTGCCGTCTCGGGTTCTACAATGTTGTCTTTGCTTCTTATCATTGGAGAATACATTCATTTTTTTTTAGGATTATGGAAATGTTTTTCTTATACACTTCGTTGAATAATTTCTTAACTAAATGCTAATATGCAGCATTATGAACGTACCCTTCACTGTATCACAAGTTCCTGAATTCTGATAGTACTACTTTTAATTGTTTCTTGCTAAGCTATTTTGGATTGCTAACTCATACCTTACTAAAAATGGCCATCACGGCGAGCTCCATTCACTTTTACCACTATAACGTTTTGAAAAGTCTACGTGGTTGTTGGAAAAGGTTATGTATAAAACTTGATTTTAAGCTCTTCAGGCCAATGGTTTAAACTTGACAAGCGCTTAAATTATGTCAATTTTCTTGAAGTTATACAATAAATTCTTATATCTTGTGACACAATTTGGTGTATTGTGTCACATGCGGCTACCCTGCTAAAATTTTACTGGTAATGTGTAGCAGCAACTTGAGCAGTAGTGTGCATCATTGAATGTCTGAAGTCTGAAGATTTAGGTATAGTTGCACCTTATGATTGACTGCTTGCTTTTTGTTTGCAAAATGCATTGCCCTTATCATCATTGGTTATTTGTTGTTACCAAAATTACCCTTTTTGCTGATAGGTCATACTGCTGTTTCGAGTTCATGCTCTCTGCTCTCTGTTGTACTGTCATCTACTTATCTGTTTAGTATCTCCATCAAAAATTTTCTTCTTCCATCGGTTGTCACTTGTTTGAATTGTAACAAGATTCAGCTCTGGCAGGTTCAGGAAGCATATTCAGGCATTGCGACTCGGCAAACCTCTAATCGTCGTCGTAAATGAGGATTTGATGGACAATCACCAGATTGAGTTAGCAGAGGAATTGGCAGAAAGGAAGCACTTCTGCTGTGCACGGCCACAAACACTGGGAAAGACTATCCAGGCAATGGATCTAGAGACACTCCTCCCTTACGTGCAAGGGGATGCCAAACCAGTTGTCACGCTGATCAACAAATTTCTTGGCTTTCCAGTTGAATAGTTGGTCGACAATCTCTTCTTTCCTCCCTTTTTTGTTTTCTTGAACTAAAGAAGTAACATACGTAATCGTATTGTTGTACAGTCATACAACAACTGAACAATGCAGAGTTTTGGCCGAAATGGTAGTTTTTGACACACAATTAGCAAAAATGACATTTGTCGCGCGAAATTTGCAAAAACAACACCTCCACCTCCATTTGCAAAAATTATACAAGTACTGTGTTGGAAGGCTCATAAAAAATTTTATAATTTTTGGAGCTCCTTTACTATATTTAAAATTTTCTACAAAAAGTATACTTAAATATTTTTGGGAGAAAATTCTATTTTTGGACGGTGCATCGCCACACAGTGGACGTGCGGTTTTGGGCGCTACAGTGCACCACTACACGGTGATTGTGTGGTGTTGCCTCCACCGCATGGTGGCCATGTTGTTTTGACTAATCCGCACAGCCACCGTGTAGCATCATTTACGTGTTGGCTCGTCGGTCACTCCCGCACGATGATCATACAGTAGAAATGTTGTTTTTATAAATTTCATGCGATGAGTGTCAATTTTGCTAATCGTGCATCAAAAAGTGCCATTTCGGCTGAAGATTCAACAATGTCGCAAGATGACCTTGCTTCTCATTGGGGGGCCAAGCAGGGGCACATGGATGACCTGTGATTTCACTGCTCATTGACTTTGATATGTAATCGTCTCAATCCATGAAGTCCTGTGCTGCTGGAACTACAAGCAAGAGCTCCCCGTGTTAATTTTGCCTGGCGAGAATTCAAAATTACATTATAACGTGAATAACCTGCAATACAAGTTATCTTGGAAACCAATGTCTTTTACTGGTATCGAATTACTCCTTCCAGTCACAAAAAAACAAAAAAATTGCTTTGGGTAAGGATGCAAAGGGGGCGAGTCGGCCCATTTACTCTCTAACTCGACCCTAAACTTATGGCACCAATGCATAACGGGCCAGCCCACAAAATTTGAGGGACAGCTGAGACCGTCTGGCGGTGTACATGTCTCTGTCGGCCGAATTTTTTCTATTTAAGCCTTTTTTTAAAAAAATATTCACATTTAGACCCCTGGTGGTTTTAATTCCGTTTTTGGACCCAGGGGGTCGGAGCCGTGAGCCACGGCGCCGAGGTAACACGTCTCGGCGCCGTGGTCCATGGCTCCGAGGTCGCAGGCCCACTCCAGCCTGGTGGCCTGCGTGGCGCTGACGTGGCAGCACCTCGGCGCCGTGGATCGCGGCTCCGAGCTCGGAGCCGTGGGTCGTGGCGCCGAGCTCGGAGCCGTGGGTCGTGGCGCCGAGATGCCTGCCACGTGGCGCCGAGCTCCCTGCCACGTCTGCAGACACTCGGCGTCTAGGGTTTGCACCGATCAGGCTTTACGTTGTCGCAAAAAGAATTACTAGTTGTATTTTGTTAATTTGAACTGTAATGATTATAAGTTTTGTTAATTTTGTAGTTGTGAATTACAAAACAATTTGAAAAAGTTGTAAAACAAGTTTATGTTGATTGGCTCGTTGTAGATGCATAAAAAAATATGGTAATTTTTTTAGGAACGATTGTGCGTAGAACGGTCGATATATAAAATGGTAAGTGTCTTTTAAGGTTTGATATGTTTTAATGGTTTGCAATTCCCGTGGTTTTTGCAAGGTTTGGTAATTTTGTACTTGTAATATGGGAACGAATCTGATGAAGTCGTAATAAAAGTTTATGTTCATTGCAGGTTGGACATGCAAACCAAATTATGCTAAATTTTTTTGCCGAAGGATTGAGCGTAGAAATATCGATGTATATAGTGGTAAGTGATATTTCGAAGGTGAGTGATATTTTGACATGGCAGGCATGTGGCATGTGTGCAACTCTGTACTTCTAATGTTCAGAATTCCACCACTAGTCCTAACATGCATGCCTTAGGGAAAATAACTTGCTGGGTCTATTACATTTTGTCTACTGGGTGTAGCGTGGTTGTTTCCCCTTTCTGTCACGCCCTGAAGATGGCTCCGCTGCATCCTTCTTCCTGTCACTCTTGGTCTTGAGAGCTGCCTCCCGAGCTTGAAGCTCCTCCTCCTGACGCTTGATGGCAGCTTCACGCAGACTTAACTGCTCCCGCCTCCTTTGCAGCTCATCCTCCTTGCCCTTCAGACTGATTTGGTCCACCCTCACGCGGCGCTCTTGCTCATGCCGCATCTGTCGTTCCACCTCACGAGCCTGAGTCATCTTGACAAAGTATTGTCCTTTGTTTTCCACCTCCACTGCCCGGTTATGTGGCCATGCCGGCGACACCCGATCCACCCATTCGATGAACCTGCAAGCCTATGTGTGGCGTGGTAGATGTCATGGATCAAGTTAAAAAACGATAACGAGAAACAAATGATTTAGTTGTCGTCGTTACCATGAAATCGTCATCCAGGTCAGGACATTTGAAGAACCTACGGCCGTATTTGGCTCGCTCTTCTTGATCCGTCCAGACTCCCAACATCGTCCTAAAGCCGCAATGGCACTTCGGGCGCTCATGCCACTCCGACACTCCAAATGGGTCGGACCTCCAGGAAGACATTGTTGTGTAGTAGTATTGTGATGCCTTGAGGAGGAGATGTGGTATGAAAGACATAGGAGGGAGGCCTTTATGTAGGCAGGTTATCTGGTGCAGTGGGCATAGTCCATGGAGAAGATATTTTCGCTTTTCCTGGATTCCAGTGTAGCAATAAATGGCCCTATGTAGGCTTTTCAGAGACTATAGTCTCGTAATAAATTCATAGTTCGTAGCCTTTTCAGAGATTGGACCATTCAAAGCCTAGAAAGCTAAAGACCTACGCCCCTATATGTGTACAGGCCTACAGGCCTACTCCTGTAAAGGCTAAAGACCTACGCCCTATATGTGTACAGGCTAAAGGCCTACTCCGTCACTGCGCAAAGCTGGCATATGCTGCCTCGTTTTGTCATGTCACTGAGCAAAATCTGAACTCTTTTGTCATGTCACTGAGCAAAGCTGCCCTCTTTTGTCATCTCACTGAGCAAAAGCTGACCTCTTGTGTCATGTCCCTGAGCAAAGCAGGGGCGTGTTGTCATGTCCCTGAGCAAAAGCCTCTTTTTTTAGTGGTCACTGCATTAAGCTGCCCCGTTGGCTATAAGTAGCAGGGTTGGGGTCCCATGACATTGTGAATCGAACAAAGTAGTACCCTCTCTTTCGTGGTGAAACATACCATGTCTGAAGTCGAGGGGCCAGTGGGATTTGGGTCACCGAAGGACGGCATTCCCTTAGAAACGAGGGATATGTTCGGTCCGCAGTACCGATTGATACCAAGCCGGCGTGCTCAACCACCGTGGCCGAAATGCAGACACAATGAGTACGCGGTCGTCCAGATCTTGGATTCCCCGAACGATGGCGGGCGACGTTTCTTCCGATGCTCACGCTCCGGGGTACAAATTAGTAATGTTACATTTTGTATTGCTTATGGACCCTCGAAGTTTACCGTCATTTTTTGTGCAGATGGCCAAATGCGACTTCTCCCACTGGATCGACCCTCCTCACGAACGGTATGTTGATCGTTATGTGGGTACATTATGGGCTCGAATATGGGACTTGGAGTACCGAATGGAGAATCTCACTGAGGAGAACAACGACCTCCGCGAACAGATGCAACGCGAGAGGGGCAACGAGGAGGTCGTGAATATAGGAAGCTCTTATGATCCCACATGTTGCTGCGCGAACGCGAGCTGCATATGTGCATGCCACTACCACGATGGACAACCACGTCCGAGGCGACCCCCTCAGCATTTCTCCATGTGGGTGCCACGAGGCTCGTTTGGCATGTAGGTAAGAAGGTGTATGGTTGTGTTGTGTTTTAGTTGTTGTGTTCGTTGATGTGTTGATGGCTGTAGTACTTGGTTGTGTTGTCATTTTTTGGTACCCTCCATGTTTACCGTCGTTGCTGTGTTGATGGTTGTAGTACTTGCTATATTTTATGTACGTGCAATGTATGTGTTGTTTCGTGTTGTGACTGTGCAAAGCTGTTTTATTTTAGGCCGATTGTGCTTTTTCAGGAAGCATAAATTCATTGCAGGAATTATAGAACAACAAAGTACAGACTACGGATTCGTACACAAATATCACATGAATATAACATATACACATACATACAAACATGTAGCTCATTACACCACGACCCACAAGCCTACACATAAATATCACTGCCTCCGTCATGGGTTCGAGGACGAAGGATGGGCAGCTCCTGTATAGAATAGACCAATTTATGTAGTTAATGCATCAATATAAACTCAAACTGTACAGGAAGTGATGAAGGTAATACCCCCCCCTCCGCGGTGAGCCGTCCTCGGTGGCTCTCCTCGTAGTACTGGTCTAGCAGGTGGAATTGCGCCATCCTACAAAAAAATTGAATTTGTCAGTCCAACATACAAGTAAACAAAAAATTGAACATGCATAAAATATGGAAAGAATAAGAAATTAAATAAGAAACATAGCAAATTACATATGAAAAAATAACTAGACGAACTATGAAACATAACGAATAACAAGCACTCGCACCTGACTAAGTGGCCAATGGCATGTGCGTGAATTGTGGCCAAGTCTACCACATCTGCTACATTGGTTCTGCTCGGGGTTAGTAAGAAAGGGGGTTGCTCTCCCTCGCCTCGTTGTTCCTTGAAGCTGATCCATAACCATCTTGTGTCTCGTCCTTTTCCTGGTTCCACGTTTGTTCCAACGGCTACCCGTATCCGCAATGTATTTGGGCCCGGTGTACGGTGGCCACTCTCCCTCATCCCGATAAGGCTCGAAACGGGGAGACCACGTAAGCACAAGGTTGTCAACACTGAACTCCCGAGGTATCTTGCTCTCGTAGTCAAAGTTGCGATGCCTCGCTGCTGCCACATAATGAGAACATGGAAAGTGGTACTGCCTCGGTTTACCACATGTGCATGAGAAATCAATAAGGACAACCTTATGCCTCCTCGTCGGCCGGAGCTCTCCATCGGTCGTTGTACCACCCCTTTCTACAACCTCGTAAGTGCCCGTGGAGTTGTCAAAACACTGTACCTCATGGTTCTCAGCCCTCGCCTTTGCCTTTTCAAGGTGACGCTTCGGTTTTGGCGCCCATCTCTCTTGTTTACTCTGTAGCGCCATTGCATGTGTGTGTCTTTCGTTGAACCAGGCAACAAGCTTGTAAAAGGTGAATGATGCTATAGCATTGACGGGCATACCACGTATACCCCTAAGCAAGTTATTGAAGGATTCGGCCATATTGCTTGTCTGAAACTCGTACCTCCAGCCACCATCGTCATGAGCCCTTGTCCATTTGTCTACATCTCTCATCAATCCCGACAACCACTGTCTACCTTCTGCGGTTGTTGCAGTATTAAGCTGCTCCAACTTCTCCTAGAAGAACTTGACCTCAAGCATTCGAGCGACCTCCTCGAACAGAGGAAAGTTATCCTTCCTACCATCATTACGGAGTAGATTCTCGGCAAGATGCCGAGTGCACCAACGGTGGTGCAAAGGTGGATACCCCGGTATCTGCTCTTGTACGGCCGCAAGTATGCCCTGGTGTCTATCAGATATGACACCCACCTCCCTACCAGGGCCGACCACGTGCCTCCGAACGAGCCGCAAGAACCATCCCCAGCTGTCTTTGTTCTCCCTCTCAACCAAAGCAAACGCCAAAGGAACCAACGTGTTGTCTGCGTCACACGAAATGGCTATCAGAAGTGTGCCCTGGTACTTGCCAAGAAGAAACGTACCGTCAATGGAGAAGACGGGACGACAATGCCGAAAGGCCTCGATGGACTGAGCAAAGCACCAGAAAGCACGGAAGAATATCTGCATCCCATCTTGAGTCCATTCGTTTGGTTTCGGGACGTACTCATAATGCATGCCTGGATTAACCGCTTTGATTGCATTGAAGAGTGCTGGCAACTGCAAGTACCCATCTTCCCAGTCCCCATATATCATCTTCCAGATGCGTTGCTTTGCCCTCCATGCTTTTCCATACCTTATCTCGTATCCAAATTTCTCCTTAACAATCCCAGCAAGTGTCTTCACCTTCATATTGGGTTCTCCCTTTACTATGTGACACAGTGACTTGGCAATAATGGTAGAGGTCAACTGTCGATGCTTCTATTTGAGCTCTGCTTCGGCACAAGTGTGTGGGCCAACGATTCTTGTGATCTTGAACTTTCCCGTGTCCTTCTGTTTCCTAGCACAAACCCTCCATTCACATGTTTCCTTCTCGCACACAACTGTGTACCTCCGCTCCACATAAGAATGCCTCACCTTGAATGGCCTTTTACGAATCACTGAATACTCCTGCAGCCACCTTCTCAATGCAGACAAGTCCTCAAACATCATGCCCTTCTCAATTGTCATGCTTGAACCGGCCTCAGGAGCATCTAGCAGCTCGTCATCCCTTCCTTCTGCATAAGCCCCATGAGAATGCCTAAGATCGCTGAATTCATGAACTGATGGATCCCGGCCAGGGCAATAACGCCTAATCAGCTCAATATCACTTTCGGTCAGCTCTCCAAAAGGGCGGTCATCGTCAGATTCAACGGCCCTTGCGATCTCGTAAGGCTGCAGATCATCCACAATTTGAACATCCACACTATTGGAGTCCCTGCAGACTTCTTCAACGTTGCTAGATGGAGCAACGGGAGGAACACCAACATTATCAGGAATGTCTCCTGCATCATAAGCACGAAAACGATGGGATTGAAACAAAAAAAAGCAATGACGACAAAAGGCTAAAGTGTTGCTCGACACTTACTGGGATGATTCTGGGTCAATCCCATCTCCTGAGGGGCCGCCACGACATCATCAGTCCGACATTCAACTCGAACTGGTTGAGAAATCTGAACCTCGTTCGGGGCAGATAGAGCATCGGGCACCTCAGGCACTTCTTCCACATCCACCGCAAGATCCAGTAACGGAGGGTCAAAGGGTGCCTGATCACCTAGTTCTGGTGAATAACCGTGAGGGGTTGGTTCAATAGACACCTTCCGCACAACAAGGTCCAAACATTTTAACTCATTCCTCATAACCACTTTGACATATTTGTCCCACTCATCCTCACAACCAATTAAGATCAACCGCCTGAGAATTGTGTCTTTCGAACCGAAGTGAAGTAACCCCTCAACTGTGATGCTCTCCTCGTTTCCATGACAATGTAGCTTCTCCCGGGCCCTATCAACCAACTCACTAAACGACGGCCGATCACTGAACATCAGAGGCACCCTTTGCATTTCAACAAATTGAACATTTCCATAATCATCACTTGTCACACTGCCTCCATGATATAGGGTCACTACGTTGTCCATCTATTTCATACACAAAACCAAACTCAATACCTTTAAGCGAAATTTTGGATAAATCACA
Organism: Dendrocalamus latiflorus; assembly: GCA_017311315.1. Taxonomy (NCBI): domain Eukaryota; kingdom Viridiplantae; phylum Streptophyta; class Magnoliopsida; order Poales; family Poaceae; genus Dendrocalamus; species Dendrocalamus latiflorus. The sequence continues at coordinate 28,178,567 of CM029639.1, read as the reverse complement.
TGCATACTTGTTTAAGCAATAAAATATCTAAATGAACCCTTTCCCATTCAAACATCTATATATCTAATACGATCCAGATATAGTCACATGAGATTTTCAGTTATAATATGCAGCCTACAATGTCTTTTTTGGAGTCAAACAGAACCACCAATATTTATCTAGATATTGTATTAATCACACCAAAAGTCTAAAATCATTATGCCTTCTCGTAGGTACCATAGACATGGAGTGAACATTAAGCGACAGTGTGTAACATATGTGGAAAAAAATTCACGATATACTAGAGATTCACCTTGAAGGCTTGCGGGGGCCGGGGAGGCGGTGGCGGGCGGGGAGGCGCTGGCGGCCGGGGAGGCGGCGTGGGCCGGGGAGGCGCTGCCGGCCCGGGGAGGCGGCGGGGAGGCGGCCGGGGCGGGGAGGCGGCGGGGGCCGGGAAGGCGGCGGGGAGACGGCCGGGCTGGGGAGGCGGCGGGGGCCGGGGAGGCGGTGGCGGCCGGGGAGGCGGTGGCGGCCGGGGAGGCGGCGGGGGCCGGGAAGGCGGCGGGGAGGCGGCCGGGGCGGGGAGGCGCTGGCTGCGCGAGCCGGGGAGGCGGTGGCGGCCGGGGAGGCGGCGGGGAGGCGGTCACGGCAGGAGTCGGGGGCTGAGGGCAGACGCGACGCGAAATGGCTCGGCCCGGCCGACTGGGTAAATGCCGCTAGCTCGGCGCCAAGATCTACGGCTCCGAGATCGGAGCCACGAGTAACGGCGCCGAGCTCGGAGCCGTGGATCACGGCGCCGAGCTTCTGCCACGTCGGCACCACGCGGGTCGCCACGCTGGTGCCGGCCTGGGGCCTCGGAGCCATGGATCACGGCGCCGAGACGTGTTACCTCGGCGCCGTGATCCACGGCTCCGACCCCCTGCGTCCAAAAACGGAATTAAAACCACCAGGGGTCTAAATGTGAATATTTTTCAAAAAAAGGGCTTAAATAGAAAAAATTCGGTCTCTGTCGGCGAGGGCGTCTATAGCGGTATCCGCGCCGGCGGGAGGCAGACGCAGGCTGTAAAATGGTGACCTCCCGTGGTTTGGGGCTGCCTGGGACCTCGCAAGCATCAGGCGACGGCGGCCGTTGAGATGTGCCATGGATGCTGCCTGGTCTAGTGGTCGTTGTTGTCTCTTCTCCCCATCTCCCATTACCTCCGGTCTTGTCCTCTCAAATCGTCATCCTGGTGGTCGCCAGTGGTGGAGCTAGAGCAAAATGAAGGGGGTGCACCACTTCAAAACGAATGGGCTAGACAGGACGAGTGAGGGTGTTTTTTGAGCTAGGGGTACACCATATTGGGCCAAAGGGGTGCACAAAGGGTGAATATTTACTAGTAATAACTAAATTTTGTTTTGGAACCGGGTTCCTGGGAACCCCCTCCGGTCCATGTAGCTCCGCCCCTGGTGGTCGCCATGGGAAAATTTCTTGGCCACGGATGCACCGAGATTCGGTGGCTTCGGAAGTTAGGCTGAGGTTCGTCAAATCCTGGGCACAGATGCGCAAGCCGAGGCATGCCACGGCGCACGAAGAGGTTGGTAGCGACGGTGTCGAGGACATATTGGCGTGGGCGGAGGCGTGCGGTGGCATGTTCTGCTACGGGCAGCAACGATGACGAGGACTACGGCGGTGCGTGTTGTGAGTCATGTTGATTGCTAAAAGCATGAGAACATCTCCAATAATATCCTCTAAATCTCTTCCCTTAAATCACTTTTTAGATGACACAATCTAGAATATAGAAGATTAAAAATATGTAACCTTCAACAAGTCCTCTAAATATGTCCCCTAAATTAAAATCTGGGTCCACAAAAACTATCAACCAAAGAATTTAGGGGATCGGACGGCGCAGGAGCGTTGGGACCGATTTAGGGGATGGTATGCGTCCTCCATATATGGGGGACGAAAAATCAAAGATGGAGTCCTCTATATTTTTGGGTACCACTTAGGGGATCTGTTGGAACCCTTTTTTTACCTTTTCTTCTAAAATATAGGGGATATGAGCACTTTAGAAGATTTGTTGGAGATGCTCTGAGATTCGAGTACCCTGCAACGTCGCCCCCGCCAACATGGGCCGGCCCATATGGGTCTTAAGGGCCATAGCAGCTTTAGTGAAGGGCCAACCCGTTAGACCCTACTTGATTTCTGGGCTGCACGGGGCAGGTCCAGGCCAGACTAGACCGACCCATTTCTATTCTTCGCTTTAAGATACGTGCAATCAAATTTTTTAAATTTTAGCTATCGATATCTTTCAAAATATTTTAATTAGATGTATGAAAATTGTATGTGTAATTTTTTAAAAAAGTACTTATATTTTTATTGATTTATAATTATATTACAATAAAAAATTAGTGGTGAAAGTTATATTTTCAGAATCATGTCGATTTATATTTTTATTGATTTATAACTATGTTATAATAAAAATTAGTGGTGAATGTTGTATTTTTTAAGATCATGTTGATGTCCTAAACGGTATTCTTTCGTGGTTGTAGGGAGTAGAATTGTACAAAAAGGAGGGTGTTTCGAATTTCTAATACTAAAATGATTTCATAGGGTTAAGGCCCCATCATCCAATTCTCCCATGGGGGGCAATCCCCAGTAAATTTTTTGCTTTTTAGCCCAAAATTTGAAAAATTTTTACATATGGACCCCTGGAGAAAAGATTTGCAAAAATGGACCCTTACCACGGTGCCAAAGTATATGGCGCCCACGGTACACATCACGACGCCATATGCTTTGGCGCCGTGAGTGGACACGTAGGATCCACGGTGGCACAGCTCGGCGCCAAAGCACATGGCGCCGAGATGTGCACAAACGGCGCTAACGGCCGTGGCGCCGTGCTTTGGAACTTAGACCGTTTTCGGTAAAGCCGCATATCACGGCGCCAAACAGTTTAGCGCCGTATGTGCTCATGCGGCGCCAGAAGCTTTGGCGCCGTGATGTCGATATGCGGCGTCAGCAGGTTTGGCGCCGTGCTGGCTACACCAGCAGAAAACAGCAAGCTTTGCTGTTTTTTTGCAAAACATATGCACATACATATACAAAACAGCAAACATATACATTCACACATAAAACATCTGAAAACGCAAATGACAACATCGCATAATTATCAATAGTCTCAAAATATTACATAACATCACATAAGTATCAAAAGTCTCAAAATATCACATAACTGTCAAAAGTCTGAAAACATCAATAAGTCACTGCCTCTTGGCCTTTCCCTTGCCCTTGGCCAGGGCATCAGACCCTGGAGTGTACGTGCTCGGGGGACGGGCCGAACGACGAGGCCGCTGGGAAGCCTGAGTAGATGGTGCGTCGGGCATCTGCGACATCCCAATCTCGTCGTGGGTAGATGCCTCCTCGTCCTCGTGCTCCTCCTCCTCGTCATCCTGCTCCGCCTCGTCGTCGTCGTCGTCATCGCCCTGACTGAAAGTCGGAGTGCGTGACGAGCTCCTCGTGGAATGGCGCGTGCCGACGTGTGACGACGAGGCTGCAGCGGCACCCGAGCGCTGGGAGACCGCCGGTGGTGATGCGACGTCCGTGCGTGCGCGGCAACCACAACGAGCTGCCGCCCGACCGATGCGACGTCTAAGTCTCTGCAAGTAATAATATGTCATTATAGTATACATGCTGAATGGCTCTAACTTAACGAATTATCTTCGAACCTGCAAGAAGTCCCTCAGGCGGCTCTCGCTGTCCGGGGCGCCAGCTGGGTAGGAGAGAGCCTCATCGATCTCATGCACCGAGGTCCGCAGAGAAGTCCCCGAAAGAAATAAGATCCACATAAGTGCGAGATAAACGTATTGAACCAAAGTATTGAGCAAATATCATGCTTTCGTACCACTCGATCGAGAATCGGGGCGGCCTCGACAACTGTGCCCTCCCTCGCACGCCTGTCGTACGCAGTGTCCTCGTCCTCGGACGAAGCGAGGTCCGCGTAGTCAACATCAGTCCACTGCTGCCTCAGCCTGTAGCGGGTGGCAGAGTGGTACCAGGACAAGTACTCCCGGAAGCTGGCGTTGTTGTGGGGGGTATTGTCCCGCTCGCAGTTCTCCTCCATCCTCCTCCACCACTCGACGTACTGTCGGTGGTGATGAGCGAAGTCCATCACCTTTCGTTGGCGGACCCTGTCGAACCTGTACATATAGTAGATGTCATCAATTGGTGTTAGAGTACGAACCAACAAAATTTACAATAAAGCAAAAATTGGAACTTACTTGTGCAAATCAACAGAGGTCGACACCGCCTCAGGGGGATAGAACTGCACGAGGCCAAACTGTCGCACGACTCTGTACGGGAGGTGAATCTCTACGGCGTAGAAGCAAATCAGCGGACACCTCATCCTCCAAAGATGGTCGTCCCTGCGGCACATGGTGCTGAGCGGTAGAGCTGCAACCTGTGGCTCGGAGTAAGGCTCCCACGAGACCTAGCAAGCAAACATACGGGCAAACACACGATTAGCCATGTACAAAAACCAAGAACTGTAAGAAAAATAAATGCATTACCAATTTCTTACCATCGTGGGAGACAAGGTGTCCAGCTCGTTGCTGAAATCCACGTACGCCCGCTCTGTGGTCGCGAATGGGACTGAGACGCTATCCCACAGGTACGCCACTGTGGGGCCGAGGTCATCCACACCCAGTGGACGCCAAGGCTGCGCCTGGAACACTCGAGGGCGTCCCACAGGAATGCGTGTTCACATCCACACCTGCAGGAGGAAGACGTAGCCACCGAGCGTCGACGTGGGCGCCGTGCGTCTGCAGGCCTCGCAAAGCTGGCGGAAGAGGAACGCGAGGACCGCCGAACCCCAGTTGAGCTGTCCAGCGTCGCCCCAGTCCTGGAGGCAGTGGATGTACATCCACGAAGCGGCGTCCCCCGTGGCATCCGGGAAAAGCACAGCCCCGAACATGTGGAGGACCCAAGCGCGGCAGTAGTAGGTCACCATGGCGTGATGAAAGTTAGCTGCGTGATGAAAACACATGTATATTTTGACAACACACGTACCTGGCCGTCCTCCGTGAGCCTGCCGCGGTGCTCCCTCTCGTAGAACTCTTCTAGCAGCCGATACCTCGCGCATCCTGTGCATTCAAAAATACGTTAATGATAAGAATAACAAAAAACCGTAAAAACATATGTATTTCTAAATATTCATCAATCTCGCTCAAATCAAACCCTAAAAACATATGTATTTCTAAATCAAACTCTAAAAACATATGTATTTCTCAACATTCATCAATCTCCCTCAAATCAAACCCTAAAAACATATGTATTTGTAAATCAAACGCTAAATCTAAACTTTCATCAATCTCGCTCAAATCAAACCCTAAAAACATTTGTATTTCTAAATCAAACCCTAAAAACATATGTATTTCTAAAATGGACCTTAAAAACATATATATTTATAAAATGGACCCTAAAAACATATGTATTCCTAAACATTCATCAATCTCACTCAAACCAAACCCTAAAAACATGTGTATTTCTAAATCAAATCCTAAATCTAAACATTAATCAATCTCGCTCAAATCAAACCCTAAAAACATGTATTTGTAAATCAAACCCTAAATCTAAACTTTCATCAATCTCGCTCAAATCAAACCCTAAAAACATATCTATTTCTAAATCCAACCCTAAAAACATATGTATTTCTAAAAACATATGCATTTCTAAATCAAATCCTAAAAACATATGTATTTCTAAAATGGACCCTAAAAACATATATATTTCTAAAATGGACCCTAAAAGCATATGTATTTCAAAATATTCATCAATCTCGCTCAAACCAAACCCTAAAAATATGAGTATTTCTAAATCAAACCTAAATCTAAACATTCATCAATCTCGCTCAAATCAAACCCTAAAAACATATGTATTTCTACAAATCAAACCCTAAAAACATATGTATTTCTAAAAATCAAACCCTAAAAACGAATCTATACACATTACTACTCTTACATTACGCATATATATTGAAAATCCAACCTAAAACCGAGTCAAATTGAACTAATTTCATCTAGGGTTTCAAATCTTCCCACACGAAATGTACCTCAAATAATCCATATTTATTGCATAAAATCAAGGGAAAGGAGGGGGTTCACCTTGCTTACTCGATTTGGAAGCAAAATCGCAAGAAAAACGGTTGGATTTGAGTAGATTTTGAGGGGGAAGGGAGTGGCGGTGGCGGTTGCTCTCGGCAAAGGGCTGAACAGAGTGAAGGGGTGGGGGACCGGGGGGCCGTGCTCGGGCTTAAGTTCCAGAGCACGGCGCCACGGCCGTTAGCGCCGTTTGTGCACATCTCGGCGCCATATGCTTTGGCGCCGAGCTGTGCCACCGTGGATCCTACGTGTCCACTCACGGCGCCAAAGCATATGGCGCCGTGATGTGTACCGTGGGCGCCATATACTTTGGCGCCGTGGTAAGGGTCTATTTTTGTAAATCTTTTCTCCAGGAGTCCATATGTAAAAAACTTTCAAATTTTGGGCTAAAAAGCAAAAATTTTACCAATCCCCACACTGGTCGTTCAGAGGGGGTACAACTACCGTGGGCTTGGTTGGAGCTGGTAGAGGCTTATCTTCACACGGTGCTGAATCAACGTGTCCATTTTTCGCAGCACAGGAAATACAGCAAGAGCCTATCAATACGAAAGAATGGAGTGACACCAATTTAGATTATGAAAATAGAGGCAGGGGACCGAAGAGGAGAACCAACCACTGATTGGTGCTTGTTTTTTTTAAAGATAAAGAGCAGCTGCTATTAATTCAAAGGATCACCAACATTACAATCTGAATCCTTGCAGCTAGCCTTAGCTAACGAATGACCAGCTTCATTAGCAGAACGCCGAACCATAGGAATCCAGTGCTCAAGTGCGCAACTTTCTTTTGATCTCTTCGATCCGTGGACCATATAGCGAACAATCCAGACTATCACTCTGCAGCACGGCAAATGGCTCCATTGCTAGCGATGGAAAGAAGGGATTTTTTCCCCCAAAAACCTATCTATAAGTGGGGAAGTTTGTTAAAAACCCACATATATCTTAAAAATTTGTTAAAAACACACCCACAAGTATATGTTGTTGCAAATCCTCTCCTTGGGTCAATTTACTCGCTAAAGCTCCTAGAAGTCAAGGGTTACTAACCTGGCTGTCTCCCCTTGAGGGGATCGCGTCCGAGTGCATCCAGACCGCGAGAATCCTCTCGTGTGGCTACAACATCAGTGATAAACCCTAGTCATCCTTCTTCCATGTCCCTCTATTCTCCCGCTTCCTCCATGTCCCTCTATTCTCCCGCTCTTGTGTCGAACTTTATTTCCTATGCTTATATCGTGCACCCTACCCTAAGCTGACACGTCTTCTATGCTCATAGTTGTCCACCTAGATTGCCAGGGAAGTGCCATGTGGGAGCTCCGATGAGTAAATTGCCTTGAAGGATGGGATTTGCAACCATATAGAACTTGCAGTGGGTTTTTGACAAATTTTGATATACGGGTGAGTTTTTAACAAACTCCCCCTTTTGCAGATGGGTTTTTTTACAACAACAAAAACCCCAGAAAGAATTCAGAAAACCATTGGAAGCAAGTTGTACAAGAATACAATAATAGCAGTCCTAGAGAGTAGAGAAGGTCAATTACATAATGCAAAAAACCAATAGAGCAAGAGAACAAGCTCATCCAACAGTTTCAATGCATGCTGGTGTGAAACAAAAAATATGTATGGTAGTGGCCAATCCAATGATAGGCCTATAGAGAAAACTAGTCAAAAGTGGCGAAAAGGTTATGAACAGAAAAGCCCTTCCCACTAAAGTATGAGTGGAAAAAGATTGAAGGATCCACCTAACTAGTGTAGATGATATATGGTGTACAACATAAATAAGAGATATAAGGTGTCTGAATCAGGAGGTTTACACATCTTATCCAAATGAAGATGATGAAGATGTATATGAAGTTAAAGTTTGTCCACCACAAAAGGAGATGGTAATGAAAGCTGAAAAACAAACACAAGAAGATACCATGGGGAACTTGATTTACCTTGGCGTGGGACTTGAAAGGGAGCGAAGGCAGCCGGCGGCGAGAAAGAGGCAGCGGTGAGAGCTTAGCTTTGATGAAGTCAGGCTCTAGTGGTGGCTTTGCTCGATGGAGGGGTGAGAGGGGTCGGCGGGACCATGGCAAAGCTTGCAGTGCAATAGAGAGGCTTGGTGTGGCTTGAGATGGTGGCAGTTTCTTACCATTGAAATTGTCGACGCTTGAGCAGAGGAAGAACGATGCTAGGGCTATGGAGCTTGTGGGAGAGGGATATGGGGGCCGAGAGTTATATTGTGAGGCATTACGGTGTCGAGGGGGTGGTTTATATAAGACCGAGGCGGGGGTGCACGGTAGGAATTCCTCGTTGGAATTAACGATGGCGTGGAAATGGCAGAGGGGGAGAAAAAGGAAGGAGGGCATGAAAAAAGGATAGGGGCACAGAGACAGGGTGGTACTGATGGTGCACGGCACGGCTCAGCTTTAGTTTCCCTTCGGAGGAGATAGTGGAGAAGGAAAGCAACAGAATCGGTGGCGGCGATGGTGCGAGGAAGAAGAAGGAAGGGAGAAGATAGGACTGATGGGTGAGGCCACAACATCAGAGGGAGAGAGGGAGGTGCGAGCGTGGGCAAGTTAAGCCCGCAGAGTGGGCTATGTGGGCTGGATTGCCCATGGAGCGAGGGAGAGAAAATGGGCGACGGGTGGGAAAAGAAATGGGTTGCGTGGGCCAAGAAGGGGAAAGGAAGTAAATGGGCTGGGCCTAGGATGGAATAAGAAATTGGCCCGAGCGAGGTTAGGGAAATTTAAATTGATATTTTATTTAAGAAAATCCAGAAAATTCAATAAGGCTTAGAAAAAACCAAATGGAGCCATAAAGTTCTAGAGAAATCAATCAAAGTATTTTGGACTTACTAAAATTATTTCCAACATAAAGTTGGTTTTTATTTTTATACAAAAATTATTTTTTAATTTCAAAAAAGAGAAAAACCCTTTTAAAAAGCAACAAAATAGGGAAAATATTTTTGAAACTCAGGAAAACCAAATAACAATTATTTTATTTTTACTTTACTTTAATTTAATTAATTTATTATTATCATTTTGAAATAAAACCTGGGCTGTGACACCACTCAGACCACCACACAGGACGGTCGTACTACATGACGAAGAACCAAAAAATGACTCTTTGAAAAAAGCAACCGACGACCAAACCAGATCGTACCGCCAGTTGGTTCGACCACTCACATAGAGCCGATCGTACTGCCAGCTGGTCATGCCACCACACAAAGGGCTGTCATATTTCACGACTGATCTGACTGCTCACACAAACCCGATTGTACCGCCCTGAATTTTCCAAGGAAGACAAAGATGCATGTACTTTAGTAAATTTGTAAAACACATTCATAAATTGTAATACCATGCAACTAAAGTACAATGCTTGATTCTCAATAAGTTGCAAAATTCATTTGCGCACTTTAGAATAGTGACACAAGGTTTAAAGATATGGACTCGAACCATTTGTAAAATACATTTGTAAATCTAAGTCATGTGCTACAAGAATTATGCATGAGCTTAAATATTTGCAAAATACATTTGCAAACCTTAGCATCATACCACAAGGAGTAGGTATATAGACTTCAATCATTTATAAAACACATATGCAAACTCTAGTTACATACTACAAGGATTATGCATAAGGTTCAACCATTTGCAAAAACGGATTTGCAGATCTAATAATCATGCCACGGAGAGTAAGAGCAAAGTGGATTTGAGCTATCAACACATGATGAGACTCAAGTTACTACACAAGACATCTCTTAATAGTATGGTAACCTATACTAGAAATCCGGTCTCCCAATCAAACACTGAGACTGGTAAAAAAACTAGAAACACATTCCTAGCCTATACTAGTTATACCTTTGACTTGTATATCCTCTTAAAGCTTGATAACGAACATCTTTACTTCAAGTCTGAATCTTTATCTTGATGTGCATCAATACATGATGCAAATCACCCCATGCTCTCTATCAACATATGATGGCCTTTACTTAACTTGATGACTAATTCATGATCATTAGCTCTTCAGGATCTTGACTTGATGCTCACTAACTTATGATGATCATCTCTTTTTCTCAAACCTTGACTTGATGATAATCAACTTATGATGCCTTCCTAAGTCATCCTCATCAAAGGACCTAACCTATTTCACCAACTCATAAAAATATTAGTCTCACAAAATATTGTCATCAATTGCTAAAACTCACCATTAACATATAATGGCGGGTTAAATTCTTCATCAATCCACCTCATTCCATGGGGATAGAGAACCTTACCTCCCCACACGTGTGTTCTTTTCCGTCTTCTCGAGAGACAGTAGTGCCGCCTCCCTTTCCTTCACGATTTGTTTACTTGAGCTAACATTTGGACTATGTTGCCAGCCGCCACCACAAGGTCTCCTTTGCATCTTCTCCCCATGCTTCCTAGGCGAGGGCGTCGTTGCCAACCTCATCACCGACCCCCTTCCTCACCTCTTCCTCCATGCGTCCTACCACCACATCGTCTGTGTACTCCGCCTCCACTCTCCACCTCTGACCACCACACCACTTGATCTTCCATTTGGAATTTGGGGTTCGCCTCAACTGCAAAGTTTTAGACCTTATCTAAACCTTTCAAACAAGAATATATATAAGGCATATAGAACTTTGCTATTTTATCTTTTGAGACTATCTGTTTGCATTGCACCTTTATATACATTTATTATCTTCGATAATTATGTATCACAGATGGTTTGTGGTTCAAACTGTCTGTGATACTTATATATCCCTGATCGCTAGGCCCGTCGATCCTCTCCAATCCAATCCTAACCAATCGAAACTCATCAATCCCCACCCCATGGATTGTAGCACCCATTCCACCAAAAATTTTCCTACTTCTGCCTCTCCCTCCCCTATACATACTCACCCATGGCCTCGCTACTCCCTCACCCTCCTCCTCTTCATGTCTCCTAGTGCCACAACTACCGCCTTCCTAAAGTGCAGTGGATTGGCGAGCTCGTTGTCTCGCTCTTACCGCCACCGCCACTTTTCATTGAGGTGTCTGAATTTGGACAAGATTGTGGTGGATCAGTGTTCAAAATTTTGATGAAATCTCTCAACACTGTCCTCCTCAACCCCGACCCTGGTGGCCCTTACGAAGTAGATGTCATGCAAGTCTACGGGCAGTAAGGCATCACGGAAGCAGCTAGCTATCAAGACGGTGCTCAAGTCAGTGCCGGCGATGACGGGCGTCAAATACAGCTCGTGCACTGCTTCTTCTATGTTCTTGCATGCCATGTTTAAGAGTTGTATTCATAGAATTAGGAAATGTGTTATTGCCATGGTCTTGCTATGTTAGATGGGTATCTTGCTCGTTATCTTGTTATGCTATAATGGTGTATTGTAATCTTAACAAACTAGAATGTACTATTCTGTTTGCTACTGTATTTGCTTGTTTTCAAAAGGCATAGCTAATATTTCTTAAGGCTAGCCAAAAAACAGAAAAATTTAGGTATAGAATGAACTATCACAGATGATTTTGTGGTATAAACCGTCTATGAAGGACTATCACAGACGGCTTGAACCAAAAATCATCTGTGATACTCATACGTCACAAATGGTTCTAGCTACCAACTATTTGTGATGAAAAATTATCACAGATGGTTATATATACCAACCATTTTTGATACTCGCTCATCACAGACAGTTGGTAGCTAGAATCGTCTGTGATGTGTGAGTATCACAAATAGTTTTTGGTTCGAGCCGTCTGTGATAGTGTTCTTCATATACGGTTCTAATTACAAACCGTCTGTGTTGTATTTATCATAGACGGCTCACAAACCGTCTGTGACAAACTCCGATTATTACTGACGCATAAATACAGATGGTTCAAAAAACCGTTTGTGGTGACAGTTCCGAACCACTTATGATGACCCTTTTTGTAGTAGTACTGATTGCATCCGCCGTCAACATTGCACCCTCACATGCCCTATGATTTTAAAATTTTAATTTGCTCCGATACTGTTTTTTTAATTTCTAAATTTTCAAATTTGATTTGGAATTCCTGGCTTGGAGGGTTTTTTTATCCCCACCTCTCCCAAATGAATTTAGGGATCATTATCTCGAGTGGTTAAATTCCATAGAGATCTCATGAGCCCAAAAATCCCTGTGGCGATTATTCGCCACTGGGATTTTGCCCCCCCAGTTGCCAAACAAAGTTTAAGGGTATTCTTCAATTTTGCTTATCGGAAAAACCACATGCGGATTATCAACACACACGGTTAGGATTTTCAATCCATTCTCCATCTCAAAACAAGAATTCTTGTTGTACATTTTTTGGAACTCACACCAAATTAATCTGGACCATTACATGGGACCCAGGGAAAAAATATTTTCTTAGCCCACAAAACCCACTCTTCACAAAACAATGTGAACATTCTCCCAGCATAGCTGCCTGCCTCTCCTTTTTCCTAATTTTTGCCGATTCTTCCTTTCCCTTATCTCCCCATCCATCTTTCCTCGCTTTCTCCCGTATCACGAAAGGAACAAGGGGAAATCATCCTTTTCCCTTCAGTTTAACTACATTTGATTATTTGCTCTCTTTTACTTTGCCATTCATATTTTGCCCTGAGGTTCTCTTGTCAATTGATATTTTGCCATATCTGCATATTATATTATTTTTTATTTTGTTTAACCCCTTTGAGCTCAGGTGAATAGACCAGATTGCCTTCTTCTCCTCCTTCCACAGCGCAGGAAAGCTTGTGCCTTCACGCGATAAAGGTGGTGGACCGGCAGGCGGTGGCCAAGAAGCAGAAGCTGGAGCGCACGGCGGCTGAGAAACGCATCCCATGGCTACTTGACCACCCCTTCCTCTCTATGCTCTTCGCCGACTTCGACGCTACCTTGACTTGTCCTGTGTTGTCATGGAGTTCTGCCTCGGCAGCGGCCTCTATTCCCTTCGCCACCGCATGCCCTCCTGCTGCTTCCCCTCCCCTCTGCTGGAGGACGCTGATGCTGGGGAGTAGGAAGATGAGCTCGACATGGCAGCCAACGTATCTTGCTTCTCGGATCACCTACTTCGGTTCAAGCACTGGAGGTGTCGTTGGGGAGTGGCGGCGGTGGCGCATCCACCCCCATAGTTCATGGTAGAGCCAGTGTCCACGCGGTTATGCTCGTTCGTCGGGACGCAAGAGTACATGGCCCCGGAGGTTGCTAGCGGCGGCGCGCACGGTGCCACCATGGATTGGTGGGCCTATAGCATGTTCCTCTACAAGCTCCTCTACAGCTGCAACCCCTTCGCCGGCCACACCAACGAGGTGACGCTCCACAACATCGTGCGTCACCTGCTCGCCTTCCCCTCCGGTTCCAGCTCTGGTTCTGGTTCCGGAATCACGAGTAGATGGAGTTGGCGTGCACGGCGGTGGCGAGCTCGAAGCGCTCGGCGGCGGGCGCCTCCAAGTCGAGGTGCACCACATACCGGTTGCCCGGGTGGTAGAGCGCCCTAAGCATCCGACGCAACGCGGCGCTATCGCTAGTGTAGCCGAAGATGAGGTAGGCGATCCTCCGGACGACGCGTGGCGGGAGGGCAGGGTCGGGCCGCATCTGCTGCTATCGCAGCTTGGCCTCGATGAAGAGCGGCTCGATGGAGGCTGCGGAGGGGAGCGAAGAGAAGGAGAGGAGCAGCGCGTAAGAGGAGGAGAAGAAGAGGGAGGTGGATATGAGGAGCGAGGAGAGCAGCACGGACGTGAGCAGTGGCGCCACCTACCGCGGGGAGGTGGAGAAGAAGAAAGCAATATGGTCTATTCATATGAACTCAAAAGGGTTAAATAAATAAAAAATAATATAATATACAGACAGGGCAAAATATCAATGGGTAAAAACACTTTAAAGCAAAATATAAATGGTAAAATAAAAAAGATAAATAATTAAAGGCAGCTAAATTGAAGGACATGTGATTGATTTTCCCGAGTTACAAACCCGCAACCCAACAATCCCACCCACCCGGGGGAGGGCGGGTCGCTCGTGGAACACAGCCCATATCAACACGACGCCGACGCGGACCGACCCGCCATGCCGCTGCCGGAGACCCTCCTCGGCGCCGCCGAGCTCTGGCGCCCCACCGCCGCCGCCCTCCTCCTGCTCCTCGTCTCCCTCGTCTCCGTCCTCCTCCTGCTTCGCCGCCGCGGCCGTCTCCTCCGGCCCGAGACCGCCACCGCGGCGCCCGCCTCCGGCTCCAGCACAGGGTTGGTCACATACCCCCCTCGGCGTGGTTTTCTGATCGAAAATGTGTGAGCTCTGATTTGATCGGTGGGGGAATGACTGGTTGTGCCGTGGTTGTGCCGTGTTTGCCCTTGGTGGGATCGCAGGGTAGGGAGGCTTGTGACGGAGGACGATCTGCGGCAGCTGGTGAGCAGCTTGGGCGTGGGCTCCCGTGAGCCGGAGAGGGACGGGTGGGTGCACGTGATCGCCAAGGGGAACGATGCCGTCTCGTACAGGGCGTGGTGCGACAAGACCACGGTAGTGCTGGCTCCTCTCCCTCTTGTTGAGTCCATTGATGTTATCTTGTACTGTGTGCATCCGCAGTTGCCAGAGTTTGATTAAGTAGGGTTGGGTTGGGTTTCGTGCAGAGACTATACTGGAAATGCGTTAAGGATTTGTATCTTATCATAAGGCGATCGTGAATTTACTCTGGACCGACCTGTTTCTCTGCGATTAATTACGTGTGGTAGCCGGCCACTACTAATGAAATATCTCAGTAGAATTCTGAATATCTGTTATGCGCATGGGAGGCTAGAATTGGATTGGTATTTTGTTCTCTCTTTTTTTTTCTTTTTTGCTTGAGAACTGAGATGTGAAATTAAGGTTCCTCGGTTGTTTAGAACTCAAAATGGTCGCAAGAGTAATCACTAACTGCCTATTGTAGTCTGCTTGAATTTGCCTAGGGCCTAGGGATTGTTGCTAGACTCTGAAAAAGGGCTGCCGCAATTGAATTTCAATGTCTGGTATGCTGTTATGCTATTGCTGTGATGTCTTGTGAACCTTTCCAGTTGCCAGAAAATCCTGAGCGAATGCATGCGCAGAATCAACTTTAATAATTGATTTATTTATGGAACAATTCTGTTCTCAAATGCAGGAAGGCCCACCTAAATATCTTAGTGTGACAACATTTGAGAGATGCTCAACAGAGCTGTTGAGGGACTTTTACATGGATAATGAGTGTAGAATGGAGTGGGATAACACTGTGACAAAGCATGAGCAGCTGCAGTTTGATGAACATAGTGGAATAGAGATAGGACGTACAATAAAGAAATTCCTGCTTTTAACACCAAGAGAGTACATATTGGCATGGCGAGTTTGGGAAGCAAATGAGAAGTCTTTCTATTGTTTGGTCAAGGTTAGTCACATCTCCCTCTCCTTCCCTCCATGCATTTAACTCTTTGGACTACTATGCACTAGTGAATAATGATATGATATCTGTACATCATATATGAATTATGTAGTTTCTGCACAGATGCAGTAGCGCACTCATTATACATATATTCATGTACAGCATTCCTAATCTCCAATTCTTCACTGGTTCAAATGCTTTTCTGACGAGTGATGAATTATACTAGCTAATCATATATCTATTACAAGGTTTTAGCAATGTTCCTGGAGTCAATGTCAGAATGAAGTTGATTAAGCCACAACTGTTGTTTTAGACCCCCATTTAGAATCTTCACTGCTAATTTGAAATAAAAGTTTGAACTGGTTTACATCCTATGCTTGAAAATTTTAAAACAACAAACATTAATGATATTACTACGAATACATATATTCAAGCCAGTGTTATAGAAAGCGCTAGCAAGGTTATTAAGTCGTAAAGTCGAGTCGAGTCATGATGCTACCGACTTGGAGATTAGTCGTGACTAATCCTGACTAGTCTACTACTGCCTGCTTGTTGCTTCTACTACTAACTGCCTTCTACCACCACTACTACTTGCTGCTGCTACCCAGGCTCAAAGAGGAAGAATACTCGGATCATGGTCTAGAAGAAAGCATCAAAACTGAGTCTGATAGAAGGAATGAGGGAACAGAGCAGCAAAACAGAAAAAAAACTAGGATCAAGATCTGGAACAGAGCAGCAAAATAAAGGAAGAAGATGGGAGACCAAGTGGGAGGAAGAACAAAACATCAAATGGATGAAGAACAGAGCAGCAAAACGGAGCAACACCTATCTCGATCTGCTTCTTGCGAGGGGTGGCAAAGGTACACTACCGGTGGTGAATCCCTCTCTGGGGCTGCGACAGTGAGGTCGGCTAGGTTGCTAGGGGCTAGGGAGGAATCGCTCCATGCCTCCATGATTCCATCGCTGGTTGAACACATCTGATCGTGTGTTGGGCCGTCGATGATCGGCTGCAGCGGCAAGGCTGCCCAATGCCCACGGGAAGGTAGGAGGAGTTTGGGGAGGGCTGAGGTGGAGGTGGCGGTGGGCGGCGTCAGTGTCGTGGATGGAGCGACGATGGGCTAGGGTTCCCTCTCTCGGCAGCGTCGTGCGGAGTGGGCGAGCTGAGTTTCGATTGCATCTGTATGCCCTCTTCCCCTCTCGTAATATATGTCCTCTCCCGACAGTATCGTTGACACTGGGCCAATTAGACGTTTGACTCGTGTTGGCCGACTAGTCGGCAAGTCGAACGGCTAGCGTAGCTAGTCGAGTCGACGGCACTAGCCAATGCATGTGTGCTGATTTGTTGACTAATCGACGATTAGTTGCGCGACTTAATAACAATGAGCGCTAGGCACTAGGCTGGTGGTAGGGTGGCACCCAGAGCCTTGTCACTGAGTAATCGGGCTAGGCGGCCGCCTAGGCAGGCTAGATAGGTGAGGCAGGTGAGGTGGGACCACGGGAGGGTAGCACCTAGTGCCTAGGTAGGCTAGGCGGCCTCCTTTTAGAACAGTGATTCTAGCAATATTGTGTGCCCATTTTCAGAAAACATAAAATCACTTGAAATGAAATTGATGAAATAACATCTTGCCAATTTCACAGTTGAGTTTCCCTATATGCAGTCTGCATGACTGATAGAGCGCGGTGGATAGAGGGGATTCCGCAGGGAAGCCTGCAACCAAACGTTGCTCTGCTTGATTATAATAGCATGCGGTAGCCCTCTTATATAGATGACTCCCCCTAACAGATGTAATCTAACTCCAATCATATCTCTAACTATATCTCTAATACAAGGAAACTAATCTCTAACTCAAATAGAAACCAATCTCTAACTCAAATAGAAACCAATCTCTAATTCCTAATAATAACCCGACTGGCCCAGGGCCCACGTCTATAACACTACACCCCTCCCGGACATGCAGCTCGTCTCGAGCTGCTAGACGGCGGCCAATGGAAGACCTTCGACGCCAATGTAGAAGACGAACGGTGGCGGGTTGCTGTAGCGGATGGAGATGACTGACCCGATCCAAGCGGAACTTCTTTATAATGCCTTGGAATATAATGCCTGCAAAATAAACTTCTTTTTTTTTAATATATATATATATATATATTATTTTTTTAATTATTTTTTTTATTTTTTGATTTTTTTTCTACTAATCAATCGGTCGGTTAAACCGACCGAGACGCACAGCCGCACCCGGTCGAGAGCGGCGATTGAAGGCGCGGCGGATCCGGGGGCGACGGCGGCGATGGCGGCTCCGGCGGGCGGCGGCCTGGCGATTGACGGCGAACAGCGCAGTCGACGGGGCGGCGGCCTGCGGAGCGGCTGCGACACAGGCGGAGGCGGATCGGGCGGCGGCGGCCGATGCGGATTGGATCCGGGCGGCGGGAGCAGAGGCAGAGCGGCGGCTGAGCGGCGGCCGGTGCTGACCGGATCCGGGCGGCGGAAGCAGAGGTGGAGCGGCCGGCGGAGCGGGCGACTGCGGCAGCGGCTCGGGCGGAGGCGGACCCGGCGGCGGACCCGGCGACGACGCGGCGGAGGTGGCCCGGCCGGAGGCGGATCTGGAGCGGCGGCGGTCGAGCATCTCCGAGCACGGAACCGGAGGTGCGGGAGGAGACCCTCCGGGCGACGGCGGCGGTGCGGGAGGTCCTCCGGGTGACGGCGGCGGTGCGGGAGGAGATGGCCTGGGCGGCGGCGGGGAGGCCGAGCAGCTGCCGCCAACTTCACGCGCCGGTGACGGGGGCTGCGGCCGACGGTAGGGACTGGCCGCGTTGGGCGACGCCGGTCAACGGCGGTGGGTCGAGGCAGGGCAGTGCTGACGAAGAAGAACCGGTGGCTGACGCTGCCGAGGGAGCTCGGTGGAGTCGTCGCCGTTGGCGGAGATGGCGATGCTTCCTGCTCTTTTTTTGTGATTTCCTCCCCACCCTCTGTTGTGCTCTCCTGCACTGTTTCTTGTTGCATCTTCCTCCAATTCTCCAACCTCTCAAGGATGGCATGAACGTTGAAGAAGGTGTCCGACATCTCTTTGTTCGTGCTGGCCATCTTGATGGCGTTAGCCTTTATCGTGGCCAACGACTCGGCAATAGAACTAGTCGCAGAAGCCATGGTAGCAGAAGTTGTGGGAAGGGATCGACGGCTCTGATACCAAATTGATAGAGCGCGGTGGATAGAGGGGATTCCGCAGGGAAGCCTGCAACCAAACGTTGCTCTGCTTGATTATAATAGCATGCGGTAGCCCTCTTATATAGATGGCTCCCCCTAACAGATGTAATCTAACTCCAATCATATCTCTAACTATATCTCTAATACAAGGAAACCAATCTCTAACTCAAATAGAAACCAATCTCTAATTCCTAATAATAACCCGACTGGCCCAGGGCCCACGTCTATAACAATGACATTGTTCATGGCTTATTTTATTTTGACACCTCTGCCAATTTTACATGTTTTGCTATTACGGCATTACCTAATTTGCCTTGTGTAATTTGTTAATCCTGACAGGAATGTGAACATCCTCTTGCACCAAAACAGAGAAAATTTGTTCGAGTGCAACTTCTGAGATCAGGATGGTGTATTAGGAAAAGTAAGTTGTCAACTATAAAATTGATGCAATGCCTTCTGTTTCGGTATTTATTGAGCTTATAATAAGTTATCTTGTTTTGGTGGCATGTTTGATGTTGATGTTAGTTTTTTTAAAGCAAACTGGCGCACAGTAACTTTGGATGATTTGATTGTTTGGTATTACGTGACTAACTTGTGTTACAATGAAATGTCAGTCTCCACAATTTCCACAAAATAGATTTGTTTTACATAGTTTTAAGATTGAAATGCAGTTAGCCAATTACTATGCTTTTTCACAGCACGACTCTACCAATTTGAGTGTTGAGTACACTCGATGGCCAATAAGAATGTAAGGCTTTGTGAATTGGGATTTTTCTGAACCCATAAGCTGTATTGCTCGGTGGACTTTTTCCCCAATAAGAACGTGAGGCTTTGTGGTTTTTCTGAACTCGTGACTTGCACTGAACTACTACTATATGCAGGTTCTATATCAACACATAATAAGATATTTCTATTGTCTGGATTTTTTTGTTATTTTTAAGAACAAAATACCACGATCAAGCCTGATGGCACATTCCTTCTTCTTGCCTTCCTTTTCTATTGCAGTTAATTTCCTTTATGACCTAATATGTGCCCCTTGCTAATCCTACTCGCTATCGTCTCTTGTTGGGAGTCTTGTTTATCTTGGTGTCACTTGCTCTGACATTTCATATCTTGTACATATTTTGAGTCAGTTTGTCTCTGCTTCTACTCAGCTGCACTATAGTTATCTTCTTCATGTTCTACGATATCTTCGTGGAACTATCACTTGCCGTCTCTTTTTCCTTTGCTCCAACTCTTTACAGCTTCAGGCATATTCTGATACCATCTGGGTTAGTGATCACTCCAATTGCCGTTCTCTTTTTGCCTATTGTGTTTTTCTTGGTGGTTTATTCATTGCTTGGAAGACTATGAAGTTGACAACAGTTTCTCGTTCGAGTGTTGAAGTTGAGGTGCGAGCTATGGCTTTGTTGACTGCGGATAAGGGTGTGCATTCGGTTTATTCGGTAAAAAAAATATTTCGGTTTTTGAAAGTTGACAACCGAATTAATTAAACTAAAATAGAAAACTGAACCTAATTAACCGAATTATTTTGGTTCGGTTAATTTGCTTTTTCGGTTAACCGAGATATGCACAATGCTTTAACGTATAATAATATTCTTTAGTCTAGTGTTATCATACTGGATTTATTTGAGCGAATGATATCTCTAGAAACTACTAATGTTCTTTTTGAGATGTTAAAAAATACTTACAAAATTAAATGAGAATAGTCTTTGTTTAATACAAATTCACATAAAGAAAAAAAATAATATTTTGGTATTTCGGTTAATTCGGTTTTTGTGACTTAAAAACCGCACCGAAAATCGAATAGCATGAAAATATAAACCACGCCGAATACCATACACCGAATAAACTGTAATTTTCGGTTGTTTCAGTTTCGGTATTAAAAATGCCCACCCCTAACCGCGAAGGTTACTTGAGAATTTTGATGTTTCTGTTTCTATACCGACTCCTCTTTTGTTTGACAGTATAAATGCTATTAGCATTGCTGAAGATCCGATGAAGCATGAACTTACCAAGCATATTAGTGTTGATGCTTTCTACATATGGGAATATGTGCAAGATCAGATTGTTGTGTTAGAATAGATAGCTCTATATGTAAATCCCAATCTGTGCTGGTTGTAGAATCCTGCACATCATGGTTACCTTATATAGTCTTCCATGTATGGAAACATATCAATCTGTTAATACAGAAAGCAGAGATTGTTTCCTATTAGAGATATAGAGGTTATGGTAACCGCAATATGCAGGATTCACAACTCTGTAACAATCTGGCGCTTCAGCCATATATAAATATATCTGTGCGGCCTCAAGAGAGGTTCAACGCTTCCTAATCAATCTATACAATTCCACATGGTATCAGAGCCATCCATGGCGCATGGGGTCTCCTCCTCCTCGACCATGAGTCAATCCCTTGGCCATCCGGTGTCAGAGAAGTTGACGCGAAGCAACCACATGCTCTGGAAGGCGCAGGTGCTCCCAGCAATTCGGGGTGCCCAACTTACTGGGTATCTCGATGGAACTGCGGTGGCGCCCAAGGAGAAGATCACCGCCAAGATCGACGACAAGGCCACTGAAGTACAAAATCCGGAGTATGCCAGATGGCTGGCGCTTGACCAGCAAGTTCTTGGCTATCTCCTCTCCACACTGTCAAGAGAAATCTTGACTCACGTCGTCTCCATGACGAGTGCGGCGCCAGTCTGGAGGGCAATTGAGGACATGTTTGCCTCACAAACCAGAGCTCGCGTGGTAAATACCCACATGGCTCTGTCCAGTGCTCAGAAAGGCACCATGACGATTCCTGAGTATTTCGGGAAGATGAAAGGGCTAGCTGATGAGATGACAGCAGCAGGAAAGCCTCTTGATGATGAAGAGCTTGTCGCCTACATCCTCAATGGACTAGATATGGACTACAATCCAATTGTCACGACAATACTGGGCAGATCTGATCCCATCACGGTGAGTGAAGTATACTCTCAGCTGATCGGTTTTGAGAATCGCATAGATCTGCTGCAGGGAACAAACTCGCAGAACTCTGTCAATGCTGCACATCTGCAAAGCTCTGGCAATGCTGCTATGCGTGGGCGTGGTGGCTTCCAGCGCGGCTCTGGCTATCGCGGCAGAGGCAACCGCGGTGGTGGCCGCAGCAATGGACGAAGTGGCGGCAAGAACATATCAAACAGCCATACTGATGATCGTCCACGCTGTCAAGTGTGCGACAAGCCAAACCATACTGCACTTGAGTGCTGGCATCGATTTGACGAAGACTATGCACCAAAAAGAAGAACAGCTGCTGCTGCAACCACCTCCTACGGCGTCGACACCAATTGGTACACAGACACAGGTGCCACTGACCATATAACCAGTGAATTGGACAAGCTTTCAACCCGTGAGAGGTACAATGGGAATGAACAAATTCATACTGCAAGCGGCTCAGGTATGGATATTAGACACATTGGTCATGCTGTTGTTCAATCTCCCCATCGCAATCTTTATCTTAACAAAATCTTGCATGTTCCACAAGCAAAGAAAAACCTCATTTCTGTTCATCGTTTAGCCACTGATAATCAAGCATTTCTTGAATTTCATCCCAACTTCTTCTTGATCAAGGATCAGGCAACGAAGAGGGTGCTTCTTCAAGGAAGATGTGAAGGAGGTCTCTATCCATTGCCTTCTACTCCAGGAGAGAACAATAAGCAAGTCTATAGTGCCATAAAACCATCCATGTCAAGATGGCACAATCGATTAGGTCATCCTTCATCTTCAGTCACAAAAAAAGTCATTAGCCAGAATAATCTTCCATGTTCACTAGAATTCAATAAAGAGTCTGTTTGCGATGCTTGTCAAAAGGCCAAGAGCCATCAACTTCCTTATTCAAGATCTAATAAAATATCTCTTTGTCCTTTGGAATTAATCTTCTCTGATGTTTGGGGACCTGCACCCAATTCTGTTGGAAACTATAGATATTATGTAAGCTTTATTGATGATTTCAGCAAGTCTGTTTGGATCTACCTCCTTAAACATAAATCTGAAGTCTTCCATAAATTCCAAGAATTTCAGAACCTTGTTGAACGTCAATTTGGTAGAAAAATCATCTCTATGCAAACAGATTGGGGTGGTGAATATGAAAAACTTAATTCCTTCTTTAAAAGAGTAGGAATATCCCATCATGTGTCTTGTCCTCATGCACACCAACAAAATGGATCCGCAGAAAGAAAGCATCGGCATATTGTTGAAGTAGGGCTAGCTCTTCTTGCTCATGCCTCAATGCCCTTAAAATTTTGGGATGAGGCATTCATTGCTGCCACCTACTTAATCAATCGAACTCCTAGTAGAGTCATTGAAACAACTCCTTTAGAACGCCTTTTCCAAGTCAAACCAGATTACTCTTCTCTTCGCATTTTTGGATGTGCATGTTGGCCTAATCTCCGCCCTTACAATGCTCGAAAATTGCAGTTTCGCTCTAAGCAATGCGTGTTTCTTGGCTATAGCACCATGCACAATGGATTCAAATGTTTAGATATCTCCTCAGGAAGAATCTATATATCCCGTGATGTTGTCTTTGATGAAGACAATTTTCCTTTCTCTACACTTCACCCAAATGCAGGAGCTAGACTCAGATCTGAAATCCTCCTTCTTCCTTCAAACATGTTGAATCCTATTGATCACCAGGGGGAGCAGTTATTAACAGCTGATCAATGTGCTAATGATCCTAACTCTGTTAATGAGGTTTATGCAGAAAACAGGAATGCAGAAAGCAGGACAGATGCTGATCAATCCCCTGATTCGGCTCCTTCAGAGACTGCGGCTGCTTCACCAGTAATCTCCACAACTGCTGCACCTCAAACTCCTGTAGAGACTGCAGTTGCTGTCCCAGGGGTTCCTTCAAGACCACCCATCACACAAGTGTATAGCCGACGACTCAGATCAAATGCTGTAGCTCAGTCTGCTGATGAAGAGCATGAACTGGAGCCTCTGGAGGTTCCATTATCCAGAGAGCAAACCTCTGGAGATTCCTCTGAAGGAACTTCTGCAGATGGCTATGATATTTCTACTGAGCAGCGACCGCTGACAAGGCTTCAAAGAGGTATCACTAAACCTATGGTATTTACAGATGGGAGAATTAAATATACAGATGGAAGAGTTAAATATGGATTCCTTACATCAACTGGTGAACCTGAAAATTTATATGAAGCTTTACAAAACAAAGATTGGAAAGAAGCAATGGATGCTGAACATACAGCCTTAATAAAAAATGAGACATGGCATCTAGTTCCTCCAAGTAAAAACATGAATATAATTGATTGTAAGTGGGTCTATAGGATAAAGAGAAAATCAGATGGATCAGTGGATAGATACAAAGCAAGATTAGTGGCAAAAGGCTTCAAACAAAGGTATGGCATTGATTACGAAGACACTTTCAGTCCTGTGGTTAAAGCTGCAACTATTAGACTTGTTTTATCTATTGCATTATCTAGAGGTTGGAGTCTTCGCCAATTAGATGTGCAAAATGCTTTTCTTCATGGCATCCTAGAAGATGTTTTTATGAAACAACCGCCTGGATATGAGGATAAGAAATTAAGCAATCATGTATGCAAATTGGACAAGTCACTTTATGGGCTCAAACAAGCTCCTAGAGCTTGGTACTCAAAACTTAGTGAAAAGCTTCAAAAACTTGACTTTTATGCTTCCAAGGCTGACACCTCCCTGTTCTATTATCAAAAAGGAAGTGTCATTATGTTTATTCTTATCTATGTTGATGACATAATAGTTGCAAGCTCTTCCATGGATGCAACAACAGCACTACTGCAGGACCTTAAGCAAGACTTTGCACTAAAGGATTTGGGTGACCTTCATTACTTTCTTGGAATTGAAGTCAAGAAGACTAAAGAAGGTATACTCTTGGCACAAGAAAAGTATACAACTGATCTTCTCAAAAGAGCAAACATGTTGAATTGCAAGACAGTAAGTACTCCTATGTCTACATCAGAGAAAATATCAGCACAAGGTGATTCTCTTAGTTCTGAAGATTCTACAAGATATAGAAGTATTGTTGGTGCATTACAATATCTAACTTTGACTAGACCAGATATTTCATTTCCTGTTAATAAGGTTTGTCAATATCTACACTCACCAACCATATTGCATTGGACTGCTGTTAAAAGGATCTTAAGATATCTAAAGCATACCATGGGTATTGGATTACATATAAACAAGTCAACAAGTATGCTTGTTAGTGCCTTCTCTGATGCAGATTGGGCAGGCTGCCCTGATGACAGAAAATCAACTGGAGGATTTGCAGTGTTTCTAGGAAATAATCTTATCTCATGGAGTGCACGAAAACAAGCAACGGTATCAAGATCTAGCACAGAGGCAGAATACAAGTCAATGGCAAATGCTACAGCTGAAATTATGTGGGTTCAATCTCTTCTTTGTGAGCTGGGCATAAGTTCTCCCTCTACTGCTATTTTATGGTGTGACAATATGGGGGCTAAATATCTCTCAGAAAACCCAGTGTTTCATGCAAGAACTAAACACATTGAGGTAGATTATCATTTTGTCAGAGAGAGAGTGAATCAGAAATTACTAGATGTGAGATATATACCTACAGGAGATCAAGTTGCAGATGGATTTACTAAACCATTGTCAGCCCGAAGACTTGAAGAATTAAAGCACAATCTCAACTTAAGAAAGTTGTGATTGAGGGAGGCTGTTAGAATAGATAGCTCTATATGTAAATCCCAATCTGTGCTGGTTGTAGAATCCTGCACATCATGGTTACCTTATATAGTCTTCCATGTATGGAAACATATCAATCTGTTAATACAGAAAGCAGAGATTGTTTCCTATTAGAGATATAGAGGTTATGGTAACCGCAATATGCAGGATTCACAACTCTGTAACAATCTGGCGCTTCAGCCATATATAAATATATCTGTGCGGCCTCAAGAGAGGTTCAACGCTTCCTAATCAATCTATACAATTCCACATGTTGCTCTTCAGTATATGCCTTCAGAGTTTCAGTTGGCATACTTCTTCACGAAGGCACAGACCAGAGCCCATATAGCTTCTCTTTCTTCAAACTTTATGTTATTGATCCACCATGTGTTTGAGGCGGGTGTTAGATGTATATTATTAGCTGTGTATTTTCTCTATTGTATAAGTGGTTTCCTGCATATATACCATATCTGTACTTGTATATATATTGGCCCATTAACTTATGATGCATAGATGCGCTATTCTTAACAGAATCAATAGGAAGTGCCATTTTATAGCTAGCTAATCTTGATTCTTTTTTTTCTTCTTGAATTTATCATCAAACTACATCTGCCAAGTGTTTTTTGGATATATCATACATGTTTACTTTGTTATTAATTTTTAATTTAATGTTGCTATGTCATTTGACTTCACAGTCCCTGGAAGGGATGCATGCCAAATCACAGTGCTGCATCATGAGGACAATGGCATGAACATAGAGATGGCAAAGCTGGCCTTTTCCAAGGGCATCTGGAGTTACATCTGTAAAATGAACAGTGCTCTACATCGGTATCCTCAGCGTCATAGCTCGTCGATATCAATTCTGACAATGAAAAGACTTATCAAGAAGGTTAGTGCTCTTTACTAGTTAAGTTTATGGTTGATTTGCTGAAACAAGGAATTTATGTGTTTCCGGTATGTTGTGGCTTGACCTTCTGAAGCTTGTTGTTGATTGTAGTTTGTGTCTCTTTTTTGCTTCTGTGCTCAAACTACAACAGCATTAGTGCAGGCAATGCTAATGCTTTTGTAGATTGAATATGCTTGTAAATCGCCTAAGCCTGTTTTTAAAATTTTGAATTATGCACCCACATAAATTTGTGAATGGTTTACTGTTCTATTGTCATAACATGGTCATTTAGTTCGTGCTCTGATGAAGCTGTCTTCATGCATCAGTTTCCTCAGGCCTTAGAGACTGATGTGGACGGAAGTCATCAACCTCCCGGGAATACAACAGCAACTGTTACTTCTGCCAGAACTTCACTACGCAAGCAGCCAGTGAAGAAGTCTTCTCGGGAAATGATTGCAGGTGGACTTCTGCTGATTGGAAGCATTGTTTGTCTATCTCGAGGCCGATCTAACCTTGGGGCTCAGCTCGCAATGGCATTCTTCTTGAAGAAGGCCTTTAAGCAAGATAAAGAATCAGGATCACAGAGGGGAAGAACTGATGTGACTGTATCCAGGCACTAGCAATAGGATGGGTTATTAAGCTGCGAAGACTACCCTTTTACCTTTTAATTTCTTTTTCTTCTCTTTCAGAAAAGTGGGTACCGTTTACTTGAAAAGGCACGATTGTACAGCGTTTTTCAGCATGAATTATGTAAATAATAAGTTTTGAAATAACCTGGCTTCCCCAGCAGGTGATTAGGTTTTTTTTGGTTATTTCCTCGGGTCCTGGTATGCTTTCCCTGAGGTACTTATTAGCATTTTTTTTCTCGTACTAAATGCCTGGAAAGAAACCAAGAAAATACACTGATCATCATTTTCGAGTAAGATTGAGACTACCATGCTATCTAAATATTCTGGGGCTGTCCTGATCAACTCGGCTTCGGCTTCTGGCTTATTTTTCACTATTCATAAGTTTCGTCTTTTTCTGAACTTTTGACTTTTTGTTGAGCTTTTTTGCCGGTTCTTTTTTTTCCGTATTTGTTTGTATTATACGTAATGGGCTAACATATTTTTTATATTTTTAAATTTAATTATGTTAAATAAGCCTCTGTTAGCTACAGTGCTTTTTCAGCCATAAGCCATGAGTTTTTCAGCCGAACCGATCACCACCTGAATCGGGTAAGATTGATAACATACGGTGCAGTTTGCTCTTATGGCTGCATGCTGTATATAGCCACAACAAGATCAACAAGAGAACTAAGCATCAACAAATCTATCAACAATATCATCAAGAAAAACAAATGATCAATTAAATTAAATGCGGATGGAAGTACTATTACACTGAAATTCAAAAGAAATTAATCTTCAGAGGGTGACACAATTTTGATTATACAAAATAGCAGGCGAGGAAGAAAAATGAAGGACCGGCCCCAGAAAGGCGCTAGTCACATCACAACAAGCTGACACAAGGCAGAGACAGAGACGAGGAGAGGTCGACAGGCGGCAATGGCGTGGCGGGCGAACATGTCCCGGAGCGTGAAGGAGCTCCGCTTCCTCTTCTGCCAGTCCTCACCGGCGAGCGCCGCCGCCCGGTAATCCTGCACCCTCTCCTTCTCTCTCTCCCCAAAAATCCTTCTTTTTCTCATTCCTCTCCTTGACCTCCAATGTGTTTGGTTCTTGGTGGTGCTGCGCGCATTGTTCTGCAGCGATTTCGTGCGGAAGAACTACGGGGAGATCAAGAGCCTCAACCCGTCGCTCCCCATCCTCGTCCGCGAGTGCTCCGGCGTCCACCCCCAGCTCTGGGCCCGATACGGTAGAATCCCGCTGCGTCTCCTCACAATCTGGGCCCGTATTACCGAGATTCCCTGTTTCCATTGTCGTGCCTCAGATTCTTCTTGTCGATACCGGGGAGAACATAGGTTTACTCGATTTGTACTTGCATTTTGCTGTGTGGGAATGTGGGATGTTCTGGTCAGCTCTAACAGATTTTGTGCCCGCCCTGGGGTCTTGGAAGCTGTTCGGTGGTGGACGCTGATTCTTATCTCATAAGAAGGAACCATAAGAATGGGCGGGGTTGGGTAAAATTGAAAGTCGAATAGGAAGGACTGTCCCGGTTGCAAATTGCAATGGCTGTCATTTCAAGGAAGGGATGTTGTGTGATGTGAGTGCGAGAACATGGTATTTTGCCATGCATTTGCCAGCAAGTAGAGCATATTATTATAACTGGGTCTGGATGATTGTATTTTGTGTCTGCGTGCACTTTTCAGGTGGTGGAATGTTGGTTAATGCATACTGCATTAACCGATATCCTTTATTCTATCTCTCTGTGTGTTTTTTTCAGGATTTTTTCATATCTTTGATGTAGAGAGAATTAGCTTTCCTTAGTATTGTAATTGATGTCATCCACCATGAACCTAAATATTTAATCACCTACCTTCATGCTATCATTGCCTTTCTATAGTAAGAACATAGTCGATTTCATTACAAAATAGGGAAATTTTGATATATGCCACATCGCCACTGCTTAGTGTGTGTTGTATAGATATGCCACTCCTCAGTTGCTTCTTTGATATATGCCACTGCCGAGTAAAGTTTCTTTGAGGAATGCCATTATAGAGGATTACAACCCATTTTCCCCAAATATGGCTCTTTGATATATGCCACTGCCGAGTAAAGTTTCTTTGAGGAATGCCATTATGGAGGATTACAACCCATTTTCCCCAAATATGGCCCCCGTATTTGGCTCTGTATTTCTGTATGGTTCGAACTGCCTCAACTTTGCTTATGCAGCAGGCATCCAACCCCATCGGAGCCCTAGGAGGCGGCATCCTTGCCAGCAACTGACCCCATTGAACCGCAGTCGGCAGCGTCCATCCCGGCTGGATGTCGCCTTCGCTATCCAGAGCCTGATGCAGCCTCCTCCACGGAGATGTAGCAGATCAAGGCGGCAGGGAGCCTGACGCAGGCATCGTCTTTGGCGACGCACATGTTGTCTTCATCGACATGGGCAGCTTCCAAGCAACCTCTTTTGTGTGTGAGAGAGAGAAACGGAAGGCAGGAAGCCAGGAACAGATCAATTGGTTAATTAGAATAGCAGTCGCAAGGCTCAAATGATTATAGGCTTATAGCAACACTGATGCTAACATGTTCTTTTGACACTAATGAGCAATTATTCGTAGCTCTAGAAGAGATGAGAAAAGAAGTGCAAAGACATCATCATCTTTATCTTGACTGGTTATGGGGACCCTGCTCTATCTTCAGCTTGTGTACTTCTCGATTTGTTGCTTGCAAAATGATTTCTTGCGAGGTTGCCGCCTCTGCCTTGCCTGTGCCGCCTGCTAGGGCTCCATAGTGATCAGGTAGGGAGCATAAAGGAAATGGAACTGATGCGTCTAATCGTGTTGGGTTCAGGCATCCAGCCGTGTATTGAGTAAGCAAAGGTGAGGACAATTTGGTCTGTATGGAAATACGGAGGCGTATTTGGGACAAACGGGTTATAATACTTCATAATGGTATTCCTCAAAGAAACTTCACTCGGCAGTGGCATATATCAAAGAAGCAACTGATGAGTGGCATATCTCTAAAACACGCACTAAGCAGTAGTATATATCAAATTTTCCCTACAAAATAAGTGTTTTGCTCAAGGTGTTGTGTAATCATGTTAGTACTAATCACTAATTAGTACACAAAAGCTTTATATTGCTGTTAGTACACAAGTTATTCTTTCTGACTCCAACTTTTGATACTTCTGGCAGCACCCTTGCATGTTTTTTCTATATGTACTCCTATGTTTATATGTTCATCTTTTCTACTCTTTTTTTACTGAGTTGCATATCACTCAAATAGTTGATTGAGCTCCCTGAACTTGGGTGTTGGAAACCTTTTGCAAACGGTCTCTTGTTAAACTGTATTGAAATAGGTACCTATCTCAATATAAGTGAACATAGAATGCTTACATTTATTAGATGTGTTGTTAGAGTTTACTTATTTTTACTTGGTAGAGTTGTATTCTTTTTCAAGGCAACTGACAATCTTGTTAGTGCTAGATTGAAGTTCAATTCTGCTATCAAAGCATCAAAACATATTAAAAGTGTGTGCTACCATACCGCTTTTTTTTTAATCTTTGGGCAGTCAATTCTTTCTTATAATCACTTTAAAAGCAGTTTCGTGTCATGTCAGTTTGTGTTTTTGGCTGGTTTCAGTGTGCACTTTCAAATAAGTTGGGTATTTGGATCCTGACCATCAGTAATGCACTTCCCAGATCTGTGGGGCCTGAATTCTCAAAACTAGATGGAAAATACTACACTTCCTCTGGTTTGATGCAAGTGCACTAGTTTAATCATTGAAAACTTTACTCTCCTCTTGAGATTATTGTTTCATTTTCTAGAATGTTATACATCAAATTGCAGTTGAAGTGATTATCAGTGAAAATGAAAAAAAGTATAACTGAAGGGCTCATTTATCATTGGATTGTGACTTGCATTATACTAGTAGAATATGTTTTGTTATGCAGCATAGCTGATGCGTTTCATGCCACATTTTAATCCTTGATAACTTGATATAATGTTTACGGGTTCGGTCTTCTTTTTTGCTGAACAAACAAAAGTAATGGCAGTGACATTTTTGCTATTGCGTTTCTTAATGCATTTTGTCTATCTGCATGTGAACTGGAACTAGACTTGATATGACCTTCTATCTCATTATGTTCATGTTTCTTGGCTAGAAATGGGTGCCGAGAGGTGCGTAAGCTTGGATGGTCTGACGGAGGATCAGATTAACAAGAGGCTGGAGGAACTTGCCAAGGTAGGAGAGGCTGCTAAAAGCTCATAATCTTTGCACTCCTACATTTCCGTGTGTCAAACGCATTCAAATGAGAAGAGCATCCTTCAGGGCATTTTGCTGTCATAATTTTGGTACTGTGGCTGTAGAATCCTGTGTGAAACGTACACAGCTAATTGCTATTACTATTCCTCCAACTCTGCCCCCACCGTTGGGGAATGTTATTTTGATTTCTGAGTTGATTCGATCTGTATTTCTTTTGAATTCTGTTTACGATGATGAAACAATATCAGTATGTTTCGGTGATGAATCGGAGAACTTAAAGAGAGCTGCCCTTTGCTGCTCTCACAGAGTTTTGGGCGGTGTGGATACCCGCGGGTGCCGACGCGTGGCGAGTCTCCCGCTGGCGACCTGCTCCCTCTCGCGCTGGTGCCCGCCCGAACCCGCCTTCCTCTCTCTCGCGGTCTCGCGCGTGCGTAGGCGACCGTCCCCCATTCCGCCTCCCCCTCCTCCCCCCGCCGCCCCGTCGCCCCCTCCCCAAATCCGCCCCCGCCGCCCCGTCGCCCCCTCCCCCCTCCCCCAGATCCCTCGCCACCGCCCCCTCTCCTACCCTTCCTCCCCCCGCCGCCCTCTCCCCCTCCCCAGATCCCCCGCCGCCGCCCACCCCGGCGCTCCCTCCCGATATCCCCCCCCCCGCCTGCTGGCGCATCACTCCTCCCCGTCACACAGAGCCACTCGCCACCTCCCATCTCAGATCCCAAGCCCTGCGCACGCAGGCCTCCCCCGCCGCCTCACCCATGCGGGCGCCGGCGATGATCCGGTGGGCCGCGGCCACGGCGGCGCTCGCGGTTCTGCTCGCCACCGCGCCGGCTTTCGGTTTCTACCTCCCTGGCGTCGCCCCGACCGACTTTGGGAAGGTTCGATCCCTCCTATCCCCTTCATCGACCTGGGAATGATCGTGTTCGTGCTGGGGTTGGATCTGGTCAACGGGGTGGCGATTCCTCGGTTGGGATCCGCAGATCTAGCTCTAGGTTTTGAGTTTCGTATGTTGATTCTTCCGATCCATTCATGTAACCCGATTAGTTTCGGTGCGGTGCTACGGGAGTTAGATATGTTTGAGCACGGGATCCACATGGTTGCACCTTAATTCGCGCGTTTTCTCCCCCCTTCTCGTTTGCTGCGTGCTTTGTTCTGATCTGGAATATACTCATTAGATTTCGATGTTATCATAAATTGATGACTGCCTGAAAAAGTCAACGCGTGCTATATGGTGTGTCTGCTATCTCACGTAATTTTAAGCTGTTGTCTTAAGTAAGCATCTTAAGGATGGTCCTTGATCTAAAGGCTTTTGTCTAAGCTAGACTTTAAGCTCTCCTCTGTACTGCAAAATACTTGAATTATTAGTGTATTGTCTCCTTGTTTAGGGGTCACATTATGTATTAGTATCCCTTGATGAGGATTATTCATGGTACATGAATTACATTTAGTATGTTATGTGCATGATCAAGTTCTTGTAGTGCTGGTGGTTAAGACACATAATAGAAAAATTGATTGATTTTGTATACATGGTGATGATAGGGTTTGGTTGGAACAACGAGTAATGTCATATCAGGAACGCTAACCACCTCATATAAACTATAGCTTCCAAATAAAAGATCCAAAGAATTACCAATAAATTGTCAGAATACATGGAGCATTGGAAGTCGGTGCTGCTAAGCAAATATACTCGATCAATTCTTAGTTTGATCTACAGTTAGGGTTCAATCAACTGATTAAGTGGAGTGACCATCTCTGATCTCAGTAAAAGCCCAAATTCACAGTAATTACATGCACTACAAGGACTTCTTTTTAAAGGGTTATACTTCTTAAAAGTTCACTGCCATCTATATAAATGATCTGAACTGTAATTTTTGTTTACCTATTATTTGTCATAATCTTCTTTTTTTTCTTGTTTGTTGTACCAAGGTTTAGTGGTTATTCCAACTTATCTGATTTTGACTATGGAACTAGATGCTCAACAGAGCTGATATAGAATAGTGCATGAAAACATAGTTTCTAAAATCGTACTGGTGAGTGAACTGGTCACACATTGGTTAACTGCTTCAGCCAACAGTGTACTGATTGGTTCGGCAGTTCAATAAATATTATTTTAATATTTATTGTTCAACTAAAATAATACATCCTAGCTCAGTGGGTGGGATACTCCTTGGGAAAGCTGAGTTTGGGTCACAACTCCAGCTTCCCAAAAACCTGGATTATGATTTTTTTTTACCAGTTCCTTTACAAAGAATAGTCAATTGTTAAATCGGACCAGACCTGGCTCGGATTCCTGTTTTTGCACTTGGAGTTTGATCTGCAACGCTGCGTCCGATACTCCTCCTAAATGTTATCACTTATCCGTAATAAAGTAATAGTTTATGGCACCATAGCATTTCATTTGCTGCTAGAATTGCCCTAAAATGCTTTCCCTGTTTGTCTACAGGGGGATCCACTTTTGGTGAAGGTGAATAAGCTGACATCAATAAAGACTCAGCTCCCCTATACGTATTACTCCCTTCCTTTCTGTAAGCCAAATACCATAGTCGACAGCACTGAAAATCTTGGTGAGGTTCTTCGTGGTGATCGCATTGAGAACTCTCCTTATGTGGTTAGTATCAGGTAACAGATTAATTGAGGTTTATGTCCTTGGGTAATGTGCCTAATTTTGAGTTTATCATCCTCTTTGTCTGAACTATAGTTTCAAATGAGAGAGGCGAAGACATGCCAGATAGTCTGCAAAATTACTCTTACCGAGAAAGAAGCAAAGGAGGTCAAGGAAAAGATAGAGGATGAATATCGTGTGAACATGTAAGGACTATATAGGTAACTTGCACATCAGTTCACATAGTAATTTTCCAAAGTGACATGATTTGCTTTACAGGATTCCCTAGCAGTTTGTTATACATATTCTGTTGTATGATCATGAATTCCTATGTGCCTGGTTTCATTGTTATATGAAGCAAATACCCATGGGGTTTTGCTTGACAAGCCAATAGATATTGATTGGACTGCATTAATAGTGCCCATTACAAGGTGAGAGGTCATCATCTTCTTTTCTAGATGGGGTTACATTGCTTTGTTTCTCAAGTTTACATGGTTTTTGGTACACAGCGCCAAAATATTTGGTCTATTCCCCTGTGACATTGTACTGATTTGTCTACTCTGGAATATTTATTTTATGACCTATACCTTTGAAACTTGCTCTGGAAATCTATTTTGCCTTATATTGTAGAATAGGTCTTTTAGTCATGGGAAATAAATGCTTACTGCACTTTGTTTTTTTTTGCTTGGCTAATTCAGTGGTGGGATTAATATGATGCTAGCGACTTCTGCGCCAGTTTTGTTGATTTGTTGATGTTGCACACCGAGAGAAAAGAAAGGTACCAGATTCATTTATGCCCATGTTTGTCACCCTATCAGAGCGCTTTCTACCGTGGGACTGTGTGAGGAATGTTCGTATGTGAGGTGAGCTTTACATTCATGGCTATTTTTTGTTTTTTTTGAGCTTTATGGAATAATCTATAATTAGTTGACAACCATGTGTAGGTTAGACCATACATGACAAAGATACTTTTTTAGCACATTACTTCAGCTATCACCTCACCAGGGCTGGGTTTTACCTTTATGAAATGATCTATATTTAGTAGTCAATCATGTGTAGTTACTTCTAAAACAAGATTATTTTCAACATTTACGACCACGAAGAAAAGCGATGGGAGCGATCGAACGAGCGACAAAGTGGTCGAACGGCAGCGGGAAGCGGTCGCAAGCAGTCGTGATCGGTCGGAAGCACTCGTAAGAGGCTAGAAAAGTGATGGGAGAAGTCGCAGACAATCAGCCTGTTGAAGTCGAAGACGACTACTTTATCTATAGTCAGTTACGACTAAGTCATTTTAACTTTGAATTGAGTGAAACAAACTTCTAAATTCATCTAAAATCAAAATCTAACCAATGGAACCGAGATCATGAATTTTAGAGTTCATTTGAATTTTTCTTTGAGGATTTGTTTGCCACCCAAACCTGTTTACGACCACTCACTGCCAAGCTACGACCATGCAGTCGAACTCCCGACCACGCGGTCGAATTTACGACCACACGGTCGAAGCTATGACCACGTAGTCGTTTATGACCGTGCGGTCGAACGGATATACAACCACGTAGTCGTCCCGACAATCGGCTATGGGTTCCGCCTGTCATATTCTTCGCCATTTCTCGAATTTATTCAAATAGAGAAGTTCACATGGTCATAACTAAGTCATTTTAACTCTGAATTGAGTGAAACAAACTTCTAAATTCATCTAAAATCAAAATCTAACCAATGGAACCGAGATCATAAATTTTAGAGTTCATTTGAATTTTTCTTTGAGGACTTGTTTGCTACCCAAACCTGTTTACAACCACTCACTGCCAAGCTACGACCATGCAGTCGAACTCCCGACCACGCGGTCGAATTTACGAATACACGGTCGAAGCTATGACCACGTAGTCGTTTATGACCTCACGTACTATTGTTTTATGATCTCACTTCAACAACGATGTAGGGCGCCGCGAAGCGCGCTTCCTTTTCTAGTAATGTAATGGTGCCTTGTGCATGACCTATGGATAGATTCTCCTTAGAACAATACTCGTTCTGTTTTCAAAATACATGTCATTTTATTATCTGCACAAGAACTAAGTACACCTATTGAATGTCTTAATTAAAACAATCACACGGACTTCCATAAGCATATGCACTTTCTTCTGTTACATGCATGAGTTATCGATAAATACATATTAACTAATTCCATATTTGCAACCAGCAGTAAACAAGGTTGTTAAAATCACTATTCTAGTTATCAAATCATATGATTTGACGATTCCACGAAATCAATCTGACTCAAAGTATATCTTGAGTCGTACCTGGTAGAATCACGGTAGAATTATGGTAGAATCGTGTAGAATCACACGTCATCTAAGGTTATGAAAAACTTAAGTGTTTGATTGTGTCCTATATCGCAATTTAAATTGTATGTTAAGTACTAAGTAGTTAATAGTTTAGACGTTAAGATTCGGAGGTTTAGAATAATAAAAATTAATTTAATCATCTATTTATTTAACTTTTTATATAAAATGATCAGATTATGCCAATATTGGTAATATCGCTCTTCTAGTTGTATCTCTCAATGACATAAAATTTAAATAATGATTCTAGTCATAATAAAATACATTTTGTTGGAAGAATAATTCACCCCTCTATGGGCGGGACTCGTGCTACAGAAGATACCTACCTACAGATAAAGAAATGCGACTAACTTACAAAGGACAATTATACCCCTCACTTATACTCTAGGATAGCTATCCCCTCAGGGGCATTTTGGACAATTGTACAGGTCCAAGAGCCTATAAATACCCCATGTAACCCTCATTTGAGGAGGCTCTCTTGAACTCTCATGAGTAATAAAGAATCATATTCAAACTGGCGAGCCCTTAGGGGCTCCCTCCCCAGAGGTAATCCCTGTAGGCTCACCTACAGGAGTAGGGCAGTCCTCTCGAACCCCTGAATCTGTATAAATCCCTGTGTCATTTTTATTCTTGTGGACGACGGCCCGTTAGACGGCCGACGTCTACCCCCTCACTTGTGTTTGGGTTTAACACCTACAATATTGGCGTCGTCCGTGGGGACCATAGCTAATTGATGAAAGGCTATGGCTCCTACCATAAATAATCTAAGTCCATGAAGTCTCCTTTAGCTCCGGAGTGCAATGAGCTCGTGGATGACAAGTCCATTTTCCGGAGGAGCCCTAGGCACGCACCATTGTCAAGGATCACGGCCCTCGATCCCGAGATGGACAACGTCCTACGTGCCCTAGGGCTCTCGAACGCGTCCTCCCGTGTGCTGGTCGATGTAGGGTCCAGCCAAGGACGGGAAACTCAAAGCACCCTCACCAACAGAGGGCTAGGGGTGCTGGAGCCAACTACCGCCTCTAGGACCTTTGATGTCGCTAACTGCAAGGCGATGAAGGCCAGCTACAAGAACTGCATCCCTAACGCATTACTGTTAGGGAATAATCCTAACCTACAAATCTCGTTGCCCCTGCTTGGGCTCTTGAGACACTTTTCCCGTATGGGATTTCAACCTCGTGGTGCATAGGGCGTATGACCTCCGTGGTCTCTCCTAGCAAAAGTCCAAGGTGGCCTAAGTGTCCGTCTTGATGGATGTGCTGAGGACTCATCTACCTTAGACTCCAGGTTGCGAGCCGAACAATTTTCAGGTCACTACATGCCTCACTCCATTGCTTGGCAAGGGTTAAGCATTCTCATGCATTCTTGATCTCTAGAAACCCCCCCCACCCACGGGTTAAAAGGACTCCATTGCCCTCATACTTCAGTGCCCCATGACTTAGCCTCGTGGGCACCCCTCCAGTGTGTCCATGACTTAGTGTCGTGGGCACACCTCCAAGGTACCTGTGAGTTAGCCTCATGGGCGCCTCCAAGTCCACTAGGGGCTACCACCCTTAGCGGTCGTTTCGGTGCCCCACGACTTAGCTTCGTGGACACCCCGCCGGTGTGCCTATGACTTAGTGTCGTGGGCACACCTCCAAGGTGCCCATGAGTAAGCCCCATGGGTGCGCCTAAGTCCACTAGAAGACTACCACCCCTAGTGGCCATTCGATGCACTACGACTTAGCCTCGTAGGCACACCTCTAAGATGCCCATGAGTTAGCCTCATGGGTGCCTCCAAGTTTACTAGGGGGTTACCACCCTAGTGGTCATTCGATGTCTCGTGACTTAGTCTCATGGGCACCTCTCTGATATATCCATGACATAGTCTCATGAGTGCA
The DNA here is from genome assembly GCA_017311315.1 of Dendrocalamus latiflorus. NCBI lineage: Eukaryota > Viridiplantae > Streptophyta > Magnoliopsida > Poales > Poaceae > Dendrocalamus > Dendrocalamus latiflorus. Next base: position 28,140,640 of record CM029639.1, on the reverse strand, counting down.
CCTACAAGGCACCCTGTGATTTAATCTCACAAGCACTCTCAACCCTACCGGAGAGTGCAACCCATAATAACTTTGTGTTGCTCTTCAACAACACACATACATTTCTCTCAGGCAGTTCAAATCATCTATCATTGACCTAGCTCGAATATCAATCAAGGGTTGTCATACCTACATAAGGCTATCACTTTAGAGATCTTAGTATCTAAAGTAATGGGATCCTACCTATCCCACAGCAATGACTTCGATTATCTATCATGTTGAACGAATGCTATCTTGACACGAGAAACAAGTGTTGATCATTTTCTCTCTCACTTCTGATCTCAAGCTCCAATCTCCTCAGCACTCCTCTCGGCGACTTAAGTGTTGGCTATTACCCAACAACATTTTTGGACTCACGTTCACTTGGCAGATTACCCCCGCCTTCTCCTCGGGAACATTCGGCTTCCTTAGTGGCTCTTAATTTCTTCTTGGTGGCTTGCAACTTATTTTCAAAGTCTCTTAGCTTCTCTTTGGCAGCCCTCAATCTCACATCACCTCCATAGGTGCCGCTTTGACCCGTCACCTGCTTCAAAGGCTACACCTCGGCATGGTGGCCTCGCGTCTCCGACCATGCCCGCTTCGAAGGCTATGACTCGATGGGACGGCCCCGTGTCTGCTACTTCACCTTCACAGACTTTGCAACGATGCACCGCTTATCTCAAAGGTTTTGCTCCGGTGCACTGCCTATTTCAAAGGCTGTGCCTCGGCACGGCGGTCTTACATCAACTACTTCGCTGGGCCTTTCTTCGAGCATCTGACATGTCCATTGTGCTCAGCTTGCGTGCTTGGGTGTAACTATTACCAAGCTAGCAAAGCCGTTGTCGCCGTCAAGAATGGACCGACAAACACCTCATCACACGAAGTACCCCTCGTGTGGAGCACTATCATCATATAAAGCTAAAATTTAGCTAAGTCTTGGGCACCCTCGTGCCCATCAAGCCAAAATTTTTTGCTAAGTCATGGGTGCCCTCGCGTGGATCCCTCAGGCCTCACCCCTCGCGCGGAGCACGCGCGTGATATGATGCTGAAATTTGACTAAGTTTTAGGCACCCTCGTGCCCATCAAGCCAAAATTTTGGCTAAATCATGGGTGCCCTCAAGTGGATCCCTCATGCCTCGCCCCTCGTGCAAGGCCCTCGCCTCTTGCACGGAGCACTCTTGTGATATGAAACTAAAATTTGGCTAAGTCTTGAGCACCCTCGTGCCCCATCATACCAGAATTTTGGCTAAATCATAGGTTCCCTCGCGTAGATCCCTCAGGTTTTGCCCCTCGCGCGGAGCACTCATGCGATGTAAAGCTAAAATTTGGCTAAGTCTTAAGCACCCTCGTACCTATCAAGCCAAAATTTTGGCTAAGTCATGGATGCTCTCGCGTGGATCCCTAAGGCCTCGCTCCTTGTGCGAAGTAGTCACACGATGTAAAACCAAAATTTTGGCTAAGTCATGAGCGCCCTCGTATGGATCCCTCAGGCCTTGCCCCTCACGCGGAGCACTCGTGTGATGTAAAGCTAAAATTCGACTATGTTTTGGATACCCTCGTGTCCATCAAGCCAACATTTTGGCTAAGTCATGATCACCCTTGTGTGGATTCCTCAGGCCTCGCCCCTCGCGCGAGGCCCCAATCGAGCCAAAATTTTGGCTAAGTCTTAGGCACCCTTATGCCCATCAAGCCAAAATTTTAGCTAAGTCATGGGTACCCTATGTGGATTCTTCAGGCCTTGCCCCTCGCGCAAGGCTCTCGCCCCTCGTGCGGAGCAGCCACGCGATGTAAAGCTAAAATTTGGCTAAGTCTTAGACACCCTCATGCCCATCAAGCCAAAATCTTGGCTAAGTCATAGATACCCTCATGTGGATCCCTCAGGCCTCGCCCCTCGCGCGAAGTCCTTGCCCCTTGCACTTGATATGAAACAAAACTTTGGCTAAGTCTAGGACGCTTGTGCGCCCATCGAGATAAAATCTTGACTAAATCATGGGTACTCTTGTGTGGATCTCCACAGACCTTAGCCGGCATGTCCATTGTTTCATTACTTCTTTACATGCCTATGTGTAGTACATGCGCGTACATTGGCTACACTCCCACATAACAGGTTAACACCTGTCGATTACTAGTGAATATGAAATGCAGTGGCAAAACTTCTTCAAAGGCCGGCGCCCTGGCCATGTCTTCAACTGCCGGCACCCTGGCAATGTCTTCAAAGGCCGGCGCCCTGGCCATGTCTTCAAAAGCCAGCGCCCTGCCAATCACATGTACACAATTCGCAAAGCTCCAACAGAAATCCCTTAGTGGAAACGCCCTGGCAGACACGCTCCAGCGGGAGCTCCTCATCAGTCGTGCCCTGGCGCCGCACCCCGACAGTCGCGCCCTGTCAGTTCTCGACTATATGGTTTCTGTTCGGTAGTTGATTTCTGATCACGTTGGATTTTCGACTGGTAGTCGAATTCGATCACGTTGTCAGCTTTCGATCACGTTGTGTTTCTTACCATTTAGTTGTGTTCGACTCTATTTCTTTTGTTTTCAAGTGGAATTTCAACCCTAATCTTTATAGTTTTGTAGCTATAGGAGAAAAGAAGTTCGTGAATACTTGGGATAAAAAATTTAAAGGCACCATTTACCCTCTCCTCTGTTGCTTGTCCGGTCCTATATATTTAGATTGGCCACATGAACCTGGTATTTTCAGATTTGATATGAAATATGTTTTCACTCTATGTGTTGTTTTTGTGATTTATAACAACATGTTATAACAGAAATTAGCGAATCGAGTAGTACTTTAATATCGTGTTGGTGTTCAAAATGGTTGGTTCGGAAATGTATGAATTGAATACTTGGGATCGAATGGTGCACGTCAGGGGACGACCTCAATCCTATATGGAAGAAGGTATGGTCCGTTGATGTACCGCCTAAGATTGAAGTATTTTGGTGACGTGTTTTACATGATTTCTTGCCAGCGAAAGGTGTTCTCCACAAGTGACATGTTGAGTTCAGTGACATGCGTCATTTTTATATACATTTACCCATCATTTTGCCCCATTATTTTTCGCATTTTAGGACCATTTATCATCATTTACACATTTTCCATATTTAATTGCTCAAAATGGACCTTTTTACATTTTTTATTATTTTTCCGCAGGCCGGCGCGATCGAGGCGCATAAACGACAAATCTGGACCTTCGTGCTGCTCCGTGCAGAAGTATGCATCATCACGAGCGTGTAGGATTTATCCGCGCTGAAAACGGAGCTCCGGAGGGCCAGAACAGAAGAAAACAATGGGAGAGGGACTTGTTTGCAAACCCTAGATAATATGTGGACTAATCTGCAAATGCCAAAAATCCCCAATCCCACAAAACCCTTCGGCCGCCGCCTGTGTTGAGGGAGCCCGGCTTGCATTTTCTTCTTCTCCCCTTTGCCCCCTTCCTCTCTCCTCCCTCTTCCACAAATCCGGCCACCGGCGAGCGCTGGGCCGTAGCTCGCCGGCGCACCACCCAACTCCACCGCCAGCTCTCCTCCCCCGCGCCTTCACCTCCAGTGCGTCGTCATCATCCAACCACCTCCCTTCCGCCGCTTCCCACCGCTCTCCCAACTCCACCGCCGTCTCTGCGCATCCTTCCTTGCTTCCTCCACCGGCCACCTTACCTCCGCAGCTCTCCCGGCGCGCCACCTCTGCTCCTCCACGGCGCCGCCGCCTTGCTCCCCCTAGTGCGCCATCCTTCCCCTGGTGCTTCACCCCACCACTGCCTCTCCTCGCCTCCTACTGCGCCCCCTGTTACTCCACGGCCGCCGCCTCCCTTCATCGGTCGCCCTTGTGCCCCTCAACTTCCTCCACCCGGCTGCATCTCCACCGACGGCTTCTTCCTCATCGACGCCAACTCCATCGCCGGCGGCCACCACATCACCGAACCAAGCGCCGCCTCCAGATCCACCGATCGCCGCCTCTGGTCTTCCTCCGCAGCTCACCGGCACATCGCCATTTACCACCAACCACGCCGACGGCTTCATCATCTCCACCGACGGCTGCACCCTCCTCTACTTCCTCTACAGCAACATCTTCATCGACCCCGACGGCCGCAACTTCTTCAACCCCTCGGTTGTCTAGTTTCTTCCCTTTTATTTCTTTAGCTCTTCATTGCTATTCTGTTAACTGATAATTGCAATTACACTGTGATGATGAATTGTGGATTGTCATCTGAGATCTGTGATGTATGCATGTGTCCAGTAGAGTTGTGATTCTGCTCTATTAGTTTGTTTCAGATTTACTATATGTTCATGTTGCCGGTAGTTTAATTCTAGTGTTTGTGTGTGATCTGAAGTCGTGTGTGATCTGTGTTAGTAAGTAATGGCTAGTATTTGTGATTTCAGCTGTTGTTAGTTGTGTTAGCTTGTTAGTAACCCTTTCAGTTATTCTTGTTAAGTAAATCATTTTGTGTTTGTGTGTTGTCTAGCGCGGATTAGCTAGCGAGCGTCCGTCTCCTTTCCCTTGCTGTCTCAACCCACCTTGTGCTTCTCGACCTCCCTCTTTTCTTCTTTGCGCGGATGGTCGTTAGCGAAGTCGTGCGTTCCTCGTAGTCGTGTTGTTCGTTCGGTCGTACGACGTCCATTCGTACGGTCGTTCGTCCCGTCGTCCTTTGTTTGTGCGTTTGTTAGTTCTTTCGTAGGTTCAGCCGTGCGAGCTAGCGTTTCGTTCGATAGTTTGTTCGTTCGATTGTTTTGGTAGTCGTTTTAGGTTTAGTTCTCCCCCGTTTCGTTTGACCTAGCTTTAGCCGAGCACCGGTAGCCTCAGTCTAGTCCTTGTGGAGAACACGACACTCGCCGCTATTTCAGTGGCAACCCGTGCACTTGCGGGTGTGCATTTTTGCACGATCAAGCATTTTGGCGCCGTTGCCGGGGACTAGCTTAGAGCGACAGTGTTAGGCTATAGACTAGGTCGTTTGTTTTCTTTTGCTTGTTTTGTATTTTATGCTGACTTGTCTTTCATTTCATCATTGTTCATATTTGTGATATATTGCTAATCCCTAACCCTTTCGCTAGTTACTTCTCTCTTTTGCGATTTTTCGTATCCATTCTCGCAGGTTGATTGATATTGGTACTTATTGAGGCTATGGCTTACTATTCCGATTCTCATGGTTATATGAGCACCCCTAGCACTTATGATACTCTTCAAGAACAGGTAAATCTTTTGTCTCGTCAGTTAGAATACTATGCTTTAGAGCGAGGAGTTGTGTTAGAGAGCGGGTACGATCAGTACAGTTCTTTATCAGACGCCCATTCTCCGATTGTTCCTATATGCCAGACTTGTGGTTTTCAGGGCCATTCACCCGCTGACTGCCAGCGTGGTTATTTGTCCACTCCAGAGTGTTACGGGATGAGCTTTTCTCAGTCGAGTGGGCCATACCCTGACACGTATCACCCTGGATGGCCTGAGCACTCGAGTCTGTCATATGGAAACAACAACCCTGATATTTCATCATTTTCTTCTAGTACACCATTGCAGGGTTTTAGATATGGAGATCAGGATATTTCTCATTTGTCACACCACCACTATCCTGTACCTCAGCATCAGACTCCTACTCCAGAGTTCGATGAGTTGTCTAGATTTGAGGAGAGGATCTCTAGGATTATAGGAGATTTCGAGAGTAGAATGAGTAGAGACTTCGCATTGGATCTGACACCTCATGCCTGCAGTTCACCTATTCTTTCACCGAGCCAGCTTACAGTTCCTATGTCTGAGTCCTTAGAGCAGTCTCATGAGCCACCTCCTGCATGTGTAGATCAGGCTGCCAGACTTGATGCATTATGCAAGGAACTGATGACTGTACCTCCTGGTGGTGATCGTGCGATGGTGATTCAGGATGAGATTGAGGCGATTATGAGCATCAGTTCTACTTGTGTGGATAGTTTTACCGTTTCACAGCCTTTCATTAGCACCACTGAGATAGTTCTGGATACAGATGAGTGTCAGCCCACCAGTCTTACACCTGATCTTGCTAGCGAGGGCCTGTTGTTGGAGACACCACAGATACACCTAGAGGCACCTCAGTCGGATCCTTCTCCTATTGACTCTGAGAGCGAGACCATTGAGCTAGATGATGACGATCTACTTCCTGATGATGATTGTTTCACTCCTGACTATGAGGATGAGTTTGCGGTAGATCCACTCTTGAGTTGTGATGAGCTAGATATAGATGATGAGAGCTTTGTGCCAGATGATGACGAGTTCACTATGGATATGCTTTTGAGTTCTGAGGTTCCACATCTTGATGAGGGGGCTGCTTCCGATGTCGAGGAGGAGCACATTTCTATTGATCCACCACCAGCTACTTCCTTTGTCGACATCGCCCCTCTGGAGGTTTCTACTACCGTGCATTCTACTTCACCTACACTTCAGGTAGTTTGGAAACTCTTCCCCGACCACCTCAGGTTTGATTTCCTTGTCTCAGACGAGACATATGCCATTACTGATTGTGCTCATCTTACTTATAGTCCTCATGATGTACTTTATCGATATGCTTACATGATTGGATATTCTATTGATGACTTAGAGGGCGTCGACCCTATCACACATACATGCCATATCTTTGAGGTTGTTTTCAGGCTTACGCTTGTGTACCATCGACTACGAGTGTACTTGACTCGAGTCGACATCCCTTGGGATCCAGGTGGATTGCGAGGCATGCTGCTTCATGAGGAGGACGGACATGTGCCTTTTCCATGTCCCGTCCTCGGCCTTCCTCCCGCTACATCCAAATGAGCTTCTCTTTTTCCTTTTTATTTCCGTTTTGTTTGTTAGTTTCTTTTCTTTTCTTGCTTTTTATTTCAGGTCCCGTGCTAGATCTTCATGCTTATATATGCGAGAAGCCATGGGATGATTTATCTACTTCCACTGCATCATATACGCCCGGTGAGCTGTTTCTTACCCCTTTAAGCGCATTCTTGATTTATTGCTCAATTTAAGCTTGGGGGAGGACTTGTATGTGTATGGATGATGTTCTAGCATGTTTGTATTATATTTGTGAGCATTTGAGCTTATTGTCGTGTAGTTGATGATATATGGTCATTCTTGTGCTTCATATTATGCTTATGTGATGATGTATGGCCTTTACCTTTGCTCTCATGTTATGCTTGATTGTATATCTTAGTCATGTGAGCCCATGTTATAATTAATGAAGAAAGGTCATGCCAAAATTTCATTGAGCTATATTGTCACTAGTTCCTTGTATGTGTTAAGTCACTTGGCATCATATTAAAGTTTGAGCTTTGGTTATTATCCTTGATGTGCTTAGAAACCTTGTGATTCTATAGCATTTGATTCATTGCGAGTTACACATGTGTTTTAACCATTTGCGGATTGAATTGGTTTTAGTCATAGCCTCTTGAATGATTATATCTTAGTTTCATGCTTTGGCATATGTTATTTTAGATATTGATACTTTGCTTGAATGTACATTTGTGAAAGGGGTAGTCCTATCTTGAGCCAATAATTTGGTTGATTTATCTAGGTATCCATGTCTTGGAACATGTGTTACTTAGCTTAATGAAAACTGGTTAAAGATGCTTAATCAAAACTAAAAAAACAAAGAGAGAAAAGACCAAAAATTGTGATGCAATGTGTGAGTGTGTGAAATAAGTGACTATGTCACATTGGTTCGAAAATGTGTTGAATAAGTGACAATGTTTTGCCCAAGTGAAGTGTGAGTTTGAATAAGCGGCAAAGCTTGCCCAAGGACTGAAATAAGTGGCACAAGTGCCCATTGTGTTTTAAATTTGCTAAAAATCAACAAAAATTAGGTATCATGGCTCAAGTGTGGACTTTTTCATAAATTTCATGCAAGTATTAGTCTCTTTGTCTCATATAACATATGCCTTAGCGTGACCCTTTGCTATGCTCATTCTTGATGTTATACCTAGTTCCGAAGCCTTACAATTTTGGTTGGATTCATGTGATCACTTAGTGTATTTCGACACTTAAGTGTGTAACTTGATTTGGTCAAATGCTATAGTTATCACTTTGGCATCTTTGCTTGAATATTCATTCTCATCTTGGATGGTCCTCAAAACTCAAGTTAGATGATCTCATTTCACATTGTTGTATGCCTCATGACCTATTGCGTGCATTCAACTAGTCTTTTACCACATAATTACGTGTTGTCCGGGTTCGATAATATCATGCCATTTACTTGAGGACAAGTAAACGTTTAAAGCTTGGGGGTATGACATGCGTCATTTTTATATACATTTACCCATCATTTTGCCCCATTATTTTTCGCATTTTAGGACCATTTATCATCATTTACACATTTTCCATATTTAATTGCTCAAAATGGACCTTTTTACATTTTTTATTATTTTTCCGCAGGCCGGCGCGATCGAGGCGCATAAACGACAAATCTGGACCTTCGTGCTGCTCCGTGCAGAAGTATGCGTCATCACGAGCGTGTAGGATTTATCCGCGCTGAAAACGGAGCTCCGGAGGGCCAGAACAGAAGAAAACAATGGGAGAGGGACTTGTTTGCAAACCCTAGATAATATGTGGACTAATCTGCAAATGCCAAAAATCCCCAATCCCACAAAACCCTTCGGCCGCCGCCTGTGTTGAGGGAGCCCGGCTTGCATTTTCTTCTTCTCCCCTTTGCCCCCTTCCTCTCTCCTCCCTCTTCCACAAATCCGGCCACCGGCGAGCGCTGGGCCGTAGCTCGCCGGCGCACCACCCAACTCCACCGCCAGCTCTCCTCCCCCGCGCCTTCACCTCCAGTGCGTCGTCATCATCCAACCACCTCCCTTCCGCCGCTTCCCACCGCTCTCCCAACTCCACCGCCGTCTCTGCGCATCCTTCCTTGCTTCCTCCACCGGCCACCTTACCTCCGCAGCTCTCCCGGCGCGCCACCTCTGCTCCTCCACGGCGCCGCCGCCTTGCTCCCCCTAGTGCGCCATCCTTCCCCTGGTGCTTCACCCCACCACTGCCTCTCCTCGCCTCCTACTGCGCCCCCTGTTACTCCACGGCCGCCGCCTCCCTTCATCGGTCGCCCTTGTGCCCCTCAACTTCCTCCACCCGGCTGCATCTCCACCGACGGCTTCTTCCTCATCGACGCCAACTCCATCGCCGGCGGCCACCACATCACCGAACCAAGCGCCGCCTCCAGATCCACCGGTCGCCGCCTCTGGTCTTCCTCCGCAGCTCACCGGCACATCGCCATTTACCACCAACCACGCCGACGGCTTCATCATCTCCACCGACGGCTGCACCCTCCTCTACTTCCTCTACAGCAACATCTTCATCGACCCCGACGGCCGCAACTTCTTCAACCCCTCGGTTGTCTAGTTTCTTCCCTTTTATTTCTTTAGCTCTTCATTGCTATTCTGTTAACTGATAATTGCAATTACACTGTGATGATGAATTGTGGATTGTCATCTGAGATCTGTGATGTATGCATGTGTCCAGTAGAGTTGTGATTCTGCTCTATTAGTTTGTTTCAGATTTACTATATGTTCATGTTGCCGGTAGTTTAATTCTAGTGTTTGTGTGTGATCTGAAGTCGTGTGTGATCTGTGTTAGTAAGTAATGGCTAGTATTTGTGATTTCAGCTGTTGTTAGTTGTGTTAGCTTGTTAGTAACCCTTTCAGTTATTCTTGTTAAGTAAATCATTTTGTGTTTGTGTGTTGTCTAGCGCGGATTAGCTAGCGAGCGTCCGTCTCCTTTCCCTTGCTGTCTCAACCCACCTTGTGCTTCTCGACCTCCCTCTTTTCTTCTTTGCGCGGATGGTCGTTAGCGAAGTCGTGCGTTCCTCGTAGTCGTGTTGTTCGTTCGGTCGTACGACGTCCATTCGTACGGTCGTTCGTCCCGTCGTCCTTTGTTTGTGCGTTTGTTAGTTCTTTCGTAGGTTCAGCCGTGCGAGCTAGCGTTTCGTTCGATAGTTTGTTCGTTCGATTGTTCTGGTAGTCGTTTTAGGTTTAGTTCTCCCCCATGCTAGGTAGCCAAACGAACGAACTACCGAACGAACGCTAACTCGCACGGACGAAACAACGAACGAACTAAATAACGACGGGACGAACGACCGTACGAATGAACGTCGTACGACCGAACGAACAAAACGACGACTAACTAGACGAACGACGCTCGAATGACACAACGACTAAACACGACTACCAAACGAATGAACAAAACATCTACCGACCGACGACCTAAATAGCTATCGACCGCAAGAAAGAAAGAGGTAGTCGAGAAGCACTAAGGGAGGGTTTAGAAGCACTAGGTGGGTTGAGAGGGAATGAGAGGGAAAACGACCGACAGCTAACTAGACGATGACGGCACACGACAAACACAGAAATACGAACACATGCACGACTTAACTATCAATCGACCGCTGAGAAAAGCAAAGAGGGAGGATTCAGAAGCAAAGGGAGGTTGAGACAGCACGGGGAAGGGAGCAGTCGCTCGCTAGCTAATCGCACAGGACAACACAAGGAGACTAACTCCCGCACAAGCACAAGACACTAACTCTAAGCACAGACAAATAAACTAACCCACATGTACTAACAAGTGAAGAAAGAGCATAATCACATGAGCTGAACAATTCACTTAGACACAGAACTAACAAATTAACAGAGAGCATTATTGCTGCACAAACATCACAATCACTGAGCAAATACCACATGAACAGATTGACATCTTATCACAAATAGCATCTCAGTGAGCACAAACATTCACCACAGTGCATAATTCCCAGTTCTCATCTCACAATCACAGTGCATACATAATCAACAAAGAAAATAGTTGAACAGTAATTGAGAATTAGAAGAAAATCAAGAGGAACTAGAATGGACCGTTTGAAGAACATGAAGCAGAGGGAGCAGTTGGGTTGGTGAAGATGAGGAGCAGCAGAGGAGCGGCGCCGGCGTGGTGAAGAGGTGGCGGTCGGTGAATGGGTCGCCGTCGGTGTCGGCGCACGGATGAAGAGCAAGAAGGGACGTGGCGGTGAAGAAAGTAGGGGGAGGAGAAGAAGCAAGGGGAGGCCAAGGCAAGAGGAAGGGAGGCGCGCCGACCTGGTGGCGGCGCGGTAGAGGAGCAGCGGGGAAGGGAGGCGAGGTGAAGGAAGTAGGTGGGGCGGCGGCGGCGCACGGGAAGAGGCGGATGGAGGAGCGTCGGCGCTGAGGAGGGGGATGTGGTGGCGCTCCGGATGTGGAGAAGAAGAGGCGGCCGGGAGGAAGTAGATGGGGCGGCGGACGGGAGTAGGCGGTGCGAAGGAGAAGGCGGCGCGGGTGGAGAAGAGAAATCGGGCGGCCGGAGTAGAGAAGAATGGAGGCGCGGCGGTAGAGAGTGGCGGGTGGAGAAGGAGGGAAGTAGGAGGAGCTGCGGCCGAGGGAGGAGAAGACGGCGCAGAGGAGAAACGGCGAAGGAGGAGAGGTGGCGAATAAGAGCAGAGAGGAGAGGCGGAGGTGTACCGGCGAGCTGCGGCCCGGCGCTCGCCGGCGCCCCACCTACTTCCTTCACCTCGCCTCCCTTCCCCGCTGCTCCTCTACCGCGCCGCCACCAGGTCGGCGCGCCTCCCTTCCTCTTGCCTTGGCCTCCCCTTGCTTCTTCTCCTCCCCCTACTTTCTTCACCGCCACGTCCCTTCTTGCTCTTCATCCGTGCGCCGACACCGACGGCGACCCATTCACCGACCGCCACCTCTTCACCACGCCGGCGCTGCTCCTCTGCTGCTCCTCATCTTCACCGACCCAACTGCTCCCTCTGCTTCATGTTCTTCAAACGGTCCATTCTAGTTCCTCTTGATTTTCTTCTAATTCTCAATTACTGTTCAACTATTTTCTTTGTTGATTATGTATGCACTGTGATTGTGAGATGAGAACTGGGAATTATGCACTGTGGTGAATGTTTGTGCTCACTGAGATGCTATTTGTGATAAGATGTCAATCTGTTCATGTGGTATTTGCTCAGTGATTGTGATGTTTGTGCAGCAATAATGCTCTCTGTTAATTTGTTAGTTCTGTGTCTAAGTGAATTGTTCAGCTCATGTGATTATGCTCTGTTCTTCACTTGTTAGTACATGTGGGTTAGTTTATTTGTCTGTGCTTAGAGTTAGTGTCTTGTGCTTGTGCGAGAGTTAGTCTCCTTGTGTTGTCCTGTGCGATTAGCTAGCGAGCGACTGCTCCCTTCCCCGTGCTGTCTCAACCTCCCTTTGCTTCTGAATCCTCCCTCTTTGCTTTTCTCAGCGGTCGATTGATAGTTAAGTCGTGCATGTGTTCGTATTTCTGTGTTTGTCGTGTGCCGTCGTCGTCTAGTTAGCTGTCGGTCGTTTTCCCTCTCATTCCCTCTCAACCCACCTAGTGCTTCTAAACCCTCCCTCAGTGCTTCTCGACTACCTCTTTCTTTCTTGCGGTCGATAGCTATTTAGGTCGTCGGTCGGTAGATGTTTTGTTCGTTCGTTTGGTAGTCGTGTTTAGTCGTTGTGTCATTCGAGCGTCGTTCGTCTAGTTAGTCGTCGTTTTGTTCGTTCGGTCGTACGACGTTCATTCGTACGGTCGTTCGTCCCGTCGTTATTTAGTTCGTTCGTTGTTTTGTCCGTGCGAGTTAGCGTTCGTTCGGTAGTTCGTTCGTTTGGCTGATTCGGTAGTCGTTTTAGGTTTAGTTTTCTCCCCTGTTTCGTTAGACCTAGCTTTAGCCGAGCACCGGTAGCCTTAGTCTAGTCCCTGTGGAGAACACGACACTCGCCGCTATTTCAGTGGCAACCCGTGCACTTGCGGGTGTGCTATTTTTCACGATCAAGCATTTTGGCGCCGTTGCCGGGGACTAGCTTAGAGCGACAGTGTTAGGCTATAGACTAGGTCGTTTGTTTTCTTTTGCTTGTTTTGTGTTCGCGCTGACCTGTCTTTTATTTTGTCATTGTTCGTATTTGTGATATCTTGCTAACCCCTAACCCTTTCCCTAGTTCTCTCTTTTGCGATTTTCGTATCCATTCTCGCAGGTTGATTGATATAGGTACTTATTGAGGCCATGGTTTACTATTCTGATTCTTGTGGTTTTATGAGCACCCCTACTTATGATACTCTTCAAGAACAGGTAAATCTATTGTCTCGTCAGTTAGAGCGCTATGCTTTAGAGCGAGGAGTTGTGTTAGAGAGCGGGCATGATCATTACAGTTCTTTATTAGGCGCCCACTCTCCAGTTGTTCCTATATGCCAGACTTGTGGTTTTCAGGGCCATTCACCCGCTGAGTGCCAGCGTGGTTATTTGTCCACTCCAGAGTGTTACAGGATGAGCTTTTCTCAGCTGAGTGGGCCATACCCTGACACTTATCACCCTGGATGGCCTGAGCACTCCAATCTGTCATATGGGAACAACAACCCTGATATCTCATCATTTTCTTCTAGTATACCATTGCAGGGTTTTAGATTCGGAGATCAGGATATTTCTCATTGGTCACATCAGCACTATCCTGTACCTCAGCATCAGACTCCTACTCCTGAGCTCGATGAGTTGTCCAGATTTGAGGAGAGGATTTCTAGGATTATAGGAGATTCCGAGAGAAGAATGAGTAGTGACTTCTCATTAGACCTGACACCTCCTGCCTGTAGTTCACCTGTACCTTCACTGAGCCAGTTTACAGTTCCTATATATGAGTCCTTAGAGCAGTCTCATGAGCCACCTCCTTCACATGTAGATCAGGCTACCAGACTTGATGCATTATGCAAGGAACTGATGACTGTGCCTCCTGGTGGTGACCGTGCGATGGCGATTCAGGACGAGATTGAGGCGATCATGAGCACCAGGTCTACTTGTGTGGATAGTTTTGCCGTTTCACAGCCTTCCATTAGCACCACAGAGATAGTTCTGGATAGAGATGAGTGTCAGCCTACTAGTCTTATACCTGATCCTGCTAGCGAGGGCCTGTTGTTGGAGACACCACAGATACACCTAGAGGCACCTCAATCGGATCCTTTGCCTATTGACTCTGAGAGAGAGAACATTGAGCTAGATGATGAGGACCTACCTTCTAATGATGATTGTTTCACTCCTGACTATGAGGATGAGTTTGCGGTAGATCCACTCTTGAGTTGTGATGAGCTAGATATAGATGATGAGAGTTTTGTGCCAGATGATGACGAGTTCACTATGGATATGCTGTTGAGTTCTGAGGTTCCACATCTTGATGAGGGGGCTGTTTCTGATGTCGAGGAGGAGCACATTTCTATTGATCCACCACCAGTTACTTCCTCCGTCGACATCGCCCCTCGGGAGGTTTCTAGTACCGTACATTCTCCTTCATCTACACTTCAGGTAGTATGGAAACTCTTCCCCGACCACCTCAGGTTTGATTTCCTTGGCTCAGACGAGACATATGCTATTACTAGTTGTGCTCATCTCACTGATAGACCTCATGATGTGCTTTATCGATATACCTACATGATTGGATATTCGATTGATGACTTAGAGGGTGTTAACCCTATCACACATACTTGCCATGTTTTTGAGATTATTTGCAGGGTTATGCTTGTGTATCATCGACTACGAGCGGACATGGCTCGAGTCGATATTCCTTGGGATCCTGGTGGATTTCGAGGCATGCTGCTTCATGAGGAGGGCGGACATGTGCCTTTTCCATGTCCCGTCCTTGGCCCTCCTTTCGCTACATCCAAATGAGCATCCCTTTTATCTTTTTATTTACATTCCTTTTGTTAGTTTTTGTTGGTTTCTCTTCTTTTCTTTCTTTTTTTTTATTTTAGGTACCGTGCTAGATCCTCATCCTTATATGTGCGAGAAGCCATGGGATGATTTGTCTACTTTCACTACATCATATATACCCGGTGAGCTGTTTCTTACCCCTTTAGGCGCATTCTTGATACATTGCTCAATTTAAGCTTGGGGGAGGACTTGTATGTGTATGGATGATGTTCTAGCATGTTTGTTTATATTTGTGAGCATTTGAGCTTATTGTCGTGTAGTTGATGATATGTGGTCATATTGTAGAGCTTGAGCTTTGGTTATTATCCTTGATGTGCTTAGAAACCTTGTGATCCTATAGCATTTGATTCATTGTGAGTTACGCATGTGTTTTAGCCATTTGCGGATTGAATTGGTTCTAGTCATCGCCTCTTGAATGATCATATCTTAGTTTCATGCTTTGGCATATGTTATTTGAGACAAAGAGACTAATACTCGCATGATATTTATGAAAAAATCCACACTTGAACCATGATACCTAATTTTTGTTGATTTTTAGCAGTTTTAGAACACATTGGGCACTTGTGCCACTTATTCAAACCTTTGGGCAAACTTGCCGCTTATTCACTCACACTTCACTTGGGCAAAAATGCCACTTATTCAACACATTTTCAAACCAATGTGACATAGTCACTTATTGAACACTCACACATTGCATCACATTTTTTTTAGTTTTGATTAAGCATCTTTAACCGGTTTTCATTAATGCTAAGTAACGCGTGTCCCAAGACATGGATACCTAGATAAATCAACCAAGTTATTGGCTCAAGATAGGACTACCCCTTTCACAAATTTTACATTCAAGCAAAGTATCAATATCTAAAATAACACTTGCGGAGCTGTTGAGTCCAGCGATTCTGGGCTGCTGTCCGGGCTCGCCGGCGAGCAGCCCCGCCATCGTCTAAACTCCGTGGCGAGCTCCTTCACTGCCGACGGCCAGCTCTATCCAGGCTCCTGCACTCTTTTCGGACTCCCATTAGCAGTGCAGTTGGCTCCGTCACTGGTTGTCTGAAACTCTGAATCTACGTTGCATGCATTGGTTGATTGCACGCACCATTTGCACGTGCATATGCTCGGAGCTTTTGGTCGCTGCTAAAAGACATTACTGGCATCAGGCTTCCAAGATTACATCCTGACACATAGGCTAGTGATATATTAGATCCTGTGATCTGCAATGATCAAGATATACCCACGATTCTTTGCGGGATGATGTAACAACCGTACAGAGGATAGAGGATTAGGGGAAGGAAGAACTAGGGAATTCCAGAGGTTGAGCAGATGAGAGTGTAATCGGGAAAAATCTGGTGTCTGTGGTATATCGATCCGTTTTTGAAAGGATTGATTACGTGGACACTTTATATAAATTAGATCCATAAAGCCTATGAGGTCCATGTGTTATAACAGAAATAGTTTAGTCACACAGAGATAGTTATTCGGCTATCTCACCTCTCCTCTCCCCTTAAATAGATAAATAGAGGGGCACGGGGGCTGATTTTATACATAAAGAAATCTAATCAATAAAGTTGAGAGGAGGCATCGGGACTACATATTATTCTTGTTCTTCTTATTCGTGTGCGTGTACTTAATCGTCGGCAACGCAACCCCCAAAATACAAAACACTGTTAGCATGATAACGCTCTCACTAAGGCTACTGGGTATTTTGTCTTGATCTAACTTCGCCAATTTATTTGCGGTGTTTATTTGGCTCTATCTATTTTCCCCGGACTGTAGCCTTCACAACCACCGCGTTGCTTCCGCAAGCTGACTCGCCATCCTCAGTTCCCTTCTCTCCTCCTTGAGCCAGTCTCGATGGAGCCTCATGCCAACATCGCCTCTGTTGCTACCCCGCTGGTCGTTGCCTCTGTGACCGTGCCGCAGGTTATCCCAAACTGTTGATGCCTCCTTGCCTTCGTGAGTAGCCATCGGCTGATCCATGTACACGTGCCACTGCCTCCGTAGTCTTGCCGTGCATGCGTCGTAGCTTGCCACTGCACCCTCTACAGCCGCACCACTCACTGACCTCCCTCCCTTAAGCCCGATCACTGCCGCCTCCACGGTCGTGCTTGTGCATGTTGGCCCGATCGTTGCTACCTCCGCGACCACCAAGAGCGTGCCGAACTGAGCCGTCACCACTACCACCTCCACGGTCGCGCTGTCACCTCGGGTCAACCTCGTCAACTCTGCCACTTCATACATTGTCGTCAAGAGCACCGCCAAATCGACGCCTCCACACCCATCTGCCGTCAATACCAGATCTGCCGCCTTCCCATTGTGTCCCTACCTCCACAGCCCACGCTGCCACCACCTTCGCACGCCGCTTTGCCACCACATCTCTGCCAATCGCCGTCGCTGATTATGGCTTGGGAACCCTAGGCGGGCCTGAGTCGGGAAAAGAGTTTGATTTGAACTCGTTTTGAGTCCGATCTAGGTGGGATCTAGTTTGCTCATTGGCAATATTGCATATTAGCCCTTGAACTTTGAGAATTATAGATAGGTCCTTATTCAATTGAATATAGGTCTTTCCAGCAGATAATTTTGCAGATTAGACCCTAGTTTTTTATTTTCATATTAGAGGGTATCCATATTTGGAAATTTGTGTTTTAAACTTTGAATGTTTTCTAGATTTGATGATTTAGTCATTTAGACATTTATTTGTTTACTAGAAATTGTTTTCTGCTAGATTAATTCATAGAAATTGTTTCTATGCTTGGAAAGTTAGCATAAAATACCATAACATACTGGACATTCATATATGCATATTTACTGTTCAAGTAATATGTTTTATTGTCGTTACACATGTTTTGACTCATGAGGTTAATTTTCTGTAAACATCTTCTGTAATTATTTGTAGGTATAATGACTAGTAATTCGAGTGATCCATCATGATCAACTCGATCTCTAGGTAGGCTTTAGGCTTTACCTTCTTTTAGGAAATCACCTACCTTTATTATATCTCTTGTGGTTCCACTAGCATCAATGTCAGATTTATATGGGTGTTATCCAAAGACTCCTTCATTGAATTTACAAGAACACAGATCATCCAACAACTTGTACATGTTGCCTTTTTTATCCTTATCTCAATAAGGACTTAGAGCTTTACCAAAGCTCGATTCCCTGCATTTAATTATTTACATGTTGCCAGGGATATTATGCGGCAGAACATTATCTCATTCCTTGCGGGAGAAAATTAAGTCACTTTTTAGGAGTTTCAAACCATTGCTTTACACCACTGATGATGTCCTATCATATTCAAATTCACAAATTCAAATTTAGCGATATTTGGTTTGACCTTAATTGCATTTACTTGACCCATCATTAGTGAGTACTCTAATTTATAATTCTACTGCAGTCATAAGCAATTATGGAGGCAATATTGTCAACAATATTTCTATTATTCTCCCATATGGATATCTCAATATTAACTAGATCTTTTGTTATTTCCCAAACGGTAGATTCTTGGTTTTTCGCACTCCCAACACTTATAAAGTGTGCGCACATGTTGGGGGTGTTCATTCTTATGATGAATCTTTTAGTGCAGTCTTTCACCTGATAGGCAAATCCTATCATAAGAGCTTTAGGTAGTAATTTGCCAATCACTTGAGTTATGTTAACAGATCATAGATCCATAGGTGTCCCCATAGATTCTAGATCTTAAATCCACAAGCGTCCCCATAAATTCTTTTAACATTATAAGTCCTCTTACATAAGTGGGTATACATGGATCTTGGGATATCTTCACTCTATGCATTACTCCTTTATCTGGCAAACTCCCCGCTTATCCTGCATGGGAGCATCTGAACTTTCAGTTCAGCTTGACTAGTGTGTTGGTCTCTGCTCATAGCCTTTTCTCATGGCAGCCAAGTTGAAGGTATTTTCATCTCATGAAAACATCACGGGACGAAATCATCATGAATTAGCATATCAACATCCCCAATCGTTGGTTTGGATATTTCACATCCATTGCATGCTCATAATATTATGCTACGGTGGTTATTTTTGTGGGAAATGTTTCACACACACTAGTTGCTGGGGGTATATATATGTAGTGTGCTAACTCTTTCTTAATGCATCATCATGCAAAAAGATTTCAACCATTAGTTGGTTATCCCTAATCTTTATTGGACTATAAGTTTTGCAAATTGAGTCATCTTGTAGAACCATATGGATGATCTTCTCTCATACTCAAAACCATATAATGAACATTAAACAATGCCATTGTAAGTTTTCACTGTATCCATCTGGATGGGTTAGATTTGATGATCCAAAATTGGGCTTTTAACTCAATAAGTTATAGCAATTTATCTTCCTAGAGGTAGAATTGCTAGTGAACAATGTCCACTTAATGAGAGCATATCAAAACATGCGCCCACCTAGCGGAGGCTTTAATATGTACCTTAAAGCACATGCATGGGCCTAACATGGGCTCAATTGGTTCTCACATGTCTCTTGAGTCCTTCCTAGGAAATCAAGTGACCCATAATTCTCCCTCTCACCAGAACAAGAAAATGTCATTCATCATTACATAGATAGGGGAGATTCATCTCTATGGCGAACAAAAAATATTTAGTCTAGTATTTTTCTCAATGCTCAAAGTGCCCAGATCTCTCATAGCAAATTTGCATGATGGGGTCTTTCAATTGCAACATGTAAACATTTGGTCAATAGAAATATGTTATAAGTTATAACATAACATCACTTAATGTATATAAACCAATGATATATATTAGTGAAAATCAATAGTAGAGCATCAAAGATTGACCACTTAATGCCCAAAAAGTATGGAAATAATGAATGTTCACCTAGAACATTAATTGGAATCACAAAATTGTCATAGTTGTTCTACATGAACACACATAGTAATCAAAAGATGGTGATTTCTTTATATGCCTATCTCCAATCTAAAATATAATTCTTAGTACGATTTTGGGAAATCAAGATCGCTCATGATCAATATAATCCTATAGATCACTTATTTTGGGAGTTCAAGATTGCTCCAAGCAAATCTTGTATACTCATTCATCGTATTGATGATCTCCTAAATGCTACCTTAAGTGCTTAATCAAGATGGGTCGATTCTATCGAGACCCGAATATGCAAATTCAGACTCTCTGTATATTCTGCATTAGTCCAGGATCACGTTAGTACACACAATGGAAACATAGACAAAATACCGACCATGATCATGATTAGCTAAGAAAGACGTAATATTATTAATTATCCAAGTAGCGACCTTATGCCAATCTTACAAATAATAACTTGAAGGGCCTAACAAAAACTAACTAGCAGCAAAAAAAAATAAAGATAAACATAGTAGCCATTCGACATACCACAGGCAATCGATAGGGAAGCGTAGTCCTATTCCGAGAAGTCGTCGAAGAATCTTCCTTCAAGTATCTTTGGCTGGTATGGTTCTTATTCAGCAACTAAGCAACAAAGAATATAGTCATGAGTACATAGAGTTCTCAGCAAGTTATTTATAACAAAATGCAATTATAATTATACGAGGCTTATCAAATGATAGCTGAATGGTTACTTTGCAGAAAGAAATAATTTAGAGTAAATATAGTAACTAGATTGAAATGCAGTATTTGAGAATGAGTAATAAATAATTAATTCAAAGGAATTGAATAAATTACAAGTGAACTGACTATTCACTTACCAACCTAAATCCAATCAAAGTTTTATAAAATTCTACCCCTCGTGTGAAATCATTGAGCATTATCTATAACTGTGGACATGGTTATTTAAATAGTTTTACACTCTGCGATGGTTGCACAAATTTACCCACAAGACATGACCACCTCATATTGCCACACGATTAGCACACTTATTTGGGTGTGCAGCGGAGAGATCATGACAATGTCTTTACAATGCTCGATCTCAAATTGATTTCATCAGCTAAGATTTCACTGTCAAGTAGGCTAACGACCTAATCATTAAAAGCCACCTCTTGCACCACAAAACATCTCAATGGTGAAATCAATGTTGAAACATCATAAATTAATTTGCCAAGTCTATCTTGTAGTAGACTTGTGGTTGTACGATAAAACTCAAATTAATGGCGCAAAATGTAAAATCCTTAGACATTACCCAAGCAAAGCATCCTCATCCTAATGTGCTATTAGTACCCACTTTACTGTAGATCATTCGTCCAAGTGAAAACCATATTGGTTTAACCAAGACTAATAACACCACCCATGTCATGGTACATAAATTTTATAACTGTGGCTGCAACCACGATTCAATATCTCATTAAGTCAAAATTAATTAATCGACCATTGTGATGAAGTGCCTAACATAACAATAAGTATGCCTAAACATAATAAACGTACAACCCAAGTTGATACTAATATTGCATCACTGGATAATTAACCATCATAGAGTGATAATGGAATAATGGTATTTCGATTATGAAGGATAAATTAATCAAATTTGGTTGATAATTACCAAGTACAAAAGTTTGTAATAAATTAGCAATGCAAATGCATGATAATTTAAAACAAAATAATAATACTTAGATTTGAAACACCAGGGTCATGACTTGCCTTGGTTTTACTCAGTTACCACTTCTTAGTCTTCAAATCCTATTTCCACTCCTTCGAAGACATTATCTAACGAGAGAAAGCGAATGAATCATAAATAAATTTAAATAAAATTTAAAAATAATAAAACCAGCACCACGAGATATAGCTCAATTTTATATGAATTTAGGAAGAAGAATCGGATCAATCGGATTTTCGACGGAGGAGAATGGGCTCTCGGAAGGGTTAAATCTAAGAAAAAGAAAAAAAATATTATGGCTTTTTTGGATTTTCTAGATTTATTTTTAAAAAAGAATTGGATTTATGACAAGGGTTTTTGGATTTTTGGTCAAATTATTTTCTAAAGAAAATAGGTTCGATCACTGACAGGTACGCGGCGAGGGCGGCTCGCGGCGGAGGGTGGCTCGCCGATGAGAAGACAACGGCGGCGCAAGTCACCGGCAGCGAAGAAAGGCGAATCGGTCGGACGGTGAAGACTCCAGCGATGACTTTCAGGCGAAGAAATCCAACAGGTGTGGAACTTTCAACGGCAGCGTGAGTCAACTCCGGCTGATGATGTGTTGAAGTATTAGTCACATTGCCGACGATCAGGCACACACAAAGTAGAAGTAGACAAAAGATGTCGTCTTGACAGCCTCTCAACATTATTGTTCTTGCCTGTAGACAATATATGTATGTACAATATATAGCCTCTCCGGTCCTTTATATAGTGGTAAGAGGTGTGACTTTCTTACATCTTAAGTTAAAGGAATAAATCCATATAACACTCCAAAATTTGCTTCAAAAGTATGTCTAGCACCCTGAACTATAAAACCAGATATTTAACCTCCGAACTTTGTAATCCGGTTCAAATAACATACTGACCCGATTTCACATCGTATTATTGCATGCGTGGCCGATAAATAGATGATTTTACCACATAGAATGACACGTTAGCTGTAACATCCTGATTTTCAGAGTCTTTTTGAAGTTTTTAAAATAAAATTCACCATTTGAATTTTCTGTAATTAATTAAAGCTTAAATGAGATTTTATGAATTAAAAAGGATTTAATATGATTAAGTTAAACATTAACATTTGCCAAAGTTATTTTATTTGAGTTCTTTGTGTCTCAAGGAATTTATTAGTGTTTTTTCTGGATTTTTCTGGATTTATTTGCTATTTTCTAGAGCTCAAAAGGAATTAAATGAATTTCTGGAAATAGAAAATCCCCAAAAATCCTAAAACCGGCCAGTGGGCCGAAACCCACCAGCCGGCCCAGCCCAGCAGGCCGCCAGCCCAGCCAGCGCGCGCCCGCACACGCCACGCGTCGCGCATCGGCGCCCAGTCCGCGCCCGCGCCTCTCGGTTGGATGCCAGCCACGTGTCGCCCATCCGCCGCAGTCGCTTCGCCCGCGCGCCATCCGTGCCGCCCGCTCGCTCGGAGCCACTGACAGGTGGGGCCCACCTGTCAGGGTCCTCGTTCCCGACCGGGACTCTCTTCCCCGTCTCCGTTCCGAACTCTGCCACGCTGCCGCCGTCTCCGCCGCGGACTCTCCGCCGCACCCGACCCGGCCACCTCAGCGTCCGCGTATAAAAGCGCCCGACCCCTCGGCTTCTTCGCCGTCCCGAGCCGCCGCCTCCGCCGCCGCTCATCGCCGGAGTCGCCCGTGCGCCACCGGTCGCTTGCCGTTCGCCGCTCGTCGCCGGAGCTCGCCGCCGAGAGCGCTCGCCGTTCGACGCCGCCGGTGAGTCCCGCCGCCACCTCGGTCGTCGCCGGCCAGACCCCGCCGCCGTCCCAGACCTCGCCGGCCAGCCGCCGCCGCTACCCGCCCGCGCCTCGCCGCCTGCACCTCGGTCGCGCCCCGCGTCCCCTCGGCCCTCGCGCCGGCGTGCGTCATCGCTGGCGTCACCCGCGCCGCTTCGCCTTCCCGTACGCCCGGACCACCGTGGGCCGTGTCTCTGCCCGGTGGGGCCCGCGCGTCAGCCGCGTGCCATAGACCGTGAGCCATGTCAGCCGCCGAGTCAGCCTGACACGTCAGCCCTACCCGCACGCGTGTCGCCACGTAGTCGCCACGTCAGCACCCGCCGTCTGCGTCAGCAAACCCTCCGCCCCGCACTGTTCCATGCACCGGGTTCACCGTAGACTCAGTTTCCCGTGCGCCCGGTCCACAGCACAGTGCAATTTCTTATTTTCCCCGATTTTCTTTAGATCCAATTTTTCCAGAGGCCCGTTCTCCCTCGTCCTAGCTCCGATTGACCCGATTCTTTTTCCTAAATTCATCTAAAATTGAGCTCTTCCTTGTGGTCCAGGTTTGGAAGTTTTTGGAGTTCATTTGAATTTTATTTGATTTATTTTTGTCTTTTCGATTTGCTTTCTCTCTCGTTAGATCACGTGTTCGAGGGAGCGGAAGTTGGATTTGAAGATCAAGAGCCCTCAGCTGAGCAAGGCCAAGGCAAGTTGTGTCCTTTGAACATGTTGAACCCAGTTTGCAATCTATTATTTAATTATTTTGTTTTAAATTATCTTGCATTGCTATTTTTATTCAAACCCTTGTATCGGTAGTTATCGTCCCAATTGGTTAATTCCCTCCTTGATATTTTGGAATACCTTGATGCCATTGTCACCTTAGGTTGGGGATTTAATTAGTGATGCTATGTTATTTGTCACATTGGGTTGGTACGATTAGAATGCTTAGCCTTGCTTATTTTGCGAAAGGTTTCACCATCATATGTGATTAATTAATTTGACCTAATGAGATATTGAATCGTGGTTGGTGCCACTGTTATAAAATTTGTGCCGTGACGTTGGTGCGTCATTGGCGGTGGTTATACAAAATTGGTTTTCACTCGGGCGAATGATCGTGCAGTAAAGGGGGAAGTGTTGGAGCACTTCGAGGGATGTGGTAGTCTCGCCCGAGAACACTTAAGGACTTAACTTTGTGCGCCATTGATCTGAGTCTTACCGTGCAAACCACATGTCTGGTATGGGACAGACCTGGCTGATTAATTTGTGATGTTTCAATTCTGGTTCCGCCATTGGGATGTCAGTGGGTGTCGTATACATTCCACGGGGCGCAAGGGGGGGTGTGATGCGAAACCCTAGCGGGCGGGATTGGGTTGGAATTGAACATTGTAAAGGCCTTGTTGTGATTACCTTAAGCTGAGGCTAATCACATCGTGTGGGTACAGTTGTGCAACCTCTGCAGAGTGTAAAACTATTCGAATAGCCGCGTCCTCGGTCATGGACAATGCTCGGTGATTTCACACGAGGTATAGTTATTTCTAAAAAGTTTCGGACGGTGGATGGTTAATTCACTGTTGGTGGGAGATCCATAAGTGGTTGGTTTAGCTTATGGATGGGAGATCCATAAGTGGTTACTTCAATTCCTTTGATTATTTATTAAGTGTCCTTTGTTAAAGTTGCTTTTCAATCTATTTAGTGTATTTACTTCAAATTATTGCTTTCTGCAAAATTAACCTTTCAGCCATCCATTGGTAAGCCTTGCATATTATATTGCATTCATTTGTTACAAACGGCTTGCTGAGTACCAATGTACTCACGGCTTTATGCCCCTGTTGCTCAGTTGAGGAGGAGGAGTATCACCAGCAGGAGGTTCCAGAAGGAGAGTACTACGACGTCTTCGCGGATTAGGCTTCGTTCTCCACTCGATAGCCTGTGGGCGTGTCGATTGGCTGCTGAGCTTTCTTTTGGATTTCCGCTGCTAGTTTTTGTTAAGCCCTTCGGGCTAGTCTATTGTAAGCTTGGCCATAAGGTCGCACTCTGATGATTATTATTAATATTTGAGTCTTTTCTTAGTAAATCGTGATATGTTCGATATTTCATCTTTGTTTATACTGTGTGCACTAGCGTGATCCTGGACTAGTGCAGAATACACAGGAGAGTCCGGATTTGTATATTCGGGTCTCTACATTAGCTACGTAGAGTCAATAATATGTAAGGCCACAAGAAATTCTCCCCATTGAGCTCCCAGTTGTCCTTCCGTGACCACCGCTCTCTATAGTTCCCTTCCTCTATGTTTCAATTCAGGAGAGAAGGCCATGTGGAATCTGCTGTCATTCACCTTAACTCGACCAACGTATCATCATACATGATAAAACCGTCCACTCATCGTGCCACGCGGGCAATATCACCATTTAAAACTAGGTCAGAGTGTTATTTGAACTAGATTGCAATGTTTGGAGGCTAAATATCCGGTTTCATAGTTCGAGATGCTAGACAGACTTTTGAACAAAGTTTAATGTGTAATATGGATTTTTTTCCTAAGTTAAAGGATTATTAATGTATCATAATTTGTTTAGATGAGTGTTCACATACTTATAGGTCCAATTCTTTTCAGTTTATGACTTGCTTATAGCTTATGGTTGCTCTCAAACAAACAAATGGAATGGCTTTTCCATCGTCTTTACGAAGCGGCTTATCGGACAGTCTTTTCAAAATGGTTTATCCATTTATACGTATTCAGTTTGTTCATACAAGTGCTCATATTAAAATCAAAAATCATAAATTATTGCTAAAAAGAATCCACCCATAATATCACAACAAAACCATAATATCACAACAAAACCAAGCTTCACTATAAGTTGTAAAGTTGAAAACCCCTTTTGCGGGGCTTCCATGTAGAGATGGCCAATGGGCCGTGCCGGGCCGGCACGGCACGGGCCCGGGCTCGGCACGGCCCGTTTAGACATGGCCCGTTAAGGCCCGTGTATTAAACGGGCCGTGCCGTGCCGTCCCGCGGGCCGCGGTGGGAGCCCAGGCAAGGCCGTGCCGTGCTGGCCCGGGCACGATTTCGGCTAAACGGGTCGTGCCGGCCCGCTAGCCCGTTTAGTCGGATAAAAAGAAAAATTAAGAAAAATTGTAAAAAATTCAGAAAAATTTTAGAAAAATATAGAAAATTGTAGACATTGTTAATCACAAAAATAAATATTTTCAATGACATAATGAGCTTTATTAACTTATTAAATTACATGGGATGGCTGCCTCATTAAAAACTTTACCAAGTAAAAACTCAATTTGAGAAAACCTTGGTAAAGAAAAAAGAGTACAGCCTATAAAGCTCATTAGTGACCACATGTGAAGAAAAATATTGAAAATCCTATTCATTGCTATCTAAATACAAATTCTCAAAAGATTCTTCTAAATCTTTATTATCTGCAGTATGTTGGAGTCTTGATTCAGCTTGTTCCCAGTCTTTGACGGTCATAAGTATTTCGACCATCTCGTTGGAGAGATTTGTTCGTCGCTCCTCGATTATTCTTCCGGAAAGACTGAATGCTAACTTCGAGGAGACTGTAGAGACAGGAACAGTCAACACATCCCGCGCTAATATGGATAGCACTGGATATGATACCTTCTGGGTTTGCCACCATGAGGGGATGTTCAACTCCTGCTCGAAGCTGACGCTATCACTGTTGAGATAGCCTGATAGGTCTCCAGTGCTTTGTCGCCTTCCTCCTCCTAACTGCTGTGTACCTGCACCTGCACGAGAACTAGACGAAGAACCAAAAATCTTGCCCCATTGCATAGCCCCCCTAGAGGTGCTAGGGACTACCGGGGGTCTTTCCAAACGCACAGATCCAAACTTATTTTCATATTTATTATATACCTCATATAATTTATCCTTAACTAATGTAAAGTATGAACAATAGTCTAAATCGGTAGCCTCACTTAAAACTTGTAAAACATTTATAAATCCTTGGAGTTTGGCCCTAGGATCCAAAATAAAAGCAAATGCATATAAAATAGGAATTTCTCTCCAATATTTTAAAAACATAGTTTCATGGCAACTACAGCATCCTGTAGTATAGGATCATTTTCAAAAGCCTTTAGGTGAGTGGCAATTTCAACAATATTATGAACAATCATAGGAGATGTAGGGTAGTATACTCCAGAAAGACAAACTGTAGCTTTATGGAAAATTTCTAGAAAGGAAAATATTTTTTCACCAACAACCCAATCGTCCTCAGTAATTTCAGGGTCTCTAACTTGGGTTCTACTGGAGGAGCTACGAGATTGATGACTTTGGGTGTGAAGGAAAACAGATAAAGTGTTCTTATATGGCAATATATGTTTAAGCATAAGGTAAGTAGAGTTCCATCTAACAGGCATGTCTAAACCAAATTTTCTAGGACGAACATTCATTGCTACGCAAAAACTCTTATATGCGGCTATTTGTTGGTTAGAACAATTAATAAATGAAATTGCATCTCTAAAAGAATCAATACAAGCATTTAATCTTTTTAAACCGGATTTAACAATAAGATTAATAATATGACTAGCACAACGTTGATGCAATAAGAAAGACTGTGCATAAGTATTAAACAAAGGAGTAAGAATTTCCATAGCTTTAGTATTTGCAGCTGCATTATCTAAAGTTATAGAAAAAATCTTATCCGTGAGACCAAAATCTTCTACAACTTTAATAATGCTTTCTGCAATATTTTCAGCATTATGTGAAACATTAATTAATTTAAATCCTATAATTCTTTTTTCCATTATCCAGTCATCATTAACATAATGAGCAACAACACTAATATAATCCTCTATAGCCCTACCACTCCATATGTCGGATGTCAAAGCAATAGAGAATGTACATGTATGAAATATTTCTTTCAATTTATCACGACAATTGTTATAATATTTAATTAAATCTCTAGTTGTTGTTTGCCTAGATACAGTACTAAATCGAGGGTTATGAACAGTCCTAATATATTTTTGGAAAGCATCAGATTCACCAAAATTTAAAGGTAAATCTTGAGAAGCAATTAATCTACAAAGAGACTCCCGAGCTACCTCTGGGTTGTACTCCCACGTACGTACCGAGCCGTCGGGGTTATATTGCAGCTGTGTCTGGCGCATTTGTATTCCTTGCCTTTTCTTGCAGTTTGCAGCATGTCGTTGTAGATGACCCGTCCCACCTGAAGATTTTGCACTCAATTCATTACCACAAATTTTACAAACAGCATACCTCACTTCAGTTCCATCATTGTCGGTCTTGATCTTCTTGTCGAAATCATTCCAAACTGTTGATGTACTAGCTCTTGTTCTTTTTGCACCCGTGCTTTGGGTCGTGGATGCACTTGTTGAGCCAGCAGAAGATGGATCGATTAGACCCTGCGCCACCGGGGCCGTCGTTTCTTCGGCATCTCCAGTTTGTACATGTGGACCTTCCGCGGATGGATATGCTTGTTGAAACGATTGCATATCCTCCGCCGAGAGCCCGAATTCAGAGAGTTGAAAATCGTAGTTCTCCATTAATCAAGTAATCAACTGCAAATTGAAATAGCAAAAACGATTAACTTACTATTAAACCTACAAATAATAGCAAAAAATTAATCCAACAAATGAACAAATAATACCAAAAAATTAAAATAAGACAACATTATTACCTCCTTTGCAGCTCTCACAAAACAATTTGAAGATTTTTGAATTTTCAGAATTTTGCCCGAATTTTGACCAAATTTGCGCTAACACTTTCAGATTTTTCACAGCTAAACTGAGAGAGAAGAATGAGATTTGAGGTGTGGAAGAAGGAGGCCGGATGCCCCCTATTTATAGGAAAATTTTCAGATTTTTTCCGAATTTTTTGCTATTTTTTCCGAATTTTTTACCCCCCAACGGTCACAAAAACGGCTATTTTTCAAATTAAACGGGCCGGCCGTACCGGGCCGGCACGGCCCGTTTAGTGCCGTTGGGCGGGCCGTGCCGTGCCGGCACGGCCCGATTTCTTAACGGGCCGTGCCGCGCCCTCGGCCCAGGCACAGCCCGGTCCGCTGTGCCGTGCCGGCCTGGCCCGCCTCGCCGCCGTGCCGTGCCTTCGTGGGCCGGGTCTACAGTGCCGGGCCACGGCGCCCGTCACGGCCCGGCCATTTGGACAACTCTACTTCCATGTCCTCCAAACTCCAAAATCCAACAGTGCGAACTGCAGAAATTCGGTACACGAAAGGGCAAAGCACGGGCGTGAGCGTGATTGCATGAGCGCCCCTCGTCCGTCCCAGCATGAGCCACCCCGCCGCGACGACCGCCCTGCGCCATTGGAACCGCCTGATCCAGCTCGCCGCCGCGTCGGGCTCCTACTCCCACTGCCTCCGCCACTACGCCTCCCTCCTCGCGGCGGGCCTCCGCGGCGACGCCTCCACCTTCCCTTCCCTCGCCAAGTCCTGCGCCGCGCTCCGCCTCCCCCGCCTCGGCCGCGCCCTCCACGCGCGCGCCCTCCTCGTGGGCGCCGCCTCCGACGTCTTCGTCGGGACCTCGCTCCTCGACATGTACGCCAAGTGG
This sequence comes from Dendrocalamus latiflorus, assembly GCA_017311315.1. NCBI lineage: Eukaryota > Viridiplantae > Streptophyta > Magnoliopsida > Poales > Poaceae > Dendrocalamus > Dendrocalamus latiflorus. Next base: position 28,111,069 of record CM029639.1, on the reverse strand, counting down.
GCGTGCCTCCCCGACGCGCGCCGCCTGTTCGACGAAATGCCGCGCCGGACCCTGGTCTCCTGGAACTGCATGGTCACGGCGTATAGCAAGAGCTCTCGGACCGGGGACGCTGTCGTGATGTTCAACGCGATGCAGGGCGCCGGGATGAGGCCTTGCGGGGGCACGCTTGTCTGTGTTCTGTCGGGGTGTGTAGACTCTATGTCCACGAGCAATCTTGGCTTGTGCGTGTACGGATATAGCGTTAAATCTGGCCTTGACGCGGATTTGACTGTCTTGAACTCGGTGCTCACCATGCTTGTCCGCAGCGGCCAGCTGGACGCTGCATGGCTGTTGTTTGATTGTATGGACAAGAAGTCTGTAGTTACTTGGAGTGCAATGGCCTCGGGTTATTTGCAGATGGGGAACTATGCGAAAGTGTTTGATCTGTTCAACCAGATGCAGGGAGTTGGGCACAATTTTGATTCGGTGGCGCTTGTTAATCTGATCTCGGCTGCTGTTCTGTTTGGAAACTTGCTGGTGGCTAAGGGTGTGCATTCTCTAGTGATCAAGGGTGGTTTTAAATCTGGAGAACATCTTGCGGCATCATTGGTAAACTTGTATGCAAAGTGTGGAGATCTTGTGGCTGCTCGAGAGGTCTTTGATGCAGTTCACCAGAAGAATGTAGTGCTGTGGACTTCAATGATAAGTGGATATGTTCAAGGTGGTTGTCCGGACAAGGCATTGACAATGTTCGATAGCATGTTGTGCACGAACATAGAGCCGAATGAAGCAACTGTTTCATCAGTTCTTTCAGCTTGTGCCAATTTAGGATCTGCTAATCTGGGGAAAAAGATTGCGGAGCATGTGATAGCAATTGGACTGCAATCAGATCTACGAGTCACTACTGGGTTGATAGACATGTACTGCAAGTGTGGGAGCATCGAGCTGGCTAGGAAAATATTTGATGGTGTTACCGATAGAGACTTAGCTATCTGGAGTGCCATGATTAACGGATATGCTTGCAATGGAGAAGGCAGTGAGGCTCTCGTCCTTTTCAACGAGATGCGAAACAAAGGTGTTCAACCAGATGCCATTGTCTTTACTCATGTATTAACAGCATGCAACCATTCTGGTTTAATAGATGAAGGTCTTCAGTGCTTTCACAGCATGACAGTGGAATATGGTATCGAGCCATCTACTGAGCATTATATGTGCATGATTGATTTGCTATGTAAAGCTGGTCATCTTAGCACTGCTATGAGGTTCTTTAAGCAGATGCCTATTCAATTACAAAATCAGGTCTTGGCTCCAATAATTAGTGCATACAGTGCTCATTGTGCTGATTCATCAATAGAGTTGGTATCAGAGGAACTGCTTAGCCTGGACTCTCAAAATTCTGGTCATCACTGTGTCCTGATGGCTAATATGCTTAGTTGTTTAGGGAAGTGGAAGAAGGCCACAAATTATAGGAGGCTAATAAGCAAGCAAGGATTGGTCAAGGAACCTGGATGGAGTTGTATGGAGCAGAGTGGCTAACTATTCTAGATGTACGTAGAACACTTGGTTCACATACTTTCCTATCCTAAGTTCCTAACAGGTGGCAGTTCTTTCTAGATGAACAAATAGGACTCTCAGGACAGGCTTAATTAGGGTGGAAGAATCAATCCATTTTACAAGCTCAAGTTTGAGCTGTGTTGTGGCTACAGGCCAAACAGAGAGAGATGGTAGTGGAGAGTGATGAAGATGAGTGTAATGGCCTGGGCCCTCCCCATGGCTTGTACCCATATATATATATACACATGAGGAGTGCTTTTACAGTTATACCCTTACATCTGGTTATCCCCTCTGGGGGTAGTTATGTCATTACACATGGCCTATTCTGGGCCTTATAACCTCCTACCAGGCCTGCTGGGTACGCCCCCTTCGGCAATGCCTCCGCCACGATGTATGGGCCTTCCCACTTGGACTCCAGCTTGCCAACGGTCTCCGCCTGGAGCGCCACTCTGAGGACGAGATCCCCAGGCTTGAACCCCCGCGGGCATATAGAGCGGTCCCGAGTACGCATTGTCTGCCGCGCGTACTTCTCGACATGGTGGGCTGCGTCTGCCCGTATTCCGTCGAGGAGGTCCAAGGACACACGGCGCTCCTCTTCGGGTGCTTGGACGAGAACCCTCCGCGAGCCGGCCTTGATTTCCTCGGGCGTCACCGCTTCGTCCCCGAAAAGGAGTTTGAACGGCGTAAATCCCGTCGGGCGCGTTACCGTTGTGCGAAGCGACCATAGAACGCTGTGGAGCTCGCTTGGCCACTTGCCCTTCGGCAATCCAACCAGGCGTTTTTTGATGGCGGCGGAGATGGCGCCATTCGCCCGTTCGACCGCCCCGTTGGACTAGGGATGCCCTACCGAGGCGAATCGGAGGGTGATGCCCATGCTGTCACAATAGTCTTTGAAGAGGGTGGCGTCGAACTGCAGGCCATTGTCGACCGTGAGCTCCCGGGGCACACCGAAGCGACATATGATGTTTTGCCATAGGAAGCGCTGTATGGCCGTAGAAGTCACTTTGGCCAGGGCGATCGCTTCCGGCCACCTGGAGAAGTATTCCAGCGCGACTACCACGAACCGGAGGTCCCCTGGAGCTCGGGCAAGTGGTCCGACTATATCGAGGCCCCAGCGTGCCAGTGGCCATACCGGGGGAATGGGGTTGAGGCCCGTCGGGGGCCTGCGAATGATGCGCGCCATCCACTGGCACCCTTGGCACCGACGGACGAGGTCCTGGGCGTCGGTGATGGCGGTTGGCCAGTAGAAGCCTTGCCTGAACGCCTTGCCAACTAACGACCTCGGCGCCAGGTGGGATCCGCATACGCCCGCGTGGATCTCCGCCAAGAGCTCCCTTCCCCCCTCCGTGGAGAGGCAGCGCAGGAGCGGTGCGCAAACCCCTCTCTTGTATAGTGTGCCTTCGAACACTTGGAAGGACCGTGCGCGATGCTGCAAGCGTCGCAGCTCGGCGGGGTCCTCCGGCTCGGCGATGCCTTGCAAGAAATTGAAGATGGGCTCTCGCCAATCTCCCGGCCGATCGATGCGGTGGACGAGTGCCGCATCCCGGTTGTCCTGCGCGATGGCCGTCTTTGCTAACACCTCGTAAAACGCCCCCTCAGGGGGGCAGTTGTTGGCTGGCCGCCTTAGCGAGGGCGTCGGCCTGCTCGTTCTCCGCACGGGGGATGGCCTTGACGGTGACACCCAAAAAGTGCCTTTCCCTCGCCCTCACCGCCGCGAGGTACTTGGCCAGCTCAGGATCCTTGGCTTGATATGACTTGTCCACATGGCCAGCCACCAAGCGCGAGTCGGTGCGGACCAACACCCGTCTTGCGCCGACTGCCTTGAGCTTTGCCAGGCCGAAGAGCAGAGCCTCGTATTCGGCCGTGTTATTGGTGGCGGGGAAGGCAAGGCGCGCCGAGTACAGCAAGCGCTATCCTTCGGGCGTGACGATCACCGCCCCTACGCCCGCGCCGGCGACGCTGTAAGCTCCATCGATTGTAAGCGTCCAGACGGGATCATCGTGCGTCTGGACGGGTTGAGCCGGCGGGGTCCATTCGGCGAGAAAATTCGCCAGGACTTGGGATTTGATTGCCGTCCGCGAAGCATATGTCAAGGAGAAGGGGGCGAGCTCGGCAGCCCATTTACCGATACGCCCTGTGGACTCCTTGTTGCGTAGCATCTCTGCCAGGGGGAATGAGGAAGGCACCGTGATCGGATGGGCGAGAAAATAATGCCGAAGCTTTCTGGAAGCCATGACCAGCGCGTAGGCGAGCTTCTCAAGCTCCGTGTATCTTGTCTTGGCGCCTTGGAGGGCTTCGGAGACAAAGTAGACGGGCCGCTGCATGGCGCCTTCCTCTAAGACGAGGACGGTGCTGACCGCGGTGGCTGACGCGGCCAGATAGAGCAGGAGGGGAGCCTCTGGTGCTGGGGCGACCAGAGTGGGGAGGCTTGCCAGGTGCTGTTTGAGCTCGTTGAAGGCCTTCGCGCAATCTCCGTCCCAACTAAATCCATCGCACCCGCGGAGCGTCTTGAAAAATGGCAAGCCCCGCTCCGCCGCCCTGGATAGGAAGCGGCTTAGCGCTGCCATGCGGCCCGCCAGCCTCTGGATCTCCCTCGTAGTCTTGGGCGGCTCCATGCCCAAGATGGCGTCTACTTTGTCGGGGTTCGCTTGGATGCCCCGTCCGGAGACGAGGAAACCCAGGAGCTTGCCCGCCTGCACCCCGAAGACACATTTGTCGGGGTTGAGTTTGATGCCCACCTTCCGGAGGTTGTCGAAGGTTTCCTGGAGGTCCCGGCCATGCAGGGCAAGCTGGCGAGTTTTGACCACCACGTCATCGACATAAGCTTCGACGTTCCTCCCGAGCTGGGCAGCCAGGGCAATGGCGACGAGGCGGGTGAAGGTAGCGCCTGCGTTCTTCAAGCCAAAGGGCATTCGGACGAAGCAGAACGTCCCAAGTGGTGTGATGAAACTGGTCTTCTCCTCGTCGTCTTCGGCCATGTATACCTGGTGGTAGCCGGAATAGGCGTTCAGGAAACTCATGAGTTCGCACCCCGCAGTGGCATCGACCAGCTGATCGATGCGCGGCAAGGGGTAATTGTCCTTCGGGCACGCCTTGTTGAGTGCCGTGAAGTCGATGCACATGCGCCAGGCCCCGCTGGCCTTTTTGACTAGCACCGGGTTAGCGAGCCACTCTGGATGGTGGACCTTGCGGATAACCCCGGCGCGAAGAAGCTTTGCCACCTCTGCTTTGGCCGCCTGCTGCCGATCCATCGACATACGCCGAAGCCTTTGCTTGGCCGGCTTGGCGTCGGGGCGGACCGCCAAGCGATGCTCGATTACTGCTCGGTCTACGCCCTGGATATCCTCCGGGGACCATGCGAAGATGTCAACGTTGTTCTGAAGCACTCGGAGCAGATCCCGCTCGACCCCCGGTGGGAGTCCCTCGCCAATGGACACAAATTGCCCCTCCGCCTGGAGCGGCACCTTCTTGACTCCGCCTTCGGGCCGAGGCTTGGGCGTCCACCCGGGGGCGGAGGGCCCGTCGCCGAGCGCGCCGGAGAGGGCATGCACCGGGCGACGCGGAACGCAGCTGCCGCCTTCGGCACGTCTGGCCAGATCCTGGTTGCCGAAGACGGTGATAACGCCCTCCGGGCCCGGGAGCTTGATACACAGGAACGCGTGGTGCGGGATTGCCTCGAAAGAGTTGATGGCGGGACGCCCCAGTATGGCGTTGTAGGGGTGCGGGATATCTACCACATCGAAGGTGACATGCTCGGTGCGGATGTTACCTTTGTTGCCCTCCTGGCGGAAAGTGACAGGAAGGGACACGTGCCCCAAGGCCTGCAGCGGTTGACCCCCGAAGCCTTGAAGTGGAGCTCCTGGCTGCTCTATCCGGCTTCGGGGGATCGCCATGCGATCGAGAGCCTCTGCGAACAAGATATTCACGGAGCTTCCCCCATCGACAAGGACGCGCCTGACGTCGCAGCGTGCTATGTGGGCCCGGATGACTAGAGGGTCCTGGTGAGGGTACTCCACGCCCCTGGCGTCGTTCAAGTCGAAGGTGATGTTGCGGAGCGGCATCCACAGTTGCGGCCGCTCCCCGGGGGCTTTTGAAGAAGAGCCTCCGGTGATGACGCTGACGGTGCGATGTTGCGCGCCCTCCATTACGGTGGCTCGTATGGGGCTATCCCGTGGGTGCCCCACGTGGGCTCCGGCGGGGGGCCAAGAAGGCAGAGCCCGAGATCCGGCCGTCACCCTCCGCAGCTCCATCACCGCGGTGCATGCCCTGGTGCGATGATCGCCGTAGCCGTGTACCTCGCACCACTTGCCATAGTGCAAGAGCTCTTGCTCTGTGCGAGGTTGACCGCCGTAGTCAAGTTCGCCTTCCGATCCCCGGTCTCCCCTTCGTGAGACGGGGTCGGGTCCTTGGCGGGCGCTCTCGGTGTCGCGGACATGACGGGCCGCCTGCGACCGGCGCTGGCGACGCCGAGGTTTAGGCCTGTTCCTTGGAGAGCCTTCCTGTACCCCGGCCTCACTGCCTCGGGGAGGGCCTCCTCGGGGCTCTCGGCTGTGGCCCGGCTTCGAGGAGGGACCACCCGCTCCGGCTTCGCGCGGGGGACGCTCCACATGGGCGAGGCCGAGGGCAGTAATGCTGCGTCTTCGCGCATCTTCCTCCGCCCGCGCATACTCGTCCATTTTGTCGAAGAGTTTGGCGACTGTCTTGATTGGCCTCCGCGCGTGGTACTCGGCCATCGGGCCCGGGCGAAGGCCCTGTATGGCTGCATTAACGATTGTGGTTTCGTTTATATCGTTTACCTGGCATCGAATCTTGGCGAAGCGCTTGAAGTAGCCCCGGAGCGTCTCCGAGGGTCTTTGCTTCATAGCGAAGAGTTGATCCGCCTCGATTCGCTCGACATAGTGGCCTTTGAAGTTGCTGCGAAGGCGGTCGCGAAGCTGCTCCCACGCGTAGATGGAGCCCGGCTCTATGGTAAAGAACCAAGAGAGCGCCACTCCGTGCAGCGCGAGGGGGAGTCCCTTCGCCTTCGTGGTGTCGTCTCCGCCTGCGGCCTCGATCGCGGTTTCGTACACGCGCACGAACTCGCGAGGATCCGTGTCGCCTTTGTACGGGTCGGTGATGCTAGGGAACTTGAAGTCTTCGGGCCACTCCGCCTGCTGCAGCCCCGCCGAAAGCGGGGATTCTGGATCTACACTCCTCAATGGGACGCGGCTAGACATGGGGGCTTCGCGGCTGTCCGCCTTCTCTGTCGTGGGCTCGGGCGCGATCACCGGCGCAACCTGCCAGCTCCGAGCCTCTTGTATACCTCGGACGGCTCCGCGAAGGTCCCCTAGTTCCCGCTGGAACGCGTTGAGGGCTGCTAGTAGGACGCTTTCGACCGCTGGTATCGTTGAGGCCGCCGGAACGCCCGGCGGACGGGTCGGTGCCGGGACCATCGCCTCACGATCTCCAGATCCGCCGGATGGTTCGCTGCGGCTACCCCCAGCCGTCTGATCCGCGCTGCCGGCGGGGGTGGGGGGGTTGTCGTTGTGGCGCCAGCGACGGGGTTGGATGCCGTCGTGGCGACGCTGGCGGGGTCGGTCGGTGCAGCGCGAGCGTCGATATCCGCGACCACGGCGTGTACGCCGCCGCCAACGCCTTCGACGGCCGGCGCCGAAGCCCTGACGTTCACGCGCTGCTGCGACCCAGCCGCTTTCCTTCCCTTCGCCGCAGCTGGTGAAGCTTTTTTCGGTGCCATCTTTTTCTTCGGTCTTCAGGCTTGTCTTCGTCCTCCCCACGGACGGCGCCAACTGTTGTGGCTACAGGCCAAACAGAGAGAGAGATGGTAGTGGAGAGTGATGAAGATGAGTGTAATGGCCTGGGCCCTCCCCATGGCTTGTACCCATATATATATACACATGAGGAGTGCTTTTACAGTTATACCCTTACATCTGGTTATCCCCTCTGGGGTAGTTATGTCATTACACATGGCCTATTCTGGGCCTTATAACCTCCTACCAGGCCTGCTGGGTTTAGGTGGGGGCCACCCCTACCACAATCTGTATTGCTGAGATTATACACTTACAGCCAATGCGATTAAATATGATACTAGGAGGTATTTTGGGTCCATTCCCTTGATTTGGTGCAACAAAATGCAACATCCAACAAGGAAACAATTGGCTTGGATTGAGGTTTCACAAGGGTCAGCCTCCCAGCCCTCCTACAGAACCCAGCAAACGAAGAAAGATGAAAATACCCTCATTAGCTTCTTCAAGATAGCATCATTGAATCTACCCAGAGTTGAATCCTGTGGTACAGTCTTGCATATGAGTTGAATTAAAGATTTGCATTGATTACAATTAGACATGGTGTTGTGTGAATTCATTCATTCATTTATCTTTGATCTGAATAATTTTTTCTTATTAAGAGATTTTGCACTTATTATGACTCAATTATTAATTCAGTCTAAGTACTATTAAGTTTTAAATTTGCTTCTAGTGAGAGGCATAGTAACAAGTGTAAGTTTTGCATTTAGGTGCAGTGCAGCATTTACAGCAAAGTCAGATTATTCATGTATTCTTGTTACTTATAGAGAACACATCAGATGCCAAACTGTTGCTTTGAATTTTCTTTCTATGGCCAAAAGGAGCATTTCTTCCAATAAATTCTCTCCAGTTATTGTAGAATTGCTGCATCAACTGAAATAAACTCCAAATGCCACCACATTTAGACCACAAAGAACATTAAGTTCCAAGCATCTTCGCATTTGGGATCGTAATTTGTGTTCTAAGATTTGCTGTATTGGAGGAACCAGAGGAGGCAGCTTTGTGAACTTAAAATCATAAAAGTTCATCTTTAAGGTCGTCTCATTCAGTTTTTCCCTTTTGGTATTGATGTCTCATTGTCTCTTATTATAAAAATAATGTCTCCATGGTTCACTATGTCTGCAGGTGCTAGTTTTGGTAATGGCAGCACACACACCTCGTTTCATTAATCAGAATGAATCAAGTACATCGTTGATTACAAGAGTTATGGCTGGTGGTGCATGCCGAAGAAGCTGCACACGTACTGCCGAAGTGAGCAGCATGGTCCAAAGATGCATGCATGGATTCCCCCCCACCCCGGGGCCCCCCGGGCGCGAGTCACAGCGTCGAGCTCATGGACGATGAGACTGGAGTGGAACTCATTGAACAGTGCATTAGTTAATCCCTTGGTAAAAATATCAGCAAATTGAGAGCTTGTAGGGACATGAAGAACACAAACATGTCCTAAGGCCACCTTTTCACACGTGAAGTATCTATTTCGATGTGTTTTGTGTGATGGTGTTGATTAGCGGAAAGGTAAACGACAGAGATATTGTCGCTATAACCATTGTAGCCTGCTGAACCAGCTGTTGAAGCTCATCTAGTAGTTGGCGAATCCAGACTGAGTTATAGTGAGCTTTCGTTTTGATGACCAAGAGATCAAATTGTCACCCAAGAAGACACAGTAGCCGCTTGTGGATCGTCGGATGTCCGGGTACTCTGCCCAATCTGTATCTGATTATGCTATAAGACTTTTTGTGGAGGAATGGGTGATGTGAAGTCCATAGGTAATGGTTCCTTTGAGGTGCCGGAGAATTCTTTTGATATGAACAAGTAAGCGTGTTGAACAGCATAAGCTATATCGAGACGAGTGATGTTAAATATCGAAGAGCTCCGACAATGCTCTTGTAGAGGGAGGATTGGAGATGGAAGGACCAGTGATAATAATTTGGTATCGGTGTCTGTTGGAGTGCGAATTGGATTACACTCGGACATGCCAGCCTTGGCCAAAAGCTCTAGAGTGTATTGGCGTTGAGATAAGAATAAGCCTGATGAAGATCGAGTGACAGAAATACCCAAAAAGTGATGCAGAGATCCTAGATCTATCATGGAGAATTTAGTGCACAAGGTTGAGATGGCATGTTGAAGAAAGGAATTGGAGGAAGCAGTGAGAATGATGTTATCGACGTATAATAGGAGATAGGTTGTGTGTGGGCCGAACTTGTAAATGAATAGAGAAGAGTCGATCTGAGAAGAGGTAAAACTGATAGGATGAATGAACGTGGCAAAACGTTGGAATCACGCCCTAGGGGATTGTTTGAGACTATAAAGAGAATTTTTCAAGAGACAGATGAAAATCGGGATGAGAGCAATCCTCAAAACCATGTGGTTGTTGGTAATACACGGTTTCTTGGAGAGTGCCATGAAGAAAGGAATTTTTCACGTCTAACTGATTCATAGGCCAAGATGAATAGATGGCAAGACCAAGGACGATACAGATGGTGCTGGGTTTAACAACAGGACTAAATGTCTCACCGAAATCAATTCCGGGCTGCTGGGAATAGCCTCGGACAACCCAACACGCCTTATAGCACGCGAGGGACCCATCCGCATGATACTTGTGTCGGAATACCTATTTACCTATGACAACATTTGCTCTTGGGGGCGTGGAACAAGCTGCCAGGTATGGTCCAGGATAACTGCATCAAATTTGTCTTGCATTGACCATGCCTAGTGAGGGTCGAGAAGCGCAAGAAGTGGAGAGTGGGGGATAGGTGAAATATCTGTGGAAACTAGAAGATTAAGACGATGCACGGGAATGCCAAAGCCAGACTTAGCAGAGTGCGCATCGCATGGTCGTTAGTGGGGTGAGGAATAGGCACATCTTGCCGAGGAATGTGCGAGGGTGGCGATGCTGGCCCCACGTCGCATGGTGCAAGGAGATAGAAGATTATGCAGAGGGGATGGTGGGAGAAAAAAATGGAAGGATCGGTGGAGGTTGCTGGACTGGAGATGGGTGGGGTGGTCTGCGTTGCAATGGAGGAAGGAGTCCTAGCGCAAGCATAGGATCGCTCTGATTTGACGTGATGGAGGAATGATGCAGTGGAGGTAGTTGGGCGAAGGGGAAAGATGATTTGTTAAAAATAATGTGACGAGAGATAATCACAGGTCAGGATTGGAGATCTAAGCAATGACAGTCCTTGTGTTTTGTCGGGTAACCTAAAAACACACAAGGTAGAGATCATGGTGTGAGTTTTTGAGGTGTGGTAGCAGTAGTGTTGGGACAGCAGAAACACCCAAATAAACCGAGATTGTCATAAGGCGGCTTAGAAGAGGAGAGCTTCATGGGTTGTGCGATGTTTAAGAGCTTTGGTGGGACAGATGTTAAGAAGATCAGTTGCAGTTGGCAATGCCTCAGCCCAATAAATTGGTGGCATGTGAGCCTACAATAGTAAGGTGCACATAATGTCATTGAGAGTACGAAGAGCACGCTCGGCTTTGCCATTTTGCTGTAAAGTATATGGACAGGAAAACTATAGTAGAATACCACGGGCCAGAAAAAAGTGGCGATTGCGAGTGTTGTCGAATTCTTTGCCGTTGTCACACTGAATTGTTTTGATATGTGAATTAAATGAGTGAGGATGTAACGATGGAAATAGACAAAGGTGGAGTGCACATCTGACTTTGATTTGAGAGAAAATGTCCAAATGTAGTGGGTATAATGATCTAACATGACAAGATAAAAATTAGAGCCAGAAACACTAGAGATCGGAGATGTCCAAAGATCACAATTCAATAATTCAAAAGGACAGGAAGTACATGTTACAAAATGAGAAAAAGGTAGACGGATATGCTTGCCCAGTTGACAAGCCACACAGAGAGCTAAATCATTGGTCATTTTATTATAGTCAAAAGAAAATTGACAAAGTAAATGTGACAAGGTAGAATTATTCGGGTGGATGAGGCGACGGTGCTAGAGGTCGATGAACGCACTAGATGTAAGGAAGACCAACGCGGGCAAAGGTGATGCATTGCCGCACAAGGGATACATGTCCCCCGTACTATTGCACCGAAGAATCACTTCTCAAGTTTGAAGGTCCTTCACAGATAGCTCAAAGGATCTAATTCGTTAGAACATTGATTATCAGTGGTAAAATATGAGCGAAAATAAGATTCTTGATTAAAGAAGGTGCAAGAAGAACATTACGATGATGCCTGGATTGAAGGATAGTAAGATTGGAACCATTGCCTACTAAAATAGGAGGAAAGGAATGCACGTTGTGAACTTGAGATAGCATACCTGGGTTAGCGGTCATGTGGGCTGAAGCACCGAAGTCAAAAATCCAGGTTTGGCCGATCTTGCCTTGTGCGGAGAGATTGTTGAGGGCATGTACCAAAGCTGATTGGTCCCATACTGGAGTGGCGGGCGGAGGTGACAGAGACATCATAGGCATCAATTGGTGAAGCAGTGCGAAGGCAGTGTAGGCTTGCAGTGGATGTAGCCCAATTAAGCCAGGCGCACTCGATGAGCGTGGTCTGCCTGTTCATGGCACACCCTGCCATGGTTGAGAGGACCACGACATGGGCCAAGCCTATATCATGCTGGTCTATGGGTGAGCTGGAGGACGCCAGGTGTTGCTAGTGTGTGTCTCCTTGCCTTTGTCCTTCTTGTAGTTGGAGTTGTTGTTGTTGTAACGACGGGATCCGCCACCAATGCCGCTCTCACCATTGCTTGGGTTGGGTAGACGGTAGACCACTGCCCCAATGCTTGCAATGACCAGCGCTTGGCCAGAGGTGGCAAGAGCAGGGGGCTTACCCTGCTCAGTAGCTTGGCTCAGCTCTTTAAGAAGAAGAGTGGACCGAGCTTGAAGGAATGTTGGGAACGGACGAAGCAGAGGGATCATGGAGGCCTGCACATGGAACTTGTCATTGAGGCCATGCACCATTTGCAGTGTCAGGGTCTGATCGGAGATGGGCTGACCGATGTCACCTAAAGCATCAACCAAGGACTTGAGCCGATGACAATAGCAGACACAGACAGATCACCTTGTACAGTCCCACAGAAATCATCCTCCAAGTAGATGGCGTGGGTTGGTTGATTGTCACGGAACAAACCTTCAAGGCTGCACCGGATCGCATAAGTAGTGGCATCGGGTTTCGTCACCACGTCGAAGAGCGCAAAAGAAATGGTGGTGTAGAGCCATTGTAGAACAATGAAGTCTTCTTGCACCAGGCAAGATCATCATGTTCTAGCTCGGTTCCATCAACATGGCAATGAGAAAGCAGCGCCCCAATTACACCAGGAAGAGGTGGCGCCATTGGGAGCAGTTATGGGCTTGTAGGTGGAGGACAATGGGAATGAGGGATTTTGTGTTGCCAGCTTAAAGGAGTGAACAAGGTGTCGTTCCTTGTGGTGGTGGAGGTGGAAAGAACGGTGGTGGCAGCAGAAGAAGAGGTGGAAAAAGGACCAGTGGTGGCACCGGTGACGGCAGGGGAAGACGACGACCCGTCTTGACTTATGGTTGTGATGGGATCAAGCTCTCTTATAAAATGCTAGTTTTGGTAATGGCAGCATACACACCTCTTTTCATTAATCAGAATAAATCAAATACATCTGTTGATTACAAGAGTTTAAATAAAAAGTAACAAGCACAACTAGAAATGTGGATCGGCCCATGAGATCGAGTCAGCTGTAGATGGCTGTTGGTGCATGCCAAAGAGGCTGCGCACGTACTGCTAAAGTGCCGAAGTGAGCGGCATGGTCCATAGATGCATGCATGGATTCCATCTAACAGAAGGCATTGCCATCTATGGATTTGCGAAGCTGCCTGAAGGCCCTATTCAAAGATGGTGTCTTACAGAGTTTGGTCCCATTCCACCAAAGCAAGCCATAGCCTATAGTCGTGAAGTTGCTTATTGTAACGCCCCCATTTTTGGAGGCGCTAGTAATCTCGCAACTGCCCAGGACTATTCAGTTGTGGAGTATTGTACACGAGTATGCACCACAATAACACATGCTTACAACAAAAAGAGCCAAGCTTTATTATAGAAATATAGTTTAGCAACCTAGTTTTGACGTAATGGGCATGCAAACCCAAAGTTATCTTACAACACAAAATAAAGATCTACAAGCAAACTTGAGCGCGACTAAGACCTAAAACCAATCATCCTCAGTGTTTTAGGGTTCCTCTGGAGCTTTATCAGCTGCTTGATCATCATGGTTCTATTGTTCTTCTGTTTGCTGTTTAGCAAGTAATGAGTACAATCGTACCCAGCAAGTCACAGGAGTAAATCCTAACTTAGCTACTTGCAAGGATATTCAAAGGAGAAAAATATACTGGTACTATTAATTCGAGTGGATGCAATTTTATTTGCAAACAATTTAAACAGGAAAACAAAGAACAGAACACTTTAAGATTAAAGGGGTTTCTTTTAACAGTTAATTACTCAGCTTACTTAGATTAAAACCTAATAAAATCTACTTATGTCTCACTGTTGGAATCACCTATTGTAACATAGCTTCTTTTACTGGAAGCATGGCGTATTCGAAAATACTATTGTGATTACTCCGTAGAGTTGCCTAGCTTCACTCACAAGATTACTTAACCCTCATGATTGAGTTAAGAAAATAAGGTCATTTCATTGCTCATCTCTTTATATAGGCTCTACCCGGCAGACCTCCAGCTCAAACCCGGGTATCCACCGACTCGGTTAGATATCTTCTGGCCATCCTAAGAGGAATCTACCGTTGTTTAGTATGGGTTTACCCCTCCCATACTAACTCTTCTTTACTCCTGTAGAGATTTGAGCAGCTCCTAGACCAGGTTTGACGAGTCAAATCTTGTGGTTGGGCGATCACTATGTTCTTTGCTCAGCATAAGGTCATCCTTATTTTTTCTGAGATTTGCCCTTTCTTTTCACCTTGAGGCTGCCATCCTCGATGGCACTGTCATTCTTCTGCACAAACCTCCACCCTAGGGTAAGGTTGTGGACGAGGACCATCTTGTGGTTTTCCACAAGACCCCCTTACCCTAGAACCATGTTAACAATTCTACCGGTCAAATGCCAAATCATTTAGTAGTACAAATTTTTGAATGAGATAATCTACAATCAATTTTATAATAATTAAATATTACTAAAGTTGTCAAGGTGAATATGGCCCTAAATTAAACATGGCATTATTCAGTGGTAGGAAATAGCTAATAAGCAAGACTTTCGAAACATTTATTTTAAACAAATAACTTTGCGTAATTAACAATAATGCAAATTATGTAATTAAATAATTTAGATTTCATGGGATTTAATATGATAAAAAACTTCTAACTTGCCTTGCTGCTCTGCAAACTCTACTATCTTGAAGGCTTGGTTGGCAGTTCTGGTCCTTGTACAGTCGCCTGGGAAAACACGGGAGCTAGCGCAAACACATAAAATAACATAAGCACATGCTTGAGTTTAATCAAGCTAGGAAAATAAATTAAAATAAAAAGGAATAAAATGCAATAAAAATCAAATGGAGGGGTTTATATTTTATTTCATGCACAATTTGTTGGAATGGAGGTCAAAATGGGTTCATGGCATCAAAACGGGGTATTTATTAAATTTTAGGGTTTTCGAATGAACGGTGTTTTTCATAGTAATGAACAGTGTCAGGCTGGTCTGGAGTGAAAAGTGTGGCCCGCAATGGTCTAAAACCAGCGTGGCTAAATAAGCTGGTCGATTCGGCCCAAGCCGTGTGTGGCTGAGTGGCCCATTGCGTGTGCTCACACACTCGATGGGTGACGTGTGGACGGCCACGATGCAGCCACACTGCTCGTCGTCTGCTTGCAGCCTCCTTCTGGCTCAAAATAGAGGCGGGGCTGCCTCCACAATATGGCACCAGCGAGGCCTTCCGGAGGTTTGTCAATGGAGAGCGTTCTACGGCCAGTGGTGGTCTTCGTCGACTGAGCTCTATAGAAATGATCATGCTCGAACGAGTTCACCAGCTCATTCAGGAGACATAGAAGGTTCTGTTACCAAATGCAATTGAGTTTTACCCAAGAGATGAAGAAGATTGGGTTTAGGGCTCACGGGCTTAGGGGAGATCGATGGCGTTGCTACAATGAGTAAGAGTTTAATTGGGTAGCTGTGATGTGGATATGGGAGTGGTGCGGGGCTCTTTGCGACAGTAATTGAGCTTTAAAGGTGAGGTGGTGGGAATAGGGAGGTGGTTTGGTACAGCTCTGGTATGTGGAGGGGAGAAGTGGCGAGAGTTCTACTGAGGGAGTGAGGCACAGGCGAGATGGCACTAGTGTCTCTGCAGAAGTTGACGAGGCATGATGCAAGAGGTACGGCTCAAGTGCGTGTGTCGGGCGAGAGAACAGTGAGCTGCGACGGAAGAGGGCACTCGGTCAAATGGCGCACCTAGCGAGGGAGAAACTGGCAGGAGGGGGAGAGAGGCCGACTAGTGGGGCCTTGGCATCAGGTACTGGCAGGCGGGTGTGAACAAGAAGGGAAGGAGTGGCCGCAATTTGGAGTGGCGACGACCATGCACGTGGAGTGGTGAACAGGGAGGCGGTGGCGAAGACGGGTTCTTGAATGCCACAACCAGAAGAGGAAGGTGGAAGACAAAAGAGGTAAGGCTCAACTCAAGGAGAATTGCCAATTTGGGAAGGAAATAAGAATTAAAGCAAAAACTCAAAAGGAAATCCAAATACTTTTGAAGTTTTAAGGTTGTTTCAACCTACGTCCTTAAAAAGAATCTTGACCCTGAGATTAATTTGGTTCAAGGAGAAGTTTGGGAAATTCCCACTGCAATCTGACTCCTTTTCCCAAGTTGACTCTGCTACAATGTGATTCCTCCATTGTAGTCTATAAAATTTGATATTTCTATTTCTGAGCTACCTTTCTGTTGTCTCAAGTATCTATAGAGGTTCTTCTGGATATGTCAAATCATCTTATAATTCAATTTCTTCTACTGGAACTTTGTCTGTAGGCTATCGCAGGCACTTTCTAAGTTGTGACACATGAAATATATTATGTATTCTGGCCAAGTTTGGTGTTAGTTGTACTTCATATGCTATTTCTCCCATTCTTTTTGTGATTTGAAATGGACCAACATATCTCAGGGCTAATTTACCTTTTATTTAAAATCTCTTGACGATCTTGAAGGGAGTGACTTTGAGATATACAAAATCTCCTACTTCAAAACTCAGATCTTTTCTGCAAGTGTCTATATAGCTCTTTTGTCAATCTTGAGCAATTTTTATTTTGTCTCTGATAATTCTCACATGAGCTTCTACATCCTGAGCATCTTGAGGTCCGAGAAATTGACGTTCTCCGATTTCTATCCAATTCAAAGATGTTTTGTACTCTCTTCCATATAGGGCTTCAAATGGTGCCATATTAATGCTATATTGATAACTGTTGTTGTAAAAGAATTGTGCGAATGGCAAACAAGTATTCCACACTGCTCCGTATACGATGGCACATGCTCTTAGCATATCTTCTAAAATTTGATTTGTTCTTTCTGTTTGTCCTCCAGTCTGTGGGTGATATGCTATGCTCAAAGCTAAATCAGTGCCCATTGCTTCATGTAGTTTCTCCTAGAATTTTGATGTGAACTGCACTTCTCTATCTGAAATAACTTTCTTAGGAACTCCATGCAGTACTACAATTCTTGTCATATATAGCTCTGCCAATTTATCATTCCTATAGGTATGCTTAATTGGAAGAAAATGTGCTACCTTGGTTAACCTTTCAACAATAACCCAGATAGCATCATATCCTTCTTTAGTTTTGGGCAGCCAAGTAATAAAGTCCATGCCAATGCTTTCCCACTTCCATTCTGGAATTGCTAATGGATGTACTAGTCCTGATGGCTTCTGATGATCTATCTTCACTTTCTGACATATGTCACATTTTGCTACATATTTAACTCTCTTTCTTCATATCACTCCACCGTAATCTTTTCCTCAGGTCTTGATATATTTTTGTGCCTCCAGGATGTATTGAAAATTGCGACGAGTGAGCTTCTACTAGTATTAGGTCTTGTAGTTCCTTCTTTTTGGGTATGCAATAACGACCACGAAATTTTAGGATTCCATGTTCATCTTTAGTGAATTCAGTTGAACCTCCTTCCCAAATGTTTTTCTTAAGCCATTGAATTTGTTCATCTTCATCTTGGGCTGCTTTAATCTGATATGTCAGTAGTGGTTGAATCTCTAGCACTGCTACAAATCCCTGTTCAGCAATTGTCAAATTCAACTTTTGCATATCTTTTCGTTGTTGAGGTGGATAGTCTATCTCACTGTCTATGCCTTGGGAAGCTTTCGTACTGAGCGCATTTGCTACGACTTTAGCCTTTCTTGGGTGATACTAAAAATTCACATCATAGTCTTTAATCAGTTCTAGCCATTTTCACCGTTTCAAGTTCAGTTCTGGTTAGGTGAATATGTATTTCAAACTTTTGTGATTAGAAAATATCTCATAATGATTGCCTAAAAGATAATGCCTCAAAATCCTTAATGAATGTACCACAGCTACTAACTCCAGGTCATGGGTTGGATAATTCTATTCATGTGGTTGTAGTTGTCTTGAAGCATATGTTACAACCTTTTTGTCTTGTATCAGCACACATTCTAGTCCTTGTTTTGAAGCATCACATTATATTTGGAATTCCTTTTTGGATTTGGCAGTATCAAAACTAGTGTTGTCGTCAATTTAGTCTTCAGTTGTTGAAAGCTGTCCTTACAACTATCTATCCATTGAAATGGCTTGTCCTTCATGAGTGATTGTATAAGTGGATGAGCAATCTTCAAGAATCCTTCTATGAATCGGCGATAATAACCCACCAATCCAAGAAAGCTTCTCACTTCGGTTATGGTCATTGGCTGCTTTCATTTCATAATAGCCTTAGCCTTTTGTGGATCAACTTTGACTCCTTCTTTAGTGATAATGTGGCCTAAGAATGCAACATCTTTCATCCAAAAATCACATTTTCTGAAATTAGCATACAATTGATGTTCCCTAAGCTTTATCAAAACAATGCACAGATGTTTATGCTCTTCTTCACTCTTGGAGTAAATCAGTATGTCATCCACAAAAACTACCACAGAATGATCCAACTAGTCTATATACACCAGATTCATAAGATTCATGAAATATGCTGGTGCGTGGGTCAAACCAAAAGGCACAACAATAAATTCATGTAGCCCATATCTTGTTGTGAATGCAGTCTTCTCCCGATCTTGCTCTCGGATTTTAAGTTGATGATAACTGACCGTATATTGTTTTTTCGAAATACTCTAGCTCCTTTAAGTTGATTAAATAGGTCATCAATTCTTAGTAGTGGATATTTATTCTTAATTGTTACTGCATTTAACCCTCTATAATCAACACACATTCTTAAACTTTCGTCCTTCTTTGCAAACAGTACTAGGGCCGACCAAGGAGATACACTTGGACGTATAAATTCTTTCTCTTCCAACTCATCTAACTACTTCTTAAGTTCTTTTAGTTCACTAACTGACATTCTATATTGATGCTTTGTAATTGGTTTGGTGCCTAGAATTAATTCTATAGCAAGCTCAATTTGTCGGTCAGGTAGTTTTCCCGGTAATTCTTCTAGAAATACATCGGGATATTCTTGCACTACTAGCACTTGAATATTTTCATTTGTCAGCACACTGTGTATACACCTCTTCATATTTTCTATTGGCTCATGATCCATCTTTACCAATATCTCTTGACTTTCTAAACTAATCAGTGTCACTGTTTTCCTCTCACAATCTAACTTGGCTTTATTTTTTAGTTTGCCAATTTATTCCCAAAATAACATCTATTCCCCTTATATCTAGTAACAATAGGTTGGCTTTAAACTCTATTCCATGAATTTCTATACTCACATCACTACACCCAAAGCGGGACTCCATCCTAATTCCAGGTGTTTGAAAAGCATAATGCTTTTGCGAAGAAATAAATAGCAACTGATGTCTTGATGCAGGAGTCATGCTTGTAGAAATCCTCTTGAGGTGTTGGTGCTATGGCAACTGACCTGATAACTGATTGCTGAGTTTTAGTTTGAAGTTTTACCACTTTAGAGGCAATTCCTCTTTTAGGGCACTAGTCCTTGAAATGACCAAGTTGATCACAATGAAAGTATGCATTCTCCCTTTGTGGGTAATTGCATTAGTAATAATTCTCTCCACAGTTGTGGCATCATACCATCATAGGTTGAGAAGTAGTATACTAGGGAGAAGTATTATACTAGGATCTTGGTGCAATCACCATCTGTTGGTTCTGTTGGTATTGATTTTTGTGATGATACTAGTATTCCTCTTGTCATACCTACCAATAATGGTCTTTGTTCTGCTTTCCTCTTGTGAAAGTCCTTCAATTCATTTATAGCTTCCTTTGATACAATAAGATTATTCACCATGGCAACATATCTTTAAAGTCCATAGTTGAAATATGGTATTTCAAGGATTTTTTTGGTCTTGATGTCGTCGGGGCATAACAAGCAAGTTGATTGAACTGATAAAGATATTCCACCACAATACATCCCCCTTGTTTCAGTGCCAAGAATTTTTAGCACTTAGCTTCCACAACACCATCTGGGTAATGAGCTTGATGCAAGACTCATCAAACTCCTTTCATGTAATTTCTCTGTCTTCATGCGTAGCCTAGAAATCTATTCACCTGGCAGCTGCTTGTCCCTAAAGCTGATGAGAAGCATACAAGACCTTCTCTTTTATCTTCACATTGCACTGTCTTCAGTTTCCTTTCAACATCTATAAGCCATTCTTTTGTTGCTAATGGGTTAAGAAACATATAAAAGTGGCGATTGTATCTTTTGGAAATCTGCCCACCTCAAGGTGACTTGCATTCCTTCTTTGCTAATGGCAGCCTTGTTGAACTACCTAGTACCGCTGTCCTCGTTGCTATCTGGTTAAACAACTTGGAATATTGCTTTGTCAGTCTTACTTGAGTTTGTTCAGCATGGTATCTATTTTGCTCTATGTAGGAGCCCAGATTTTACAATCCGGATTCCTCTGTGATTCGATTGCACTATTCCCTGGATCAGTAGATAGTGCTCACATATTACAGTTCTGAATATCACAATACATATCATGCGGAAGCGTAAAATATAATAGTAGACTTACTCATGGGCCGATTAGGCCGAAATCATTAAATTGCAGCAGCGGAAGAACGAAGCACGCAAGTGGGACCTTCAGCACATGCCCACAGGCAGCCAACTGGAAGTTCGCGACCTAGTTCTTGACATCTTCATCTTCTTCGTCATCATGATCCAAAAGTATTGCTGAAGTGTAGTGATTTGATTCCTAATTCTGGATTTGTGGGGAAAGCGAATATGAGCACAACCACCGTGCTCGCGAGCCAACACACAGGATGCAATTAAATACTATGCATGGCTTATCAAAGGAGAGGCTCGGGTTATTTTATTTGCCAAAAATTGCTTTTGGTAGCCTTAGTATTATTAAATCATAGTGTTATTGTTTCTACCTAAACTCCACACGGCGATTGCCATAATTGACTTAATCCACCAAAGATACACTTTCCTTACTAATTGCTATCTAAGACTCTAAACAGCGAGTGACATCATTTACTTAATCCACCGAATATACTCTTTCCAAATTGATTGTTGTCTAAGACTCCAAACAACGAGTGACATCATTTAACTATTCCACCAATCATACACTTTCTATATTGATTGCTGTCTAAAACTCCAAACAGCGAGTGACATCATCTAATTAATCCACCGATCATATACTTTCTATATTGATTGCTGTCTAAAACTCCAAACAACGAGTGACATCATTTAATTAATCCACCGATCATATACTTTTGTATTCTAAAATTCCTATCAACCCATTCCTTTTGCTATTGATCTACAACCACAATTTGCTCTTACAATAATCAACCTTATTTTCCATTATCTATTTCTAACTAATCCACTAGTATACCTTCACCAAGAATACCATTGATCAAGTTTATACTCCAATTATCATATCTCCAAACTCCCAACAATTCAATTGACTCATCTAGTAATCGATCAAATCCTATTAATCCCATTATCACCAATATCTCCCAAAAATCGATCCAGCAATTACCTTTGCACTCCTTAATTCTCCAAAAATCATTCAAATCATCTATCTAGCCTATCTATTCATTTAGACTCCACCAATTTATTTTTCTCGGAATCCACACTATCGTTTCCTTTTTATGATCGACCTGAATCCACTAACAACTTTATGTATTTACCACAAACATCCATCTTCTTTTCTTACGACTCTATTTATTCTTCCTGACATTTTATTTTGTGAGAAGTATTATCATTATTTAAAAATATAATACATAGAAATTTCCTGGGACCTAGCAGTTTTGACCAAAAACATAATGTGTAAGAGAATGCAATATTAATAGCGATCCAGATTTCATCCACCGTTACATGGCATCCACACCATATAACATCTTTCAGCGTTATAGCCGCTTAACTTACCATTGGGACGACACCCAGGACAATTCAAACCAGGGCTTTCCACTGCCCTTCCACTTTTCCATTCCCACCCACAAAGTTTTTGAAATAGAACTATATCTGGTTAAGTTCCCATGTCTACCTTTGACCGTGGGCATGGCTATTCGAATAGTTTTTGACTCTGCAGAGTTTGTACACTTTACCCACAAGAGATAAATCTGCTCATTGCCCCCACATGATTCCTTAGCCATGCGGTTGAGTAGACTATCACAGGGCCTTTACAATGCATAGTCCTACTGTGGTTACGCCCGCTAGGTTCTACCTTCTGTAGGATGCGCACATCCCTCGAGAAGGGTCCCCCGTGAGCCATCACGGGCAAAGGCGGGGATGAGACCATCCATCCCTTTGCTCGTGTTCACACCTTCACGTAACCACCTTAGAGCCATACAAATTAGTTAACCCTGCCTACACTTTGCCAGCTTGTGGTTGTACTGTTTTACACAGGAGGTCATGACAAGATTCAGTCCTTAGGGTTATCTGGGCGGTTCTACCACAAACCACACTCTCGTGCACCCCTACACCACACCCCCGAACCATCCGCCCAGACAAATAAGCAATTTGAGATTTTTAGGAGTATAAAATAACCATATCCAACATACACCAGTCATTACCACCATGACTGCCCAACCACATTTGCTCATGATTAAAGTGATGCTTGGATGTTCTTACTCCCACAGGTATCTAAGCAAAACTAAGCATAGCATATAATTATGGACTTATGTTCAAAAGGTTACTATTATAATTTTGCTAGGGCGACAAGGTTCTCATGTTCAAATATTCCAAAGGAGGGGCAATATTAATCAATTTAGATAATATGCATTTAACTAGAATTCTAAATTAAACATGTATTTGCATATAAAATAACAGCATGCAATTTGATAATTTAAACAAAAGTAATTTGCAGAAAATGTAGGTTCAACATGATCAAAGTATTGACTCGCCTTGCGCGGTTTACCGCGGTCTTGAGTTCTCACAATGCTCCCTCTTGAGCTTCTAGTCTTTATCTTCACTTTGCTGTTGATATCGCTCGATCCATTGATTCTTCGGGACTCCAGTTTCTAACTACGCAATAAACGACAGAATCCAAATAAAAGTAAATAACTCAAAAGATCCGAATAAATCCGAATAAATTTAATTTAGTTTTATTATGAGTTAATGGGTGATTTAAGGCAAGGTCAATGGTAGGATACGATGACTCAATCTTTTTATTAATAATCTCTTTTATTATTTTTGTATTTATCAAAGAAGCTCCATGAGTTAGGTTAAACCTATGAGTTGGTGCACGAGTCTAGCTAGGTATTAGTTTGTCGAGCGTTAATATTCAGGGCATATATTATATATACGAGGTATACAAATTTTAGCTTACCGAATTAATATTAGAGTCTGATTTTATAGCATTTTATGTGTCAACATTTTATGTATCCTCATTTATTACTGGCTTAGTTTAGTTTGAATTAGGATCTATTTGTACGGGTCGTTGCTTACTTTATTCAATCATGCTCGATATTATTATTTACTAAATCCAACGTTGAGATTTAATTCATGGCATCTTATCATTTCACCTATACTTCAATTATTATCAGGCTTAGCTTTAGTGTTAAATAGCCTATCATGCTAATGGTTGATTTCTATACCCTTCAATTGATGGGTCATTATTTAATGTGACATTCACCCCTAATCACACTATTACTAAATCCTCTCTTTTGACAGGAAGCTAAAATAACTACTCATGTTACACCTGTATCCAAGTGTTACCTTCTAACATATGATAAATATCCATGCTCAAGAGTCCCTAAATACCTTTAGTTGTAACAAGGTTAAAATACAAGATGTTTGCTATTACATGTGCCATTTAAATTTACATTTATTCATTCATTCTATTTATTTGCTAAAGATTTAAAAAGGGTTATTTATTATATATGCTCATATGTGTACACATGGATATGTGTGTATGTGTGTGTGTGTGTCTATATATATATATATATATATATATATATATATATATATATATATATATATATATATATATATATATATATATATATATATATACACACACTCAACATTTCATGGCCCAAGCTAGCTGTTCATGCTAAAGACATTAGTATACACCCCTATACCCTTTCTCACTGCCTTACTGACTCCGCTGAACCCACTGGCTACAGTAACCGACCAAAAAATAATCGCCCAAAAATCCACCCGGCGCGGCGGAGCGGCGACTCGAACGCGCGCGGCCTGGGTGGAGGATTTTCTTAGCGCAGCGCTGATAGCCAAGGTTTCCTTCGGGTGTTGCTTACCAGTAAGGGGCGAGTTATTCTCTTAACCCGAGCAGCAACAGGGGGCCCGAGCAGAGGAAGGCCGGGGCGGAGGAGGCGGCGGTGCGGTCGCCGGTGGGTCGCCGGAGGGTTGAGGATGACGGGCAAAATGGAATGTCCAGACGCCGGGGAACCCGATGGTAGAGTTGGCAGCGGGCGGGGGTCACCGGAGTAGGGCCGGCGGCGTGCGGTGGCGGCGGTCCGGGGAGGAGGTCGACGTTGGCGAGTTGCAGGGCCAGGGAGGCTTGGCCGAGGGTGGATTTGGCCT
Organism: Dendrocalamus latiflorus; assembly: GCA_017311315.1. Lineage (NCBI taxonomy): Eukaryota > Viridiplantae > Streptophyta > Magnoliopsida > Poales > Poaceae > Dendrocalamus > Dendrocalamus latiflorus. The sequence goes on along the minus strand of CM029639.1, from coordinate 28,086,640 downwards.
CACGGTGCCCGGGAGACGGTGTGGGCACAGTTAATTTGGCTATGGTGCAGTGGGGCAGTGGCAGGCTAGGTGACCGGCCGTGGGGAAGAGAGGGTCGCCGGTGGGGAAGGAGGGCTCGGGGGCTCAATTGCTTAAGGTGGAAGGTTGAGGGAGCTCGGGCGAGGCTAATGGGTGGCTCAGCCAAGGTTTTATACTAGGGAAAAAGGGCACGCAGCGAGGAGTGGTTGACCGGGGTACGACGGCTAGGCGAGCTTCGGCATGGCTACAGGGGGCAACGGGACAGCCGCCCAGACGTGATGCAAGCGGCATGGGAGTGACGCGAGCGCGGTCAGGCCGTGGTCCGGGCGCCCTATGGTCGACGCGCGCTGTTGACCGGCGCGGCTTCTCTGGCTTCGGTCATGGGCGGTGATGGGCAATGAAGGAGGAGGGGATGGGAGCTGGTGGCGGCAGACGCTGACGGGGGCGGGGCGTGGGACGGAACGGCGGTGGGGGCCGCGAGGCTACGGCGGGGTAGCGCCGGCGCCCACTAGTCCGAAGGGTGGCGCCGGTGTCGGGCGGTCCGAAGAGGAAAACGCCGGGTCGGGGCGCCGCGCAGAGGAGGAGGAAGGGAAGCGGGCCTGGGCCAAATGGGCTGGGGTGCGGGGACGGCCGGCCGGCTGGCTGGACCGATTTGGTCAGTTGGCCGGCCCATTTTTCTTTTAATTTTTAATTTTTAATTTTTTTCCTTTTATTAATTCATTTCTATATATTTGTTTTGTTGCTTTTATTTCCACTTCTTCCCTTAATTAAATTTTTACCCCCTTGTTGATGCATTCATACACCTATACATTTTGATAGAGTTCCCAATTATGCTTTCATATCTACAATTGCATATTTATACATATACACCTACCTACATGTGATTACATATTTCTTCCCCTTGGTTTCATGTATGTCCCCATTACTACCAACCTTGGAATAAAATTAGTTAAATAATATATATACACATATTTCATTTGTACCCATTTTATTATTTTATCTGTTATTGGTTTACTTGTTCATGTACTCCCAATATTCTCATGTGCATTATATTCTAAGATAAATTTCTATGTTTAAACTCAATTCTCTCCCTGCCTCTTATGGATCATCTTTTCATATTCTTATTTTAAATTTTAATTTTCTATTGTTTAAACATGTTGGTTTTCTTCTTGTTCCTTTTTAACCTTTGGAATTATTATTATTATTTTAACTATTTTACGTTTGAAAATTACTTCCAGTTATTATTTGCTTAGCACAAAACTCAGAAAAACCCAAATAAGATTTTGAACCAAAATTCAAACTCCAATAAAATGCAGATAAAAGTTTTAAATTTCTCAAATTTTTAAACATCCAAAATTTAGGATGTTACACTCTATCATAACTGAAACACTGGCAAAGGTCGCTTCACTTTCAACTGAATTGCCTTTGTTACACGCTGACCTCCCTAACCATGGGACCTGGTTTCTATCGTCTTGATTCTATAGTTTGAGATCTGAAGCTAGTTTCGTAGTGTTTTTTTAGAAATGACAGATAGATAAGGGAGAGTTCGAATTTTGGGTAAGTGTTACAACGAATAAGGTAAGATCAGAGTGAATAGGAAGAAGATGAAATTTTGAAGGTGGCGAGTTATGGATATTACATGAAACAAATTAAGAGATAGCAATCATAATTTTTATTTATCACACAAGTTGCATACAAACCAACTTAGGGGTTATATTACAACTCATCTTACAAGCAGAAAAACTAGTACACAGGGTTCTATTCTACACTAGCGTACACCAAATGTTAGCATTTCTCTTCGAGCTTGGAAGAGAGGACGTGCGCCAACCACTTGACTACGCTAATTTGAAGTTAGGTAAGGTTAGAAATAAATCTTTTGCAAAAGATAAAACTTAAGCTGAAACTAAAACTAAAATAGATGAGATAGCATTAAGAGAGAGAAAAGACATCAATAATACTTATATTTTATGTAAGTTTTGTTTAGGTTTTGCAACTGAGTTTTGCTATAAAACATCACTCCTAATTTATCTTAGGTCGTAACCTACGGTCAAGCAAGTGTACTCTGATACCACTCTACCCGGTAGATCTCCAGCTTAGACCCGGATATCCACCGACTCGGCCATATATCTTCTGGCTGTCTTATGAGGAACCTACCGTTGTTCAGTATGGTTTTACCCCCTCCCATACTAACTCTTCTTTACTCCTATGTAGATATTCAATCGATTTGAGCAGCTACTAGACCAGGTTTGATGAGTCAAAGCTTATGGTTGGGTGATTACTATATTCTTTGCTCAGTATAAGGTCATCCTTACTTTCTCTGAGCTTTGCCCTTTCTTTTCACCTTGAGGCTGCCATCCTCAATGGCACTGCCACTCTTCTGTATAAGCCTTCACCTTAGGGTAAGGTCGTGGACGAGGACCATCTTGTGGTTTTCCACAAGACCCCCTTATCCTAGAATCATTTTAACAATTCTATCGGTCAAATGCCTAGTCACTTAGTAGTATAAATTTTTGAATGAGATAATCTATAATTAATTATACAATAATTAAATATTACTAAGATTGTCAAGGTGAATATGGCCTCAAATTAAACATGGCATTATTCAGTGGTAGGACATAACTAATTATCAAGTCTTTCTAAACATTTACTTTAAACAAATAACTTTGTGTAAATAACAATAATACAAATATTGTAATTAAATAATTCGAATTTCAAAGGATTCAATATAATCAAAAACTTGTAACTTGCCTTACTTCACTACAAACTCTACTATCTCGAAGACTTCGTTGCCTGGTTCTGGTCCTTGCACAGTCGCCTCGGAAAGTTGGGAGCTAGCGCAAACACATAAAATAACATAAGCCCGTGCTTGAGTTTAATCAATCTAGGAAAATAAATTAAAATAAAAGGAATAAAATGCAATAAAAATCAAATGGAGGGGTTTAGATTTTATTTGATGCACAATATGGTGGAATGGAGGTCAAAAATGGATTCGTGGTGTCGAAATGATCGAAATGGGGTATTTTTGAATTTTAAGGTTTTCGGATGAATAGTGTTATGCATAGTAATGAATAGTGTTGGGCTGGTCCGAAGTGAACAGTGCGGCCCGCAATGGTTTAAAACCGGCCCGGCTAAGTGGGTCGGCTGATTCAGCCCAAGCCGCGCGCGTGCGCTCACACACCCGATGGGTGACGCACGGACGGCCATGATGCAACCACCGGCGAGGCCTTCCGGAGATGTTCACCAGTATGAAAGACTTCTTTGAGGTTCGGTGGTTCTATTTTTGGCTTTCTTTGGTGGAAGCATGGGTGGTGGCGGCTGGCGGCAGGAGAGAAGGCGGCGGGCTTTTATGTGGGGTGGGGCTGCCCCGGTGAGTTTTCGGCAGGGTGAGGGTGGTTTGGCCATCTATGGGGTACAAGGTTGCTATGGTAGTGGTGGTTTGGGCTGAAGACTCTCTAGGAGGGCTGTCCACAGAGAGGGTTCTACGGCTGGTGATGGTCTTCATCGACTGAGCTCTACAGAAATGGTCATGCTCGAGCGAGTTCACCAACGTGTTTAGGAGGCAAAGAAGGTTCTGTTAGCAAATGCAATTGAGTTTTAACTGAGAGATGAAGAAGATTGGGTTTAGGGCTCACTGGGCTCAAGGGAGATCACCGATGGTGCTACAGTAAGAGTTTAATTGGGTGGCTATGATGTGGATATGGGAGTGGTGTGGGGCTCTCTATGACGGAAATTGAGTTTTAAAGGCGAGGTGAGGCGGTGGGAACAGGGAGGTGGTTCAGTGCAGCTCTAGCGCGTGGAGGGGAGAGGCGGTGAGAGCTCTGTTGAGGGAGTGAAGGTGCGGCAAGGTGGCATCGGGGTCTCTACAGAAATTGGCAAGGCATGATGTAGGAGGTACAGCTCAAGCGCGCATGTCTGGTGAGAGAACGATGAGCTACAGGTGGAAGAGGGCACTCAGTCAAATGACTCACCTAGCGAGGAAGGGAGGGAGAAACTGGCAGGAGAGAGAGAGAGGGACCGACTGGTGGGGCCTTGGTGTCAGGTATTGGTAGGCGGGTGTGAACGGGTGGGGAAGGCAAGGCCACAATTTCAAGCGGCAACAACCGGGCGCATGGGGCAGGGAACAGGGAGGTGGTGGCGAAGACGGGTTCTTGAATGGCGCAACTAGAAGAGGAAGATGGAAGACAAAAGAGGTAAGTCTCAAACTCAAGGAGAATTGCCAATTTGGGAATGGAACAAGAATTCGAGCAAAAACTCAAAAGAAAATCCAAATGCTTTTGAATTTTTGAGGTTGTTTCACTTATCCAGGGAAATAATCTGGCAGACATCTCAGCTACTCCCCATATTTTCATGGCATTCAGTAGTTCCGGCAAATAGGTGTCAAAGAAAATGTGACAGGCTTGACTAACAACTTTTTTGTATGTTTCACAATATGTATGCAAAAACATTTAGTATCAGTTACTGGTTTGTACATTTTTTTCAGGAGAAACAGTAGGAAAAGTTTGTAATCTTATAGGTCACCAGAAGCCATTTAAGTGACTATGGGTAACTTCTTTTCAGCTTATGACTTACGGGTTATCTCAAAAAAAATAAATGGGACAATTTCTTCATCGCTATTTTGAAGCGGCTTACCGGGACAGCTTTTTTAAAAGTGACTATCAGCATTCGGTTCATTCACGCAAGCGCTCGTTTTCATGTCCCACTGCACGTGATCTTGTACACTAATGTTTTGTATAGTAATGTACATTGAAAGAAAGATATAGACGTCGTTCGAACCCGTATCAACTTCTGGCTTCTAGTTTCTAGAACCTAAAAGCTGAATTGAATACATGGGCTTTTGCAGCGTCTTTTCATAAGGGACTTCCAACCGAAGGGAAAAGGCTGACGCACTGATAGGCTTTACGCTTGCTCTCTAGCCACTTTTCTCCTCTCATCACTGTCACTCTCTCCCCCACTCCCCTCCACTCCTGATCCGGCCACTTTTCTCTTCTCATCGCTGCCACTCTCCCCCCACTCCCCTCCGCTCCAGATCCGGCCACGCCCGCCGACGTCTGTGACCACATAGCCTCGCCGCCCCCCACTCATTGTGTGCAACCCCTCCTTTTCGAATGGCAATGCATAACTTTTTTTTAGACAATGATTTGTCTAACATAGATTTTGCTAACCTAGGAGGTCAAGATATAGGTAATGCAGGTCATGGGGAAGGCGTTGTACCACACGGTGCATATGGTGCAGACTTAGCCCATATGGACATGGTACATGATCATATTGCACTGTCTTTGGTGGTTTGATTTAGGTAGAGTTCTAGCAATTTTTAATTATTGTACTATGTACACTGTAAATGTCTACGTGTCATATGTAATATTTGTAATCCAATTGGTATATCAAGTTTGAACGAGTGTAATTCAATGGTTTCGCTTAGTACCGCTTGCTAAAGTACCAAATACAATACTTCTCAATTTAGCCCAGCAAAAAACCAAAAGCCAAAAGCCGAATCGAGCATCCCTAGTTTTAGCCGCGGCTTCTTGTAGCCGCTATAGTGTCATTTCAGCTAAAAATAAAAAATTACAAGCTGCAGCCGAATTGAACAAGACCTATAGTAGTGTTGTTCCATCCTTCGTGCAGCCATGCGTGACATTTTATATCAGTTGCGTTGCTTCTGGTATGGTAAATGGATGTACTGGTCTTCCATGTATGAAATGCGTGAAAATTCCCTGTACAACGTGGATACTTCACTGGATGCAGAACTATGTCAAATTGTCCACTTAATCTCCTTATAGGATTTCAGTCGTCTAGTTGTTTCAGGATGCGATGAGTAATATGCTTTTTATCGTTGCTGACATTTATAATAGGGTATTACCATGTGACCTTCAATGATTGATTTTTTTTATAAAAAAAAGATAAACAGTGTTTCACTTGCAATCTTGTAAGTCATTTTGGTATGGTAGCACCCCTACCCGTTTTTGACCACATAGTAATAGGGTGGAGTTAGGGCCTATGCTACTCGTGCTTTACCTCAGTGCTAGGTGTGGTAACCTTTATACACCTAGCAGCTTTTAGGGGTAAGTTCAAGAACCCTTTAGAAAATATGCTATTTTGCTGGATGTGTCTACAATAAAAGAACATTACATGTTTATTGTTAATCATAAAAAACATTACACGTTTACTGATACTGCCTTTTTGGCACTTTTGGCATATTTTGAACTTGTATTTCCAAGAATAGCCATAGTCGCGTGATAATTACAAAAATGCCACTTCTGCCACATGATGATCGGGCGGTAGACTTCTGCCACACGGTGATCGGGCGGTAGCGCCGTGGAGCTGACACGTGGCTAGTGGTGCCCCGTGGCCATATGGTAGGGGTCTACCGCCCGGTCACCGCGCAGCTTCTTGTCTGTCGTCCTGCCACCAGACGGCAGGTAATTTGAAATCAAAGAAAAAGAGAGGAAAATGATAAATCAGGTTTTCTGGAATTATTTTTGTGAAGGAAAAGAGGTAGAAAGCTACAGTGTTTTTTGTGTGGTTGGAGGGGTCAGAAATTATACGTGGTCGAAACACTTAGAGTGGTCGAGAGGTTAGAGTTTTTAGAGTGGTCGGATGCTACAGTAACCAGTCAAAGCTATGGTAACCGATCGTTACTTGAAGCTATAGTAGTCGGTCGGAGAGATCGGAGGGTATAACATGGTCGTAGGGGTCGGAGGCTATAACGTGGTCGGAGTAGTCGAGGGTTATAATCTCCTTGGGTGGTAGGAAACATGATCCACCCAATTAAGAACAACAAGTACGCGGCAAGGTAGTATGTCCACACTAACTCCTCCATCGCATCCATGGGGCAGGTCATGTATTGCCATAGCCACCAATGTGGAACACCTGATATGTTCTTGGGAAGTGGCCGACCGAACCTGTACTCCATATGGCCCTCCAATCTGCTTTACTAGGAGGTGACACTACCGTAGTACCTTATAGTGGTAGACCGATGAGCATACTCACATCCTGCAAGTAATGGTCATCTCCTCCCACCGAAAGTGGAACGTGTGAGTCTCCGGTCGCCAGCGGTCCATGAGCACTAAAAGCAGTGACGTGTTGAACTGAAAAGCTTGTGGTAGGTCTAGCATGTGGGCCAACGGCAATAGCCTGGTGTCCCTTAGGTGTGGGATGTTCCAGTGGTCCAGAGGTCAGTGCTCTCTAGGGCCCCTACGGATGAGGCTCGAAGGGTCGATGTCAGACGACCATGCTAGGCATCGGTGTTGCGCATCCCAACGTTGGTCCAGCAGCTCATATGTGATGCCACCTGGAGGCTGTGCCATCTCCTGAGGAACATACGAGAGGAAGTTATTCTTCAATGAATACATTAGGAGCAACAAAGCAAAAATAAAGTAAAGCATTTCAACATTGCGAAAATAAAGTAAGTGAAAAAACCACAGACACATTCGATGCATTTCAACATGACAACAAACAACACAAGTATATCTAAACGTATTACAACATCTAGAGAATATGACGCCACATGCAATACAATATTGTCACTACGGGGCACTGCTCGAACTACCTCTGTTTGGGCAGTTGCCTATGTAGTGGCTGATCATCTTGCATAGTCTGCATCGTGGGCACCTAACCCGTTGACCACGCTGGCTCTCATCCATGTCATTACGAATATGATGGGACTACCGTCTTCCACGGCTTGCTTGCTTCAGTGTGTCATTTGGTAGCCATTTCACCTCTCTTGGCCATACGTCCTTGTAGTGCATGTCCAGCCTGTACGAATTGAACTCGGCACTCCATGTGCCGTAAAGGTGGTGGATGTCGTAGTACTCAGAGATGTAAGGTGCCAAGGCCTGCCGCCACATGGTGTGATACGGGGAGGGGTCCCGATCTTCTCAGTGAGGAACCGTGGATAGTTGATGCGAAGTAGACGATGTCGCTAGTTGAACACTCGCGCCAATGCACGAACTCTCAACTCTTCGAAATACGCCCAAAACACACCGGATAATTGTTTGTCGCGAGACCACAAACGATGAACGCCAAATCCCCAATTCTCAATGGAACGACGGCTTGACCTTGAATTTCAGAATGAATAATGGATCACCTAGTTCTCTCTCAAAGTCCTCGCATGAACTCTGGTGTTGAAAGAACAAACAATAGCTATGTTTCAATCTTATGCATAAAATTAGTCTCCCCTAAAGGCTACCAATACAAGGCTTATATAGCCCCTTGGGACATCCATATGGTCCCCAAACCAAGTACAACTCAACCCTATATGGTTTTAGATACGAACTCTCACAAAAAGGAAACTATATTTTTCATCTGTTATATTGTTTTGGTCATAACTTTGTATCCGTGATGAATTTGAAGGTGGGACTAGATTCATTGCGTAGCCCTTGAAATTATCTTTCCAACGAGTATAAGAACATTTGAATCGGACTCTGTTTGTGAAAGTTATGGCCTTTTTAGTAACTACCTGTCAGGTTGTCCCGAACCGAATCCGAATTGAATCCTGAGTTGAATCCGAGTTTGAATTGGGTTGAGCACGTGGGAAGTCCGAATTTGGCTTGCAAACCTTATCCAAAACTTGTAGTTTAATTCCTTGGGCTCCTCCCTTTTGCTCTCCCAAGTCTTCACATGAGTCATACCTAAGAATACATGAAATACTAGCATGAGGTAGTATTCCAAGTTCATCAATTAAAGGAAACTCCTTAAGAAACAAAAGCACATGTTTGTTTAAACGCTTGGCTCTTGCCCTCATCATTGGGCCCTCTGGTTCTTGGTTATTCTCATGCATGCTTGGAGTGGAAGATGTATATGTAATGGGGATGTCCTCATCAGTATGTGCATGACCACCAATAGGAGAAGATGTATAAGTGTTAGGGATGCCCTCATCATCCTCCCCCTCTTGAAAAGGCGCCCTCCTCGACGCTGGATTGTCACCACTAGAGATGGCAATGGGTACCCGATACCCGAATACCCGACGGGTTTTACCCGATAAAGAGACGGGTATGGAAAATTTTATGCACCCATGGGTACGTTATTGGGCGAAATCCTCTACCCGCCGGGTAGGCGGGTGCGGGTGTGGGTATATACTACCCATACCCGCCTACCCGCGGGTAATGAATACCCGCATTAGACAACTAGACATCCCACTCAAATGTTAATTTTATTATCTACTTGTTGTTGATTGTTTATTTGTTTGTCATATGTTGATATGGTCATATCAAGTATGTTTATGTGATGTACTAATTTTGATCATTAGACGCTTTTGTGCTTGGCATGTATGATTAATGAATGTCTAAATTGATGATATTCTTATGTGTTGAACCGGGTATGCTTGCGGGTACGGGTTACCCATCGGGTAGTAATACCCGCGCGGGTACGGGTATGGGTAAATTTTCCTACCAGCGTGCGGATACGGGTAACCCGACGGGTAAATTTACACCTAACGGGTGCGGGTATAGAATGGCAATACCCGATGGGTATTTACCCGTTGCCATCTCTAGTCACCACCAAAGAAAGGTGATAAATCAGCGACATTGAATGTAGAGCTCACGCCATAGTCATCGCTGGAAAGCTCTATCTTGTAGGCATTGCCATTGATCTTCGCAAGCACATTGAAAGGCCCATCACCGCGCGGTAGTAACTTAGACTTGCGACGTTCTGAAAAACGATCCTTGCGGTAGTGTACCCAAACCAAATCACCTGGTTGAAAAACCATCTTCTTCCTTTTCTTGTTTGCCTTCTCAGCATAGTACTTGACCTTGCGTTTTATCGCTTCTTTTGTTTTGTGATGCAATTTCTTCACATATTCAGCTCGCTTGGACGCCTCCATATGAGTATGGTGTTGACTAGGAAGCGGCAACAAATCAAGCGGCGTAAAGGGCTTGAAACCATAAACTACCTCAAATGGACACATCTGCGTAGTGGAATGCATGGCCCGATTATAGGCGAATTTCACGTGCTGCAAACAATCCTCCCACTTGTGCAGATTCTTCTTGATCATGGTCCAGAGTAGCATCGAAAGTGTGCGGTTCACCACCTCTGTTTGACCATCAGTTTGGGGATGATAAGTTGTGCTGAATAACAACTTCGTCCCCAGTTTACCCCAAAGCGTCTTCCAGAAGTAGCTCATGAACTTCACGTCGCGATCCGACACAATAGTACGTGGCACGCCATGTAGCCTCATGATCTCCGTGAAAAAACAAGTCAGCAATATGCGACGCATTGTCGCTCTTGTGGCACGGAATAAAGTGTGCCATCTTCGAAAAACGAACCACAATGACAAAAACAGAATCACTCCCCCTCTTAGTTCTAGGCAATCCTAAAACAAAATCCATACTAATATCCTCCCATGGGGCATTGGGAACAGGTAAAGGGGTATACAAACCGTGTGGATGCAACTTCGATTTCGCTTTGTAGCAAGTAATGCATCGTAGCACATACCTCTCCACATCTCGCCTCATCTTAGGCCAATAAAAGTGATCGCTCAGTATAGACAACGTCTTCTCACGTCCAAAATGTCTCATCAATCCACCTGCATGTGATTCCTGCAGTAATAGCAAACGCACGGAGGATTCTGGAACACAGAATTTGTTAGTGCGAAACAAAAACCCATCATGGATGTGAAATTTATCCCAGCCTTTTCCCTCTTTGCAATGTGCATAAGGGACAAAAAAATCATGGTCATGAGCATATAAATCACGCACACTCGCTAAACCAGGAACGTGCACTCCTAATTGAGTTAAAAGCACACTTTTCCTAGAAAGAGTATCAGCTACCACATTTTCCTTTCCCTTCTTATATTTCACAATGTAAGGAAACGACTCAATGAATTCGACCCATTTGTCATGTCTATGGTTCAGGTTTGCTTTGCCCTTTAAATACTTCAAAGCCTCATGATCAGAATGAATAATAAACTCTTTAGGCCATAAATAGTGTTGCCAAGTTTCTAACGCACGCACTAACGCATAAATCTCTTTGTCATAGACCGGATAATTCAATTGAGCACCATTCAGTTTCTCACTAAAATAAGCTACCGGTCTACCCTCTTGCATTAAAACACCGCCAATACCCAATCTACTAGCATCACACTCAATTTCAAAATTTTTAGTGAAATCAGGTAAAACAAGCAACGGTGCTTCAGTCAAGCGTCTCTTAAGTTCAGCAAAAGCATTTTCTTGCACTACCCCCCACACAAATTCAACACCCTTTTTAGTAAGTTCATTCAAAGGGGCTGCGACGGTGCTAAAATCCTTCACGAAACGCCGATAAAAACCAGCGAGACCATGAAAGCTCCTAATCTGACTTACATTCACAGGAGTTGGCCAATTTTTAATCGCTTCAATTTTAGACTCATCTACTTCAACTCCCTGTGCAGAAACAACATAGCCCAAAAAGATGACACGATCTTTGCAAAACGTGCACTTCTCTAAGTTACCAAATAACCTATTCTCACGCAAAACGTGTAGAACTTGTCTAAGATGGTCTATGTGTTCAAATTCAGTGCGACTGTAAATCAGAATATCATCAAAGTACACAACCACAAATTTACCAATAAAATGCCTTAAAACATAATTCATTAAGCGCATGAATGTACTAGGTGCATTATTTAAAACAAAAAGCATGACTAACCACTCGTACAACCCAAATTTCGTTTTAAAGGCTGTTTTCCACTCATCCCCTTCATGCATTCTAATTTGAGGGTAACCACTGCGCAAATCTATCTTAGAGAAAATAACAGCATCACTCAATTCGTCTAGCATATCATCTAAGCGAGGTATAGGATGATGATATCGAATTGTGATAATATTAATCGCTCGACAATCTACGCACATACGCCATGAACCATCTTTCTTAGGAACTAAAATAACAGGAACAGCACAAGGGCTTAAGCTTTCACGGACATACCCTTTGGAGAGAAGCTCTTGTACTAGTTTCTGAATTTCCTTTGTCACCTCAGGATTGGTGCGGTACGGTGGTCGGTTCGGCAGCGACGCTCCTGGAATCAAGTCGATCTTATGGAACAATATGGATGTCATCTTGAATGCCTGCATCACTTTGAAGAATTGCTTGCCTTCCTGTAGATGCGTCTTCACCATCTTGGCTTTGTTAATGAAGCCGTGCCTTGTGGTTGTTGACCTCGAACCCCACCATATTGGCAACATTTGCCAATAGAATCTTTGGGGAAACAGAAACATGAGGTTGTTTATTAGGCTCACAACGTATGATGACGTGATATTGTAGTGCCTATGAAGTGGCTCAGCAAGCACACATGTGTGATCCTTCATCGCGATTATCCGAAACTCCGTGGCTGTTCCCCTCGATCGTTACGCACGGACCTTGCCAGAGCAAGATTCATCCATGCACTTCACGATGTATATGTTCGGGTTTGACCTTCGCACTCGATACGTCCGGTTGATGCTCACAGCATATCTGGCAATCGCCTGCTGGACACCACTAGGGCAAATCTAGGGAAGCACTACCCTAAGAGAAGGTTGCCTTCATTAAACCCCTACTATGTGTCCCCTGGCTGTAGTAGAACTAGAGATGCCGCTGCGATGTCATCCAGTCTGGACAACACATAATCACCATCGGTGGTGACAACACCACCTGTCACACCCCTCATAGCACCGTCTCCATCTTCCTCGCCTTCAGAGCTAGCCATCTCCACATCCTCCTCGCTTTCTATTTCTCCCACCTCATCAGCAATGTACTCGTGGTAGTAAATACGGGCTGCCCACCATTTCCCCACGCCTTCGTTTGGCTCGAAACCCATGGCACGCCTCTGTAGGTCTCCATCGCCAGCTTGCTCATTAGTGTCTGCCCCAACCCCACCACCTACATCAACACCTGAGCTGAACCTAGGCACTTTATCAGCAGGAGCTCCACCAGAAGCACTTATGACAGATGATTCCGTCATCTCTATAAACTGAGCATACACCATCGGCCTGGCATATATTGTAGCGACAGGGTTGCACACAACATCCATATAATTGGCCCACGATATGTCACTTGTCACCTTCACAAGTTGCCAAAAGGTGGCCCCTCCAACACCCAGCGACGAGGCATACACAACCTCGATGCGTAGCTTGTTCCATGCAGTGACGCGATCGAACGCGCTATGCACACACCTCCGTAGCTTTGTTAGGCCCATGTCGTTCAGACTCAGCTCCTGGATCATCATCTGGTCACAATCGAATAGGTCCGCCCATACGGTCCATCGCGTATGAGATGATCCCATAGAACACAAATAAATCTTGAATGTTCGACATGGTGTACCTGAAACTGGTGCATACGAAACCCAATTAATACAGGACACGCACCGGTCGTGCCATACAACAACTCATCTCATGTGTCGTATAGTGTGATTGCAAATTATTCAAAAAATTACTATATTGTGTTACTGTACTTTACTGACTATTTACTAATATGCCGTGATTAATACTTAATCGCATGGTTCAACTACTATTCGCACGTGATGCAACTCTTACCTTGCTTTGCTTACACAGGCAATAAGGATTAAATGCCACACCTATTGATATTTCATGTACTCTCGGTTATTCTGTTGCATACCTTACTTTGAATTATTTGCTTTTTGTTATATACAATCATATTACAATACCATTTTATGTACACTCGTTTATTCTGTTCCGTACCTTAGTTCAAATTAAATTATATTTGTTACGTACAATTATATTTAACTACCATTTTATGTACTCTTATTTATTCTGTTGTATACCTTGTTTTAAATTAATTTCTATTGTTTATATACAATTACATTACACCACCGTTTTATGTACCCTCACTTATTATGTTTTATACCTTACTTGAAATTAATTCCTATTTGTTGTAAACAATTATATTTAATTATACTATATTGTTCTCTCACTTATTATGTTGCGTACCTTTTTTAAATTATTTTCTATTTTGTACATACAATTATTTTATGCCACCATTTCATGTACTCTCATTTATTATGTTGTGTACTTTACTTGAAATTAAATTCTATCGGTTACATACAACTATATTTGACTACAATTTTATCTACTCTCATTTATTATGTTGCATACCTTATTTTAAAATAATTTCTATTTTTATACACAGTTATATTATACTACCAATTTATGTACTCTCGTTTATTATGTTGTATACCTTACTTTCACTGTTCTAAAAGGTGGGCTGGGCGGCCGCCTAGGCCCCGCCTAGGCGCTAGGCGGCCACCCAGTGCCTCGCCTAGGGGTGTTGGGAGGGCAGGAAGCAGCCAGGCGACCGTCTAGGCGGCGAGGCGACCAGAGACCACAAGAACAGCAAAACGGGAACGGTGACTGGGGAGAAGCGCCGGTTTGCGGGGAGCCGGGGAGTAGCACCGCTACGCCAGCCTGCCGCCTGCAGGGAGCTGTGCCGGCTTGCGGGAAGGAGCGCCGGCCTGCGGGGGGGAGCGCTGGCGGCCGGCCTGCGGGAAGCTGCGCGGCGCCGGCCTGTGGGGGGAGCTGCAGGGGGACGAGGGGAGGCAGGCGGCTAGGGCGGAGAGATGGGGGAGGCGGCGGCTAGAGCGGAGAGATGGGGGAGGCAGGCGGCGGCGATCTGCGAGGGAGAGATGGGGAGGCGGGCCGCGGGATGTGCGGGGGAGGCGGTGGCGATCTACGGGGGAGAGACGGGGGAGGCGGGCCGCGGGATCTGCGGAAGAGGCAGCGGCGATCTGCGGGGGAGGGGAGGCAGGCGGCGCGGGCGAAGGGATCTGCAGGGGAGGGGAGGCGGGCGGCGTGGGCGAAGGGATGTGCGGGGAGGCGGGCGGCGCGGGCGAAGGGATGTGCAGGGAGGCGGAAGGGAGTTAGGGTTAGGGTTAGATTTATATAAGGATTGATGACTTGAACTGGGACGTTGGATCTTCATCGGACGGTCTAAAGTCTGACTAATTTTCTTGAACATTTGTTACAGGATTTGATGACTCGATTTGGGACGTTGGATCTCCATCGGACAGTCCAAAATCTGACTAATTTTTATCTAAGCATCAAATATATACTTATCTTCTGCCTGTTGTCCCATTTTTAATTTGGCCGCCAATGCCCCGCCTAGGCTCCCTAGGCGCTAGGCCCCACCTCGTCGCCCGCCTAGCGCCTTCTTGAACATTGCTTACTTTAAATTAATTTCTATTTGTGACATACATGTCAGGACTCTTGGCCATGGGCCCAGTTTCCTAACACTCCCCCTTGGGCACTCACCCAACATGCTCATGCCTCGTCAAAACTCCATAAAAACCCAGTGGGAAAAATTTAGAGAAAGAGTACATGATACATGTAATGCTGCGATGCACGAATTGCCTCATTAAAAACCTTGGTCGAGAAACTTCATGGAAAACTCGTCAAGGGAAAAAGAGTATAATTCACCCAAATTCATTTGGTCTGCAGGACTTTATTTTTGGGAACTTAATCTTCATGATCAAGATTTATTAGCGGGCTTGTGAGAATTCTCCCCCTGAATTCTGCACTTCTCTAAGTCTCATCATTCCAATTCCACGTACGCACCTTTCAAAACTAGATGCGGGGAGTGTCTTAGTGAATAAATCTGCGAGATTCTCACATGACTTAGTATGCAGTACTTTAATCTCGTCCATCTTTTGCAATTCATGTGTATAGAAGAACTTGGGGTTGATATGCTTTGTGAGATGACTCTTCACATAGCGCGTTTGAACTTGTGCAACGCAAGCGACATTATCTTCATAGATAATTGTGGGGGTTTGCACAATGTTCATCCCACATGACTGCTGGATGTGGTGAACCATTCGGCGGAGCCAAGCGCACTCTCGTGCGGCTTCACACAGTGCTATGATTTTTGAGTGGTTCATCGAAGTAGCCACAAGGCTTTGCTTAGACGATTTCCATGAAATTGCAGTTCCACCACACAGAAATACATAACCTGTTTGTGACTTAGCGGTATGCGGGTCTAACAGATACCCAGTATCTGCATAGCCAATCAAGTTCAGATCTTGATTCTTTCTGTAGAACAATCCAAGGTCCTTGCTTCCTTGGAAGTATCGGAAAATATCCTTTATGCCCTGCCAATGCCTTTTGGTGGGCTCTGCATTGTACCTTGCTAACAGGTTCACGGCAAATGCAATGTCCGGTCTAGTGCAGTTTGCTAAGTACATGAGTGCTCCCACTGCACTCAAGTATGGGAATTCCGGTCCCAGGACTTCCTCTCCCTCTTCCCTAGGTCGGAAAGGATATTTTTCTTGCTGTAAAGACCTACCGATCATCGGTACTTTCGAGGGAAATGCCTTCTCGAAGCCAAACCTTTCAAGCACCTTCTGGGTGTAGGTCGACTGATGTACCAAAACTCCTTCAGGAACATGCTCAAGCTGCAGGCCTAAGCAAAACTTGGTCTTGCCCAAATCTTTCATTTCAAATTCTGACTCCAAGTAGGAGCTTGCTTCTTTTATGTCTTCGGCTATCCCGATGATATTCAGATCATCTATATACACAGAGATTATACAGAATCCATTCTGGGATCGCCGTATAAATACACAAGGATAGCCTTCATTGTTCGTGTAGCCTTTCTTGCAGAGAAAGTCGCTCAAGCGATTATACCACATTCTTCCAGATTGTTTCAGTCCATACAGTGATTTTCTGAGTTTCACACTGTACAGATTTCTATTTGCTCTGTCTTGGTTCGGGAGAGGGATTCCTTCAGGGACTTTCATGTAAATCTCCGAATCCAAGTTACCGTAAAGGTATGCAGTCACAACATCCATCAATGTTATTTCCAAGTTCAAGTTTACTGCCATTGAGATCAAGTATCTAAAGGTAATTCCACTCATGACTGGGGAGTAGGTTTCTTCATAATCAACTCCAGGACGTTGAGTGAAACCTTGGGCTACCAGCCTTGCTTTGTATCTCACTACTTCATTTCTTTCATTTCTCTTTCGAACAAATACCCACTTGTGCCCAACGGGGTGTATGTGGGGAGGCGTGCGGCATACGGACCCAAACACCTCTCTTTTGTTCAGAGATAGCAATTCAGTTGCTATTGCCTTCTTCCAATCTTCCCAATCTGATCTTTTCTTACATTCAACGAGCGATGCAGGCTCGGGATCAAGATCGATGATGGTGGCAATTTTCTTTGCGAAGTAGATATCGATATTAGTTGTTGTCCTATTCAAGGACTCTCCCGTGTGCACATAATTTATAGCTATTTCTTCATGAGTTGCTTCTTTTGGAGCGATTGCTTCTGATGGAGCTTTACCTTGCGCATCGCTTCTTTCAATTGCGGTGGCAAGTCCCTTTAGTTTTTCGGCTCCGATGTGTGCGCACACATCCATGCCGATGGGGATATTCAGATCCGGTATGCCCTTTTCTGAAGGTGTCATACTTGTGCCAGGTCTCAACTGGCTCCCTTTCTCATTCTGGGGGACTTCAATGATCGGCTGTGATAAATCCCTCTTATCCTTTTTCGCCGGGCGTCCCCGGTTACTTTGGACTCGAGAAACCGGAGTTCTCGTCCTTTTATTCACAGGCCTCTGGACAGGATTAGGGATACCTTCAATTTTCTTTGGTATTTCAACCCTCTCTGGTGCATTGCGTGCAGGCACATGCGACTTAATCACGCTCTTCAAATCACTAAAGTGATCAGGCAGTCGATTTGCTAATGCTTGCAAGTCGATGATCTTCTGGACCTCTTTTTCGGTTTCACTAGTGCGCGCGTCATGTGCATGAATTCCCATGGCTTCCCACGTAATTTCTCGATATTTTTCGTCAACGGGTTGATTTCCTCCCCCTAATGACGGGAAATTATCCTCATCAAAAATGCAATCAGCGAAGCGGGCAGTATGCAAATCTCCCGTCATGGGTTCCAAATACCTGATTATGGATGTAGTCTCATAACCAACGTATATCCCAGTCTTGCGGAGTGGGCCCATTGCAGTTCGCTGCGGAGGTGGTATCAGTACATAAACCTTGCATCCAAACCTCCTAAGATGAGAAATTTTCGGTGGTGACCCTTGCGCTAGTTGCATAGGTGAATGGATGTTGTAGGCCGAAGGTCTAAGGTTGATGAGATTCGCTACATGAAGGACTGCGTGTCCCCAACATGTAGCTGGCAAATTACTTTTATGCAAGAGGGTTCGGGCAATAAATTTAATTCTTTTAATTAAAGCCTCTGCCAAACCGTTCTGGGTATGGACATGCGGTACCGAATGCTCAACTGCAATTCCCATCGCCATACAATAATCATCAAATGCCTTTGAAGTAAATTTGCCGGCATTGTCCATTCTGATGGACTTGATATGATGATCTGGAAACACATTTCTGATGCGAATGATCTGCGAGATCAATTTTGCAAAGGCATGGTTTCTTGTGGATAATAAACTCACATACGACCACTTCGATGAAGCGTCAATGAGCACCATGAAATACTTAAACGGCCCTGAGACGGGCCGAATGGGACCGCAAATGTCTCCCTAGATGCGTTCCAGGAATGCAGGGACTTCATCCTTCACTTTCAGAGTGGAGGGTCTAGTAATTAGTTTCCCGGTGGCACATGCAGGGCACACAAAATCTTCATGATTCGGGAAATTCTTCACATTAATATTATGCCCATGCGAGTTATTTATTATGTTTCTCATCATCCTAAGACTTGGGTGGCCTAATCTGTCATGCCAGAGATAGAAAAATTCAGAGCTTCTAAACACTGTTTTCAGAACAGTGTACGCTGCAGGTGCTTTAATTGTGGTATAATATAGCCCAGTTTCAAGTGAAGGAAGTTTTTCTAATATTCTTTTGCCATTCTCTTCGCGCTTCGTAATGAGCAGGTATTCCTTACCGTACTCTTCGTCAGTCCCAACGTGGAAACCATTGGCGCGAATATCCTTAAAACTTAGGAGAGTTCTAGTCGATTCTGGGTACAATAAGGCTTCTTCAATGACCAAAGTTGTGCCCATTGGAAGTATAATTGTGGCTCTTCCGGAACCGATTATACATGCATCGCTTCCGGCGATTGTCGTAAGGCTGCCGGTGCTCTTACGGATCGACTGGAAATATTTAGTCTCTCTTAAGATGGTATTCGTTGTGCCGTTGTCGGCAAGGCATACTTCCTCCATAGGGCGCCACACGTGTTCTAATATAATGTATTTAATTAACATGTATTAGAAGGCATTCAACACATAAATAAAATACGCCAATATCAGAACGTATAATGCCAATATAAACTGAATAAATGAATGTTTTATTCCAAAATCATCCAACCATTATGGGAAAGCAAAATCCTAAAGCACCAACCATGCAAGTTCTAAACTTGTCCATTTAACACAAAATAAATGACAATTAATGTCTTATGCATTCTGTGCATCAGACGGAATCAACTAGAAAATCATTGACTTCTTCGGCTATTTTCTCAGTAGTGACATTCTCTTCAAGAGAGATCATGGCTGTGGCTGCCTCTAAGTCGTAAGGGGGTGCTGCTGCCGGGATGGACTCAACCTCCATCATCTCCGGCAGCTGCTCAGGCTGCTCCCCCTCAATGACTGCAAAGTGGGCTTCAGGCTGCCCTTTGCCATTCTTCTTCTGAGCTTGGTGGGCATCAATGACATGTTGCGGTTCTTTGCATATCCGCGACCAATGTCCCCACTTGCCACATTTGTAACAGCTCTGGTTCTGCTGGCCATAGGTCTTGTCACTCTTTTTAGCCTTTTTGTCGTTTGGAGCATCTGACTTGCCTTTCTGGGCAATGGACTTTCCCTTCTTCCCCCTTCTCTTCATCAAGGGCTTTCGCACCTTGTAACTTCCCGCATTGGCTTCACGGCTAGCGGAGCTGCCTGGTGGCTGAGTGACGTAATTCTTGCGGAGAAGTTCGTCCTGAGCCTCTGCCACCTGCATCATATCAATCAATTTGGCGTACTCCTTGTAGCCATCTTGACGATAGTTGCGGGCAGTCTGTACAGCATTGGGGTGAAAGGTGGACAGTGTCTTCTTGATCTTCTGGTCATCTGTGATCTCCTTGCCACAGAGTTTAAGGTTTGTACAAATCCTGTGCAAGGCAGAATTGTACTCCTCGGCCGTTTTAAAGTCGGCAAATCTCAGTCTGACCCACTCCTGCTCTACTTGAGGAAGAATGGTGTACTTGAGCCTCTCAAACCGCTTCTTCAGTGCGGTCCAGAGTGCTAGCTCGTTTCTCTCCGCCATATACTCATTCTTGAGAGTCGGGCAGAGATGGTGCCTGAGAAAATGAAGTGCCTGATCATTCTCCTCAGGTGTGGGTCTAGCGTCTTCTGTCCGCTTATCCCAATAGCTGCGCCGAGCTTCCGGCCCCCAAGCACAATCTCGACATCGGATGCCCATGTCAGATAGTTTTGGCCATTCTGGGCCAGCTCCTCGAACTCCCGGTTCGAAATTCTAGTCATCTACATGTGTATGAACGAAATAAAATAAGTTTACTGCAGGTAAACATGCATGGTAAATTTTCTACATGTAAATAAAGTGGTGCAATATATTCCCATAATGTTTCATAATTTTCTGTGCATTTTCTATAATTTTACTGCTAATTTTAGTGATTAAAAGCAATTTAAACAATTACAATTAACCAAAAACAGTACAGAAAATATAAAGAATAATAATGGCATAAATAAATAAGCTTCAAATGCGAAAAATAATGCAAAATTCGGATTTCCGAGGCCCTTTTATGCTAAAATATGAGATTTCAGTAAATTCTGCAATTTTTAGAGGTTTTTACGCAAATTTCTAGTTCAGAGAAAAATTCACGCAATTTTCTGATTTACAGAGGGGTTTTCTGCAAAATTCTAGACCCGCTCGTAAATTTGAGGGCTTATATGTAATTTTCGGAATTACGAAGCCTTTTATGCAAAATTCGGGACTCAAAAGTAAAACCCGAGGGCTCATTGGAAATTTTTAATAATTTCGGGGCCCTTTTTCGGAAATTCTCCAGCGCCGGCCCATTCCCCTCTTTTCCCACCTGTGGCCTATCTCCTCTCCACCCCGCGGCCCATCTCCCTTCTCCCCTCCCCCCGCGCGGCCCATCTGGCCGTTCCCGGCCCAATTGGCCTGGCCAGCCCACCCGGGCAAACACAAGAGGTGGGTAGGGTTTCCCCTACCCCAAACCCAAGTGGCGGCGGCGGCAGGGAGGAGTCCGGGCGGGGCCATGGGTGGGGCCGGCGCATTCGGGGCCGGGGCCGGCGCGGCGAGTGACGGCGCAGAAGGTGGAGCGGCGGCCAGCTTGTTCGGGCGCCGGCGCAGAAGTCGAAGGGACGTCCGCTGCGCGTGCGGGCGCGGAAAGCGAGGAGGCTGGGTAGGTGCCGGAACCCGGAGTAACGACTCCTGGATCCTCTGTGTAAATCGCACTAGTCCAGGATCAGCTAGTGCACACAGTCACAACAAAGATAATAACCAAGCACAAATGACTCAATATATTAAATAAAAGGTACGGTCTTATGGCCAAGTCTTACATCAATGCTCATTGGCAAAATAAATAAAGGAAATAACTGCGAAAGCAAACTGATAAGAAGCGAAGCCCAAGCCTGCCCACAGGCAAACGACAGTAAGACGCGGCCTATTCGTCCAAATCTTCACCGTGGTTGATGTCTTCCTTCTCTGTGTGGAAAAAGCAAGGTGAGTACAAACTTGTACTCCGCAAATCACCCGGGAAAATGCAACATAATGATAAAGGCTTCAATGGAAGGTTTATAGGGTTAGTTTGCATAAAACAGCATTTAAGAAATATAATAATAGATTGAAATTGCTGAATTTAATACAGTAAAACAATATTTGTAATCGAAAATAATACCGTCAGTGCCGGCTCCGACCAAACACCAACCTATCCACGGGCATCCCACCCGGACCATCTTTTCCAAAAGGCCACGTATGGATTCCATCCATCCACACGCTTTCACTGCGCAACTCTGATGAATTCCATCCATTCACCAGATTTCAATCTCTCACGGATTCCATCCATCCGCAAGGTTTTCATTCTCTCATGGATTCCATCCATCCACAAGGTTTTCGAAAATATTTTTGAAAAGCAAAGTCTAATCCATGAAAAACTTTTACTCAGCATGCCCATGACCGTGGGCATAGCTATCCAGGATAGATTATACACTCTGCAGAGGTTGTACAGCTTTACCCACAAGACACGATCATCCCATAATGCCACCGGGTTACACACTTCCTTATGTGTGCGGCGAGGAGTCGTGACAAGGCCTTTACAATGCAAAGCCTTCAACCTGGCCAAGCCAACTCTAAGGTTTCACCCCAGTAAGGAATCCACCAGACCGGGACCCCCTCTTGAGCCTAGACGAGACTTCTCATGGCTTAACCATGCTCGCCCAAGTGAGACTTCACATGGCACCAACCACGCTCACTTTCAACCTACGACTTGACTCAGGTTGGGACTTCACAAATATTCAGCCAGGGCTGTCCCATACCAGCCATGTGGTAGTACGATTAGGGCTTTGCAACAGTAGCTCACAGACCAGTCCTTAATCTGACTTAGGCCCAACCACATACCCCCGTGTACGACAATCAACCACTGCGGCTCCAACCAACAGGGCATGCCTGCACCCACCACTCTAACCAATTGCCTAAGTCTAAACCAGTTTTATATTTGTTTTCAAAATAATTCATAAACCTCCTTGACTCACCAAAGTCAAGAGCATATCATTTTATGTAAACAGGGTTATCATTTTATGTGAAAGATATCCCAAATCAAAATTATATGACTATGCAGGGCTAAGCATTTGATTAAACTTTCTAGCTAACACTAATGTATTAACTAGAGTTTGATTCTAGGGTGACAAGGTATTGAGGAATTCAATATCAATGGAGGAAATAACAAGTAGGCAATAACTAAATTTAAAGCTGAATTGAAATACGTTGAATAAAAATATGCATGCAGAATACTTTAAAACAAAATAATTTTATTTTGAAATCTGGGATCAACATGATCAAGGAGGGTGACTTGCCTTGCCCTTCAAATTGGTTTGAATCTTCGTCGAAGAAATTTCCCGAATCGTCGAAGTCTACACGTGAAAATAACCCACAATTCAAATAAATTCAAATTAAATTCAAATTGACTTCAAAAATTTGAATTGAGGCTAGAAATGGATAGAGGGGAATTTTTGATGAATTTAGAAATTTGAATGGGCCAAATCGGAGTTAGAACGAAGGAGAACGGGCTCCGGGAAGTTTGAAAAGAGAGAAAAAGAAAAAGATTGAATTTCTGGATTTATTTTTCTAAAGGAAAATGGCTTTATTGCGTCAACAGAGAATTTCTTTTTCGGCTGAAATATTTTCCAACGGAAAATTCGGATTAACTGCGCCAGCATGACGTCAGCCAAGGGTGGGCCAACACTGACAGTGGAGCTCGGTCCATGGACCGAGTCCACGGGTGAGGGGAGGTGGCGAGGTGGCACGGGTGGTTGGCTGGCGCTGACGGGGCACGGAGGGGATGAGGTGGCGCTGGCGTGGTGGTGATGCGGCACCAGGTGGCAGCCACGTGGGCGACCGACCGGAGAGAAGCTCGGGTGCGGCGGGCTTGTCGGCGAATGGCGGCGAGATGGCCGGCGGCGATGGACGGAGGAGGGAGAGGAGGACGCGGGGGTCTCGGGGAGGGCGCGGGCCTTACCGGCGGCGAGCGGAGACGGCCGGCGGCGAGCGCAAGGCGACGGCGGCGCTCGGGACTACGGCGCGATGGCGGGGGAGCGCTCGGGAGGGGAAGGGAGGAGCGGAGGGAGATGGGGCGGAGAAGAGCGGTGCCGGGGAGGGGCTTAAATAGGGGAGAGGAGGGGAGGCCCGGCGGGAATTTCTCGCCGGAGCGAGCGCGGGGGCGGCGGCGGTTACGGGGAAGTGGGCGGCGGATCCGGCGGGGTGGAGAAGGTGGGGGGCGCAGGTCTCGCGGGGAGGTGGCGCACGAGGGAGTCGTGGGCTGGCGCGAGGCGGCCGGCGGTTAGGGCGGAGGCAGCGGTTGCGCACGGCGGCCGCGGGAGGAAGAAGGCGCGGGGAGGGATGACAGGTGGGGTCGGGGTGCAGAGAGAGAGAGAGGGAGAGAGGGGCGGGTGGCGGTCGGATCGCGGGGGCGAAAATCGGACGGCTGAAGGGTTAAGTGGCAACGGGCGGGCGAGATCAGCCGAGGCGGATCGGAGGCAGATCGGGCGGCCGGGGCGAAGGGAGGGGTGGAAGGCTCGGATGGGCCGAGGCGCGCGAGGTGGGCCATCTAGGCCACACGCGTGGCAAGTGGGGGAGGAGGGGGAGGCAGGATCCGATGGGCGACGTGGCCGGCAATCTGGCCGTCCACGTGGCAGCCAGCGGAGGGGATTGGATTTTTGAATTTCTATTTTCTGGTTTTGGATTTTCAGAAAAGCACAGAAATTCCACTAAGCCTTAGAAAAATACCAAATGACCTCCAAAAATTCCTGAAAACTTCCTAGAACCTCCTGGAGACATTTGTAACTTAACAAAAAAACATTCCCAACAAATGTACGTATTTAATTTTCATACTTTAAAATAATTTTTATTTCAAAAATAAATTTTCAAACTTCAGAAAATCCAGAAAACCAAATAAACTCCAAATATTTAATTTGACATAAGATTTTTATAGAAAATCAAAATATAATTTTATTTAATAATATTTTTACGTTTTCACTTAAATCCTTTTCAAATACAGCTTTTTCAAAAACAGAAATTCATGGCAAATTCAAATTTAAAATCTAGGCACAAAAATACTTATTTTAATTGAAATTTTATTTTCATTAATTTTTTTATTTTTATTTTTTTGCAAAAATTTGGGATGTTACAGTAGGCGCCTAGGCCTAGCGCGCGTCTGCGGGCCGGCGGCGCACGGTGGGAGGCGTCGGCGTGCGGGCGGCGCTCGGCCGGTGCCGGCTGCGGGTGGCACACGGCGCGTACGGGCGGCCGAGTAGAGCTTCGGGCCGGCAGCCACATGCGGGTGGCGGCGAGCGGCGGCGGGCGCGACTACTGGTTGGGGTTGGCGCGGCGAGGAGGAGCCAGTCGGCGCGCTGGGACCCCAAGCGGCGGCGGCCATACGGGGCGCGCGCGCAACGAGGAGCCAGCCAGGTCTTGGGGGCGCGGTTGGCTGCGGGCCGACAACCCGTGGTGGCTTTAGGTGGCGGCGACGCTGCTGGCCGGCGGTACCTCAGGCTCCATGGCGGACTTCTGGCCGGCAGCCAGCGCATGCGGGCGCAACAACGGGTTTTTTTTCTTTCTGTGATGCCATGTAAACCGAACAGAAATCCAATGCATAATTTCCGTGCAGTTTTTCTTATGCAATCTCCAAACAGAAAACGATGCATAAAATTAATCTACGATGCAATCAACATCTATCTCGTTTCGCAATCTACCGATCGACATTGTGCCGGCGATTTCAGATCTGCTCGCGTTAGATTGGAGCGGATTTGCATCGTTCCACATTGCAATCAACATCTACCCTGTTTCACAATCTACCGATCGGCATTGTGCCGGCGACTTCAGGTCTGCTCGCGGTAGATTAGGGCGGATTTGCACCGTAGAAAATTCAATTTAGAACGCGAAAAGAAAATACGGATTCAAAAGCGATCTAGAAAATTCAATCTGTGCTTCGATGATTACCTCGTTCACCAGAGCGAAGTCATGTTGATAACGTGTTGAGGAACCGTCGCTGGCGACTAGTCTGATCGATTCCTCTGCTTAGAACAAGAACGAATCAATCACAGAATAATAGATTGAACACAGAGAGGTGGAGAGAACTTCTGGTCTTTCTTTATTACTTTAGATTGCATCGGGGTACATAATGAAGAGGTCTAAGTCCCTATTTATAGTCTACGATGGGATGCCCAAATATATCAGGACTCTTGACCATGGGCCCAGTTTCCTAACAACAGCCTCCCCTGATAGTTCGCGCATGCATGCCAGGGCTAGGAATATCCCGCGCTTCCCTGCTGTGGTTCCGCTCTCCCTGGCCGCGGAAATGGGCACGTGTCGGCTCCGCATCGACCCACAGTCGGGAATTAAGGGGCTACTTGCACAAAAAGGGGCACCGGTGCCATTTCTACCCCAAAATAAATGCCCAGGGGCTACTGTAGCAAAAAATTCATTTCCATCTTCCTCTGACTTGAAATGACGAAAATGCCAAAGCCTGGGGGGCTTGGGAACAAATGATCTGACCGAACCCACTCGCCTCGCCTTCGCCTTCGCCTTCGCTCCTCCAAAGCCCGACTCCATCCCCCCTCACCTGGCGAGGAGTCCGACGACCGCCGCGGCCTACGGTGGCCGGAGAAGGACGCTCGCCGAGGCTCGGTTGAGTGCGACCTCTTGCCTTCCCCGGCGTCCTTGGGCGAGCTGTGCGCGAGGAGGCCTCTCCACGTTCCTGCGACTACGAGGTACCGCCGCTGTTTCTTTCGCCTAGGATCGAGTTGGATCAAAATCTTGCAACAATCTTTATTTATCCCCCTTTTTTGTTTCTTTCATCGTGTGTGCTTCTTTTCTTTGGGATTCGAAGAACCCTAGAAAATCTGTGCGATTTTTTTCATGGCGTTTTTTCGAGGTAATCCGTGCGATTTCAACCCTCATATACACAGAGCTTAAGCTGTGGAGTTTCCAGATTGGATAGTTCCATGGATTTTGCGCCGCAATATCGTCCGCATTAGCTTCTCGAGCTAAACATCATTCCTTCCGTAGTGGTAATCCCCTTGGCATCATACTAAGCAGCTTGTGCTAATGAGACATCGTATATATGAGAGGGAGATGGATGTCCCTATATTAGTGAAGAACGCTATTATTGTGATGTTCAGGTGAACTGCTTTATTTTTTCCCTCGCGTAATTTCTTTGCTTTTAGGGTAAAGTTGGCATGTATTAGGTCAACTAGTAGCAAGTGTTGTTAATCTCATAATGAACTGCTTTGGTTTATTCTGGGGGATGTAGCTTCGTTTGCATCAGTAGGTGTTTCATATGATCTATCTGTTGCGTATTTGTGTCTGAGGCGGTTTTGTGTTTTTGGTACTCATCCCGTCATCCATATGATATTCTGTGCTATCTGTTGCAACTTGGGGAAAGGAACAAGGGCAATGGAACACCTGGAATATTTTCTTTTTTTTCTTCTAGGAAGATGTACACCTAGAATTATTTTCTTTTTTTTCTAGGAAGATTTGGGTATGGTAATTATGCATCATGTGGCGTATTCGCTGTGGCAAATGTGTAGCTGTAGGGTTGCTTACAGTGTGATTAAGTCGTCGACTAATCGGCGACTAATGCACGACTAGTCGTCCAGTCGGTACATGATGGACGACTAGGGAGGCCGACTCGACTGGAGCGACTAGTCGAGGGGCCGGACGACTAGTCAGTGACTAATCACGACTAACCGGCCATTTCCAGCTGGACGACTAGGAGCCGACCCACTGGATCAGTAAGTTTGAGGCCCACTAGAGAGGCTCGACCTGACCTAGATTTAATACCAATGGCTCAATAACCCTAGATCTTCATTGCACACCACACGCGCTATTTTGGTTGTAGTATTAATATAATAATCCCAGCTTGCTTCTTTATTATGACTATGACAATTGTAGACCTGACTCTAGAGACTAGTCGAGACTAGTCAGGCGACTAGTCGCCCAAGTCACCCCCTTGGCGACTTGACTTTACGACTTAATAACCTTGCTTCACCCACAGGTTTCGCGCCAAGAAACAAAGTTCCTGGCTTCAATTAAGGCGTTGTCCAGTTTATTGACCCCACAGCTTAGCCGGCCATACTCTCAACTAGTTCTCCCGACCACTTGGCTCAGCCAAGGTTCTAGCAGAAATTAACCCAACTGTGTTGTGGACACCATTCCTAAACGCTTTGGGTTGGTCTACAGGCGTCGTGCAAAGAGAGGAGACTTCATGGGCGACAGGCTGACTCCTCTAGGCTCGACGCAATCTGAACTCCAAGCCAGCATGCTGGATCCGAAATAGTGCAGGCTTGATTCCCTTTCCCTTATAGTTTTTGGTTTCTATCTATACTTGTTAGTTTCCTTATCGCATATCAATTCCTTGTTAGTTAAGGTATAATCTGTTACCGCCTCGGGATATAAGAGGCTAGGGGATTGAATAAAGAATCAAGCAAGAATTACCTTCCCCTCATATCTTCCTCTTCTCCAGTCTCCTGCTGTTGCTATTCCCTTCCCGTCCAGCGGCCATAGCGCCCTCTCGCGTTTACCCCTCCGACCACGTCCTCGCCCACAGCATAGTTACCACGAGAGATCAACACTGCCCATATCAATTTGGTATCAGAGCACCTCACCATGACTTCCGAGGCGCAATCATCGACTACGGAAGATCTAAAGGCCTTCATGGAATCCCAATTCGGCAAGATTATGGAGCAACTCGCGGATCATGGCCACTCACAAGCTTCCTTAGTGGCTCATCTCCTATCCCTGGAGATGCTTTCCGCCGACGACCGCAGGGCGATGACGACATCTTCCACATTGACAGCAGGAGGGATGGGCGTTTTGCCTACCCCGGCAACCGCCCCACT
This sequence comes from Dendrocalamus latiflorus, assembly GCA_017311315.1. Lineage (NCBI taxonomy): Eukaryota > Viridiplantae > Streptophyta > Magnoliopsida > Poales > Poaceae > Dendrocalamus > Dendrocalamus latiflorus. Next base: position 28,058,133 of record CM029639.1, on the reverse strand, counting down.
GCTTCCACAGCAGCTTCCCCTGGATACTGCGACATCCATGCCGCTACACTCCTTTGCACGACCTATTCCCCATCCCATCCCACCCATACACTCCTTGCAATCAGTTGACAGCCATCATCCAGCAGTTCCAAGGTATCACAAGTTGGACTTTCCAACATTCGACGGCAAGGACCCATTGGCTTTGCTGGCTCACTACAGGCAATTCTTTTGGGGCCTACGTACTGAAGAGAGCTACAAGGTTTGGCTTGCGTCATACCATATGACAGGGGCTGCACAGCAGTGGTACATTCAGCTCCAACGCGAAGCAGGAACTCCGTCGTGGCAACGCTTCATCGAGCTTTGCCATCTTCACTTCGGACCACCGATTCGCAACAACGCTCTGGGGGAGCTCGCCCGACTGCGTTCACGGGCTCGATGGTGGAGTACCAGGACAAGTTCTTGGCGCTTCTTTGCCGAACGGACCCGTTGACTCCCCGTCAACAAGTTCAACAATTCACGTCTGGACTATCCGATCTCTTGCGCACGGATGTCGAACTCCATCAATCGGCGGACCTACAGGTGGCCATGAGCCTTGTGCGCTCTCACGAGCTGCGAGCTTAGGTGGCGGCGCTTCTTCACCGGTGCGATCCTTTCAACAACCGCCGTTTCGACCTCGTTCTTCAGGCCTACAGACTCTGGAGTCTCCTAGCCTGCTAGCTCCAACAGGGCACCGGCCGTTCAAATACCTCACTAAATCTGAGATGGATGATCGCTGTAACAAGGGGTTGTGTTTCAATTGTGACGAAGTCTTTCATCGAGGTCACAAGTGCAAACGCCTCTTCTTCATGGACTTCCAACTGGAGGACAGCGAGGGCGGCTATTCAGCCACAATCAAAGACGATCCAGGCATCTCTCTGTATGCCTTGACCGACATTTGCATAGGGGACACCATGCAGCTCTGGGTTCGCCTGGGCTCTGTGGACTGCATTGCGTTGATTGCTTCTGGCTCCACCCACAATTTCATGTGAGCCGAAGTTGCTGAGGCTGCTGACATTCACCTTGTGTCACGTCCGGATCTTCGCATCGCTGTGGCCAACAGTGACCGAGTGCCGAGCGCCAAGCTGGCTCGGGCGGTGCCCCTAGAGTTTGCCCGAGAGAACTTTCGTATAGACTGTTACGGCCTGCCGATCGGGGGCTTCGACGTCATATTGTGGGTCCAATGGCAAGACCCTAGGGCCTATTACTTGAGATTTCTCCACTCTCCAGATGTCCTACTGGCTCGTCGCAAAGCACATCACCTGGACAGGTGTCGCAAGGCCGCCACCGACCCGGGCACATCTCTGTGAAGGACCGGGCCTCCTCTAGGCCCTACTGACAAAGTTAAAGCACCTATTTGTAGAGCCGACGGGTCTGCCACTGTCCCGACCTTGCGACCATCGAATCCATCTCCTGCCCGGCTCAAGCCCAGTGGTGGTGCGACCATACCGCTACACGATGACCCAGAAAATAGAGTTGGAAACTCAGTGTCGTTCCATGGAGACTTAGGGCATCATCCGCAAGAGCACATTGTTGTTTTCCTCGTCGGTCATACAAGAAACACGATGGCTCATGGAGGTTGTATCGACTACCGCGCTCTTAACGCAAAGACCGTTAAAGACAAATTTCCGATCACGTTGGTGGACGAACTCCTAGATGAACTCCATGGTGCACAGTTCTTCTCCAAGCTCGACCTCCGCTCCGGCTACCACCAAGTTCGTGCAGCATCCAATAAAGTTACCATAACTTTGTGCAGGAAGCTCCAAATCAAGTGATGTTTGATTCATGGAAAGTAGACTTCATTACCTTTTCAAATATGTTTTTGTGCGCATTAGAGACCTCAGAATTGGAATTCAAAGCTTCTTGAACATTATGCACAGAACTGCAAGCACTAAAACTTGATTGATGTTGTGTCTTCCTCTTGAGCCAAACGAACTTTCTCTTTCTCTCTTCACCATGATTAGGCCCACATAATATACGCATAACTCCATCCAACCTAAGGTTCCAAACTAGGGTTTTCTCCCCGCGGTCGGCATGGCTCTTCTCCTTGTCTTCTTCATGCGCCATAGTGATTACATTATTTCTGTTTTCGCCATCCTCAGTTCCCTCCCCCTTGGCTTCATCTTGTTGCATCAAAATATCACTAACTAAAGTTGTAGTGCTACTTGGTGCCACATCATCCCCCCTTCAAGCGAAACCGTCCTCGGTTTCGGGGTATTCTTCAAAGCTTTCTTCTTTTCTACGATGAACTGTATTTCAGATTTAATTGCATCATCCGCCATTGGTTTTAGGCCCCGCTCGTTTCGGCTTCAGCTTCTGGTTTATTTTTCACTATTCATAAATTTCGTCTTTTTATGAACTTTTGGCTTTTTTTTGAGCTTTTTTGCCGGTTCTTTTTTCTCATATTCGTTTGTGTTGTCTGTGACGAGCTAGCATATTTTTTCTATTTTTAAATTTTTTTTAAATTTAATTACGTCAAATAAGCCACCTTCAGCTACAGTGAAATTTCAGCCGCTACAGTGCAATTTCAGCCATAAGCCACAGCTTTTCAGCTCAACCGAGCGGTATGATGTTTGCCTCCATGCTTGAATGTATATGTGTTGACTCTCCCAGCATGCGTGACATCACGATCATATTGCCACGGTCTCCCCAACAGCAAGCCGCACTCCTCTAATGGCAAAACGTCGCACTCCACTTGATCAACATACTCGCCAACTAAAAACGGCACACACACCTTGTGTGTTATTTTCAGCTTTCCCGCCTTGTTCAACCATCCTATATAATGAGGTTCAGAATGCCTCCATGTGGATAGCCCCAATGCGTACACCAAATCCTTGCTAATCGTGTTGGTGAAGCTTCCACCGTCGATGATCAGCATGCACGACGTGCCTTTGACTTCGTATTGAGTTTTGAAAAGACTCCACCGCTACCCCTTGGTCACTTTGTCGATGTCAATTGGAATCTTCCTAGCTTGAATATTTAGCCCACTTGACGGTGCATCGTCTGCTTTTGATCGGGGGTAGTAATAATTTTTGTACTCTCGCCTGATAGCTTCATCTCCTCTTTCGCTATGGCCAAATTTCCATGGACAGCAGCAAACACATCCCCCCTTAGGGTTTTGTGAATAGTGGCAGTACCCTCCACCTCTCCTTTAGCCCCCCTTGCTTTTCCCTCGGCATTAGCTCCAGTCAATTCCTTCTTCTTCACCGTGGGCTTGTGTGAAGATGGTGTAAGTTTGCACCGAATTAACACCTTCATCTCCTCCCATGTATGCAGGTCAGAAGACCTCGCCTGTCATGATCCCATGGCATGTCCGTCCACCAACGCAATGTGTCACCTTACAACGCCGACCTAGCCAATCTCATCTTCTTGTTAGAAGAGAGTAACCAGCCCCGAAAAAAAAGTCCTCCAAGTCATCCATCCATATGTAGTAGTTCAACAGAGCGCTCTCCTCAGTCAATAGCATGAAGTCTGCCGGTAGCCTCAATACGCTTTGGTCATGCTCCAACATCTTCCCTTCGTGCGAGCACAAAAGAAAAGAAAAAAATGAGCATGTACCGTGATCAACGGATGCTCTGATACCAACTGATGTGGATCCACCTAGCGAGCTTGCAGAACCATGTTGTTTTGGCCTTGATCTTTCACGATACGCCTTGCTGGATGCCCTCTTTGTTTTAAGGTTCTTGCACACCCAAGAACAGTATACACCTCCAAGATAAACCTTCTCCCACGCACACCACAGCACGTGAACAAAGGGTAGAGAAACTGAAGTTTCAGCGAGTAGAATTCAACACCACAATTGGATTCAACACACCAAGAGCAATTCCTCGATTGAAATCTCAAGAACACGTCAACAATGGCCACCAAATCATGGTGATTTTTTTGTTTCTATTTCTCAATTCATATCATATCATATCTAAGTTACAATAGGGCTAAGCCCTGGCCTTTTATAGGTGCACAATGCACGGCCTTAATTAAAATTCACGCACAACTTGGCCTAAGGCCGAAACAAATTCCAATACGAACTAAAAAGGAAATAGCTAAACTGCTGCTATCGGATTCCTTCTTAATTTGCGATGTGACCATGAGGATTTCGTGGCTGAAACCTTATCCATTGTGTGGGGCATTGAATTAGCTTTCAAACGAGTCCAAGAACGCCCAAATCAGACTCCGTTTGTGAAAGTTATGGACGTTTTAGTATCGGTCTTACCAGCTGTTCCAAACCGAGTCCGAACCTACTTCAAATCTTCATAGCTTTACTTTTCATGTTTAAGTGGCTTCCAAATCCATTTGAAACCTGAAAAGAAATCATTCTCAACCTTTGGAAAGCTATGGTGTGGCCGTATTTTACCCTTACTTACATTGCAATAGTCGAACCTTTTATGTTTGGCAAGTCTCGCGCGTCTCTCTGGCAATGTTATTAAGTCGTCGACTAATCGGCGATTAATCTACGATTAGTCGTCCGGTCGGTACTTGGTGGACGACTAGCGAGACCGACTCGACTGGAGCGACTAGTCGGTGATAAATCGCGACTAATCGAGGTGATCTAGCCGGCCGACTGGAAAACAGTAAAAACAGTAAAACACGAGTACACGACACCAATGTTCAAGAAGGCGCTAGGCGGGCGGCGAGGTGGGGCCTAGCGCCTAGGGGGCATAGGCGGCCGAATTAAAAATAAAGATAATAGGTGAAAATAAACAATCGTGTATATATATTTGCTGTTTAGATGAAGAAAATTGTTACCTTGATCAACAATTATCAGTGTTACCAGGATTTAGGTGTTTGATTTAGCAAATTTTAAAAATTAAGATTCTAAGATTCGCCTAATATATATATTTAGAAGGTCTAGATTGAAAGAAATCTATTAAAAAAATCTATTCGTAATTTTTAAAAACTGGAGGACTAAATAAAAAAACAAACTAACCACCTGATTCCCGACCGGCCGAACCGACCGGCGCCGTGGCGCGATCGGTAACCCTAACCCCAACCCGACACCCCCACGGGCCGCTCCCACTGCGCCGCTCCCCTCCGCTCCTACGCGCCGCCCCCTCCCCGCTGCTCCCTCCCCGCTGCCCCTTCCGCGTCACCCCCTCCGCGCGCCTCCCCCGCCACCTGACATCTCGCTCACCGGCGGCCACGCAAGCGGCGGCGGGATCTGGCGCGGGGAGTCCGGATCCGGCAGCGGCGGCCACAGGAGCGGCGGGATCTGGCGCGGGGAGTCCGGATCCGGCGGCGGCCACGGAATCCGGCGAGTCGACGGCGGCGGCGGCGTCGTGTGCGGTAACTCTTTCCCCATCCCCGCCGCTCCCTCTGCGCTGCCGCGCCTAGGCCGCCTGGCCCCGCCTTGGGCCGCCCAGCCACCCGACTAGGGGCCAAGGCCGAGCGGCACCCTGCCGCCCAGCGCCTAGGCGGCCGCCCAGGCCGCCTTCTTGAACGCTGCACGACGCGGCCGGCCCACGGCCCACGAAGGCGAGCAGTAACATGGTCATTCCCGTGCAAGCCGTGTAACCCTAGATCATTCCTCTCCCGTGGCGGTGAGTCCTCCCGTGCGAGCCGCCAGAAGCGACCGAAGCCGTCGCCGTGCCGTCTTCTCCAGCGGGCCGCCTCCCTCTCCCGTGGTCGTCGCCGTGCCGTTTTCTCCAGTGGCCGCCGCAGCCTCCTCCTCCATCGTCATCTTGTCTCCCATCTCTCGGACTCTGACCCCCATGCGCGCTTCACCGTCTTCACAGTTCATACGCGTGCTGCTCCGACTCCCTCCCACCATGGCAGTACCTTCTTCCGCCGCCGCCTCGTCCTTATCTGCTTCCTGAAGACCAGAAGCAACCAAGTGCTCCTTGCCTCCTTCCTTGCTTGATTCTTTTCCTTTTGGGGTGATTTTGGTTGGGGTTTTTCGGGAGAGGTGTTGATTTGTCTACTTGGTCCATTGTCCGCTTCTTGAACGATGGATTTTGCTCTTCTTTCTCAGGGTGGGTGTTGGGATCCGGCGGGTAGGTTCAGGTGCTAGCCGGCCTGGGAGCCACGCTGCTCATAGCTCCATTTTAGACAGGTAACCAAGCTACTCAAGCTACTCACTCAAGCTGATAGCCTGATATATATGTACTTTCCGTTTCTTCCTCTGATTGAGAAACAAAAGTAGAGGTGATTCATCAAATTTATGTTCTCTATCTCTCTCACATGTGAATATTGCTGTAGTAGACTGACCGACTAGTCCAGACTAGTCCAGACTAGTCGGTCTAGTCGCCCCCTTGGCGACTCGACTCAACTTTACAACTTAATAACATTGCTCTCTGGACAGCTCGTACAGCATCTAATGAAGTTGCCATAACTTTGTGTAGGAAGCTCCAAATCAAGTGTCGTTTGATTCGTTGGAAAGTAGACTTCATTAACTTTTCAAATATGTGTTTTGTGCGCATTAGAGACCTTAGAATTGGCATTTAAAGCTTCTTGGACATTATGCACAGAACTGCAAGCACTAAAACTTGATTGATGTTGTGTCTTCCTCTTGAGCCAAACGAACTTTCTCTTTTCCTCTTCACCATGATTAGGCCCACACAATATACGCATAACTCCATACAACCTAATGTTCCAAACTAGGGTTTTCTCCCCGCGGTTGGTATGGTTCTTCTCCTTGTCTTCTTCATGCGTCATAGTGATTACATTCTTTCTGTTTTCGCCATTCTCAGTTCCCTCTCCCTTGGCTTCATCTTGTCGCATCAAAATATCACTAACTAAAATTGTAGTGCTACTTGGTGCTACATCAAGAAAGTAACACCTTTAACTATTGCTGTAACTTTTTTAGATAGATATTGAATTGTTCAATTGTAGTGAAGCATCGAATAGCTTATTATTAGTATTTGATTAATTAAAGAGGAAGTAGAACTATGTTCTTCCTTACAAAATCTTAGTGTAAGATCTTCAGAGTTAATAGAGGGGTAACCGCCTAACCAGTTAAGCCTGTCAAGCAGTTTTGATTGTGCTTCAGTCTGGCTTGTATAGATGTTGAGCTGAGCACTGTCCGATTTATTTTGAGTTGATTTAAACTCAGCCATTTGCTCACCTACTTATATTAAATTTCTTTGTCTGCATTCTGACATATTGCTCATCAGATGCCAAGTCAATTCAAAGTCTGGTATAGTTCTTCATCTATGAACACAATTCTTGCTAAGGATTACATGATTTTTAACAAACCAACATAATATGAAGTCTTAAAATGTAGATACACATGAAGGAAAAAAGAAACATCATGATACAATATTCACTTGTCTTTAGAAGGTACTGTAACTTTTGGTTGTAGTACACTGGAGCTGTTGCAGCCATATCCATCTGACTTGCAATGCATTCCTGGGCTGAATTGAAAATTTGTCTTTCAACTTTGAACGCCTTTAGCACTTTGGTTACAGATTTACAGGGTAATACACAAGGTTGTTACGGTATCGCCTAGTCTTAGCACTTTGGTTACAGATTTACAGGGTAATACACAAGGTTGTTACGGCGTCGCCTAGTCGTCACCAAGGCGACGATTAGGCGTCCAGTCGCCCAGAGCCCGACGTCAAGGTCTATCGCCCAACTTACCAAGGTAGAAGCTCGACGCCGAGGTCTCACACAGCAGCAGCCGCTGCGCTCGCGGCCGTGAGTCCCATCGCTTCTCCATCCAAAGCCTCCGCCGGCCAGATCTGAAGCCGCACCGCCTCTTCCCAAGCCGCATCAGTCGGATCTGGAGCCGCAGCCTCCTCCATCCTCTTCCTGAGCCGCACCTCAACCCAGCCGCATCGGTCCGGATCTGGCCGATCTGGTGGCTCTTGGCATGGAGGAGACGGGGGGAGGCGCTGGGCGGGGGGAGGAGGCGGTAGGGAGGGGAGGCGATGGGGGGAGGCGCCGGGCGGGGGGAGGAGGCTCCGGGCGGGGGAGGAGGAGGCGGGGAGGGGAGGCGACGGGGGGAGGCGTCGGGCGGGGAGAGGAGTCGCGAGAGCGAGAGAGTGGAGTCGGTCGAGCAGCTCCTGGTTAAGAATTGTCTTTTTGCGATTAAGTCTTCAGAATTCCTAAAAATTACGAACAGATCCCTCTTTTAATGAATTTCTTCTAATTTAGACCTCCTGAGACATAATTATTTGGATAATTTGTGTGATTATGTTGCATGGTTATTTAATTTTTAGTCGTATAAGGTATTATTTGTCGTCTAACTACTATCGTCTAACTGTCGCCATGACGGGCGCTTAATCGACTAGGTGTCCAGGCGCCTCGGCCTCGCCGCGACTTGCTGGAGCGCTGTGACAACCTTGGTAACACATATCTTGCGGTAGACTGCCCTCCTACGGATTACATAAGCACGACCCACATTTTCTTACCATATAAGTGACTGAACAAGCAGAATAGTAATTGTGGCATTTGGTGTGTGCCTATTGAAAGATTTCAGTACCTCAATGAAAATTGAAAGATTTCAGCACCTCAATAAAAATTGAAAGATTTTGCCTAATTTTGAGGAGTGATGACTCCACTTATGTCCGAAAGTTTTACATGAGTTTGTTTTGAGTTGCTTTCAAGGTACAAACTTGCAACTCAGGCTATGCTGAGTTGTTAAGCCTAATGTGAGACAGGCCCCGCCAGACCACCTGAGCTCAGCGCACTGCGTTCATGAAATAACCAATTACATTGCAACTGTGACTGCTGACTGCTGAGAAGCTATTTGTAGCACTGTTGCTTAGCTCACTAGTTCCCTTTTGTCTTTGCATTTTTCCCTAGCTTCTTTTTTTACTTTGTTTTTTATATAATTTTAAAATTTTGTTACCTGGTTACCTGGATCTCACATCAGTATGTGTTGCCTTGACTCCAGCTCGGAAAAATTGCCTGATATCAAGCCTTACGATCCAATTTCCCCTTTTCATTCTTATTTGCAGGCTATATAGGCCACTTCCTTGTGAAAGTGCTACTAAGTTGCATGCATGACTATGACTTCTGAGGATGGAGACATCTCACTTCTGCTTTCTGAACCAAGTTTAACTGAAGAGCCACTTGAGGCTTCTGAACCTGATGATATCTTGCCTGCTATTTTGGAATCAATTAAATCAGATGTGAAGGCAGTTGAAGTTTCACCCGAGGAGGCTGCCTGGGCTGATTCATGTTTCGTGCAGACTTCTCAACTGTCAGATGATGACTGGGGAGCAATGAGGAAAGCCTTGCTTGATGCCCTTGAAAAGCCAATGGCAAGTCCCTATGATGCTTCTGAAGTTGTGCATGACCAAGGCATCCATGCAACTTCAGAGGCAGAATCTCGTTCTCTCCATGTTGAAAAAGTTTCTCAGCATGATGATGTCCACATGGAGCAAAGAGAGAATAGTGATGACGACAAGGATAGTACTGAAGCTTGTGAAGATGCTGGTGTAATTAGAGGTGCAGATGAACATGGTAAGCAAATGGATGGATACACACCAAAACCAGAAGATGGTGATGAGTTGGCTTCATCTGAAGTTCTCGAGCAGCCAGAGTCAAGAGATTCTATCTTCAAGGTTTGGGATTTGGAGGTGTCATTTTCTGATGATGAGGATGAGCTTGAACTCATCAAGGATCTGAAGAAACTCCTCGAAGATAATCCTCAGGAGGCTGCATATTTAACTCCCAGTGACACAGCCAAGGCTTTGGGCCAGGTAAATCTTGATGGACTTGTGGCAGGCTTGAGTGACTTGTCACTGAAGCAAACAAATGAGTAACAATTGTTCCTCCGGTTCGTTTCAGTTGGAAAGTTCCAGATTACCAGTTCAACTTTCAGTGTAGATGGATGGATTGAATGTAGATGCTACTTGTCTTGGATGATCTAGTTTGGTTTTACTTTGTAATGCTGGGAATTTAATTATAGGGCCAGGCATCGTGATTTTCATTTTCCTATAAGTTTTCGTGCCGATTTTTTCATTGAAGTCGCCTAGAGCTTTCGCCATGTGATACTGGAAAAGCAAAAGCTTCAGCGATGTTGACGGTAAAAAGAAGCGCCATTCCATGCTACAAAAAATTGGATTTTGTGGTGTGATTTGGAATATAGTCAGTTTGAGTTCTTAACCAATTCCGGTAAGATTTTGTTGCTGTACCTTAAAAAATACTTATAATAAAAAATTTAAAAACCGTACTTATCACTCTTTTGAAAAACATCCGTACAGCTTATTTTGTGGCATCTCCACCCACGAAAATTCTCTAGGTCTGCAAAATCCCCCTAACATTACTTTCTTCGCTATTTTTAACTAAAAACATAAAAAATTATGAATACTCCCTGTTCTCAAATAGATGTCATTTTATAATGTATACAGATAAACTTTTGAAACATTGATCACAAATATATGCAAACTACTAGCCAAATGCCTATACGTTACATCAGATCTCAAATAATTGATAACACGAATAAGTATTATTACATTGCCACATAAACAACTGCAACCATTTGATGTTTTCTCAAATTCTAAATATCAGTTGTACATATACTATACTTAGAAGTAGTAAGCAATTTCTACCTCAAACATGAGATCCTCGATTTGTGAGCAATATAAGTTTGCTGCCATCATTCTGGCCAGCAAGTAGATGTCACTGGTAGCCTCAGGTGTCAATCTTGGATTTCTTGGATTTAGCGTTAGAAGTTTATAATGCATAAGGGTATCTGTAGAGGGTCTTAAGTCACCTTAAGGTCAACCTTATACATGACAGGGGTAACCTTAAGCAGGCTATAAGCAAAAAAAGCTTAAGGCTGGTCCTCAAGCTAAAGACCTGGCCATAAGCATTAAAATACAATTTTTCTTTATCTGCCAAGTGGGACCGTCTTAAGCCCCCTTGGGTTATATACACTATGAAGTCAGCCTTAAGGTTTAGATGGGACCTACATTAAGACCCCTTGGGTTATATACACTACAGATGCCCTAAATACAGGCCATCATCTATGGTTCTATATAGGGGCTGTGGTATGAACAGAGGGATATGCAATATGTAGCCATCTACAAACAAAGATGTCACTTACCATCACGATCTTACCTCTCTCTAGAGAGCCTCATCAAACTCCTGTTTGTCATCTAGAGTGATATTCTTTGAGTATAGCTGAACTAAACGGTTCCGAATCTTGAAATAAAATTCTTGAAATCAAGATTAACATCTATAAACTATATCATGTCAGTTATCAATGCACGGTTTGGCTAACTAACCTTGAACATTTCTGGAGCAGCGATCTCCTTACTGACTGCATGGAATGTACAGTCAAAACCAGATTAACAGTCTGACATTGAGGGCATCAAAGACCTTAGCAGGGGACTTTCTGAGGTGAATGGGGTGAATTTCTGAACATTTCTATCTGCACACAAATGATCAAAGACCTTAGCATGGGACTTTCTGAGGTGAATGGGGTGAATTTCTGAACATTTCTATGTGCACACAAATGATAGCTAACGATTTGGAGATGTGAGACTACATAATCGGTATGTAGTATGCTCTTAGACCAACAATACAGTAGATAAACAGTATAGAAGACGTCCCTCCCATCATCAATAGAATCAAAGACCAATTTGTACACACAAAACCTTGTATTGCTGTGGGGGTTTTTTTTTTTTTTTGCCAAAGAATGCATCAAAAGAATTTTGAAAGAAGTTGCACGAAGAGCATAGCATTAGGCATTAGCCCTTCCAAGCTATTTCAATTACTTTAATTGTAGTGCTATTAGCACGAAAGGATGCTAATCACTTAGATAGTAGCGTGTACTACATTCCTGCATCATTACCTAACCGATATCTAATAGTAGTCTCTCAAGTGTTGTATCCAAGAGCAAGTACCGATATCGTGCTCCTGATTTTATTATAACATGATTCCACCAATAAAGGAACTCATCACACTACTTCAAATGAGACGAGGGTGCAGCTGAAGAAAGAAAGGTACAACAGAAGCCAGTAGACCTCACCATATTGGCGCTGAGGTTCTTGACGACCGCAATCTTGTCACCTGCCGTGATTTGGAAAACCAAGTGATTTGGAAATACTTACTTCATGCTTAAGCTTGTGCTTTGAAACATCCCATGCATAAGCAAACAGAAGATATTTTGTCCCATTGTGCATAGAAATAGAAGAGCACACTTCCAAGACTAATTCTCCTGTCTTTTAGAGTGCAAGGAAGGCTATGCAAGTAGAAATGGAAGCATTTTGCGAATACGCAAGGATCATTACATGGTCCAAATTCATATACATATATTGCATGTACATCATTTTTTTTTGGGTTGATAAGATAGACATTCAATGAAACACATCCATTACTCCATACATGCTTTGTAAATGAGAAAATAAAGAAGGCAAAGGAGGCAATTTTATCAATGCTACCGGGTTCATTGTAAAAAACAATGTATAGGCATGTATAGGCATGTGGTGAAAAGTTTATCCTCTTATTAGTGATACCATTAGACAAAGCCTGAAAGGGGACACCATACACATCCATCTTAAACTATGTCAAGAATAAAAAAGAACCATCTAAAATTGTTACTATTAACAAATATTGGACACTAAAACTTTCCATAAGCTGCACACCAACCTACACATCATAACATTATCATGATAGCATTGTCCTCAATCAAAACTAGAGCATTATCATGAAACCCACATTGACCAAATCAATCAGAGCAAGCAAGTCAGGTATCACAATTTTCATCATCCTGTTATCCATACGAGCTAAAATGGAAAAAAGGAAAAAACACGTCTCCTGCCTTCCACAAAAAAGTTATGTTGCAAAAATTGAAATTATGCACTAAAAATTGCAACATTCTACAGTTCTCACCCCACTTGTCAATCAAGCAAAAGCACACAAAAAATCAACTGAACAGGCCAATTATTAACATGATGCATTTGTCTTGTTTCTTTTAAGCAATTTAGTATGTAAATGTGACTTTATTTGATCGTACTTCCATGACGTAAAGTGGTGACCAAAAAGGCTATGCTTGTGCAATTGTACCCATAACCTAATTGCTGAGATCTAGATTCTTTAAAAAGAGTGCGGCCTACATTATGTAAATATCAGGCCATATTTATGGAACTACTAAAATGCATCAGTTGCCATGTTTGTCTGTTTAGCTTGCAACAAGTTCTTTTTTTCTTTTTTAAACAATTGCAACAAGTAATAGTGTTTAAATCTATAAAATCATTGGTTGTTGGTTTAACATTACAAGAAAAGTTCCTAACAAAAAAGCCTCTTTAAAACCATTTTTCATCAAGCAAGGCATATATTGCTACTATTTTTTCTTGGCAATAAATAAGCACCATTTTGCTTCATGAATCATGAGTGTCTTCAAGTTTAATCAAGTACCAAGCATCATAGTTGTAGCCCTTGCATGTTAGTCTCATATGGTTTAAATCATGTTTTATTTATTAATTTACCGAGTGGGTCCCATATGTCAGTGACTCATATTTTTGTTTTCAATTTAATTAAAATCCCTTAAGTGATTTTAACGGGGTCCACTTGTCATAGACTCATTAGGGGCAAATCTATCATTGGTGCTGATTTTCATTCTTATAGGTGGGTCCTACATTTTATACTCGACATATTTAATTAACAAATTGACTCGGGCCCACATGTCATACATGCATTCGTTTTAAATCCTATCATTAGTGCTAACTTAATCTTTCTGACAGGTAGGTCCACTTGTGAGAAAGAGAGAACGATGGCGCACCATGACAGAGTTTGTTACCGAGCTCATCGGCTATGAGGGACTGGCGGAGGGCGCAGGCGACCTCGAAAATCGACAGAGGAGGTCACGGTGGTAATTTGGGTGGTGGTGGCGAGGCTTGAGCCCATAGAAGCTAGGCTGGTGATAGAGGGGAGTGGCGGTGCTAGGCAAAGCTAAGGCGAAGGCTAGGCAATAGTGAGGGATTTCCAAATTTAATGAACATGCAAGAAACTAGGGACTATCAGAAGCCTACCATAGAGTTTGTCAACAACAATGGGGCACCGGAGTGGCCGGACGACGAGGAGCAGCAACGGCGATGATGTCTACGGTGACGAATAACTGCGATGAAGGATGGGTCAATAGCATGGTTGGATTAGCTTGCTTACTAGGTGGAGATGCTCAGAGAGCGAGGAATTAGCCAGGGTCTTACCAAAGGGAAAGAATGGCTAGCGACGACACTCCTAGTTGAAGACGAGGAAGAGAGCTTGGCTAGGACGAATCACTGCAGGGCAAGGCAATTAAGTGAGCATGGAGCTCAAAGAGAAGATGAGACAAGCTATGACACGGTAGGACAGGGGAGAAGCTAACCAAAGTTGTTGGAATGCGGTGGCGTGCTCGTCAGCATCACGAATAACGTTCGGTTTCATGGTGATTCAAGGAGCGAGGAGCTCGAAGAATGTATGCAAGAGACAAAGGGAGCGAGCTAGGGAAGAATGATGTAGCGAGGAGCTTAAATATGTGAGATATTTCTCAAGTGCAGCCATGGTAAGAAATCGCACATGGTTTGCTCCACCACATGGACAAGAGGAATAGGACAAGGTGTTGGGGACTCGGTGCGACAATACGATAGGTAGGTGTGGCTAGGCGCGAAGCTATGGGCCTGATGTCAAAACTCTACAGCATGGCCATGGAGGAGCTAGCACGAGCGCGCGAGATGGATGACCTCTGACGCGCGAGCATGGCGCATCAGCAAGGGAGAAAGAAGACCTGATGGGTGGGGTCTAGTCCCACTTATCAGCATCGTGTTTTAAGTGAATAAAAAGATGGATTTTCAAGAATACACCTTCGCGTAATGGAAAGCGGAATAGGTTAAGTGAAGAAAGCACATTTGTTCGGCTGAAAGCTTTGAGGAATTTTTAGACATAGTGGATGAGCTCCAAAAAAATATGAAATTTTTTTTGGAGGCTCCTGACATAGTGCAGATTATTGTGTAATTTTCTCGAATTTTATGTATCTTGAATTTTGTTGAAATTATGTAAAGTTCTTTGTTTCACTATAATGTTACTATTTTAATTTGGTAATTTTCATAAATGAGTTCAAAGTATTCAAAATTTTTTTTTTAGTGTCATCAACTTATTTTTGAGTTTTTGAAATGATTTCTTCTGTGAATTCACCTATGCCACTTTATGGATCATCTTTAGATTTGATTTTGAATTTAATTTCAATTCTATCAATTGTATTTTCTTTTCAAAAATTTGCATTCACAAGTCATTTTCTTCCCAAGGAACTCCAACCAAAAGCTAAGGAAATAAGATGCAAGCATATTTTTTTAAAAAAATTAACTCATTTTTTAATTCTCTAGAATTTGGGATGTTACAGCTGCGGTAGTACCAATTTCCAGAGGAGAGAAAATCTTCCAAAATTATACCTCTCTGAAAATTAACTATCGCCAACTAAAATACAGTCATATGACAATATGGTAGTACTGGATAGGTATTACGATCATACCTCTATAGTACTATCTGTCAAGAACTACAGTAGTATTGTTGCAAGTGAAGTCCAAAAATGCACATCTCTGAAAATGATGTACCGACACAAAAAGACTTGTAGTACCGATACAGTGGTACTACTACTAACACAATGGTAGTCATACCAGTTTTCAAATAAAATTCAGAGACTGTTTCAAAAGGAATTTCCAAATGCATGAGAATTTGATCAATGTGGCACAAAATTATCTTCAAGCTACTAGTCATGATCCATTGTAATAGTATGGCATCTAGCTTACCAATCTGGTCTTAGTTCACCAAACGCCAAGACTGGTAGAAACTATAAAAGATGTCCTTAAGCTAAATTATACCTTTGCGTTGAGCCATATCAACCCTTAGTCATGTTTGCATGCTTGTTTAGGATACCATCAAAATTCAGGACTAAACATTTCAATCATCTTAACAAATACGTTAGTCCCATAAGCATTGTCATCATTAATTACGAAATCAATTTTTAACTTAGATAATTTGAGTGAATTGAAAGTTTTGAATATACATCTAGTTCAAGAACGAGTTGCATATTCTAGATTTCGACTTTTGATAGCAATTAATTCTTAAGATGAGTTCAAAAGAGATAGAGAATTAAGTGCTCTCAAAATCTACAATAAATAGACAAAACTCCCTCTAAATATGTGGATAGAGATTCATGAAGTGATTTCATGCATATTTTTGGATTTTTACGAAATTTTGGACTTTCCTCTATTTATTGATCTTGAGGAAGTATCAAGCTAATTTGCAAAGATAATCAATATAGAGCACAAAGGTCCTAATAAGGAGATATTCTAGCATGAATTAGCAAGATCATCAACCTTGAAGGCATAATTATCATGAACATAATATGAAGTAAGCATTGTAGCATAACATTGCATAGCATAAACAATGTAGCATGACCAACAGTAAGAAGCACACAATTAAAATATTACAAGTACAACAAGGCTTCTTAACCATCCAAACGAAGTTCATTACAAAAGAGCTAAAATGTTAGATACTTAGCTAACAATACTAAAATAGATAATCTTGATGCTTGATTTCCTTGTCTTGTCTTCACTTGATCTTGACTTATCCTTTTGTCTCCCCCTTTGGCATCAAGTACCAAAAGCTCTGTCTAGTTGGGGGAGTGTCGGAAGGGTCACGAAGATGATGATGGTAGTGAAGAGGTGAAGATGGCTGCACCAGCTATGAGGACGAAGAAGGGTGCTTTAGTAAGCTCACTCACTGCATCAATGTTACCGAGCATTGGTGTCAAGCTAGGTGTCATGGTGACATGTGTCATTTTTATATATATTTACCTATCATTTTACCCTTATATTTTTTGTATTTTTAGGACCATTTATAATTATTTACATGCTTTTCTATAATTAATTGCTCGAATTGGACTATTTTACATTTTTTCTATATTTTTCTACAGGCCAACACGATCGAGGTGCATAAATGACAAATCTGGACTTTCAAGACTGCTCCGTATAGATTACACGTCACAGCGGATATGTAGGATCAAGCTGTGATGAAAGTGGAGCTCAGAAGGGCCAGAACAGAAGAAATCCAGAGGGAGTCGGGACCTCATTGCAATTTTTGGAGAAAACATCAAGGACTTAGTCAAAAATTTGCAAATCCCCAATCCCCTCAAATCCCTAGCCACCAGTCATGGAACGTTTGGAGCCTGGCGTTTACTTCTTCCCTAGCCCCCATTTGCTCCTCTCCCTCCTTCTCAGCTTCCAACCGTCAGCGAGGTCAGGCCTTCTCATCGGTGCACCACCATCACCTCCACCACGCCTTCCCTTCCTCCTCCCAGCTCCTCTTCTACTCGCCACTTTCTTCCTCCTGCACTCTCCACTACCAACGTCTAATCCGGTGTGCCACCACCTCTTCCTCGTGCACTGCCCTACTGCCTCTCCTCCACGGTGTCGCAATCTCCCCACTGCACCTCTCCACAGCAAATCGGTAGCCCCCAGATCCCCTAGTCCACTGGGTTGCCACCTTCCACATTGCAGCAAGCCAGCGCCATCTCTGTGCCTTCCTCTCTTCTCCTCCATCAGCTGCCATCTCCCTTTCCCCTACCATCTCGCCGGAAAGCCATCCCCTATCTCCTCCATTAGCGCCGCCACCTCCCTTCTTAGCCCTACCAGCCACTTCCCTCCCTGCTCTGCCCTCGACCACCACAGCACCACCGGCTGCCACTTCTTGCCAACGCGCCACCAAGCACCACCACCTTCTCCTCCCTCCACTTCTCCACTGGCAGCCATCGGGAATCTGGCTGTGCTTCTTTCCCTTGGCCTTCCCTTGCTCTCTCTCCTACCCTTTCTTCTCCTCACCAGTGCTGGCTGGCTGCCCTGCAGTGCCACCATCCCCTCGCAAGCCGCCACCAACTCCAAATCACCACCACCCCCACAATTTCTCTCCTTGGCCCCCTCGTGCTCCTCCTCTCCTCCCACTGCTCCTCGACTACAAGCTCCAACACCTAGGCTGCTTCCTCTTCACCGACCATGGCAACAACTTCTTCTGCCTCCCCTCTGTTGCAGCTTTTTCCCCTGGGTTATCTCTAATTCCTCTCCCTTTGTCTGATTGTTGTTCTCAAATATAGTTCAACTAAGTTGCTATTAATTCCTTGTTAATTGTATTATGTGGATGTGATTTGTGCTTCACTATTTGTCTATTACTACGCTCTGTGAGATGATGAATTGTGGATTTTTATCTATGATCTATGATGTATGAGATTAGGCTAATGTATCTATGAGTTCATTTCTTTAGTGTTTTTACTATTTCGGTGATGTCACATGTGTTTTAGTGTTCCTGTTAGTAGCTATCTTTGTTCAGTAGATGTAAGCATTCTATATTAGTACTTGTCAATTGCGATCTCTTTTAATTCCTAGCAGTAGTAGTTAATTGTATGTGATCCTTTAGATTTATGATTAGTGTCATTTTTCTGTGTGTTATCATGCACGAATTAGCTAGCCGGAGACCGTCTCCCTTCCCCTTGCTGTCTTGACTCCCTCTATGCTTCTAGACCTCCCTCTTTTCTTCTATTTTGTGGTCAATCGGTAGTTAAGTCATGCGTGCATTCATCGTAGTTCTGTGTTTGTGTTGTCCTACAGATGTTGCCTAGTTGGCTGTCGACCATTTTCTCCCTCTTTCTCTCTCGACTCCTTCTGTGCTTTTATACTCTCTCAGTGCTTGTCGACCTCCTTCTTTCTTGTGGTTGGTAGTTAGTTAGGTGTTGGTCAGTAGTCGTGTTCATTAGTGTACTATATCATCATCGTTGTCCGAACGGTCATGCAACGCCAATTCACATAGTTGTTCATCCCATCTTTTATTTGTGCGTTTGTTTAGTTCGTTTGTTAGTTCATTCATGTGAATTAGGGTTCGCTCAATCATATTCAATAATTAGTTCATTCGACCGATTCGATAGTCGTTTTAGGTTTAGTTTTCTATTCTCCCCTGTTTTGATTGATCTAGCTTTAGCTGAGCACCATTAGCGTTAGTCTAGTTCCTGTGAAGAATGTGACACTCTTCACTATTTTAGTGGCAACCCGCGCACTTGTGAGTGTGCTATTTTTTGCATGGTCAAGTACCCAGATATCCATACGAGTCTGATTAATCTGAGAGAGTGCTAGGAGAACAGGATCCGCTACATGGGGCTACTCTTGGCGGTGCTCTTCTTCAACTTGAGCTAAAGGACAAGTGGCAGTTGGCATTGGAGGGTCTTCATGAGGCTTGTAAGGCTTATGGACTAAGAGTCTAGCACCCTAGTACCATGTCTTCCTCATGATAAGAGCCACGATGTATGGAGCATGATAAATACGCTTCACCCTATCATTCTTGGATGAAGCGATCTCCCTTATGATCAAGTCAACTACATCAAATTACTACCCTTGCATGATGTAGTCCATGATATTCCAAGCATGTCCTCATATTGTATCAATATTGCCACTCATTAAGAAGAACGTATGGTTTATGATTCTATTAATCAAGCTAGGAAGAGAAAGGAGATCTGCTAGCTTTTCAGGTGTGTACCTCAATTGGAGTCATAGAATTGATACCATCCCAAAGTTTGAAGAGCTCCACGGGAGTACACCATTTCATATCGGCTTGAGTAAGTTCCCAAAGCATGCTCAAAATTTGCCTTTGATGCCTCATACCTCTGATTTTCTATCACCCATACCAAATATTTGAATTCATAGGACACATACAAAGTGGCGTAGAACTAACGAATTATGTCTTCTTGGTAGTCGCACTTTAATGCTATGTCCTATGGCCCAGCTCCATGAAATAGATTATAGGCTCTGAAAAAGAGCTGCAGAGTGTTCAAGTGCCTCCAATCAATGTACTTGTGATAGGTGAACTACTTGTGACGATTATAGTCATCCTCTTGGAATTGAGTGTGAAATCACGGATTCGTTGAGCTTGCCAGCTCCTCAAACTGATTTGGATGTTGGAGTTGAGCATATTAATCACTTGAAATTTGCAGAAGATTTATCTTGGAGCTTCGGCCTCAGCCATGTCCTCATCCTCATCATTATCATTATCATTACCATCATGAGCATCACTTTTATCCTCTTCTTCTTGCTCAACGAACTCTTCTTCCTCCTCCTCTTGTTTAGCGACTTGTCCTCCACAATCTCTGGGTCACTATCTTCTTAAGCTACTTGAGCGACCTTTAGAAGCTGACTTGCATGATAATACCTTAAGACGAGAAGAAGATGGACCTTCATGGGAGGTATATCGCTCAACTGGTTCTCCCTTGGGTTAGGCGTTCTTGCGAGCAGATCCTTTGGTTCTTGCCATGATCACTGGATCAATGATAAGAAACAATTAGGGTAGGAAAGGAGAGGACTCAACTAATTGTGCATGAAAAATTTTAACTCCTCCGTGGGAGTGGTATAACTGCACTTAGCACATCAGTAGTACCGAAGTGGTGGTACATCTATGCCGTGGGCGGTAGTACCATACCCACATAGCATTTTAGGGCATTGATCCAATTGCATCTAACTAAGATTTTGTGCTATGTAAACCATGGAAATGACATAATAGGTCACCAAATACATGTTCCAGGAATTTTGCCCAATTGAAATAGAGATTTTCATGCATATTTTGCTTTAACCCTAGAATAGAGAGAAAGCACAAAAGGAGAGGAGAGAATGATTTCCAAGAGATTTACTGACGGGAATAGAGGAGGTGGATTGCCATGAGTTGCATTTTGACAAAAGATGAAGACTTGCTCGACTTCCCTTGAAGATTTGAGATTGGAAATGAGGAGAAAAGAGAGAAGAGTGAGAGAGGGGAAGTTCTTCGGTGGTGTGAATGAAAGAGAGAGGTTGGACCGGTTGAAGAGTTTGGAAGATAAGGATGCGGCCACAACTAATTTTAGGACCACCAATCATGAGTGGTACAACCGCACTCATTGTGCTGATAGTATCGGCGATATAACCATGGTAGTACCGATTTTTCTAACAAAATAGGGACATGACTAGGATGCAAATGATCTTTAGTTTAAACATTCAAACAAATAAATTTGAGGATAGTCATATAGAGACAAGACTATAAGGCTTCAAACAACATAGTTTTAGCAAATTGGAGCTTTTAAGATTTTGAAAAAGACTTTAAAAGTGTTCTTCACAAGAACCTCAACAACTCCAAAAGAGATTAAATACATGATGCATGAGTTTAAGCAACATTTGAAGAATATATGACATTTAACCCATTCTTCAATTTGCAAAAACAGCTCTCATCTAGTGGCTTGGTAAGAATATCTGCTAATTGGTCATTGGCCCTTATGTGGCTAATAATGATATCACCCTTGCTTACATGATCTCTTAGGAAATGGTTACGGATACCTATATATTTGGCTCTAGAATGCTGGATCGGGTTATTGGTTATCTTCACAGCACTATCATTATCAAACAAAAGAGGCATGCTTTTGAATTCAATTCTATAGTCCATCAAAACTTGCCTCATCCAAATCAATTGAGCACAATAACTATCCACAGAGACGTACTCCGCTTCAGCGGTGAATAGAGCAATGGAATTTTATTTTTTTGGGTGACCATGAAACTAAGGATCTACCTAGTAGTTTGCAACTACCAGAGGTGATCTTTCTATCTACTTTGCAACTTGTATAATCAGAATCCGAATGTCCAATTAAATCAAATTTAGCACCTTTAGGGTATCACAAGCCAATGCTAGAGAAATAATTTAAATATCTAAGAATTATCTTAACATCCACTAAATGACACTTTTTAAGAGAAGCTTAAAAATGTGCATACATGCGAACAGTAAACATGATATCGGGCCCAGATATAGCAAGATAAAATAAGCTACCAATTATAGATTTATAAAGTTTTAAGTCAACTGGTTTACCTTACTAAGGTCAAGGTGACCATTAGTAACCATGGGAGTCTTGATAGATTTTACATCCTCTATGCCAAATCTTTTGAGTAGATTCTTCACGTACTTGGTTTGGCTCACAAATATTTCATCCTTGAATTTTTTTTTGATTTGGAGTCCAAGAAAATAGCTAAGTTCTCTAACCATGAACATCTTGAACTCTTTAGACATCATCTTACCAAATTTTTTTTGCAAAAATCTTGGTTACCAGACCCAAAAATGATATCATTAACATAAATTTGATGGACAAAAAAATCATCAATAATGATTTTAGTGAACAAGGTAGTGTCAATCTTCCCAAATTTGAATCCTTTCAAGAGTAAAAAATCGCTAAGATGCTCATACTATGCTCAGGAAATTTTTGTGACCACATAGTGCCTTGGAGAGTTTACACACATGATTGTGCTTTTAGGATCCTCAAAATCAGGCGGTTGCTCAATAAACACATGTTTGGCAATTTTACCATTTAGAATTGCACTTTTAATATTTATTTAAAATAATTTAATATCAAAGCATGATGCAAATGCAAGCAATATACGAATAGATTCTAATCTAGCTATGGGAGCAAAAGTTTCAGCAAAATCCAAACTATCGATTTGCATGTAGCTTTGAGCAACCAATCTCACCTTGTTTCTTACCATAATTTCACTCTCATCTTACTTGTCCTAAAAACCCATTTGATGCCAATCACAATGTGTTCCTTGGGTCTTTCTACCAATGTCTAAATGTCATTCTGGGTAAAGTTATTCAATTCTTCGTGCATGGCATTCACCCAATCCAGATCGACAAGTGCTTTATCTACATATTTAGGCTCAAAAGTGGAAACAAAAGAGTAATATTCACAATATGAAAGCAACATGAGATGAGTTTGGACACCCTTACTAACATCATCACAAATTTGGTCAATTGGATGATCCATGGTAATTGCATTGTGAATCCTTGGGATCTGTTTGAGAATTGATCATCTTCCTTATCTTGTACTTCATCAATTTGAATGTGGCTTATTGTAGTGGATGTAGAAGATTCAACTTGAATGGATGAAGATGGATCATTTGTGTCTTCTTTGGGCTTAATGTCTTCAATTTGCATATTCTTCATTGTTTCTCATAAGCATGCATTGCCTACATTATTCAAATTTTCTTGCCTTTCTTTAGAGACATTAGTTTTATTAAATTGAACATCACACATCTCATTAACTAAATAGGAGGTTTTGTTGAAGACATGGTAAGCCTTGCAATTAGAAGAATACCCAAGTAGGAAACCCACGTCACACCAACTTTGAAATTTTGTAAGACAAATACGCTTTCTCATGATATAACACATGCAACTAAAAGCTCCAAAATATAAGATGTTCGGTTTGTTCCTAATGAGAAGCTCATAAGAAGTATTTTTCAAAAGACGATGCAAATATAGCTGATTTGTGGCATGACAAGCGATGTTGATTATACTTTTCAAGTATTGTCCTTGCCATTTCAACAAATATTCATTTTTGTCTCTACAACTCTATTTTATTTCAGAGTGTAGGTTTGGGAAAGTTCATACTTTATTATAAGTTCATCAAAAAAATCTTTAATTTTAGTGTTTTTCAACTTGAAACCATTATCACTACATATTTTCTTCATTTTAAAATCAAATTCATGTTTAAAAAGTTTTTGAGTTGAATCATCCTCACATGAGATAGCCTTTTATGCTAAAGCTAACAAAAAGTGGTTTTTGCACTTAAATAAGTTTTTAAATAAGACTCACTTGAAGAGAAATACACCAAATAAAGATTGTTAAAATGAAAGCCTTTGAAAACCAACTCACTTTCTTTTTCATTTGAAATCACAACATTATCTTTAGAAAATATGCAAGTGAGGCCAAGATCACATAATTGGATAACCGATAGCAAGTTGAAATTTAACCACTACTACAAAAGGCTAATACTAGATACCACATCACAGACGGTTAACCAAAACCGTCATCTGAAATATAATCATAGACAGTTTTGGTTTAGAGACAGTCTGTATTGCTGCTACTGCTAAAAACATCTGTTAAGAGGTAATATCACAGACGGTTCATGGTGAAAATCGTATGTGAAGTATTACAAATGGTTATTAACAAAAACCGTCTTTGATATTACCAAATATTATAGATAGTTTTTTCTTTGAACTATCTGTGATAATTTACAGATGGTTTGTATTAAAAATCATTTGTGATAATTAAGTCGTCACAGACGGTTTATTAAAAACCATATGTGATAATTTCACTATATTAATTGCAGACCCGTCGACCCTCGCAAATCTACCTTAAATTCCAGATTTGTTCTCACAGGCTGTTGCTTTGAGGTGGGGCTTTGAGGCATAGGTGAAGGGAGACCGTGGACTTGGCAAGAGTGATTGTAGATCCATTAAGTTCTTGACTATCTATGGATAGTAATTTGATCTTAATTGCATTATATTTTAGATCTAGCTTTTGGTGAATGGATTTGAAAGTGGTTTAGATCTAGTTTGATGTAGAGAGAAGATTATTTACATCTAGCATGGTTTAGGGTTTAAGGTTTAGCCAATTCATAGTCTATTTCTACTTAACTCAATTTAATTATTCTTTCTACATATAGATACTTTAGATCATATATATCTAGTATACTAATTAATTAATTTAATACTTAATACTAAATTGTTATATGTGTAAAGTAAGACCGAAACTACCTAGAAGTTCGCCACTACATTGATGTCATTCACGTAGAGAAGTATCTATGTGACAGTTTGATTGATCTCTTACTGCATATTCGTGACAAAACAAAAAAAATAATATCAACGCACAACTTGACTTGGTTGATACGAATATCAGGCCTAAGTTAGCACCAACAAAGACCAAAAAGAATAAACTTACCTTACCCTGCTTGTTACACTCTGTCCAAGGCCGAGAGAACCGAACTATGTCAGTGCTTGCATGGTGTGAAAGTTCCATCTAGTTATTTTGCCAACATGAAGAAATTTGTTTCGATGGAAGATTTGAAGTTAATTGGCATGAAGTCTCATGATTGTGATGTGATGATGACACAATGCTCCTTATTGTAATTAGAAATATTTTACCGATAAAGCTCCGAGAGACAATCTTGAGGCTATGTTATTTTCTTTAACACAATTGCTTATATAGTCATCGATCCTGAAGAACTAGATGCTTTGCAGGATGAAGTGGTGACGACTGTATCTCATCTTGAGATGTATTTCCCTCCATTATTTTTTGATATCACGGTCCATCTCATTGTTCACATTATGTGGGAGATAGAAATATGTGGGCCCGTGTTCCTATGTAGCATGTACTCGTTCGAGAGGTTCACAGGAATTCTCAAGTACTATGTACAAAATCGATCTCGGTTGGAGGGTAGCATTGTCGAAAGTTATGCAACCGAAGAGGTCATTGAGTTCTGGGTCAATTACATGGCTCAGGTCGAATCGATAGGTGTGCCTCCATCTCGCCATAAGAGGAGGCTCAAGGGTATCAAGACCATCAGAAGGAAAACAATCACTCCAAATATGGATGTGTATGCTCAAGCTCATTTCACAGTCTTGCAACACATGACTGAAGTGTCCTTGTATATTGACCAGCGTAAGGATGTGCTTTGGCAATAGAATCCGGAACGGTCGGATGTTTGGATCATGAGACAACACAACAGTTGATTCAATCAATGGTTAAAGGAGCGACTCACTAGGAGCTGGTCAAGTGATATGGTTAGCAAAACGGTCAACATTTATTGTTGTGACATGGCAATGATATGACATAAATGGGTACGCATTCCATACACAGTCTGAGGATGTAAAGAGCACTAACTAGAACAACGGTGTCTGCATAGATGTGTTTAGTACCGATGGGTTGAGGAACTCCTACTGTGGGTTCATTGAAGAGATTTGAGAGCTCGACTATGTGCTTTTCAAGATCCCGTTATTTCGGTACCGTTGGGTCTATCTCCCATAGGTAAAGGTTGATAAGTACGGTGTCACTACTATAGATCTCGAACGTGTCGAATACAAAGACGAACCATTCATACTCGCTAACCAAATTGTTCAAGTTTTCTATATAACTGACTAGGCAAATAAAAAGCACCACGTAGTTCTCATGGAAAAAGAGGATTGTTAGAGTTGAGAATGTAGCGGACAAGGAAGAATACAATCAATTTAATGAGTTGCTTTCTTTCAGAAACGGCATAAGGGTCAACAAAGAACAACGTGATGAAACTAGCTACATACGCGTCAATCAACATGAAGGGCTAATTTTTAAAGGAAATAAGCAAGTGGAATGATGAATGAAATGTTTATATGTCATGTTCTGTATTTGCATTTATATTTGTATATGAAAATGTGTGATATATATGTGAATTTACATTTCTGCATATGAGAATGTGTGATATATATGTGAATTTGTATTTATGTATATGAGAATGTGTGATATATATATATATATATATATATATATATATATATATATATAGAGAGAGAGAGAGAGAGCAACCACAGCAAATCCATGACGATAAAACGATCAGGGCAGAATGACCACGGCAGGTAGTCGACTGGCTTTAACCACATCAATGAATCGGTTGGAGCTACAGTATGCCAGTCGTATGCTACAGGGAACTGGTCAGAGGTCGTAATCTCGTCTGTTATGGTAACCGGTCAGTGGTTGTAGTTACAGTACCTTTTCGATCGCCATAGCTACAGTGCTTTATCATAGTTGTAAACCTTGCAGACTGTTGTTAGTGGTCATAGACTTTACAGCCTATTGTCGTAGTCATAGACTTTGCGGTCGATAATCGAAGACTTTGTGATCCGTAGTTGTAGACTTTGTGTTTTGTTGTCTTAGACTTTGTGATCGGTTGTCTTAGGCTTTGCGATTGGTTGACATAGGCTTCACAGTCGATATGAGTGCTTCAATTCTAGTGATCTTCGAGTATTTTGAGTACTCATGTCTGATGGGCCAGTGGTTTGACCGACCCATGCATGGCGGTCAAACTGGTCTTACTGGGTGGTCGTTCCTACAGTACCCAGTCGGTACTCGGTGGTTGGTGCTATAGTACTTGTTGATGGTAATCCATGCTATAGTACCTGGTCGGTACTTGGTTGGTGGTACTTCAGTACCAGGTCAATACTTGGTGGTCATAGTGGTTGTCAGAGATATAGTTACAGATCGATACTCGGTGGTTGTAGCTACAGTATCTGGTCAGTGGTCGTAGCTACAGTGACTAGTCGATGGTAAACTTTTGAGTGTTCTGAGTGGTCGTAATCTTTGAGTACTCATGCTGGGTGAACAGAATGACCGACAAGTGCATGGCGGTCGTACTCAAACTGTTGCTATCTTATGCTTCGTAATATAATTAAACGAGTGTGTAGAAATTTGAATAAATACCAGCAAATAGAAATAAATTCAAATGAACTCTAAAACTCATCATTTCAATTTCATTGGAAAGATCTTGATTTTAGATGAATTTAGAAATAAATTTTACTTAATTTGGTGTTAAGATGAATGAAGACATGCCTTTCAAAGTTTAAGTTTTGAATTAATTCTAGAAAATAATAAAGGGGGGAGAATCTCTCTCATTAACAGGTGGGGGCATAGGGATTTTAATTTTGTTTTCTATTGAAAAGACTATAGTGTATGATAGGCAGGGCCATTTACCGTTCAAGGCAAAGTAAGGGGGTCCCACATGTTAGTGGCTCACCGATTTTTAACCTTATTTAAAAGAATTCCTTAATTAAGTGGGGCCCACATGTCATAGGATGATTACAATTAATTAACTAAGGGAACTCACCGATCAGTGACTAACTAATGATGTTACTTAGCTTAATTAAGTTTAAAATTTAAACTAATCCCAGGAGCTATAGTGCGCGCACAACAGGGAAGAGATGACCGAGCTCGTCGTCAAAGTGCTGCACTAGCGTTGTACGAATGGTGGTGGTCCGATTTACTAGCAGGTCGTGTTAGTATAGTCGTAGTGGTGGTACAGCCAAGTGAAATCGACTGAAGAAGCCTTTGGGTGACCAGTTGCTATGGCCACCGAAGTTGGAGAAGAGGGCGACTTCGGCGAACTACAGGTGAGGGGGGAGCGATTACTCGAAGGGGGAAGGGAGAGTGAGGTGTGGCGAGGCTACTGAGGCTCGGTGGGATACTTATAGGTGGCCAAGCAATCGAGCGATGTGGGCTGGGTATAGCGGTGGCAGGGCTAGGTGGCATGGAGTCTTGATGGCTGGCGTCAACACTAGCATGGCCACAGGAGTGTTGAGGTGACTACGCACGCATGACGAGATAGGTGGGTAGGTCATGGCAGCGCAAAGGGCGGGATAGCTCTCACGATCAGTTGTTAGGGCAGTGTCCACCGATGCGGCGGCATGGCAGACGATGGTGCCAGCGCCGCAGCCAATGTCGTGGCGCCAATCAATGCACACGATGACATGGGTACGACGGTCTGAACGCATGTGAAAAGGGGCGACACTTTGGTCAAGAGTTGCGGTGGGTCTTGGCGCATACAACAGGCGTGGGCACATGCGCAACGCAGTGGATGGGGAGAGCAGTGCTGGCTTGGTTGTGCACAACTAGAGGTCAGCATGGGTCAGGCGATGCACATGCGCACATTGGTGTGACATGGGTGCGATTAGGCAGCGAAGAGCTTCGGGCAGTGGCACAGCTGGCTCGGTGCGAGCGCGTTGAGAGTGCGAACTGGGCGCGTCGTGCGTGCTCTGGCGAGGAAGGCTAGGCCAGGCTAGGGAAAGCGGACTAGCTGGGCTGGTGGGCCGAGGAAAAGATGGGCTGGCCAACACTATTCTTCCAACTTTGAATTTCTTATGAATTTTTGTTTTAAATCTACACTTTGAATTTCAATTCAAACCAACACAATACTTGAGTCAAACTTGAACTTGGTGTAAAATTGGGTTTTAATTTCTCCAACGTACCTACTTTTGTTTTTGCATGGCAATGGAGCAAAATTTCAAAGTTTTGAATTCAATTAGACTTTGTTTTTTTAAATGATTAATGTTTAGGGTTTCATCTATTGGACTTTTTATTTTAATTCCACTACTCCTCACATTTTACTTTATGACTCTTTTTAATAAATCATTCCTTTAATTCTAATTCAACTTAGCCTTGTCAATCATGCTTTCTCTTCACCATTTTATATTCATGTATTATATCCAATGAAAACTTAAATAAACAAGCCAAGAAAGACCAAATACCAAGGAGATGCAAGCAAAACTTTTAAAACGTCTACATTTTCAAACAAAAGCTTTTGGGTTGTTACATTAGGCTATAGGACAAAATCATATTAGTATGAACACAATGGAGTGATTTTGTAAAACGAATTTTCTAAACGACAACTCAAACTTAAAATTATATGAGTAAAGTCCATTACCGGTCCTTAAGCTTTTTATACTGTGTCATCCCGGTCCATAGACTTTTAAAGTATGTCATCCCGGTCCTTAAACTTTCAAAGTGTGGCAATTTCTTTTGAAAGTCTATGAACCGGGATGACACAGCATAAAAAGTTCACTGCTACAACTACATACGATATTGCCATACTTTGAAAGTTTAAGGACCGGGATGACATACTTTAAAAGTCTATGGACCAGGATAACACAGCATAAAAAATTTAAGGGCCGGTAATGGACTTTACTCAAATTATATATACTCCGCCGAAGTCTCGAAAAGCCCACACGAACACCATCCGCCAGAGTCTGCCACGGGCATAGTCGGCCCAATAGGCGGGCCGAGGCAAATCGACCGCCGGTGATGATAGTCGTGGGACAATAGCAAGCGACGAAGACCCGAGCCGGAATTCCAAAACCACGGTGTACGGTCTCCTCCTCAAACCCCGGTCCCCCTCCTGCTGCTGCTGTCCGCCCCCACCGCCGCCGCCGCACCGCGGCACCACGGTCCGCGAGAGATGAACCCCTTTTGGCGGCGCCCCTTACCCCTCGTCCTGGTGCTTCTCGCTCTGGTAATCTGATCTCGCCCAAACCTCGATCTCTGGTTAGATCTGGTCATTTTGCCCCCTTCGGCTTCTTGATGCGCTGTTGGTGTGCCCTTTCTCCCCACTCTCGGCAGGTGCCTTCCCCGGAGGCGGTCGAGTCCACGCCGGGGACCCGGACGCGCAAGATCGGCGGCGGTGCCGCCTCCTCGGTGTTCTCGCTCTTCAACCTCAAGCCCCAGAGCAAGTTCTGGACCGAATCCGTCATCCGCACAGGTTTTGTTCCTCCCTTTCTTGGAGTTTGGGGATTCCTGTTTGCTTTTTTGCGTTATGTGATTGGCTGTATGCTTACGGGGATTTCTTGATTTGGTAGAATTCGATGACTTGGAGGGCTCGGCGTCGAGGGACTCCAGCAAGAAGGCGCTGCTCAACTTCACAAGAGCTGGTTGGTTCTTGTGTTGCTTAACAATTGTTTCCCCTTGGGTTTGTAGATCATATTTGAAAGAAACCAAATCAAAATTTTGTCCAAAACTATGGTGTTGGGTTGCCACCGCCTTAGCCACTGCAACGATAGCTTCCTTTTTCCTCTTAGATGTCGCCACGACTGCGCGTTAATGGCATTTTAAAACTGTTGGTTCAAGCTGATATACTTTTGCCCATGGTCCTCTCGCCCATATAATCATGTAGACTACTAGTATATCAGTACTTATTAGTACTTGCTGACCCGATTCTGTATGTCCTTGTGACTCTTTCCAGCAATTCTTTCATTTTTGTTACGAGGATGCTAATGTGAAATTTCAAGGAAGTTTGAGTTCTGTAGTAAGTAGACATGGAATTGCCTAGGTGACTAAATGAAGAGTTAAGAATGAAGAGAAGTAGGTGTTGTGTATCCCTATAAAGGACTTAATGCCTCAGCAGAAGAACTAACAAACTGCATGGGAAGTTTTGGTTGCTATATATCCAATAATTAGTGAGCAGGATATATGAGAAGTGCGACTTCACTATCAACAAACTGCTCACATCTAATATTTTCCAGACGATGTTGTTGCAGTGGCGGCAGCGGGCCTTTTGTCTGTGCAACCATAATTTTGTAGTACTGCTTCATGGTAAGGACTGTATTTTGGATGATTGGTTTGGTTTGTGTGTGGAGAGGTGATTCTAGTCAAGACCACAAACTTACGTATGTGCGTCTGATACAATTGGTTGCACATGAAATTTGGATAGTCTTGAAGCAATGATTGTGTGCTCATCTAAGAAAAAAGAGATTTCTTTACTACTAAACTTCTCCCCCTTTTCTTATTCTTCTGTTTTATTCAGGTAACATTGCAAACTATATGAGTCTGGCAGAGGTTGATTCGATATATCTTTCAATCCCTGTGAACTTCATCTTTATAGGATTTGATGGAAAAGGACGCCATGGTAAATTATCTGTATGCAATGATACTAATGTCATTATCTGTTTGTTCATACTAAGTAACAATTTCTCTGTTTTTTGTAGAGTTTAAGTTGGGACCTGAAGAACTGGAGCGCTGGTTTACAAAAATTGATCACATATTTGAGCACACAAGAATCCCTCCAGTTGGCGAAGTTCTTTCTCCATTTTATAGGACTAGTGTTAAGAAATTAAAGCAATATGATCTTCCTTTAGTCAGCCACGTGAATCACAAGTAATGAATCTCTACATTTATGGCAATTGTTCCATTTTGTGCTGAATGTTTTCGTCTGTTTTCTGTAATTAGGCCGCAGTATCTTCCATGAGGATTAATTTCCATTATACCACCTAATTTTCTGTGTGGTCCAGTTTTTCTGTGCATGCAATACACATGGGAGAAGATGTCATGTCTGTTTTTGAACATGCTATAAAAGTTCTATCCTGTAGAGAAGATCTTACAGATTCCAGGTGAGCTGTTCTTGAAACACACATTGTTGCAATTCTGCTCATCCAGCAGTTTAGTAAATTTGATAAGCACTTTATCACATAAAAAGTACAAGTGCATGCATACCACAAGGGGAATCTTAGTCCAGTTATGATAATATATATTATGATTGTGCATTCCAAAGAACCTTAGTATGGTCTTGCTGTTACTTGACAATGGAAGGTGATGCTTTCAAAGAATAAGCACCTTCCGTTTTTAATCATTCGTAGACTTTTGCATGTTTATTATCTGTGGAAATTCTGCATTGGTGTAATCAGATGAACTCATATAAACCATATATCAACATGTTTGTAATTTGTTTACAATTTTCTCTGGACATACCTTATGGATATTTCCGCCACACCTGCACGGTAAAGCAGCTAACTGCTTACCGTAAGCTACTGGGGAAACCCTTTGTAGCATCTTTTGTAATTACTTCTATGATGCTACCTTGAATTTCACATCATTTCACAACCGTTGATAACAAATATTCATCTTTGTTTATGTTATACAGAGAAAATGAGGAGGCATTTTGGCAAGTGGACAGTGGTCAAATGGAACATATATTTTCAGCACTTGTTGATCACCTTCAGATACAAGAAGCATACAACATTTTCATTCTTAACCCCAAGCCTATTGGCAAGAGTATTCATTATGGTTATCGGTGAGTCTGCGGACACTTTTATTACAGTGCATCATATATAGTTGATGTCATAGGATTCTGAAAAAAGATTCACTCAATTGATGTAATAGGATTCTGAAAAAAGATTCACTCATTCATATTTAGCATGATGGGATTCCGATAAAACAAGAGCGCTATGTGTCATTTTCTGGTAACTTTTGATAGTATGAACACATCCAGTCTTCTTTTCTTCTCTGCAACAAAATCTAATTATATTCGAGGTTTCAATCTACATGGCCTGTAGGTTTACTTAAATGTCAGAATACACGATTTTGCTTATAAAATTCCTACAGAATTGGTTTGAGATAATGAACGGTGAGCTAGAATCTGCAAGACTAAGTTGCTTGTTCGCTAAATAATAGATGTCTAGATGGACATGGCCAAGAAATATTATTCAAAGAGCTGCAGTCAATATTTCCAGCATTAATCAATATTCTTACTGCACTGCATCGACCACGTATGTCCATTGTGTAAGATAGTCATTAGTAAACCAAGCGGCAAGTAAAATACCTCTAGCTATTCAGTCACTATCCTTTGTATATGAGTTTGAGAATTTGAACCTGGAAATTGTGCATATGATCTTCTGAGTTAATACCTTAATCTTGATGATATGGAATATTTAGTAATTGAGTGGCACCGGTTCTTATGTTAGTCCTAAACTGTTTTGTTGTTAGTATTAAATTGTTTACATTATAAGTCGTCCTGATTAGTCTGTAGATTTTTGTATCTCATGTAGACATAATTTGTTCTCCTGTGAGACATGTTGATCAAACAAAGATATATGCTTCTTTTTTCTTTCTGTAACTTAAGATATTCAGACCTTTCTAGCTATGTTGCCCGGATATCCTGATACGGATATGTGATCCGGCGATACCGTTATTCGCCATTTTCCCAAAAACACCGATATGTAATATATATATATATATATATATATATATATATATATATATATATATAATAAATATAAAATAAATAAGAAATTAATGAATTCTTATAACTTCATATCTAGTAGCTGGAATGCTAGAGATAGCACATTTATCACAAAGAAAAGGAGTTTACCTGTTCTCTTGCTTTCTTTCTTGAATGTTCCATGCAAGTTTGCTTCCATTCTAACTAACCAAGCAGAAATTTTGTTCATATTTCAGAACACATGAACAAATTTGCTCCACCAATTGACAAAGAAACTACTGAATTCCAGAAAGGACTACGTGTTAAATGTAGCATGCATGGCTAATGCACATAATGACAGCAGCTAGCAGAATTAGCCTAGCCTAGTGAAAAGCCAAAACATAACACCATCCAAATTTATCATGTGCATATGATCAAACTGCTGATAGGGGATTCAAATAATATTAGAGCAGATATAAGCCAATCATTACAATGACCAATATTGTTATGCATCAAGACAAAACCAGCTAGTTTGACACATAAACACAACTTTTTGTAGAATAAATCTGAAAACTTCACCAGGTTTAGTGAAGGTTTTGAGCAATAGAGGGCTCACCGAGGGGGGCTGGCCGGCATCGAGGATCCAGGCGGCGGGCTGAGGCGGCGTGGAGATGGCGGGTGTGGAGATGGCAGGCGAGGAGACGGCGGGGAGGTGGCGACTGGATCTGAGACGGCGGAGGGGTGGCGGGCGTGGAGGCAGCATGGAGGGAGCAGGCGTGGAGGCGGCGACTGGATCTGAGACAGCGGGGAGGCGGTGACTGGATCTAAGACGATGGGGAGGCGGCATGGAGGCGGTGGCGTGGAGGGGAGGCTGTGGCCGGGCGGCGGCGTGGAGGGGAGGCTGCGGCCGGGCGGTGCCGTGGAGGGGAGGCAGTGGCGTGAGACCGCGGGGGGGGGGGGGGGGGGGAATGGCAACTGGGTCTGGGCATAGGGGTACAAATTAGGTTATAGGTATCGGGGGTATCCACAAAGCATCGGCGAAGTATTAGAATTATTTTCTTTTTGTGAAAATTCAAAAAAACTAGGATACGAGCAGGATACGTATCGGAGCGTATCGGGGGAGTATCCGTATCCGATACGGTATCTGATACTGATACACGACTTTTGAGAAGTATCTGTGCAACGTAGCTTTCTAGAAGCTTACTTTACTGTGAGAATAACAAAAAAGGTCAATGTCTGATTTTGGCATGTTGCCAATCATGTCAAACGCCTCTTTCTGTTTGATTCATTTTCTGATATGTTCAAACTTGGAACAATTGCCATAAATGTAATGGTCCATAAATGAATTTGAACAATATTTTTGTAACTATTACAAATAAATTGAAATGCTGCCTCCCTAAACTTGTGAGTGATTATACAGTGAACTTCTTCCATTATCAAATAAGTGATGTTATGAAAAGCCAAACTTCTGTAGCTTTGATCTCTAGTACATATAAAATTATTAACAATGGCTGCATGGAAATGATAATAATAAATTTCGCCGTCAAATGTTCTTTGTAATATTGTCAATGTTTTACGGACGCGTTATAAAAATTAATATTTAAGTTGTACCTTGGAGACTATAAAAAGTATAAAACATTGCTTATTTTGGAACGGAGGCAGTTAAATACCAATCTGGTACCTTCAAAGTGAAGAGGTTGCATCAATGTAAAGTAATTTGGTAGTGTGCTAGGCTGACCTAGAATTATGCTAGATAGATAAAAACCCAACATTTGCTTGAAATGATGATCTACTGTTTAGTTTATTTTAAAAATGATTTGTACCATTTGTCGTCACATAGTAAGGTAATCCATTTTTTTGTCCATCAGCTAATTAAGTTAATTATTGCTCTTCCATTATCTTGTCTATTTTCTTTCTTAAATCCAAATTCTGTTGCTAAGATGGGGGAAAAAAGTAAAAGCTGTATACATATTTGTCAATTTGCACATAGGGTTTTTTTATATTATTTTGTGCATTTTCTCCTGTGCTGTTTCATCATTCAATGGTAATACCGTAATAGTACATATTTGTCAAAGAATAGAATATCACCTAACTCTTTTTATGTTCATTTGTTTATTTTTTGTTCCATCTGTTTTCATAGGAAAGGCTTCTCCGAGTCTGAGATCAACTTGCTCAGGGAGGTAAGCTGGCATGCTGTAGCAAACTTCCTGTTATGGTTTTGACTTTTGAGGATTATCACTGTGCTACCTGATTTCATAAATCTGTTCGGTGGTGCACATTGTTGTTATGACATTTCTGGTACATGAAAGATCTTTGGTTGGGAGCTTTTGGCAGCAAGCGGGCATCATGATTTTTTTATACTTATACCATGTAAAGAGTTTCTATTCAGGTTATAGCTGTAAAACTCCAATTGCACTTGCTAAGTTCCTATGTGGTCTTTCATTTGAAGGTTGACACGAGTATGGGAGGAGCATGCAATGCTTGACTCTAGCTTATTAGGTCTTAATATTATAGGCAGGGCTTGGATGGACGGAATTCTTTGGGATATTCACAGAATTCCAGTTTTTTTGTTGGAAGTGTTAAATTAGTTGGTTGCCAGTCAGTAGTTTCAGATAAAATATGGTAGGAAAAGGAAAATGATGTTTTGACAATATGAAGAAAACAATGCAGAATCCATTTTATTCATCGATTGCACATGTCTCTGCAATAAGGTTTCCTGTCACAGACTAGAACTTAAATGTTGGTTCTTATTCTCAATTTGTTTTTGTCTGAACAGTGAACACTGCTGATTTTGCAAAATTTTCTTGTCTGGGTGTTGTTACATATCCCAACAATGATATTTGATTGTGCATGTCCAATGATGCCATTTAATCCTTCTTCTATACACAGATACTGCATAAACCCGTTTGTTCTTTTCATTGAATTTTCTTGTTAATCGTAAATGTATTTTACTTTGGTGAGTACGGTTATCGTGTTATACTTCTGTGGACCATGACGTGTTAGTGATTGCTTTTTCAGAATAAAACCCTACAAGCTCGTGTACTCCAGTCTAAAGTTGACAAGAGACTCTTTCTTGGTAAATATTGTCTTTCCTATTTATATTATTATTATTATTATTATTATTATTATTTCTTAATTGCTGTGACATACAAGAGGTAAACTGGGAAATATATATATAGTATAAATAACAGGGGTACCATAGGACAGATATTAATTACTTTGTTCACTCATTTAGTGATGTGGATTAATAAGGAAAATTGGATATCTGCAGTAGATGCTATCGACTAACACATTTTCTTTATAACTTTCCTAATTTATTGTTTACTTGAAAAGTAATGTACTTTTTGCTTGACGTTCCCATATTATCCATATAAGAATTTGTTTTGTATGTGTTTGATGCTTAATGTATCTTTGGGCTTACATTTTGATCCATTTATCTGCAATCAACATTAGCATAGAATGTGCTCCAACATCTGCATCCTAAAAAAGGGTGTGCTATCTGGTTTGGGTGCAGTTGTTTTCCATGTGTAGGTTCAATGCATAATTTGCAATTATTCAACATTAGAAAAATTCATCTTAGGGTCCCTAGGATTAACTATTCATGGGGCTTAAGTGCAAGTTAATTGATGGGCACTGAGATTTGCACAAAGTGCATTTTGTGCCTCCACATGAGAAAGATCATTTTTCTTTTGTTGTACTTTGACAAAGTTGACGTTTTTGTGGATAAGACTGCCACAAAAAGAAGCTCTCTAATAAGTTCCCTTAGTTTTTCATTGTAACAATATGCCATTCTTCTGTGATAACTTTGACATGCAGTAGTCCCTTCAGTCTTTTTTTCTTATTGTATTTGTATGCATATCTGATCTCTGTATTAATCAGATATCGAAAAGGGGGTAAACCGTAGGCCCTTATATGAAAGTCATCCTCTATCATCATTTTCGTGGACCACAACTGAGAATATGGATATGGTATGTCTGTTATCTATGAAATTATTTGTACCTGCAAAATACACCTTTTTTTTTTGTTTCAGTTCATTTGATCTGGCCATTCCAGCATTTCCATTTTGTGTTCAACCTTGGCCTTGCTTAATTTAGTTCATACTTTCTCTATTTTTTTTTGGAAACTGATACTAATTTGGGTTGATTTGAATAACCTAGTGAAGCGTAAAGCTAGTCAAAGATTGACCTGACTGTTATGTATAATCTAATGGAATTCTTTATTCATCTCTTGTACAGGGGGAATGGTTAAAGAAATGCAAGGAAGCCTTAAGCAATATTGAGCTGTTGAAGGAAGGAAAGAGTAAAGATGACATTGTTTATGACAAAGCCGTTCAGGTGCCACGCTTATGTCGGTACATGAAATTAAATATCTTTTTTATACATGTACCTAACATCACTGTTCTTGTTAGATATTCCACGGCACAAAGGATGAGCTGCATGATATTCTAGAGAGCGCACTCAAGTCTAGTGATTTGAAGGGTCTGCATGCTGAATGCCTTACAGATATATGGATTGGCAGAGACAGGTCTGCTATGATTTTACTTTGCTAATATTTTTTTGAAAACTGTGGTTAGATTGGTTCCCTTTCTTCTAATCAAAATTTTATTTTTAGGTTTGCTTTTATTGATCTAAGTGCCGGGCCATTTGCCTGGGGCCCTGCTGTTGGTGGGGATGGTGTTCGTACAGAACTTAGTCTGCCAAATTTGGCAAAGACTGTTGGGGCTGTTGCAGGTCACTTTTTTCTCATCATGTTTTTGACTTTTTGTACATATTCTGTTTCAGTTACTATCCATTGTTATACTCTGGATGCTGATGCATTACGTTTTGTAGTGTACTGTGTCACTGTCTATTAATTGTTTTCAAAAAAAATATTTCTCTCGTAGTTTGCCTTAGCAGCTAGTATGTTCCCTAATGCATCTCTGTTAGTCGCAAGGAGTTTTGGCCTAGACATATTTGGTTTTGTCCATGGTTTGTGTTCATGTTTTCTGTCTTCTCTGTCTTTTCATGATTGGACATTATCTTAAACAAAATGGTTTTTAATTACTTGTTAGTTTTAGTTACTTTATGGTTATTAATTATTTGTATTAATATTAGAGATATATTATTAGAGATATGTATAGACTTCCTCTTACTTGTAACACAAGTTGTACTTGGCTATATATATCAAAGCCACCCCCCTCTTTGGGTGTGTGGGGGTTCCCCTAAGTCTCTACATGGTATCAGAGCGTCTTTCCTGGGCATCTTCTGCTCCTTCCCTTGCTTTTCAACCGCCTCCACCCTTCCTCTGTTTCTAGGGTTTCTTCCCCGCCGCCGCAGCCGCTCCTCTGTTCTTCCGCCGCCGCCCTATTCCAGTGCGCCGCCGCACCTCCTCGCTGCTTCTCCGGTGTATCCAGCATCTCCTACCTCCACACCTTCCCTAGCTCCAGCACCGGTGGCAACCACCTCTTCTCCCTTCCGCCGCTTCTTCCCCTGTTTTCCGCCCACCGCCGCTCCTCTGCTTCCTCTGTTTTCTAGGGCTCCTCACCCGCCGCCGCCGCTCCTCTGCTTCCTCTGGTTCTAGGGCTCCTCCCCCGCCGCCGCCGCTCCTCTGCTTCGATGGCAACTGAGTCTGCGGCCCTCTCCGACACCAGCGACGCCCTGGGCACACCCCCCGTCCGGCAGATCGTTGTAGCTCCCTATGCAACGCTTGCCGTGCGCTCTCATGTTCCCGTCGTCCTCGAGCTGAAGCATCCCAACTTCCACAAGTGGGCGCCATTCTTCAAATCTTTGCTGGGGAAGTTCGGTCTTCGCGGCCACATTGACGGGACCCTGCCGGCCCATCCCGCCGACCCCCAGTGGGTTATGGACGACTCCTGCGTCCACAGTTGGCTTCTCGGTTCCATCGCCGCCGACGTCCAGGACCTCGCCATGGCGCACGATCAATCGGCGCGCCAGCTCTGGGTTGCCATCGAGGGTCTCTTTCTGGCCAACAAGGAGCCTCGCGCCATCAACGAGTACTGCCAGCGCATGAAGACCGTCGCTGATGCTCTGCGCGATGTCGGTCATGCTGTCTCGCCGTCGCAGCTTGTCCTCAATCTCCTCCGTGGCCTCAATCCGCGCTTCTCCAGCACGGCGGACCACATTGCTGACACCACGCCGCTTCCCGACTTCAACACCGCCCGCGAGAAGCTTGTCCTCAAGGAGCTTCGCCTTGCCAATGAGGGCAAGGTCCCCTCCGAGACCGCACTTCTCGCCGCTCGCTCACCTCCGTGCGGCACGGCCTGCCGTTCTGCCTCTGCGTGCTTCGGCGCTGTGCACGGTCAGGGCGGTCAGCCAAACTCCTCCAGCCGCCGCAACAACAAGAAGACCGGCGGCCGGGGTGGCAGCGGCGGTGGTGGTCGACGCGACCTGCAGCACCAGCATCCGGGCGGCCAGCGCACGCCCACTCCCTCAGGGCCGTGGGTCTGCTTTGGTCCTCTGCCCGGCCAGCAGCAGCAGCCACCGTGGTTTCGCCAGCCGCAGCAGCAGCCGCCGTGGCGCGGGCAGGGCCTTCTTGGGTCGGCTCCTCAGGCTCACACGGCGTTCGCGCCTTCCCAGCTCTCTTCCCCGATGAACGTTCAGCATCACCAATTCTCCGGAGCTTCTCCTGCTGGCGGTTGGGACCAGGCGGGTCTCATTGCCACCCTGAATCAGATGGCTCTTCAAGGTGCCAGCCCCTGGGTCCTCGACACCGGTGCTACTTCTCACATGTCTTCCTCAGATGGTATCCTACTCACCCGACTCCCTCCTTCTTCCTCTATTACTGTGGGCAATGGTCATTCTCTTCCAGTCATCAGTCGTGGCACTTCCATCCTTCCCACAGCCAGCACTTCATTTTCCCTCAACAACGTTCTTGTTGCCCCTGGTCTTGTGCATAATCTTCTCTCCGTTCGTCAGTTTACTCGTGACAATAACTGTTCCATTGAATTTGACACTTCTGGTTTTTCTATCAAGGACCTATGGACGAGACGCGTGATTCTTCGCTGCAATAGCAGCGGCGACCTCTACACCATCTCCCCGGTTTCGTCCTCCTCCACCGCTACTTGCAGCCTCGCCGTTTCGTCCACCCTCTGGCATCACCGCCTGGGTCATCCGGGCGTCTCCGTCGTCGATTCTCTTCACAACATGTCGGCGAGCAAAAGTCATAAAACAGCACGCTCCTTGTGTCATGCCTGTCAGCTTGGCAAACACACGCGTCTACCTTTTGTTAGCTCAGTGTCTACTACTTCAGAACCTTTTGCCTTAGTTCATTGCGATGTCTGGACGTCACCAGTTCTTAGTAATTCAGGCTACAAATATTATCTGGTCATGCTTGATGATTTCAGTCATTTTTGCTGGTCTTTCCCGCTGCGTCATAAATCCGAAGTCTATGGTCGCTTTGTTGATTTTGTCGCATATGTTAAGACTCAGTTTGGTGCTATACCTAAGTGTTTTCAGGCTGATAATGGCACTGAGTTTGTTAATCATGCCATGTCTACCTTCCTTTCGAGTCACGGCATCCTGCTTCGCCTTTCTTGCCCTACACTTCGCCCCAAAATGGCAAAGCCGAGCGTATGATTCGCACCATCAACAACACCATCCGCACCCTCCTCATCCACGCCTCCATGCCACCGACTTACTGGGCCGAGGCGCTTGCTACAGCCACCTATGTGCTCAATCGACGCCCCTCCTCCTCCGTCTGCGACAAAATCCCGTACCAGCTTCTTCATCGTTCCGTACCAGATTATTCCCACCTTCGCGTGTTCAGCTGCCTGTGTTACCCCAACCTTAGTGCCACGACCCCCCACAAACTCGCGCCTCGTTCCGCTGCTTGCGTATTTCTCGGGTATCCCTCTTCTCACAAGGGTTACCGGTGCCTCGTTATCACTACACGACGGGTGATCATCTCCCGTCATGTCGTGTTCGATGAGTCGGTATTTCCATTCGCCACCACTCCATCTGGTGCCTCTTCACTTGACTTCTTGTTGCAGGACACTCCCTCCGCTGCGGTCGCTCCACCTTCGGGTGTCGAGCAGCCGCTCTCCTCTTCGGTTGCTCCTGAGGCCGAACAACCGTCGCTCGACGACCCGGCCATCATCACGGTCGGTCCTGTGGTACGACCTGCTGGTCATCCCGCCCCGGCTGGTGCTCCGGGTGGGTCACGCCGATTCGGTGCCGTCTATCACCGCCGTCTGCCCCAGCCGGCACCACCGGCGCCACCCGCTACTGCAGACGACCGCCGGTTCGGCAAGGTGTACCAGCGTCGTTTGCCACAGCCGTCCTCCTCTCCAGCCACGGCCGGGGCTGGCTCTTCGTCCGTCACGATTCCATCATCTGCTGGGGAGTCACCCAGCGACGCCACCCCTACTCCATTGACCGCTGAGCTGCCGGCAGAGGACACCACTATTGCCGGCACCCCCCGCTGCATACCGCGGCAACGCCTGGCCGGCAGCTACTTCCTGCTGGCTGCCTGCCTCCGTCGACCCGACCTGCCCCCATACCGAGCTCTGCATCTACCAATCCCATCTTCGACCGGCTGACTCGGTTGAAAACTGGGGCAGTGCAGCCTGTCAACTACCGGAACCTCTCCGCTACATCGACCTCGCCACTGCCAGCCAACTACCGCAGCGCGTTGGCTGATCCCAACTGGCGTGCTGCCATGGCGGACGAGTATCAGGCTCTCATTGACAATGGCACCTGGCGACTTGTGCCTCGACCACCTGGTGCCAATATTGTGACGGGCAAGTGGATTTTCAAACACAAATTCCACTCCGATGGATCTCTTGCTCGCCACAAGGCTCGTTGGGTTGTTCGTGGCTTCTCTCAACAGCACGGTGTCGACTACGACGAGACGTTCAGCCCGGTGATCAAGCCGGCCACCATCCGTGCTGTACTCAGCATCGCGGCATCACGGGACTGGCCTATTCACCAGCTTGACGTGAAGAACGCTTTCCTCCATGATGACCTTGAGGAGACTGTCTACTGCCAGCAGCCGTCCGGCTTCGTCGACCCTTCGGCCCCTGACTCCGTCTGTCTCTTG
Organism: Dendrocalamus latiflorus; assembly: GCA_017311315.1. Classification (NCBI taxonomy): domain Eukaryota; kingdom Viridiplantae; phylum Streptophyta; class Magnoliopsida; order Poales; family Poaceae; genus Dendrocalamus; species Dendrocalamus latiflorus. Next base: position 28,015,847 of record CM029639.1, on the reverse strand, counting down.
CAGAAGTCTCTATATGGTCTCAAGCAGGCTCCTCGGGCATGGCACCAGCGGTTTGCTTCGTACATCTACCAGCACGGCTTCACGGCGGCCAAGTCCGACACGTCTCTCTTTATTCATAAAGATCGAGATGACGTCGCTTATCTGCTGCTCTACGTCGACGACATCATCTTGACGGCGTTCTCCCCGACACTCCTGCGGCGCATCACCGACCGCCTTAGCTCCGAGTTCGCCATGACGGATCTTGGTGCCCTCCACCACTTCCTCGGCATCTCCGTTACGCGCTCCTCCGACGGTCTTCTTCTGTCGCAGTGACAGTATGCCGTCGACCTTCTTCAGCGGGCTGGCATGGCCGAGTGTCATCCAACAGCGACTCCTATTGACTCTCGAGCCAAGCTGTCCGCAACTGACGGCGCCCCTGTCGACAACCCCTCGGAGTATCGAAGTCTCGCTGGCGCTTTACAGTACCTCACTCTGACTCGGCCGGACCTCGCCTACGCCGTTCAGCAAGTCTGCCTCTTCATGCACGACCCGCGGGAGCCGCATCTTGCCCTGATCAAGCGCATTCTGTGCTATGTGAAGGGCACCCTCGACGCCGGTCTACATCTCAGCACGGGCAGCGTGTCCTCCATCACTGCCTACTCTGATGCTGACTGGGCCGGCTGCCCGGACTCTCGGCGTTCTACCTCTGGCTACTGCATCTTCCTTGGCGACAACCTGGTCTCCTGGTCGTCGAAGCGGCAGCCTACAGTGTCCCGTTCCAGTGCAGAGGCAGAGTATCGGGCTGTTGCTCATGCTGTTGCTGAGTCCTGTTGGCTGCGCCAATTGCTTCAGGAGCTTCATGTCTCGATTCCTTCGGCGACCATTGTCTATTGCGACAACATTAGTGCTATCTACATGACAGCCAATCCGGTTCATCACCGTCGCACGAAGCACATCGAGATTGACATCCACTTTGTTCGCGAGAAGGTTGCTTTGGGACAGGTCCGCGTCCTCCATGTTCCCTCCGCACATCAGTTCGCGGACATCATGACTAAAGGACTGCCTGTGCAGTTGTTCACTGACTTTAGGTCCAGTCTCTGCGTTCAGTTCCCTCCCGCTATGACTGCGGGCGGGTATTAGAGATATATTATTAGAGATATGTATAGACTTCCTCTTACTTGTAACACAAGTTGTACTTGGCTATATATATCAAAGCCACCCCCTCTTTGGGTGTGTGGGGGTTCCCCTAAGTCTCTACAATTAACACTAAGTGATATTAATTATTTGTATTAACACTAAGTGATTTGTTAATCATATCAAATGGGTTAATCATGTCAACCTGTTTATGTCCGAAACCCATTTATAGTAAACCTAAACCAGCATAAGCTGTGTTGTGTTCATTTTATCATGTCGTGTCCAATTTTGATACCTTTATATGGAGTAGACTAGTTGTAGGCATATTTGAACTATTAAAGGTAAAACATCTGAACACAAGTGAGGGCAGGTATTAGATTGACTGTGTTGATAATTGAGCCAAGGGCAAAACATCAAGGACAAAGTAGATTTGCAATATAGGGTGGCATACTTGAATGTTTATATAGAATGCTTGTTATAACAGACTGGGAATTGCTCGATTTATATAGCATGATCCAAGGTTGTTATGGCGTCGAGATATCGACGATATCTCGTCGCCATATCGCCGTGGCGGACCGGAGGCTCCATCCCGTCCGGACGATATGGAGGTGCGCCGTATCCGCCGTCGCCGCAGCCGGATCCGCCGCCGCCGTCGCCGTAGCCGGATCCGCCCTCGCCGCAGCCGGATCCGCCGTCGCCGCAGCCGGATCCACCGTCGCCGCAGCCGGATCTACGGTCGCGCCGTCTCCTGCTTCGCCGCCTCCTCCACGGCTGCCGCTTGGGGGCGGTGGAGAATGGCGGCGGGAAGAGGAAGCGGCCGTCGGCGAGCTGGCTCGGCCACGCCGGCGCCGGAGGCGGAGGAGATGGGGGAAGGAGAGGGAGAGAGGAGGGAGGCGGCCGAGCGGGCGAGAGCGCGCGAGGAGAGGCGGCGAGCGGGCGAGCGAAGACTGAGCGGCGCCTCACGCCAGTTATTGCTTTAGGGTTTCTGCAATTTGCAATTTAGTCGTCTTCATTTCTGAAATTACAATACAGTCCTTTTTTCTTTATATTTCTTCTGTTTAGACCCTCCGAAAGTCCAATATTGTTGTGGCTACTTATGTGTATGGCGTCGCCACGCCGCGCGCCATAAGCGATATTGTTGTGTGAAGGTGGTGAGGCGCCGCGCCTCGTCGCCACGCCGTAAGTCCAATATTCTGGGAATTATTTGGTTCCGATTTCTGGCATACTGACTGGGGCTGGGAACCCACGAACTAGCCCAATTCCTGTAACACCCTTGCCTAATTAATGTTGGCCCGTGTGACTCTAGTATTGTATCGGTTGGAGGCAGATTAGTTCCACATGAAGAATTTAAGGTGTAAAATAGTAGCATATAATGCTTGAGGGTCCAAATATAGCAACTCTAGGTTAACCCTTTTGGACGAGGCAAGGACAACAGCCCAAGTGACTTGCTACGTGGGGGCTGGACTTTAGCGAATTTTGGACCTTAGGGTGTTATGGATGTATTAGATCATGACCATCGCTGCATGGGCGAATGTGCGTGTGGGCCCATGAGGGCACACAGTGCAGATGTCTACTGAGGCCTGAGGGTGTTCTAGGCATTTCTTGTGGTATGCGATGTGTTGCTGAGGTGTAGCCCTTTTGTGGGGGTGTGTTTTGAGTGTAACTCCCTAGTCCAATTAGTGGTGGCCTGGCCTGTGTTGCCCAAGTGTAGTAGCAGTGGGATTAATTTCACAGAGCGTTTAAATTGTACTAGAGCATTAGCATATAATTCTTGAGGGTCCAAACATATCAACTCTGCGTTAACTCCTTTGGCGGAAGTGAGTTGCTACGCATGCGTAAACTCATCCAGGGTGGGGCTGGGCTGTACTGAATTTTGGAAGGTGGTTTTACAATTTTTTAACACTTAACATGTCTACAATACATTACAGAAGAGATAAATTATTTGACCAACCACAAATGCTTTGCACTGATGCTTGTTTGTCCGGCATGAAGTGATTGTAGTTGATCTCATGCAGAAGTTACAGAAGAAGAAGCTGAACAAAAATTACAAGATACAATCAGAGAGAGATTTTCATCTTTTGGTGAGGTATGCTGGATTTCTCTAAGAAAGCACATGATATCATCATTCTTTTAGTATTCATTTAATTATTCTGCCAACTCAAATATTATATATCAAATGATACGCCTTTTATTTTTCTAATCTCACTGTTGTCCATAGTAGATTTGCAATACTGGGTTGTGACTCGTGATTCTATTTATACAAATTCCTTTTTGTCTTACCCCTACCACTAGTTGTCGAGTATCTTCATAAAAGATTAGAGAAGAGAGAGTGAGAACTTTGGGACCAGAGCAGGAGAGAAGAGAGGGAACATAAAGATTTGGGATACTTGGAAAATTTTCCTTCACTGTGGTACTTGATACTTCTTATGCCAGAACTGTTGATAATTCCTTACAGCTTGGATTAATGTCCCACAACATAGTGGCAACACAACTGCCATTGTCATTACTCAACAATCCTCTCTTCTAGTCTTGTTTGCTGTACACTTCCTCATCCAGGCCTCCTGCTGCCTCTTAACACCATTTCCTTTTTTTTTTCTGTGTATTTTGTTTTGTTGTCACATCTTGAATTAACTCTTGACTTGTACATGGAATGTCAATATTTTTGGTTCAGGATTACCATGCCGTGGATATCCTATTGGCAGAGATTGACGTATATGAACTTTTTGCTTTTAAGCATTGTGTGGGAAGAAGGGTGCAGCTTGCTCTTTGCAAAGGTACATTTGGATGGCCACAAATTTGGACTTTTTTTTTTGAATTATTCTACATAGTGGTAAACTTGTAGTTGATATATGTCTTCTGACTTCGGAGTTATGTGCTTACGCTGTTGTTTGACATTATTTATTTATTCTTTTTGCTCTTTGGTCTAAGAGTGAATGAAGCAACACATCTAACACCATACACAAAAGATATTCCTTTTTTTATATAAAACATGGATACCTTTTTTTCTTTGTTGTAATTTGGCTGTCTTTTCTCATTACATATCAATTCAGTTTATGGTAGCAGCTGGGCTTGAGTCTTGTACTGTTCATAAATATTTGCTTGTTTTGTCAGAAAGGTCACCCCTTTTTAACTAGGACTTCATTTTTCTACACAGAACTTGATGAGAGAATGCACGACCTGAAAAAAGAACTGGAAGGATACAATAGTGGAGATTCTGATGAAATTAATAAGAAGAAAGCCCTTGATGCATTGAAGAGGATGGAAAAGTGGAACTTATTTAAAGACACTTCAGAGGTTAGCTTTGTCCTACTACTGCTACTACGTACTACATTGCACAAATTTATGCATTGATATTTTTTATTTCCCTAATAAGTAGGACCAGGGATCAAAAAACCGGAACCGGGACAAATCCCGGCCGCCGGGCGGTACCGGTAACCGGCCGGTTACCGCCCGGTAACCGGAAATCCCGGATTCTAACCGGTCAAAATTCGTCAAATGTTTTTTTGGGCGGGGCGGGAGAAGACCGGGAACCGGACCGGTAACCGGCCGGTTATCGGTTTTACCGGTGAGAAAACCGGAAAAACCGGTGAGAGGGGTTTGGCTAATCCGGTTGTTGATTCAATTGAGATTTTTTGAACTTTGATGTTGAAGTGATTTCTCAATCTATTGTTTCCTGGTAGATGAGTAGATCCTTGGCCCCTGTCTGTTTGTGCTTCATAACTCTTGATTGATTGGGCAATCTTAGAGAAGTGGTTCATTTTTCAAGAACTCACTTGGGAACCATTTTTGAGTTTGGTTTGTGGTGGAAATGTTTGGAGTTTGCTTTTTTTTGGCATCTTGGCTCTTTTGAATTCTAATACACAAGAATGAAATCAGAGGCTGCCATTGTTCAGGAACTTGAGAGGACCAAAGTAACACAACTCTCATCTAGTCTTTACAATCTAAAGATGAACTGGTGATGCATATAGAAAATGAAATCAGAGGCTTGCAAAATGGTCTGAGATCTACTGAAGAATGCATATAGAAAATGAAATCAGAGCTGCTGCTGCTGCTTGCCTGCTGCTCGCTCGTGCTGGCTGCTGCTGGCTGGCTGCTGGGATTTTTTGAATTTTGAATTCCGGCCGGGATTTTTCTTCCCGGTCACTCCCGGGAATTCCGGTAACCGGCGGTTACCGGCCGGTAACCGCCGGTAATCCGAACCATGAGTAGGACAACCAAAAAATCATATATGTGCAAGTATTAATCATACTTCTGTTGACAGTCCAATCTTTTAATGCCAGGAACATCATAGTTACACAGTGGCTCGTGATTCATTTCTTGCACACCTTGGGTCAACATTATGGGGTTCTATGAGGCATGTAATTGCTCCTTCTGTTTCTCACAGAGCACACCATTACTATGAGAAGTTATCATTTCAGTTGTACTTCGTGACACAAGAGGTAACTTTTCTGTTGCTTGTATTTTGTACATTCAATACAGTTATGTCCTTACATTGTTTTTTTCCTTTCGCAGAAAGTCAGGAATATAAAGCAGTTGCCTGTTAATGTAAAATCCATCACAGAGGGCCTTAATTCTTTGTTATTACCATCTCAGAAGTCTATGCCTAGCCAACACATGTATGTGGTCTTCATTTCCTCTATCTTAGTTTGTGGTCATATTACTTGTCATTTGTCAATCAACAGGACCAAAAGAAGTGCATCTTAGCTACTAATATGGAGTGATAAACTTACCGGGGGTTTTAAAACCAACTAAAATGGAAATTATATCTCAAAATTTTCTGCCTCCTCGCTAGCTTTTTATTCTACAACTTTCTAAATTCTAAATGTGTATTTGCAAGTTGGAGATAATTTACATGTTGGAGATAATTTACTTTGATGGACCAAACCCGTTTAGAGTACAATATCATTCTTAAAAGCATTAGAAAAATGACCTCAGGTCCTCCCTTTGTCTTTTCACTGATCCCTTGATTTATGTTTAGATCCATGAGGTGTTTATTTATTTAATACCCAAACCCTCTCTATCCAAAGAAGTCCATGGGGGTGGATTTGGAATGCACTCCCTCTGATTTCAAATTTAAGCCGTTTTAGCTCTGGACACATTAATTAAGGAGTAACATAAAATGAGTCTGGTGGCACCCTTCATTTATTCCCAAACATCACCAGTTCTTAAATATGTGTGGCTAGGAGAGCTTGGGAAAGAGGCCTCGTTTGTTGATGAGAACATCATTCAACAAGGCTATAATAGGAAGGAGTGCAATACATGTTCCTTGAAGTTGTAGGACAACCTATTTAGAGAACAGTATGAATGACTAAACTGACTTATAGTTGCAATCAGGGGGGTTAATTCCTTGACTTCAATTTCCAAGGGTGTCAAATCCACCCTATCCAAACAGCTCCTAAGTACGTTTTTTATGGTTCTAAACTTCTAATCATATAGAAGGGACCTAAGTTCTCTTTCCACGATTCTAAGTCTTGTAGAACAGTAGAAGTTAATTCTTGTCAACAGTAGAAGTCACCCAGTAAAATTTTGTATTATTTATTCTGCTAAACTACTGTTAGTACTTGCCTATGTGAATTTATAAGATAAAATTTCTGTTGGTACCGAACCATTTTGTTTGACATACTATAAGAGCTATCAATTCTGAATGTTTATTGGCTGGGGCTTCGGTATTGTATCCTAAGCCTTTTATTTGACTAGAGTCTTCTTTTCTTGTAACACATTTGTTTTTTTACCCCACAACACATTTGTTGAACTTTTTAGCTGTACTTATAAGTGATTCTAGAAAACTGAAGTGCATGTGCACATGACACACTAGTTTGTATTCAGTAAGCACTTGTGTACTGCTGAAAAAAGTTGGAACATTTGGGTATGTGGCTATGTGCCATCGGAAAATTCCATATTTTGAATTTTCCATTGTTTTTTGCACTATTGGTTTGATGCCATTAGTTTTCATTTTTCAAAACTTCAGAAGATGCCATTCATGACTTAATTCTTTTTAAAATGGCAGGAATGCCCTTTGCTCCTTCCATCTACATTTTTTTCTCCGTTCTTTCCTTACCCCCCGCGTCCTTCTTCCACCAGCATCTCCCAGCCTCCTACCAGCTGGCCATCCATGTCTTTCCTTCTAGCTGCTTGTTCAGGCCTCAGCCATCTGCAGCCTGCCAATTAGGAGCAAGAGCTTTCTTCATCTGCACTTGTACAATTTTCTTCTTCTTCTTCTTTTTTTCCTGTACAGTAGTACCCTCCCATTGCAATAGGACATGCTGCTGTCCCTGCCGGCTGACTGACTTCAAAACACGCAAAGGAGTAGGAAGCACACGACCCTGATGTAGCAGCGGCAAGGGCGGCGGAGTGGACGGCGGATCACCTTGAAACCTCTTCAATAATCCAACATGAAAGACATCATGTATTTTAGCGGCCTTTGGTAATTCCAACCGGTAGGCGACAAACCCAATACGCTCAATGATCTTATAAGGTCCAAAATATTTTGGCCCTAGCTTGCCACCCATTGAAAGGCCGAGAGAAGCAGCTGGCCGATGAAGAAGACATAACCAGACCAAGTCGCCCACAGCAAAAGAAATGTCGCGGTGATGGTGATTGTAGTGCTTTTTGGCATACTCTTGTGCTTGAAGAAGACGTTCACGAATATCCCGCAGAAATTGATCACGAGCCAACAAAGAGACCTCCACAGCTTGAACTGCAGCTTCCCCCTTTTATAAGTGCGCAAGGAAGGTGGATCCCTGCCGTAAACCACCTTACATGGTGTCTCACGAAGTCCTGAGTGAAAAGACGTGTTATAGCAATACTCGGCCCAGGGTAAGCCATTCCAACCATTGACGCGGTCGATCGCCCGTTAAACAACGCAAATACATGGCAATCACTTTATTAACAGCTTCGGTTTGACCATCAGATTGCGGGTGATAAGCTAAACTCAGGTAAAGCCGAATCCCAGCTAGGCGAAACAAATCTTGCCAAAAATTGCTCGTGAAAACCGGGTCTCGATCACTGACAATTGAGGATGGAATCCCATGCGGACGCACGATCTCATCAAAGAAAACTCGGGCAATAGTTGTAGCGGAGTAAGGATTAGCTAATGGAAGATGTGCGTACTTCGAGAAACGGTCAATGACGGAGAGTAACCGTTTTACCATGAACACACGGAAGTCCCTCGATAAAATCCATCGCAATATCAGACCACGGCTAGGCTGGAACATCTAGTGGTTGGAGGAGGCTCGCAGGGTGTAAATGCTCAACTTTGTTGCGTTGACAAACAAGGCAAGTCCTCACGAAGTCCTGAACCAAACGTTTGGCCCCCGGAATATGAAAATCTTGACGCAGGCGACACAATGTCTTTTAAATGCCCTCATGAGCTGCATGAACCGAAGTGAGGATCATATGCACAGACGGAGATGCGGCTGGCACATAGACTCGGCCAGAATGTAAAATGAGGCCATCCTGGAAGGACCATGGAGCACCCAATTTGCCCGCATCAATCTCAGACCGCAGATGCTGCAAAGCCGAATCAGTCAGAACTTTATTGCGCAATTCAGGAAAGAGTGAAAGGGCTAGGGACGAAAGAGCGATTAAACTGGTTGGAGGGCAGTCACGGCGAGATAGAGCATCAGCGACTGTATTGAAGCGGCCTGGCCGAAATTCAACAGTGAAATCATATCCAATTAGTTTGCTCACCCAGTGATGTTGTGGGATCGTGGAAAGTCTTTGATCCAACAAGAACTTTAAGCTATAATGGTCTGTGCGGATAAGAAAAGCGTGGCCCCATAAATACGGTCTCCAATGACGAACCGCTTGGACGAGACCGATTAATTCACGCTCATAAGCTGGCAGCTTAGTATGACGAGGCACCACAAGTTGACTGAAAAATGCTATTGGGCCCAAACCTTGATGGAGAACGGCCCCAACCCCGGCCCGGAAGCATCACATCCAACAATAATTTTTTGCGTGAAGTCAGGCATATGTAAAACCGGTGCTGCCGACAAAGCATCTTTAAGAGCTTCAAAAGCTCTTAAGCTTGCTGAGCGGCGGGTGACCACCCAAACGCCTCTTTCTTCAGCAGATTTGTGAGGGGTGCTGATATTTTCCCGAAATCCCGAATAAATTTGCGATAATAGCCAGCAAGACTCAGAAACCCACGCAATGCTTTGAGCGTCTTGGGTTGTGGCCAATCAGAAATTGCTTGCACTTTGGATGGATCCATGGCCACACCACCTTCGGAAATCACATGGCCTAAATATGAAACCGAAGATAAGCCAAAAGAACACTTAGATTTCTTGAGGAACAATTCATGCTGACAAAGGATCATAAAAACCATGCTTATATGTTGCAAGTGTTCGGACCAAGAGGAGCTATAGATCAATATGTCATCGAAGAAAACCAAGACGAAGCTTCTCAAATAGGGACGGAGAGCATCCTGCATCAATGCCTGGAACGTGGCTGGAGCGTTAGTCAATCCAAAGGGCATAACCAAGAACTCAAAAAGACCTTCATGTGTTCGGAATGCCGTCTTAAAGATATCCTCTGGGTGCATACAGACTTGGTGATATCCCGACCGAAGGTCGAGCTTAGTGAAAAACCAAGCACCCCGTAGTTCATCCAATAGCTCATCTACCACCGAAATTTGAAATTTGTCTTTGATAGTCAATTCATTGAGGGCACGATAATCCACACAGAATCGCTAGATATTATCTTGTTTCTTTACCAATAAGACTAGAGATGAAAAACAAGAATGACTACGCCGAATAAAGCCACGGTTGAGCATGTCGTTGCACTGACGCTCCAATTCATCCTTCTGGTGATGTGGATATCGGTATGGCCGGACTGAAACAGGAGTTGCCCCCGGCCGCAAACGAATACGATGATCCTGAGGCCGGACTGGAGGAAGCCCTGTTGGTTCAGCAAAGAGATCAGCAAATTCATCCAATAATGGTTGCAACAAATCCTGTCCGGACTGAACCAAAGCTTGCATGGGCCGATCCTTGGAGAGTCCCTGCCATTGAACCCGACGGCCCTCCAACCAAAACATCATCGTCAGACCATCAAAATCCCAAAGAATTGGACCAAGTCTATAGGCTGGAATGGTGAACGGTATCTGGTGAATCATGAGCTATAAGTTGTTGCAGAATCCAGCATAGTCAAGTTGTTCTCCATTGGCTATTTTGACACGCAGGCTATGGCAAGGAAGTAGCTGCAAAGCAGTCGCTTGGACAACCCGAGCACTTACGAAGTGATGCGTAGACCCCGAGTTGACGAGCGCGACGAAGTTTTGTGTGCCGATGGTCACCGAAAGTTGCATGGTGCCCCTAGTGGATGCTCCGGTGACTGCATGGAGCGAAATCTCTGGCGCAGTGTCTTCAAGCTCTAGTGCGTGCAGCCCCAGCGGATCATCTCCGGGTCGCTGTCCTCATTCATGTCAATATAGGTGAGAAAGGGCTGCTTACAACGGTGATCTGGCCGAAACTTGTTGTCACAATTGTAGCACAGTCCTTTGGAACGATGGTCCACCAATTCTATTGGCGTAAGACGCCGAAACGGCTTTGCCGGACAGGAACCTGATGCAACAGCTTGTGGAGGCATCTCTTGGGGATGTCCTGAAGCCGAAACAGGTGTGGACGGCCGCTGTGATGGTCGTCCTGGGCGATGATGTGTAGTCACCCACTACTATTTGTGCACGTCGTTCATAAGCGCGGGCTAAACTCATTGCCACCTGGAGATTGACCGGTTGCTGTAGTTCGACGTCAGTCCGGAGGGGTTCCATGAGGCCTGTCGTAAATATTTGAACCTGCTAAAGTGGTAATAAGCGATCGACGCGACATAGGAGTGCCAAGAATTTGGTCTGGTACTCGCTGACTGATTCAGTCTGCTGTAAGCGAGTTAATTCCCCCAATGGGTTACTCCGAATGGGCGGTCCAAACCGCATGTGGCAGAGATCCTTGAACTATCCCCATGTTGGTTGTCTGTCGTCGCGTTCGAGCTGAAAATACCATTGCTGAGCAATACCCATGAGGTGGTAGGACGCTAGCCATACTTTGTCCCCTTCCTCAGTTCGCTGCCCGCGAAAAAACTGGTCGCACTGGTTTAGCGAGGACAGCGGATCGTCAGAGCTGTCATAAGTTGGAAATTCAAGCTTGTGGTACCGCGGTGCGCTAGAATAAGAACTTGTTGCCGTCTGGTATATGGGAGGTAGCGGTACGTGCTGTGGCAGAGAAGACCGTGGGAAGAAATTCGGCACGGGGGGTGGTGGGCGGAACATGGAGTGGACTGCTGAGCCCTCAAGGGACTAGACGGATGCTGCCGGTGCTGCATAGCCAGTGGTGAAAGGATCCCCTGGTAAGGCTGCTGAGGCATTGGTGATCGACGATGATGGTATTGGCGCAGATGGAATCGGCAACAGCCCTGGTGCCGCAAAGGAGAGAACCCCCTCTGATTCGAGTGCTGCGATTTCGGCATTGGTGGCGATGCTCTGCCGAGTTAGGTATGCAATCTTGGACTTCATCTCTGCGTTCTGCTGCACAATCCCCGCCATCTGTTCTTGAATTGCTTGCAACATTGTGCTCACCGAGCTCGTCTCTTCGCCGGAATCCGAACCTAGCATCTCTGATACCAAGTTGTCAGGGCCCCGAGACCTCAAGGCGTAGCGATGAGTTGCTGGGAGATGGGTTTGGCCTCGGCGGCAGCCAGGCCCTCCCTGCTCTGGAGTCGCTAGCAGGAGATAGGAGACAGAGGGAAAGGTAAGGCAATTAAACTCTATTGTTATTACTTGCTTGTTCCCAAAACCCTGGGATTACAATGCTATATATAAGATACTATTGCAAATCCAAAATCGACTCTTATTGCAAATTCGAAACCGACTCCTACTTAGAGTCCTATCCGGAAAAGCATATGAGTTGTATTATACTAGGAAAGAAACTGCATTAAGACATCAACTAAAACAGCACTAAGTCTTGGGCCGACGTCTGTAGACTATAACATGGTGCTTCCTGATGCTGTGGGCTGCCAGTGGTGCTGGTCCTCTCCTTGCTTGGCGACGGCGGTGCACTTAGGTGTTTGTTGAAATGGTCAGGCCAAGGGAACAACCACAATGGCATTTGGACGAAAATTTTGTGCCACAGGAGGTTAGAATGGTCATTCTATTTGGTCTGAGAGCTTTGACCCTTTTAGTGGGATTTTCAGGGATTTTTTTTTACTTCAGTGGCATCAGACCAATAAGTTGAAAAATGATGGCAAAATTCAAAAGCGTTTTACAACAGATGGCATCAATGTTATTAAGTCGTAAAGTCGAGTCGAGTCGCAAGGGGACCGACTTGCCGACTAGTCGACCGACTAGTCACGACTAGCCACGACTAGTCTCCTCTGCTGCAACTAGGGCTGTAAACGAGCCGAGCTCGAGCGAGCTTGACCTAGCAAGCTCGAGCTCGGTAGAAACTCGAGCCGAGCTCGAGCGAGACTAAGATCGACATCGAACTTTAAGCTGGGCTCGAGCTCGGGCTCGTGTAGGACAAAACTCGAGCGGGACTGAGGGAGTACCTGCGGGCTGCGGCGGCCGGATCCGGGTCGAGGAGGGGCGGCGCCGGCAGGGGAGAGGAGGGGCGTCGGGGGGGAGGAGAGGCGGCGGGGGAGAGGAGGGGTGCCGGGGGGACGAGAGGCGGCGGCGGGGGCCGGGGGGCGAGGAGGGGGACGACGGCGGGGAATAGGAAGGGGACGGGAGGAGGGGCGGCGGGGGGGAGGGGTGAGGAGGGGGACGGGGGGGGGGGGTGGCGGAGGAGAGGAAGGGGATGGGGCGGCGGCGGGGGGTGAAGGGGGGGGGGGGCGAGGAGGGGGACGGGGCGGCGGCGGGGGGTGAGGAGGGGCGGCGGGGGGGGGGGGGGGGCGACGAGGGGGACGGGGGGAGGGGGCGACGAGGGGGACGAGGGTGGGGGGCGGCCGGCGGCGGGGGGGGGGGGGGGCGACGAGGGGGATGGGGGGAGGGGGCGACGAGGGGGACGGGGTGGGGGGCGGCCGGCGGGGGGGCGAGGAGGGGCGGGGGGCGGCGAGGAGGGGTGGGGGCCAGGAGGGGCGACGACGAGGGCAACCGGGCAGCTGAGGCGGGTAGGGGAGAGGAGGGAGGGGGCCTGGCGCCCTGGCGCGACCCGCGCCTGGCTGGCCGCCTGCGCCTGGGAATCTGGGATGGAGTGGGGGATTTTGAGAGGAGAGGCGGGAGGGGGTGTGGCCGTGTGGGGGAATTGGGGAGGGTAAAAAAATCTTAAGCTCGCGAGCTATTCGAGCTCGGCTCGTTAAAGTTCGTGAGCTTAAGATGAAGCTCGAATTCGGTTCGTTTGGAGCTCGAGGCAAGCTCGAATCGAGTCTAGAGCGAGCCAAGCTCGAGCAACTCGCGAGCCTCGAGCTTTTTTTACAGCCCTAGCTGCAACTACTGCTATTCAATGTAACTACTGCTGAGTGCTGTTGTTGCTGCTGCTACTACTATTGCGGCTACTACTACTGCGGCTAATACCATTGTCAAGCAGAGGAGGAAGGAGAGATACTAAGAGAGTACTGCTACTAGCCTACTACCAGTCTATCACTACTACAGCTAATACTGCTACTAGCCTACTACTACTACTCCACAACCACAAGTCGGCTTCAAATCAGTGGACTCAGAGGAGACGAAGGACCGAAGGAGAGGAGAGGAGAGATTACTGTCAAAGGAAGGAGAGGAGAGGAGAAAGGGGAGGAGGATGAAGGAGTGCTCACCGGTCACCAAGGCTCGGGTCGGTGGAGAAAGGTCCGACGAGGAGGCGGCGGCGGCGTGGACAGGGGTCGACAGTGACTAGCGAGCGCCGAGGAGGTGGCGATGGTGCTGTGAACTGAGGAGGTGAAGGAGGTGCAAGTGCTGAGGCAGGGGAAGGCTGAGGTGGCGGTGGGCGGCGTGGACAGGGGCGGCGATGGCTAGGGTTCCTGGCGGCGTCATGGGGACTGGGGAGTGGGGGGAGCCAATCCGATTCGATTGCATTTGTGCCTCTATGGATTCCCCCCTCTATATCTTCGTAGGTGCCTGAGGCTGGCAGTGGGCCATCTAGTCGTCAGACTCACGCAGGCAGACTAGTTGCCGATTAGTCGGCAAGTCGGACGACTAGCTCTGCTAGTCGAGTCGATGGCACTAGCCGGAGGCCATGTGCTGACTTGCCAACTAATCTATGATTAGTCGTGACTAGTCGCGCGACTTAATAACAGTGGATGGCATGGATTAAAAAAATACCTGAAAGGTTTGTCTGTGCCTTGTGTGTTTTTGACAGTTACCTTGACATCCTTAGAAACCATCATGAATAAAGTTTGTATAGACTAAAGAACTTTTTACTTTGTATAAACTAAGTATGTCAACATTTTTTTCCAGTCTTAAGTGTTTGAATTATGCATGTTGATATGTAGGCTGTCATTATCGGAGGAGCCAGCATTGATGATGGCATTTTCAATGGCACGTCGTGCAGCTGCAGTCCCACTTCTATTGGTTAATGGTACCTATAGGTCAACAGTCCGTACATACCTTGATTCTGCTGTTCTCCAACATCAGCTACAGAGGTTAAGTGGGCATGATTCACATAAAGGTATGTTTCTTTTGTGATCTAGGAATTTGAGACTGTATGTCCTGAAGAATATCATTTGGCTGTTCAGGTAGTTATGATTTCACAAGAGAGGGTTTGAGCTTGTTAATGTTTTGTTTACCATTCATGTGCATGCGCGTGTTTGAGGGTTGCATGGAGTTGCTCACTTCTTGCCTAGGAAGCTTTACAAATCCTGCTTTAGATGATGAACCATATGATGAGATAATTTGTGGTCAATATCATGAATAAAAATGTTCTGCAAGGATTCATGTGAGGGTTGCGTGAATTGATTGTTTGAGGCTAAAATGGAAGCGAGGAAGTAGTTCTACGTTCCGAAATCTGTTTTTGCAATACTACTTCCATTCTCTTGTCATTTTGGACATCAACATGGTTTTCAATACAGCCCTGTGAGGCTGTGAGAATTACTTTTTCTAATTATATGTGAGCAAAAACATTACAAATATAATATGAAAAGTACTTTTGATGACAAATATATTTATTTTCTAAATTGTGGCTAAGCCACAATGATCTCTTTTCCATGTGACAAATTTAAGTACTTTTATATATATTAATAGTCAAACTTTCGGAACCTTGAGTGCAAACTTTCCATGTTGAAACCTATTTGAGAATGGAGGTAGTATCGTTTATGATATTTTGTTAGAAGAGAAATGGGGCAAGTCTTTACTATGTTGTAGTGCATTCGTGTTAGTCACTACTTCCCAGGCCGCTCATGTGGTACAATATGATGAATTATTGTAAACTATGAATTATTGTAAACTAGACTTTGTTTCTATATCCAGGAGAACATTCAAATCACAGGTCAACATTGGAGGTTCCAATATTCTGGTTCATACTAAGTGAACCTGTATTACTGGACAAACATTATCAAGCCAAGGCTCTTTCAAACATGGTTGTAGTAGTTCAATCAGATGTTGATTCTTGGGAAAGCCATTTGCAGTGCAATGGGAGATCAATCTTATGGGATTTGAGGTAAGATTGCCAATACATAATGAAAACAATGGTGC
Organism: Dendrocalamus latiflorus; assembly: GCA_017311315.1. Lineage (NCBI taxonomy): Eukaryota > Viridiplantae > Streptophyta > Magnoliopsida > Poales > Poaceae > Dendrocalamus > Dendrocalamus latiflorus. The sequence goes on along the minus strand of CM029639.1, from coordinate 28,000,117 downwards.
TAACACGGTAGCAACCATTCTTGAGTTCAGGCTTATGGGGTTGTTGGCTTGTTCCCTTCCGCAATCTATAATATTCTGGTCTCTTTAGTCATGTATGAAATCTTAACCAGTCTAGTTTTGTAAAAATACGGCAGGTTTAATTATGGGTCCTATTTCTACTTATTAATCCAAACTGTTGCCGCATTTAGGGTGCGTTTGATTTGAGGACACAAGTGGCAGCCCTCATAGTTAATTGTGCCACACTGATTTTGGCTACTGTTTGTTTGGGGCCTAAGTTAGGAGTGCCATAAAACCTGGGCCACACACTTTAGTTCATTTTCCATGCAAGTAATTGGTGGGCTAGCTGTTCTTAGGTGTTACGGACCAAGATTAACAGGGGCACGTACAGCACCACCAGCACTGCAGCACACGTGAACACTACCCGCGCATGGTACTGTAGCGATACGCAAACAGTACCACGTGGATACTGTAGCGGTCTTATGCATTTAGGCATTTGATTGGTTTCCTAGTTCAAAAGATTAGTTGGCTAGGTAGGTTTTGAGGTTTCTTAACTATCAAGCTATTATTAGAGATATAATCTTATCTATTAGGAAGGTTATCTTTTATAGTTGAAAAGATAATAGATAAGGTTATCTTTTATAGTTGAAAAGATTAGATTGGATTGTTAGGATACCAGCACTATATCAGCACTTCATTGTTATCTTTTCTAAGCTAGCAATGAATAAACAAAATTTCTAGTCTTTCCCCCTTTTCTTCAACTAAGTCTCGGAGCCTTGGCGGCGGCATGGCCAGTCATTCAAGGGTGAGTGCCCTACTCTCATTCCTCGAACCCGTATCCAACCAACTCGTACCATCACATTTGGCATCCCACACCTAAAAGAAAAAGTTGTCGCTGTTTGGTTCATGATGACAAGTCAACTTTTCAACGGTCAATTCCATGACTCCATTGTGGTCACAAGATCGAACACAGAGAACTTGCCACTATTGACGCAAGATACACATACAAATTTGATATCCGCAAGCGCACGGATCGTTTGTAGCTTTTCACCAAGGAGTATTCCAAGGTATCGAAATCCATAGGAAACGACGAATAGACTCACTACTTAGAATAAATTATTACTAAGTAAAGCAACGATTATGAGATAATGAAAGTAACTAAAACAAATCTATCGAAATTAGAATGAGATAAACTAGGTTTAACTAAGATGTGAAAATTCCTCCTTAGGCTAGGTTCACTTATTGCAACTAAAGACTAGACAATCTAATTGCAAATAGCACCAAATAATACTATGTTGGTTATCACCCTACAGTTCAATACTGGCCCCTTCACTGTTTCCCCCTGTCACGGGTCCATTGAGCTAATAAACATCGGCATGACCTGCACAACTTGATATAGATCCGCACACTAGATCCAAACACCATGTCTACATGTAGGGCTAAGCAATCGATCTACATCTAGGGCCAAACAATCGATAACCATAAGCTTCTATTATCGATCGAGAAACAAGCATGATATCAAGAAGACACAACCATATCATAAAAATACTAAAATAATAGATCAATCCATATGTCTTAAGTTACAGCAAGATCCCCACACCTGGGAGAAGAAAAGATTACTACATACAAGGCTTAGAGTTATGTATGATTAACGACGAAGGAGAGTTGAAAAGGAAGACGTCGGACAAGCCAAAGGGGCTACACGGGGCGGCGTAGAGGCAGTGCCGAGCGGCCCCAAGGCAGCGCGGCTTTGTGCTCTCAGTGACTTGGCAATTTCTTGGATGGCTAACCCTAATCTCGCGATTCCAACGGATTTTTGGTAGATTTCTTCGATGCCCTTGGCGTGGCAGGGCCTCCTCTTTATATAGTGACCCCTAGGGAAGAGTCCCGGTCGAAAATGGCAAAGAGAGGTTGGCACCGGTTGGCATAGGGGTGGTGCCGCTAGGGCTCTACACGGACCCAAAAGTTGGCTCTTGAACCTTCCAGAATGTGCATCAGGCCACGCTAGGCTAGCGTCGATCCGTGCTTTGTTCTTGGGCTTCAATTTGGGCTGAAAAGGGGTCTTGGGACCTTGGGAGTCGGTTGACGCCGGCCTGGTGCTGAGCAGCGCTGGGGCCTGGCAAACCAGGCTCCAACGGTTTCTGGGCTTTATAACTTTCGCGTCCGACCTTTGATTTTGGCAAATAATATATGGTCCTCTGAATTTGTCATTTGATGAAGTTCATTTTGGCACATTTTCTGAGGAAGCTCTTCGTTGCCACTTTTCAGCTAAATATGACGTGTTTCAGCATATTCCCTACACATCACTAAAACATCCAACATCTTCGGAAATTGTTAGGATTAGTTGCCAAATGGCGCAATTAAACACAGAATATCGCATAAAATGATGATAAATAGGGCGAGACAAGTATACAAATTGAGCGCCAACAGCCACACATTGTAGACATGCCAAAATTTGGACTAGCAAGTCCTAATTTTTCCTCTCATCAGAAATTATTTATTCTTTCTGATTTTGAGTTTGATTTAACTGCATTAATGTTATTAATGACTTTGTTAATCAGGAGGCCAGTTAAAGCTGCCATTGCTGCATCTGCGGAGTATGTATCTGGTTTGCTTCCCTCACATCTGGTTTACAGTCCAGCTCATGAAACTGCATTTGAGGTTTGTTGCCCCTTCATACCTGTCAGTTTCACAATTTGTTTACTAATGGGTAACAGAGATTTCTGCTGCAAAACTCCACAAATTGCCAATGTTTTGCATGCATTCTGTAGCATTAGCCAGCAATGGTTCAACAGATTTAGCTGTCGCCAGCAACTCACGGTTCCTACAATCCAATGATGCTCTTGCTGTGTACCCCCCACAAACTTACTATCTTGTATGCTGGTTTAACTTAATGTGTCCAGTTACTATCCATGACATGTAGCCTTTCCATTGTTATTTATAGGTTTTGCATATAAAAAAGGGGGATGTCTATGGTACATACAGGCATACAGCTCTTAGTTACATTTTTTTAAAGGAAACTTTTCCTGCCCTTCATTTTTCATATGATACTGCAATCTATGTGAGATTCTGCTGATTTTTTTTCATATGATCAAGTTACTTATCCTTGCAAATATAACATCAGATGGATTATGATCCTTGCAAATATAGCATTAGATGGATTACGATTAAACTTTATAGACAGGGAATATTTTATGGTGTTAAATATCTTTCTGCACCCGTGAAATATGTACTCTTGTTGCTAATATATATTTTATAACATATTTGCCTTTCTTATTACTTTATTTTGTCCAGTTGTCCATCAGTATTTATTTATAACTCTGTATTCCTCTTCCACTGTACCATATCAATCGTTTCTTCTAACGTAGTTAGCATTGCTGTTAGCATTTCTTCGTTCTTTTATTTGGCCCCCTTTTTAACCTGCTTGAAAGTCAAATAACAAGCCCCTTTTTCTATTTCCTTTTGCGTAATGTGGTTCTTGAAATGTAGTAGTTCAATCTGTTACTCATTACCTCCTTTTTCTTGTGTTTCTAGGACTGGACTTGGTCTGTGGGTTGTAATCCCTTATCTATTACATCTAAAGGATGGCAACTTTCTGAGTTTCAGCAAGACGTGATTGCTCGTAACTATATTATTACTGCAGTGGAGGAATCCATACAAGTTATCAATTCAGCAATTCAACGATTGATAACAGAGAGGACAAGTATCCTAAGAATTATCTATAGTTTCTCTTATTCTATTTCTGTAGATTTTTGTTGCGAATAAACTTCTTTAGATAAAACACTATGGACCTGAATCAACTTTATGCGTGTTTCCAAGTGAACTAGTTAGACCAAAAGTAGCATGAACTTCACTCCTTGGTCCTCGATGGTCCATTGTTGTACTCTAGTCCCAAGTTGTTCTGCATACAAATGATTTGAGCAGAATCACTTGGCCTAGGGATTTGTATAATGGTTTAATCCAGGCCAAGTGATTATTAAAATCCACAATAGAGCAGGAATGAAATCATGAGTAAATTTTGTACAATCCAAAAATTTTACTAGTTAAGGACATTAATTAGTTTCTTTGCAGGAGATAATAAAATGCCTCCTATACCGACCAGTATTTATGGTGGAGGTTGTGGGTTCAAACCCAGTCAAGAGTGCTATAAGGCCTTCTGCAGAAACAGGGGGTTCCTCCATTAATAAAAAGAAAAAAAGCTGCCTGCGTATGTTTGCATTGTTTACCCTCAAAATCTTTCTTGAAGAACCTTAACATTTTTTTTAGCTGAACAAGGCTTTAAACTTTTCAAGACTCAGGAGAGAGTGATGGTTGAAAAGTACAATTCTGTTGTTAGCTTGTGGAGAAGAGTAAGTTGCTGCCAGATGTTCCTTTTCCTATTTGTATCAGTACTGGGGGCTTATGTTTGGTTTGTATTTAGGTCTCGGCTATGTCCAAAGGGCTGCGATATGGTGATGCAGTAAAGCTTATGTCATTGCTCGAGGACGCATCTCATGGGTTAGTAGTCCTTATGCTTTGTACTTGTTCATTTTACAATTTAAGCCTTATGCTTTGTACTTGTTCATTTTACAATTTATCTTTTTTGTTTTACATTGTGAGGTAGATATATATGGTCTGTTAAGATCACATTTTTTTAAAAATTTTTTTTGCTTACTACTAAAGAAATTATCTGCCTACATATTTCAACTAGTATACTATTCTTTATGTGCTCTACTGTTATTATTATTTTTATGAACGGAGTTATGTCCTCGACTAGAATATAAGCTTGATTAGTTATCTGTTTGGTGTTCTGAATACAATGTTGCTTTTTTTTTTGCTTTTCCAGATTTGCTAGTGCTGTGAACTCCACCATTTCAAGTATGCACCCTGTCCAATGCACCCGCGAAAGAAAACTCGATGTGCAGCTAGACTTGACAACGATCCCCGCTTTTCTTGCTGTTTTTGTGTTGCTTTGGTTTCTTCTACGGCCAAGGAGGCCAAAGCCCAAGGTCAACTGAACGCCCTAATTTTTGTCTTGGCTATGCGGCTTCTGAGTGAGAAGGATATGATTCTTGTGAATATGCACAACACCATGGGGGATAGCTGCAGCTGGAGGGCACCTCTGGCATTCCAGGGTTCAAAAGCAGAGAAAATGACAAGGGCGTAAACCATATGTACCAAATGATGCCCTAGTTTGTGTTTCTTTCCCAAGTTGTAGCAAGCTTTGGAAGTGTCATATCTTGTATCTGTGGCATTGCAGACTGGTTGAGAACTTTGTTCAGCCTGTTATGTCAAGTCATTCAAGCGAACTGGGAGGGTATTGTAGCATTGTAGCAGAGGAACTAGATTTGAATTGTCAGAATAAACGAATTTTGTAGGACGATAATTATATCTTAATTTTCTTACGTGTTTCCTCGTGAAAATCTGGTCCCTGCAGTGATGAGCTGGTGTGTCGGTGTGTTGCATGTTAATGGGTCGCTCATGTGACTACGAACTACTCGTGTGTCGATTGAAAAAACAGAATTTTTAAGGGTAAACGAACATCTCATGTCCACTAGCTCGTACAGGCAAGACGTTACCCCCCCCCCCCCCCCCCCCCCAAAATCCTGCTGGGCGGCAGCACATGTCAAAATAGGTCCCCGATCACAAAGTTTTGAGAAAAAGGAGGTCCCAAGCTACCACACTATCCTGTGCATAGACCCTTCATGCGCTCGGCTATATTTGATCTAATTATATTTTATTCCATGACTGAGAACCCTAGAAGCATAAAAATATTACAAATACCATCCGTGGCCTATATATATCAATCCACACCCTACCTTCGCACACAGTATCAATGACGACGACATTGTCATTGTTCCCTAGCCTAGTTGGGCCATCTAGACTCAGCCAAAACTTGTCGCCAATGCGGTTCCCAAGCCCGGCCTTACCGCTGTCATCGCTGGTCTCCATGCAGTGACGAATCTAGAATGAAAAATAAGGGTGGGCTAAAAAAAATATACATGCTTCTACCAGATCATAAGTTTTTTCTAGAATTGTTAGCCTTACACCTCGATTGACTAAACTAATTTGTAAGAAACATAGTTTTGTATTCTTGTGCAATCAAATTCATAGTTTCATACATGAATAAAAGCAAAGAAAAAAGAGAGATACAATGGAGGTACCTTATTAATGGCAAGTGAATCCTTAAAACATGTAAATATGATTCCGGTAGATAACAATCTGTACATCAAAATTTAAAAAAAATTAGTGCTACAATAACAAATTGTATATAATTACTTAAATGATCATGAACATTTAAAATAAAAGAATCATACCAGCAGCTTCACGTCTTCTGCCTACCTTCACAGATCACAGTTCACAAATGACACTGTCTGCCTTCACAGACCACAGTTCACAAATGACAAATCACACGCGGACACGCCGCCAGTCACGGCTCACGCCTAAAGCTAAAGGCACAGACGCACTCACCGACAGACCGACTCACGCACAGTTCACAGTTCAGTTCACACACGCCCGGTGGCCGGTTCACGCCAGTGACTAGTCACACACACACACACACACTCCCTGTGAGGCTGCGACCGGCGACGCACACAGTTCACGCCTTCACGCGACCGGCGACGCTGCGACGGCGACGGCCTCCCTGCCTCCCGCCTCCCCGGCTGGCGGCTCCTCCGGTCCTCCCAGTCCCAGCCTCGGCGGCTCGGCGCCTCCCGCCTCCCCAGCTCCTCCCAGTCCCAGCCTCGGCCCTCGGCGCCTCCCGGCTCACCGGCTCCTCCCAGTCCCCCCTCCGGATCGACTCCGCCTCGGCTCTTCCCCGGCGTGGCGGCGTCCCCCCTCCGGATCCCGCGACCGGCGTCCCCGCAAGGGGTGAATGGAACGGGAGCGGGATTTGGGGATTTGCGGGAACGGGAGCGGCGATTGGGGATTTGGGGATTTGCGGGAACGGGAGCTCGGGAGGGAATAGATTTGGGGATTTGGGGGAACGGGAGCTCGGGAGCTGAACAGGGCAATAGGGCATGTACTGGATGTGTGGGCCAGTGGGCTGTGGGCCTGTATGGCTATATTTCTACTTCGGCGGTTCGGCCTTTCTTCTCCCTAGCTCCATGCCTTCTCCTCAGACGGCTCTTTCCTCGGCGTCGTCGCCACTCGCTAGTCATTGCTGTCTGCTGGTCGCCGCAGAGGAGAGGGGGGTGTCGGCGAACCAGTGGAGGGTAGGCTTCAGCCTGATGAAGCCTACCCCATGGATTCGTCCCTGTCTCCATGTCGCCACCCTTAATCACCTCGGTGTCTTCGCCCTTTCTTGGCCCTAGAAACATTGTTCTTACCGTAGTCATTGTGCGGGGCTATCATCATCGCCTGTGTCATTCTCATCACCATTCTCCAAGGAGAGTCGCTAGCATTGGGATTCGACAGGATCTACTCACCCGCATTCAAATTTGGTCTCACTATCATCCCACACGTCATCACAACAGATGGAGTCATCGCTGACGTCATCTTCTCAAGTGTAGCCACCACTCTTTGAGTTGTGGTGCCTTTTCTCTAGACCACCTTCTCTCTCCCCTCGAACCACCGTAGCTCTAACACACTACAAATCACTATCTTTCCTCCCTTCCTCTTCTTCATTGTGCCTCGGGCAACTCCGACGTGAGCCTGCGAGATTGATTTTTTTTAAAATAGTACATTTTTAATTAATATTATATTAATATACCATTGCTTAAAAATTACATAAATAACATACTATTGTCATTGTAAATGGCAACAACACTCTGTAGCCATTTGGAATAGTGATAATCCTACATGGAGTTATACGTGACAGCCTGCAGGTCTATGTCGCCAAATGAATTGACGACAGGGGCCTTGTCGTCAATTCAATTGGTGATAGAGATTATGTTGTCAACTGAATTGGCAACAATGTCTGTCCCCAATTGTATTTGCGACAGAGACCATGTCGTCAATTCAAATGGCGAGAGAGGTTCTACCGCCAGTTCAAACGGCGATAGTCATTTTTGAAAATTTTTAAATAACACTTTTCTTAATTAAAAATGAATTATCTATGAATAATTCTTCTATTTTTTTTTTGCTTTAGTAGTTTTGAAATATTAGCTAACAATTAAAGAGAGAATTTGACTATTGCGCCTCAAGTTGCATTAATAATTTTTGTTTAAATAAACCATTTCAAGCCTGATATAACACTTCATAATGAAGGTGCGAATTACATAGTACATAAGGTTTGGTTAGGTGCATATGTTTGTCTTACTACTCCTATGATACAAATGGGAACATGCACGAACTGTCAACCTAAACTACATGTAAAATACATGTGCACCTTGTGGAATATAAATGACATGGTGGTTGTAGATCTAATAGGGTTTCTGGGTGAACATCCCTAAGGCAAAAGTGGTACACCGTAGGGCACCCACATGGAGTGGTATGTGCAATTATAGCTCAGGTTGGCGCAACAACAGTATGGGTGGTAATCGCTGCTGAGGTGGACCATCTCCTCATAGTTCCTCTATCTGATTCTCTATCTGTGAGCTCGTCATTGTTGATCCTCTTGGTCAGGAGCTCTTCCCGCAACTCATGTAGGCGGATTTGGAGAGTGTGGATGTAAACCTAGGTAGGTATTAGATATAGTTGATCCACCCACTCAATGTACTTGTAATATGTGGTATACAAGGAAGATGAAGTGATTACAGGCTATGAATGCATGGATGTATAGATAGGAAATGAACTACTTACCATGAACAGCAGGTAGCAAAACAATCAATGACCTGGGTTCCCCACATTGTCCAAAACATGGACCACCGCGTCACGTTTGTGCTTGTATTTCGGCCAAGGCTTGGGGATATGTGGGTAGTCGTGGAGGGGATTTATAGGGGTATAGAACTCCCTGGTTTTCAGCGATACATCGGGGTTGGGGGTTGAGGTCTAGGGGACCGTAGATGTGTATAACTTCCAAGTAAGGGTCACAGCCTTGAAACCCAGTTTGTGCCTATTGTCTCCTCCCACACCTTGAGTTACCCACCCTGTTCGGCATGTTGTGGTTGGAGGAGTGTGTTTGAGATACGTAGATTCATTGCATAGGACTATTTATAGGCCCTCTCGGATGTGGGCGATGGATTTGAGGTAAGTGGAGTGTGTTGCGGGCAAGGTAAATTTTTTTAGTCTAAAAAGCATGTGGCAGTATACTGTCACCTTGGTCTAAAAAAGGGTTGATCGAAGTGTTTTTAGTTTGGGCTAAAAAAGAATGTGGCAGTGTGCTATCACCTCAGTTTGAAAAAGGGCTAATCGGAGTGTCGTCACCTCAGGCTGAAAAAGGAGGTGACATGGTGTTGTCATTTCTAACAAAAAAAATTTATGGACTCACCTTGTCATGACATGTGGTGTTATCATAACCCCTTCGTTGCGCTACTGAGAAGGGGTCGCTATCTCGTAGTCATAGCAAAAATCTTATAATAGAACAACTTTACAAAAAAAAGAACAAAGTGGAGCATAACACTATAAATATCATAGCACGTGGTAACTACATAGCAACTTATTACAAGGACCAACTAACTGTGGTGCTATGCCACGCGTGGCACCAGCCTTGGGCCGGCGCTACGCATGACCTAATGGTTAGTTCCAGTGGTCTGGTGCACGCCATGACCTGGCCAGGCAAGCAGCTGGTGCAGGAGTCACAACATGTAACACCTCGGCTTCTCAAAAGCCAATGATGTTACCCACAATTACTATCTCTAGCAATTTAAACCCACAATCAAGTATCAACATCTTATAAAATTTAAGAATAAACATTCAACATGATAATGAGCCTAAATTTCAGCAACACAGTAAATAACGAACTTAACTTAAGATAAATTAAATAATCACTGAGATAAATCGATTGGTGATATAAATCAAGAAACTATTAATTAGCAATATTAAGAACCATAAGGAACTAAGGAAAGCATAAATACCCAATTATTACAATGAGAGCTACTAAATTGTTCCTATCCATAAATGATGAATTGCTAGGTGAGTTGAAGAGCTATAAATGTGCAAGAATTCATGTCCTAAATCCACCCATGCATGTTACCTTCATCGTTCACATAAAAACAATAAATAAATAAGGGTGAGTCCACGACTCAACAAGTACAAAGTAGAACAATAGATGAATCCACATTATTTTAACAATTTAAATCCATTTACTATTAACTCAAATTTCACATCCAAATCTCATCAATTTTCATCCACATACCTCAATAGCTCATCTTAATTTCTCTTAATGCAATACAATGCCCATGCACATGTCTCCTCTATATCTTATACCGGTATAGCGGAGGGTACACCCGTCGATGTCACCCTCTACCTCCATCCTATGGAGGTGCTTACCGAACTAGGTCTTTTCCTTCATCCTATGGAGGTGCCTATCTCTGTAGGTCTTACACAAAAGCACGCATTATTAGTTAAATAGCCTTACTCATGCTATTTGAATTTCTCACCGTCCTAACTCATAATGCATATATTATGTCATTAATGCCATTTATTATTATTTTACCACATATCACAATTAGCATCAAATTAATATCATACTGAACAAAAGGATAATCAAAATTTTTGTGTGACATAATAATTCAATCATAGTGAGCAATTATTAATCACCATCTATCATTCTACTAATCATTTGCCTTTTTTAGTTGTGACCGCTGGATTGATTAGGAGATAACACACCCGACGCTACTCCTCCTACATTAATTATTCACTCCCAATACAAGCCACAACAGTACAAGGTATCAAATAAATGACAACGCTGCTACACGCTTTCCAAATCCATCACTTTTCCTCTTTATAGGATAGCGCCCTTGTCTCAATTTCCACATCATAAAATAGCAAACATACCGGTTCTATAATGTATACAAAATTTCCTACATTTTCTTAGTTGGCTAAATTTTCAGATTAAATCATCTAAATCTCCGTTTTTAACCCGGAGACAGATCTATCACCTTTTGGATAGCATATTAATTAATTCTATAACTTTTAATCTACAAGTGCAAATATACTAAACAATTAGATTTTTAAAATCCATAGGAAATTCTCTATCACTTTCTAACTGTTCCTAAAATTTAATTCTGTCATTAAGTTAGTCAAATTAATACTTTCCCATGACTTCTTCTAGCAGCAACCCTGTACTAGACAACAGCCTCCCAAAATTCATATCTTCTAATCTACTTATCTAAGAATCATGTTCTGAGACTTTATAGAAACCTTAGGAAATTACCGACATGTTTATGTTGATCAAATTTCTAGATTAATCCATTTACTATTTTTAATATACTAATTACCACACGCTGCCAAAACTCGACAAAATTAACAGACAACAGAACTATAAAAAATCATATCCTCAATCTGCGCATCCAATTGACATGAACAAAATTTCTACATAAAGCTATCGAGATGCTCTATAACTCTCTAGTAGATAAAATTATCAAATTAAGCCTCTGCACGACCTGTAAAAATAGTACAATAGCACTACAGACTAAACTGATCTACTACCTGATCTTCCTCCGAACTAACGTGCATGTCAACCCTATCTAATCCGGAATCTACCCTTAAAATAACAGAGAGAAATTAAATCATTACCACCGACTAATCGCATACCGTTCACTGATAGATTCCATACAAACTAGAAAGCTTGATTGGCGGCTGCTGATTGGCGGCGGAGGAAGAGAAAACAAGAGGACGGCGCACGAGGAAACGGGAATTAAACAGGTTTTCTGGTTTACTTTCCATCAATACTTTTAACATGGCGGAGTGTAAGTTGTAGCTTTATTAAATTTGGTTTTGATGATGATGAAAAATGATCATATCTAGTAGCTTAAGTCTTATCATATATTAAAAGGTTTAATCTCATTTGCTCTAACTCTCCGTAACATGATGCTTATATTTAAGAATGTGTTTTGTAAATAGTTAAAACTCATGTGTTAAATCCTTTAGCATAGGACTATACATTGTGAATGCATTTTGCAAGTGTTTAAAGTCTATGTTTCCTACTCCTTATGGCATAAGGCCTATAGTTGCGAATACGTTTTGCAAATAATTGAAACTCATGTACAATTCTTGTAGCATGAGACTTAGATTTGCGAATGTGTTTTGCAGACGTGATGAGTCCATGTACCCATACCTTGTGATATGAATTCAAAAGTGCGTAAATGTGTTTTGCAACTTGTTGGGAATTATAGTTGATCCTTGTGTGCATACTACTATAATTTACAAATGTGTTTTGTAAAATTTGTTGAAATATATGCACTTTTCAGAAAAATTAGAACTAACGTTGTATGTCTTGCAAAACTACCGCTGGGCGGAACTACCAGTGTTGAGATCACGGTACTACCGCATCGGTTGGTCAAAGACTAGCATGGTCGAAATCCTGTGTGGTCGAAGACCGGCGTGGTTGAAGTCCTACATAGTTGAAACTAGGATGGTCAAAGACCTGCGTGATTGAAAACTGGTAGCACCAGCTCTGTGAGAGCGGTTAGACCGGCAATGTGGTACCACTGACCTGTGTAGTGTGGTACGACCGGAGTTGTGGTATGATGATTTATCCATGGTACATTTTTCCAAAGAGGTACATTTTGGGAGATTTGTTCTTTCATGGAAAATGGTAGTTCCGCATATGTGGAGCAGTACAACCGTTGTGCGGTAGTACCGGGCAATGTGTGAATGGTACTACGACAGCAGGTTGTAACGGCTAGTTTTCTAATCATTATGAGAGGAGCGGTAGTACAAGCACTTTGCTTGTGGTACTATCAGTTGTCCTAATTTTTGTATCTAACGACTAGTTTTGTTGTTTGGGGTATAAATACCCCCTTTATGGATGGTTGGAGATAAGGGGACTTTACTCTATTTCATTCTTTTGAGCTAGTGTGAGATTCTCCTCTCAGTTGTGCATGTATTGCACCTTGTGAGCAAGGAGAAATGTTCTAGATTGCATGCGTTGCATCTAAAGATGGATTTCGTAAATACTTAAGCTTGGCATTCGTTGCATGTGGTAAGAGTCTAAGCAAAGGGCTTGACTTGTGACTCTTGGAAGTTGTCGACTCCTAGATGACGTTGGAGGCATCATGCACAGTAATCTTCTCAAAGAAGGTTGTAAGAAGATTGGCGTATTGTGAAGGTTGGAGCTAACTTACCCAGAGTAGGAAAGAACTACCACTAGTGGATTTGAGGTACAAGGCTTAATTCATGGAACCAGTCTAATTAGTTTGGGATTACCTCAACGTGGACTAGAGAAGATTGGCAAGTCTTCAAATACCACGGTAAAAAGGAAGCGTGTCATTGTGGTTTGTTCTCTTGTGTTCAATCTACATTCAAGCAATTTACATTCGTAGCATTAAATTAATTGCTTGTCAACCTAGAATTATAAACCTTTGATATAGACTTAGATTGTTGGTGCATTTAGGTGAACCTAGTTGATTTAGGCCTTATTTGTGCTAAACCAAATTTATTTACATTTTCGCATTATAAACTTGGTTTTAGCCTAAACAAATTTAAAATTGCCTATTCACCCCCTCTATTAGGCATCCTCGATCTTACAAGTAGTATAAGAGCTTGGTTTATCATTTATTAGGCTTAACCATTTAGAGAGTTAAAAGATGGTGACTAGTGATATAGTGCATCTAGGTGAGACACCTCTATTCGATGGTACAGATTATGATAATTGAAAATTCCATATGATATGTTATTTTAAGGCCATGAGCCTTAAAATTTGGCAGATTATAGATGTGGGTGTTTCTCTTCTATTGGATCCTCTTGCTCCCACAATTGAGGAAGAGAAATGCTCACATATCGACGCTCAAGTAACTAGTGCCTTATTTAGTGTTTTGAGTGTAGAGGTGTTCAATACAATATGCAATACGAGAGCGTTCTTGAGATGTGGACTAAAATTCAAGACGATTATGAAATTTCCACCTCAATTAATGAGGATTGCATACAAGAGTGGATGTTGAAAGAAGAATGCTCAATCTCTAGCTCCAACGGTGAATAATCCACAAGCCCCTCCACATCAACTCATTGCTTCATGGTTAAAGGTAATAGAAAGTTAAATAACGACAATAATGAGCCTACATATGATGAGTTGATGGATATGCTAGAAGTGCATAATGAATATCTTGGTAAGGAAAAATCTAAGTATAAGATTTTTGAAGAAAGAACATGTCTCTCTTCAAAATGATTATAATATGCTAAAAGATAAGCATGAGATTCTCCTTTTTTAAGGAATATTCTAAGCCTAAGGTGGATATGGAAATTACATGCAATTTATTAGATGATATACCATATGTAAAAGGGTCATTTCGTCCCGGTGTGCCCCAACAAGATGGATGACAAAAAAAGTCATCAATAAAGTGGCAAGCCAGCAATAAACAAGAAACAAAGAGAAAGATCGGAACAAAATATCAAACTTGCTATAATTACTAGGAAATGAGATATTTTAGTAAGGATTGTCCCAAAGGTGTCATTACTAAGCCATCTCCTTATAATAAACATATTTATTTAGGAAGGATGAAAATGACAATGTGTTTGCTATGAGTGTTAGTTCACCAAAATTTATTATTAGGGCCATTTGGGTGTCCAAATCTATTGTGACTAACATTCATGGACCCAATTAAGTTTTGGGTACCAGAATGCACGTAAATGTTTAATAGGTACTTGGAGAGGCATTGGAGGCTTGGCTCATTCAGGAAAAGGTGAATTCTACCATGTGCAAAATAGTAGCCAAATTTGAGGATGATCGTGCCACAACATGAACCAATGCTATCTCAGCAACAAGTACTTACATTGAAATATTTAGCCATGGCCTTGTGTAGGTTGTATTACATGAAAATCTTTTAAAAAGGGTACTCTTACTATTGTTTTAAAAGTTTATTATTGTAATCATGAGCAAAATGGAAGTGGCACATTTAGGGGGACTGCTAAATCATAATCATATGTATCACATCTCTAAGTGTGCCCAAATTGATTAAGTGCTAGTATTAATTTTCAAAATTGAGCCATTTAGCCAAAAGTAATTTTTTTTGAAATTATTAGTATGTTTTTGAAAAGCTAGTTGAAAATGTATACAAATGCATTTCAAAGACATTCAAAGGTTTTGGCGGTAGAAAAACTTACTTTAATTAAAATTGAGTTTCTAACCAAAAACTAAGAATTTAGTATCTTATTTTGGCTTTAAACTCAAAAATTGGTAAAAATTAATTCTAAAAGGAATTTGAAAAGGTGTTCAATACCAAAAACCTAGAGTTGGCAATTTCAAATATTCTTGGTATTCAAAAGTTATTCATAAAGTCAACCAATCAATAGTTATTGGTTTTTAAACTAATCCAAAATCTTAAGTTAAGCTAAGTAGTCACAATCTAGCACTTAAATGAGTTTGCCAATTGAGCCAAAATTAGTCGTATATATTGGTTCATAAGGGTATTACAAACTCATACATACAAGTAGATGCCAAAATTGCCCTCACATGCTCATTTTGACAATCATGAAGAGATTTCATTGAAAATGAGTTTGTTTTTTGAAAAATAAAGCTTAAATTATTAAAAATTATATTTAAAAGAGTTTTAATCTTAGCATATAGATGGAAATGCTACACAAGTTATTTATATTCCTTTGTGAAAAACTTTGGAGCAAATTACAACATGGTATCAATCATCCTCTCTGAAATTCAAATCTTCGAATGCATTCTGTAGCACTCCAGTACGATCGCGATGTACCAAGCTATACTACCACTGAACGGTATGACCACATATCCTTTGGCGGTACTACTGAATTGTTTGAAAGATGGCTGATTTGATTCAAAATTTATTGATATCCAATTTTCTTAGCCATTCCCTTTGCTCCTCAAAGTCAAGTTGATCCTTGTTAACCTTTACTAGCTACCCTCAAGTATTTGTTGACTCTAGATGTCATTTTGCTCTTAGTTTGACGCTTTTATCATAAAAATGACATTCCCTCTAAAAGTTGTAGATTTTTAATCATCTTGACCTCGGTATGAGTTTCATCTTTGTCTTTACAAGTGATATGATCTTTTCCCTTTCTAAGTGATATCTAATTTTTCCTCTTACTGAGCAAAATGTTTTCTTAACCAAGCTTTCTCTCATATGATATCTCTCCTATATGGTATCTTTTCAAATGATATCATTCTCTTCCTACAAGTGGTATCCCCTTCACATAATATTAAGTAGAAATCATTGAAGATCTCTTAAGGTTATTTCTAGTGGTTTGCATGTGATCTACAAGTAATACCCCATTTATTCGAGATGAATTTAAATTAGTATTCACAAGTGGATTTCAATTCTTCGAGAGAAGGTCAAGTGCCCAAATTGACCTTGCGAGATACTAATTGATCACACAAGTGGTATCAAGTTTTTACAAATAGAATCAATTACACTTAGTGCTATATATGCTTACAAGTGGACAACTACTATCTCTACCAATTTAAACCCACAATCAAGTATCAATATCTTCTAGACTTCAAGCATAAACATTCAATATGATAATAAATCTAAATTTCAGCAACACGGTAAATAACAAACTGAACTAAAAATAAACCAAATAATCACTAAGATAAACTGATTGGTGATATAAATCAAGAAACTATTAAATAGCAATATCAAGAACCAAAGGAAACTAAGGAAACCATAAATACGCAATTATCACAATGAGAGCTACTAAATTGTTCATGTCTTGCAGTTGGTCCATAGGAACCAATATGGTTTTCTGCGGACTCGGACAATCCAATATTATCTTGCTTGGGCTTTTGAATACATTCATCAATGCCAACAAAGTAAGCGTGAAATCATCATTCTTAAACTGGATTATGAAAAAGCTTTTGATACCATTGAACATTCGGCTATCCTCGAAGTTGTGCATAGTAAAGGCTTTCCTAATAACTGGATTTCTTGGATCTCTCATATTCTAAGCACAGGTTTCTCTTCTGTCCTTTTGAATGGGGTTCCAGGACAAATGTTCTAATATAAATGAGGAGTGTGTCAAGGAGACCCTTTATCTCTACCCTTATTTGTTCTTGGTGCTGATCTTTTGCAAACTATTGTCAATGAAGCTGCCAATAGAGGAGTTTTTTCTCATCCCATCCCTAATTTGGCCAACCTAGACTACCCTATTGTCCAGTATGCGAATGATACTTTGCTAATCATGCTGGCAAGTGGCTGACAGTTACTTTGCTTGAAGGGTCTCTTATCTAGCTTCTCAGCCTCTACAGGTCTTTGAGTAAACTTTCATAAGTCTCTAATGATACCCATGAATGTTAAGGAAGAGAAGATGGAGCATTTGACTTCCTTATTTGGTTGCAATGTGGGAACTCTGCCTTTTACCTACCTCGATTTACCTTTGGGAACCACCCGTCCGTCAGTCAAGGATTTCTCTCCTCTAGTTGATCGTGTGGAACGCAGACTCTCAAGTACTATAGCTTTTCTTTCCTTTGGTAGCCGCTTAACTGTACTGAATACGGTTCTTTCTTCGTAATCGACCTATTATATGTGTTTTCTTAAGCTTCCCCAAAAGGTTATTGCTCATATTGACCATGCACGTCGTCATTGCCTCTAGAGAGGGTCTCGAGACTTGTCTATTCGTTTTCACTACCTTGCAGCCTGGGACAAAGTTTGCTGCCCCAAACGATGTGGAGGGTTAGGCGTTCTAAAGTTAAGACTGCAAAATGAAGCTCTTCTCATCAAGCATGTCCATAAATTATATGGTCAGCTAGATATTCCCTGGGTCTAATTGATCCATTCTACTCACTGTGCTACTTCAATCCCCATGCTGCTAGGGCTTGTGGATCTTTCTGGTAGCGTGATATTATGAAATTCATTACTCAGTTTAGAGGCATTGCTATGGGCTGCCTTGGCAATGGTCATGACATCTTGTTTTGGAAGGATTGTTAGAAAGGTCATCTTATATGTCATCAATTCCCCAGGCTCTTTTCCTTTGCTAAGGAGCTAGATGTTTCTGTGCATGATTACCTCCCTCTTATAGATCCGTTGACACACTTTCAACTCCCCTATCTATGGAAGCCTTGGACGAATTCGAAGTGCACCACACCTGGCTAAGTCTGATGCAGCCGTGTGATGGTTATGATTCTTGGACTTACATTTGGGGTAATGGTCACTATACATTGAAAAGGTATTACATGCAACAGTTTGGCTCCCTTCATAATTCCCCGGGTTTTATGCCCATATGGAAAAGTAAATGCACCATGAAACTTGAAGTCTTTGCCTGGCTTTTATTCATGGACAGACTAAACACTCGAGGCATCTTAAAAAGGAAAATTTTCGCATAGATGGTACCTCCACTTGTGTTATGTGCAATGAGAATGAGGAAACGTCATCTCATATGTTCTTTCATTGCTCCTTTAGTGCCCAATGCTAGTAGTATCTTGGGATAACCTAGCAATCTAATTCAAATATTGAGCACATGATTCTTTTCACCAAATGCACATCCACTTTGCCTTGTTTCATGGAGATTCTTATCATTGCTGCTTGGCACATTTGGAAACAATGAAATGGGGTTATCTTTGAGGCTTCCTCTGCTAACTTGGAGAGTTGGAAGCATTCTTTCAAGGGAGATAGCATTCTACATTGTGTAGAATTATGTCTGCTGATCATGAAAAATTTTGTAATTGGCTGGATAATTTTTAAATTTCCCATCCTTATGTACATATTATAACTCTTTTTTAATATATTACCGCAGTAGGAGTCTCTCCTACTGTTTTCCCTAAAAAACTTAGGAAATTACCTACAATGTTCATGTTGATCAAATTCCCAGATTAATTCATTTACTATTTTTAATCTACTAATTACGACGCGCTGCCGAACCCTGACAAAATTAACAGACAGTAGAATTATAAAAAAAACATATCTCCCAATCTATGCATCCGATTAATATGAACGCAAATTCTACAAAAAGCTATCGAGATGCTCTACAACTCTCTAGTAGATGGAATTCTCAAATTAAGCCTCTACACTACCCATAAAAATAGTACAACAGCACTGCAAACCAAACCGATTTACTACCTGATCTTCCCCGAACGAATGCGCATGACAACCCTGTCTAATCTAGAATCTAACCTCAAAATAACAGAAAGAAATTAAATCATTACCACCGACTAATCGCATACTATTCACCTTATAGATTCCATAGAAAAGCTTGATATAACTTCTAGTCTTCGGAATGCAATGTGGGAGCACTGTTCCAACCAATTTGATTCTTGTGCAAACCAGGGCACAAAACTTTTAGTCGAGCCATGCACATACATGCAGCACTCCAACCCGTGGGAGTAGCAGCACCATTCCCTTGCGTGCGCATGCGTGCGATTCGTGGGCACATGGCTGGTGATTGGTGGCGGAGGAGGGGCGCACGAGGAAACGGGAAAAAATTAGGCTTTAGGGTTTTCTAGTTTACTTTCCCACGATCATTTTAACACGGCTGGGACTCCTAATCTATTTCTAACTCCCCCCTTACCCTTACGACTCATTTTAGGAAACAAACTCCTCTAAAACAAAAAAAATCCACACAATCCATTTTTCCGTGTCTCTTTTTCACTATTTACTCACAAATCCTTAAGAGGATGTTTTTGGGATACTACTCAACGTCCCACTGGGTCGGCTAGCTTGGTCTAGACGTTTCAGATAGCTACGAACCATGTAGGATATGGGCAGCCTTGTCCTCGGGGGGCTTAGCAAACCAAGCATCACTGTGACGTCATCATCCTCCGAGTGTGCCCCATGGCATGTCGTGTTGTCATCTGCCTACGCCCTGTGGTTGGACGTGCCCTCCACGTAGTCCTCAAGACGTGCATGCTGGCCTGCATGGAAGATAGGATACAATTAAAATGTGCTCTCAAGATGAGCAAATTGAACGAGGAGGGAATAGTATACCTAGGTACATTGGGTATACTGAGTTGTCCCATGGAAATGTAGTCCTGTTCAAAAAAGTTGTCGTTAGTACAAAACTTAATGAGGATCATACTGAGCTCAACAGGGAGGTCTTCCGCTCTTGTGGTGGCCTTCTTTGTTGCCTCTCTTATGTGCTTGATCATTAGGTCATCCAATTTCTTTCATAATGCATCAAACTTTTTTTACTGATTCTGATCACAAAGCTTCTTGAAAAGATTCATCAGCTCTTTGTTCCTTAATTTCTTATAGAAATTAGCACCTATGTACTTGTTGCACCACCTACTCTGCAAATCAAGTCATGGATACGGCCCATCTTTCCCTTGCTGCAGTTGCCTAATTGCCATCAATAAGCCAACATGTCGACCATGTATGATGCAATCCCATGGGCAATCGCTCACGACACTAGATTTCACATTCTTCAGAAACCACAACTAACTATTAGACAAATAAAAGTGTGGCTGGAAGAACATGATTGTTGCCATCCACTGCGATTGTAGTCAACATCTATCGATCGTACTTCCCAGTCAAAAAGGTGCCTTTCACGCAAAGCAATGAACGACAGTGTCTGAATACATCGATGCACGCACCAAAAGCGAAGAATGTTTGCTTAAGTTTTATCTTCCTAGGAAACTGCTTTGAGGCTTGTTCCAGAATATGAATATGGGTCCCACGATTTCTTTGTTGTATGACTTGAAGCAAGCAAAGAGGTTGTGGTAAGAGTCCTCGAATGTACTGAACCTTGCTTCTAGTGCTTTTTGCTTGGGCCTCTAAGGCTTAGCATAGTTTATTGTGTAATGGAACCTCTGTTCTACTGCAAGAATAACAAAACGTGGCTCAAAATCCAGGTTGTCCACAATATCTCCATACATGACATTTGCAACAAAGCCTGAAGACATATTTTTGTGGGATTGCTTGAACTCTATTGCCACGCAAGTGTACAGAACGACTATAGAGCACTTACAATGGATACCCCACATAGGTTGGTATGTATGTACTCGCCAAGGGCATCCCTCTATATCAAACTTCACATCATGTACATACGGGCTAGAATTCACTACCTTGATGTCCCCTTCAAGAACATTGTCTAGAACTTGACTACTTCCTACACATCCTCCTTACTTTTGTAAAACATTGTTTGCCTAACCTCATTTTGCTGGTACTCCTAGGCCATCCACTCACCTTCACTCACTACTAGTTTGTCAAATTGGTGCATGTTCTATTCCGATGGAATGACCTAGTCACCTCCACCTTGCTCGTCATCAGAACCTTCATCATCTGATATTGCCTCATACTCACGGTCTTCGAGCTCTATCCATTCCACCAAGGCTTTGATAGCCTTACTTTCAACTGTAATCCCCATGGGATCCTACATCTCGACCATTGGAAGGTCTATAGTCTCAGCATTAGCTGAGTCCATACCATCTCCCACGTCTCCCAAACAATATGGGGCACTTCGGTTGGACTCACTAACTTCTTTAGCATTACCACCTATGCCATCTTCCAGCATCACATATCAGCATTACCACTTATACCATCTTCAAGCATCACATAAGCCATAGGGACTTCCTCAGAGGCCTAGGCCTGTAAGACTAGAGGACATCCACGCTCCTTTGCCAATCTTACGTATGAACTCCATGAATTTCTCCCCTTCAGTTCCACTAACTCTCAATATGTGCGTTGTCATGCTCGGGTAGCAACACCATGCAACTTCAGGTTGTGCAACGCACGATCCAACAAGAATAACCGGTACAACCATCTCATAACAGTGCCCTATACATACTTTTCTGCATTTGAAAGACTGACCATCTGTAGGATCAATGATAACTGATTAAAAGTGGCGTATATGAGGTTTTAAATTCTTTTGGGTTAAAACACAATTTTATAACAAGTATGAGTAAATAAAATTGTTTTGCATAATTCAAGGCCTAGTCAAAAAATAATTCTAGCTAAACAGGTCAATAAATTAATTCTTAGAATTGTAAGTACGGAAAGTAATGGACAAGAAAGATAAACCACACAAAGGATACAAGAATTTTCTCGTGGTCTCGAAGACTTGCTAGTCTCCCCTAATCCACATTGAGAGAGCTTAAACTAATCAAGCCAGTTCCTTGCGCAACATGATCCTTTCTTTAATCCACTATTGGTAGCTCTTTCTTACTCTTAGAGGTGAGCTCCGACCTTCACAACTGTACCGAGTCTCTTCACAACCTCCTTTGAAGATATTACCATGCCAACTCCTCCAAGCCGTCTAGATGTCAACAATCACCAAGAGTAAAAAACCAATCATGCTTGCTTAAAGGTTTTCAAGTACCACAATGATCAATTAGATGATGCAATGCACTTGAATGCTCTCAATAACCTCAAAATGAGAAATAAAACACTAGAGTTGATGAGAGAGTGCAAGAGCTCAAGAGTATTCAATGAGGACCTAAGAATGCTTGCTTGCTTCTGGTGGAGAGGTATTTATAACCTCCACCCAGTAGAATGATCATTGGAGACGAAATCCCCAAAAATTGGGTGGAGCGGTACTACCGCTATGTATCAACTAGTACTACTGCACCCACTGTTCAATGACCATTTAAGGTTCATTATATGCACAAAAACTAATCGTTAAGTCAAATGTCAGTAGTACTGCACTCACACAGCCTGGTAGTACTAATCATGCAGTAATATCGCTCCTCAGGTGTGGTAGTACCAATTTTCAAAGGGAAGAAATCTCCAAAAAAATGTACCTCTCTAGAAATTAGCTACCATGAACTAAACTTCGGTCATACCACACTACGGTAGTACCAGACATCCAGTGTGGTCATACCGCTCTGTACTACCAGCTAACAACAACAGTAGTACCGTTTCAGGTTAAGACCAAAGATGTACCTCTCTGAAAATAACATACCGGTATGTAAAGTCCGATAGTACCGATATACTGGTACTACCACTGATATAAGTCCGGTAGTACCGATGCAACAGTACTACCGCAAACATAAAGGCGGTCATACTAGTTTTTCAACAAAAATCAAAGAGTGTTCAGAAATGATGTTCCAAATGTATGCATATCTAGACTTGATTAATGTGACACAAAATTATCTTTAAGCTATTAGTCATGACCCCTCTTAATAGTACGTCATCTATCCTACCAATTTGATCTTTCTTACCAAACACCAAGCCAGGTAAAAAAATGTAAAAGAGGTTCTTAAGCTAAATATTGGTTTGTGGATTTCTGGATTTCTGTGATTGGTGGGAGTGATCCAGGTTAGGCAGTGTCCTTGTGAATTTGTCGAGAAGAGCCATAGACCCCTTACAACAGAGTCTCTCATTGAAAACATAGCCTGCGAATGGGAACATTCTGGGGGTGAGGCATAACTCAGGATGGGAGTGGTCACTATCGCCAGTGTTGAGGACTCTATCCTAGAGTGGGAGTAAGCATCGTAGCTAAGCATTGTAAAAGCCTTGCTACGATTTTCTTAGTCACACGCCTATGAAAGTGTACAGTGGTCAACACTATAAGTTAATCATATTTTGTGAGTAAAGCTATGTAAACTCAGCAGAGTATTAAAAAACTATTCGATTAACTGTTCCCTCGGACATGGGCAAAGGTGTAGAAACATTACACTTGAGTAGATTTTAGAAATAATTAATAAACTGATAATGGTTGTGTGATGACCAAGTTAAAATGGAAGTGAAAGCGGAGGAATTTCGCTCTCACAGAAATGGAAGTGGAAGTGGAGGGATTTTGCTTTCACCTTAATGAACATGAAACCGGTGTGATTCTGCTCTCATGATAAAATTTGACTAAAAATGGATATTGTTTTTAATATCAAAATAGGG
Source organism: Dendrocalamus latiflorus (assembly GCA_017311315.1). Classification (NCBI taxonomy): domain Eukaryota; kingdom Viridiplantae; phylum Streptophyta; class Magnoliopsida; order Poales; family Poaceae; genus Dendrocalamus; species Dendrocalamus latiflorus. Next base: position 27,976,376 of record CM029639.1, on the reverse strand, counting down.
TTTGGAGTCTAACTAAACTAGTATATTTGGCAAATTAGTTTTATGTGAAAAGAGACATAATACATTCACTTGGATAAGCCTTGCATATAGTTATACATAGTTGCATTCTGCTATAGGGACTTGCTGAGTATCTTTGTACTCATTGTTGCTTAACATATGGTTTTAGATGACGGAAGTGATGATCCGGTGTATGGGTTCACCTATGCCTCCGACTTTGACATGGGAGATAACGGCCAGGACTAGGTTTAGCTCTAGTTAATTACCTGTGGCAAGATATGGAGGCCTCTTTTGGTTTATGTACTATTCTGTTGCTTTACTCTGAACAATTTTATTTGTCCGGTCGGCCGTTGTGTAAAAACATGATCATAAAACCTATTTATGATTACCTATGTAATATGAAGTACCCTTATATTTATTTGTATGTATAGACATAACTAGTCATCTGCTCATATGTTGCAATGAAATTTATTGGACATATAGAGAATTATACTATAGAAAAGAGCTACTCTGATCAGTTAAAAAGTGAAGAGTGATGAGAAGTTGAGAATAGAACAGTTGGAGAAAAAGGGACGTACAACCACCAACTCATTCTTTTATAATAGTAATGATATCTACCAATGTTAGTATGTGAATTAGCTACTGATTTAGAGACTAACTTGAAATACACAGAAGATTCAGATCCTCAGATTCGACTCCCCACATGCAGTTTTGAAATTTTCTCTCATGTCTGTTGGTAATGCTGTCTCCCCCAAAGTCTCTCGTCTGTTGGCAATGCCCCCCCTTCTCATCGTATCGTATGCAAGGTTCAAAAACCCGGTACCGGGGCAAATCCCGGCCGCCGGGCGGTACCGGTAACCGGCCGGTTACCGCCCGGTAACCGGAAATCCCGGGAAAAAACCGGATAAAATTTATCAATTGAATTTTTTGGGCGGGCGGGAGGAGACTGGTAACCGGACCGGTAACCGGAAAAACCGGTGAAAAACCGGAAAACCCGGTGGAATTTCTTTGCTTTTATGTTTGTTTTCTGTGCTTTTATGTTTGTTTTGGTGGCAATCAATTGAAGTTAATTCTTTCAAGTATTCAAACCAAAGCTATCCAAAAATAATCAACCTGCCATAGCAAAATTACATACCACATGGAACTACGATCAGTGCCCATAGGAAAATGCATTCTGCCCATGGTTTTTCATTTGCGAATAACTACAAACAGCTATAATTGCTATTATGAACAAACATTTCTATGCAGTGAGCTGTGGCAAAAAGTATGAAGTTAAGCACGGGAGATGCATGGATCTTCCTAATACATCATATTAGTGTTAAACAATGTAAATATCATTCGGGAAACTAACATTTCCATTCAAAATTTAAAAATTCCTAATACATTTACGGCAAAAAGTATAAAGTCAAGCACGGGAAATATATGCATATTCCTAATACATTTTATTAGTGTTAAACAATGCAAATATCATTAGAGAAACTAATTTTTACATTCAAAAGTTTAAATTTGAATTAAATAAAAAACCGGCGGTTTTTTTTCTCCCGATCGGCACCGGTAAGACCGGTTACCGGCGGTAACCGGCCGGTTACCGCCGGTATTTGGATCCCTGATTCGTATGCTCCCATTTCCCAACTTGTTATCATGTGGCAGTTCTTGCCAATTTGTTGAAGGTTACAATTTTTCCTCAACATATTGCTATTTTTTCTGTTACTTGAAAAGACACATGATTGAAAAAAATTAGGATGTGTGCTTTCTGGACTGTTGATTCAACAAATTAATCATCGTTACTTTCAGAGTAGTTGTCAACAAGTGAGGTTGAGATTATCATATCGAGATCCCAAATTCTTATTGGCAACAACTCTTGCAGTAGTCACTGAAAAACACAAAGCTTGCAGTTGCTCCCAGTCCCGGACAAATAGAGATTGACAGGGGGATTTCACTTTGGGTCAGTAAGAGCTATGCCAAGGTATGATAGCAGGTGAGAATTGCATTCACTGAAGTGCACCCCTGGAGCCGAGAATGGGAGAAGAAAATGACATTTGTCTTGGCCATGGGTGACAATGGCTGCTGTGTCCTTAACTAAGGTGGTGAAGGCATCCAGCAGAAAGGTCCCCGTGGCAGGAGCTGGCACGCGGACCAATTCGTCATCTGATTTCAGCAGAAGTTGTATGGTGAGTGATCTTTCTTCTATGTTTCGTCACATCCATTTGATCCATGTTTTCAAGTGAGATGTTCAAATACTGAGCGATGTATTTATTGTGCAGGTCGTCCAATTTGGTTGCACAAGAAAAGAAGCCAAGAACAAGCCGGATGATTTGCTGCAGGCCTACAGCTGCATAGCGTGTAGGCTGATGCCTGACGGAGTAAATTTCTGGAACTGCAAGCTGCAAAGTAGGGCCTGGTGAGTGATGACTGATGAGGCAGCCGTGATCTCAGTGCCGATGTCAGGATTTGTGTTTCCTTCTCCAAGCTGATATCCAAAGAAATACCCATGATTTTTGTGGAAAAGCTGCACTCTTTGTTCTCCACCAGTGACGAATTTTTTTGCAAAATCTGCACTCTTTGTTCTCCACCAGTGACGAATTTTTGTGGAAAAGCTGCAGTTTTCGCTCTCCATCAGTGACGACACCCTTTTGCATTCAGAAGAAATGTCACAGGAGATTAGTGTCTCCAGAACTGCCAGTAGTTTTCGTCCGTTTTCATTCATTCAAAGATTCCTCTTCTTTTTTTTCGAAAACCGAAGAGGATTCCAAATCATGGATGCAGAGCTCAGACTCTGGAGGCCTTGCAATCCTCTGTTTTAGCATGATGCAAATGGGCTATGCTCCGTTGCATAGGCAAGGCTGAGAGCTCCCAACTTTCTTTTACAATTGATATTTGGAAATTCATTTTCGGGAATTGCTCGTGTTAGAGTTGAGAATTGGCCGCAATTCCACGTAGATATATTTTCTACCATGCAGGGGAATCCTATGAAAATCCTTTGTAGGATCCATTATTGCAATCAGAGAGATGATGAATGATTGTTGATGCCTTTTTGAAGTTTCCAGATGATTGATGATGCTTTCGACTACTCAGAGATCAATCATCTGATCAGATGTCCAGCGTACGACCGCTTGATCAACCGATCTATTCGACCTCTTTGCTCAATAGATCGATTTGTTCGACCACTTCACCTAATCGCTTTGCTCGTCGTCGTATGATCCAAATCACCAGCAATCACCAGTGTACTTCACGTAATCAAGAACCAGATTGATTGAAAACTATTTTTATTGCTGGAATTTTGTGGATTTATAAAATATCCTTACAAGCAACCCTAAAAACTTTTTCGACGAAAGCCCTCTCAAAACAGCACTAAAACTTTCTCCCTAAAGCCACACATTAGCTCTAAGCCTCTCCCTACTTTTATAGGCTATCGTATCAACCATGTCCGCCTTAAACATGAACACAAAACTCTATAACTTCCTCAAATCAAAAGACCCGTAATCTTTCCGAACACAGATTTTATTCAAACTCTCAATCTTCTTAGTTATGGACTCTATCCACAACTTCTAACCCAACACGTGACGAAACCTCCAGAACAGCACATCCTGAATCTTTATCACGCACCATCATCGCTAATGTCGAAGCCTCCTGAACCGCACAACTCGTAGCTTCTCCACAAATCACTACCTTTAATCTCCACGTGCTCCAGCGTAAGCTTGACCACCTCGCGTGACATCTTCCGACCGTCTAGACCTCAGATCTTCCCACCTAGTCCTATTCCTCCTTGTCATTGATCATGACCACCTCCACTCCAACCTACATATGCAAAAACCAAAAAAACTTTCTCCCTACACAAATTCTTTCCAACCTGACCGTTATCAGAACACACGAACCACACACACCCTCGTCTTCTCATAGACAAGAATCAAACCTTTCATGATCACCAAACAAGTCGTCCACGACCACACATCCTATCGCTATCCAGTAATCAACCTTAAAGCACTCATTATGACTGCTAGCTTAATGAATACTCGAAAAACAACAAATACTTAGAAATTAATACCGTTCTGATCAAAACACTCGGCAATAACAAATATTGCTACCGACCACAGAATCACTGACAACCGCTACTGAGTACTCACCTGGTACTATAGCATCGACCAAGTTGCGAAACCCACGACTGCAAAACCTTCGACTACCAACAAAATCTACAACTACGAAATACCGAGTCCTTCCGACTACCAAGTACCGAGCCTCTCCGACTATCGAGTATCAAGTTCTTTCGACTACCAAGTACCGAATCCTTCCGACTACCGAGTACTAAACACGAAGTCATCGACTATTAAGTACTGACCAGTAAAGTGTATGACTATCGAGTATCGACCAAAAAAGTCTATAACTATCGAGTATCGACCAATTACTGTAGCTACGACCATCGACAAAAAAAACACTGTAACTACGACCAAAAAAAATATTGTAACTTATCATCTTCGACCAGGTATGGTCGTACTACCGTAGTCGATATTTCGTGGTCAAAATATTATGATCAAAGAATGACGAGGTCAAAATACCATGGTCGGATTACCGTGGTCGAAGTCAACATGGTCGAGGTCTACGTGGTTGAAGTTTGTTGATCGGACAAAGCCGTTTAGACCACTCAGCACAGAGCTGCTCGGACCAACATTACAAGGCCGTTCAAATCACCGACTACCAAACGTGGTCGTTTTGCCACATGAAAACTCAAGCACAAAAGTGTATCAACCAAAACTTTTACAAAAGCGAATTCTAATAAAATCAAATATCGATTATTCATCATCAACAACATATACAACCATCACATGGTCTCACATCCTTGTTCTCACTAGGGCCTTGGTTTAGCTTTTAGTTATATGTGAAATTATGTCCACTATTTCTTCCAAAAAAACTGTTGAACTAACTGCATGTGTGAGATACTTCGAGTGTTCAGAACACAGAACCATATTGGGTCTGTTCTTTTCGGCTGATAGTTTGTGCCCCTACAGCTGCTTATGGCTACAGCCGATGGTTTCTTGCTCCTAGAGCGAGCACTTGTGTGAACGAATCGAATACGGATAAGGCATTTTGAAAAGGCTATTCCAATAAGCCATTTTAAAAAAAACGACATAGAAAACATCCTGTTTATTTAAGAAAGTTATAATCCATAATCTGGGAAAAAATGGTGCAAAAAACAACAGGAGGTGTGATTCAATAGTTTCCTAAATAGTGAATTGCACAAATGTTAAAACACCTTTAAGGTTGATTGAGTTTACTTATTCTTTGATTGATACTTTAAAATTTATGTATACCTATAAAAGTGAAAAGCATCGAGCCACCGCTCAAAAACAACATCGTCTCTCGCTAAATGTTTCCAATGAAGATCATGCGTTCCAAACTGGACGTGAATTGGGCCCACAATTCTGCAGGCTCGATCCCACTGCCCAATGGGGCCGGTCAATTTTCGGGGGTAGATGACTAAACCAGATATTTCCAAAGCGAAACGGCAGAGAGCTCTCCTGCTCCTGCACGCATCTCGTGCTACCAAGTTAGCAAGGTACTCGTGCTAGTTTCCTTGTCTTACCGACACATGTGGTCAGGGAGGAGAAGGACCCGCCTGTCATCGACAACGGCTTGAAATGGATGAGTAAGTTTGATGCAGCGTCTAGTTGTGTAGTAGTTTATACAGTACTAGTACGAATGTTGTTTCACCACTATTCGATTCCTGTTCAATCCGTCTCCACTCTACTCTCGCCATGGTTGAATACTAGTGTTTGATTATTAGGCACTGATTTGGTTCAGCTCCGACTCTGGGCTTCTCAGTAAAAGCTGAAGCCATCAAGCCACACAAGGGCACTCAAACATTCGGAGAAGCTAGAGCTGATTGTTGTTTAAATTTCGGAGCACGAGAAAGGTTCACTACTACAGAAAGCCTAATACTAGACGTCAAATCACAGACGGTTTTATGAAACCGTCGGTGATGTATAATATTACAGACGGGTTTTAATTTGGAGGCCGTCTGTGGTATTTGTGGCGGGAAAAAGGAGTATCACAGACGGTTCTTACCGCTGAACCGTCTGTGATATTCCAGATTATCACAGACAGTTTTTATTATAAAACCGTATGTGATACTGGAATATCACAGACGGTTATTCCAGTATCACAGACGGTTTTATAATAAAAACCGTCTGTGATACGTTTCCCACCTTGCAATCCCTCAAAATTTCATATTTTCCCGCTTAAGTCCGAGTATGATTCAGTTTTGAGACACTTTCAGTAAAACGGGCATAACTTTTGCATACGGTGTCTGTTTTCGACGTTCTTATACTCGTTAGAAAGCTAACGACGAGCCCGATCCAAAAAAAATGACCCGCTTTTGTCAGTCACCCTCCAAGACCACGAAAATCGGCCATTTTTGGACCTAAATCTGCATCGCAAGTTTTTAGTTTCTGTTTTTGCCCTTTTTCTTGGTCTTCCTTTCGGAATTTGGATTTTGCTTCAACTAAAAAGTTGTAGATCTCATCGAAACCTTTCAAATGAGTATATATAAGCTATATAAAACTTTGCTATTTTATCTTTTCAGACTAGTTGTTTATATTGCATCGGTATATAAAATTTTGTTCTCTAATTCACAAACGGTTCTATATATAGAACCGTCTGTGATATTCATTTATCACAGACGGTTCTATATATAGAACCGTCTATGATAATCTGACCGCTGGGCCCGTCGATCCTCCTCAACCCAATTCTAGCCAATAGAAATCCACCAATCCTCACCCCACGGATCATAGCTCCGCCTCTCCGTTCCAGCGCCAAAAATTTTGAACTTCCGCCTCTCCCTCCCCTATAAATATAACCAAAATCCAGCCTCCTTGCTAGTCTCCTCCTCCTTGCTGTCCTCCTCCTTGCTGTTCCCGTCCTCCTTGCAGATGACGCACAAGTCTACGGGAGGCAAAACACTGCAGAAGCAACTAGCTCGTGCCAACCGTGCAGACGCTCAATCAACGCCGACGATGGTAGGCGTCAAAGACATCTAGCTCATGCATTGTATCAGGGGCGAGAAGGCATAGAGGATCTTTGCTTTTTCTTTGTTCTTGTTATGTAACCTGCTCATTGTTTTGAGATATTGTAATGGTAGGCTCTAATCTTAATAAACATGGATGTTTTATGTTTGTGAAATGAATTGAGATGTGAATTGGATGTATACATGTACATGTTGATCTGCTTGTTTCAGAGGGCATGGCTAGCATTTCCTGAGGCTAGCCAATAAACAGAAATAGGTTTAGGAGTAGAAGGGAATATCACAGACGGTTTTTAACTAAAAACCATCTGTGATAACTATATATCATAGACGGTTTTTAACTAAAATCATCTGTGATTATAACTATTACAGACGGTTTTTAGTTAAAAACAGTCTGTGATATTTGCACCACAGATGGTTCGAAAACCGTCTGTGATGACCTCGTATTATCACTGACCCATAAATTCAGACGGTTCACAAAACCGTCTGTGATGACGTTTTTGAACCGTCTGTGATGGCCTTTTCTGTAGTAGTGCGTTGCTCCACCAGCTCTAGCTTCTCCGCTTCTCTTTGCACGGCTTGGCTTCTTGTCGTTGCATTCTATTGACCGCAATCATTTTCCTGTCATGGCATCCTAAGGCTCACCGTGCCTTTCTCAAGCTCGGCCGTGTCCCTATTGCTCATCGCCGTTGAGAGGCATGCATAGGTGGAGGTGGAGTGGTCGACATGGTGGTGGAGAGAATGTTGAAGAAATGGTGGGATACAGAGGGAAAGGATGAAAGGCAATCCAAGGGTAAATTTGTCCAACAAAATATATCAGAGTCAAAGCTGCTCCCTCTACTCTTTTTAATTTGATCTCCTAGAATCTATGCCATTAAGCTTGTTAGAATTGTGACCTTTGAATTAGATCGGAGGTTTTTTGGTAGGATCACAAATCGTATGATCGATATAGAATCTAAAATCTTACTTGATTATACTGAATAAACATTTTTAAAAAATCTACAATGTATTATACATTACTGTATTTGTAAAATTATGCCTTTTGAACTTTTCTTTACGAATTGTAGAGTAAAGGTAAGATTGTATAGTATTTAATGCTAATTATACTGAACATAGAGAGATAAAAGTTAAAATTTTTAATTAAAAGGAAGTATACAAGTAATTATTTGTAATAAAGCAATAGAATTGATAGAATCGAGGAGAATCGTATAAAATTTAGATCATGTCCTACAAGTTTGGGTAGAATCATAAAAATATTAAGATTTTACCATAGAATCGGATAGAACTAGTTGGATCGTAAAATTGTAGAATCGTATGACAAAATCGAGATTTTAACAACCTCGTATGCCATCAAACTTTCTAAAGTCTAATTACTAATATATTTAAAACTATTTACATTGACTACATAAAAAGTTGGCTACATAAAAACTATATTATTATATTTGTTGTTAAAAATGCTTGTATAATATTATAATTTTTTAGTATATAATAAGATAAAATTATAAAAAGCAATGGCCAAAATCACGATTCAGAGACCGTGAAATACGAAAAACGCCACTTAAAAAACGGAGGAAGTAATATTTAGCCATACGCCCTTTCATTTCCGGCTTCGGATTCTATCAGAAGCTGCTTCTACAAGACTTTTTAACTTCTTGAGCCTAAAAGGCCGAGCAATAACTTAGCAAAAACAGGGCCTCAAATACATTGTTCGCTAGTGGAACAACAAATGATAGCATAATCTCCTATGTAACTGCAATTCTTTATCGGATTTTTAATACAAAAGTACAATGATTCTATTGCCATCTAATTGCGAACATAGCCTATGTTTAGTGGCAAAAACATTGGTTCAGCATCTCTACCCTCCTCATTTATAATTTTCTACGTATCATGTGCATCCTTTAGTACAAAACATTGACCCAGTTACCGGAAAAGCATAAAAGGATAACATACAATTAGCCTCCATGGTTCTTGTTTAGGGTGCCATCTAGCCCTAAAGAAATTATTGCCGTCTAATGCTTTTGGATAATCCTTCCACACCACTAATCTTTGGAGGGCCCGTTTGTAAAAACCGCAACACTTGGCTGCGTTTCATTTGAGATTAAAATAATCGAGTTAGCTAACTTTAATTTAACTAGATCATTTATTTCAGATTTTATGTTTTGCAGCAAAGCTTATTATGTTTGTCTATATTAGTTAGGTTAGCTAAATTAGCATTAGAAAAATAATTTTTTTAAAAAACAGTTTTACTAAGTTAACTTATTTCACCTATTAATTAACCGAGAAAGGTTAAAAGGCATGTTCTTTTCAGCTTTTAAAAACTACTTTTTGACTTTTCTACATTAACTAACTTTTAAACAGAGTATCTTTTTAAGATAATGTCTACTAATTAATTATAGTATATACTGTACCGAATTCATTTATATGGTAAAAACTATATGTAAATTTTTGTTACTATATAATTTCTCACATAAACAGTCAAAAATCACAGATCACAATTAAAAGACATAAGATTTAGCTAAAAAAATAGACGAATACTTTGACTCGATTAAAGTAATCCGCTCTAACCTAGAACGGGGCCTAGAAGTCTACGCAAAAAATATCTCCTTTAACAACTCCCTATAAAGCAGCTACCACTGGAGGGAGCCAAGAAACCGAAGCAACCAATCCAAACAACCAAAGGGGAAAACGCAAGAAATTCCCGATGGATCATCGCCTCCTTCCTCTCCTCCTCCTCGGCCTCCTCCTCTCTCCGGTGGCGTCTGCGGCCGACGAGGCGCCCCTGATCCGGCAGGTCGTCGGCGAGGCCGACGCCGGCGACAACGACCTGGACCTGAACGCTGAGTCCCACTTCGCCAGCTTCGTGCAGAGGTTCGGGAAGACGTACAAGGACGCCGACGAGCACGCGTACCGCCTGTCCGTGTTCAAGGCGAACCTGCGCCGCGCGCGCCGGCACCAGCTGCTGGACCCCACCGCCGAGCACGGCGTCACCAAGTTCTCTGACCTCACCCGTGCCGAGTTCCGCAGGACCTTCCTCGGCCTCCGCAGGTCGCGGCGCGCGTTCCTGAGGGAGATCGCCGGGTCGGCCCACGAGGCGCCGGAGCTGCCCACCGACAGCCTCCCCGACGACTTCGACTGGAGGGACCACGGCGCCGTCGGGCCAGTCAAGAACCAGGTCCGTCCGTCCGGCTCCCACAGATTTGCCAATCGAAGGATCGTTTCTTGGTTTATTTGTTGATTCTTTTTGGTTTGCTGTTGTGTAGGGATCGTGCGGGTCGTGCTGGTCGTTTAGCGCTTCGGGGGCGCTGGAGGGGGCGCACTACCTGGCGACGGGCAAGCTGGAGGTGCTCTCCGAGCAGCAGTTCGTCGACTGCGACCATGAGGTGAGCTTCTTCTTCCTTTATTTTTTTTGCTTGCAATTCTAGTATTTATTATCTCTTTATTTTTTCTTTCCTTTTTGTGATTGGTTTATGGTTGCTGAAAGAAAGGTGGGGTCTTTCTGCCTTATTGGTCATGTTTTGTCTGCTGGTGTAGTGTTCTTGTCCTATGTTCTTGGTTTCTGATTGGGTAGCGCACCAAATAAAGGGAAAAAGGGAAACTTTGAGCGGGAAATTGGGAGGAGAAAGTTACAAGATTCCATGAGAAACTTTGAAAGGGAAATTGGGTGGAAAATCAGTGCTTAAAGAGGCAAACCAAAGTGATCTGCGTAGTAAGCAAGGATAACTTAGAGAACCAGTTGATGGTTAGTAATCAAGGATAGCTTAGAGAACCAGTTGATTGTGGTGGAGTAGGTAGGTAAAACAAAGAGGAAGACGAGAAACGTTAGGCCGAGTGGATATACATCATACTCACCTGGAAATCAAGGTCCAGTAAACTGATAATGTCATGTATATCAAGCAAGTTGCTTTAGTTGCAAGGGAAAATCACCAGTGAAGCTAATACGGGGGAGATAAAAATTGAATTTCTCAAATCTCATGCGAACAATTCATTGAAATAAAAAAGGAAAACTGTGGGTCGTGGGCTTGTATCGCTGTCAGTAGCATGTGTATTGTTTGTTGCTGGATAGCTCAATGGGTGCCTCAACTTATTGTGCTACACTCTTGTCATAAATTTTGCAGTGTGATCCATCAGAACCTGATTCATGCGATTCCGGATGCAATGGTGGGTTGATGACTACGGCCTTCAGCTATCTTTTGAAATCTGGTGGCCTTGAGAGTGAGAAGGATTACCCTTACACTGGAAGGGATGGTACCTGCAAATTTGACAAGTCCAAGATTGTTGCTTCAGTTCAAAACTTCAGTGCTATCTCTGTTGATGAAGGTCAAATTGCTGCTAACCTTGTCAAGCATGGGCCACTGGCAAGTAAGTAAAACTGCCTTCCACGTTTATAGGTCTGACCGGTGTTTCTAAATACATGGAACAATCAATAGTGGATAATAAAATCACTAATGCATGTTTTCTCTTTCATGCAGTTGGTATCAATGCCGCGTACATGCAGACATACGTCGGTGGTGTGTCATGCCCATACATCTGCGGCAGGCACCTTGATCACGGTGTTCTTCTTGTTGGCTACGGGTCAGCTGGTTTTGCCCCCATCCGCCTGAAGGAGAAGCCCTACTGGATCATCAAGAACTCCTGGGGTGAAAACTGGGGAGAGAAGGGGTACTACAAGATCTGCAGGGGCTCGAACGTCCGCAACAAATGCGGTGTTGATTCCATGGTCTCCACGGTGGCCGCCGTCCACACCTTAAAGGAGTAGACTGATCAGTAGTCCTCCTGACGTTACTCGTGATTTCGATATATGCTACTAGTACACTGGTAATGCGTAGTAGTTAGGCTCCATCTGTGCTGTTATAACACTGGTATGGGCAGCGAAGATGTGAAGCTGCAACAGAATGCTTGCTGTGTAACTTATATTTGCTTTGCTATGCCATGCATGCTACACGCTATTTGGAGGTAGCTAAATTGTGATCACCAGCATGTGCTTTTACTCTACTGAACTTCTGAATAATTTGTATATAAATATGGTGCGCTTCCATCGAAATGATGTTTCTGTTTGTTGTGACTTGTTAGTTCGTATCTTCGTCGATTTGATTCGGAGATTCGCACACCCCAAGTTGCAATTTGCAAACACCGTTTTATCTGATTTGATTCGGTCGATGTATTTCAATGTTAATGAGCCGAGTTTTGGCCTCGTCAATCTGCCATGCCTGTTCTTTATGTAGACAGCGCGTCGTCATTTTGGACATCCTAGTTCTGTCCTTCGCAAGCTCTCGTAACGATCACATGGCGTTCACATAAAGGAAGGTAGTTCCGACTTCCAATCACGATTTTTATAAGTCGTCTAAGCTTCGGAGCATAATTGTTTTGTTGTGGTCTCTTCAGTGTATGTAACTACATGAGCCTCCCTTAGGCAATGGTTAGTTGAAGGCTCCAAACATTTGAATCGGAGGCGAGATACCTATGTCTCGGCCGCAAACTTGCAACGCACAAGGAGCAAATAGTTAGGCCGGGATACAACATAGTGAACAGAAATCTGAAGATAAAATTTGTTTGCCAAAACTACGCTCTGTTATCTTCAACAAAGGGAGCAAATATTATATGCTCTCCTGTCTTCTACAACAAAGTGAGCAAATATTCTTTCTTCCTTGTACGCATCTTAACCAGGTGACCCCAAGCACAATGTGCTCGTTTGATTAAATGCTCGCATTGGCTATATTGAAAGATGTACAATTGGAAAAAAACCAAGAGAGCAAGAACAAAAGCAAAAAAAAGAACGAACATTGAACAAGTGGTTCCCGCTTTTCAAGAACTCGAATGAACAAATTCCATCCGCTGCTATCATGTCGTCGTTGATTATTACAGACGATTCTTGGATTTGACTGCAATGCTGGAAAAACTTCTCCACGAGCAGGAACGTGACAAAATTATTTGACGGTCTTAAACCGTGTTAATGCCCAAAGAAATACGAGCTGCCGGTCAATTAAGAGAAAAAGAACCGCAGCTGGTGCTCAGATATGATCGCAAACAGCTTTGGTGAAGTCTGATGTGGATGCCTTCCCGCCAAGATCAGCAGTCCTGTACTTCCCCTCGGAGATAGTCTGGAGTATGGCGTTGTGGATCCGGTCTGCTTTGTCATTGAATTGCAAGTGGCGCAACATCATAACAGCACTCAGCAGAAGAGCAGTTGAGTTCGCCAGGTTCTGGAAACAATCAATAAATCATTCAGTTAAGGGCAGAGGAATAAATCATACTAAGAGCATGACCAATGCAGGCGCTTAGAGAGATGCTTAATAATAAAAAATCGATTTTTCTTGCCACATAGGATAGATAAGGTGCTTATTTTGAAGCATCGATGCTTAAATAAGCACCGGTGCTTAGTAGGTACTTATGTGTATAATTGTATCTATTAATAGATAATATATCATCTAAGCACATATAGAAGAGATGCTTGCATTGAAGGAAATAACTTTTGCATGGATGCTTGATGATGTGGCTATATTCTCTCTCTTTAAGCACTCATATATAAGCATCTTGCATTGTACATGCCCTAATAACTTGAGTGAAAATTTTGGTCTAGAGAACATGGGATGGTGAAGCCACAACCAGCTAAATATCTACTAACTAATACTTACAGGTTTCATACAATGCACAATGAGAAACGTCAACTCGCAAGGTAAAAACCTCAGAAGTTTAAACACCATGAATCATGATATGAAGCTGTAGCTGTTTAAGACCAGTTTACCTTGCCAGCAATATCAGGAGCAGAACCATGTACAGCCTCTGCCAGACAAATGCCACCTTCACCAATGTTGCAGCTGGGGGAACCAACAATAGTAACTTGATGTTGTCTGATTGTCTCAATACCCAAATAGATGGACAAAAAGAAAAAAAAACTCTACCTGGGTGTTAGGCCCAAGCCCCCGATCAAACCAGCACATAGGTCACTAATAATGTCACCATAAAGATTTGGCATCACTAATACATCAAACAGACCAGGGTTCTTCACAAGCTGCAAGCATATGCAGTTCATAATTACTGATGTTGGTACTGTGTGCACGGAATAGAAAAACATAATTGGAATGCAAATAGCACTGATTTAGGGCATAAATATCAAGAACGTGTAATCATGAACACCAAATAGTGCATAGATTTCGGCGTTGAAAGATCAACATACCGTCATACAGCAATTGTCAATAATGACTTCCTCGTATGTGATTTCAGGGTACCTCTCAGCCACTTCACGGCAACACTAAATTATATATAACAAGAACAATTCATTAGCTCTCGAGAAAATGAAAATAAGAAACATATACCATCAAGTAAGATGAAGGAACAAAGGTAGCCATTAAACCTTGAGGAAAAGTCCGTCAGTTTTCCTCATGATATTGGCTTTATGTATCGCAGAGACCCTCTCCCGGTTGTTGGTCTTGGCATAATGGAAAGCATACTCGGCCACTCTTAAACTTGCTTGGCGAGTAATAATTTTCAAACTTTCCACAACACCTCTCACGACCTGAGAACAAGTAGTGCACAATGACAAAGAATGCTAACAAAAACAATGAAAACAATATGATCTTCAAGAATGCATACAACATACCTGATGCTCAAGACCACTATACTCTCCTTCAGTATTCTCACGAATTGTCACAAGGTTCACATTATCATATCTAGTCTTGTAGCCTGCGAGGCTGTTGCAAGGTCTGACATTGGCGTAAAGTCCGAGTTCTTTCCTTAATGTAAGATTCAAAGATCGGTGGCCTTTTCCAATAGGTGTAGCCATAGGACCTTTCAAGCCAACTTTGTTTCTACGCACCGACTCCAGGCTCTCCCATGTCAAAAAACTCTGTGTCCTGGGATCAACTTCAGTACCAACATAATGTTCTTCCCATTCTATTGGTACACCTGCAACATTGAATACCTGAAATAGCAAAAACCAAACCTTAAAGATATAGCTAAAAAAACTATGCAAACCTTAAAGATATAGCTAAAAAAACTATGTTCTCAGGAATCATGCATAAATAAATTCATTAGTTAACGACGGTCGTGCGAACAGCAGCATCCTCGCCGAATCAGTTGCAAAAGTACTGTTTACAATTAAATCATTTTTCTTCCACTTCTTTCTGGTTGGATGAAGTTGCATAGCAAGCACAATGATATGTCATATCAGTGCAGTGATTGTAAAATTCCATCTCAGTACACAATCTAGACACATGCAAACTAGAAAGAATAATTGTGAATTTGTGATAGAAGATGGTCAGCTAGTGAATAGCAGTTGACTAACATAGTAGCATTGCCAGTAAATCTTGAATTCAATGTTATTCGACCACAAAAAAAAAAGGTGCAGCTTTTCTGTTTTAATTCTAGATGGCAACCTTAAAAGATCACAGATGAGGGCCTTGATAGTTTCTACTCTCTACCATGGAAAATCTCTACTATTATATAAAGAGGAGTTGGTGGTTGTCGGTGCCTTCTCCTCTCCCCTCTCTATAGCCATCCGATTTGATCTGGACCATTCGTCTCTCTCCTCCTCTCTCTTTCTCTCTCAGGATCCAACCGCCCATCCCCTCCACTTCCCCATCTCCTCACGCATTCTGGTCACTTTCTCTCTGTCGCTTGCTCTCCAATGTTGCAGTCACTCAAACAACCGTCCACTCCCGGAAAAGAAAAGAAAAGTGAAAAAAATCGCCTTCCTACTCGTCCGTGCGTGCCACTCGGCCCAATCCCCTTCGTCCCCTCGCCTCCCCACCCAAATCCACCCACCTCCCCACTCCACCTACCGCTGCGATGGATGCCGCCGAGGTGTCAGACCTCCAGGAGCGGCTCGCTGCGGCCGTGCACGCGCTCAACCACGGTGCACACCCCTCCGCCCGCCTCGCCGCCAACCAGTGGCTCCTTGGCCTGCAACGCTCGCCGCAGGCATGGGCGCTGGTGACCTCGCTGCTTGTGTCCTTGGATCAGATGCTTCGCCAGAAGGTCAGTCTCCTTGCGTGTCGCTCCCCTACCCCAGCGCGTCGCTCCTCAACGCGCTCCTCCTAGCTACGTGCCGGTTCTACCTGGGGCCCTGCAGCTGCTCACGCAGATCTGCTTGGCCCTCACGGCGCTCGCGCTCCTTGTCGAGGGAGGCGTGGACAGGCTATTCGCCCGAATGCAGCACCTACCCAACCCCGCCGTGCTGAAGCTGCTCACCATGTTCCCCGAGGACGCGCTGGACCAGAGCGGCAACACGGGGGGTCAACACCACTACGTGGTGTAAGTTCACACGTGAGCTCCTCGCGCACATGCTCTCCATGCTCAAGTTCCTTCTCACCCAGTTCGAGAAGGCGCCTGCGGACGACGGGTCCCCCTCCACGAGCACAACCGCAAAATCCTATGAAGCCTTCTAAGCTGGGTACATATGCGCCTTCCTTTGCTTTGTTTTGCGCTCGCCTTACGCTAAGAGAAGCGACAACATTGTAGGTCCACACCGGATGCTTCTCGGAGATGGCAGCGGCTACACTCGCCGCGCACCTACTTCTCACTTTTGCATTCAACTCCCTGCAGGTGCGAACAATGCACTTATCGATTCTTTATAAGCTCGTAAAAGTGTACTTCGAGGGATTAGTTGTGTATACACGTGCTTAGGGGTGAAACGGATCGGATAGTTTCCAACCGATCCAGATGAAAATGGATACGGATTGTATCGGATTGGATTTTTTGTCAGATACGGATACGAATACAGTAGGCCTGATATCCAGCGAAAACGGATACGAATACGCATTATCCGAATAATACGAAAACATATATCCGGAATTTCTGCCCAACATTACCCAGCCCAAGTCAGCCTCTCTCATCTCCCCTGCCACCAGCCCACTAGCCCAACCAAGCCATAAGCCTCCATTACCATTAGGCATTAGGTTCCTTAGTCATATTAAATTACAAACACCACTAGCAAATATTTATATTTATTAAAAAATAAATTTAATATTATCGATGGGTTAAAATTTGTACCAATTAAATTGATGTAGTCACATGTAAATGGTAGAAATCCATTAAGAATTATTTAGGACTTTAGAAAAAATTAACTGCCACTTGAAGATTTAAAATCTGTACAACGGTATAACTATTGTGGATAAAAATACTTATACTTTCATGAATGTTTTGACAAGATAAACTATTTGTGTTTTCATTGATTTTGGATGTATAGTTTAAGGGGGTTTTCATGTTCCGATAAATATTCGTGACCGTATTCGTTTCGATTCGTATCCGCTCCGTATCTGTATTCGATATTATTCGTATTTGTATTCGTATCCGAGGTATCCGTATTCATATCCGCATCCGAGAAAAACATATGAAAACAAATATGGTAGAGACATTATCCGTCCATATTCGATCCGTTTGCATCCCTACACGTGCTCACATGTTGTTTCGTTCTTGTGTGGCCAATGAAGATGTCCTTCTCGTTTGACGTGGCCATAGAGGTTATGACCAAGCTTGTCGGCCAGGACCAAGTAAGTTCTGTTGTTTTGATTCATTCTGTAGGATTTTGTACTGCACTGGTGTAATCAACTGGTCAATTTGGTAGTTGCATGAAATAGTGGTTGAATTGGGCTTTGTTAGCTAATGCCAAGTTTTCACACAGTCCTACTCCACCTTTTGTTGTCGTGTGTATTTCTTTCGGTTAGAACTATAGTATTTGGGAATTGGTATATGCCATGGAATGGTTTGCACAATTTAGGTTGCTCTCTTCTATTTGTGTTAAGACACTAATTTAATGCTTGAATAACTTGAACCAACTAATACATAGCTCATTTGGGATTAAATTTTATGATGTTCAAAGCATCATTTAGTTCATGGAGTATGTTTTTCCTTAAATATCTATATGACATGAAGATTAAGACCGGAAGCGTTGCAATACTGACCCTTTTTCTCGTTTTTTGTCTCTTTAACAATATCTGATAAATTTATTCTATATAAACTGTGATTCTTGGACATGCCAGCTGGTTCAAGCTTTGATTTTTCCACATGCACACATTAATGCATTTTGTGCTGCTTCTGTGGTTGGTGCACTGAGAAGCTCCAGTGGCATGGTATGAAGTAGGAGTACATCACCTGAGTTAATGATTTGAATGCTCCTTTTCTTTCTTTTTTCACTATATCTTGTCATCTATTGAATTATCCCTGTTAAGTAGTTGACTTGTAATTTTGTTGAATATACAATGGTACTATAAAGTTTTTGAAATGCTGTTGTTCCATTGATGAATTTATTGTTTTACAAAATACCTTTCTATTAATATGCTTTCGACTCATAATAAACTGAGAAATCCTTTACTGTATGCTACTATCTGGTTGTAGAATTTACCTTAGACTTTTCTAAGTAAGTTGTCATACATCAGAGAAGTTCTTCTTCTACCAGCTCTAGCCAACATAAGTGAGAAGATAATTTCTGGTCTTACTTGTTTAATGTGTAAAGTTGGTCAGACAGTAAGTTCCGTCTCACCATTTTTATGACTCCGTTGCAACGCACGGGTCTCTAACTAATTGTAAGAAACAATTGTGCCACAGGTAGCATCCAGAATAATATGTGCTTGAACCAACTTGCAAGGGAAAACTACCTTCATGTATCCCAAAATAATAACTTCTAGCACAATTTTTGTAATCTTTTGTCCCCATCATTAGGCCATCAAAGTTCATTAAATACTCCCTCGAAACAACAGCTCCAATAGAAGGAACTAAAAAAATTAAGAAGCTGAAACGGCCAATTCAAACAACCATTTCAAATGGGTACCATATCCAAACCCAAAAAATGAAAATATTAACTGGCAAAGAACAAGCATGATCCTCAGCAAGCAGCATCATGGCATTAGCAGCATAAGCTCCTAAATCTCCATATTCCCAAGGGGACCAATTGTCACATGAGTTTGGAAAGGATAACTAATCCAAATATAAGATAACTCTAAGCTTGGCCTAGTAACAGAGGACTCAAAAGCTCAAAAGGCATGCACCTGGGTGCACTGAAGCAGAACGCCTCCAATTGCACCTGGCACAGCGCCTTAGGCGAGGCACATTTTGCAACCAAACATGGTTTAGGACAGAAAAATGGAAATAAAAAAAGACAAAAGTAGGCCCAAATCTAAATGAAGCTCAATAACACAGTGGAGTGATCCTAAATATCAAGGTCTAGGCTTTGTTTTAGCTTTCAACCCATCAACCACACAAACTTCAAGGGGGAAAAGAAGAGAGATCAGCTGCAAGTGAAAGGAGTTAATCCTCAATTCCTCGTGGAAATGTTGAATTGAAGTTCACTATCCCAAAAATTGGTCGGTTAGGCTCTGTAAGCAGCCATATGCAAGGAATGTAGCTAACCACCCATCCTCCAAGTACTAGCTCTTCTAGGGATCCAATTTAATGCAAAATAAGTTGACGAAGCAATAACAAACAAAAATAATTAACTCACCATGGCGGCGCGAACCCCTCCGTCACCACACCCGACCCAGCAGCCACCGCAGGCTAGTCCATCCTCAACCTCCACAACAGTGACTCTGGGCAGCGACAGCGACGATGAATGGCGACACAGTGGGCTCGGTCGAGGGCCAAAATAGGTCAACAAGACCTAAGGAAGGGATAGGCAGCGGCATCGCGGGTAGGGAAGCATAGCAACAACGCTGGTGACGTCGGGCGACGGCCAATGTGGAGGCGGACGATGGCAGCGGTGCTCCAGCGAAGTTCAGGTGAGGGAGAAATAAGCATGGCGTAGAACACGACGAGAGGAAGACGATAGTGTGGTTATGACAGCAGGGCCCATTGGAGAAGAAAAATCTGACAACGGCGGTGCACGGACAGAGGTGACAAGGACAAGATCGATTCTGGCAAACGGCTACATGAAAATGAAATTAACTTCAGGGAAGGAGAAAGGAGGTTCGGGAACACAAAGTGACGGGAACGGTTTTAGAAAGAGCTCACCGGATAGGGAGATCAGAGTGAGGGCGCCTTGCTTTGCGCATGGTGTTGAGGCCCTTGTAGTCCTTGAGAACAGAGACGAGACTGGCAAGGTACCACATGACGCTGAGGTAGGCGATGGCGACGAGAAAGGCGGTGAGGCTGGCTAGGCCAGAGCCAGAGTCGGCGGTGAGGAGGAGCAGGACGAAGACGGCGACGAAGTAGTAGGTGAAGAGGAGGGCAAAGGCGGTAAGGAAGGTGGCAGCGAGGCGGCGCCAGACGCGGGGCACGATGGAGAGGACGCGTGGGAAGGAGAGGGAACGTGCTTGGAGTAGACAGAGGCAACAGAGAAGATGGCGGAGGCAGTGGAGAGGGCGGAGTCATCAAAGTCAATGTGGGAGAAGAGGGCGTGGGAGATGGTGATGTTGTTATAATAGGGGGTGCAAGCTTTTTTATCTTTTTTCCTAATTGAGCTTTGTTGACCATCCATGTGGATGCCACATCAATGAAACTTGTACAAGTGGATGCCATGTCATCCAAATCCAAGATGGTTTAGGGTGAGAGGGTGATTTGCTCCGATTTTGATAGTGGGGGACAAAAAGTGAATATTTTTGTAGTTGAGGGTGTGATTCGGACTCGGGGCATAAGTTCAAGGGGGCAAAGTCATCCAAATCCGGGGTGGTTTAAGGTGAGGGGTGTTTGCTCTGGTTTTGATAAGTGGGGGACAAAAGGTGAATATTTTTGTAGTTAGGGTGTGATTCGGACTCGGGGCATAAGTTCAAGGCGGCAAAGTGGACTTCTTCCTATTCAATATGGAGATGTAGTACAATGAATGTCACTATGGCCATGAACTAGATCTCCACACTCAATGAATGAATAATGCACCTAATTTATTCACATCAAAATATTAGGCCAAGATCCAAAAATCAAAACAGAGAGCAAACCCAAGTTACCCAACTGACCTAAAGTAACACGTAGCATTTTCAGAAGAACACAGCCCACCTCAAATGCCCCTCCAATTCTAAATAAACAGAAGTCCTGCTCTGAACAAAGATGTGTCATACACACATGACACATTATCCCCATTCTATGCTGTGCATCCGATTTCTGAACTTATACGGTTATACATGATCCAATCTCTATAAAAACATTCTTCCGAAGTTACAAACAATCTTGAATGGATAGAACAAATACTGGACTGTGTATTTAAATTTTGAGCTCACGTTTTGTATGAATTGACTGTTTATCAAGTAGCGAAGATGATTTCTCTTTCCTACTTCAGGAATCAGTATTGAGTCTTGATTTATATATTCACAAACGATGGCTCTTCTAAACTGGTTAGAAACTTCAAACCAAAGGAAACTAGATGAAGTGGAATTTGGCAAGTGCCTTCTGCTCCTTATTGGCAATTTGACATTTACAATCCTTCAATAAGCATCCTAGTTAAAACATAAGAATTAAGGCAAATTGGCAAATTATTTGTTCTCAGCATCAAATCTAGCTTGTCATGCAAAAAAGAGATAAATAATGCTCCTAGTTAATCTTATTATTATTTAATTTGTTACGTGTGAGCATAAATTTACATATAACGTTATCAGATCAAAGTATGAAAAAACACTTTCTGCCCTTTCTAGCTGGAACTTAAAATTGCAGGACACCAGCAAAATTACAAGATACGTCACTAGTCATCTGTGGCTGATAATCACTAAATAATACACTAGTGCACAGCATGGACAATATATCCTTATTGGTGTAGCATCAAGCGATATAGCAAGTTCCACACCACACAAAGGCAACAAAAGCGCATCGAATTGTGACCATACATGGAAGTATCACACAGATAGCCCACAAAATGAACGAAGACTCCATACCTGCTTGACCGACTCGGCGATCTCAGGCCCGATGCCATCACCGGGAAAGAGCGTGGCACGGACAGTCTCCGCAGCCTCCGTGGAGAACGGCGCCGCCACCGCCCGGCCCGTCATCCGCGGCAGAACGCTCCCCTGAAGCAGCCTCCGGAGCGCCATGCTCCCCCAATACCCTGGAACAACCAACCAACAGCGAGGCACACACGTCAACCCTAGAATTCCAGGCGGGCAGGCGATTCGATCATATAGCAACGGAAGAACTCTGCGAAATCGATCGGGCAAATCCGCACAAAATCTCGAACCGATCGGGCAAACGCGCACCAAACGCCCCGTTTCCAATCCAATCGGAGACAAATCGAGGAGCCGCGAAATTGGGAGGAGAGAGATCGAAAGAAGGTAGAGCGGAGGATCGTGAGATCGGAGGGACGAATGTACCGTAAGAAGGAGATTCGCGAGAACTATCGACGGCGGCGGAGGATGGGGTCTGCGGCGAGGAGGGACGGGGGATGGGAAAGGGAGAGGAGGTCGGATGGTGGAAGGAGACTTGGGCTCCCCAGGTCTGCGGTTCCTCCGATTTATTCGGCCGTCGATCTGGATCGGACGGTGCAGGTTTGTTGGGCGTATGTTCCGTTGATGCTGCTCCAGGAGGAAGGGACTCGTTCTTTCTTGCGGAAGATGTTTCAAAGTTGGCCTCGGGCCATTGAGAGATTCCTTTTTCTGAATCCCAAGTTGTTCAAGGTAGATGACTCAAAATAAAGTTTTCTTATTGAAAAACAAAGTTCTCTTTAAGTAAAACCGATTAATATTTAAAATCTATTGTAATCATATGCAAAAATCAATTTTGACACTCTACAGCTACAATATAGTTGTTGTAACAAAGCCAGTGGAGAAGCGGCACTAAGCAACTTTTTATTGGCTCTCAAGCCTGCAAGAAGACAAATTAGGGTCCGTTTATATTGGCTTTTGGTTTTGGATTATAAATAGTAACAATTTATAAAGAGTGAGACATTTACATATGATTTTAGCCGATATAAATGAAGTCACTATAGTGCGTACTATAATCGACTAATAGACCCATCTGGGTGCCCCTACTTCTCCCTCACGCCCAACTCCGCCCTCCCGCCACCTCCGCCTCCACCTCATCCTACCACCTTCGCTCTACAGCCCCTTTTCCCTATCGCCTCCTCCAGCTCGCCCCTGTCGTCTCCGCCCATTCTCCCTTGGCCCCGCCGACGCCACTCTGCCTATGGAGGTCATCATGGTTTGGCCGGCGGTGAGGGGTCGTGGCGGTGATGGTGGGATACCAGTGATAGTGAGGTGTCAATTTCACACCCAAATCCTCAAATTGAGGCTAACATCATTATCTATATTTTGAGGCGGTGCTAGGGATAATGATGGCATGGCCAAAGGTAGACTCTACCTGCGGCATGGCTATGCATAGCGGCAGCGGCGTTCTAGCCCATGGTAGTGATGCCTAGCCGGTGGCTAAACTCGACACGAGGATTCTAGTGATGCCATTTACCCGATGTGAGGCACTATGGGTAAGTCTGCCCACGGTGGCCAGATTTGGGAACGAAGGTCGCATGGCATGGAGGAGCTACTGTGCGCTAGGGCTCTAATTGGCTAACCTAATGGTCTTTACTACTTCTAGAACATGAAGTGACACGGGTACTTACAAGCTTGGGTCTTGGAAGGCGAAGCTAGGTGGTACATGAGGATGGTGGGCTCAGTCGAGTTCTGCTGACGGCGGTGGTGACAGTGTTTCGGCCTAGCTATGGGGAACCAGTGAAAGACGATGCGAGCATGAGGTAGGCAGAGGCGAGACGAACGCAAATATCATGATGGGGGTGACAAAGACTCACCGGAGTGGTGGAATTCGTCTGTGGAAGCCGGCAATCAAGGTTAAAGTCAGCGGTTCGATTGGCTCCAACCAAAGCGAACAGAGGGGAAGAGCTCAGGGGAAATGGAGAGCAGTGGAAGGTACACTTGGTGATGCGGTTGGGCATGGCTTATATAGAGGGAAGGAGGAGGATGAGAGAAGGGCGCTCGGCCATAGCGCAGCATCCAAGTAACGCGGCTGGTAATGACGCTAGCTCATGGATGGGATATCTCATGGCGACGCAAGGCTCTAGAGCAAGGCACAGTTGTTAGCGACACAAGAGAGGGAGCATGCGACTAGGGTGGAGAGTGAGCATGTGTGGGAAAGGGAAGGGAGAGTGGGTGTCGGACCCAGATTTTACATTTTAGAATTCTCTATGATTCCACCGTACTATTCCTTATATCAGTAGATAGTACTCATAGATACATTACTGAATCATTTCATACATCATATAAACCATACTATTCATTAATATTACACACTAGAGTTTAATATTCCACATCAGGTAGTTTTTACATAAAGGGCCAATCAGGCTAACTATTTATATTACAAAAGCAGAAACAGATTTGATAAGCAAAAGGTGAGGCTATAACCTACCACAGGCAAGCGACTGAGGTAAAATAGGTACAATAGATATTATCGATGCTTGGATAATACATGTGCACGCAATCACCATCAAAGTCCACTTAACTGGGACAAGAACTACAATCAATACTAAATATTTCATGTTTCCTCCATCTTCTCCATCGGGACCTGGAGCATTGTGATGGGCATAGGGGTCTTTCTCCACCAACTCTGAGTGTGAGCACAAATAATCATGCTCCACAAGCCAACAAATAGAATGCAATATTATACATGCAAGGCTGAACAAGGTAGGCTCGGGTTCTTTTGCTAAATGCCTTAGTTAAAAATTACAATAATTAGTAAATCCTAAGACTTTTTAAGTATGTGAAAGATCGCAGTAATAATAGTAGTACGGTTCCATCCACCGTTACATGGCTACTTGCACCATATGTTAGTTTTCCAGCGTTACATCCGCTCATTATTATCACTGGGACCAGCTGCCCAGGGTAACATAATTCAAGGCCATAACTACCTACCTCTTTTTATCCCATCCACAAAGTTTATTTTATAAATAGAACTAAATCCCACAGGTTCTCAACGCCTGCCTATGACTGTGGACATAGCTATTCGAATAGTTTTCACTCTGTAGAGGTCGTGCACTTTACCCACAAAAGGCAACCAACTTGTTATATTTCGCATGTTTCCTTAGACATGCAAATCAAGAAGGTCATCACAAGGCTTTTATAATAGCTCACCATTTCATCATCTCGACCAATGGGTTTATCCCTTTCAAAGAAGGACCCATAGTTATGTGAGAAGTTCCCCACTGATTAGCGCAGTGGGACTATGTTCTCTAGCAACTAGCACAGTGGGATTATGATCCTTTACGACTATTGTAGCGGGAATATGTTCTCCAATGACTAGCAGTGGGAACATCACCCCTTCGGTGTCCCATTCAAGTCGGATCAGAATCTGCATGCACCATCTCCACCCCTCCACCATTCGAGATGACTCTAAGGTTTGGTAAATTATTTAGCCAAGTTGTACCCATTGTAGATTTGTGGTTGCGTTGTTTTACACTAGGAGGTCGTACAAGATTTAGTCCTTAAAGTTATCTGGCGGTTCTACCACATGTCACATATTCTCGTGCCTTGTCGCACCAACCGCTCTTACCACCCACCCAGATTTTTAAGCAAGTTGGGGTTTTTAAGGTGTAAAATAATCAAGTTACAACATACCAGCCACTCTCCACTAGTGACTGTCTAAATCAAATTTTCATGTTTGAAATGATGACGAGGTAAATTAATGCCCCCGAGTATCTAAGCAGCATGGCGTTTAAATATGTACTTATCACTAGTATGTTAACCATTATTCCTAAGGTGACAAGGTTTTATGTCCAAAGTCAAGGAGTAGGGTATACTTAAAAAATTATCCATAAGGAAATAACTAGGAACTAATGTGAACATAAATTGCATAGGAAAATTAATGCATGCAATTTAATAATTTAAACCAATATAACTTGCATTTAAAATATAGGTGCAAAATGATTAACACTCACAAGCTGTCTTGTCTTGAGGATCCTGGTTCTGCTCGTTCAGCTGCTCTTCTTGGGCCACGTAGTCTATTCAAATGGGTGCACAAGAATTCAACTATATACCGAGAAATAAGAATAAATCTAATTAAAAGTTCAAATGAACTCCAAAATTCATGATTTCAGTTCCATTAGAAAGATCTTGACTTTAGATTAATTTAGAAACTAGTTTTATGAATTTGGATATAAAATGAGTGAGAATAGACCTTTTAAAGTTTTAATTTGGATTAATTTCATAACTAAATAGAGGAGAGATAAATTCTCCCACTGACAGGTGGTGTCCACTATTTTTAATTTCATTTTTTATTTATTTCTTTATTGAGTTAAGTTACAAAGAATGATGGGTGGGGTCTAGAGATTTCAATTTCCTTTTCTATTTATTTTTCTATCAATAAAGCAACAGTGTACAATAGGTGGGGCCTTTCACTGTTTATGGCACAATAGAATAGGACCCACATGTTAGTGGCTCAAGTCCTTTTAACCAATTTTAAAATGTTTTCCTTAAATAAACTGAGCCCACATGTCATAGGTGTTAAACTAATGACGGGACCTATTGTTTAGTGACTGCTTAATTTAAGTTAATGACCCAACTTATCTTAATTAATTATGAATTTAAACTAAATAGGGGAGCAACAGTACGCGCGCAGTTGAAACCACATGGCCGAGCTCATCGCCGACAAAGGGGTCCACGGCGGTCGCTCGCAAGGGCAAAAATGGAAGGCCAGGACTCAAGCACACTTATGGGTGGCAATGGCATCGTCGGAGGCACATCAGAGAGGTGGCACGACGGCAAGAAGTGTAGCAGAGGCATGGCCATCATAGTAGCCATGCCATTGGTGGTGCGGCGAGCTAATTGATGGTGCTGAGAGTATCAGTGAGGTGAGTGGAGGCTACCTGAGGGATTGACAAGGCTCGAGGATGGGTGAAGTAGCACGGCAACGAGAGGCTCGATAATGGAGAATTGGAGCATAGCACGAACATTGCATGAATGGTGGTAGTCCAATTCATCGGTGGGGTCACATTGAGGGGTCCTCAGTGAAGCTCCGGCCGAAAGGAATCGGCCACAGCGGTTACCTAGGAGGGCGAAAATGGAACGCCGAGACTCAAGTGCACTTATGGGTGGCAAGGGCATCAGCTGAGGCACACCGGAGAGGCGATGCGACAATGAGAGGCGTGGTGGAGGCACACCGGAGAGGCGATGCGACAATGAGAGGCGTGGTGGAGGCGTTGATCAGAAGGAATCGACCAGAGAAGCCTCTAGTTGGTTGATCACCAAGATAGTTGGAGTTAGGGAAGAAACGACTCTGGTGAGCTACGGGTGATGGAAGGCGATTTCTCGAAGGGGGAGGGACAGTGGGGTGTGGCGAAGCTATGATGGATGTGGCAGGGTTCTTATAGGCGGTTTAGTGACCAAGCGACATGGTTAGGCATGGCGATAGATGGAGAGGTGGCATTGCGGCTTTAATGGCTGCCATCAGCGTGGTATGGCCAAATGAGCCTCGAGGCAATGGCACATGCTCGATGAGATGGAGAAGATTAGCAGGGCAAAATGATTGGCGGGTTGACTCTCACAGTTAGTTGCTAAAGCGATGTTAGCCGATGCGATGGCATGGCAGATAGGGTGCTAGAGTGGTAACTAATGTCCTGGCACGATTGAATGCGGTTGTGACAAGGCATACGATGGTCTGAATGTAGGCAATGTGGAGGCACTCTACTCAAAGATTGCAGCGAGTCTTAGCGCACACGGCCAACGTGGGCATACTCACGGCGCGATGCACGGGAGAAGCAGTGCTGGGCGAAGGTCAGGTGATGCACGGGGGCGCATGAAAGCATCTTGACCCCTAAAAATGGTTTTGGTAATTAATAAAATTATGTGAATATGGGACTAACGTGTTTTATGAGCATGCGAAGGATTAGTCCACATATGAGCGATAAGATGCAAGCCAAAGGATATATATGAAGACCCAAATTGGCTAAAGACAAAGGTATACTTAGTATAGGATCTTCTTTTGTTTTACCGGTCCTAGGTGAAAGGTGGAAGACCGGATTATAGGGTAGACAATCGTACCATAAAGGGGGATCTTGGCAAGTAGCTTGAATATAAATCTCTTGTGACATTTGGATCAACATTAGAAACTTGCATTCATCAAAACTCCGATTTAAAACTAAGTTTGTGCTCTGTCTAGACGAGCGGTAGTACCGCAGTTTTGAACGTCGGAACTACCGAAAAGCGGTAGTTCCGTGCCCAGAAGTGGTAGTACCGGCGAGCGGAAGATCCGATTTTCGAGCGGATCCTTTTTTCCAGAGAGCACCCGCGGATGCACCTGAACTCTTGCGGGAACGGAAATACCGGCGACTTGAACGCCGGAACTACCGCACTGAGCGGTAGTATCGCATTATGGAGTGGTACTTCCGGAGCCCGGAAGATCCGGAGGATGAGCGGAACTTTTTTTCCAG
The DNA here is from genome assembly GCA_017311315.1 of Dendrocalamus latiflorus. NCBI lineage: Eukaryota > Viridiplantae > Streptophyta > Magnoliopsida > Poales > Poaceae > Dendrocalamus > Dendrocalamus latiflorus. The sequence goes on along the minus strand of CM029639.1, from coordinate 27,948,090 downwards.
AGAGCACCTCCGGATGAAGTCTGGATTTCCCTAGAGCAGAAGTACCGACAATTTCAACGCCGGAACTACCGCTGTGTGCGGTAGTTCCGCTATCTAGAGCGGTACTTCCAGAGTCCGGAAGATCCGGTTTCAGAGCGGACGATTTTTTCCAGAGAGCGTCAAATTTGAGACCTTTTGGATTTCGGCCAGAGCGGTAGTACCGCACCGACTTTGCGGAACTACCGGAGAACGGTAGTACCGCAAAGTACAAAGGCGGTAGTACCACGCCGCCAAATCCAACGGTCACTACAGAGCTCTGACATAGTCGTTCTGCCGTGGAGATTTGGTAGCGGTAGTACCGGCCCATGGGGGCGGTAGTACCGCTCATCCTGAATTTTTCAGAAATTTGTGCCAAACGGCTAGTTTTAGTTGGTGGAGGCTGTAAATACCCCCACCACTGCACAAGGGCTAAGGTTAGAGACCCATTGCATATTTCTTGAGCCCTAGAGCATTCATTCCACCCTCTTTCACTCATTGAGCATTAAATTGAGGTGGTCTTGCAATTAGTGCAAGAATTTCATTAGTTGATCCACTTGGCACTAGAATTGCATTCAAGCGAAGCCCGGGATTCATTACTCTTAGTGCTTGCCGGCACTTGGACGATTGGGCGGAGATTGGATCGGTGATCTTCTCAAGAAGCTTGTGAGAAGACCTGGTGATTTGTGAAGGTCGGAGCTCACCTACTCGGAGCGGGGAAGAGCTACCACGAGTGATCGAGGTGTTTAGGCTCAATTTGTGGAGCCGGTCCGATTCGTCCGGGCTAACCTCAACGTGGACTAGGGGAAACCGGCAAGTTTCCGATCACCACGGTAAAAACATTGGTTGTGTTCATTTCCTTCTTAGCTCTTGTTTACTTACTTGATTGCGATCATTTGCTTGCTTAGAGCTAGGATTGCTCATGGCTATTCTCCACTCCTACATGCCTCATGGCAAAAGAAGAGAAGGTAAAACTTCTAGACGACGATGAGCCTTCTTATGATGACTTAATGGATATGCTAGTTGAGTTGAATGAATTTCTTGAAAAAGAGAAATCAAAATTCAAGGTCTTGAAGAGGGAGCACTTGTCTTTTCAAGAAATCTATGAGAAGCTAAAGGAAGCTCATGATTTGCTTCTCCAAGAAAATCATAAGAAATCTAGTCCTAGCATTGATATATCATGTGATATCTTAAATGAAATGCCTAGTGTAGAAATTCAAAAATCTAACATATCTACATCTTGTGATGATCTCCTTGCTATGCCATGCACTTCAAATATTGATTCCATAAATGCTTTAACTCTTGCTCATGACCATGTACTTGCTAATGAAAATGAAAATTTAAAGGAACAAGTGCTTAAATTAAACAAAAGTCTAGAAAGAGCTTACAAGGGAAAGGATACCCTTGATAAATTGCTAAATAACCAAATATGCTCATTTAACAAGGAAGAACTTGGGTATGTTCCCAAGAAAGGTAAGAAGCCGGCATACAAACCTTCAAGGTTTGTAAAAGAGAATGGTAAATATTGTACTAAATGCCGGAATGTAGGACATATGCCAAATGATTGTTCTAAAAATAACATACATTCCATTGGCTTATATGATTCTTGCTATATGCTTAAAAAATCTAAGAATGGAAATGTAATTGCTCATTTTATTGGCACCTCGATTTTGGGTGCTAAAAGGAATCCATTTGGGTGCCTAGTTCATCGTCAGATGCACCTCGAAAACGAGTAATCCTAGCATCCCAGTTCAAAAACCAGCAAGGCAAGACAATGATATTTACTCCAAGACCACAAATGCAAATGAACCAGAATACCACAACTCCACCACAAGATACAGTGAGAACCACAAATTCGAAATGTTTTAAATGTGATGGGAACCATTTTCAGAAGCAGTGTCCACAGTGGCACCTCGCTTGTTTCCATTGTGGCCAAGCTGGTCATTTCAAGAATCAGTGTCCAAGAGGAGGACTACCTTCTAAAGTGGCAAAGGCCCAAGTCAGGGCGCAGATATCTTTGCCACGACAGTTGATCGTTGTACCAAAACAGGAGGAAGAAGGCCAGAGCCGATAGTTTACAGTAAAGCCAGTCGGAATTCAGACGACAGCTACAATGCCCGCAACAGACAAGGGCAAAGGAATACTGAGAACAGTCCAAGGAAGAATAAATCATATCTCGGCAGAAGAAGCAGCTAGAGCCAACGACGTCATCGTTGATGCATTAAGTCGGAAGAAGTATCAGGGCGTAGCCTCTATTTTGGGACATTCAACCCAGTTACATGAAACTCAATCAAACCCATATATGGTTGAACAAGGTCAGATAGCAACATTAAAAATCTAGTAGACACTGACAGATCAGATTAAGACAGCTCAAGAGAATGATGAGGAAATATAACGACTTGCGAAGAAAAGTCAAGAAGAAAGTTCAACTGAGTTTGTTAAAGATAACCAAGGGATCCTAAGGTTCCGACGTTGTTATTGTATACCCAATAATTAAGAGCTGAAGGAATTAATTTTACAAGAAGCCCACTCATCTCAATTTTCTATACATCCAGGAGGAACTAAAATGTATCAAGACCTAAAAAGGAGATATTGGTGGAGTAAGATGAAAATAGAAATAGCAGAATATATTGCACGCTGTGACACATGTCAAAAGATTAAGATAGACCACCAGAAGCCCTCAGGAATGTTAAATCCTTTACCCGTTCCAGAATGGAAATGGGAAGATATCGGTATGGACTTTATTATAGGGTTCCAAAAAACCCGCAACGGTTACGATGCTATTTGGGTAATCGTAGACCGACTGACGAAAGTAGCACACTTCATACCGATCAAGCAAACATATGGCAAGAACAAACCAGCAGAGTTATACTTAACCAAGATTGTGGTGTTACACGGAACTCCAAAGAGGATAGTATCTGATAGAGGAGCACAATTTACGTCTGTTTTCTGGGAAAAATTGCATGAGGCAATGGGAACAGACTTAGCATTCAGTACAGCCTATCACCTGCAAACCGGAGGACAGACAGAATGAGTAAACCAAATCTTAGAAGATATGTTGCGAGCATGTGCGCTAGTCTATGGAGCAGCTTGGGATATGATGAGGACATGACCCCTATGGATACAACCATATTTGCTACGCTTGTTGTTCCAATTACAAGAGCTCCTACGCATCGCTTAAATTATCAGGTGAGCTCGTTTCAAAGAGGTTTTACTTTGTTTCATAAAGACCTTATGATATTACATAATGAGAGTTTGTTGCGTTTGTTATCATGTACCGAGATTTATGATCAAGATCATGCAATACGTGAGGCTACACATATGTTAAAACCGAGGACAGTTTTCTGTCAAGAAGGGGAGGATTTCGTTGAGTTTAGGTTTAGCTATTATGCAAACTTCTGTTCTTCAGTTGTGTCGGACGACCACCTGTCAAGACAGCCTTCGAAATCCCACCTTTTGAATTCAATATCAATATTTGCAATTTCAGATTGCTTGTTATCTTGTTCTTGTGTGTTCTTTGATTGCATGCAGGAATAGACCTTCATGGTTAGGTCAACCGCGTTCTAGGCACGGTTGATAACAACTTGGAGTGTGGTTCAGCGATTGCTAAGGCGCAAGCGACGTCGTTCGGTTGTAGTCGGATCGCAATGGTCATCTCCACCAAAATCGAAAGTTATCATCCTATCGGAAGATCGGGACCCCATCGCCTCATCGGTTGGTATTAGAGCTTCAGTTGACCGGTAGGAATTTTTTGTATCCCTTGTTAGTAGATTGGTTTTTATTTGCTATAGTCCAAAAAAATTTGCCCCACAAAAAGAGTTAATTTCCGCTGTCCAAACACCGTTGTGCCTTTCAATCTGTTAGTTTTGGTTTGCTAAATTGAATTTGTATCCGTCTTAGCATTGTCTAGTTGCTGGTCATATCTTTGTTCCATTAAAAATCCAAACAAAAAAAATTCCCCACCCCAAACCCTAATTCCAATTCGGCTGATTTTTCCTTTCTCTGCAGCCGCCACAAAAAAATGCCATAACTTTTGATTCCGAGATTAGTTTTGAGTGAGACCACCGCCATTAGATTCAAAACTTCATTGTCCATCAATCTGTAAAATTTCACATCATTCCAGCAAGGAAGTTAAGAGATATCTGCGGTGCAAGTTGACCTAAAATTCCAGATTGAATCTGCAACAGTTGGCACTTGTGACTTTTGTGCGAATTTTTCCGTCAGTTCCCAGAACTTGGCCCCAAAACAAAAGTTGTAGAAAAAGTCATTAGGAAACGGGAAAAAATCATTGAAAAAAAGGCAACTGACAAAAAGTTACGGCCGAAATACCGACGCGCTGTCCAGCGGACAAAAATCTTCAGTTTCCATGTTTTGGAACAATCCTTGTGTTCTTCAATTCCAGATTGCATTCGTTTGAATTATCTTATATTTACCACTCCCATACATTGCCATACACTTATTTTAGCCTTTCTTCCATCTTTGGTTGATCAGCAACATAGGCTAAATGCTAGATACGAACTATAATTCAATTCTGTGCAATTTCTGAAATTAATTGAATGTTTTCCTTTGCTACAAAATACATTGGTTATCCAAGCTCCACTTTTCTACTAACCGAACAAGTCTCGCTGTACCTTGCAATCGTTTTACTCATCACTTGAGTTAGATTTATCATGAACCAACCACCGGTTGCACTACCTGTTTGCTTTGGTAAGAACTCATAAGAATTTGGTAAGAGCTTGAGAGATGCGTGACTTGATTTGAGCCTCCATATCCTAGTAGTTGATAGGAACATTTACTTGTGATTTATTTCCTTGTTTTGTACTAACAATGACAGGCTTGAGAAAGTGGGTAGATTATGATGTCATCGCGGGCAGATTTGAACTCGAAGGGAAACAATTACCGGTATATATGTTGCCACTCACCGCTGAGAGTATGTCGTCGGACTACTTCTTGTGGGTTACTATGTTGGATAGCTACTTCGAAAGACAGGATCTTGATCCTTTTGAGAAGATGAGCATGGCAAGGACGGCGCTGATTGGTGATGTTCAACATTGGTGGTCACATCTCGAGTACCACTATATATACACATGGGAGCAGATGAAAAAGAAATTATGACATCGTTTTGTACCTCCAGCACCCACGGTCACAAGCGAGGTGCAACCTGAGGTAACTGAAAATGTTGATATTATTTTGGTTCCTACTCCATCTACATATACCACCGAGAAACTTGAAGAGGTGAAGGATGATCTGATGCATCTTATGCCATTAGTGGAGAAGTTTGAGGTACCTACAGTATCTGATGAGGACGATAATGACAAAGGTACTGATTTGGTGCTACAACAAGACATAGAGCAACCTTGTAAGTATATACCTGTTGTAGTGCAATCTTTTGATATTCCTTGTGTTGACTTGAACGAACCATATGTTGATCTAAATTCTCATAATTTTGCACATGTCGAATTAATTACACATAAGGAAGTATTTGATAGAATATCCCCTGCTGATGCATTGTGCTATATCATGCTTAATGAGGCCGTTAGTTTAGATTGTGCTATGGAGAAAGTTTCTAAACTTGCATGTTCGAAATTCTTGTTTAGTGCCTACACCCCTAGGTATAATTTTAATTTGATTGGAGATTATGGTGTATAAAATTAATTTTTTGTATATCGAATATGCATAACTTGTGATCACATGGATGAATTGAAGCTTACTGTTTTGGACAACAATTCTTGTGTGTTGAATCTTGTTCAATATGAGAGGGAAGTAAAATTTAGTACTCATCCAATGCCTATGTGTTTATCTCTTTTTGCACCGTCTAATATGGACAATCTGAATAAAGATGATGAATTATGAAAGAACATACAAATCTTTTCACCCTTTCTAGATAAATTTGCTATTGCTCAATTGAGATATGATTACATAGATGTACTTTGCTTGATTCGAAAAGTTGTAGCTTTGCCCATATGTGCCACCACTGCAAGTATACAACTTCAAAGATTTGAATTGCATAAATGCTTCACTTACATTTGCAAAACAAGTTGCAATAATTACTGTGTGAGAAATTTTGATTTGTTCATTAACATATATGATTACGTTTGGGTTAATAATACAATGAGCTTTTATGATTGCTGCTATGTTATAACATTAATTGTGCAACAACGCAGAACTGTTAAAACAGATGACATATACATATACCATGCATACACCTTGGTTTCTTTGTTACCATACTTTCAGTTTATCAAAAGCCGAGGACGGCTTTGTTTTCAAGAAGGGGAGGATGATGAGGACATGACCCCTATGGATACAACCATATTTGCTATGCTTGTTGTTCCAATTACAAGAGCTCCTACGCATCGCTTAAATTATCAGGTGAACTCGTTTCAAAGAGGTTTTACTTTGTTTCATAAAGACCTTATGATATTACATAATGAGAGTTTGTTGCGTTTGTTATCATGTACCGAGATTTATGATCAAGATCATGCAATATGTGAGGCTACACATATGTTAAAACCGAGGACGGTTTTCTGTCAAGAAGGGGGGGATTTCGTTGAGTTTAGGTTTAGCTATTATGCAAACTTCTGTTCTTCAGTTGTGTCGGACGACCACCTGTCAAGACAGCCTTCGGAATCCCACCTTTTGAATTCAATATCAATATTTGCAATTTCAGATTGCTTGTTATCTTGTGTCTTGTGTGTTCTTCGATTGCATGCAGGAATAGACCTTCGTGGTTACGTCAACCGCGTTCTTGGCACGGTTGATAACAACTTGGAGTGTGGTTCAGCGATTGCTACGGCGCAAGCGACGTCGTTCGGTTGTAGTCGGATCGCAAGGGTCATCTCCACCAAAATCGAAAGTGGGATATGTGCTTGCCGCTTGCAGAATTTTCTTATAATTACAGTTATCAGGCTAGTATCAAGATGGAACCATTTGAAGTCTTGTATTGAAGAGCATGTAGGATGCCGTTGAATTGGACTGAAACTGGAGAACGGCAACTCTTAGGACCACAAGTCGTTCAAGATGCCGAAGCACACGTCAGGATTATTCGAGACAAAATGAAAGTCGCCCAGAATCGACAAAAGAGTTATGCTGATACTCGTCGAAAAGACTTGAGTTTTGAAATTGGAGATTTGGTATATCTCAAGGTCATGCCATTCAAGTCAGTAAAGAGATTTCAAATTAAGGGAAAGCTAGTGTGACATGCTGAAAAATTTAAATTTGAAAATATGAATTTCTTGAATTATTTTTGCAGAATATATTTATTGAAAATTTGGATTTTGTGGTCTTCTTCTGAAATTTGGTTGAGGTTCCAAAAAGTTAAAAGGTTCAAGAAAGAAACAAACGTGTTCAAATAATAGAGAACTAAAATTTAGGCTACGAATCTGAAAAGATGATACATAAAAGGAAGGGAGAAAATTTGGTTCAAACATAAGACCCCGTCCTTGAAGATAATGGCAAGAATAACAAGGAAACAAATAATTGAAATGTCAACATAAATGGATATATATGTGTACATATATACAAATATAAATGTATACATAATTAAAAGGGGCACCAACCATTTGATGCCAAAGATTAGTAAGAAGAAAAGGGGCAGAGTGTGAATAAAATATGCACACAAATGTATAAGCCAAAAACAAAAGAAAAGGAAAAAGAAAATAAAAAGGAAAAAGAAAAATCAAACGAGCCGGGTCGGCCGTCACCCCGGCCCAGCCTCTCCCCGTGCGCGCGCGCCGACCCAGTCTGTTTTCCCTCGCTCCCCGTCTCTGCCACGCGGGCCCCGTGCTCTCTCCCTCTGGCCGGTGGCCCTTCCGCGCCGCGCTCTCTTTTCCTTCTCCCTCCTCCCGGCTCATTTCTGCTCCGCGCCTGCTCTCCCTCCCCGTGGCGCCCATGCCGCGCCGGCCGCCGTCGCCCCGCCCGAGCCGTCCCGTCACCCGGTGGGAGCGCCTGTGAAACCGCTTCCGCCCCCGGTTTCATCCCTCGCCCCCGGTTCGGCGCCACCGCCCACCACATCTCCCCCCCGCTCCGTCGTATCCTTCAGCCACGCGGCGCCAGCTTCCTGCCGACCGGCTGGCGCTGCGCAAGGCTGCAGAGCACGCAGTGTAGGATCACGCGCAAAGATTTACCCGGGATTTCGCAATAGCCTTGCCAGTCACGCCGCCTGCCATCGCCGCCTGCTACCAACTTGACCGCACGGCCGCCCCGCCCGTTGCCAGCCCCTTGCGGCCATCTATAAAGCCCGAGCGGCCCTCCCTCCACTTCGCCACACTCTCCTCCACCTCCTGCCCCGAGCAATCGAGCCCCAAACCATCGTAGCCGGCGCCGGCAAGCCGTTCTTCATCAACTCCGGTCACCCGGCCCGCCGACGAATTGGGGCAACGTCGCGCCAATTCCTTTTCCCCGGAGCATCTTTGGAGCAAGGAGAAGCCGTCCCCGCCGCCGTCCGAGCTTCCTGCAGCCCGAGTCGAGCCCGCGCCGTGCTCCTTCCCTGCTTGTCGCCGCCGCTCGCCGCCAGACTGCCACAGCTACCCCCGAACCAAACCGACCACCGAGGTACCTCCCTGACCATGCCAAGATGCTCCCCTGCAAGTGAATCGGATTATTATGCCCTGTGTCACCACATCCCCTCCTCCCCTGTTCCGCCGCCGTCTCGGGTCGTCGCCGGCCATCCCTTCGGCCAAATTGGCCGGTGAAACCTCGGCCAAGAGGTAGGTGCGGGCGCGAGCTACCCATTTTGGGGATGCCCACGCCCGGCCGTCGCTTCCTCCGCCGGCGGCGGGCTCGCCGTCCTTCGGCCGGAGGAAGAGGATGAACAGTGCCGCGGTTAAGACATATTAATTAGCGTTAAGACTTTATTAAGGCGCATCATTAATGCTAAACCGGTAAATTAATGATAAGAAAAGTAAACCAGTCACTTACACGTGGGCCATGCCCTGAAAATGGACCCCACATGCCACAGGCACAGTACAAAGAAAATAAAAATAAAGGAATAAAGTAAAAATAGGAAGTGGGACCCACCTGTCAGATTTTTGGTAATTTCTGGATTTAGTTAAGCTGAAAACTTTAAATGGGCATAACTTCTTCATTTTAACTCCAAACTGAATGAAACAAATTTCTAAATTCATCTAAATTCAACATCTATCCAATGGAACTAAAACCATGATTTTTAGAGTTCAGGTGAATTTCTGGTGATATTTTGTTTGATTTGCTGCTTTTCTTTTTATTCGAATTTCGCGCACGATAAATTAGCGTACGAGGCTCAAGAGGAAGAGGCCGAGGCAGCAACTCTAGAAGCTCAAGATAATCAAGACCAAGACCCCTGTGACCAAGGCGAGTCAATACTTTGATCATGTTGAACCTACGTTTTCTGCAAATTACTTTGTTTTAAATTATCAAATTGCATGCTGTTATTTTATATGCAAATACATGTTTAATTTAAGATTCTAGTTATATGTCCATAATTTACCTTGAATATTATTATACCTCCTTTGGAATAATTGAATGTGTGAACCTTGTCGCCCTAGCAAAATGATAATAGTAACCTTGTGAAAATAAGTCTCTAATTATACGACATGCTTAGTACTGCATAGATACTCAGGGCGCTGAAATGCCCCAAACATCATTGTCATTTTTAAACATGAGAAACTGGTTTGGACAGTCATGGTGGGAATGACTGGTATATATTTGGACATGATTATTTTATGTTCCCAAAAACCCCAACTTGCTTAAATATCAGGGCGGATGGTTCGAGTGTGTGTGTGTGTGTATGTGGTGCGGTGGAAGCACAAAGTGAGTAGTTGTAAATCCGCCAAGATACCACTAAGGACTGAATCTTGTCATGACCTCCTGTGTAAAACAAGTACAACCACAAGTCTGTAAAGTACAACTTGGCTTAGTAAATTACCAGACCTTGGAAGTCATCATCACGGCAGTAGTGCAAGTGGCGGCCTAGGTGGCAGGCTTGAATGGGACTCTCGCAAGTGGCGGACTGGGTGGCAGGCTTGTAGGAGAAGTTCTCTTGCGACGCGCTAGCAGTGTAGGTAGCCAGCTGCTAGGCGTATAGGAGGGGAACATCCCGCACAACGAATGGGTCCCGCCGCAAATGGGAGCAACCCAGGGGGTGAGATGATGAAAGGAGCGAGGTACTTTGAACGGTTACTGTGATGGTTTGCTCAACCGCATGGCTAAGGAATCATGTGGGGCAACGAGTGATCTGTCTCTTGTGGGTAAAGTGTGCAAACTCTGCAGAGTCAAAACTATTCGAATAGCCATGCCCACGGTCAAGGGCGGACATGGGAACTTAACTAGATATAGTTCTATTTCAAAATGCTTTATGAATGGGAATGGAAAAGTGGAAGGGCAGCGGAAAGCCCTGATTTGGAATTGTCCTGGGTGTCGTCCCAGTGGTAAGTTAAGCGGCTACAACGCTGAAATATGAATATGATACAGATGCCATGTAACGGTGGATGGAATGTGTGTCAATTATAAGATCAACTTACTTTACCAATATGAGTCTTGAGTTTAAAATTGCTAAGTCTTAAGAATTTTTAAGTAATTGTATTCAAAATCACTCTTCGCAAAAATAAAATAAACCCGAGCCATCCTTTGACTAGCCATACATGATATATATTGCATTTGTGTGTTGGCTCGCGGAGCACGGGGTTGGAGTGCTCACACTCGCTTTTGCGACAAAATTCAGAAACGGGAACTCAAGGACATTACGCCTATGAGGAGGCCCCTACCAACGTTGGCGGAAGCAAAGGCGATAACTAAGGCGTAGACCACGATGGTTAGACATAGACAAGTGGACCTTTGGCTTTGTGTACACATATGTTACTAGATCTCCGGTGACATATACTGTATACATTACCCTACTGGTCGCTTGCCTGTGGATTTTGGGTTTACTTTTTCTACTATTTCCGCTGCATTTATGTAATGGAGACATTTGGCCAAAGCGGCCCTTTTGTAACATTCACCCGATGTGGTGTATTTCAAATTTTGTAATATTATTATCTGTGCGATGTATGACATGATTCAGCAATGTACCTGTGTGCACTAACTACTGATCCAGGGATTAGTGCAGTAAAACACAGTAGATTCGGATTGAAAAATCCGGGTCTGACAGCTAGCCCCAAGGTATATTGGTCCGTTCGAGATTCTCGAGAGAATAGGAGAAGTAGCTTATAAATTACAGTTGACACCAAATCTGGCCAGAGTACACAACGTATTTCATGTATCCCAGCTACGGAAATGTCTCCGCCATCCAACAGAGCAAGTGCCAGTTGATGACATAGACTTACGAGATGATCTATCATATGACGAAGAGCCAATTCAAGTCCTGGAAACTACAGAAAGGCAGTTAAAGGGTAAAAATGTTAGATTTCATAAGATAAAGTGGCGAAACCATACAGTCGATGAAGCAACATGGGAAAAGGAGTCAGATTTACAGCGAGAATTTCCCAACCTACTCCTTGGCCCGAGTTGATCTCGAGGACGAGATCCTTTTTAAGGAGGGTAGGTTGAAATGAAACCGATTTTTGCAAAATCAAAAATTGAAGTTGAATTTCGTTTCCGTTTTGCTTTCTTGCTCCTTAACCCTATCCTACACAAATCTTGGCACAACCCAGCCTCTAATCCCTACCGCCGCTGCCCTGAACGGAGGAATCTAGCGCTGGCACTGTGCTCCGTTCGACAACGCAACCGGCGCCCGATTTTTCTGGCCGCCGCTCGGGCTTTCTTAACCGCCAAGCTCCTCGAGCTCTCCCGCGCCTTCTAGGCCATGCCACCTCTACCGTCTAGTCCAAAGCTCCGTACAGCCTCGCCAGCTCACCTTGTCGACCTCCCCTGCCACAATGGACGCCCTCCCGAAGCAACCCGAACCAGCCCTAAAAATCTCTCCTCCTTGAACCGCCTTAGCTCGGCTATAAAAAGCCCCAAGTCTTCTTCTCTGAGACCCATTCATCCCCAGTAAGCCGACCACGCCCCAATTGGCCCCTCTTCACCCCTACTGCCGGCAATCGCCGAAGTTCCCCACGGCGAGCTCAAACCCAATTCCGGTGATTTAGCCAATTGCCTTTCAATTGCTCGCACCTACGGCCTCCTTGAGCCCCTAGAAACTTGCCCGAACGGCCGCCCTAGCTCATCGAGCCCTTCTCTTCCCTCGCCGGCGAAGCCGCCGCTCAGCCATGGCACCCCGCCGTGGCCAGCCTCGCACGATCCACCATAGCCCGAACCACCTATTCCGTAGACTTATCCTATCACCCTAGATGCTTAACCACCCGCTCAATGGCCTAATTAATCCTCTATTTGCCCTATAGCCACTAAAAATCACGCCGAGTTCCCCGGCTCGCCGCCGTCGGCTCGCCGCCGGCGAACGCCACCTCCCCGGCCGCCGCCCACCTCGAAAAATGGAAACCCCGTGGTCTCCCGAGCCCGCCCATGCCCTTAAAGGTCGTCGCGGTCCACCCTAGCTCCGCCGGCCGCCTCCTTTCCCCTGCTCTGTTTTGCGCACGCGTATTCGCCTGAGGAGGAAGAAGAACAGTACCGTTCGGTACTGTTCCTCCAACCCAGCAACCCGATGCGGTCGAGCCGAACCAGCTCGCGCTAACGGGTCCGGCCGACCGAGCCACTTGAACAGTGCCGGCCCGTATGAACAGTGAACCCGACCCAAAAACCCAAAATGCATGTTGGTACTCCCTAGATTCATTTCGAGCCCACCAACCCAAATCCAAGGCCCATCCACCCATATAGCCCTCCTATAAGCCCAAAATCCCAATTTATTGGAGTTTTTTGGATTTTCTTTATTCTTTTATTTTCTTTATTCCTAGCCTAATCCTTCGGGCATGGAATTAATTTATTTTAATTGTTTTACGCTAGCTTCCAAAGTCGAGGATTCACGGGAGCAGGAGGGAGAAGCTCAAGTCCAGGCCCAGCCCGTCGAAGAATACGAATTAATCAAAATCGTAAACCCGCAAGGCAAGTCACACATATTTTTGAACATGTTGATCCTACATTTCCTAAGCTATTTATTTACTTGTATTTTCATTATGTTATTTGCGCACTGTTATTTTGTGTACAATAAATGCTTAGAATGACATGATACTAGTTTTGTCCTACCACTCGAAAAAGCCCAGTCTAATTTGATGGCTATATTCACCTTGACAAGACATAGTAATATTAAATATAGTAATAATGTAAATATGATAGTTTAGAGAATCAACATCATCTACTGTTACTAAAAGATTTGGTATTTATTTGGGAAAGTGGTCCTAGGGTAAGCGAGGATCACTGGATCCCGTGACCTAGGGTGAAGGCAAATGTTACAAATCAATGGGAGTGTTAAAGCACTGGACAGATTTGTAGAGGGAATTTGCCACCGATGAAAATACAAGGACTAGACCCTTATGCTGAGTAAAGAACATAGAGATCACCCAACCACAAGCGTTGATACGTCAAACCTGGTCTAGTAACTGCTCAAGTTCGACTGAACCTCTACAAACGCAAGGTGAAGGCAAAGTGTGAGTCCATACGGAAGGGAGTTGAGAAGGGTCGTATGGAAGTTGGCGCCATTGTTGTTTTTATTATTGATTTGATTATCAGATGTCCACACAATAGTAGGCCGAGATGAGTCAGAGGTTGTGGCCTGGGCTTATCGAGGAAACCTACTAGGTAGAGGCTATATAAAGAATTGAGCAGTGAACAGCCTTGTTTCCTTTACTCTTTAGCGGGAGTTAAGGAATCTTGTGGGTAAAGCATGGCAACTTTGCAAAGTCATGACCAAATGTATTCAAATACGACGTGCTTCCGGTAAATGAAGCTATGTTTAATGGGTGATTCTAGCAACAAGGCATAAGTAGATTTGGAAAGGATCTGGTAATGTTGGTGGTCTGGTAATTGAACCTTGAAAACCCCTGAAGTTTATAGAAAGTTACGATTTTATGTTTAAAACCTATTTACAATTAAAACTGCATCCACATAAAAATATAAACTTTTCCCCATCACTTGATGTACCCTGCATATAGCTATTGTTAAGCTTCGTGTGACTTGTTGAGTACGGTAGTTGTACTCATACTTGCTAAAAACATTAACAGAAATAGCCAGCAATGAGGAGACAGATGAAGGTAAAGGGGTGGAGCTCTACGAGGTCGCGGATTCGTGGAATTAGGGTCGTCTTCCGCTCAGGCGTGCCTGTGGCGTTCTTTTATTTGTGAGGTATCTAAGGGTCATTTGCCCTACTGTAAAACTTGGCTTTCATGCCTTTATATTGTAATAAAGTTGGCTTTTATCTTAAGCATGTGTTGGCAATGTTATACACTCGATTGATGCAACTCGCAGCTGAACAGTCCTGGGCAGTTGCCAGGGTTTTATAATACTTCTAGAAATAGGGGTGTTACATCGTGTTTCATCGTTCCAGGCATCCATCACCACAGGTAGCTAGCTTCTCTAAACCCTGCTATAAGACCCCAATTCTATGGTCCTCGGCGACTAATCATTCGCTCTTTCGCCAATAGCTTGCATCGAGCTCCTGTGAAGTCGTGATACGAATGGCGCAAGAACCAATTGGGAGTACTTGCATGGCCGGAACGAGACAGATTGGGAGGACCAACGACGTAGAAAATCATTTTACGCCTGGGCTAGGCTAACACTTAGCGGGGTGCAATAAACGAGCATTCAACCATGATGGCCTTGTTTGGATTGGTTGTGTTCAGGTAGAAGTCAGTACTTCCTGCATTTCGCTATATATGTCCATAGCTTTCTAGAGTATCTATTTCAATATATTTGTCTATTAAAAGAATGTAGAATATAGTTATTACGATATTTTCATTCACTATCCCTAATTAAATGCTTTGAAAGAGATTAGATGGTTATGTTATATTATTTAATAGATGTATATATGATATTTCTTATTAACTATTTCTTAGATTTAATATTTTTTTGTCTATACATATGGTGAACCGTGGACAAATACACTGAAACGGAGGGAGTAAGAAAATGACGTGGCATGGGCTTCACCAAGCATGAAGCTAGCACTAGCGAAGTCAAGTACATTTATGCTGAACTTTTATGTTATTTTATTTCCTCAAGAAAATAAAACCGTAGACCACTGCATGGATGGTTGTGTTCAGGTAGAAGTCAGTACTTCCTCTATTTCTCTATATATGTTCATAGCTTTTAGAGTATCTATTTAATAGATGTATATATGATATTTCTTATTAATTATTTCTTAGATCTAGTGTTTTTTGTCTATACATATGGTGAGCCGTGGACATATACACTGAAACGGAGGGAGTAAGAAAATGACGTGGCATGGGCTTCACCAAGCATGAAGCTAGCACTAGCGAAGTCAAGTACACTAGCCTCATAGGCGCGGCGACACGCCGCGTCAGCCACCGTGTGTACCGAAGTAAAAGAGACGATAATCCGTGAGGAGTTTGTAAAAAAAATTAAAAAATCGAGGGCACATGTGTATTTTTGAAAAAGTAAAAGGGTTTTTTCGGGAAAAACCGAGGGCCTGTACGTAATAAATGGGAAAGTAAAAGGATTTTTTTGTAAAAAACCGAGGGCCTGTACGTAATAAACGAGGACCCGTACGTAATTTAGAAATCCGCGGGGCGCTATCCTGCAAAAATTTGGGTGAAAAAAATTTACCAGGGACCTTTTCGCGAGGAAAAAGGACCTTTACGTAATTTTTGAAAAATATGAGGGAATCACCTCAGCCGGCCGTACCAAAATTTCCCCCGCCACGCGCCAGGCGGCCGCGCGGGCGGGGGCGACGTGGATGCCCTGGGGGGGGGCCGGAATCCCCCCAGGTTTAGTATTGGTATGATTTGTGCTGAACTTTTATGTTATTTTATTTCCTTAAGAAAATAAAACCGTAGGCCACTGTATGGATGGTTTTTTTCCCTGTGGTTTTTATAGCCACGAGCTGTTGAGCTCAATTTTTTTTCTATTTTAGCTCTTTTTTGAAAAATATTCATATTTAGACCCCTAATAGTTTTAATTCCGATTTTGGACCCAGGAGGTCGGAGCCGTGACCCACGGCGCCGAGGCGCCAGGCCCGCACCAGCGTGGTGAACTGCGTGGCGCCGACGTGGCAGCACCTCGGCGCCGTGGTCAGTGGCGCCGACCTCGGAGCCGTCAATCGTGGCGCCGACCTCGGAGCCGTGGGTCGTGGCGCCGAGCTCGGAGCCGTGGATCGTGGCGCCGAGCTGTGAAAATTCAAACAATCCGCCGTGACCGGTGGCGCTCCAGCTCAGTGCCTTCAAAATAATCCGTAGCTTTTGCAAACATTCAGAAAATTGATGAACTGTGTGAAACACAATTTTTGTTTCTTGCTACATTTTTTGATGATGTCGTGTTCAATCTGAAAATTTCGGGTGCTAGTAAGCTAATAATGTTTGTAACTTTTTTCCGATGGTCAAACACTAATTGTTAGAGAAGGGGATAATGGTGTTGCTTATTCATGGAATTTAAAAAAGCTAAAATGGGGCAAGGTAAGAACCTATGTGCCTTAGACTTTTTCATTATATTGCCCATAAGTAATTATGTTGCTACCTCAAATCACATGGTATAATCTGCGAAGTTAAGGATATGTAAAATGATATTAAATCAAACTATGTCAATTTTAGAAAAAAGCTCGATTAGACGACGAGTTGCCTCGATATCCACCCGTACCTGCAGTAGTAGGCAACTGTCTGCTCGTCCACGTCTGCAGGACAATCTGCGAAAGTTTGCCGGAGCCATGTGATCGGAACTCCAGAAGTGCGATGGCCTGCCTCAGGAGGAAGCTCTCTCCCGAGGAAGGCCTCTACTCGGACTCTCCAACCAGCAGGCACGCACGGTCCGATCACTGGACGGCCGTGAATGGCGACACCAAGTATCTTCTGAGTGTCCTGGAGCGTAATAGTCATCTCCCCGAAAGGGAGGTGGAAGCTGTGAGTCTCCGGCCTCCACCTACATGATACAAAAAAGAGGACTACATGTCAGAGAATTTGAGGCGCACATAGCCGATAAACAATGCAAGTGGAGCAATGGTTTAGGAGAAACCTGTCAATCAATGCAGTGATGTCAATCAATGGACACCTTCCGCACAACAAGGTCCAAACATTGGAACTCATTCTTCATAACCAATTTGACATATTTGTCCCACTGATCCTCACAACCAATTAAGATCAACCGCCTCAGAATTGTGTCTTTCGAACCGAAGTGAAGTAACCCCTCAACTGTGATGCTCTCCTCGTTTGCATGACAATGTAGCTCCTCCCGGACCCTAGCAACCAACTCACAAAACAACGGCCGATCACTGAATATCAGAGGCACCCTTTGCATTTCAACAAATCGAACATTTCCATAATCATCACTTGTCACACTGCCTCCATGATATAGGGTGACTAGGTTGTCCATCTAGTTCA
The DNA here is from genome assembly GCA_017311315.1 of Dendrocalamus latiflorus. NCBI lineage: Eukaryota > Viridiplantae > Streptophyta > Magnoliopsida > Poales > Poaceae > Dendrocalamus > Dendrocalamus latiflorus. The sequence goes on along the minus strand of CM029639.1, from coordinate 27,930,667 downwards.
TACAGAAAATCAAACTTAATACCTTCAATCGAAATTGGATACTAGATAGTAACTAATAAGTCCCTAGTCACTACCTAAATGCTACCTTTATTCGAAATTGATGCTAGGTGGCTAATGTAACATTCCAATCCAAATCTGTGACATAATCGAGGCACGCTGTAACAAGGTAATACTACAATCCCATCCAAATCCAACACTAGGAACAAGGTAGTACTACGTTCATTATCTGTTGCAACCCCAAAGTTCAAGAATGATAAAACCTATCAGAGCCTAGAACATCACAGCAACACAACACATTTCTATAGCACTAGTCCTCTTGTCGCAAAAGAATCAACTTGACTTATAGCAAGCAATATCGCCGACTCCAATACTCCACACAATCCTTCCATTCTACAGCACCATTGCCCAAGCGACAGTAATAAATAAGGGATAAACAGCCTAAGCATCAGACATTCATAGCACCACACATCAGCCCACTCGACATCACATCCTCAAAAACTACAACGACGCTTAACAATCGATCTAGACCCAGACCAAAACCACCTGGACACACAGCAACAGGCACCCTACGACCTTCACTACACAAACATCTGAGCGCCAAGAACGAACATTTTGGAGGAGAAGTCGTCACCTTGAGGCATTGGCGGTCGAGGAGGGGAGGCGGGCGGCCGCGGCGGGGAGGACGCGCGGGCAGGGAGGACGTCGGACGGGCGGCCTAGGTGGTCGAGGAGGGGAGGCGGGCGGGGCCGGGGAGGAGCTGGCGGCCCGGGGAGGCGGCGGGGAGGCGCTGGCGGCCGGGGAGGCGGCGGAGGCCGGGGAGGCGGTCGAGGAGGGGAGGCAGCGGGGCCGGGGAGGAGGCGGCGGGGCCGGGGAGGCGAGGCGCTGGCGGCCCGGGGAGGCGGTGGCAGCCGGGGAGGCGCTGGCGGCCGGGGAGGCGGCGGGGGCCGGGGAGGCGGGGGGCTGACGAGTCGGGCGGCGAAATGAACAGGCATGCGCTCGGCGCCTGGATAAGTGCCCCGAGTTCGGCGCCAAGATCTACGGCTCCGAGCTCGGCGCCACGATTCACGGCTCCGAGGTCGGCGCCACTGACCACGGCGCCGAGGTGCTGCCACGTCGGCGCCACGCAGGCCACCACGCTGGTGCGGGCCTGGCGCCTCGGCGCCGTGGACCACGGCGCCGAGATGTGTTACCTCGGCGCCGTGGGTCACGGCTCCGACCCGCTGGGTCCAAAATCGGAATTAAAACTACCAGGGGTCTAAATGTGAATATTTTTCAAAAAAAAAAAAGGCTAAAATAGAAAAAATTCGGGCTGTTGAGGTGGAAGGGATTTTGTGGCATGGCACAATAACTAGCTAGACGCCTAGACCACTGCAACTCTCCAAGGCAAACATTAGCAATACTAATAAGTAACGTCACAATGTTAATGCCGTACGATTTGGTAGTGAGCTGAAAAAACAATAGCCATTTGTTCGTATAGTTGGGCTATCATACATCTCATAGCTAGCATGCGCACCTGTTTACATGACCAATAATGTGTGTCCATATACTTTTCTGTCCCTCGAATCACCAGGAGCCACAAGTGTCAATTAACCTAAAACGATGACGAACCAAGTGATAAAGTGCTCGTTGAATTGCAATAAACACGACAGAAAAACTAGGCCTTTCGTTTTCACCTCTTTAATTTTTTTTGGCACATAAGTGTGGCACTTTATCCACCATACAATATCACTTGTCACACATTTTCCTATCTATATATAACTATTTGAGGATTATGTACACACATGTATGATCTTTAATTCTTGCCATTTGTTTTGTGTTCCTACCACCTGATATAATTCAACGCTACACAAAATCAGCTCGGTTCATGATAAACATTAGAGGTAAGTTAGATAGACAAGGTTATATCACATTAATATTTCCCCACGTATAATACAAAAACAAAAGGAAAAAAATAAAATAAAGAGACATGATCACTCAAGCAAATCCTAGGTCCATGTCACCCCTCACGTTCACGAGCCCCATGTTTTCGAAAAGTATGGATTTTAAGTCTAAAAGAAAGTAGGGATTATTACGTGTTTATAGCCCGTAATGCTCCATTTGAGGTTGCAGTGGATTATGATGGTTTTGTTTGGTTGAGCAGTTTTTAGATATTTTAGTGGTTGGCTAACTGTTTTTTTTTTGTCAAGTTGCAAATAGAATATTAGTGTGTTCTATAATATATAAGATGAAATGTGAGAGGACAACCATTGAATAATTAAAATTAGGAATAAGTCTACTTTACCCCCTTGAACTCTTATGCTGGTCTAAGTTTCAACCCTCAACTGCAAAATCAGATATTCGACACCCCTTAACTAGAAAAACCAGACAACTTAACTCTCTAAGACTATTCCACCATGGTTTTCAGCCGCGTGGCGCTAATATGGTAGTATTTTTGGTAACATGAACAATAGTCATTTGAGTCGGTAAACAAAAATAATATTGGTGTTGAATTTACCGTTTTGCCCATAAATTGGCTCGACCGAACTGTCCATGGCTCGACAAGACCACGTCCCTTCTGACTCCTCCTTCAACCGCATCTCCTCTGTTCTCTCGACTCCATCGCCCTCTCTACCCCATTTCCTCTCCCGACACCATCTGTCACCGTCGCCGCAGTAGGTGTCAGCCACCGCCGCTACCCCCGCCCCAGGTAACTCATGTGCTTGCAATTCCATATGAACCCACTTCTTTGGCTATACACACCCTCCTCTTTGCACATGAATCCTTGAAGAGAGTAAAGGTTAGCATGAATTTGAAAGTAATGGACTATAAATTTGAAAAGCAAGTTTGGATAAACATGGAAGCAAAACGAGTGTAATTTTGCAATAGATTTTGAAATAAATTTCGAATCAAATTAGTGCAGTTGTTAAGAAAATCAAGATAGTTTGTCGAAATAAAATCAACAAAAATTCTAAACCAATTTTATAAATTTAAAGCATGTCAATATAAATTTGGGAGCAAATTTGTGAAACTTCCAATTCAAATTTTGTATGAAAATTTCAAATTAGTTTAACTTTGGGAGATGTGTCAGCATAAATTTGAAAGCAAATCAGTATAAATTTGAAAACAAGTTGGGGGAAAACATGGAAGCAAACAGAGCATAATTTGCAAGAAAAATTACAAATAAAATATCAAATCAAATTTGTGTAACCTCAGCATAACTTTGAAAGCAGTTGATTATAAATTTGAAAGCACGTTGGGATAAAAATGGAAGCAAAAATGAGTTTAGTTTGTAAGCAAAATTACAAATAAAAATATAAGAATCCAATTTGTGTAAGTCAACATAAATTAGAAACAATTGACTATAGGTTTGAAAGTAAGTTAGGATAACACATGGAAGCAAAATGATCATAATTTGCAAGAAAACTACAAATAAAGTATAAAAATGAATTTGTGTAAATATGAAGCAAGTCAGGATAATTTTGTTGAAAAAACTAAAAATCAAACCCAATTATTACAAATTTAGAAGAAGATCAATATAATTTTTGGAACTAAGTATGCTGCATAAAACTTTGGGAGCAAAATTGAGAATAATTTGGGAGCATAATAATTTGAAAGATCAATATAATTGTTCTATTTGTCATTAGAACTAGCGTGCATTATGTGTGTGTGGGTTGGTTGTTCTATCATGTAGCCATAATAATCTTCTACGCAATAAAAGAAAGCTTCACGTGGCTCCATGACCACGCGGACAACGTCAATCCAACTATTCCTGACACTATGCGGACGATCACACAAACATGTGCACGCGCGAAACGAGGGATTTGCATTACAAAGGTGTGTAAATTAGAAAAATAAAAAATCCGACGTGGCCATATGTGTCATTTATTTTCCATCTTGCAGTATGTTACTACTTAGCGATACCGAGTCATTTGCCCCAATAGTAAATTGCATGCATATTAGGTGAAAAATAGGCTATATGGTGCAAAATTTCGTCAAAATCAACTGTGAAAGTTTTCTAACATCATTCTTAAAAAATCACGAGATAGGAAAAAAAAGATGAACGCTTAGTGACCATTGATCTTATCTGTCTTTTCCGTTATTTTGCAGAGACAGGACATACCATCACCGTGTCCGTTAGAAATGTTTCGAGAATTTCTGGGAACTTCCACACCCAGCCCTCACAAAACCTGCGACACCGAATTCACATTCAAAAAAAAAATCTACCCAAGTAAATTCGCTAACACAATGTTTTAGAGGAAACAGAAAAAAAATGCAAAGGTCATAATCTTCTTTTGGATGGAACTATGTCTATCTATACCTGTCTATTATTACTGCTGGACTCTTCCATGTATATCATCTATCTTTATCTTCTTTTTACTTGACGGTAACACATACGGCGGAGAACAAGCAACCCAACCTTGGGTTATGACGTTTCTCCCCCCTCCCTCCCTCCCTCCCTCTCGCGCTCTCTGCACCGCTCTGTTCCCAGCACAGTAGTATTATTAGCGTTATTAACCTCACAGTAATCCATCCGATTCCGAGACCTACACCAAAGTGGGAGAAGCGAATATTATTCGCGGGCGTGCGTGGCCTAGTTAAGGAGAAGAGATTAAGAGGTAATTAAGCGCTGCCTAGTGCCTGTATCTGCTTCTCTTTTTTTTAAGAGGAAAAGTAATTAGTAGATGGAGCGGGGCGGCCGCTCTGCCCTTTTCTTTCGGTGACGCACGTACGCCGCGGCGCGGGTGCGGAGCCGGCGAGGCCGGGGGGCGATGACGACGGATTGGTCGCGTGTGCGCAGGGGCGATGAGCGCGGCGGCTGCGGCGGGGAAGGGGAAGGAGAAGGTGGAGGCGCCGGCGGCGGCGGCGGGGGGCGGGAGGTTCGTGGCGTACCCGCCGCGGATGGCGGAGCACAGGGACGTGGTGGCGGACGCCGCGATCTTCAGGGCGGCGCTCGAGAGGCTGCACGCGCACATGGGCACCAGGCTCAAGTAAGGGATCGGCGGCAACCGCCTCGCTCTCTCTCTCTCTCTCTCTCTCTCTCTCTCTCTCTCCAATCTGCATCCACCATCACCGATGCACCCGCCATGCGCCTGCATTTTAATTTCTCGCCGTTCTCTCTTTTTTTGATCTGATGCCGTGCGGTTATAATTACCGTTACTGTTGTTGCTCCCTTTATTCTTGGTTTGTTTCTGCAATGCGCGAAAACTGCAAGTTGGGAGATAAAGACGGGAGGAGAGAAAGAGAAGTTTGGGGAGAGGCGGCAATCTTGATAACGGATGATGCGAATGCCTGCATTTTTTTGCACCTGGATGCGTTCGGTTTGACTAATCAACCAATGCCTCCCTTGAAATTATGTGGCGTAAATCTGCCAGCATGGCTTGGGTCATAAATCCATTGATCCCGATTGCGTCGCTAGTTTGTTACCTTTTGGTGTCTGATAGTTGGCAATGCCAGATATATAGGATTCTTGTTTCGTTTGGCGATCAGATTGGATTCTTGTCCTTCCAGAAAATTATGGTACAGGGACACCGAATCCATTGAACAGTCGGCTGTCTTTGAAACACACCAGTTTGCATCCATTTACCGTCTGTCATTAAACATGAATGTTTTCATATTTTTGTTTTCATCGAGTAGAGTCACCCTTTTGTAATGAAGATGCCATCTGAGCATTTGGACATATGGTGGAAAAGAAAAGGGCCCGTATCCATTTGTTTTCTTTCTCATGCCTTTGTTCAGCAAAATAACTGAAACTTCCAGTTTGCAGCTTCCTGCTGCATGTTGGCTTGCTTTGCGAGGTTCTTGCAAGGATCGTTAGTGCTTTCTTTCAAATGAATGGTCATCCCAAATCGATAGACCTGCACAAAGATCTCTCTTCCTTTACGTGTTGAAGAGCTTGCCTAGTTGATGGTATCAGACTAATCAGCATTTATTGTCACTCTTCACTTAAAATTTACAGCTGGCTTAGTATGCAAACTTTTGACAGAAAGAAAATACTTTAGCTGGATTATATATAAAAAAACAGACAGGTATTTTCGTCTAAGTTACTTGAATATATCAACAATCTCTGTTCACATTACTAGTAATATTATATCAGCTTATGAATGATTCCATTTGCAGCTTATATTATATCAGCTGATGAATGATTCCATTTGCAACTTGTTTCTTTGTTTTGTTAATTATTTGTTCTACTCTTATCATTGATCATGCTTCATTTGGGTGTATTTCTAACATCCTTTTCCTGTAAGGGTGCCAATTATTGGTGGAAAAGACCTGGATCTTCATCAGCTGTTTAAGGAGGTAACTTCGCGAGGTGGCATTGATAAGGCAAGAAATCAATATGATTCTTTAGATTCAATTGTCTAAAGTAACTTAAGAAAGTAGTTTGTCCTGTGATATTTATTATTGTCCTGTGATATTTATTAACTTAATTGCAAAAGTTAATGTGCTGCAGTTGTGCTAAGTTGTCACTTTTATTTAAGAAACTGCAGGAACATTTCTGCAGTATTACTACTTCGTACTAGATGCAGTAAATGCTAATATGGTCAGGTGGGCCTAAATTCACTTTTGATGAATCTGAAAATTGTTGTATTTATGAATGTAACAAAGTTATCTGTAGTGGAAATCTTGTAGTCTATCTTGCTGATCATGGTGATAGATTAAATACCGATAAAATTATTCATTGCTGTCAGGTGCAAACTACGCCATTAAGCCTGGGTTCAGTAGTTGAACTCTGTGAGCCAATTGTTTTTGCCATCTTATGTCATTTGCCAAATAGTTGGCCAACACAAATTGCAGTTACACGTGGTTAACTCAAAGTTTGTGTCCACAGAGCATTCACTAAACTAAGCTTTTGGTTCAACTAGTAAGGTGCCCGTGCTTTGTAACGGATCTTATGTAAATGAAACCATAAATTTTGAATTCACGATAGTCGGTGTGTGCGTGGGTAGAATTTTTTCCTTGGTTTTTAGCTTTATTTTTAGGGTGACCTGGTTTTCTCGGGGTTTTTAAAGCCGGTTTTTTTGGGTGGTGGGTGGAAGGATTGTTGGAAGGAGTGGGACGACGAACAAACTGTCTGTGTTTTGCAACGGATCTCATGCAAATGATACCATAAATTCTGAATTCGTGATCGCCGGTGTGTGCGTGGATTAGAGGTTTTTTTTTCTGGTTTCGGGGGTTTTTAGCAGTTTTTTAGGGTGGCCTTTTTTTTGGGTTTTTAGCTGGTTTTTGGGTGGTGGAAGGATCGTTAGAGGGAATGGTACGACAAACAAACTCCTCTTTTATATTAGTAGAGATTTGGGAAGAGGCATGGGAATGCACTTACTACCAATTCTATTCTCTCCTCCCACTGTTATTGCGTTGGTCAATTTGGGAATGGGCATGGGAATTCACTTCCTACCGATTCCATTCTGTTGAAGTATAAGTGAATTGCCCACCTTTCCTCATCAGCTTAAGCTTTTGGGTCAACTGGCTGGTGCATGAAACTCAATATGGTATCAGAGCCAAGAGGTCTCGAGTTCAAGACCTGGCTGACACAATTAAAAAAATTAATTGCAGTCCACTTCTATTCCACGTATTAGGCCTAAGAGAGCTTACACGTGAGGAGGAGTGTTGAAGTATAAGTGAATTGCCCATCTTTCCTGGTGCATGAAACTCAATACATTCTGCCCTCCCCCTGTTATTGCATTGGTCAATTTGGGAATCGGGATGGGAATTCACTTCTTACCAATTCCTTTCTCCCCTCCTGTTATTGCATTGGTCAATTTGGGAATTGGGATGGGAATTCGCTTCCTACCAATTTCATCCTCCCCTCCCCTCGTTATTGCATTGGTGGGTCTTCATCCTATTTCCCCTCAATTCCTCCATGTCAGATATGGGTGATGGGAATTCTCACCCATCGCTACTCGTTCCCACATGTCACTTGCAACAATCCAGATATAATTATACCCACATGTCACTTGCAACAATCCAGATATAATTATAACCTTTCTCATTAGATGCTTCAAAGTTAAATAAGATGTCAATTATTGGGAAACACATTGCTAGTCAACTCGTACGAATAACCGCTTGCATTACGGTTGGGACACTTGAAGGGTTCTTAAAAATCCTTTAAAAAATCATGGATATGGAACGCGTTTAAACATGTCACAGGCAAATATACATGATTGTATATGTCCTATATATACATAGTATACATATACATACTGAATATATACATACACGGCAAAAACTACTATGCACTCACTTTTACGGTGCAGTCACCGTGTATTCAAACTAAAAAGTTGTAAAAAATTTCGAAAAAATTCTAGATGTACTTCATGGTTTACTCTACTTATGTATAAAATTTCAAGTTTAAATTCATTCTATATTAAGAGTACTAAAACATATAAAATTTTGACAAATTTGAACTCTTAACATTTGTCAGATTTTTCTCTTTTTTATTACTCTTAACATAGAATGAATTTAAATATGAAATTTTATCCATAGTTAGAGTAAGTTTAGAAGTACATGTAGAAATGTTTTTAGAATTTTTCGCGACTTTTTAATTTGAGTGTACAGTGAGTACATCTAAGGGTGAGTGCATAATATATGTTCCCTACATATACACACACATACATAACTGTACAATTGTGAAATTTTGGAGGGACATAACATGTTATAGCCTCTAGGTATGAGAATCTGAACTGGGAAGACTTGGGCCAGAGGCATTCTGACAAATTTAAACTCTTAACATTTATCAGATTTATCTCTTTTTTATTACTCTTAACATAGAATAAATTTGAATATGAAATTTTATACAGGTGATCGGTTCGGCTTAAAAGCTCATGGCTGAAAACACTGTAGCTGGCTGAAAAAGCACTGTAGCTGACAGAGGCTTATTTAGCATAATTAAATTTAAAAAAATTTAAAAATATAAAAAAATATGTTAGCCCATTACGTATAATACAAACAAATACGGGAAAAAAAGAACCGGCAAAAAAGCTCAACAAAAAGCCAAAAGTTCAGAAAAAGACGAAATTTATGAATAGTGAAAAATAAGCCAAAAGCCAGAAGCCGAATTGATCACGGAGCAAGTTTAGAACGACATGTAGAAATTTTTTTAAAAAATTTCACGATTTTTTTAGTTTAAGTGTACGGTGAGTGTATCTAGGGTGAGTGAATAGCATATGTTCCCTACATACACACATATATATACCTACATACATATAAATGTATGTATGTACCGTACAATTGTGAAATCTTGGAGGGACATAGCATGTTATAGCCTCTAGGTATGAGAATCTGACTGGGAAGACTCGGGCCAGAGCTGGGAGCCAGCTAATCAGAAACTGTCCTTATTTAGAGTGGCTCCCTAGATTGGACTTGTGGGAGTCTTAAGACCCAAAACGATTTTTTTAGGACTTTTGGCGCATACCTCATGTCCTAACCAAAAGAATGCAAGCAGCTACTCGCACAAGCTGGAAGTCCGCATTGCTCAATTGTTGTGTTCTATGAATATTGGGGTTGTTTGGATCTCTGAATTGGAATTAAGAGTCCCAATTTCAATTCAACTGGAAATTGGAGTTGCCTTACTATTCTAATTTTTGTGTTTGGTTGGCAAATAATTGCCACATGGAAATGAAATACTCAGCTAATTCCAATTCTTGTTTGGTTGTCAAAGAAAACTTGCGCACGAAAACAGCATGTCGATCACAATGCATCGGCCAACCGGAGATGAGTCCGGCGAGGACGTCAGGTGGAGACCGACCGGCGTTGAGAAAGGAGTGACCGGCAACGAGGGAGAAGAGACATCGGCGACGGCGACGACGGAGAAGACATAGTGGTGTCGGTGAGGACCTCGACGGCTGTAGAGAGTGGCCGGCGATGACCGAGGTCGTCGGGAGCTCGCCGGATACGAGGGAGAAGACGTGTGGATCTGGCGGCGGCGGTCATCGGGGACGTTGATGCGATGGCCATAGTCGCTGTGTCGGTGGGGGCTTTCGGATCTGGACGTCGAGCGGAAGCCGGCGAGGAAGAAGACATGGCCGAGGCTGTCGGGAGCTCGCTGGAGAACGGCGGGGGTGGGGGGCGTGGACGTGTGGATCTAGCAACGGCCCAGCGGCGGTCGTCGGGATCTCGCCGCTGGTGGTGGTGGTCGATGGGAAGCGGCGCCGGTGCCAAGTATGGACAGTGCCGCCGCTACATCCGGACGGCGACGGGCGAGAGAGAGAGAGAGAGAGAGAGAGAGAGAGAGAGAGAGAGAGAGAGAGAGCTAGAGCTATCGGCGGCGGCCGCCAGCAGGAGCTCGCCGGCGGTGGCGGTTGGCGGAGGCCGGCAGGAGCGCACCGGCGGTGGCAGTGGTAGATCGCCCCCCGGTGGCGGGGCTCGATCTGCCCATGGAAGCCAAGTCCATGTGTAGGCTTGGGCTGACGAAGGTATGGCAAATTCCATCCAAATCAGATGTGTGGAATTGAGCCAATTCCACAGATTCAATTATAGGTCACTTCTTTTCAACTTCTAAAAGCTGTTTTTTTATTTTTTACAGTAAATAGTTTTCAAACGAGGTGTCTTTTAAAGACGTGGTCTATAAGTTGATTGTAGTACACATTATAGCGACTTTATTTATATCAAACAAAACCACACACGAGGTTCTGTTATTTCGTACTTTCTCATAAATAACCTAAAAACCACAGCCAAAAGACGTAAGCCAAAGCTAAAAAAAACAGGCAATCGGAATTGCGATTCCAATTCCACAATTCTGGCTCCAATTCAGACATCCAAACGGTCACTCAAAACAAAAATATTCCATGTAAACTTCCCCTGATTCTAGAATGTTGCTGGGGTGGGGTTACTACCACATCAAGTGGAACTCGAACATGGTCTTACTATATTTTTGGCAAGTCTAGATGTTTGTCAAAGAAAAGCAAGTTGAAGGCATGGCACTTCAAAATTTGTGGTGCTTTCATGATCTTATTGTTAATCGGTACTTGATTTTCCAACATGCAAAGTCAGTTTAGCAGTTAGATAACTGAATCTTGTTTTTTCTCACAGGTGAAGGCAGATAACAGATGGAGAGAAGTAACCGCGTCATTTATTTTTCCCGCTACCGCGACAAATGCTTCTTTTATGTTGAAGAAATACTACATGTCACTATTATACCATTTTGAGCAGCTGTACTTCTTTGGAGCGCAAGGCTGGTATCAACAAGAAACTGGTCCGTGCAATCTACAGAAATTCATTTTGTAGTTTTGGTTGTCGCGCTCTTGCTGTAACTCATACCATGTTGTCTCTGCAGATCCCAGAACAATGTCCTGCATAGAAGTGAAAACTGAAGCCCAAGCTACCCAGAAAAGAAAAAGGGGCAGCAGTGCTCCTTCAGGTCAGTTTCAGTTTATTCATCTTCTGTAGCAACTCATGCATTAGAAAGGAATAGGAATGTTACTCTTCAGGTTTAGTAATAATGAATTATTGTGATAGTAGTAGTACTTACAAAGATTTGTTAATCTTCTAGTTGAAGCTTGAAAGTCCGTCTGTCACTAATTTTATCTGTAGATTAATCTGTATAAGTTTGGTACAGTCACGTCGATATGGTGTTAAAAATGCTTAAGAAAAGCATCATTATGAAAAACATAGTTAACAAATGAAAACGATTTTCTGCTGATTTAATACCCTGGAGGAAAGACGTTAACATTTATATTACTAATACCTTGTTCCTTCCACTGTTTTAGGCCCAGCTTCGTCTTCAGATAATGTTGATGTAGATGTAATAATTGATAGCAAGTTTGAACATGGCTACATAGTAACTGTCATTATGGGCTCAAAATCAACAAAAGCCGTCCTCTATAATTGCACTGAAGAACCTGCTCTGCCAACTGCGGCACCTCCTATTGCAATTAACAACACCGATTTGAGAGGCAGGCGTCGTCGCCGTCGACGCCGGAAGAAGCTAAGTACAACAGATCCCAGACATCCCAAACCAAACAGGAGCGGCTATAATTTCTTCTTCCAAGACCAGCACAGAAAGCTTAAGCCGCAGTATCCTGGACAGGACAGGCTAATAAGCAAAATGATTGGTGCACGATGGAACAATCTAGGCCCTGAAGAGAAAGCTGTAAGAGTAGAAACAACGTTTTTGAATTTCACTACTCCAAATCATCAGCTATTTGTCATGCGATTATGCCTTTTGTGACTCTTAATAGGTATACCAAGAAAGAGGTGTACAGGACAAGGAGAGATATCAGACTCAGTTAGCTGCTTATAAAGAAGAACTGAGAACAGGCCAGCCTATCAGTAATGCTATGCCTATCCAGCAGAGACTTCCTCAGACAGAAGTAACTATTGATGAAGTGGACTCGAAAGTCAGTGAAGGAGATATGCTGCTGTCCAATCAAGGGTACAGCAGTAACGACGAAAGCAGAGATAAAACTGTTGAAGATGAAGAGTTCAACACTGACACATCTCCTGAGCCGAGCATGGAAACAACTGATTCTCCTGGACAGCCTGATCCCTCTGCTGATGGCGATCGCTTTGAACTGCGGAGGAGGGACAACCCTAAGGAAAACGATAAACAGAACGCTCCAATCAACTAATTATGGTCGACTTGGATGGTAGATTTCTGCAGGTAGAAAGGTTTGAATTATTAAGTCAAACAAACTTTCCGGATTTGTTTGTTGCGTTTGTTTTGTTGTAGGATCAGGTTGCTGTCTTTTGTTTTCTTCTATACATTGCCATTGTCTTCGAAGCTGCTACGCGCTAATGTAGGCGGGTAACACACTATTAGCACATGAGATATTATTCGTTTTGACAGTTTGGAATTTGCATTGCCGAGGTGAACTTCCCAAGTGAATGTCTTGGAGTGGATGAATCATAGATGTCGTTGAAATTACAAAGTTTTGATATATATTTTTTCATTTGGTGTCGTTATAATTTCTTGCTCTCCTAAGCGGACATTGATTTTTAGCTGTTGGTAACATCAGTGGTTGAGGTGATTTTCTTACCATTAGCGGAAGATCATCATATGTGGTGTATCGTAAATTTAAATTTTTTATTCAGAAAAGTTTTCCTGTGTACAAACAATTTTCACAAAATGTTTCTCAGCGTTTTTCCTTTCTCTACATTTTTTATAGAGATTCTGTCTCTCTTTTTTTTTGCCACCTGTGGGGATACTGTCCTGTATCATGCTAAATTTGCTCTCCTCGCTAATATATGGATCTTAGGTCACATGAGACAAAATGCACTTCAATGGAGCGGCAACTTTCTTTGAAAAAGGTCTCCATTTTGCCACTTCTGTTTTGATATTGTTTTCTTTTTTGCCACTACTATTATAAAAACGGCTTAGCTAATTTTCAGTTGCCTGAGTTTTTTTTTTATCTCGTAGTCACCTAAAATTGCATACTACTAACTACTAAGCACCAAGTAATGTGCAATTTTGGCATGACTTTACTGGGACTTTTAGTTTCTATTTATCTTAGTATTCTGATTCATCTAGGTTTATTTTTGTCCAGGTTAGAATTTTGTTGTCTTTGCATTATGTACGGATTCATTCTTTTTATAGGTTAGAATCATTCTTTGTTCAGAGGGGTGAGAGGGTGGGTTATAGGAAGTGAGGGGTTAAGACAATGGTTAGATTTTCATCCTAGAGTTGAGAAAAGTGGCTTGGTATTGGTGGTGATCGGTTCGGCTGAAAAGCTCGTGGCTTATGGCTGAAAACATTGTAGCTGGCTGAAAAACGTACTGTAGCTGACAGAGGCTTATTTACCATAATTAAATTTAAAAAATTTTAAAAATATAAAAAATATGTTAGCCCATTACGTATAATACAAACGAATACGGGAAAAAAAGAACCGGCAAAAAAGCTCAACAAAAAACTAAAAGTTCAGAAAAAGACGAAATTTATGAATAGTGCAAAATAAGCCAGAAGCTCAAGCCGAATTGATCAGGGCCAGATGTGCCACTTTATACAGTATCACTTGAGGATTTGCCACTATTGAATACAATTTATCATTTGCCACTCTATATAGTGTGCAGTTCATCATCTGCCACTTTGGACCCCCTCTTCTCCTTCCTCCTATCTTTTTCCTCCTCTTTTCTTCTTCTTGCCAGCAACCATGGTGGCCAAGGTTGAACTCGTCGCCACTGAGACACAACTGCACCCTTGTCGTTGCCCTCCAGCACGCACTGTCGCCTGCAAGATCGACCCAACAAGCTCGTATTGCTGCCTCCCTATCTCCTTGCCTCGGCAGCCACCCTCACCGTCCCTGATCGAGCTCCATGCATACTAGGTGGACTACCACTGTAGCCGCTTACCGTGGATGGAGTTCTTCGCCGCGCCGTGGATGGAGGACACAACTAAACCGCTGAACCTTGCGTCGGCCATGGATAGCCGATGGACCGTTGGACCTCACCATGGCCAAATCAGAGAAAGGGGGACAAGGGACCGAGCCGAAGCTAGAGAGAACCGAGAAGTAGCCGCATGCATTAGGGAGGGCAAAGAACTAGGGAAGAACACAAACCGTACCAAATTGAGCCTGACAACATCAAATAAGGTACACCACATTTATTCCCAACATTGTCAATATCATCTTGCAGGACCACACACACATGCAACCCAAAAGCACATGCAACGCACAAGAACAAGTAGTATCCACAGATGGAGTAGAGGAGGAGAGGACTAAGGGGAGTAGATTATATCAGAGGGAGAACTCATAGTATCACTGCCCATGCTCGTAGTTGGCCACCCGTGTGCACTCGAGGACCACCCACATGCTCCTTGGCGCATAGGGAGGTCCCAAGTCCCGTCACGGCATGTACACCTCGAGCACAAATTTTCCCCAAAAACACATGTAAATCAAAAGCAAAATCTGCATAAATTAGAGTAGAAGATGGCATAGAAGAGTATATTAGGGGTAATAAGGGGTGTAGAAGCCCGATGATTCAGATCCCGATGGCCAACGATGACCATCGTCATCGCCATGACTGATTCCGCTAGAGGTAAGTGGGGTGGAGGGGATCCACGGATGGCGGCGATGCCGTAGGTGGGTCTGTTGGTGTCGCCATGGCCAACATTGGAGCTAGCGGCGCTCGGGCGGTGGTGGCCCGAGAGGAGGGGAAGCGTCACGTGGCGACAAAGGGCGACAGAGGGAGAGACACAGGCGACAAAAGGTGAGAGAGTAATTTCATGTAAAAAATATTTTTATGCTAGATTAATATCATTATTTGCATAAAATGAATTTTGGAAGAAATAATGTACTTGATGTCAAAGAAGATGAATATGTACTTGATATTAATGATGATTTATATGGCAGGGTCGGCTGTTGGAAGAGCCATTGTCCTACAGATAACTAATAGGTGGGTGGAGGGTGCCTAGGAAAGTAAAGATAGTGGCAGAGGTGGGACCCTCTATATATGGTTATAATAAAAGGACTAACCAACCCTCACTCGTGTAACGAGCTATATTTACCGTATTGACCATGGTCCTGTTTACAACAGGTAGAATATGTTACTCTATCAGGTAATTATACACTCCACTTGGGTACGTACTATACTAGGCGCGATGGGTGCTGGGTGATGGACACGCTTCCCTAGTATATGTCGGGTGATGGAGAAGCTTCCTTGCACAATGGTTAGCATTGTGCTAGCCAGGTGGAGTTATAATATAATGAAGTAGAGAAAATGTTCTAAACTCTGACTTGAGCATCGCATGTAAGGAAATACAAATGATCCTATTACAGTCAAAGTCGGCGCTGCTATGGGTAAAGCTATACAAGCTTGCACGACACTAAATAAACCGTAAATTCACTACTTTCTCTTGGACTAGAGGCTACAGAAACCTACAGGAGGTCTTTTCTTTGAGTACGAGTGGCTAGTAGCTTTACAAACTAAAAACATGACAATTTCACCAGATCAACGAGAAGCTATCAAATCAGAATTAGACATGCTACTTAAAGTAGGCTTTATAAGAGAAGTCGATCACTCAAAGTGGTTGCTAACCCTATAATGGTAAAGAAGTCTAACGGTAAGTGGCACATATGTATAGACTATACCGATTTAAATAAAGCTTGTCTAAAAGATGATTTCCCGCTTCCTCATATTGACTAATTGATTGACTCTACTGCTGGTTGTAAAATATTAAGTTTTCTATATGTATACTCTGGTTATCACCAGATCAGCATGTTTTCAGAATATGAAGAGAAGACCGTATTTATCATGCCATTTGGAGTGTTTTGCTATGTTAAAATGCCAATTGGCTTGAAGAATGCTGATTCGACTTTTCAACGTTTGATGCAAGTGACCTTTATACATCAAATGGGCCAAAATTTGGAATCCTATGTTGATGATGTAGTCGTCAAGAGCATCAAATGACTTAGTCATGTTTTAGACCTGCAGGAGGCCTTCGGCAACCTCAAAAAACATCGCTTGAAACTTAACCCCGAGAAGTGTGTGTTCAGAGTTTCTTCAGGAAAGTTGCTCGGATTCCTTGTTTCAACAAGAGGTATCGAAGTAAATCCTGAAAAGATCAAGTCCATCGAGCAGATGTGCCCTCTGACCATAAAGAAAGAAGTTCAAAAATTCACCGGCTGCATGGCGGCTTTAAGTCGTTTCATTGCACGCCTGGAAGAGAAAGGGCTTCATTTCTTTAAACTTCTTAGAAAACACGAAGGTTTCAATTGATCGAAGGAGTCTAATGATGCCTTGGAGGATATCAAGAGATATCTTACGAGTGCTTCTAGTCTAGTTTCTCTGAAGCAGGCTAGACACTCTTCGTATATCTTTCCGCCATGCCACATGCAGTAAGTGATCTACTCATTGTACGATCGTAATACTTACACATGGCTTGCTAATAGACCGTCGATCGGATTAAGCCTTGATTCCTCTTCTCTTCGAGCAGGTAGATGTCATCCACTCGAAGTTGTTCTTGGTTGGAGTCGTTGAAGTTCTCGACTATTGTCAATCGGATCTTTAGTTCTGGGGGAAGCATGGCTTCAGCCCCAAAAACCAGGCAAAATGGAGTCGCTCCTGTCCCTCTCTAGGATAGAGTTATCTATATAACTTTATTTCTTAGTCGTAAATTCATTCTCTTTCATTTCGTTTTTGTCTTACGAGTACTAACTACTCAACAGGATGAATTGCAGGAAAAAGAAGAGGTCTTTCATTATCCAAAGGTAAGTCTTTACAAAGCTCCTAATTTTAAACTACGCTGAAGCAGGAGAGTCAAGTTGCATCTCTTCTACACCTTCAACCAAAAGGTTCAACCTCCTCGATCAGACGTGCTACCTCTGCTTCAAAGCAGCTGAAGTCATGATCAATCGGTCAAAAGGATTGGTTTGGGTCACATGCCTTGAGTTTTGCCAAAGTATAGCTTACAACGCCTTTAACTGCTTCCTGAATCGACTTGGCCTGGTCGGTCTTCAGAGTAGATAAATGCTTCTCTAAAGTCTTCACTTGTAGCCTCACATGAGCAGTTATGGCATCTTCAGAAGGATTCATCTCCTCCAAACCAAACCCACCGAGTAGATTGTTGAGAAACATAATATTGTCATGGAGGGCTGCCTTCATTGACTTCGTTTCCTCTTGAATACAAGTCAGAGACTTCTGAGAGACGTTTTATTTCGACCACAGCTTCTGCAAACAGAATAACAATGGTCAGAAAAATAACTATGGCAAGACTAGTTAGCAGAACTAGTCAAAGGTGAAGCTTTTCCTACCTGCTAGTCGAGCGTCAAGCTTATTGACTTCAGCTTTATGCTCTTGTTCTAGCATCTTCATTCTCTAGATGGTCTTTTTATTTATACGAGTAAGTTCTTTAATCACCTTAGTCTTTTCTTCGACCTCAGTTTGGGACTTACTCGCTTCAGCCCTTTTTCTATCAAGAGAAAAGAGTAAGAGGAATACCAGAAAGACAACCAAATAAATAGTCTTAAGTTCAAAACATATTATTTATTCTCTCCTACAATGCTCTAATCGTAGAATTAGCCTTCATAATGGTTATTGACTGATCAACGTTTTCTTTATTTAGTCTCTGTGTATCAACCCTCTGATTGTCAAGCCCAGCAGCTAAAAATTTTGTGTTGCTCTTAGACCTACAAAGGTTAAAAGTAGACATGAAAGCCTGGACAAGTGTTCGAAATAGAGTTCGACTACGTAAGCCAGTAACTTACCATTCTGTTGCCTTCTTGAAGAGTTCGGTATTTTCCTATCATAGGAGCATGAGTTGCCGATGGTATTCAACCACAGTTGCCATGTCTTCTAACGCTCTTTAAATAAAGAAGGTTGGTAAGAGATCAAAGAAGACCAAGTAAGAATGTTTAAGTACTCGATACTTCTATTCATGCTCCCACGAGCAAACTTGGCAGGTACCCACTTGGAGTTTTCGAGTTGATTGAGCTCGTCGACCTTGTTCCACCACACCTTTTTGAGGCGTTCATCGTAAAAAATGTTCCCTTTGTTGGGAAGATCTTTGGGGTGTTGAACTCGGCTCATAACTCGATCAGTAGAAGATCTCACTACAAACGCAGGGTTAAAGAATGTAGAGAAGAAGTTAGGTTGTTCTTTTTCTTCTCCTTCTTTGGCCATACTTTATTGGAGACAAAGAAGAGCCTCCTAGATGCGGCTGTCGGAAGGACTCCCAACTTTTCGACCAGTTATTTCTACCCTGTCTTTTGTCGCTTCAATTTCAGTCGTTGCAACTACTTTTGTGCTCGTGGTCGTTGTGGCTTCGGCAATAGCTTATGTTGCTGCAGTGGTCGTATTCTCGACCACCATCTCCACCATGTCTTCGACCATGGGTAAAGCTGCAGGGGCTTCTCAGCAGAAGCATCCTCGAGCAGTGAGGAGACCGAGCTAAAATCATGAAAAGTAAGTTGGCATTTAAGAAGACATAGAAGTGATACTATATCCATGTTTATGTTTTTTATACCTTGCTTTCAACCCTTTATCTTGAATTTAGAAGAAACTTTTCTGGTGATTAGTTTCTTCGACTTGTTCTCTTTGACCATGTTTGGTCATATGAGAACATCTTTAACCATGTCTGATCGAAGGTCTAGAGCAAGAGTTATTGCTTGTTGTCCCTCTTGTTTCTCTTGGTAGTCAAAACCATTTTCGACCACCTAGAGGGTGGTCTCCTTTTTGGCCACAGGTTTTGCTTTTGCAGCAGTCTCTTTCACAAAAGATACAAAACTTTTCCAATTTTCTTTTTCGAATAGCTTGATAAAGCCTCGAGAAGCGCCTACTGAGTAAGTTTCAGTATCGTAGTAGAAGGGTACCTTGATCTTAAGAGTCGGTTGCTCTAGTATGGCTGCCCCTATTTCATCTGTGACACGTCCGCAAAGAATTTCTTGATGGGGCTAGTTGGAGCAGTAGGAGGAAGGATAGCAAGAGGAACAACGACACTTGAGCTCCCCTTCTTCTTGTCAACGGCTTTTGTTAGTCGACGCCTCTTGGCCGGAGAAGACTTGGCTTTCTCCGCCACTTTTTCGATGACCATCAGTTCGACCCCTCGGTGTCCTAACAGTTATTTATGCCTACATTCTATGAAAAGGAAGAATACCATTTAGTCGTTCTCTATGACATTATAGTCCTAAAGTCGATATTAGTTTTTCGATTACCTTTAGGTGTTCTTCTCTCTCTTCGGTAGATACATACATCAGGATACGACAAACCTCCACTTCGAGCGTTGGAGTCTTCTCGCAAATGAGCTTGACCCGGGCATCAATTTCTCCCAAATCAAGACCTGTTCATACAGATAAAGTGGTCAGTACACAAAGCTTAAAACTTAAATCTAATTATAAGTATGATTGTTACTTACCGTTCTCATAGTCTCTGGTCGTATCCTTGCCTCCCAAGTACATCCACATGGGATGAGCTCGTTGCTTCAGGACGCTGATACGACGGGTAATGAAGTCCTTCACCACGTGCTAGCTGGTGAGTCTTTTGTTCCTCAGCTCTCTGATAGTTGAGATGTATGGGGCTATTCGCCTTAGATCTTTTGGGACCGAGTTCCAGGAAGTGTTCTTCTCGGCACCCTTCCCCACAAAGAAAAAGTTGTCTTCCCTGGTCGTCTCCCAATAGAACCACTTCTTCTTCCAGTATGGCCATAAAGATCAAGTGAACATCTAGATGTACTGCTCTATCTTGCCATCGTGGAGCTTTAGACTACAGCTCCCGGTGATTCCGGTCTGCCGACTCATTTCGTAGTAATAACGAAAGAGTTCGAGATTCGGAGGAATCCCCAGATAAGCCTCACACAGGTACACGAATACACTCAACATAGTAATTGAATTAGGAATCAAGTTCACTAATTCGACCCTGAAGTATTTAAGTACGATCGTAAGAAAAGGATAGGCTGGAAGACGAAGGCCGCACTCACAGTATGCCTGGAATACTGGGATTTGCTCAATCTCCCCTGATGGTCAGTTTTGTCCGATAGCTTCAATCCATCTAACGAATTTCTGCGGAGGAATCTTCTCAGCATCTCCAATGCCTTTAATTTCACACTATCTATCTCCTACACCGGCCAATTGGACGATGGCTTAGTCATTTTTCTAGGTGATTGGTTTAGATTTGGAAGAAATTGAAGGAAGAAGACGACTTGGTCGATGGTAGAAAGCTCGAAACAGATTAGAGCAAAAGGGGAATGTAAGGAAACCTAAATTTACCCTAAGGTAAGTTTTTATAATCGTGTGGGTTATCCATATCGGGAAACAAATGTTTATCTCGGGAACCGATTCGGCGGACAAGACGGCGGAATCAATTGTGGTTCCTCTGTTTTGAAGTCCGTCTATCTTTTACAACTCAAGCAAAATTACCTTATTTTCCAAGCTCATTTCTGGTTGATAAGGACCGAAAAGGCCTTGCTTTTGACTACTATTTGTCTACAATCTCACTTTCTCAAGTAAGTTATTTTCACTTGAAGTAGGGCACTAGATGATGAGGATATAATAATCCTCTAATTATTACGTCATTCTTCAAGTATACCGCTTATCAATAAGGGAGAGATTTCTTGGGATAGTCGTAGGTCCTCTTACGACCACATGGTCGTATGTCTTTCTACAACTATGAAGTTGTAAGTTATTCTGGAACCATCTTGTGGTCGTGGGTGTTCCTACTAGTCTATCTCTGATCGACTTGTCTAATGACGTCCTACTATATCGTAAGGTTGTCTGATAAGGCAATTGGAACATGTGCTTATTCCTAATAACCGCACATGATCTCTCTCTGACAACAACCGTCGCACGATGAACGGGCCACCATGTCTCTCTGACAATAACTTCCACCAGACGGTTATATCCCGAGGAGTTGAGGTGTCTTCTAGGGCGGAACAATGGCCGCTGCTTCGTCAACTATATAAAGGTTGATATCGAAGAGGAAGGGGGATTAGATCAGATTAGAAGAGGAGATAGTGCTAGGCTTTTCGTATTACTCTCAGTTGTAAACATCTTTCTGAGAAATAGCTACCCAGGACGTAGGGTTATTATTCTCCTAAGAGAAGGCCTGAACCTGTATAAAAATTTCCGTGTCTCTACTTTGCATATCCATACACTGAGTCTTCTAGAGTTTCCTAGAATTCAAATAAATCATTCGTAATATCGATATTAAAACATTAACATACCTTATTAAAGACTCAAGCCCTACGTGGTAATGGTATTGTAATAATATTATACCGTCTCTAACTATTGTTCCATTGCAACACTCTAATATAGCTTATTATTTCATAAAATATGAATTTATTCTGTTTTATCTAGTAATAACCATATACTAGTATCATTACTAAGGATCTGATGGCACGGCTCGTCACACTATGCCGTAATCTCAGTACGAAAAATAAATTGCTCAGATCTCTATCTTCCTCTTTAATTTTTTAATTGCAATATTTTGACCTGTTATGGTTAAGATAGAAAAACTGTAATATTTCAAAGCATAAAATTGTTTCGTGGTGCATCTTTCCTTTCCGCTTTCAAGATTACCGGTTTTCTACCAACTCAAGAAGTGATTTTCATACAACTTACGTTAGTTCGATCATAAAACTTTGAAGATGTATTCTTCTGTGAATCATTACCATCAAATGTATTTGTTTTCACCTAATCTGCTCTGACACTTCCTGGTGGAAGGCCAGATGATGTGCCGCGGATCTGTGGTTGGTAAACCATACTGAAAAGTTTGCGCTTAGATTTGTGACCCAAGGCTGTGGGAGAACAATACTATTGCTCAATAATTAAGAGGTTTCCAGCATAAAACGGTACGTACCGCCTAGTTGCTTTCTACAACCATGGCCCTTCTGGTTCAAATCTCAAGTACTCGGCAAGAACAATTTTACAGGGAACAACATGAGGGAAACCAAAGGAACAGGGTGTGCTGAAGACAAACATAATTGTATGACTTCCTGCACAACATGACTAATTGAATATTCTATACCAAATTCATATCTCAATCATGAGCGTGCCTTTACATGGCAAACCTTAAAGAGTTAAGATCACTCAAATGTCGCTGAGGTGCTCCAAACAGCAACGCTTGCACACACAATACAACAGAACTGAAGGCTTTCTTGGAGGCCAAAGCAAAGATCTTTTTGATTCATCACTACATAGGATGTGCTGCTCCATCGGTGGTGGAAACCCGATCACTACATAGAATGAAAACCGTGTAAAAAGCTTGTAACTGAAGAAAGAAGAACGGAAACAAGCAAAGAAACCAAAAGTAAAAGCAATTATGACGTTAATTCTGATAACATATAGAGAGAACATACCATTAAAAAAACCTAAGTCCCCGTTTGGAACACGGGAATTTTCCTGAATCATCCTTTGAAACTCCCGTGTTCCACATAGGGCGTAACATAAAAGGAGTGTATCACAATATTACCCAAGACTCTCCTGTCTAGGCATGTTTGAAAGACAACCAATCTTTGGTCGTGGTTAACAGTAGACAAAGGCTGAGATCCTAATATTTGACAGAAGCCTTACAGCAAGGACAGCATGCATTGAGTGTCCACCAAAAAAAAAAAAGAACATCATGAATTGGATAATTCAGGATGTATTTCCACTCCTGCAATGCGCATAACCATAATTTTTGAATATATACCCCACTACCCAAGAGTGCAATTTATTAGTTGTCATACCTGTTAAGTTCAAAATCCACTTGCAAGCAAATCCTTGTCAGCAGGATATACTGAAATTAACAACCAGGAGCCCATAGTACCTAATACTAATAGTGTGTCATCCTAAAAAATCATTAGCATGTTAAATCTGACATTGTTTAGAGGCAACCCAGCCCATCTTGCATATAAGCTCTCCCTCGCTCAGCACACACAATGTTCTGGTACAACAGCATAGCTAGTGGTAATCAACAGCATAACAAGTTGGTTATTTACATAATAGCATGCTCATTTGTGCTTTGACTTTTGCTAAGTAGCTTTGGTTGTACCTTTACAGTCCTTCCGAGCTATCTTGGGCGCGAGATTATCAGCATCCACTCATCATCACTTGGTGTTACACAAACCCTTGAATACAATGCTATATCTTTTGGGCAGATACACAGCTTTGTTCATGCATTTGCTAAAGAATTTTGATTGCAAATTCAACCAACCCCTGTTAGTGCACCGAATGTCTCAATTGGGGAGGTCCTCATTTTTATCCATCTCAACTATAAACTCTGGGGCATCCTCTCATCGTTGATCTCAACAAGAAACTCTGGCATACACGTGCAGCATAATATCAGACTGCGTCAGGCTTAAACAACTATGCTGCTTTCGACCACAGATCCCTGCTTAAAACGCCACCGTTGAGGGCAGTGTACATGACAAAAGGTGTACATCCATACTTTGGCATTTGCCCCTGAAATTAATTCGTCCACACAACCAATCCTTTTTACACAATCAATCGCCCCTTTTTGGCATAAGTAACAGATTAGCATACTTGAATGTTACTTCATTTGGAGGGCACTTATTTCTAAGCATCACACCTACAAGCTCCTCTGCATCCTCCCATCGCTCAGCTCTACAGAAACCCTTCAATGTAGAATTATAGGAAATGGCATCAGGCTTGCACGACATGGTGCTTAATAACTTGAGGGCATCATCCAAACGGCCTTGTTCAGAAAAGCCATTGATAAGGGCATTATATGTAAAAATATCAGGTGTACTTCCATACTTCGGCATTTGCTCAAAAACCTCGATTGCATGGTCAACCAGCCCTTTTTGGCACAAGGAATTGATTAGTATATTGAATGTCACTTCAGTTGGGGCGCAATCCTTCCTAACCATCTCTGCTATAAGTTCCCCAGTATCCTCCCATCGTGCAGCTCTACACAAACCTTTCAAAACAGCATTGTAGCTAAATATATCGGGTTTGCATGGCATGCTTTTAAATAACTCAACAGCCATTTCCACAAGCCCTTGTTCAGAGAAGCCATTAATAAGGCTACTGTATGTGACAATATCAGGTGTACATCTGTAATTTGGCATTTGCTCAAACACTTCAATTGCATAGTTTACCAGTCCATTTTGGCATAGCGAATCAACGAGTATATTAAAGGTCATTTCAATTAGAGGGCAATCCTCCCTAAGCATCTGAGCTATAAGCTCCCGGGCATCATACCATCGCTCAGCTCTACATAAACCCTTCAACACAGCATTAAAGCTAATGGTATCAGGCTTGCACAGCATTCTGTTTAGTAACTTGAGGGCATCATCCACGCGCCCTTGTTCTGAAAAGCCATTGATGAGTGTATTGTAAATGACGACATCTGGTTGGCATCCATACTTTTGCATTTGCTCAAGAACTTCAATTGCGCAATCAACCAACCCATTTTGGCACAATGAATTGATTAGCATGCTAAATGTCGCTTCATTTGGTGGGCAATCTTTCCTAACCATCTCAGCTATCAGCTCCCCGACATCCTCCCACCGTTCGGCAATACATAAACCCTTCAATGCAGCATTGTAACAAACAGTGTTGGGTTTGCACAACATGGTATTTAGTAGCTCAAGGGCATCGTCCACACACCCTTGCTCCGAAAATCCATTCACAAGTGTACTGTAAATGACAACATCGGGCGTGCATTTGTACTTGGGCATTTGCTCAAGAAGTTGAATGGCACGGTCAAGCAACCCATTTTGGCAGAAATAACGGATCTGTGTAGCAAAAGTAACTTCATTCGGATGGCAATTGTTGCGAATCATCTCCGCCATGAGCTCCTCGGCATCCTCCCACTGCTTAGCAACACACAGTCCTTTCAACACGGTGTTATAGGTGTAGGTATCGGGCATCACGGGCATGGAGGCAATGAGGCGAAGGGCGTCGGCGAGGCGGTTTAAGCGGCAGTAACCGTCGATCAGCGCGGTGTAGGTGACGACGTTAGCAGCGCCGGAGGCCTTGGCAGCCTCGAGCAAGCGCTCCGCGTCGGCGAGCCGGCCGTCTCGGCAGTAGCCCGCGACGAGGGTGTTGTGGGAGACAGCGTCGGCGGCGCCGACCGCCTTGAGCGCGTCGAGCACGCGCTCTGCGTCGGCGAGGCGGCGGTGTGCGCATAGCTTCTTGATGAGTATGTTGCAGGTGATGACGGCCGGCGGCTCCGAGCAGGGGGGAAGGGAGCCGAGGAGGCGGAGCGCGGCGTCGAGGTCCCCGAGCTGGACGAGGCGGCGGAGAGTATGGCCGGCCGCGCCAGGGCGGGCTGGGGCGGCTGGGTTGACCCATATGGAGTTGGCCGCGCCGCGCCCCGGTGGGGCCCTGCCGCGGTTCACCCACCTGGAGCTGGAGGCGGCCGCGGCGGCGAGGCGGAGGCGCAGCCGGTAGGGTCTGCGCTGATTCGGAGGGAACGGGAAAGGGAAAGGTTGGTGGGCGGAGGCTGAGGCGGGCGGCGGCGGCGCCGAGGAGGAGGAGGCCATTGTTGGGGTGCTCATGGAGGTGGACGGAGGCTTACAGCGATAGGGTTTGGGCGTGCTCTCGTTGGGCCTCGGCGGGACCCGCCGGCCGCAGGCAAGAAAGACGGAGTAAATCATCCATTACCCACCCGCCAATTTTATTACCAGGGATTTTTTTTAAGAAAAACTAGGGAGGGAATGGTGTACCATCCTCTCTCTCTCATCTTCTTCTCATTTCTAACCGCTATTTCCTCTCTCATGCATTCTCTCGATTCCATCCGCCGCTCCCTCGCTCTCACATGACGGCTGATAGGGCACCGCCACCGTTGATGGATCCATCGTGCCCCTGGATATAGAGGGAGGCTAGGTTGGTGGCGGAGCATAGCGGCGGAAAGAGACACGGCAAGGCAACGCACTGAATATTAGGTTGGGTAGGATAGGACAGCGGGAGAGAGGGAGATGGCTTTGCGGCGAGGTCGTCACTGGCCGTCGGTGGTGAAGGGGGCGAAGGAGGGGTGCGAAGCTGCTGCTGGCGCCAGAGAAGAGAGAGGGGAGGGAGAGCGACGGGAGAAGGCTAGATTTGGCTGTGTTGCGCAGGCGGGTGCAATCAATTGCATGTAAAATCTCCGAGCCCCATTTTCGATCTCTGAATTGAGGGTGGAATTGGAATCACAGGTTGTGGGGATGCTTTTGGAATTGAACCTCGGAGTATAGCTACAAGTTGGGCCAGCGCAATTCAGGCCCTAACCCATCTGATTTGATCAATATTTCATCTAAGCTTGGCTAAGTCACACAACACATCGTCTCATTGCCAAAAACCACAAGTCGCTAATGAGCTCTTGTTGCCGAATGACCACCACCAGTAGTGCCACCGATGAATTGTCACCGCTCTTCGCCGCCAATGACAACAAGATCTTGACAATCATCTCTGCCACTTAATTCCATGGCCGTGACACCCTAGCAGTCCAACGAGCCTTGGCTATCGACAGGGGCGGAGCTAGGAATAGTGCCTGATATACACGGGCACACCTAAAAAAATCAAAAATATGTAGAAGGTATATAGGTATTATGGCTAAATTATTTGTTCTATTGAATATTGGTGATGAATAATATACAAAACTTTAGACTTCTGCAAAGCGTGTACACCCGTCGAATTTTTTTATTTCCACCACTGGGTGCCAATGGGTATCTCCCGCCGACCACCACTGTTACATATCCTCTCAACCATTGTAGATTTACTACCCTGATCTATTGTCGTCGTCTTCTTGCCCAATTATCACCTTCGTCCTCCCTCCAGCATCCCAAGTGACGGTGTTTCCTATCCTACTCCTCAAGGATGCCCACGTTGAGCTTCTGCTACCCCTATCTCTCACCGGCCTCTTCCTTGATGTTGACCACCACCTTCGTGCTCAAGTCCAACAGCCATGACAACCTTGACTCTGGCTGCCACCTTCCATCCTCGACTCGGAGTGTCGTGTCCTCAAGTCTGGCCTTCTTCCTTCTCCATGGACATTCTTGCATGCTAGTTGACCAGATTTGATCACTCCCCATGTCCACCACCACCTCTATAGTCTCTTTGGGGATTCGAAAGAATAGAGACCAAACAATGTTTATATTTGTATTTTGGTTCAATTCTACCTTACAAATTCATGTCATCCAAACACTTGAATTGGAATTGGAGCTTCACACTCATTGACCCAATTCAATTTAGAGAACAAAATAGAGCCCCAAGCCAATTTTGACTAGACCCCATAAGTTGATTTGAAGAGGCAAAAGGAACAATCCAAGGGAGAAATCTTGGGAATTCGAAGAGCTTGGAAGTTTGAACAGTATGGAAGAACACAAGCAACGACAAAATCTCTATGCACCTTGGTTGGGAAATGACAGGATCAAATGGGGAGGAGTCATTCGCAATTATGACTCCTAATCTGAGTTTAGGGCTCACTTATATTAGAAGAAAATCTGAGTTTGGGCCTTACTACGAAGCAGGGTTCACTATTTCGGCGAAATTTCATGAAATTTCGCAAATTTCGTTGCTTTCTCTACCAAACAAAACAAAGTCATTACGGTCAAATATTTTCATTTTTGTTTGAATTACAAAGGGTGAAAAGGCCTTTAAATCCTACAATCACCTGAAGGCTCCTCTTAGCTCAATGGTAAGCCTCTCTCCCGCATGCCCTGTCAACTCGGGATCGAATCCCACCTCATACACCTGTTTTTTCTGGATTTTAATGTGTTTTCTTATCTGACAAATGCGACTAGAACAGAGACTTGAACACGCGACCTATCGCTCATGTAGGACGCCCCTACCACCAGGCCAGAGCACACTTTGAGATTAAGTTTCCATTTTACTTCATTTTATCCTTAGTTTTAAAGTTTAAAATTCAAATTTGATTTAGACCGTTTGACCGAAATTTTCACCGAAATACAGAAATTTCGGTCAATTCGCCTCTTTCGTCACCATCCAAAATAAATTGTAAAACTAAATAATTTTCCCTGCTACGAACTCACCCAAAGACGTCCCATATAACTATGTTGGGAGGGAAGCATCATTGCATGTCCCATTCCTGATGTCAACACCACTGCTACTTGAGATCTGCCGAGAGTCACTAATGCCGCCGCACATCTAAGTTGATGAGAACATGTTCAATAGTTGGGACAACCATTATCTCTAATATATGTCACATCATCTTTAGAGACAACATCTCCAATACATTATCTCTAGCACACACTCCAACATTAAATTTTTTACAATTTTGATTTAAAGCAAGGCACGCATGTCATTTTTTATTACCCACTAGCTACTCTCTCCTTCATTCCCACCCTCCCTCCCTATCTCCTTCCTTGTCTCCCTCTCCCCATGCCAACGCCGCTGCCCCTTCCTCAACCCTGCCAGCCATCACCCTCCCCCTAGTGTTGCCTATCTCTCTCTTCCCTCCCCAACACCATCTCTCTCTCGCTCTCCCTCCCCATCTCTTACTCTCTCTCCCTCCTCATTGACCTTTTCCCCAATGCCATCAACCGTCGCCCTCTCCCTCACAACTATCAGCATCCTTAGGAATTGCCATGCCCTTCTCCGCTGCCGACCACAAGCACCACCTCCATCAATGGCGACCTTCTTTGAGCTCGACACTATCAACCTTCTCCGAGCTCACCACCGTCGACCCAGCCAAATCCAGCTCGTCAGTGTCTGGATCCGATTAGATCTAATGCTGGCGAGATGGGTCTAACCAGATCGAGCTATTCTCCATTGGGCTGTTGCTGAGCTGGTTGTGTTCATCGTCATCATGTCCTTCGGTCTTCGTCATCAAGCCAGTCGCTTCCTAGCAGTGGTCATGCGTGGTCCCCACAAACCATGTGGGAGCAGATGGCTCCGCTCCAACAACAAACACCCTTGTATATCACATCTTGGTTCATGTGCATGATGGCGCTTGATGAAATGATGCACTGTGCTCTTTCTTCTCATTCTCTATCCTACATGTAGGATTATGCTGATGTGGCATAGCTAATAGACGACTAAGGTGGCACTGGTAGAGATACCCTGATGGATGTTAATAGCTATTAGTGATATGTCCTAGAGACAATCATGGAGATGAGTATATCACTTCTATGTTTATGAATTTATAAATAAATGTTATTATGTTCCTTGGATGAATTATCATTTATAAAGATTAGCAAGTACATGACTTGTTGGTGGAGCTTTTTATCTGTTATACATGATATCATTATAAAAGGATCCCTAGTGGGATATCATTGGTTGGGACACTTATGATTTACAAACTAGCACATGTATCGATTAATGTTTATGCTTCACTAGTCATAGATATGGGAATATCGAATCAACAATATGGACACATATTAGAGAACATAGTGTTGGATCGACCAACTTTGAGATACAATTGAGATTATTATGTTTCTATGTATTATCAGTTGGTCCCAATCAATTATGATGAGATTCTATTATTTACAAAACACATTAGCAAACCAAAGCATCATGTCACAAGCAAAAGATACATGGACTTTAACCACTTGCAAAACATATTTGCAAACTTTAGTCATATGCTACAAGGATTATGCATAAGCTTCAACTATTTATAAAACACATTCGTAAATACTAGCATCATGTCACAATGAGCTAAAACAAGTAAGATTGAGCTATCAATACATGATGAGACTCAGTCTATACTAGTAATCTGATCTGCCAACCAAACATTGAGACTGGTAAAAGACTGAACACATCTTTAGCAGGCTAGTTATACCTTTACCTTGGGCATCCTCTTGAAACTTGATGATGAATATATTCACTTCAAGTCTGAGTTCTTGTCTTGATGTCTATCAACACATGATGCAAACCACCGCTTGCCCTTCATCAACATATGATGGTCTTTCCTTGAATTGACGAACTTATGATCATCTCCTCTTCGGGATCTTGACTTAATGCTTGTCAACTCATGGTGATCATTTTTTCTTCTCGAACCTTGATGACAATCAACTCATAAAACTTTCCCAAGTCATCCTTATCGTGGTACCTAACCTGTTTCACAACTCAATGAAAATATTAGTCCCACAAACGGTTGTCATCAATTGCCAAAACTCACCATTAACACATAATGGTAGAGCTAGATTTTTAATCTCCCTTTTTTGGTAATTGATGACAACACAAAAATCTGTTTGCTACTAATCACCAAAACTCACCATTAACACATAATGGAGGGTTTAGATCCTTCAATCTCCCCAATTTTAGTGATTGGTGACAAATCAATTCAACTTGATTGCAAATAATTGAATTTAAATTAACATGAGTATATTAAACTACACACAGTTTATATACTCAAAGGATATGTTTCAAACTAAAAATCCTCAATATATGTGGATAAAAGAGGAGGATAAATATGAATGAAAGCACAAAATATAGAGTGAACTCTCTCTAAATATGTGCATACATATATGAGTTCGAACCATATGCATACATCCAAGTTTGACTTGAAGTGAAATTCAACCTATATTTTGGATCCAAGGAATGCAACAAATGAATAAATGACAATTAAGCACAGGAAAATGTAAAACATGCATTCACAAGATCCATAAATTATTTTGGGCAAATAGGTAAAATAGTTTTCTCAATATTAATATTTTACCCCTTGTTAAGCAAGCCCAAAAAGATTTAATATGTTTTTCTCTAAGAAAACTCCCCTTACACAAAGGTTATTTTTCTTTGACACAACTCCTATTACACAAAGGTTCTTGTCTTTTACACACAAAAGTTTCTTCTACTCATCTCCCCCTTTGTCACCTTTGCAATTCTAACTTTACTGATGACCAATTTGCAATTGTAGATTTCTCTCCCCTTTTGTTATCAAGCACCTTTTCATTAAATTTGTCCAAAAGTGATTTATGTGGTTGTTTTCTTTTGGATGAAACTCTTTTTCCATAAAAATTCAGTTGAATATTCATATGTATATGATGCCACGAGTAAAAGATGTCACATATAATTAGCTTCCAATTTGACACATATACCGCTTATAGGGACAATTGATTTTGCGCACTTGATCTTCTCTTAATAGATTGAAATCCACTTGTGAGCACCACTTGAACAATAAAGGTACCATTTGTAGATATCATCTGTAAACAACTTGAGAGTCCCTAAAGAATCACCACTTGAAATCAAACAACTTAGGAGAGAGTTTGAGCTTGGTCAAAAAAATTTGCTCAGGCAGGAAAGAATTAGATAAAGCAAATGTCGAGGTCAAGATGATCAAAATACTACCACTTGAGAGAATACCACTTGTAAATATCATAGATATGATCACGATGGCATTCAGAATCAAGAAAATCAGTTGAGAGTAACTAGCAAGGAAAGTAAGGATCAACTTGACTTGGGAGCAATAAGAATGGCTGAAAGACATGAAAAATAATAAATGAGAGAAAGTTAGCCAAACTTCCTAGGTCCGGTCAGACCACTGGGTAGGGCTGGTCCAACCGCTGAGTGGGTCCAGTCAAACCGAGGTGCCACAAAATGCACGCCGAAGAATGAAACTTGAGGGGGAAGAAATTATATAGTTTTGTAGTTTTCACCAAAACTTTATAAGAAATTTGAACCAATTTTGGAGCATTTCCAACTATATGCCAAAGATAATTTTCTTTTGAAGATAGTTTTTAACAATTTATCATGGAAGCTTGTGAGAAGGCTCAACATGTTGTAAACGTTGGAGCTCACATGCCTAGAGAGAGAAAGAACTACCACTAGTGGATTTGAGGTATTTGGCTTAATTCGTGGAGCCAATCCAATTTGTTTGAGATTACCTCAATGTGGACTAGGGGAGGCCGATAAGTCTCTGAACACCATAGTAAAATGAGACTGTGTCAATTGTGGTTTGCTTATGCTCATTTACATTCTTGCAATTTACATTTCTAGAATTGTATTGATTACTTGTTACCCTACGATTGCAAACCTTGATATTGACTTAGATTGTTAGTGCACTTAAGTGAAACCAGTTGTTTAAGTCTTAGTCGAGCAAAACCAATTTGATTTATGCTTTCGCATATAAAGTCAGTTTTAGCCAAAGAGATTTTTTAAAATCACATATTCACCTCCCTATAGTCAACATCCTTGACCTTACATAAGGATATAAATACCTCTTGATGGCAAGCTTGCGCCCTCCCTTAGCGCTCCATTTTCATACACTTGAGCCATATCAAGGCTCTTCCTCTCTTGAACATTCACTCCACTCATTTGGGAGCAAATCTAAGAGCAAGATTGCATTGATTGAACTTCTTAGCATTTGATTGAGGTCAAGTGATCATTGTCGACTTGCTACACTTGGTGGTTGCCACCACCTAGATGGTGTGGTGGTGTTGACTGGTGATCTCTCCATTGAGAAGCATGTCAAAGAAGCATGGTATTGGTGTAAAGGTTGGAATTCACCTACCTAGATTGGGAAAGAGCTACCACTATTAGATTGAGGAAGGCTCATACGCGCATGGAGCCGACTTGATTCATTCAAGCTCACTCAACATGGATTAGGGGAGACTAGGAACTCTCTGAGACCATGGAAAAAAATTCTCTTGTGTTCATCTTATGGTTACTTTCTAGCTCTTTACTTTGTGCATTTACATTCTTAGAGATCATATTGTTTGCTTGCGTCCTAGGTTTGCAAAATTTGATTAGACTTGAGGATGGTGCACTTGGTAAGACTTAGACTATTTAGGCTTTGAATTTGTACAAAACAAATTTTAATTCATATTTGGCCAAAAACCAGGTTTTAGCCAGAAGATTTTAAAAGCCTCCTATTCACCCCTCTAGTCAGCTATCCTTATCCTATACCAAAAAGTCATTGATAGCCATATAGAGAGAGGAGAGGAAAAGGTTTAGCTACACTAATGGAGTCTTATCTCATGGGGAAGAAAGAGTTGTTCATGCTGCTTTGATATTGGTGTTTACACATGGCATAAATCAAGATAGGGCCTTATGAGGTAGGAGCTAGATCCATGTCCCATAGAATTTTTTCCCTCAATGATTCACAAATCATGCCAACAGAGGCAATCAATCTCACGTGCAGGAACAAACGAACTAGTGAAGGCTAATCAGCTGTTTTGCAGCTGGTGAGCTGCTCGACCACGAAGCGTGCACATGACTATCGAAGATTGCGCTCTGTTAGTGACAGAATCTTATCAATCTGTGTCATCTGCATAGGCTATGTTGGATTTTTCCATTTGGACCCAGACCAAATAGAAAATTCTAAAAATTTCAAGAGCGCATCTCTTGTATGGTGAAAGATGTGATGTTTAGTGCCACATTGCTATTTTAGGTAGGAGTACACACATTTATAAGTGAGAGTGGACTTGCTTTAACTTAAAAACAATATGCATGCTTGCCTCCTTGCGATGACAATGACCCGTTAAAAATCCCACGGCAATAGAATCACCACCTCCATCTGTTCCTTTTGTACACGAGGACAACTCCTTTAAAAAGTCAGACATGAAGAGATTGCTATTATGGTATGTTCTCCGCACAAGGGATAACTTCTCTAAGAATACACATGAGTATAGAATCACCACCTCTCTTTGTTTTTTGGAGGTGACTTTCGCGTAACCACTCACACGTTAGTCGCTCGGCGCTACCACCTCTGGCTTGCCTTTTTTTCATATTGTCAGAAATTGTCCTAGTGCGTGCATGAACAGTGGGGAAAATGAATAAAGACAAAGAGAGTAGCAAAGTATTGGTGGGAAGCTCATGTACTTGTTTCATTAGCCTCAAATGATGATATCTTTTAACAAAGTGTCCAAATTTGCATTCTATTTGTATCATTATGTTCCACACGATAATATTAACAAAACAACACACATATTGCTAGAGACACAATGATAGTGTTTCTTATCTTCTAGCAACTATAGTGTACATAGCAAGTGATTCTTTGTGTTACTTGCTAGCATCTCTTTATATATTACTGACTGGCTGGCATCTCTCTATATTAGTTGCTAGCAACTCTACATAATACTTTCTAATATCTCTATTACTTGATGACATTTATCAATGATTTGTGCAATCAAATACTAGTGGTGGCTCTATATTAGTTGCTAACTCTACGTGTTACTTAATTGCTAGCAACCGTAAATTAGTTGCTAACTCTACATGTTACTTGCTATATTAGTTATCATCTCTATGTGTTACTTGCTATATTAGTTACTAGCAGCCATACATGTTACTTGTTATGTTAGTTACAAGCAACTTTACATATTATTTGTTATATTAGTTGCTAGCAGCTCAATATGTTACTTGCTAACATTTCTCTATTACTTGATGACAACTATCAATGATTTTACGCAATCAACAACTAGTGGTGGCTCTATATTAGTTGATAGCAAGTCTACTTTAGTTGCAAACTCTACATATTTCCTTCTATATGTAACAACCCAAATTTGCCTCAAAATAAAAAATGCATAATTTCCATAGGTTTTAAAATTTTTGGTTCATTTTTAAAATTTCCCAAAAGCCTTGCTTGTGATTTAAGATTTTAAATAATTTCCTTGGCCCCAAAATGAAATGACAAAATTTTTAAAAATTAATTAGGTGCTAATAAATTTTCCCTAATTTTTTTGTATAAATCCCCTTTTGAATTAAAATTACAAATTCAAACTGAAATCAAATCCCAAATTAAAGTTTAAACTTTTATTCTTCCTTCCCTCGTCTTCGGGCCGAATCCTTTCAGCCAGCCCAGCCCATCCTCTCTTAATCTCCCCACCGGCCCACGCACCTGTGGGAACCCGAATTTAACAACCTGAATCTCCTATGTATTCTGAGCTAGTCCCTGAATCAGTAGTTAACTCACACAATAATATCGGCGGATATCACATCCATACACATGAGTAATAAAAAAGGCAGTTCATAACACATAGGCAATCATAAATAGGTCTTATGACCAAGTTTCACATGACAATAGACCAGCCAAATAGCATTGTTCAGAGTAAAGCAACGGAATAGTACATAAACCAAAAAAAGCCTCTGTATCTTGCCAAAGGCAATCAACTAGGGCTAAACCTAGTCCTAGCCTCCATCTTCTATGTCATAGCCAGAGGCATGGGTGAACCCATACACCAGATTATCACTTCCATCATCTAAAACCACATATTAAGCAACAATGGGTACAAGATACTCAGCAAGTCTCTATAGTAGAATGCAACTACATATATATTTCTATATGGAAGGCTTAACTAAGGGAGTGTCTTATGTTTCTTTTAGCATAAAGCTAGTTTATCTAATATCATAGTATAACTAGTTTGCAAACATATGACCTAACCATTTTATTTTTAATAAAACCAAATTGCCAGTTTAAGTAAGTTTGTCTTGAGAGAGAAATCCAATTAAATTTGCAATCCATGTCCATCCCATGATTAACATAAGTCCATACCAAGATACCAGATTTCCAAGATCAATAAATGAATTCCAGAATACCATATTCATAATCACCAGTAACCAGCAACCATTTTGTGAAAACTACGCAAGTGTGACTTTTGTACACCTTGCCCATATCCGAGGGCACGACTATTCGAATATATTTCTAACACTCTGTAGAGGGGGCATGGCTATTCGAACATATTTTTAACACTCTACAGAGATTATACAACTTTACCCATAAGATATGATTAACTCATAATGTCGGCCACTACATGCTTTCATAGGCGTGCGACTGAGAAAATCATAACAGGGCCATGATAATGCTTAGTTTTGATGTTTCCCCACACCAAAGGTTTAACCCCTTAGTGCTAAGGGACCACCATTGCTAGGAGGTCACTCGCCCTTCACGTTGTTGTCCACATGGGTAGTGACCGTCACCAGCCACTCCAAATGAAACCACAATTTCATAGTCTACATCAAAACTAGGCAAATTAGTCAGCTAAGTCTATCCCATAACTAGACTTATGGTTACATGATTTGGGTATAGAAAAGATGAGCACAAGAATTTGGTCCTTAAATGACTCAGGCGAGACCAACCACAAACCCAGAGCTAGTGATACCCTGCATAGCTATTCAAGAAAGGACACGTGCATTCCCTGAACAACCCATACAAAAATGACACGTACATAACCTACATGGCCAATCCAATATGATACGGACCAACTAGTAAACTAGTTGATGCATAGAGGTGGCCCAATCTTCATAGTACAAACAGTGGGGTTTTCCTTCTTCCTTGTGCCTAGGGTTCAAGGTGCCTCTCTTGTTCCTTGCGGCAGCAAAGAAGGTAGGTGTTTTGGTTGCCCTATTTACTCCTTGCGCCAACTCTAGGGTTTAGGGCTTTGACCAATAGGTAGCAGCTAACCATGATCTCTCCTTCACTTTGCCCATGATAGAAGATGAGCTATGGTTTCAGCCAAGGTGGATTGCTCGAACAACACCTTCTTCCTCTTGCACCTAATGTAGATGGAAGGTAGGGTTGCAATGTTCTAATCAACAGTGATGCTACTGATTAGAAGCAATCAACCAAGAGCTCTCCAAACCATGAGTACTGTTCATGAATTGAAAAGATGAATCATAAAGATTTGATTAGTGACTTGAGATCAACAATGAGGCTCCTCAATCCACATGATCGCTACAAATCCTAATCAGGAAATTCTCAATCAACACGCATGATATTGTGTCACGAAACCATTGTGACTTTTCTGTATTTTCAACTTGAACAATTCGATCTAAGGTACATGGGGTATGCCCCTAAGCCTTATATTGGTGCTATGGGCACGGCCAACCTAGTTACACATGGCCAATGACCGACACAAGCTCAGTTCACATGTTATGGCCTAAGGCTGACACAAATCATGACTGAAAAGCAATCTCCTATTCAAACTCTACTATATAACATGCTCAAAAGGTTTCAAACGAACTCAACTAAAGATAACTCATTTAAAACAGAATCGGCTTAGCCCAAAGAATCTGTTTCAAGGTTGAGTTTGGATCCAAACTATCCCCACGTGGAAACCATGCTTTCAGCATGATTTGGTTCCTTCAATTCTTGGCTCCTTTTCACGGCTCCCTTCCTAGCTCGTCTCCCCTTGCACTTGGCTTGGCTTATGTTCCTGGCTCACCTCCTTGTCACGACTTGGCTTGAGATTAATCCTGGCTTCCCCTCTTTGGCACAGCCCCCTTATGGTATGCATATTTGCACGGCCAAAGAAGCCTACTTGGCTTAGCCCCTCTTTCTTTATGCTCAAGAAATAGTTCTTTGGCTCGGCTTCCTGGCTTAGCTTGTACCTGGCTCTTTCTTTTCCCTAAAGAAATAACCAACCACACTTATTTCTTGCATGCTTCTTCCTCTCACCCACGGACCTTCCTCCCACGTGCTTTCCATGTTGTTCTCCCATTCCATTCATGTTGGCCTTCATGTGCCCATGTGTTCCAACCCCATACGCCCAAACCTTTCTCCCTTGGCTGACCTCCCTCTTGACAATGCTTGTTTTCTCCTTTTTGTTTTCTCAAATCAGCACCATGTTGCATTGCAGCTTTAGATTGCAAAGATAATGGTGTAACACAAATCAAAGTACAATTGCACTCTTTACCACATCACAATATGTGCAATCCCCTGCACTAGTCTCCAACCAACCACTCGCTTGAGACTCCACCATTTTTAGAAAATATTTTTAAGTTTGCAGTGGTAATTTATGTTAGCATTATTATTATGTTTTCAAGTTTAGTTGGTAATGTTTGTATCATACTTCATCTTACCACTGCAGTATTTCTAAGTACAACCATATGTACTAAAACTCAATCAATGGGGAAGTTATTATTTATAATTATCCTAGGGCGATATGGCAAAGAAACATCAATAATCAAGGAGGGAAAATACTAGTATCAAGTGCAAGGTTTAACTAGGCATTCAATTTTGAACATAGCATTTTAGCAATTACTATAGTAAGCATGCATGTAGGTTTGAAAGCAAAATATTTCACTTGACAAATAGGTTATCAAATATAAGGACTTATATTGATCAAATATGGCTAAGGTAGACTCTTGCTCATTAGTGATGGGGGCATCAAAAGCGTTGAAATCGATACACACAAAGTCGTCTACATTCAATCAAACATTCAACAAAAATATAAGGATTTATCTTGATCAAATATGGCTAGGATGGCATGATGCTCCGCCTTCGAGTGGGCGAGCGGCCGAGCTGGGTTGTCCTTCCTCCTCTTGCCCTGCTGGCTGCTGCCCTGTGAGTGCAGTGCCGCGCCGCCGGCCCTGGAAGTGGAGAGCCGTGGCGGCTCTCCAGGCCCGGCCAACGGCAGCACCTCTGTCGGCTGCTAGTCCACTAGACCCATATAGATCGCAACAGTTCAAATGGAACATAAATTGGGCACTAAGTTAAGAGATACACCGTTTAAAGGTAAAACAACGAACAAGGACACAACTCGAAATCTATTCGCGTTGTCTATGCTTCTGTTCGCTTGGCTCGTGCCACATGTGCGCTGAGAAAAACAGAAGGCAATCAAACAATTCAAACTCCCTGGTGATCGCCGGCGCCAACGAACGACTAGTATAGGCCAAGCATCATCATTTTTTTTTCTAATTTTGTACATGAGAACGACTCGTTCAAAATGCGGACGTGGAGAGATTGGTGCGGCTACGGTACGCATCAATTTTTTCGCTACACATTAGCGAGGTTGTTAAATTTTGGTTTGGCTAAGTGTACACATTAATTTGTTTCGCTGAGGTGGTTAAATTTTGGGTTGGCTAAGCCTGGATATAAAAGGAGGGAGAACTTCCTTTTGTACTGCACTACTTTCGGCTACTCTGTTCCTACGTCCGACGCGCACCGTGCATGGAAAGAGTAGTATCTACAAAGCCGCCGCCTCTCTTCATCATTCGTGGGTCGGGATGGATTAGGTTTTCAGAAAGCACTCGTACGGCTGCTCGCTATCTTGTACCCGTCGCCTTCCAATGATCCACGTTCACGTATCATCATTTATGTCGACATATCCACAGATTACACCAAGTGTCTGCTACTAACAAGTAACATATAGAGTTCTAGTAACTGATATAGCAGAAATATAGAGCTGCTAGCAACTAATACCAACTAATATAGTAAGTAATAGACAGAGCGGCTAACAACAAATGTAGTGTTATACTGGTAACTAATATGGAGCCACCACTTGTAGAGATTTGTACATAATCGTTGATAGTTATCAAGTAATAGAGTTGCTAGCAACTAATGTTATAGCATTGCTATCAACTATTGTAGAAAGGTAAATGTACCGCTAGCCAGGGGCGGATCCACACCCCGGGCAGGGTAGGCTTCAGCCCGGGGTGTGGAAAAATATTTAGTGTACAGCCCGGGTAAATTCAGTTCAGTCTGGGTAATATTTTTATGGTCCAGCCTAGATAACTTATATCATTCCACCACTGAGCCCGGGGCGTAACTAAATCCTAATTCCGCCACTGCCGCTAGCGACTTATGTAGAGCCACCACTAATAGTTGATTGTACAAAATCATTTATAATTGTCAATATGTAATACTGAGATGTTGGAAGCTTATATATATAGAGATGCTAGCAACTAATGTAGAGCCACCACTAGTAGTTGACTGTACAAAAAAAATATTCATAGTTGTCATTAAGTAATAGCGAGATGCTAGCAAGTAATATTTTAGAGCTACTAGCAACTAATGTAGAAAATAATATGTAGAGCTAGCAATTAATGTAACAAGTAAAATATAAAACTACTAGTAACTATTGTAACAAGTAACATGTAATACAACAACAAAAATTTAGGGGCGGTTGTGCCAAGCCCAAGGCCTAACCGGCCCGACCCAAGCCATCCCCTTAAGACAGAGCTAGAAGGGGGGAGGAGGCAAAAGCCGTCTTTGCTTTCCCCTTAAGACAGAGCTAGAAGGAAAAGAAGAAGGGAAAAAGGAAGGAAGAAAAGAGGAGAGCCCGATCCGACGCTTGCTTTGTCAGATTCGACCAAGAAACGATACGTGGCGGTTCGAATCTAGTGCCGTTCACATACCGTCCGCTAGGTTAACAGGCAATTGTATGGTAGAATAGTGGATTGTGATGAATGCATAGTATTATTTTATGCCATGATTTATATTGAGTCATGAAATGATATTCCTGCTTTTCTGTTGATTATACTGTGATGAGAGATGCTTATGATCAAATGTCAACATTTGAAGAATGTGTTTGCATTGCACCATGAGCATCATGAAAGTTCTACGACGGTAGGCATCCCACACGGTGGGAATATCAAGACTTACTTCGATAGACACCTCCAGGGATGGAGGCAGAGGGGTTTCACCGACACGTGTCACTGGAATGATCCGACGGCCGGTACGGGGCATGGCTCGGATGGTCGACACGAGGCAAGAGAAAGATTGGACGACTGAGGTTTAATTGGGCCAGAAGAACAATGGTGGGCACAACCCATTACTGTTTAAGGATTTTTTTTAGGATTTTCTATTTTCAGAAATTCAAATAAAATCAAAGAAGCTTTAAAAATAGCAAATAACTCCAGAAAAATCCAAGAAAATTCCTTAAGACACAAAAAACCCAAATAAAATACTTTCACCAAATGTTAATATTTAGTTTAATCATATTAAATCCTTTTAATTTATGAAAAATTCATTTTAAGCTTGAATTAATTCCAGAAAAATCCAACTGGTGAATTTTATTTTAAAAGTTTCAAAACGACCCTAAAAACAGGATACTACACAACCCCACTGTTTCATCGTGTGCTTGCTGTCTTCAGACTCACTCTTGCTTTATTGTTGTTTTTAGGTATCTATTGAAGGCGACATGTACAGATGGAAGTAGCACAGTTGTATCATATGTAACAGTAATTCACATATCATCTATAGTTGACATATTTAATCTTAAATAGTCTAAGTACCTTTTTAGTAATTAGCAAATTTATACCACTGCTGCACTTGATATCAAGTGTATCGACTTTTATCGTTTGGTTGAGATTTAAATAGAATAATTGCTTCGCAAGATCAGCATCAAATGTGATAGTTAGTAGCATCATAGAATAGGTGATAGTACTTTAGACTGCCGAGGTGTTACATAACATATAGAGCTAAAATATAAAACTACTAGTACCTATTGTAATAACATATAGAGCTTGCGGCTAAAATCCAACAGAGCCTGATCGCGCGATAGCGCGTTAGACACCCCTAAAACATGTCCAACACTAATAAACTATAATATAAAAGAACAAGGCCATAGCGTAGCTAGTAGCTACCTTGTGTCAAAAGAACGCAATTTGGGAATGTTTGGAATATATTGATTTTGCACAAATTTTGCATCAAGGAAACATTTAATTTTCTCCTACGTTTTCTATAAGACCCCAACGTTACTTCGATAGAAGTTGTGTTGGACACTAGCACATAGTAATTTTGACCACTAATTTGCATTATAACAAAATTGTACAATGCAGAAAAATCCGTTTCATTATGAACAATTACCAGAATATGCTGTTGTATTTCCATCACAAATTTTGTTAATAACAAAAATTCTAAATTTTACATAACCACTGCCTAAAAAGCTATGTACATGTAAGGCAATGAGAACCAGCGGTGTATCCTGATGTCCTAACATATCCATATAGACAAATTGCCTCTTGATTGGCAACTAATCAAGGTGTGAACCTACCGATACCTGCAAAACATAAGCGCATATGAAACATGATCCATATCTACTATTAATGCCAATCGAAAAGTTACAATCCCTGACTTCTTGCAAGCACATATATTACGTATGGTAGATCAACCTAATTTTTTGTATTAGGTTAGCGCCATAAGTTTGGTGCCACGTCAGAAAAAATTTCAGTTTTTCAAAACTCAAGCTGAAAGCTTTATTCAAACTTCAGTTTTGAAAATTATAATCTCTCTCAAGTATATTAGAGAGAAACAAAGGAGGCCACACTGACCCAATTCCTCATTTGGAAACGCATATTTAGCATAAACAATAAGAGAGCAACTAGCACACGGTATGCCGTTAGGAGACATCCCGACGGCATACCTTCCCCTTGTCGGTACTCCCCCTCACCTCCCTCTCAAATGCGCCGCCGCTCCCCTCCCCTCCATCTGCCTCCTTCTCCAGCGCCGGACGTTACCCTCCTCTTCCTCTTCTCCTCCCCCACCCCCCGCCTTCTTCTCCAGCGTCGGCCGCAACCCCCCCGGGCCGTAGCTCCTCCCCCACCCCCGCCTTCTTCTCCAACACCGGTTGTTGCCCTCCTCTCCCTTTTCTCTTCTCCTCCCCCTCCTCCAGCGTCGGCCGCAGCTCCCCCCTCCAGCGTCGGCAATGACCCCGCCGCCTTGCCATTCCGCCCTCCCCCACCATCCCCACTCTGCCCCAACCTAAAATTCACTGCGCTGCCGCCTCGCCGTGCCGCCCTCTGACGCTGCACACCGCCCTCCGCCACCACCCGATGCCCTCCACCACCGCCCACCCGGCCTCCCTCTACGTCCCAGGGAGCCACAATGAACCCATCCGAGAAAGGCGGCGGCGGCCTACAAAACGATATACCATTTTCTAAATCTTATCAAACAATAATTATCATTTTGGATACAAAAAAGAGAAAACTAGGCACCTCACTACAAATAAGCCTACGAATTATCATGTGGTGGTAGACAAGATGAGAATAAATTGCTTTGGATAGTATCATGAATTGCTTCTAAATTTATACTGACTTTGTTCTTGAATTTATCCTAATTTGCTTTCAAAGTTTGATAATTTGTTTTTCAAATTTATCCTAATTTGCTTCACATTATATCATAATTCATGGTGACAAACCCCGACACACGAGGACAGAAGTAAATCGTATGTGTGCACTGCAGTCCATATAGTAGCATGAATGTTCAATTGCTCATTACCACGTGATTATCTTAGACTCGTCTAGGATACCTGAATATTTTTTTCTTAAAGTTGGAAGGCCCTAGAAAGACCTAGACCTCCCAATTATATTGACAATGTAAAAGCTCAATACATTGTTGAGATATTGCCATGAATACAACTTAGGATGGAGAAGAGAGTACGACGTGCACTGTTGCATCAGCAACCTTCATCTCCCACATTGGGGACTCGAGTGTGACTCGAGTAGTGCAAATTAGCATCAACGAGAAGTGGATTCAAGTCCTCGTTGGCTCCATCATGGGGAACAATTAGATATTGAAATTAGGCCTCATGATTCAACCGATGTTTGGCAATGGCAAGAACATTGATAAAAGCAAACAGAGTTGATAACTAACACTATCAAGGACAGGGACCATCGATTTGGTTTTCCTCAACTATTGCAATGATTTGATATGCCAGGAAGAAGAGAAGACATGATTCGAATCCAGAGGAGTAGCACCGTGCGGGACTCTCATATGGGTACGATTCGATGGCTTTTCACTGCAGTAGACAACGACATCATCGTCGGTGCCAAAAACTCTCCAAAAAGGTAGGGAAAGAAGCCTATTATTATGCCCAAAGCAAATATTGAAAACAACAAATGAGCTAGAACCAAACCCTAAAAGTAGG
This sequence comes from Dendrocalamus latiflorus, assembly GCA_017311315.1. Classification (NCBI taxonomy): domain Eukaryota; kingdom Viridiplantae; phylum Streptophyta; class Magnoliopsida; order Poales; family Poaceae; genus Dendrocalamus; species Dendrocalamus latiflorus. Next base: position 27,886,860 of record CM029639.1, on the reverse strand, counting down.
CCATGGAAACTAGAACGATGTGAGTCCTCTTCCACTCCCTGTTGCCGATAGTTGCCCAGAAGGAAGACAGAGAGGAGGGCCAAGAGGTGAAAAATTGGGAGATAGAGAAGAAAGGAGCAAGGATGAGCTACAGGGGAAACAACAAAATTCCTCTGATATTTCTATCAAAATACTTCATTCCAAACCTACCTTTTAATTCTTTATTATGCTTATCCAGTAAAGCAGCAATGTAGTCTCCATTATTCTTCGTTGTATGTGGAGTACCAAAAATAGCAAAATACATAGTGGAGAGACCTAAAATCTGATACATGTTGTCAAATGGACAAAGGAGGTGGCACTTGAGCGTCGAGCCATGTAGTATGAGTGCCAAGACATGGGTAAGGATGCATGGCCGCTCTTTCTACGATTGAATGTGAACCACTATGCGATCATTTGTCCAAGGTGAACATTGATGGAACTTCATTGGTATGATACTGCTAAGCGGTGATTGAGAACGAAATGTGGTTACTAAATAGTACCATGCACTACTCGATGCCCTTGTTGCAAAAGCCTATGCGTGTTTGGATGGTGTCAAACTCAACATGAACAGGGGCTTGAGCCCATTGTTGTCAAGTTCTATCACCAAACTTTTATTAATTCATGACAATCCCACAAACACACATAAGGCTATTTAGTTGATTCCTGTTAGGACAGAGGAGATAAGTTGGTCAATGCTAGAGTTTCAGATGGCATTTGCTCGCATGAAACAAATGTATTATTATAGTTGGACGCAAAGCATATTCATATGGATTGTCAAAAACTACACCTGGTTGAATAGCATTCTAGTTTTTTTCCTTCTCTTGTATCTATCTATCTATCTATCTATCTAATCTAAACTAATAAACCACCAGTTAAAATTATCCTACATCCACCCAACAATTACCTGCTCCACAGTCATAACCTTAACTACGTTTACACCACAATATGCACCCATAATTACACCATCATAAAAAACGTCCGCACCAGATTAACTCTCCTCCATTCTCTCTCCTTACTCAACCATATCCGACGGTCATCCTTCAATGGATCTGCAGTACCCCTCCACCCCGCGCCCCCGCTCGACCTGAGCTGCTCCCTCCCTCCGCCTCCCCCGCGCCTCCCCCCTCCTCCCCCGCGCTTCCTCCGCTCCCTCCGCCTCGCGGGCCTCCCCCGCTCCTCCCCCGCGCCTCCCCCTCCTCCCCCGCGCTTCCTCCGCTCCCTCCGCCTCCCCCGCGCCTCCCCCTCCTCCCCCGCGCCTCCCCTCCCTCCGCCTCCCCCCATCCCCCCCCCCGCCTCCCCCCATCCTCCCATCTCGCCTCTCCCCGCCGCCGCCGCTTCACCCGCGCGGCCGAGAGCACCGACCCCCTCCCCTCCCGATCGCCATGGCCTCCACGGCCTTCGCCGCTGCCAAGTTCCTCCCGGCCACCCACCTCGACTCCTCCCCCCGCCTCTCCCCGCTCCGGCCCGCCCCCACCGAGCTGCTGAAGCCACCCAAAACCCCAACCAAGGCGAGCAAAATCCCCAGGCCCCATGGCCCCTCCCACCGCCCCCAAAACCATCGCCGACTTCCTAATCCGCGCTCCAAGCGCCTCCGCCCCAGCAGCTCCACGCCCGCCGCCCCCCTCTCCTCCTCCGCATCCTCCCTCTCGCCAAAGCAGCGCCGCCGCGCCGACACCAACCTCGCCCTCGCCCGCGCGCGCCGCAACCTCCGCCCTCGCCCTCGCCCGAGATCGTGGTGCCGTCGGGCGTCCTCCCGGCCGCCGCCTCCCCCGAAGCGAAGCGAGGACTCCCGGCCGCCGCCTCCCGCGAAGCGAAGCGAGGACCCGGCCGCCGCCTCCCCCGAAGCGAATCGAGGACTCCCGAAGCGACTTACCCCAGTTCACCCCATTAATCCTCGGTGAAGAAGGTAACACAACCATTCTCCTTTAATTCCCAGTATAAAATTGTTAATTTCCTTTTCCTATTAGTTCACGCTCTAGCACACCACAAGTACGTGCTCCGAGGTCAGTCGAATTTCCATGTCTGGTGTGTGTTAGTTCTGTCGGTTCTTGATTTGGGCGTTTTTCCCGGATCTTCTTGTCCTTGTTTGGACAGTAGGGATTTTTAGAAGGGCTGTGATTCTTGGCACTATTAGGGCTTTTGATTCGTGCGAGTGCCAAAATTTCGGTTGTTTCTTCACGGAATTGAGTATGGCATTACAATACGCGCCTAAATCTTAACATTTGTAGTATGTAGTGCTTAATTTGTGCTCCACTGCTCTACCTGCTGCCAGTTTTCGTTTACGATTTGTGCACAAATCGTACTATCTGCAGTATGTGTTGCCTAATTTTTGTTCGGCTACTGTTCTTGCTCTCATTTCGTGTTTACGCGTTGTAGTGAATTACCAAATTACGTCTTTGATTCGGAATATTTGAGCTGGAGCGCGGGGTTTCTATTGGCTGTGCTAAAAAAAATGCAAGTTTTCAGATCTTTAGGGCTCTTATGGACTGAACTTTGTTTCGATTTGTGTCTCCAATTTTTAATCCCCGCGTGCTCTTCATGTTTCAGAGCAAATCAGTAACAGTTCCCTTCATATCACCAAAAGCTTCGGATTTTGCCGCAATTGGAGATCTTGAGCTAAAAGTCCTTCAGATCGTAAGTCCAAATTCTCCATCCCTCAGTTTCCTTGCTGATAATTAAGTAGCCAGGAATCATTTCTATCTGTATTAATCCTTTTGTTTTAAAATTTTAGTACTTCACTTAGCAATGTTACATGATTACATCCGTTCCGCAACCATAAGCTAAAGATTCATCCTAATTTAAGGTCTAATTGCTTTAGCAAAGTGCAACCCTGTGTTGTGCCCATTCTACTTAACTTCGGCTGTAATTTGCAATCTTGGTTGAGACAACTTTATTTCTGTTTTAGCATTAAAGATAGCTATTTCTTTGTGCTAAGTGCAGTCTTGGGACACCTGCAATGGCAGATTACCAAACTGGGCCTATGCCTGAGCCATCGATGCTGAACAGTGATATTATCACTCAAAAAGTCACCAACTTTGCTACTGAGACTGCCAGCAAAGACAAGTTCATAGGCTGCCTTGATCGGAGTCTGTCCTTACATCCAACCTTTTGGTTTCGTTTGTTCCTGCTCGTTGGATATCAAAGATGGTCATAGCCTCATAGAGTCGTTAGGTGCGTTCTAGATTGCTTGGAAAATTAGATTATAATCGGGCTGCGTGACAGTGCAGTCATTGATTCGCCTCGCTGCCTGACTGAAATTGGTGAGACAAGCTCATCTTTGTATGTATTTGCCGCGTTCCCCGGTGAATTGGTGGTACTACGGGGGAGCATGTTTGATGCTGCTTTGGTGTAGAAAGTAAGAAAAAGAGAACTGTTATATGGATGCTTGTGGGGTATATAATTTGTGCTGCATGGTCTCGGTATGACAAAGTTTCAGAGGATTGTAGAAAGATGGAAGAGCTCAAAACTCAAGCAGAAGCTGCTGACGTTGCGAAGTCTCAGGTTTGACATATATCTTGGTGCTTTGCGTTACCAGGTTTTCTTGCATACATATGGATTATATATTATATTATTTTTTAATTGCAGTTTCTGGCAACTGTATCACATGAAATCGGAACACCTATGAACGGCGTCCTTGGTACTGATTTGTTCTTTTATGGTACCTACATAATCTCCAATCCAATGGCATGGCAATCTGAGAATTCTACCTTTCGATGTAGGAATGCTGGACATGCTTTTGGGGACAGATCTGACACTGACTCAGAAGGATTATGCTCAAACTGCTCAGATGTGTGGCACAGCATTGATAACACTGATAAATGATGTCCTTGATCGAGCAAAGATTGAAGCTGGAAAGTTGGAACTCGAGGCAGTGCCTTTTGACTTGCGCTCTCTCATGGACGATGTGATCTCTTTGTTTTCTTCAAAGTCAAGAGAGAAGTGCATTGAGGTATCTTACTATTACATGCATAAAGTATGAAAGTGCCCTTATAGTCGAATTGGATATGGACTGCTTTCAACCCTCGTTTGTGTCTGAGCAACTAACAGATAATGCAGTTCCACACATTCCAATATTTCCTACATTTCCTTTCCAGTAGCACATTCTTTCCTAATCTTTTTCCTAATTGCTGCACAGGCATCATAACAATCTTGTTTCTTTATGAGAACTGCCAGCAGGCCTTTATTTTTGGTTAATAATGACTTGAAAACACAAGTTCTCTTGTCTATATTTACCTATGTATTTTTTTGTTTTACTTTCTGGTGCATTGTCTAATCTTCTGCTTAAGGTGACCATTTGATGCACCTAACATGGTTACTGTTAATGCGATTGTTTGCAAGTTAAACTACAAACTTGCAACCTAAAAGTTGTCTTAACTATTTCTGTCCTTCCGCTTGCTAAGGCCAGGGAAGTGTATATCTTGCCATCTTGCATAAAAAATGGTCAAGTAATAGTATGTGCTTACTCGTTCGGTTGATCGATATGTCAGTCCAACAATGGGAATTAATTGCCATGTGCATTGTCTAATCTTCTGCTTCCATGCTGCAGACATATCTTTCTTTTCCTTTGAAGTGTAGATGCATGTTGTGAGTTGTGACAAAAAAGCAGGTCATCTGCGTTCTTAAACTACTTGACGATCAAACCCAAGTCTTTTTACTGCTTGCAAATACCAAACAGCAGCCAACAAAAAATTTGTACTGATATTCTCTATTGTGATTTCTTGATGCATATGGTCTCATAGGTATGACATGTTTCATGTTTTTGGGGCATAACTATCATAATATACAGTATACCCAAACTACTGTAACAGTTCTGAAAATATCCACATTTTTTCCTTACGTTTAGCACTCTGCTTTGATATCCACTGAGACCGCGAGACGTGTATGATTAACTGAATTTTCTACGAGCTTAGCAGTATGATTTGTGAGCTATTTCAGTATTATATCTTTTGTTTTTGCTGGCGTGTACATGGGCATAGAGTGGAGTAGAAAGAATCCGTGGTTACTGTGACCGGGTAATGAATGTTTGAAAATGAACCTTTTATGTTTCTTACAGTTAATTGAGCCTTACATCAAGGAAAAAATTATCTGCCCAACTGGCTTCTCGTATCTCATTATTATTTGGCTAAGAGCCTTACTTGAAATGTAGATCTTATTATTATTTGGCCAAGATAATTACTATAACAGAAGATTTAGACTCTACATAGCACTGGTATCTCATTGTACAAACTTTAATTCCACTATCGAATCCCGGGAAAACCTGCATATTTTGAGTCAAAATTTTAAGAATCACTTTACACACTGGTATCTCATTGTACAAGTTTTTGATATTGCTCATGGCTGATGCTAATTAATCTCTGTTGTTTTTTTTGTACTTGACCCTCGCGTACGCACGCCGCCCCCACTCGATCGTCTCCCCCTCCTCGCGCCAATCCGTGGCTTCTCTCTGGAAAGTTACCCTGACTTCCTCTCCCCTTCCCGCGTGCAACGTTTGCCCCCAGGATCAAGGAGTCGAGGATGGAGGTCAAGATCGACAGCCTCTGCGACTTCGCGGACGCGGAGTCGGCCCCAAAGGTAAGAACAAACCAAGGAAATTGCTCCGATTTTGCCCTGATATGGGTTCTTTTGGCCCGCTCTTATTATCCGGTGATCTGTAAATTTGCGATGATAGAAGGAAGCGGTGGAGGAGGCAGCAGGAGGCGTCACCAACCCCGCAGGGGATGTTCATGGAGCTCCTGGAATCTACGCCGATCGGGCAGCCGGAGGGCGACGCTGAGCGCCGGCTCCGCGAGGAGGAGATGGATTTGGCGTCGGTCAACGAGGAGCTCGCCGAGATCGACGGACAGATCAACGATTTCTTTCGCACATTGCAGTAAGCTCGAATGATTTCCTTTCATTTATCCTTTTTTTCTCTGTTTCAATTTGGACGCGTAAGGCTAGAATGCTCGGTAGATCTCCTTGTGCTTGCTGTGATTTCGCGTGTGCAATACAAGTTTGGAGAACAAATTGTTGACCTGTAGGGAAAAAAACATTCTTTGAGGTCGGGACGCTTGTATCTCTTGATCTCCACATAAATCATAGTATGATGCGGCTAAGAAACGGCGGCTGAATTTATCGTCCGATCATTTGGTTGATCTGTCTGTAGAAATGGATTCCAGAAGCTGGACAAGATCAAGGATGCCAACCGCCGTAGCCGGCAGCTCGAAGAACTTACCGATAAGATGCGAGATTGCAAAAGGTTATTCATTCTTCTTTTCTTTCTATATCATGTAGCATAGGAACACATCCTTCATAAAACAGAGCGTTTGGAATTGATAAACACAAATCCGCACTTAGTAAGAGTAGAGATGCGTTCCTGTTTGGCTCATATTTACTTAATCGTTTGCCATTGCAATCATTTCAGTATCTTATACCAAATACACTGCAGTGCATACTACCTGCAGTTTCTGCTTTTGGAATCTTAGCAATGTGACCAAGCAGTAGTATATATGACAAACAGATAGTTGTCTACTTAATTTTGATGCGGCATGAGCAGCTACATAACGGCAGACATTTTGCTCTCTTTATTTGATTATACTTGTGGAGAGGGAGGGAGGTACCCTGTTTATGTCCTAAATGTGGTTAATGCTCACTTGAGACCTTGGACCAATTGAATTTTTAGTTCTCATTCTTTCGATAGCATATCTAGAAAAAAATCTTTTTGATATAGTTTTTGGTGTCGGTTGGATACTTGTATGTGTTTATCCCAATTAGCAAGTTCTCATGGAATACGACAAAGCTATGAAAGTTGGTGATATGCCAAATTTAGTTTTTTTAATAACAGTTTTCTATTTTTTGCTGCCTACTGTGGACAACCTTTTAGGCACGGTTGTATCATCAATACAACCAATTTTTGGTGTTTTGCTGTTTGCCATACCGTATACCTACTATGCTTTCAGTAATGCCTGTGTTGCTTTAGTTTCTCATAAAGGGTCATGGTTGTTACGGCGTACTTGGCGACCACGGCGACTGCCGGGCGCCTGGACGCCTAGGCGTGGGCCTGGCGACGCCAAGGCGAGCGACACGGCTACTCCTGTGTGTATACTCTATACGGTTCGTCTCCTTTTTGAGTCCCGACCCGACTCAGTTGCTCCCGTCTCCCTTTATCTCACGACTCAGTCCGCGGTTCCGCCTCTCTCGCGTCTCCCGTCTCCCTCTCTCTCGCGACTCCCACTCCTGTCTCCCGACGGCGGACTCCCCGGCGCCGATCTCCTGCTCTCTCCTCGACGCCTCCCTCCCCTCCCCAGCAGCGCTTCCTCCCCCGCGCGCCATCTCCTCCCCCCGGCGCCTCCCCTCCCCTCGGCGGCGGGAGCACGCTGGAGAGGGAAGCCGGCGGCGGGAGCACGCTGGAGGAAGTTGGCCGGAGCACGGGAGGGAGACGGCGGCGCGGCGGGAGGGAGGGAGGCGGCGCGGGTGGAGGGAGGCGGAGCGGCCGGAGCGCGGCCGAAGAGGAGAGAAGCGGACGGCGTACCGGCGGTGAAGCTAGGGTTCGGGCCAAGGCGAGGCGATCCTCCCCAGTGTCCCCTCTCCGGCGCCTGGACGCCAAGGCGTCGCCTAGGCGACGCCTAGGCGACGCCGTGACAAGCATGTAAAGGGTGATGCTAATTGGACTGCTTTTCTTTCTTATGCCTTGTAGTCTTAACTGGCAACATCAGCTCTGCAAGAATCCCAGACCAAACCCTGACATCAAGACACTCTTCACTGATCACTCTTGTGCTGCTCCTACCAACGGAGCAAGAGCTCCTCCCCCTGCCAATGGGCCCCTTGTTGGACCAATACCTAAGTCAGCTGGATTTCCGCCAATGGGTGCTCATGCTGTACGTATTACACCAGTAGTACAGTTGGCTTACTTTTATTGTTCTGTTACTCACTATATTTCAATCTCGCAGCCGTTTCAACCCGTGGTATCACCATCTCCAAATGCAATTGCGGGTTGGATGACAAATGCCAACCCCTCTTTGCCACATGCTGCTGTTGCACAAGGACCACCTGGTCTTGTTCCGCCTCCAAACACAGGTAGCAATATAAAACTGAAGTAATTGAGCTAAGCAGTGATTGTCACTGGCGGCAATGTTGTTTAATTGTTTTATTTGGATATTACATTTTGCAGCGGCGTTTCTAAAGCATCCTAGGACTCCGACAAGTGCTCCTGGCATTGATTACCAATCTGCAGATTCTGAACATTTGATGAAAAGAATGCGTGTAGGCCAACCGGATGAGGTATTGGATGAACTTAGACCTACCTTTGTTTCTCCTTTTACGCAATTCTGCAATATTGCATGACCAAACAAATTATGATACATTGAAAACTATGTTAGGTGTCATTCTCTGGTGCAAGCCATCCGGCCAATATTTATACTCAAGATGACCTTCCGAAACAAGTAGTTCGCATCCTTAATCAGGGTTCTAATGTTACGAGCCTGGATTTCCATCCCGTTCAACAAACCATTCTTTTAGGTACATGCTGGAAACATATCTATTGGTTATTGAATTGATACTTTGTTGGTCCATATCATGTCCACTGTATTTACAATTTTCTGATGAAACACAGTTGGAACAAATGTTGGTGACATTGGGATATGGGAGGTTGGTTCATGAGAAAGGATAGCTTACAAGACATTCAAAGTTTGGGATATTGGTTCCTGCACCTTGCCTTTACAGGTCATGACTTCGATTATCAACTCTTCGTCTATTTGATTCTGTGTTACTACCACCTTTTGTTGTGCTGTGCCTGTAATTAGCAACATTATATTTTTTCAGTGGTGTGTTCTGATGCACAATCTGTTTTGTTCCATGTCCAGGCTGCACTAATGAAAGATGCGGCAATATCTGTCAATATCAGTGTAAGTTAATATTGTATTAACTTTGGAATTTTTTTTTTGTGTGTTCTATCGTGTCTATTCTTAGGAGCATTAGTCTTCTTCTCATGTTTTTGTAGCATATAACTCTAGAACGAATTGCTGTTATCTAATATATCTTTTGTAGTTCTGACTTCTGATTTGGGATATACCCTTTATGTACTGTTAATTCAAACAACTGATATTTTTGCAGCCACCGCCGAATTGTTCAATACAAGACAGCCTACTATTCATTTTATCTGCCGGTAAAACTTACATTGTATTTTTGTATCTTATTTCTATATAAACCTTTTTGTTAATTGATACCAGATGCAAGTGGTACTGATATGCTGCTTTATCAAAGGTTGCATGTGCACTGCTGCTATCTGGTGAGAATTTGGACAACTATGGTGCTGTAGAGAACATTCTTGTTGAGATGGGAACATACTTTCAAGTCCAGGTACCTCCTATTTTTGCTACACATAACAATATTAACCATTTTCCTTCCACAAGCATTAGTTTACTGAGCATTAATGTGTTTGTTTTCTTACAGGATGATTATCTAGATTGTTATGGCGATCCTGAATTTATTGGCAAGGTTAATGCACTTAACTGTTGTAGTATCTTGAATGAACATCAATTATTATATTGATAATTTTTCTTTAGCTCTGATTTGATCAATGTTAAATATCTTTATAGATCGGAACTGATATTGAAGATTACAAGTGCTCCTGGCTGGTTGTGCAAGCTCTTGAGCGCGCTGATGAGAACCAAAAGCGCATTCTATTTGTAAGTCAACTCCACGCTACTTCCCAATGATACGAAGGTTGTTGTCTAAACACTTAATGCTCCTGCAGGAAAATTATGGCAAGAAAGATCCGACCTGTGTGGCAAAAGTGAAGAATCTCTACAAAGAACTTAACCTAGAGGTCTGTCTTAACTCTTGATATTGTTTTGTATTTATCTGTGGATCATAATCGCCCAAGTAGGACCACCATGGATGTAATGCATACGGTTGTTTTCATTTGGTTGTTTTCATGTGCATCCCTGAAATGCCGCCGTGGCGTTAGCACGGGCACTATACTAGTTCATGTAAACTGAGTGTAATGCTTTATAATGTACTCATGTCTCAAAAGAGAGATAAAGAAATGACTAGCTAGGTGGCTCTTACAATCTTATGTATCTTACATTGTTTGCCATCCCTTTTTAAAATCATTTGAGATCACGAAGGGTTTAGGGTCAACCTAGGTTTTGGTTTATGCACAATATATGAATGATCAAATACATGGGTGAAAGACTACACATAGATAAGTTTTTTCATAATTTGCTCTATACTATTTAGGAATAAGTCGATTTTATAGTATATACTTTGCAAAAAGTCCACTTAACTACTGAACTACAAAATCAGGTATCTAACACCCTAAACTTACAAAAACATATCAACTTACACCCTAAGGCGATTTGGAGGGTGGCTTTGCTAATGGGGATCCAACTTAGGGTGATTTTTGCCATCTTGGCAGTCATATCATCAGTTTTTGCTGACGGAGATCCAAATGAAAGGAGGGAGGATGATGTGAAGAAGAGAATGGAGAGAAAGGAACAGAAGTAAGAAAGAGGTAGATGATGTGGAACATCCATAGGTTGGATCATTGCGCAGCAAAACCTAATGACATGCCTACCAATATGACAAAAACCACCTTGAGTACAATTCGCGTCATCAAAACCACCCTCCAAAACTCTCTTCGGGTGTAAGTTGACATAGTTTAGTAAGTTTGGTATGCTAAATATCCAGTTTTCTAGTTGAGGGTGTTATATGGACTTTTAGCAAAGTTCAAGATGTAAAATAGACTTATTCTTACTATTTATTTACTTCACTCCACTCCTCATGTGATGCTTGGATCATTCTATTCTTCCAAATCAACAAAAAGAAAATAGTGAAGATGGTAAAACTTCCAGAATCCTTTTGATGATCCTTTAACGGCGGTTTGTGTTTCAATTGTTAGGATAATGTCTCGGACTAGAAAATCCTCCCATAAAAGCAGAAAAAACAACATAGATCCAAAAAGTGGCCAAATGGCCCACAACTACTTTAGCGGTTCTCACATCATCAAACCCAAAAAATATAGCATTCTCAGCACCAATCTTCCCCTCCCGCAGTGGCGACATCCAAATCCAACCCTGTACATGCCATACCTCCCTCAGCAGTGATTCAGGTGACGGCTGTTTGCGAGTAAGATTCCTTTCTGAATGGGCTTAGCACTGGTGAGCATATTGTATAGACTCTTTTTGCTCAAACTTAAGTGTCAAATCGAATCATTCCCAACAAGGCCACGTATGATCACTAAGAAATTTCTTATATCGGCATATCATCCAATGCACAATCAATAGTTAGCTATGCTTTACATAATGTTTTTCAGGTATTTTTACTAAATGTATTGTTCAGAATTTGGTCCACTCTTTTCTAAGTTGGCATCGAACAATCTAAGTGTTGAAAAGCAATTCTTAACAACGGACTTAAAGAATTTAGCACTGAATTCATTTAGCACGGGGGGGACTAAGTATGCAATATATAATTTAGCCATATTATAAACTTTATATAAATACACTTTGAAATGTTAGTAGTATGATTAACTAAGACACCATGGTGCTTGGGCATCGTGATCTAAAATGGGAATTTTCCCTAGGTAGTGCACACAAAAAAAATTGAATTTTTTTATGTTGAGTTTAATTAGTTTACTAACTGTTCAAACAAGTTTGTGTAGGATCGGATACGGCAACAAAGGGGGGTGAATGGTACCTCTTTTAAAAACTTGCCCCCTTTAAAGTATTCACATACAACTCTCCTCTCCGATAGCTAAGAAGCTATGAAGATTGAGGGCTCATGCTCACTGGAAAACCTCACTGGACAACTACGAGAAAAGAACATGGAATAACAGAGCTTTAAACAAGAAAATCAGCAAACGAGATAAACAGCAGGGCGGTCTGACCGCAATGCAATGGGCGGTCAGACCGCACTCCCAGGGCCGGTCAGACCGCTCCTGGCAGGTCCAACCACTGTTCAACAGCCGGTCTGACCGCTGCTTCCCAGGTCAGACTTCCAGATTTCAGCCAATGACAGGGAATTCTACAACAGCCCGAAAAATTGAATAATTGAGGAGTAACTCTATTCCTTTTCGGCCCAAAAGGTCAAGATTATACATTCAATAGCTCTAGCATCTCTAGGAACAAAAGAAATCATAAAGAGGGCAAGAGATTAAGATTTGAGCAAGAAATCTGAAAATGAACTTGAGGATAGACAGATTTGCACTTTGCTCATGAATCTTGAATCCTTTGCCCAAGACGTTTTTGCAAACCACTTAGCAATGATCTTATGACTAACAAACAGGAATTTCAAGCTATCTTATAAAGGGAATCAAAAGATCCAAACATCCTCTGGCATGAAACCCTAGAAATGCCCAAACAAAGGAAATGATGCAAAAGGGAATCTTTTGTTCTTCCATTTGATTCTTGGGAGTTTATCAAACCAAATGGTCTTGAGGCATGCTTCCAACATAGACCAAACATGATGAGGACATCACTTCTTCGGATACACACAACACTCCTCCACTTGACATTCAAGGACCAATCACTAGAGCTCGAGCCCGACAATTGAATTTACAGGTGAGCTCATTCCTAAGTACTTCTTTTTGTTCATTTGAGAATCGATTGCTACCTAATGATTTAATTATGATTAGGAACCATGGAGAGGATCTGGAAGTACTTGGAGAAGGGCTACAAGGCGCACAAGTCCAGCAAGGGCGGTCGAATCATGTTGGAGGCCCAACTCAAGCCGACTTCGAATCCAATTCGGAGTCCAGGACCAGGCCGCACTAAAACGGACGCCCAGATCGCATCCGGACTCCGTTTTGGACGTTCTACATATGGATAGAAAGAGGAGAAGGAGACCTTTCCAATGGCTCTGGTCCCATGTCAAAATTCGTTCTGAGTCAACAGGAATCGTCGAAACAAGTGGGCGTTCAGAATCTGTCAGGGTGCTGTGCCACCGTCTTTTGGGCCGATCGGCCTTGTATCGTGTTGGAGCCCATTCGGGCGTGTCCAGGGGTTTTGCACGCCCCTCAATCCTCTATATCCAGCCACCACCCCCACCATTAGGGTTTGGGGTTTTGCTTAGATTAATCTGTCTTTGAACAGTTTCGCCGTTCATCGGTTTGTGAGACCCCAACTTTCGAGCGCTAAATCAATACATCTGCAATTCAGTTGTGTTCTTCCTTGTTCTTGCTTGTGTTCTTCGATTCACAGGCGAGGATTAGCCTTCTTGGCGAGGTCAACCGGGCTGCGCATGGTTGATAACCTGAGGAGACGTGGTGCTGCGATTGCGGGGTTCGGAACGTGTTGTTCGGAAGCCGTATCGATTTGTGTTGCACCTCCACCAAATCGAACATATCCAGAACCTGTTGGAAGATCGGGACCCCGTTCATACCAAGTGGTATCAGAGCTTCGGGTGTTCCTTCAGGTTCGAGTTTACCCTACCTTTGTTGTTTTCGGTTTCATCCTAGAGTCCAAGAAAAAGCCCTACAAAAAATTTGTAGTCATAGGTTGTTTCCTGTCCCAGATCTCGTTTAGCCTTTTGCACAATTTGATTTCAGAGTCCGTAGTGTTGAGTTTGTGTCCTTAGTTGAGTTGTGTTGCTGGTTTAGATCGTGTTTTGTTTCGGGTTGTCTTGCTTCCGCTACCTCTCATACAAACCCTAGCCGTCAATTTTTGTTTTCCCACCCATATCCCACCTCTGTTTTGAGACATCCATCGCATCCCGTGATCACCCAGCACCATCCCCCACTTTTCCCCGAGCTTCCGCCCCCAGTTTCCACCAATTTCCTCTACCCGATTTCGTTTCGGCCTCCATAGCAACCATACCTCGGAGTCCCTTCTTCAAACGGCCGTAACTTTCGCATACGAACTCGAAATCAGGCGATTTTTTTTGACATTGGGTGAAATTAAATTTTGCATCCGAAACTCCCCGCCTTTGTCAGGTTCGACGAATTTATTTTGCCCAAATTCGGCCTGGAAAGTGCAGTACTCGAGCTCTGAAATTTCATTACTGAATTTACAGCACATTCATCATTTTCTGTAGGCCACACCTTACATCAGATTGAGGTGAAACTTTGTGTGGTTCCTATTTCTGTGCTCTGCTCTGTGAAAAAAATATAAGAAAAAATAAAAAAAAAGAAAAAAAAATTCGGCACCTAGGGCTTATAGCGAGCGTGCTATCCGTCCCTAAAAAAAAGAAAAAAAGGGAGAGCACAGTTTTAGGTGACAGAGCTTCATTTGTTTTGTGCTTATGCTGAATTAAGCTTCCTCATTGCCTAGCCATCTTTGTTGCTGTCTTTGCTTTCCTATTCTAGTCTTGTTCATTATCATACCTGCTATAGGACACATTTAGACCAGCAACTAGGACCAGTGCTTTGGACATTTATTTAGCATTACTATCTGTTATTGATTTGTGTTCCACTAACATATTTGGCCTGCCAAGCTCCATATATCTACTTCCGGATAGCACAGTTTTGACCTTTGCAATCGCCGGATCACACTCTCCAGGTATCCTTTGCCTTGCTTTGGTAAGAACACTTGTAAGAGCTTGGTAAGCGACTTCCTTTGCGGGTTCCCACTGTCCTTACTTTGTAGTTGATAGGGATAATCCTTTTGTTTCCCTGTGTTTCCACTAACCATGGCATGAGACGACGAGGACGGGACACCGGTTGATTTCAACGAGTGTGTTAGTCGCGGCCAGCTACAAGCTGCGCTCGACAAACAAAATGCTTCATTCACTGAATTCATGCCAGTTCACTGGAATGTGGACTACGGTGATCACTAGGGATCGTACCTTACTAGGTGAAAATAGAAATTGTTTTGATAATTAAAAAGGAAAGATCAATTATTTTCGTAAGATTAATTTCAGAATAAAGGAATTAGAATCTGGACTTAAGGACATGAGAACATATCAGTGCATTTAGTGCTATTATGCTTGCTGAGTACTGTGGTACTCACCCTTGCTATTAACCTCCTTTGTTAGACCCCAATCCGCTCAAGGAGTCTTACGAGCTGGATGAGGGGGAAGCAGGTTTTGCCGAATCGGCCGGAGATGATGATGGAGATTACGAGGAGCTAGGCGAGGTGGACCCCGTATACTTCGGCTGGGACGAGTAGGAGGCCCGGTGGAGCGGGTAGAGGAGCCTTGGGGTACCCGTCCTAGACTTTTGTTATCCGTACTTTTGTAAAACCAGACTGTAGGCCATGTGGCCATTGCTGTAATAAAAATCTACAGTATCTATGTTATTGTTCCGATGCGCAACTCTGGTAAAGGTTTACCATTTGCCGGAGCGGTGTTCTACTGATCACGCAAATAGTAACCCGTTTGTCCCATGCGGTTATCCGGAGGATAATAATGCTGGGGCGCCACATGCTTTCCTTCGGGATTGTAATCTTTACTCAAGGAGCTTCCTTGGTCTAAATAATGTTTTGCTAGAATCTCATATACGTCGGCACTAAAATATTTTGCTAAAATAGACCATTTTTTTATGTCGGCACTGAAATATTTTGCTATAATTTGTACCCATATTTTGGACTTGAAATAAATCTCATATAGAAAAACTTGTAATAATAAAGTCGATTCTTTTATATGGATCACTAAAATAGGAGTTCGTATATGAAAGTTATGACAATCAAAGTCAAAATGTGTGGAAACAATAAAATCTAATCAGGGTTAGGATTGAGCTAGTGCTGGGATTAGAATTGATTCTAGGACTAGGATCATGATTCCACCCCTATTAAGATCTGAGCGAGATTTCGGTTGACATGGTCCTATATAGTTGTTTAGTCCTAGGATTCTTGGATTAGAATCAATGAGTCACTCGTCACATTCTCTACCCCTATAAACATATGATTCTGTTACCACAACTAACACTGCTTGCACTAAATTTGAATTAGAGTGCCATGTTTTTATAATTCGTTCAGTTGGAAGTTCAAACCCTGCAATCATTTTATAGTTTCTCGTGTAACATAAAAATGCTTGAATGGAGCTGGGAATTTTTATTAACGTATCATGTCCCGTGTAATTATCCTTAGGGTAATCACATTTAAGCAATAGATTATAATTCATTTGATCAGTAAAACACTGCTCTGATGAATAATAAGCCTTTAGTAGAGTCACGCAACAGAGTAATAATATAGAAACTGTACTTTTATTATAGCATTTGCCACGAGGGCTATGGTCTTAATACAGGTACATAAACAGCAAAATATATAAGGCAGATACCCTATGGCTCTCTTGCCTAGATCAGCGGGACACCTATTCATCCCAGCCGTAGTATAGGGGTCCACCTCCCTTGTTTCCTCGTGACCATTACCCTCCTCTCCAGAGAATATTCCCTCGGTTTTGCATTTTCTGGAATTTTCAATTCATTCAATCTTCCAATTGCTCGTTCTCCGTCGTCCAAACTCCGAATCCAGTGATTCAAATTTCTAAATTCTCTTAAAATCATATTCTATCTGCCAGTATATATTTTATAATTTTTGGATTTTATTTTTATTTTATTTGAATTTATTTGGTTGGTTCTTCGCGCGTAGATTTCGACGAATTCGAAGAGAACGACGCCGACGATTTGCATCAGGTCTTCGAGCAAGGCAAGTTACACCTTTGATCATGTTGAATCTAATATTTTAAATTAATTATATTGTTTTTAAATTAAGTTACACCTTTCTCTTTTCTCTCACCCTCTTTTCTTTTATGGCACCAGGCCCCCTCCTCTCTGCACTGCCCATGGCTGACACGCCCCACGTGTACCCACGTCATGCCCATTGCCTCCGCGCACGGCCCTGCCATCCCCACGCCGGCGCCACGCCCTACCAACGCCATGCGTCCGGCCGCTCCTGGCGCCATGCCGCACCCCACGTTGCACCTGATAGGCTGTGTGCCCCCACGCCTCGCACGTCAGTGCCACGCCAGCGCTTGCGCCCTGCCAAGCTTAGCCCCACACCCACGCTAGTCCATGTGTCCCTGAGCTGTGTCATGCATGCCTGCGCGCCACAACTAAAGCCAGCATGCGTTGTGCTCACCGCGCTCTGGTTCAGCCCCGACACGCACTTGCGCTTGCATGCTGCACCTATGTGTCGACTCGGCCACTCTATGCTCACGCACTGCACCTTTATATGCCTATGCTTGAACCTGACAGTGCCAACTGCTCCCGTCACTTCGCCATGCCTCCTACTAGACCTAGCCATGACATGAGCTCTGCCAAACCATGCCCTGCCACTGGCTGCGTCATGGTGACGCTAGCGCCCATGCCCGCACGCCATTGGCACCTTGTCGGCCATGCCGTCACCCCCTGCCGGTGCCCATGCCTCACTTTGCACCCTGGTCCTCGACCACAGTGATCTACAATACCGCGCCGGCTATAAATGGCCTCCCTGGGATCCCTATTGCCCCGTGCGCCTTCCCCTTCCTTCCCTATTCTTCCTTTAGCCAAGCTCGGCTCAAGCCGTGCACCAGCCGTCGTGACCCTCTGTCAGACCCAGATTTTACAATCCGGAATCTTCTGTGATTCCACCCCACTATTCCCTGGATCAGTAGATAGTGCTCACAGATTACAGTTCTGAATATCAAAGTACATATCATACGGAAGCATAAATATAATAGTAAACTTACTCATGGGCCGTTTAGGCCGAATTCATTAAATTGCAGCAGCGGAAGAACGAAGCACACAGATGGGACCTTCAGGATATGCCCACAGGCAGCCAACTGGAGGTTCGCGATCTAGCCCTTGACATCTTCATCTTCTCTGCCAGCATGTCCAATCTTGTTGCTGAGGTGAGGTGATCTGATTCCTGATTATGAATTTGTTGCAAAAGCGAGTGTGAGCACACCAACCACCGTGCTCCGCGAGCCAATACACAGAATGCAAATAAATAATATGCATGGCTAATCAAAGGAGATGCTCGGGTTATTTTATTTGCCAAAAATTGCTTTTAGCAGCATTGTTATTATTTAATCATAGTGTTATTGTTACTGCCTATACTCCACCTAGCGATTACCATAATCGACTTAATCCACCAAAGACACACTTTCTTTACTGATTGCTGTCTAAGACTCCAAACAGTGAATGACATCATTCAATCAGTCCACCGATTATGCTCTTTCTATATTGATTGCTATCTATGACTCTAAACAGTGAGCGACATCATTCAAGTAATCCGCCGATCATACACTTTCTATTTTGTTTGCTGACTAAAGCTCCAAATAGCGATTATCATCAATTATGCAATCCACTAATCATACCTTCATTGCTGCCTAAATCCCCAAATAGCGAGTATCATAACTTATATAATCCACTGATCAATTACTGCCTAAAACTCCAAACAGCTAGCGACATCATTTATCTAATATCATTTATTTATTCCACCAGTATCTTTTGCATTCTAAATTCTTAACAATCCAATCCTTTCGTTATTGATTCACAACCATAACTTACTTCTTCAATAATCAATCTTATTTTTCCATTATCTATCTCTAACTAATTCATGAGTATACATCCACCAAGAATATCATTGACCAAGTATACGATTCACTAGTATATATCCACCAAGTATATTATTGATTAGGTCTACGATTCACCAGTATTCATCCACCAGGAATATCATTGATCAAGTTTATACTCCAAGAATTGTTATAATGCTCCAAACTCCCAAGATCAATTCATCCATCCAGAACTTGTTCAAATCCTATTAATCCCAATATTGTCAACATCTCCCAAGAATTTATATCAAATATCAGTGTTGTAATCCAACCAATACCCTTGCACTTCCTAATACTCCAAAGATCATATAAATCATGATTCATCTATCTAGTCTAGATATCCATTTGGGCTCATTTCTCCCAGAATACACACTATCGTTTTCTTTTTATAATCAACATGAGTCCACCAATATATTTATGTTTTTACCACAAACTTCCATCTTCATTACTCCCGACTCTATTTATTTCCTCATATATTTTACTTTGCGAGAAGAGAAAATATTTTACTTTTGCAATATGATACACCAAAATTTCCTGAGACCTAGCAGTTTTGAACAAAAACATAATGTTCAAGAAAATGCAATAATAATAGCGATCCAGATTCCATCCACCGTTACATGGCATCCGCACCATATAGTATCTTTCAGCGTTATAGCCGTTTAACTTACCACTGGGACGACACCCAGGACAATTCAAATCAGGGCTTTCCACTGCCCTCCACTTTTTCCATTACCACCCACAAAGTTTTTGAAAGAGAACTATATCTAGTTAAGTTCCCATGTCCGCCCTTGACCGTGGGCACGGCTATTCGAATAGTTTTGACTCTGCAGAGTTTGTACACTTTCACCACAAGAGACAATCAACTCGTTGCCCCACACGATTCCTTAGTCATGTGGTTGAGCAGACTATCACAGTGACTTTTCAAAGTATCTAGCCCTTTTTGTCATCTCACCTTATGGGTAGCCGCCCACTTGCGGTGGGTCCCATCTATGCGCGGGATGTTTCCCACAGCCACTAACGCAGCTCGGGCTTCTACTTCCCGCAACGTTAGGACAGCTGGAAAACTTCACCCACCACTGGTGTCCCTTCAGGCCCCCTTACCATAGCATAGCCCCATCAATCCACTACCAATGAGATGAGTCCGGGGTTTCGATAAGTTTACTTAGCCAAGTTGTACTTTACAGACTTGTGGTTGTACTGTTTTACACAGGAGGTCATGACAAGATTCAGTCCTTAGTGGTATCTGGGCGGTTCTACCACAAACCACACTCTCGTGCACCCCTGCACCATACCCCCGAACCATCCGCGCAGATAAATAAGCAATTTGAGGTTTTTGGGATCATAAAATAATCATACCAACATATACCAGTCATTACCACCATGATTTCCCAAACCAGTTTCTCATGATTGAAAATGTTGATGAGGCTTGGGACATTTCAGTGCCCCGAGTATCTATGCAGTACTAAGCATGGCGTATATTTAGAGACTTACTTTTGAAAAGTTACCATTATAATTTTGCTAGAGCGACAAGGTTCACATATTCAAGTATTTCAAAGGAGGTGTAATATTATTCAAGGCAAGCAATGGGCATATAACTAGAATATTAAATTAAACATGTATTTGTATATAAAATAACAGCATGCAATTTGATAATTTAAACCAAAGTAATTTGCAAAATTGTAAGTTCAACATGATCAAAGTATTGACTCGCCTGGCGCGGTTTTTACCACGGTCTTGAGCTCACACAATGCTTTCTCTTGAGCTTTTGAGTCTCTACCTTCACTTCGGGCTTCTCGCTTGATCCACTGAATCTTCACGACTCCCAATTTCTAATTACGTGACAAGCAACTGAATCCAAATAAAAGCAAATAACTCAAAAGATCCAAATAAATCCGAATAAACTCAATTTAGTTTTATTATGAGTTAATGGGTGATTCGGGTGATTTGAGGCAAGGTCGAAGGTAGAATACGATGACTCAATCTGTTTATTATTACCTTTATTTTATTATTTTTATATTTATTTAGGAAATTTCATGAGTTAGGTTAGACCTATGAATCGGTGTAAGTGTCTAGTTAAGTATCATTTTGTCAAGCGTTAATATTCCGGGCATATAGCACTTTGTGATACGACATTTTATGCACCTTAAGGTATCCTTATGCTAAGTTTGATTTGAGTTAGCGTCTAATTATACGGGTCCCGGCTTGCTATTTATATATTTATGCTCAATATTATTAGGTATTAAATCAAGTGCTAAGATTTAATCACTGGCACCATTATCATTCTGCCCACACCTTTGTTATTATTAAGCTTAGCATTATTTTTAGTTTAAGTCTATTTTAGTTATTCACATAATATGTAATCAGATATTTAAATAGTAAGTAGACTTATTTTAACTCCTAATTAAATTTTCTATATTCCTAGATTATTCCCAAATTATCCATAATTTTCACTAAAATTCATATGAGCTTTAAAATTCATGGTTTCGGTTCCATAGGACAAATCTTGAAGTTAGATGAATTTAGAAATTGGTTTCACTCAATTTTGAGTTAAAATGAATGAGTTATGTCTATTTAAAATTCTCAGTTTACTTAATTAAATCTACTAAGGGAATTTGTTTCAATGATGACATGCTAGAGCATATATGTTAATTATAATTTGAGCATTTAACCAAAGTGTTTTTCTTTATCCATGCCCTTAACTAATATTTAGTCTTCTAGATTATTGCTCAAACCATATTAATTACTCATATATGAACTAACCCATATTTAATTATTAAATAATCTCATTCACATCCTAACTAATTTTTATTAGATTCTCTGAATTATTCTCTAATTTTTCTGGATTTGTATTAATTAAAATGGGTTACAAAATGGAATAACAATGTGAGGGAAAAATGTGCAGCCAATGGATTCGAACTCAAGACCTACTGTATGAATAGCTCAGCACGCCAGCTAACCAACTGAGCATCCAATCTCCTGTGATGGAAAGAGAAAACAAATTAGAAGAAGTAAGTGGGGAGCTGGGCTCGGAGCAGAGCACCCAGGCGGCGCTCAGCGTTGGCCGTGCCACCGGCGGCAGAGGCGGTGGCCGGAGGTGAGAACCCACAAAATGGGGTGCTGTCGCCTGACCCTACTAGTGGGCAAAGTCCCGCCGGCCAATTTGGCCGACGCCGACGGCTTACCTGGCGGTGGCAGGGTTGGGGGCCGACGGTGGAGATGGCGCCGGAGGGGACGGGGAGGAAGAAGGAGGGGAGAATGAGCTACAGGAGGTCGAGGGGAATCTCACCGGCGAGTGGGCAGGGCTAGAGGGGGATCGGGATGGGCCGGCGACGGAGACCATGGGCGGCGGTGGCTTGCGCACGACGCCGGCGAGGTGGGGTGGGGAAGAGGCTTCGGCGGTGGCTGGAGGAGGTCCGGGGCGGTGAGAGGGTGCTCCACCGGCGAGTAATCTAAGGGGTATTGACCGGGGAGGCGGTGGCGGTGGAAAGGGCGGCGGCGGCCGAAGGTGAGGAAAAATGGGCAATGCGCGACCTCCGGCGCACTGGAGTCCGATTAACGCGGTGGGGAGGCGTACTGGGAGCAGGGACATGTGGTTACGCGGCCACCTTGGCCGGCGCTCCGCTGGAGAGGCGCGAACGGCGAGGAGGCTACGGCGGGAGTTGACAGCGCTGGGCGGGAGGAAGACAGAGGAGCAAGGGAGTGGCGCGCGGGGAGCTACTCATGCTCACGGGGTGGTTGCGGAGACTGTGGGTGCGCAAGAGAAACCGGGGGCGACAGGGGAAATCGGTGGGCGAGGGCTGGTGCATGGCTGCCACGCGGAGAAAAGAAGCTGAGCGCAGTAGAGAGGAGTAGCGCGGGCACACTGGGGAAGAAGAGAAGGAAAGAGAGGGAGGGGCGGTCCCACGCGGCAGAGGGACAGGATCGGGCCCGCTGGCCAGGGAAAACGGTCGGGAGGGAGGGGTGGAGCTGGGCCGGGCTGATGGCCGGCTTGACTCCATATTTCCTCGCTTTTTTGGTTTGTGTATTTGTGTCTATATATATATAGAATTCATGTTTTATTCACCAAATTGTCTTTTGTATATCCCTGCCATAATTTGTAGGTATATTGATATGGATTATCCATATTTTATCGGTATTTCACTTATTTGCTTCTATTGTTGTTTGTTCCATTATTTCCAGAAATGAAATCTTATGTTTTAGATTCGGGCCTCTCCCTTTATTTTGTGGATCATCTTTTCAGATTCGCATTTTAAATTTTTGTTCTCTTTCATTTACGCATGTTTGTTTATCTCTTGACCTTTTAACTTTTTGGAACGTTCACCAACTTTCAGAAAAACACCATAAAATCGAAATTCAAATAAAATATATTATAAATATAATTCAAAACGCTTCACATTTTCAAACTCAAATTTTTGGGATGTTACACCCTCCTCCATCATTCTCAGCTCTCCGATTATTCCCTCCCAACTCTCCTCACGTCACACCATGTTCCACACCCCCCGAAGCCTATTCCCCACACCAATTTGAGGTTTCTTGGTTGGAGTTCACGGGAACAACCATCTCTCCTATTTTCGGCCGCCATGGCCTCCATCACCACCATCTCTACTCCGGCTTGATACTCCTCGATTCCTCAGGATTGGAGCATCACCCCGCTACCCTCTACCATGCCCGAATGCCACCACGACAATTTCTCCACCCCGGCTCGCCTGCGCCATGACCATGGCCGCACCGCCGAAGGCCCACACTGCCATCTCATCGAGGAGCCTCCCTAGCCACACCATCATAACTAGTAAGTTTCCGTTCGTCATCTTCAGCTCACGCTCTCCCCACTTTCTTCTCCCTCCTCTCCCACTGCTGCCGTTTGTGCCTTGCTGCCGGCCATTCCGGGCTGCCACCTGCCCACCTCACCGCCCCCTTGGCCGAAGCGCCACCCCCTGTGACCTTGCCGACTACCCCACAACCCATTTCACCAGCCACCATCGCCCCTTCGGCCTCCTATCGCCAGCGACACTGACGTCCAAGCCCGACACCTTTGCTCCCCTAAAATGGCTTGCCCCCTCCTCTATTTTTCTTCTGTTGCCCACAACCTCCCTCTCTCCTTTCCATGACAGTGGGCCCTCCTCCCATAAATAGAAGCTGATCCAATTAGTTATGGGTTATTTAACTTGAAATCCTTTTAAGGCATAATCAGTAACTGACAAATGCCATGAATTAACTTTTCAATTAGAAAATAACTATGTGAGATTTTAAATGATTAGATGAAATGCAAATAAAATATAGTGTAGGGATAATGTTAAATCATGGAATTAAAAGTTATGCAAAGTAAAAATAATAGGGATTCAGCCTTGGAGCGCTCCCTCCCTTCGCTGCTCCCCGCCTCGGGGAGAGCCCTACAAGTAGCACCGCATCATGTCCACCTCCCCGCCACTGCATCTCTGGGCCGGCCTCTCAAGTCTCCCGGTCCCCCATGCCCACGGCGCGGATGCGTCTCGTCGCAAGGTAACGAGCTCTCCTCTCTCGATTCTTTCAACATTTGGGTCCTGTTCTCGTCACAGTTAGCCGATCTAGAGGAGTTTTTTGCTATTATGATACCCTCTAAGTTGGGCTTCGCTGAAACGGTACTTATACCGTGGGTTTCTCTCAAATAGTACCCTTATTGTTAACACCTCTCGAAAATAGTATTATCAGGGATTTGAACTAATTTTCATTTTTTTTGAATTTTAACTCCTTCATATGACTAAACTGCCCTTGTTCATTTTGTTTCTTCCAGTTCCAGTAGCACGAACGAACTCTTCCATTTCTTTTTGTCTGGCGGCAGCTCCTCCATCCTCACGGCGGCGCTCTTCCATCCCCATACCGCGATGAGGTCACCTGCCGCGTACGTGGTCCGGTTGCCCCTGCCGACGTGCGACCGTCCCTGGCTGGCGTGCGATCGTCCGTGGCCTGGGGTGCGCGCACTCCCGTGCGATCCTTGCCGCGCTCTCGCCTGGCGTTGACGGCGCCGCGCCGAGTATTCCGATCGGCCAGTCGGCGTGCCGCCGTCGCTAATGAAACCCAAACGATGTGAAAAGAAGAAAATAAAAGTGATTAGGGTTAAACAAAATGAGCAGATGGGCAGTTCAGTCAATTGGGAGTCAATTGGGGGAGTACAAATTCGAAACTCAAATTATTTGAGTTAAAATCTCTGAGAATACTATTTGAGAGAAGTCTTAAGTACAAGAGTACTATTTTAGAGAAGCCCACGACGTAGATACCGTTTCGTCGAAACTCAACTTAGAGGGTACCATAATAGCAAAAAACTCGATCTAGAGGGTGGGTGGGTTTGCATGACGCGACAGTGCAACCGAGCGACAGCGTGCCCATGAGGCCACTACTACTCGGTTTTCATCCTTACGACTAGGGTTTGTTGGGCTCTTCCTGGACGGGAGGTATTCAGTTCTTGGGGGAGGTGATGTTTCTTCTCTTTTCGGGGAAACGGTCAAAATATTTGCAATATATGAGTAATTTTCTGCTTGCGAAGCTGGATTATCATTTGTGGGTTTGTTCTTTTGGTGCTGTACGTGGTGAAGACCGCGCTGTGATTTCTTCATATTTTGCCCATCACGAGTCGGTGAGTTTTGTTTAGCTTGTAGCGAACTTACGATAGAGATGTGTGCGAACTGATTTATGTGGTATTCCCTGTTCTTCTCTAACGCGGAATTGAGTTGAAACATCTGTATTTTTTTGGCTGCTAATGTTTTTTTTAGGTTATTTTAACGTCTAATGATTGTTCCTCTTTTGTTTGCAGAGCTAATTAGCTTTCTCTTCTTGTTGGGATAATAGACATAAGCATCGCAGAAAGGTAAACTGTATTCTGATTGGGTCAAATATGTTCCTGCGCTTGTTGGTGGTGGTGCATTTTATTTTCCCATGTATGGTTTCAAGGGTTTTTGATAGACTTGGTGCAGTATGTATTATTTTTCAAGGATGCCCTTCTTAGTATTCTCGGCAATATAAGCTAATGCGTTCCCTGATCAGCTTAATCTGATGTTGAATGGGATGCTTATTTTATCTTGATAGTCTCCTGAAACAGCAATTACTAGGGTTATTTCCCAAACTAAGCTGTTTGAATAAATATTTTTTGGGGGGCTATATGTACTAGTTCCACAGCAAAGGAATGACAGGTTCTGTTGTTTTTATTGAAAGAATAAAAATTTTCTAAATGCCTGTTTGAGTAAATATTTTTTGGGGCTTTATGTACTAGTTCCACAACAAAGGAATCACAGATTCTGTTGTTTTTCTCAAAAGAATAAAAAATTTCTCGATGCATCTACTGTGGAATATGTCTATTTGAATGGTTTTAGACTCATGTCTCTTGGATGAGAAAACAAGCGGTGTTATCTCTGTTGGAGATTGGTTGTCTGTGCAGTAGTTCCTAATCTTAACATTGTTTTGTTCAGGATTAAATGAGAAAGATCACTGTCGTACGAAGTTTATCATGGGAACGCTCCTCCCTTTGATTACTACACTCAAATTAGTTGCTTATTTCCATTGATGATGTAACTTAAATTAGTTGTTTCTTTCCATAAAATTGTTGGTCGTGTTATTTGCTTCAATATTTTAAGGCCTGAACTTTATTAGCTAAGCTAGCAGGTACTTTTGAAAACATAGATCCTGGCTCCTAAACTTTCATGTGGAATTATGCTGAACCATTGCCAAACGGATGGATTGTTTTTATCACTCTTGGGGGTGCATATTTTCCTATTTGGTGACATTACTTAAGTGAAGGTAGCAACAGATTGTTTGGAAAAGCCCAAATGTCTAATTAGCAGATGCAATTTAAAATTGGAAGACAAAATTTTCCTACTGGATTCATTGTCCAAATGAACGAAAGAATGACTTTTTCTTGGGAATGCTAAATCTACTTAATAGAGATGGCACTTTTAAGAGCAAGGATTAACGAATTATATATGCAGCAGTGGCCCTTATGATTGATATTTATTTGTATTTTCCAATGCCAGTCCTGAGTATCATGATCATGAAAGTGAAAACAATATTAATTCGGAAAACATTTTTTATTTCCACCACCTTTTTATTGATAGATATTGATATTTTGTGTTTGAATTTTGTCTTTACTTTCCAATATTTCACTCTGATAAGGGAAACTGTTAAGTCTTTTTGTTAACTAATTTTGTTGTTGATAAATTTCTCTGCAGATTATGAGTTGCTTAGTGAAGATGGTAGCAGATAATGGTAATGCAAAGGCAGGCGTTGGAGGATCTGGAGCCTATACTGTCAATCTTGAGAACTTCAGTAAGCGACTGAAGGTGTTCTACGACCATTGTTAATCTGATCTTTGGGGCGATTCTGATGCTATTGCGGTTGCTACACCACCTACTTCTGAAGATCTTCATTATTTGAAATCCTCAGCTTTGAATATCTGGCTTCTCGGATATGAATTTCCAGAGACTATAATGGTCTTCATGAGGAAGCAGATACATATATTTTATAGCCAAAAGAAAGCTAATCTTCTTGAGACCCTCAAAATGGCTGCTAAGGATGCTGTTGATGCTGGTATTATGATCCATGTGAAGCCTAAGAACGGGGATGGTGTGGATTTAATGGACAACATTCTACATGCTGTTTGTGCACAGTCAAAATCAGACAGTCCAGTTGTTGGGCACATTGCCAAAGAGGAACCTGAGGGTAACCTGCTTGAAACATGGTCAGAGAAGTTATCTGGGTTGTCAGTACAGCTTATTGATGTGACTAATGGATTCTCTGAGCTTTTTGCTATGAAGGATGCTATGGAGGTATCTTGCGTGAAGAAGGCTGCTTATCTTACTTCATCTGTGATGAAAAATTTTGTGGTTCCAAAATTGGAGAAGATAATTGATGAGGAGATGAAAGTCTCACACTCTTCAGTAATGGATGATACAAAGAAGGCTATTCTTGACCCTAAGGTGAACGTGAATATGAAAGCTAAGAATGTTGACACATGCTATCCTCCGGTATTTCAAAGTGGAGGGAAGTTTGATCTCTAGCCAAGTGCCTTCAGTAACAATGCTTATCTATACTACGATTTTGCAAGTGTTATCATTTGTGCGATTGGCTTGAGATACAACAGCTATTGTTCCAATGTTGCCAGAACATTTCAAATAGATGTTACTTCTACACAGAGTAAAGCGTACGAGACCCTTTTGAAAGCACATAATGTAGCTATTGCAGTGTTGAAACCAGGTAACCAGATGAGTGCTGCTTATCAGGCTGTAGTCAGAGTGTTCGAGAAGGATGCCCTAAACTTATCCTGAATTTAACAAAATCTGCTGGAACAGGGATGGGCCTTGAATTCTGAGAATCTGGTTTGAACCTGAATGCCAAGAATGATCATCCGATAAAGTCAGGAATGGCATTCAATGTCTCACTTGGCTTGCATAATGTCCAAGCAGATACTAGCAATGAGAAGATCAAGCAGTTCTCTTTGCTATTAGCTGATACAGTTCTAGTCAGTGACAAGCCAGAGGTCTTGACGGCACCTTGCTCCAAGGAAGTCAAAGATGTTTCCTACTCATTTAATGATGATGATGAGGATGAGGAAGATCTTCCTGAGCCAAAGGCAGAGCAAAATGGCCACGAGGCATTCTCGTCCAAGGCAACACTTCGGCGACAACACCAGGCTGAGCTTGCTCATCAGAAGAATGAAGAGACTGCTAGAAGGCTTGCTGGTGCTGGCTCTTGTCCAAATGACGGATGGGGTCCCACACAAATGAGCTTATCACATACAAGAATGTGAATGATGTGCCATTCTCAAGAGAGTTGATAATTAAAGTAGACCAGAAGAATGAAGTTGTCCTCTTGCCTACATACGGCAGAATGGTTTCTATGTTTCTACCGTTAAGAGTGTGTCAAGACAGTCAAGTCACCAGGATAATCTCACATGTACTATTCGCATTTTATTCAATGTTCCTGGAATGCCCTTTGCTCAAGACAATAGAAATATGAAATCCCAAGGTGCAATCTACTTGAAAGAGGTCACATTCTGCTCTCAGGATCCACGTCATAGTAGTGAAGTTGTTCAGCAGATTAAAACCTTGAGGAGGCAAGTTGCTTCACGGGAATCAGAGAGACCTGAGAGGGCAACTTTGGTTACACGAGAGAAACTTCAGCTGGCTACTAATAGGATGAAGTTAATGAGGCTGCCTGATCTATGGATACGGCCCGTGTTTGGTGGTCGTGGAAGAAAGCTCACAGGAACTCTTGAGGCCCATGTGAATGGTTTCAGATATTCCACTTCCCGATCCGATGAGCACGTGGATATCATGTATGGTGTTATGAATATTATGTGTATATTCATGAGGTCCAAAGGACAAAATATATATATATATATATATATATATATATATATATATATATATATATATATATATATATATATATAAAGAGTACAAGAGGATATACAAAGGAATATGCTATATACAGATAAGAAAACCAAGACATATAAGAAAACGAAAAACAATTCTATTCTATCCTTAACACATCTCTTAAACTCATGGTAGATCACACATACTGAGTTTGGAAAGAAAATACAAATGTTGTGCTCTAGTTTGGGACTTCGTGAAGAAGTTAGCAAGCTGTAACTCTGATGGCACAAACTGTAGAGCAAGTACTCCCTCTTGTACATATGAGCGAGTGTATAAAGCATCCACTCCAATGTGCTTGGTAAGCTCATGCTTCACTGGATCACGAGCAATACTGATAGCACATGTACTGTCAGACATAAGTGTCGTAGGTCCCCTCACAGGTACACCAAAGTCTACAAGTAGCCACCTCAACCAAGTAATATCTATTGTCACTGCTGCCATAGCTCTCAACTCAGCCTCTGCATTCAAACGGGAAACTGCAGTCTGCTTCTTTGTCTTCCAGGCAATCAAGGAGGAGCAGTCTGCCATAGACCGATCAAGAAGATCCTAGACATACTTCTGCTAGAAGAGGTAGTAACCCTTAGGCATGGAAGAAACCTCAATTCCAAGAAAGTACGCAAGCAAACCAAGATTAGTCGTCAAAAACCACTCACTGAGATGCTTCTTCACGTATGTGATGAATAAGGAATCGTCACCAATAATGAGCATATCATCCATGTATAGAAGAAGTAGTGTCCTACCTCGAGGTGAGACATGAACAAAAAAAGCAGGATCGTGGGCACTGACAGTGAAATCGGCAGCGGTAATCACTGAGGTGAAACGTGCAAATCAGGCACGAAGGGCCTGTTTGAGGCCATAAAGAGCATGACGAAGACGACAAACATGACCATCTAGAACAGAATATCCAAGTGGTGGCTGCATGTAAACCTCCTCATGCAAAACACCATTAAGAACTGCATTCTTAACATCCAATTGGGAGATAGACCACCGGCGACCAGAAGCAACCGCAACAAGAGTGTGAACAGTGGTCATATGGGCAACAGGGGCAAACGCCTCATCGTAATCACGACCATAAGCCTTGTACCACTCAATAGTACCATCAGACCTGGTCTTAATCTTATACATCCACTTGCACGTGATAGGATGAGCATACACAGGTGTTCGTACAATATCCCAAGTCTCCATTTGTCTAAGAGCATCAAGCTTCTCTGCCATAGTGAGCTGCCACTCAGAATAAGAAGCAACCTCACGATAAGAGCTGGGCTCAATGATAGAGAGAGCATGAGCGATCGAAGTAAAACCAAAACGATCAGGAGGTCGAAGCGATATCCGATCACAAAGGACATAACGAGGAGCATCATCTGAGGAATCAGACATGGGTGTCAGGAAAATACCAGATGATAAGTCTGGTGAAGGACAAGGACATTTGGAGTAGTGCACACCAGAGAAACGAGACAGTGGTGCTGCAGGAGCAAGAGGCGGTGCTGCAGAAGGCAACAAAGGAGGTAAAGGTACAGAAGGAACCACTAGAGAAAGGCTAGAGGAAGGTTTTGAAAGAGGAGAAATGGGTGAAGAGTCAGGGAGAGACAACCAGGAGATCATCTCGATGGTGGAAACAGGACGAGGAGCTGAATCTCGATAGAAGAAAGGTTGAGATTCATCAAAGACAATGTGTAAGATCCCAAAATTTGGCTTTATGGAAAAATTTAAATTCAAATTAACTATTTTAAAGTAATTGGATTTTACTTGGCTTTTATTTGATTTTCTGGATTTTATTTCAAAATTTAAAGCAAGAAAATGTATTTTTAAATATTTTATTAAAGCCAAAAAGAGAGTATTATATTTTTCCTAGCCTTTCCTAAATTTTTAAATATTATTTGAGAATTTTCTGAAATTTAAAATCAATTTTCAAAGCTAAAAAGTATTTTCTAAAATTATTAAATTCAAACCTGAAATTAAAAATATTTTTACTAAGTCTAAAATGCTTCCAGGAATATTATATGATTTTTCTGGAATTTTAGACGTTAAATATTATTTTTTTCGAAGTGTTTGTAAAGTTTCTAGTATTTTCTGAAATTTATTCCGAAAATAAAAATCAAATTAATCCTATCCCGCCATGTGTCGCTCTCAGATTAAATCAATCTCTCTCCACGTTTTAATCCTAGCCACACAAGATCACTTACCCCTTCATAACATCCAAGAGCCATGAAACATTCACTTGCCATGTGTCACAAATCTGACGGCCCGTACCCCTTCACTTCCTCTCCCTCTCCATGACATATGGACCCCACATGTCATATGTTTCTTCAACCTCACCTTCTTCTTCTCAAAAAAAAACCTCACCTTCTTCCTCCTCCCACCCTCTCTCTCCTCCACCATTAAAACCGAAAATGAGCTTTAAAATCCCGCGTTTCTCCCTCATAAAATCCCGATTAAAGAGTGGAAACGGATGCCCTATTACTCCCCTCCATTCCTCCGGCCGTTTCCCCTCAATTTAAGTCCCCTAATTGCGGGAGCAATAACTCCGGCGAGTTCCAAAATGGCCGGCCTCCCCCTCCACTCCCTTCTTCGGCACCGCCTCCCACCGCCCCTTCTCCTCCCTTTCTCGGCGCCGCCGCCACCTCTAAAAACCGCCGCCGCCACCTCCAAAAGCCGCCGCCGCCACCACCTCTTAGCGCCGCCGCCGCCATTCGCCGCCCCTCCCACCGGCCGGTCATCCTCCCCGCTGCCTTGGTGCGCCCGCGTGGCCGGTTGTGCCTGCGTGGATGGCCACGTGGCCGACACATCGCGCCCGCGTGGCGCCATGTCAATGGAGCGCCACCTCAGCCCTAGTTTTTCCCCGTGAGCTTGGTCCACGGTGGACCGGGCCCGCGTGTCATGAAATTCAAATTTTGAATTTTTGATGACGTCATAATTAAGTTTTTCCCGTATAAAAATAAATCCCAAAAATCAGCCTTTTCATTTTCTCTCCTTTAAATCTTTCGGAAGCCATAACTTTCTCATTTTAACTCCGATTTTAGCTGTTCAAATTTCTAAATTTTTCTAAAATCATGAACTATCCAAATATGTACTGTTTTTGAATTTTATTTAAATTTTGTTTGAATTTATTTGTTTGTTTGTTTGTTTTGTTGTCTCGCGCGTAGAAACCGACGTCGCCAAGATTTCGTCGAGCCGCAGCAAGAAGGACCAACTAGAGCGCAAGAAGGCAAGTCTCCTTTGATCATCTCGAACCTATGATTTTGAAATATTTTACTTATTTTAAATTATGTGCATTGCTATTTACATAAAATATTAGTTCAAATCTTAAGGTATTAGTTACCCCAATTTTGTTATGCCCTCCGTTGAAATTGAATGCCATATACCCTTGTCTCCTTAGGATTTCCTTTGGCTCTTTAATGAGATTATTATATTCAGTTGCGAATATTAGAATGGTAGTACAATGCTTAGCCATGCTATTGAATACCTCATAAATCTTGCAAATGGGAAAATTATGATTTATTGTAATACCCTTGTTTCTAAATTTAGTGGTAATTGGAGTTGCCACTGTTCTTTTAAAATAAACTAAAATGTGAAAGTTGGTTTAGATTAGGGTGGATGGTTGGTTTGGGTTGGTGCAGTTAAGGGCCTGTTTGGTTCATGACCAGAAGTTGCCTAGCCACAAGTTAGGCGTGCCACAGTTTTTAGGTAGCTGTTTGGTTCACTGACGCAACTGTGGCATGCCACACTTTCTTAGCACCCGGCCCCACACGTCATAGACTCAGTTTCTTGCCAAACTTTGCCACAAGTGTGGCTTCGATTTTGTTAGCCACACTTTCTGTGGCAGCCACACATTGCCTAAGCTTAGGCATGGCAAGCTTAGGCACCAACCAAACAGGCCCTTAGCACGAGATCTTGTAAAGTGTATGTTCCACCCTAGTCAATTAAGGACCGACACTTGTGTTTGTCCAGACTGAGCATTAACCGTACAACCACAAGTCTATATGGGTACGACCTAGCTGACTAACTTATGATAGTCTAGTTTAGGTGCCACCAGTGGAAAGTGGGTGCCAGGGATGGACTGGTTATTCACAGTGAGGGACAGGGATTTACTGTACTCATATGGCGCAAGAGGGGGCTTCGGTTCGGGCAGTTAGCCTACCTGCGGTGAAACCTCAGCGGGTGGTATCTAGCTAGATTAGAGTAAGGTAAAGGCTTTGTGATATTTTATCTGGGTCTCATGCCAAAGGAAGCGTGTTGACTTTTAGGATAATTTATCTCTTGTGGGTAAAGTTGTACAACCTCTGCAGAGTGTCAAACTATTCGAATAGCCGTGCCCATGGTCAAGGGCGGGCAAGGAATGCATTCACATGGTAGATTTTTGGTTTTGTTTTAAAATCAAAAGTTTTTGTATTCCGAGAGTGGAGGGAACTCTCGGAAGGGTATCCTGGCAGTTGGAGCCAGAGAGGGTGGATGTAACCCGCAGTAAGTAACTTGATCAATTGTAATTGGTCAGCTAGTGTTGGTAGTTGGAACCTTCACTAGAAAGTTAATGATAGTTTCTGCTAAAACATTTACTTTATTAAATTGATGCCTTCGAAAATAATTAGTAGTAATTGAAATTAAAACATTGCTTTGTGCAAAAGAACCATATAGCCTTCCTTGGTCAAGCCTTGCATCTATGTCATTTTTCCCAAGACTTGCGGAGTAGTTTATGTACTCACATGCTACACTCAAAAATAATAACCAGAGGAATGCGAAGCTCAAGAGGGAGACTACGACTACTGCTTCGCTTGCGGCTATGATGGATTTTTCCCGGAGGACTAGGTCGCGCTTCCCCAGTCAATTGCCTGTGGCGTATTGATGGGTCTTCACCGAGTTTATCTTTTACTTCCGCTGTGTTTCGTGTGTGCGAGGTCTTGAAACCTCAATTGTAATAATGAGACCTTTCGGTCTGTACTCTTTAATATTGTAATAAATGCGTGGTTGGTCATGAACCATTTCTGTTTGACTGTGTGCACTAGCTTTGATCTGGGACTAATGCAGTAATACACAGAGGGTCCGGGTTCGGAAATCCGGGGGTCCCAACACAATGTCTCGTGAGATCCTAATCCGTCAAGCAGAAGGATCATAGCAGCGATAACCCTTATGCTCATTGTTGTGGTTACAGACCAAACAGAGAGACAGAGTATGCTAGTGGAGAGTTAGGTGAGCAATGGCTTAGGGTTTCTCCCCATGGCCTGTGCTGTATATATATATCCATATGGGGAGTGCTTTTACAATTATACCCTTACATCCGAGTATTCCCCTCAAGGGCACTCATGTCATTACACATGTCCCATTTTGGGTCTTACATTTCTCTAACAGGCTTGCTGGGCTCAGGTGGGGGCCACCCCTACAACAGGAGCCTTTCATGGTGAAGGGCTTCACGGGCCGAAGCCATGTGGCCGAGCCCTTTGGCCCCCTCCGTCCCTGCGGCCTGTGAGCTTTTCCAACGTTCGGCGTATCGTGGCTGCCCCGACCGTGGACTTCGCACCACTGCCCAAGGTGTTGTTTGTTGTACTCTTCGCGGGCTCTGTCGTCGCGACCCCGCTTGCGCCCCTGGCCACGACGCCCTCTGCCGCCGCGACCAGCAGGGGCGTTGTCCTCGGAACCACCCTCGATGTCAAAGACGTAGCGAGGTTTCTGAGATTTGCGTTGGTCGTGCTTGGGCTTGTTGCCCGACGAGTCTTTGTGCTGGGCCTCCTTGCGCTCGGAGGCGTCCTTCGATGGCTCCTGCTTACGCTTGTCTTTCGATGAGCCCTCCTTTGGCGAGCCATCGTTTTTTGCCGAGCCCTCTGCCTGGTTGGTGTCGGAGTCATCGCCATGTCTCCGCCGCGCGTTCTCTTTTGCTCTAGCGTACTCTTCCATCTTGTCGAAGAGCTTCACCACCGTCTTGATTGGTTTCCGCGCGTTGTATTCGGCCATCAGTCCCGGGCGGAGGCCTTATATCGCTGCATTGATGACGGTTGTTTCATTGACGTCCTTCACCTGGCAACATACCTTCGCGAAGCGCTTGAAGTAATCCCGAAGCCTCTCCGACGGTTTTTGCTTAACTGCGAAGAGCTGGTCCGCGTCGACGCGCTCGATGTAGTTTCCCTAGAAGTTGTTGTAGAGTCAGTCGCGGATCTGCTCCCACGCGTAGATGGACTGTGGCTCGATGGTAAAAAACCAACAGAGCGCCACCCCCTGTAACGCGAGCGGGAGCCCCTTCGCCTTCGTGGTGTCATCTCCGCTGGCGGCTTCGATGTCGGTCTCATACATGCGCATGAATTCCCGTGGGTCCGTGTCGCCTTTGTACGCTTCAATGACACTCGGGAACTTGAAGTCCTCCGGCCATGCCGCCTGCTGCACGTGGGGGCTCCAGGTCCACGCGTCGTAGTGGGACACGGCTGGACGTGGGGGCGTCGCGGCTATCCGCCCTCTCCGGTGTGGGCTTCAATGCGACCACCGGTGGGGCTTGTTGGCTCCGAGCCTCTTGCATGTCCCGTACGGCTCCGCGGAGATCCGTTAGCTCCCGCTGAAACGCGCTGAGGGCCGCCAGCAGGGCGTTCTCCACCGTGAACGTGGTTGGGGCCGTTGGCGCACTTGGGGGCACGACTGGAGCGGCGGCAACCATGGCCTGTGCTCCCGGACTACCCGCTGCGCTGGTGTGAAGAACTCCGGAGCCAGTGACGAAGCCCGCGTTGTCGCCAGAACCGCTCACCGTTCCTGCACCGAGTGGGGGAGCGGACGCCGTGCCTGCGTGGGCATCGGCGTTGCTGCCTCCGACCACCCGAGCACCGCTGTCGGCGACTGTCGCAGTATCTGCAGTGGGGTTACCTACCATGCGCGTGGCGGAGTTGAGCGTCGCGGCGGTGGTGGCGGGGTCGAGCGTCGCGGCGATGGTGGCGGGGTCGAGCGTCGCGGCGGTGGTGCCGCGATCGAACGCCGCGGCGGTGGTGATGGGGTCGAGCGCCGCGGCGGTGGTTGCGGGGTCGAGCGTCGCGGCGGTGTTGGCAGGATCGAACGTCGCGACGGTGGTGGCGGGGTTGGGCGTCGCGTCGTGAACACCGGTGTTCGCGACCACCACATCCGCATCGCCACCCACGCCCGCGGCTGCCAACACTGAAGCTCCGCCGCTCCCACCTTCTTCTTCGCCGCCGATGATGAAGCTTTCTTTGGTGCCATCCTTCTTCAGATCTGGAGGCTTGCTCTTGTCCTCCCCACGGACGGCACTAATTGTTGTGGTTACAGACCAAACAAAGAGAGAGAGAGTATGGTAGTGGAGAGTTAGGTGAGCAATGGCTTAGGGTTTCTCCCCATGACCTGTGTTGTATATATATCCATATAGGGAGTGCTTTTACAATTATACCCTTACATCCGAGTATTCCCCTCAGGGGCACTCATTTTGGGCCTTACATTCCTCTAATAGGCCTGCTGGGCTCAGGTGGGGGCCACCCCTACAACACTCATAACTGTACCTAAGGAACACTCACTCAACTGACTGTGCTAACAGCTTGGTGCACTCACGAGACTGTAGGAGGACAAAACAGGTGCAGCCAAAAACACGAAGGTGACTGTACTGGGGCTATAGAGTAGAGATGATCTATAGGACTAACATCGTTAAGAGTAGTGGAAGGCTGCATATTGATGAGATATGCAGCTGTAGAAATAGCCTCCGCCTAGAACTGTGGTGGAACGTGAGAAGAAAGAAGAAGAGTGCGAGCAGTCTTAAGCAGGCGACGATGCTTGTGTTCAGCAACCTCATTCTGAGCATGAGCACCAGGACAAGAAAACTGGTAAAGAGTGCCTTGTTCAGAAAGGAATTGTCTGAAAATATCAGAACAGTACTTTTCAATAGAATCACAGCGAAAAGTACGGGTAGAGAACTCAAACTGAGTATAAATCATCATGAAAAAGCTACGATAGATCGCAAGAAACTAACCATGATTAGATATAGGAAAAAGCCAAGTGAAACGGGAATAATCATCAATGAAAATTACATGGAATTTATGCCCACCTTTTGAGATAATAGGCGCAGGTCGCCATACATCTAAATGAACTAAATCAAAAGGATGAGAAGACATGGACTCACTAGAATCATAAGAAAGTTGTAGTTGCTTGCCCAACTTACAACCCCAACAAAACATTAATGTGTCAATTGTAACATGTTCAAGAACACCCTAATGAACTAAAAAAGAAAGACAGGACCCACACAGGTGTCCTAAATGATGATGCCACTGTGTAAAAGTTCCAGAGGTGGTGGCAGCAGTGGCGGTAGAGGCAGATGTAGCAGGAGCAATTGAAGTGGACGGAAGGTGGAGGCGGTCGAGAATGTAGAGACCCTAACGATCCCTACGGCGTCGGCCAGTCCCAAATACCATCTTTGTCTATCGATCCTAGACAAAACAGGTGTTAGAGTCAAAAACAACCCTACAACTAAGATCAGTGAGCTGTCCCACCGAAAGAAATTGCATGGTAAGCTGGGGAACGTGAGAAACAGCTGGAACAGAAAACTCAGCTGACAAAAGAATGCCTTGCCAGCTGACAGACAAGGAAGTATCATCAGCTGTCTGAACAGAGATAGGAAAATCAGGAGGTCCTACTGAAGTGAGAGGTGGAGTCCGGTGTCATGTGAAAGGAGGCACCAGAATCTAGAACCCAAGAGGTACCTGGAGGAGACATCTGAGCTAGACTGGTAGAACCTGCTTAGTTGTGAGAGAGCTGATGAAGTAGAGCCTAGCAGAGCTACTGAACAGTCACCTTTCTGAGCAGAAAATGATGAGTTGGTCTGTCCTCCGTTGACGAAAGCGCCTCCCTGCCCCCTTAGTCGCCCACCCCCACGTGCCTTGTTTCGCTTTTTCCGCAACGCACAACTCTAGTAGTCGTGCCCAAAGTTCTTGCAGTAATTGCACTAAACTCTAGTTGGTGCAAGAATAGGAGTGGAGACAGGCACCTAGGGAGAGGCCATAGTCGAAGCAGATATCAATGTCGTAGTCGAAGAAGGGGCAACAAGCACAGTCGGAACAGACTGTGCTGCTAACCTAAGATAAAGCTCTTCAACTCGAAGCGTCGAAAGGGCCTCTGTAATGGTCGGCTGTGGAGAGCGACTCATTAGCAGAGCTTTGAAAGGCTCAAACTCTAGGCGAAGATGGCAAATGAAGTCATAAAAGCGAAGGCCATCATGATCCGCTTTCTGCACTTTTGTGACACTCCTAACAAAGTGGAGAGGCTAGCTCATATATCTAGCGATAGAGAGTTGCCAGGGCCTGAAAGAAGTTGTCAACAGAAGAATCTCACTGGCGAGGCGTCTCCAACTCACGCTGAAGCGAAAAACAAGCATCACTGCTCTGCTGGTATCGCTCATGCAAGTACTCCCAGATCTATCGAGTAGACTGTAGACCAACAATGTCTGGCTGGATAGAGTCATCAATGCTGACCACCAGGATGGCACAAACACGGGCCTCATCAGTACACCAGCGCTCAAAAGCATCAATGGCATACTAAAAAGCCTCATCAGCAGCGTTAGCAGCAACCTTTGCCTCTTTCTTGGCAGCCTCATCGGATGTAGGAGCTGCAGAAGTAGACTGCCTAGGAGGAGGCTGAACCAGTGATGGCGGAGAAGGGCGTGCACCGGTGACATATCCCTAAAGGCAGAGACCATCAAGCGTGATCTCCATGAGAGAAGACCATAACCTGTAGTTCGTTCCATGAAGTTTTGTTCCTGAGAATGGGATCGCAGCAGATGGAATGGAAGCCATCGATAGGCGGTGTTAGATGGCCCGACGACCAAGGCAACGAAGTATAACAGGTGGCACTAGACGGTGCGGCAGTTAGATCAACGTTATATTTTTCCTTTTTTTTATGAAACTACATAAGATTCAGCCAGCTCTTTGCTTCTTTGCTTCGGTCAAAGCAGACGTCTGCCCACTCATCGCTGGGCGGACGGCAGAGCGGCGGCTGACAGAGCATAGAGCGGCGGCTGACGGAGCATCGACCGGCAGCTCAACGCGACGGCCGACAGCGATCAAGCGGATCTGATGAAGATGATGGCGGCGGCCCGGGCGACCGTGGCCCAGGCAGCGGCGATAGTAGTAGTGGCTCGGTGAAAGATCAAGCTCCGTTTAAGTTGGTTTTGGTGTTAATGACAAATGCCATTATGAGATTTTGATGTTAATGACAAATATTTTTATAATGTTTTGGTGATAATGACAAATGTATATATGAGACTAATATGTTTGTTCAAGTATATTATAGTTTAGTCTCATTTGGATGAAAAGTTGAAATGAAAGAGGTATGCATTCAAAATCACTTTCTCATATGCTAATGCATTCCTTAGATCCAAAATATAGATTGAACTCCTCAAATAGTTCAAATGAATATGTGCATATGTTTTTCTTCATATAGATTTGTATGCACACATTTAGGGGGAGCTCTCTCTATGTTTTGGAGTTTCACTAGTATTGATCCATGTTTCCTTTTAGAAATACATTGGGATCAAACTAGGATCATGCATTCATCAAAAATCAATTTCAAAACAAAGTTTGTGCTCTGTCTGGACGAGCGGTAGTACCGCAGGTTTGAACGTCGGAACTACCGGAGAGCGGTAGTTCCGCGCCCTGAAGCGGTAGTACCGGCGGATGGAAGTTCCGGATCTCAAGCGGAACCTTCTTTCCAGAGAGCACCCTCCGGATGCATTTGAGTTTTCGCGGGATCGGAAGTACCGGCGATTTGAACGCCGGAACTACCGCAGGTTGCGGTAGTACCGCAGTATAGAGCGGTACTTCCGGAGTCCGGAAGCTCCGGAGGAGAAGCGGAGCCTTTTTTCCAGAGAGCGCCAACTTTGGGACTTTTGGGAATTCGGCTCGAGCGGTAGTACCGCATTAACTCTGCGGAACTACCGGAGAGCGGTAGTACCGGAGTTTATAACGGCGGTAGTACCGCACATTGAATTCAAATGATTTTATATTCAATTTATTATCTCATTATTTGTTGAGATTGTCATGAATTACCAAAAAGGAAAGATTGTTGAATCTAGTTCCCCCCATTATGTGTTAATGGTGAAGTTTGGTAATTGATGACAATTGTTTTGTGGACTAACGGTTTCCATGAGTTAGATGAATAGGTTAGGTTCCACAAAAGAGGATGACTTGGGATGACTTCATGGGTTGAATATCATCAAGTCAAGATCAAGAAGAAGTTAGCTTCATGAGTTGAAGGCTATCAAAGAAGAAGAACATGTGTCATGAGTTGATGCATGATCATGTGTTGATTAAGTCAAGGAAGATCATCATGTGTTGATGGAGTTGATGAGAAGGATGCATCATGAGTTGATGCATATCGAGATGATGACCCAAGGCAAAGGTATGACTAGCTAGGGCTAAGGATGTGTTCCTAGTCTTTTACCGGTCTTGGTGTTTGGTTGAAAGACCGGATTGCTAGTATAGGTTGCCGTACTATTAAGAGGGGTCATGTCTAGTAGTTTGAGTCTCATCATGTGTTGATAGCTCAACCTCACTTGCTCTAGCTCATCTTGGCATGAGGCTTGCATTTGCGAATGTGTTTTGTAAATGGTTGAAGCTCATGTGGCAAATCCTTGTAACATGTGACTATACTTTGCAAATGTGTTTTGCAAAAGGTTGAAGTCCATGTACCTATTCCTTGTGACATGATCTAAGTTTGCAAATGTGTTTTGCAAAAGTTGTAGATCATGTATAATCCCCTAGCATGGTCTAAGATTGTTTATTGCTATTTCCTTTGGACATAAGACCATGAGAGTACTCTTTTGGATCTCTTTTGATTTCTGCATTGATCTAATGTGTTTGAGATCATGCAAATAGATGGGTTGTGTAGCCCTTTGAATAAGCTTTCCATAGAGTCCAAGATCACTCAATTCCGACATCGGAGTCAAAAGTTATGACCATTTTTCCGAGGGCTGTCTGTGCTGAAAATAGAGGTGCGGTAGTACCGCAAATTGTGCGGTAGTACCGCACTGCGGTAGTACCGCGGTTATAACGGCGGTAGTACCGATTTTTTCAGTGATTTAGCCCTAACGGCTAGTTTGACTTAGCCGTTACTTCGTGCTACAGTAGAATGCGGTAGTACCGCACTTTGTACGGCGGTAGTACCGTTTTCCCTGATTTTTTCAGGGGTTTGGCTCCAACGGCTAGTTTTTGTGTGTGGGGTATAAATACTCACTTATGGCCGGTTGGAGAGTAATCTTTGGCACCTCATTTCACTTCCTTGAGCTAGTGTGAGCTTCTCTACTCCATTGTGCATGTGTTGCACCTTGTGAGCAAGAAGAGAGGTCTCTAGTTGCATGTGTTGCATCTAGAGTTGGATTTAGCATCCATTTGAGCTTGTGCATTCGTTGCACGTGGTGGGAGTCAAGCGAGGGGCTTGGCTTGTTACTCTTGGAGTTTGCCGACTCCTAGACGGCGTTGGAGGCGTCGTGCGCGGTGATCTTCTCAAAGAAGGTTGTGAGAAGACCCGGCGTGTTGTGAAGGTTGGAGCTCACCTACCCGGAGCGGAAAAGAGCTACCACTAGTGGATTTGAGGTGTTTGGCTTAATTCGTGGAGCCGGTCCAATTCGTTTGGGCTTACCTCAACGTGGATTAGGGGAGACCGGCAAGTCTCCGAACACCACGGTAAAAAGAGAACGTGTCATTTGTGGTTTGCTTTCTTGTGATCTTTTTACATTCAAGCAATTTACTTACTTAGCATTATTTTGATTGCTTGTAAACCTAGGATTGCAAACTTTGACATAGGCTAGAATTATTAGTGCACTTAGGCGAATTTATTTGTTCTAGGCGCTATTTGAGCTAAACCAAATTGATTTAAGCTTCCGCATTATATACTTGGTTTAGATAAATATAAAAGGTCTTGAATTGCTAATATCAATTCATAGAGAATTTTTAGACCGCCTATTCACCCCCCTCTAGTCGGCCTCCTCGATCTTACAAGTGGTATCAGAGCTTGGTCTCTCATTTATTAGGCTTAACCTCCTAGAGAGTATAAAGGATGGCGACTAGTGGAATTGTGCACCTAGATGACACACCTCTATATGATGGCACAAATTATGATAGTTGGAAAATCCGCATGACATGCAATTTTAAGGCCATGAGCCCAAAAATATGGCGGATTGTAGATGTTGGCTTTTCTCCTCCATTGGATCCTCTAGCTCCAACTATTGAGGAAGAGAAATGCCTACATCTCGACGCTCAAGCAACTAACGCTTTATTTAGTGCTTTGAGTGTAGAGGTGTTCAATGAAATATGCAATCTCAATAGCGCTCATGACATGTGGACTAAAATTCAAGACAAATATGAGATGTCCACATCAAGTGATGAAGATTGCATACAAGAATGGATGTCGGGAGAAGAATGCTCAACTTCTAGCTCCGACGATGAAGAGTCCACCATTCCCTCCACATCAACTCGATGCTTCATGGCAAAAGGTAAAAAGAAGGTAAATTTCGATGATGATGATGATGCACCTTCTTATGATGAGTTGATAGATATGCTAGAAGAGCTTAATGAATTCCTTGGGAAAGAAAAGGCTAAATTTAAAGTTTTGAAGAAAGAATATGTTTCTCTTCAAAATAATTATGATGTGCTAAAAGAAGAACATGAGTCTCTTCTATTCAAGGAATATACTAAACCTAGCATGAATATAGGAATTACATGTAATTTGCTAGATGATATACCATGTGTAATTCCTAGCTCTAGCATTTCATCTAAAATCAATGCTTTCACTTCATGTGAGGATTTAATAGATGATATGCCATGTGT
Source organism: Dendrocalamus latiflorus (assembly GCA_017311315.1). NCBI lineage: Eukaryota > Viridiplantae > Streptophyta > Magnoliopsida > Poales > Poaceae > Dendrocalamus > Dendrocalamus latiflorus. The sequence continues at coordinate 27,844,214 of CM029639.1, read as the reverse complement.
AGCTTCTAGCTCTAGCAACTCATCTAAAATTAGTGTTTCTACTTCATGTGATGATTTGCTAGATTTACCTTGTTGCTCAAAATTAGATGCTTCTACCTCCTCTATGCATTGTGAGACTAACCTTGTAGAGGAGAATAATAAGCTCAAGGCCCAAGTCATAAGTTTGAAAAATGACTTGGAGAAAAGCTACAAAGGGAAGGCCTCTCTTGACAAGATATTGGGTAGTCAAAGAAAATCTAATGACAAGAGCGGTATTGGTTTCATCTCCAAGAAGAAGGAGAATAGCAAAACAAGGCACAATGCAAGGCATACGAAGAATGTCAAGTGCCATGGTTGCAATGAAATGGGTCACTTCGCCTCCAAGTGTCCCAATAAGGTGGAAAACAAGAAAAATCCATCAAAGAAGAGGCAAACCGGCAATGAGCAAGGCAAGAAGATAAGAAGGGGAAATAATTGCCAAACTTGCTACAATTGTCGGAAAAAGGGACATGTAAGTAAGGATTGTCCCAAAGGTACCATTCCTAAGCCCTCTTTATTCAATGAACAATATTTGCTTAGGAAAGATAGAAATGGCAATGTGTTTGCTAGGAATGTTAGTTCACATAAATTTAATGTTAGAGCCATTTGGGTGCCCAAATATATTATGGCTAACATTCATGGACCCAACCAAGTTTTGGGTACCAAAATGCGTTTCAATGCTTAATAGGTACTTGAAGAGGCATTAGGGGCTTGGCTCATTCATGAAGAGGTGAATTCCACCATGGGCAAAACGAAAGCCAAGTTTAGGATGATCTTGCCACATCATGAACCAATGCCATCTCGGTAACAAGTATTTACATTTGAGTTTATTTAGCCCCTAGCCTTGTGTAGGTTGCATTGAATGAAAATCATTTAAAAGGGGTTCTCTTGCTCTTGTGCTAAAACTTCATTATTGTAAATTATGAGCAAGATGTGTGTGGCACATTAAGGGGGAGTGCTAAATCATATTCATGTATATCACATCCCTAAGTGTGCCCAAATTAATTAAGTGCTAGAATTGTTTTTCAAAATTGAGCCATTTAGCCAAAAGTCAAAAATTTCAAAATTATTAATATATCTTTGCAAAACTAGTTGAAAAATGTATACAAATTCTTTTCAAAGGTTTTACAAAAATTTTGGCTTTAGAAATCTTATTTCAAATAAAATTGAGTTTCCAACCCAAAACTATCTATTTAGTATCTTGTTTTGGCTTCAAACTCAAAAATTCCCAAAATCAATTCTAAAAGGAATTTGAAAATATGTTCATACCAAAAACTTAGAGTTGGCTATTTCAAATATTTTTGGTATTCAAAAGTTTTCCAAAAAGCCAACCAATCAAAAGTTATTTGGATTTGAAACTTGTCCAAAATCCTAAGTTGACCTATGTGGTCCCAATCTAGCACTTATGTGAGTTTTGCCATTTGAGCCCAAACTATTGATGCATATTGGCTCTCAAGGGTATTTAAAACTCATACATGTAATTGAATGCTTAATATAAGCCCAAATGCTCATTTTTGCAATCTTGAAGAATTCATTGAAAATGAGTTTGTTGTTAAAAATTGAAAGCTTAATTTGTTAAAAACTACTTTGAAAAGAGTTTTAATCTTGGCATATAGTTGGAAATGCTCCATAAGAGGTTTATGTTTCTTTGTGAAAAACTTGGAGCAATGTACAACATTATATCTTGCCTCTCCTCAAAAATCCAATCACTTGGGTGCTCCCAGAAAAATCGGAACTACCGGCAGTCATTATGCGGTACTTCCGGGTATCGGAACTACCGGCAGTGAAACTGCGGTACTACCGATATTTCTGGAGAGTGGCTGATTTGATTCAAAATTTGATTTTAAATTTCCTCAGCCAATTTCCCTTGCTCCTCTCAGTCAAGTTGATCCTTGTGAACCCTTGCTAGCTATCCTCAAGTATTTATTGAAACCATATGCCATTTTGCTCTCAATTTGATTCTTTTCATTAAATGGCATTATCTCAAAAGAGTGGTAGACTTTCAGTCATCTTGACATCGACATATACTTCACTCAAATCTTATGAAGTGATATCATCCATTTTCTTCTAGTGGTATCCCTTAGTTTTGAAAATTAAGTGGTATCCTTATTCCTTCAATTGATGTCTCTTGGATTGATATCCTTTTCATCTTGGCAAGCAAATATTTCTTAACCAAGCTCTTCACATATATGATATCATTCAGTTCCAAGTGATGATATCTTTCAAGTGATATCTACTCTTTTCTCTTGCCGAGCAAAATCTCTTCTCTTAATCAAGCTCCTCACCTATGATATCAACTTCTTCCATATAGTAACCACCCTTACAAGTGGTATCTCTTCTATATGATATCATACTCTTACCACAAGTGCTTTTACCCTTGAGAAATCTTTCAAGTGGTATCAAGTTTTCAACGTTGGAATTAAGTATACTTGGTATCATTCATATTTACAAGTGGTATTTGTTTCACAAGTGGTATCTAATGTGAAAAGAGAAGAAGAACAAGAAGAGGAGAATCCCCCTTACACAAAAGAGGAGAAAACAATTTCGGGGAGTTTTTCTTTGTGAAAAACACATATATAATACTTTTGTGCTTACTAAAGCAAAAAGGGTAAAATATTACTATTGAAAAAATTATTTTATTTATTTGCCCAAAAATGATTTATGGTTCTTGGGAATGAATGTGTTTCATTCTCTTTAGCTATTCATGGAGTAAAACTAAAATGATATGCAAGATTACCTTTTCAAAAGAGCCTCCTTGGTCAAAAATCAAAAATCTTGTTTAAAAGGCCAAAAATTGTGAAAAACTAAATAAAAGTACTCAACTATGTATTTCAAATGATTTCAAAGCCTATTGAGTAAAAATTTCTATTTTAGAAATCAAAAGGAAGATTTGGCCCCAAAAGGATCTTTTATGATCTTGTTTTTGAATTAAAAGACATATTTCTCTAAATAATAATCTATTGAGTATTTGAAAAAGTGGTCAATACAAAACTCAAAGGGTTGGTCATTTCAAACATTTCTCTAGTTCAAAGCTATTGTAAAAGACCAATCATTGAAAAGTTATATTCATTTGAATCTCATCCAAAAACAAGTGTTGACCCAAAATGACATATTCTTGCATATAATGAGTTTAACTATTTGAGCAAGATTTCTTTGTGTATCTTGGCTTGAAATAGTATTTATAACTCATATGAAGATAAGAAAGCAAATTACTCCATGAAAATCCAATTTGTTTGGATTTTAAGCTTAAGTTGTAAAATCAATTCATTCTCTTGCTTTCAAAACGCATTTAGGCATATCTTTTGAAAGAGAACTTCTTTGCCAAAATTTCTTGTTGGAAAAGGTCACAAATAGCATCAAGTTCAAATCTGCAAAGTTTGAAAAAGTTTCAAGTTAATTTGAAAAAGTTGTGACTTTTTCTCTCTTGGGCTAAATGCTGAAATTTTCAGAACCTCCATGATTCTGAGCCAATTTGTGATTTTTATATCTTCAACTGGGTTCATATTCAAAGGCAGCCACAATAATGAAAATTGATCCTCTATAGTTGGTCTTCAATGTAAAATTTTATCAGAATTTATGAAGAGCAGTTGATCAATTTTCCATCTCTCTCTAAAAGCTAATGTGAGTTGCAAAAGTCTGAAATTTCAGACTTCCAGATTTCTGAAAAATCATGTTTTGAGCTGATTTATGATTTTTGTATCTTTAAGTGTGCTCATAATCTGAGGAAGCTATAATTATGACTTTTGATCCTCAGACATTCATCTATACTGAAAAATTTCCTCAGTTTTATTGGACATTTCTAAGTTAGATTTTCAGGAAGCTTTTGAAGGCCACTTGGAATGCAAAATCAGGAAATGATCCACATGCTACAAGTGTTTTATATACAAGTGGTATAACATCAAGTGGTATCAAATACCAAACAAAGAAAACTTCAAAAGTCTTCAAGGAGCTCTCATGAGTAAGATTATTTGAATGTGGTTCAAATATCTTTAGCTATTTTAAGTGGTTTAAATTGGTCATTTGCATTTAGTTTTACATTTCTTCATGACCATATTAAGTTAAATGAAATTGGTATCAAGTCCTCATAATAACAATACAATTGGTATCAAGCTCCTCATGATAAAATATCTCCTTTAATGGCTTAACTTGTATTCTTCCCTTGATTGTTATACTAATCAATGCTATTTGGTGTTAATTGTCTCTTTTTGGTGCTTAATGCCAAATGGGGGAGAAATTTGTGATAATAGCATTGAAATTTGTAATAATAGCTTTAGATAATGGGGGAGAGAAATTTAAAATTGTGATAATGCCAATGGGGAGAAATAACAGAAATACCAATGCTAACGGGGGAGAAATGTGATAACATATTCATTAGGGCGAAATTAAAATTTTTAATCTCTATGTCAAATAATGCTTTCACCTTCTCTTATGCACTTCATGTTATATCATTTGGTCATTTTCACCTATGTGCTATTATCATAAATGGATTTGTCATCAATCACCAAAAAGGGGAGATTGAAAGATCAAGCTCCGTTTAAGTTGGTTTTGGTGTTAATGACAAATGCCATTATGAGATTTTGATGTTAATGACAAATATTTTTATAATGTTTTGGTGATAATGACAAATGTATATATGAGACTAATATGTTTGTTCAAGTATATTATAGTTTAGTCTCATTTGGATGAAAAGTTGAAATGAAAGAGGTATGCATTCAAAATCACTTTCTCATATGCTAATGCATTCCTTAGATCCAAAATATAGATTGAACTCCTCAAATAGTTCAAATGAATATGTGCATATGTTTTTCTTCATATAGATTTGTATGCACACATTTAGGGGGAGCTCTCTCTATGTTTTGGAGTTTCACTAGTATTGATCCATGTTTCCTTTTAGAAATACATTGGGATCAAACTAGGATCATGCATTCATCAAAAATCAATTTCAAAACAAAGTTTGTGCTCTGTCTGGACGAGCGGTAGTACCGCAGGTTTGAACGTCGGAACTACCGGAGAGCGGTAGTTCCGCGCCCTGAAGCGGTAGTACCGGCGGATGGAAGTTCCGGATCTCAAGCGGAACCTTCTTTCCAGAGAGCACCCTCCGGATGCATTTGAGTTTTCGCGGGATCGGAAGTACCGGCGATTTGAACGCCGGAACTACCGCAGGTTGCGGTAGTACCGCAGTATAGAGCGGTACTTCCGGAGTCCGGAAGCTCCGGAGGAGAAGCGGAGCCTTTTTTCCAGAGAGCGCCAACTTTGGGACTTTTGGGAATTCGGCTCGAGCGGTAGTACCGCATTAACTCTGCGGAACTACCGGAGAGCGGTAGTACCGGAGTTTATAACGGCGGTAGTACCGCACATTGAATTCAAATGATTTTATATTCAATTTATTATCTCATTATTTGTTGAGATTGTCATGAATTACCAAAAAGGAAAGATTGTTGAATCTAGTTCCCCCCATTATGTGTTAATGGTGAAGTTTGGTAATTGATGACAATTGTTTTGTGGACTAACGGTTTCCATGAGTTAGATGAATAGGTTAGGTTCCACAAAAGAGGATGACTTGGGATGACTTCATGGGTTGAATATCATCAAGTCAAGATCAAGAAGAAGTTAGCTTCATGAGTTGAAGGCTATCAAAGAAGAAGAACATGTGTCATGAGTTGATGCATGATCATGTGTTGATTAAGTCAAGGAAGATCATCATGTGTTGATGGAGTTGATGAGAAGGATGCATCATGAGTTGATGCATATCGAGATGATGACCCAAGGCAAAGGTATGACTAGCTAGGGCTAAGGATGTGTTCCTAGTCTTTTACCGGTCTTGGTGTTTGGTTGAAAGACCGGATTGCTAGTATAGGTTGCCGTACTATTAAGAGGGGTCATGTCTAGTAGTTTGAGTCTCATCATGTGTTGATAGCTCAACCTCACTTGCTCTAGCTCATCTTGGCATGAGGCTTGCATTTGCGAATGTGTTTTGCAAATGGTTGAAGCTCATGTGGCAAATCCTTGTAACATGTGACTATACTTTGCAAATGTGTTTTGCAAAAGGTTGAAGTCCATGTACCTATTCCTTGTGACATGATCTAAGTTTGCAAATGTGTTTTGCAAAAGTTGTAGATCATGTATAATCCCCTGGCATGGTCTAAGATTGTTTATTGCTATTTCCTTTGGACATAAGACCATGAGAGTACTCTTTTGGATCTCTTTTGATTTCTGCATTGATCTAATGTGTTTGAGATCAGGCAAATAGATGGGTTGTGTAGCCCTTTGAATAAGCTTTCCATAGAGTCCAAGATCACTCAATTCCGACATCGGAGTCAAAAGTTATGACCATTTTTCCGAGGGCTGTCTGTGCTGAAAATAGAGGTGCGGTAGTACCGCAAATTGTGCGGTAGTACCGCACTGCGGTAGTACCGCGGTTATAACGGCGGTAGTACCGATTTTTTCAGTGATTTAGCCCTAACGGCTAGTTTGACTTAGCCGTTACTTCGTGCTACAGTAGAATGCGGTAGTACCGCACTTTGTACGGCGGTAGTACCGTTTTCCCTGATTTTTTCAGGGGTTTGGCTCCAACGGCTAGTTTTTGTGTGTGGGGTATAAATACTCACTTATGGCCGGTTGGAGAGTAATCTTTGGCACCTCATTTCACTTCCTTGAGCTAGTGTGAGCTTCTCTACTCCATTGTGCATGTGTTGCACCTTGTGAGCAAGAAGAGAGGTCTCTAGTTGCATGTGTTGCATCTAGAGTTGGATTTAGCATCCATTTGAGCTTGTGCATTCGTTGCACGTGGTGGGAGTCAAGCGAGGGGCTTGGCTTGTTACTCTTGGAGTTTGCCGACTCCTAGACGGCGTTGGAGGCGTCGTGCGCGGTGATCTTCTCAAAGAAGGTTGTGAGAAGACCCGGCGTGTTGTGAAGGTTGGAGCTCACCTACCCGGAGCGGAAAAGAGCTACCACTAGTGGATTTGAGGTGTTTGGCTTAATTCGTGGAGCCGGTCCAATTCGTTTGGGCTTACCTCAACGTGGATTAGGGGAGACCGGCAAGTCTCCGAACACCACGGTAAAAAGAGAACGTGTCATTTGTGGTTTGCTTTCTTGTGATCTTTTTACATTCAAGCAATTTACTTACTTAGCATTATTTTGATTGCTTGTAAACCTAGGATTGCAAACTTTGACATAGGCTAGAATTATTAGTGCACTTAGGCGAATTTATTTGTTCTAGGCGCTATTTGAGCTAAACCAAATTGATTTAAGCTTCCGCATTATATACTTGGTTTAGATAAATATAAAAGGTCTTGAATTGCTAATATCAATTCGTAGAGAATTTTTAGACCGCCTATTTACCCCCCTCTAGTCGGCCTCCTCGATCTTACACTCGGGCGGACGTGGCCCAGGCGGCAACTAAACCGGCTCGAGCGAAGGTGGCTCGGGCGGCGGTTGAACCAGCTCGGGCGGAGGTGGCTCGGGCGGCGGCGGCTCAGGTGACAGCGGCGGCTTCGGGCGAAGGTGGCCCGGGGGGCGGCGACGGCTTGAGTAACGGCTACTCGGGCGGAGATGGCCCGAGTGGCGACGGCGACGTCCTGAGCAGCGGCTGCTCAGGCGGAGAAGGCCCGGGCGGTGGCGGCTTGGGTGGCAACAGAGGCAGCGGAAGAACAAGGTCAGAGCCCCTAACTCTGATACTATGTTATAAATATTGTGTATATATTCATGAGGCCTAAAGGGCAATATATATAGGAAGTACAAGGGGATATACAGAGGAATATGTCATATACAGATAAGTAAACCAAGGCATATGAGAAAACAAAAAACAATCTCGTTCTATCATTAACATATGGGAATATTAAACATGCCTTCTTTCAGCCAGCAGAGAAGGAGATGATCACGCTCCTGCATTTCCATTTCACAATCACATTATGGTTGGAAACAAGAATACAAAAGATGTCCAGTTTTATTTTGAAGTGATGGATGTTGAAATGTCCCAAAAATTTCAACCATTTTGAATTTTTCCTCGCTTTTGGGTAAATTTTGAAGCTTAAAGGCACCACCTCTTGCTTCTCCGCTCTTCCGTGCCTTCAAAGCTCATCCTGTCCCGCAGTTAGCTTCCTGTGACCTTCAATCGCCCCCGTGAGCCACCCGCTGAAGCTCCACCGCCCCCTTCCCCTGAGCCGGTGACCTCCGTAAGCCAATCCTCTTCTTTCCTCTTCTAAATCTCGATTCCTTCCGTTCAGAGCATCACTTCTATCCCATGAACCCTTCGGTGAACCTCCCTGGCCAGGTGTGAGCCCGTGGAGCCCTGGCATCGAAGCTCACCACCGGCCAAGATGCTCTCCCATGGACAGCCCTCCCAGAAGCTCCCTAGCTGAATTTGTCACCACCATTGTGAGCCCCAAGCTCTGTAGACCATCGACACGCCTCCCACCGAGCTAAAGGGCCGCTGGTGAGCCTTTGAACCGCCGTGAAGCCCAGATTCCCCTCTTGCTGCCAGCCGCCACCACAGATCCTCTTGCTTCCCAAAGCCCCAAAATGGGACCACCTCACCAAAAGCTACTCGTTGGTGTCCTCAATCGCCGTCGGGGACCCTCGTCGTCACCGTTGGGCGGAGGTGCGTGCCTCTGTCTTTCCGCTGTGCGAGCGGCGGGAGGTTGAAGGCGACCCCATGTGGCGTGACGTGGAGCCATCTTGGCCGCGTCTTTCGCATCGGGCGGCCATTGCTTGAGCAGTCAGGCTCGACGTGGATGCATCTCCGCCGTCCACGCTTTCGTTGCCATCTAACATCGGCCGTCAGATGGTGACACCTCTCAGCCATCCGATCTAACTTACCTTAACTCATCCAAAACGCTCGTTCGCGTCGCATCGCTATCGCCCGCGCTGGCCACGTGTCGGCCATCCGGCGTGGGAAGGCGTGCGCACGCTGGGCCGAGGCCATGTGGCCCACTCGGCCGCGCAGGCTGAATCATCCTCCGGGCCGCACTGTTGCGGTGGGGGGCCGGCCCAGCACTGTTCATAGAATTTTCCAAGGATTTTCCAATTTCCAAAAAATCCGGAAAATCAAATAAAATCCCAAAAATTCTCAAATTACACCATTTTGATCGTTTCTATGCCATGAACCCATTTTTGGCCTCCAATCCACCAAATTCTTTCCGGAAAAATTCAAAAACCCCTCCATTTGAATTTATTGCATTTTATTCCTTTTAATAGATTTATTTGTCCTCGCTTGATTAGGCTCAAGCCGACTTATTTTGTTTTTTTGTGTTTGCACTAGCACCGGAGTATTCAGAGGCGACGGAACATGGTCAGGGCTCAGCTTTCGAGGTTTACGAAGTCGCCAAGCTCATCGAGTACCAAGGCAAGTCACAAATCCTTGGTCATGTTGAAATCCCATGCCACGTAAATGATTTACTTATGGAATTTGCATTATTGTTATTATTTGTGAATTGCTAATTATTAAAAATAAAATGTTTAGAATGACATGTTAATTAGATACTTCCTACCACCGATGGATGCCATGTTAGGTTGTAGCCATATCCTTTGCTAGCCCTAGTAATATTTAAATATGGTATATATCATTGTAGCATATTTCATGTAAAGTTTCTCACTACTAAGGTGGTGGCCGCAGGCCGGTAGATTTATAAATTTGGGGGCTAGGGTAGAGGAGCTGTGGGGCAGCACAAGACGGTCTTCACCCACCACTTTACCATAGGGTGGAGGTGGTTGCCTCATGGAAAATGTAAGGGTTAGACCCTTGCGCCGAGCAAATGACATAATGACTGCTCAACCACAAGTGTTGACTTATCAACCCTGGTTTAGTAGCTGCTCAACTCGAGTGAAACCCTACATTGGAAGTTGGTATGTGGATCGGCAAATCCATACCTAACAACGATAGATCTCCACAACTCGGGCTCGGCGTTCCGTGTGGACCAGTGGATACCCGAAGTTGTGCAAGTCCTGAACCTATCGGGTAGAGTGTATACCAAGGATTGAACAGTGAAACGACCTGGTTCCTTAACTCAGTCATAAGGGTTAAGAATGCTTGTGGGTAAAGTTGGGCAACTCTGCAGAGTCAATTAAACGGTATTCGAATACGCCGTACTCCCGGTGAATGGAGCTATGTCTATTGGGTGATTCCAGCAGCGAAACATAAGTAGTTTTCGCAAGTGTTTTAAAATTGAGTAGTTGGATAATCAACTTTGAAAGAAACCCCCCAATCTTAAGGAGTAGTTTTAGGTTTTGGGTTTTCAAAAGTGTTTGCAAATAAAAATGCATCCACTCAAATTAATAAAACAAGTATACTCCCATTCCTTGATGGTTTGTGCAATTAGCTAAATTAGGGTTTTCCTCCTTGTGACTTGCTGAGTTGTTCGGCTCACGGCTTGCTAAACCTCTTCAGAGTTTCAAGTTGCTAAACCCAGAAGAACCGTGCTTTGACGAGGATTCGTGGTTTTAGGTCTCTGTCGCGCTCGAACTTCCTGGTGTTTTGTGTAATGTAATATATTTCGGGTTTGCACGCCCGCTTTGGCAAAACTGGTTGGTAAACCTTATGTTGTAATATAAGTTGGCTCTTTTGCTGTAAGCATGTTCTGTGATGATATTATCTTACTCAACGCTCTGTAACTGGTCAAGCTTGGGTAGTTGTGGAATGCTGGGTCCTAGCGCCCCTGGAAATAGGGGCGTTACAGATGTTGTTCAGTCACTTTGTGGCAGCAGGAGATCAGCACTTGATCCTGATGAAATCGAAGAAGAGCAGCGGGACAGGGATCGGAAGAACAGAATTAACATGGAATTCCAGAACTTTGTGAATAAAGTGGATGATCACTGGTCACAACCGCAATTTAAGGGCTTGGATCTGGAGTTCGATATGCCACTTAGAGAGCTCGGGTTCCACGGTGTTCCATAGAAGGCATCTGCTTTCATCATCCCAACTTCAACATGTTTGGTTGAGCTGATTGAGGCTCCGTCCCTGGTGGTTACCCTGAGTGAGATAGAGATTGTTAATCTTGAGAGGGTAGGTTTTGGGCAGAAGAACTTCGACATGGCTACAGTGTTCAAGGACTTCAAGAAGGATGTCCTACGTATTGATTCCATTCCATCAACGTCGCTTGACGCAATCAAGGAGTGGCTTGACGACCTCCAGTGCTACGAGAGCAGGCTGAACTTGAACTGGCGTCCCATTCTGAAAACCATCACCTCAAAAGTTTGTTGATGATGGTGGCTGGGAGTTCCTGAACATGGAGGCATGTGATTCTGAATCTGAGGGCACTGAGGAGTCAGATCAGGGCTACAAACCATCTGATGTGGAGCCCGAGTCAGATTCAGTAGAAGATGATTCTGACAGTGAGTCTCTGGTGGAGTCAGACGAGGATGATTCTGGAGAAGACTCGGAGGAGGAGAAGGGCAAGACATGGGATGAGTTGGAGCGGGAGGCGAGCACTGCAGATAGGGAGAAGGGTGCAGAGTCGGACAGCGAGGAAGACAGGACGCGTCGCAAGGTGAAAACCTTTGGTAGATCCCGTCCACCACCAGAACGCAGTAGCTTCAAAGGCCCGCCCCCAAAGAGGCCAAAGTTCGGGTGAACGGCCCCCCTGGGAACCTCCTGGCGTCTCCCAAAATTTGCCATCTTGAGAGTAACTGTTAGGAATAACTCTAGCTGCTGCATATCTTCTGTTGTTCCTTAACTTCCTATTTTCCCGTAGTTCAGTTATTGTCAAGGTTGTTTGTTAGGCGCATGACTCAAGTTATGCGCAGGGTCAGCTGACGCACGCTGAGTTCGTGCGGAGCTAGTGGCGTCATGGGCATTGTGTTCTGGTTCATGGGAGCACAAGTTTAGGAGTCAGTTGTTATGTTTCTGTTATATAGTTCAAATAAAACATCAGAAAAGCTGAAGCTTCCGCAGCACCAAAAGCCAAGCTTTGCCTCATCTGATTGTTGCCATATTTGCTACAGTGCGTATCAAATCTAACATTTGGTATCAGAGCACCGAGTTCTTGTTCCTGGCTAAGCGATGTCTGCACCGGCGCAACTAGGAGGCGCATCCCGCACTCCGCCGCGCCGCCATTCACCTCGCTCCCCATCTCCACGCCGCGGCCGCATTGCCAGACGCAACGGTCAGGTCGTCATCGAGCGAGTGGTGAGGGAGGCGACGACGAGCAGTGTTGTCTACCCCACACTTACCCGCACAAACTACCAGGATTGGGCCCTGGTGATGCGGGTCAATCTACAGGCGCAAGGTCTGTGGGTGGCGGTGGAGCCCGAGGAAGGCGATGACGTCGACTTTCGAACGGATCGACAAGCACTCGCTGCAATTCTTCGCGCGGTACCAACTGAGATGCTCGTGTCTCTTGCTGTGAAGGAAACCGCGCGGGCGTCATGGGAAGCCATTAAGGTCCGGCGCATCGGTGTGCAGCGAGTTCGCGAGGCAAATGCGCAGCAGCTGCGCCGCGAGCTCGGTGACATCGCATTCAAAGAAGGAGAATCAATCGACGATTTTTCTTTGCGAATCGGGGGACTCGCCAACAACCTGCGCGCTTTGGGTGACCCAATCACTGAAGCTGAGGTTGTCAAAAAATTGTTGCAGGTTGTTCCAGAGAATCTCCAGCAAGTAGCCATCTCGATCGAGACATTGCTCGACGTCAACGAGTTGTCTCTCGAGGAGGTGTCCGGACGATTGCGCGCTGTCGAACAACGCATGCAGCGCAAGTCCGGAGCGGGAGGGAACCGCGCCGACTCCAACGGCCGACTGCTCTTCACGGAGGAAGAATGGCTGGCGAAGTTCCGCAAGGCAGCTTCACTCCAGGAGGGTGGCCAAGGCGGGAGCTCCTCTTCCGGCAGTGGGACTGGCGGACGTCGTGGCCGAGGTCGCTGGAAGAAGCAAGCCGGCTCATCGAGAGACGCCCGCTCCGCATCAACAACAGAGTCGGGCCGTAACCCCGGCAGCTGCAACAACTGCGGGAAAAAGGGGCACTGGGCCCGTGATTGCCGGAGCAAGCCCAAGCATCAACAAGCCTACGTGGCCCAAGAAGAAGATGAAGACCCCACTTTGCTGATGCTCAGCGCAGTCCCAGATACATTCCCCCTTGCGCCGACAATTCCCATCCAGACACAACCGAAGCCATCGCCGGTCAACAAGATCACCTGTGTGGACGAAGCCAAGGTACTCGCACAGTTCGACGATCGTGAGGACCACGACCACCGGAGATGGGTCCTGGACTCGGGCGCCACCAACCACATGACCGGGTCCAGGGCTGCCTTCGCCGAGCTCGACACCGGCGTCTGCGGGAACGTGAAGTTCGGCGACGGATCGGTCGTGCGAATTGAAGGACGGGGACCATTCTCTTCACGTGCCGGTCCGGCGAACATCGGGCACTCGCCGGGGTCTATTACATACCGCGGCTCACCACCAACATTGTGAGTCTCGACCAACTAGATGAGTCCGGCAGCGAGGTGCGCATTCCTCGAGGTCTTTTGCGCATCTGGGACCCCCAACGTCGACTGATCGCCCGAGTTCGCCGCTCTCCGAGTTGTCTGTACACCATCGACCTGGACATCAGCCGGGCCGTGTGCCTCGCCGCGCACTGCTCAGAGACTACGTGGAGGTGGCACGCCAGTTTCGGCCATCTGAACTTTCCGACGCTCCGCAAGCTAGCGCAGAAGTCTATGGTTCGAGGGCTGCCGGTGGTGGAGCATGCCAACCAGATCTGCGATGGCTGCTTGGTGGGGAAACAACGGCGAATGGCATTCCCAACTCAGTCCAAGTACCGCGCTACAGAAGCTCTAGATCTCGTTCATGGAGATTTATGCGGACCTATTGAACCCGCAACCACGGCAGGCAACCGGTATTTTCTTTTGCTCATAGATGACATGAGCCGTTACATGTGGCTAACGTTGATCAGGAGCAAGGATGAAGCTGCAAAGGCAATACAGCACTTCCAAGCGCGTGCCGAAGTGGAGAGTGGGCGCAAGCTGCGAGCATTCCAGATGGATCGTGGTGGGGAGTTTAACTCCATCGAGTTTAGTGAGCACTGTGCAGAGCAAGGTGTTCACCGACAATTGACGGCGCCCTACTCCCCACGCAAAACGGGGTTGTGGAGCGCCGTAATCAGACGATCGTTGCCACTGCTCGTAGCATGATGAAGGCTATGAAGGTGCCGGGTCGCTTCTGGGGGGAGGCCGTGTCCACCGCGGTGTTTCTGCTGAACAGGTCACCGACAAAGTCCCTCAGCGATGAAACGCCGTATGAAGCCTGGTACGGTGAGCGGCCTGCCGTGCAGTTCCTACGCACGTTCGGGTGTGTGGGCTATGTAAAGAACACCAAGCCAAACCTCAAGAAACTAGAGGATCGCAGTTGTCCAATGGTGTTCCTAGGCTATGAGCAAGGATCAAAAGCCTATCGATTATATGATCCTGTCAGAGATCAAGTCCATGTGTCACGAGATGTCATCTTCGATGAAGACAAGGCGTGGAATTGGGATGCAGAAGAGTCAATCTCAGTAGGGAGTGAACCATTCGTGGTTGAACAGATGGTGAGCACGACATCAACAACAGCCGTGGCACCCTCTGTATCACCAGCTTCACCAACTCCAGTACCATCTGCACCAACTCCAGTACCTGGGCCAACTCCACCTGCGTCATCTCCATCAACACCGATGCTGCCGACGCATGCAGAGGTGGAACACGCCACGCCGCCTACCCACGACTCCAACCTGGACGCAGACGCAGAAGACGATGATGTCATGCCTCGGTACCGCACCGTCGACAACATACTCGGAGGAGGATCTCCACCCGGATACGCACCCCGGGTACTTGAGCAACTCGAGCTGCACACCGTGAGTGCCGATGAACCAAGTTCTCTGGTCGAAGCCACAGCAGATCCAAAGTGGCAGAGCGCCATGATGGAGGAGTTGAAGTCAATTGTCGATAACAAGACGTGGACGCTATCTGATCTTCCCCCCGGGCAACGGGCAATCGGATTGAAGTGGATTTTCAAGCTGAAGCGTGATGAACAAGGAGCTGTGGTGCGCTACAAGGCCAGACTTGTCGCGAAAGGGTATGTCCAACGTCAGGGGGTGGACTTCGACGATGTCTTCGCTCCCGTTGCACGACTGGAATCCGTGCGACTTCTCCTCGCCGTGGCTGTACATCGTACTTGGGAGGTACACCATATGGACGTCAAATCGGCGTTCCTCAACGGTGCACTCCAAGAAGAAGTTTACGTCTGTCAACCACCCGGCTTCATCGACAACGACAACAAGGCGAAGGTGTACAAGCTCCACAAAGCGTTGTATGGACTGCGTCAGGCGCCTCGTGCTTGGAATGCCAAACTTGATAGAACGTTGCTGTCACTGGGATTCAAGCGCAGTAGCTCAGAACATGGCATATACACACGAGATGGTGGCGGGAAGCGGTTGATCGTAGGGGTCTATGTGGATGATCTCATCATCACTGGAGACCGGCCGAATGACATCGCTCACTTCAAGCTTGAGATGAAGAAGATGTTCGAAATGAGCGACCTGGGAGCACTCAAGTATTATCTTGGTATTGAGGTAACTCAAAGTGCAGCCGGCATCTCAATTAAGCAATCTGCCTATGCCGGCAAGATACTGGAGAAAGCAGGCCTTCGGGGGTGCAACCCAAGCCAAACTCCAATGGAGGTACGTCTGAAATTGAGCAAAGAATCAGATTCTCCACTGACAGATGCAACTCAATACCGCAGCCTGTCGGAAGTCTCCGGTATCTCGTCAACACCCGACCCGACCTAGCGTATTCGGTTGGGTACGTCAATCGCTTCATGGAGGCCCCCAGGGAAAAACATCTCTCTGCTGTTCGGCGCATTTTGCGCTATGTTGCAGGTACCATCACTTGGGGAATTCAGTGCACGGCCAAAGAAATTGGACACCCGTATTTGCTTGGATACAGTGACAGTGATCTGGCGGGCAATGTCGACGACCGTCGAAGCACTTCTGGGCAGATCTTCTTCATCAACGGAGGCCCTGTCACCTGGCAATCATCGAAGGCCGAGTACATTGCAGCGACAGGCGCGACGTGCTAAGGTGTGTGGTTGGCGCGGTTACTGGCCGATGTGCTAGGAAGCAGTCCAATCACACCAACACTGATGGTGGACAATCAGTCCACAATATCACTCGTGAGAAATCCTGTACATCATGATCGGACAAAGCACATTGATGTCAAGTTCCATTATATCCGAGAGTGCGCAGAAAAGAAGCTGATCGAAGTCATGTTTGTGGGCACAGCTGAGCAACTTGGAGACATATTCACCAAGTCACTAGGCAGAGTCAGATTTCATGAGCTTTGTTCCAAGATCGGCATCATTGATCTCAGTACCAGCAGCAAGACTTAGGGGGTGATTTGTTAGGAATAACTCTAGCTGCTGCATATCTTCTGTTGTTCCTTAACTTCCTATTTTCCCGTAGTTCAGTTATTGTCAAGGTTGTTTGTTAGGCGCATGACTCAAGTTATGCACAGGGTCAGCTGACGCACGCTGAGTTCGTGCGGAGCTAGTGGCGTCATGGGCATTGTGCTCTGGTTCATGGGAGCACAAGTTTAGGAGTCAGTTGTTATGTTTCTGTTATATAGTTCAAATAAAACATCAGAAAAGCTGAAGCTTCCGCAGCACCAAAAGCCAAGCTTTGCCTCATCTGATTGTTGCCATATTTGCTACAGTGCGTATCAAATCTAACAGTAACAGTGTTACAGCACATGTGTTGTTATTCTTCTGGATTGTTACGTTCTCTTGCTTGTCCTAGTTGTGTCAATATAGGTTGAGAAAACAGTTCGTCTCTTGGAGTACTCCGTAGTAGTTGAAGCAAATCAGTCTTCCATACTGCATATTCTAGTGACTTGATAACAAGCATCCTCGTGTGATTTGCTAGAGTCGTGGCCGCCAGAATGTACAGTACAATAGTAATGTTCACTGTTTCTTGCCGAGTGTCCATGTTCGCGGACGTGGTATAATTCTGCATAGTGCTACTATTCTACTACCACGTCTAGGCGTCCCTAGTTCATTTGCGCAGCCGCGCCATGCATTGCGAAGCTTCAACTTCACAGCCGACAAACGCGCTCCGGCCTGGCGAAGCGTTCGGATTGCGAGCTGAGCTCCAACATCAACATGCGGGTCGCGGGCTTGAACACGGTCGACACACGCGCCCCCCAGAGCTGGATAGCAAGGAGGAGTCTGGGAGACCATCACTGCCTAGCGATGCGCGTGCTCAGCTGTCAGCGTCGAAAAGACAGAATAGGCAAGAGATACCCTATGCATTTGCTGGCTTCCCGCGATACTTTCCTGTATTTGGCCCATACTATTTTTTTTTTTTTTTGCTTTCGGGTAGCTTTATTTGGTCCGTACATTAGCTTTTAGCACGAATTACTTTCAGTAATCACTATTTATTATATTAGTAAATCGCAGCCGAAAGTTAGGACACAGAAAGAAAGCCTTTACACCTGTTCTTTTTGGCTGAGCCTTATAACTTTTGACTGCAATTTTTGGTTTTTGATCTATTCATACGAGAGATTACAGAATAATAGAAACTCACGTACGATTTTTACCAATACAAATAAAATCGGTACAATATGTATTACAATTAACTAGTAGATCCTATCTTAAAAAAATATTTCGTTTAAAAGCTAGTTACTGCAAAAAAAAAAGCTAAAAGCTAAAAAGGAAAGGCCATCATGTCTGAAAGTCCCTGTACGCCCCAACATCCAAACTCATCATATTACTATCTTCTGCGTCATTTTGCCCCTGATTAAACCATTCCCTCGTAATTTGTCGTGGTCTCAAACTCTCAATGAAACTACCATACACAACGTGACAGATTAACGTACGCAACCTCGTCATCAAGACAACAAAAACGAGGGAAATGGATCACAGCACAGCCATTGGATGGAGAGAAATCGAATGAATATTACAAGAGAAAAAAAAAGGCTCCTTCCTATGGGGATACTAGGATTATCATAGACCGACAATAACAGGAACAAAATTATTACAAAGAAACAAATCACGCTAAACTGGTGTTGTGCCTTTACAAAAGGCAAAAGCTGCAAATCCTACTCACTTGCATGCAGAAAAAAAAAAGCAAGCAGCGACTCCCGGCAGTGCTCGTAAAAACAGGCATCGGTCTCGGCATCAGAATTCTGAATGGGCGCGCGCACCGTCACAACTGCACAGATCGCCCAACATATGCCCAATCTCTCAGGCAGCAGGCAAGCTCACTTTATGATGCTTTGCCTTGCGCCTGAAACATCGTTTGGCAAATCTGTGAGAGTGGCCGGCTTTGTGACTGCATCAACAACAGGCAGCTCACCATCATCTGTTACCAGTGCACTAACAACATCCGCAGATACTCCAGTGCTCTGTTGGACAGTTGTGGACTGCTGATCACTGCTAACTTCCTCAGAATTTCCCAAATTGTTGGAAATGGAACTGGATGTTTCACTTGCTTCGTCTGTATTCAGAAAGAGACAGACAACAGCGCAGTCATCAATCTTGGAAGTGGGGAACCGCGTACGCCAGGCACGGTGAGCTGATTCGACTAGAAACCGTGCTGCAGAGGCCCGAGAAGTGGCTCTGCTGACAATGCTAACAACCTCGGTGTTTGACAGCACATCCCACACCTACAGTGAGCAAATAAGTTTGGGTAATTATATCACAGCACAATAAAGGTCCAACTTACGAATATTGAAGAAATGACATGGTGTAGCTCAATCTGCTCACCCCATCGGTCGCCAACACAATAAATTTATCCTTTTCTGTAATGCGGTGATAGGAGATTTCAGGCATAGAAATTAGACCATAATCCTTTAGACAGAAGTCTCCAAATGCTCTAGCCATGGCCAATCCAGGTGAGTTGTACTTCGGAAGCCAAACACGATAAACCTCTGGCTCCTCGGGAAGTGCAAATATTCTTCCCCTACGTTGCCTGATTCGCTGTGCTTCACCTGAAAAAAGAACCATGTCACGACGTTCATAAAAACTGCGGGTGGGGAGCATCTATTTATCTAGATATATTACTCATGCCAACTGTAGAATAAGAAAAGAAAAGGCACACTTAACAACTTTTGCTACTATTCAGGTATGGCATTTAATTGTTTACTGTGCAGCAGTACTTGGCTACATGCTGCTAGAGGAACATGAAAATATTTGGTGTTGTATACTCGTACATGTATATCTTGCCAAAATGATGCCAAAGCACACTTAAAAAAACAAAAAAGAACTAGCTTTGGGGATGATGTCAATAAACATCTCTATACAATCCAAACAATTAGAAAGAATTTTCATTTAACTAATCTAAACATTTACTCTACTCAGCATTTTCATTTAACCAATCTAAACATTTAGAAAGATTTTATCGGTAAAATACCAAAATGTTTGACCGCATGCTTCCCAACAAGTTTTTGTAACATCAGGTAGTCAGTCTTTTGAAGTACCAGTGCAAAACAAAAATTGGAAACAAGAACAATTAAAGTGACCCTCAACTCTCAGTGGTTTCCCTTGGTTATTTTGTTGACTAAGCTCACTAATCTTACTCTAAATGAATCTGGCAGATTTTGTCACTGGATTTTAGCATGGCTCCATGTGAACACTTGAACCAACAATTCAATAAAAAACAATACATGCACACATTATAGAAGAATATGGTTTTTCCACATGTACTATCACCACCATCAAATGTGCCTCAAGATGGATGCAAACTTTCAAAATTCAAATAACCATCCCATCTTCTAGTCATTGCACCATCCCTTCAACTCATCTTGGGGCACTTTGGAGGGCTAAGATAGTATATGTACCCACATGTACATGTGGTTTTGCATTTTTGCATTGTCGAACTATGAAATACTAAGATGCTTCTTTAGACTTACGAAAACTTTGCAATAAGTGAGCCTATTGGATGAGTAGAAACAACATATATTACTATAGGCAAATTGACTGGCAAACAAGTTACACAGTAGCTACAGTACAAATAAGTCACTAAATGGTTGGTTGTTGATATCCATAAATAACTGTTCTATGCAACTGCCAGGTGCATAACCTGTTCCATCATATAGTTTAGTTATTGTACTAGAAAATGGAGGTCTCACGCTGAGCTACAAAAGACAGAAACATGTTAATTTAACACACCAATGGACAATTTCATCAGCAGATGATAAAGTTCACCATTTTTCTTCTCTTCTAGAAGAGACAAAGTTAATTAAATCAATGCAATAACACCTAACAAGAAGCATGGTAGCCTTGTCTCCCACTAAAACAAACAAGTTGATCTATATGGGAAACCTGATAAATAAGCTAAGCTCATATGGATTAATATTCAAATTCCTTTGGCCGTTACATGATGATAAATGATGCTAATAACTTCATGGCTTAAGATCTATGAATGTCACATAGGCAAGAGATATACTGGTTGGTATATATAAGGGTCCACAAATATACTATTGTTCGCAACAGCCACAAAACGCTAAGTTGCATACATGTATTGAACAAAACAGGATGACGAAACAAGGCTACAAAAAGAATACATCAACAAGACAACTAGGGGAAATGAGAAGCAATACACACAAAAGTAAGAAAGAAAATACAAAATATACTTGGAATGTTAGGTTTGAGATCAACTGTCAATTGGACAGCAACAAGCTGATTATCTTCATCTCTTGTGCCTAAGACAGCTCTCGAGTCCCCCAAGTTACCAATTATAAGATTGCGCCCCTACAGAAAGATACAGAGTACAATCAATATACCAAGTATGTGTCTGTAAGAAATAAACTCGCTCATGGCATTTGATTTATTTACCTGCTTAAGCATTGCCACCGCTGTAGTTCCACTGAAAAAACAATCGATATTTTTATGTAACTTAAGATCCCTATCCATTACATGAAACGCCCTCAAGAATGAAGTTCTCAATGTCGTGAAGATCTCTGGGTATTCCCCATTCTGTTCAGCTCCAGTGGAAGTGGTTGTACTTCCTCTGTCTATGTGTTCAGACGAACCTACTTCATTTGCATTGCTTTTCATGTTGCTAGCGGATGTCTCTACAGTATCATCTGTCCCCAAATCTGCATCAAGCTTTATGGGCAGAAGATCTCTCACTCTCTTAGCAACCAAATGGCCGTAAGGTCCATGACCATCAAAAACGCCACAAAAAAGGGTATCATCTCTTGAACAGAAATTCTGGTCACAAGTAAATATAGTTCATCAAAGTAAATCGTATCCTACATAGTAACAACAGCAACAGTACATTTTACATGTAAACAATAGACTGAAAAGAGATGTGGCAAATGGTTGATTAGCGTGAAAATAGCATTTTTTAATTGTTATAACCCATTTTCCATATTCCTTTAAGAAGCCAGTGTGCGTTTTGTAAGAGACTAACACTTGTCAAATCATGTAAGTCTAAGTTCCGTTAAGAAATACTTGGAAGGTAAATGAGGTCCACAAAAAATGAGATAGGAACGGTATATGTGGCACGCATTGGATATCCAACCAAATTTGTAATCAAACATACAGAAAGGGAAGGAAGGGGCGACAAGCAGATAAGATCATCCGGCAAGGAGAAAAAAAGGAACTATGAATGGATAAGGATGAAATCATGTGGAGCCCCTCCATACCTCCAAGAAGTATTCCAACCCAATACCAATCATTACACTTGATTTAAACTAGCAAAATAGAAATTCTCTACCAGCAACATCCGATGGCAATCCATGTCACACAAATATATAATTCGAGTCAAAGTTCAGTTCTTGCAAGCTATAGGATGGTATGGGCACGTTGTTTCCGCATGTTGCGTAACTCGTAAGAAACATACACTTGAAGTGCCCAAATTAACGGTCTGATGAACCATAAGTAGAACCATGTTGCTTCTGGCCTACGGAGATCTAATCAAGTAACAGTAACACTAGTACAGCAAGAATCACATGGCACAAGAATTGCAAAAAAAGTACAGAGAATAAAGCAGGAAAACAATGGTGTTTTTTTTAAAGAAAAATTTACCTCCCAGACGATCATAGCGTCCTGGTTGACGCCCTTCTTGCCCTGCAGCGTGTACAGCGATGCGACGGCGCAGGCGCCGTTGCAGGCGATCCGGCCTGGGACCCCCCTCAGCTCCGCCGCGAAGCGCCGGCCGTCTGCCGTACCCGGGGCGGCCACGCCCAACGGCGCCGGGCGCGGCTGCCTCAGCGGCCGCGCGGCCCACGTGACGCCGAGCGCGCGCAGCACGCCGAGAAGGCAGTCGAGGAGGTCCTCGAGGCACCGCCCGCCGCCGGAGCCTCCACCCCCTCCCCCGCCTTCGCCGCCCGCGGCCCCCGAGGAGCGAGACGTGACCATGACGACCCGCGCGGCGACCGCGACCAGGCGCTGCTGCTGCTGCCGCTCCCCTCCGCCGCTAGGCCGCCGACGGCTGGTGCCCGACCGGCGCCCTGCGGCGGCTTCCACCATGCACGCGCGGCCGATCCGCGCCCAGCGCCGCGCGCGGCCCCGGCCCCGGCCCCGGCCTCCTCTCCTCCCCCGCCGATTAGCTCCCGTCCCCGACGGCGTGAAGGGAAGTAGCCAGCCTGCCGTTCTTGGCACAAGAGAGGGAGTGGAACTGAAGGGCAGGCTCACACGGGATGGACTAAAGGGGGGGGGGAGTTATTATCTGCGCAATGCACACAACAAGCCAAGAACACGGGCCAAGTCAAGCAAGACAAGTAGGCAACGAATGGTCACTCGCCCATATTTCTCTCGCAAGAAAGAAACTAAAGGTAGGCAACCAATGGTCACTCGCCTTCTCCCCTATTTCTCTCGCAAGAAAGAAACAAAGGAAAGAAAAAGAGCAAGCCAATGAGGTGGTCAAGAAACGAGAGGCCTTAACGACGAACTACTACTAAACGAGAGGCGCCGGTGAATCGTGGTAGTAACAACAAGAGGAGGACGAGGCTGCAAGGGTGGCTTTCTCTGCCCATCGCTCTCGCTCCGTCACCGAGGATGTGTGGGTGGACGCCCAGACGGACGGCGCAGTGCAGGGAAGGGGAGGGGGAAAGCGGTGGAGGGTCGAATCGCGGGGGGGGGGGGGGGGGGGGGGGGAGTGAAAAAGGTCAAAAAAAAGGGCCGGAGGACTGGACGGAGGAGGGACGCTGGCAGCGAGGAGTCGCTGGGGGTGCAGCTTGTCGTGGAAGTGGGTGAGAAAGGTGCGGTTTTTGCAGCCCGCGGTACGTTTCGTTTCTACCGCGCGCGGCGGCTGCTGGAGGGCGGACCGCGACAGCTCGGCAGGACACGGACATCCGCCCCGCCCCGTTTTCCTCGCGAGTATGGTGTGCTCATTCGCAGCGGCGGATCTAGCGGTGGGGCGGGCGGGGCTCGAGCCCCCCCTACCGCTATCGGACCCTTGGAGCCCCCCCTAAATTTTTAGCCATGGATGTATAATGTAGAAGGGGCTGAGGTCGAGCTGAAGGTACTTCAGCCCCTCCAAAAAAATTTCCTGGATCCGCCACTGCTCATTCGGCAATCTGTGTTTGCCACAGTGATATAACCGTTTTCTGTGGGTAGGGCAGGTCTGTCGTTGAAGCGATAAACAAACTTGGGGCCGGGTGGCTCGCCACAAAAAGCGTGGATTATCGTATTTTACTCGTTTTTAGTTATAGTTAACTTAGATTTGCCACGAACGGATGCTTAAGACCATTTTCAATGTTTTATTTTAGCCGGTTCAAATAAAAAGAGAAAATACACTAAATCGATTCAATATATTAGAGGAGTTAATTCCAATAAAAAATGCATGGAACCAGACTCTACTTAGAAGTCGATTCAAAGTGTTAAACAATTTATATGAGTATTAAACAACTACATAGGAGAGAGTACGGTTAAGAGAGGATATGATTATTTTATGGTTTTTAATGTAACTTAGGTCTCAGTTATAAGTAGGAATCAGTTCAATACATTGGAGAAAAATAAACTTAGTTTCTAGAATACTTACATGGTATGACTTTGAATCGACATCGGTTCAATACACTAAAGATACTCTATAATTGAGATGAATGCGTGTATGACCATATGAGAAGGTCTATGGATAATTAGTGATAAACAATTGGCATATTATGGAATTGGTTTTTGATTTAGCAAAAGTTGGCAAAATTTAGTTTTTGTGTCAGTGTAACCAGTCTAACTAGTATGCGGGACCGGTCAAACCGCTGGGCTTATGCGGTTCAATCACTGTGATTTTGAGTTGGGCCTTTTTGGTGCACTTTGGTAAGTGGCAATCAAATCGGATTGGGAGTCATGGTCTGACCAGCCATTGGTTTCACACCAGTGTTCTGTTACTAAGTGTTGTAGGGGTGGCCCCCACCTAAGCCTAGCCGGCCTGTTAGAGGGTTGTAAAGCCCAGAATGGGACATGTATAATGACACAAATGCCCTTAAGAGGGATACTTAGGTGTAAGGACATAATTGTAAACTACTCCCCATGTGAATATATATATAGCTGTCCTAGGCATGGGGAAGGCCCAAGCATTGCTCACCTAACATCTCCACTACCATACTCTCATCTCTCTATTTGGTCTATAACCACAACAGTTGGCACCGTCCATGGGGAAGACAAGAGCAAGCTCCAAGATCTGAAGAAGGATGGCACCAAAAAAGGCTTCATCATCATCAGCGGCAAAAAAGAAGGGGAGTGCGACAGAGGCGCTTGTCAACGCCAGGGCTTCGGCATCAGCTGCGGGTGCGGATGGCAACGCCGACTCTGCAGTTGCCGACGTCGACGCTCGTGGCACGACGGTCGGCCTCGCTGCTGGCGCGGCGGTAGGCACCGGCAGTCCCAATCGAGGTGTCGAGAGCGGTGACGCCGACGCCCGTGCTGGCACGGCTACGGCCCCACACCCGACGCGGGAGCAGCGAGTGGCTCCGGTAGCAACGTCGGCCTTGTCATCAACTCAGGAGTCCACCCCACCGGTGTGCAGGGTAGCCCCGAAGTGCAAGTCGTGGTCGCGGCCAACTCGACAGTGCATGCCGGTGCAACCACGCTGACGGTGGAGAACGCCCTGCTAACGGCCCTCGGCACGCTGCAGCGGGAGCTCACGGACCTCCATTGAGCCGTGCGGGATATACAAGAGACTCGGAGCCAACAAGTCCCATTGGTGGCGGCGGAGCCTACGCCAGAGCGGGCGGATAGCCGTGATGCCCCTACATCCAGTCGTGTTCCACTTCGGCGCGTGGATCCGGAGTCCCCCCTCTCCGCGGGGCTGCAGCAATCGGCGTGGCCGGAAGACTTCAAGTTCCCTAACGCATTGAGCCGTACAAGGGCGACACGGACCCTCTCGTGCGTGTGTACGAGACCGCCATCAAAGCTGCAGGCGGAGACGACACCACCAAAGTGAAGGGGCTCCCCCTCGTGCTACAAGGAGTGGCGCTCTCTTGGTTTTTCACCGCAGAGCCAAACTCCATCTACGCATGGGAGCAGATCCGCGATCGCCTCTACAACAACTTCTAGGGGAACTACGTCGAGCGCGTCGATGCGGGTCAGCTCTTCGCCATCAAGCAAAAACCCTCGGAGAGGCTCTGAGAATACTTCAAGTGCTTTGCTAAGGTCCACTGCAAGGTCAAGGACGTCAACGAAACAACCATCATCAACGCAGCGATACAGAGCCTCCGCCTAGGGCCGTTAGCCGAGTACAATGCGTGCAAGCCAATCAAGACGGTCGCGAAACTCTTCGATAAGATGGAAGAGTATGCGAGGGCAGAGGAGGACGCGCGGCAGTGCAAAGGCGACAACTCCGACACTAATCAAGCAGAGGGCTCGTTGAAGAATGAAAACTCATCGAAGAGGAAGGGCTCCTCGAAGGGCAAGCGCAAGCAAGAGTCTTCAAAGGACGCACTCGAGCGCAAGGATGCCTCGTCGAGTGACAAGCCCAGGCCTAAGCGCAATCAGCGTAGATCCCAAAGGGCCCGCTACGTCCTCGACATCGAAGGCGACTTTAAGGACACCACCCTCGCTTTTCGCGGACGAGGCCGCAGAGGCTGGGGGCGGGGACGTGGCCGGGGCCGTGACGATA
Organism: Dendrocalamus latiflorus; assembly: GCA_017311315.1. Taxonomy (NCBI): domain Eukaryota; kingdom Viridiplantae; phylum Streptophyta; class Magnoliopsida; order Poales; family Poaceae; genus Dendrocalamus; species Dendrocalamus latiflorus. Next base: position 27,818,178 of record CM029639.1, on the reverse strand, counting down.
GACCCCGCACAGAGCAAGAGAACCAGGACTGCGACATGTGGTGCGAGGTGCATGGCCGTAGTGACCATTTCACGCGGGCATGCACCGCCATTGCGACACTGCATCAGAGCGCCGACAGGGATAGAGCCCTGGAAACAGCGCCTCCCATCGTGGCACGTGAAACCATTCTGTGCTAATTTTCCATTCTGTGCTGAGCAAGAGGTCAAATTACAAAACTTAAGAGATAATTTGTGGCACGTGAAACCATCTTATATAGCATCTGGATTCTATTTTCGTCTAAACTTTTAAACTAGTGTTGTGCATGATATTTCATCTCTCTACATGTTTAGAGCTACATCAAGCACTTATTCCTTGTATCTGGCTTCTATCACACTTTCCATGGCTCAGTAAAGCATACATGTGTGCCAAATTACACTAAACTCAAATAATCATCTATGATGATAATTATTTATGTTCTATTGCTTTTTGATATAAAAATTTTTCTCACAAAAAAATTCTTTTTTATAAATAGTTTAAATAGGACGATATCATATTCATGTCTTACCTCTTAACTCGTGCCCCCCTTGGTCCAATCCTAACTCTGCCCCTGGCAGGTACTACAAGTCGAACCAAAAGAAAAGGGTCGGTGCAGGGGCGGAGCCAGGAATTGGATATGGGGCGGCAACATGGACAACAAGTAAAGTAGAACCAATGAACCATGCCGGATTTACGATCCAATAGTCACATATCAGACTATCAAAGTAATATGTTTCACAAATTACAATGCAAAGAAAATTACATCTCTATTAACTTAAACTTAGCTCTACGACTACCAGCAAGATCATAGGCCTTAATAATATCATCATTACTAATCTTTGTGGCAAGTTTGAGCAAAGATATTGTGAGTCAGGAGAGGATCGGATCAAGTAATTTGGTGCTCTCAAATATGAATACAGATACGAATATTCTTGAATATGAATACGAATTCGAATATTCTTACGGATACGAAAATTCATGAATACGAATACGAATATTTTCAAATACGGATTTTGCTTACTATATTCGCGTTTTCTTGAATACGAATATCGGATAAAACAGATTATTCGTTACCGTTTCCCACCTCTACTTCTAAACATCATAGTAACATTCGTGTTACATTTTGAATAATAACAAAATTAGTTTTCAGGATGTGCTTGTACTGTATCATACGGTACACTATTGCCATGCAGACTAGATAGCTTTCAACAGCCCAACAGACAAGACTCGAGAAAGCATAGATACGGTTCACTTTCAGGGTCTGACAAGACATAAAGTACCATGCAATCGTGACTTTTATTGCCGTCGGATCAGGCAAATGAAACGCCAAGATTAACAAATGCCAATGACCTGCACGCTGCTCCACCTGAAGTCGCTCATCAAGTTAACATAACCGTACCTATCACGGCGACCAATTTTCTGAATTTTTTTTTGCCTGGAATGGTTGACCTGTCCCTTGCTCTCTGCATCCCAAGAAGACGTACTCAGTATGACGGGCCGTTGGGGGGTGCCAGGCCCTCCCCGCCCCCCTGTTAGTGATATGCCCTAGAGGCAACATGGAGATGTTATATATATCACATACTATGTTTATGATGCATTACTTTGTTCCTTGAAATAGACATTATCATTATTGATCAATGAATATGTGATTTATTCATGAGACTCTTAATGCTAAAATGTTGCTATTTCTAAATGATCCCTGATCATATATCATATGAGGAACAAATATGATTCAAAAAATCAGCATATGTATCGATTGATGATCATGTCTCATGGATCATGGTATGGTGATACCAAATCAATAATATGGACATGTGTTAGTGAACATATGTTGGATAGACCCGCCATGAGACACTGCAGATATTCCATGTGTCATTAGTTGGTCTCAAGTAGTGTTTATGTAGAATCCTTAGACTTGAGATCATCATGGTTCCCAACATGCGTAGTAGCTTATTTTGGGACTACTAAACACTACTCCGTAACTGGGTAGTCATAAAAGTAGTCTTCGGGTTTGCCATGAAACATGTAGTGGGATGTGAATGATCAAGATAGAATTTGTCTCTCCTTATGGTAGAGATATCTCTGGGCCCCTCGCTGTAATGGATTATGAAAGTGCATGGCCATGCCAAGGTGATTGAGGAGTCAATCACAAGTTTATAATCCATCACGGAATCGAGAGAGTGATTGAGCTACTAATAGGATGACACAGGTCTCGCCTTGAGCTCAATCTATATCGTGAGGCAAAGGGATTCGTACATGAGAACATTACAGATTCAGCCGATATGATCTTTACGTATACTTTGGGGTTAATATGTCTTACTAGAGGCCGCTATTAACAGGGTGACCGGAAAGGCTTTTCCAGGTCGCGACCAAGTATACGTGAACCTACAGGGTCGCACACTTAACGGGTTGGAACACTAATTCGAATGTGATTCAGATGTGAGCTCAATTCTGATAGAGATCCGGATAGACTCCTATTGGGTCTCGGTCCACGAGGCCCAAGTGAGGAGGTCTATATATATGGAGGCGACGGGCTGAGGGGTGCATGCTTCTGTTAATCCCGAGCCAAACCCTAGCCGCCACCTCCCGAGCCAAACCCTAGCCGCTCGCGAGTGCTGGTACACTCGCGATCGGCATTCCAGCCCCGGACGTGTGGATACCGGTGGAGGCGCTGCTCGTTGCGGCGTTGATCGGCATCAACAATCTACAGATTGGATCTTGCACGTGGTGTGGTTGATCGCGTGGAGGAGACGATCTGTTCGGGACGATCGACTAATTCCACTACTACCTCGACGCGCGTGGTTGGATCAGCTTCTCCAACTCTTCTTCCGCTGCGCTGCGCGTCTAGTGGTAACGATCCATGATCCCTTCTTAGCATGATGTCCTGGTGTGCGCGGTAGCAAAGTTTTGTTTTCTGCTATCGTAGCCTGCGCGCTTTCCTTTACCCCCCCCCCCTCTCTCCACCACTGGGTCGGTGGATTCATACGGGTGATGGTCGCCACCCGCTCTAAGTAGGCACTAGCACGGACAGGGACCATGCTGTTGCATGTGTGTGTGCTGATGAAGTCTGGATCACACCAGATGAGATTACAAGCCAAGAAGGCAGCGCAAGGACGGCGCTTTCGACAACAGCGGTGGGAGGCTCCGCCAAGCGGCACGGGAACGGAGCCCACTCCGGCCAATGCCGGGGCGCGTCGCCGTGCATATGCTGGCTGCTGCCAATCCGCACGCGCATGCGCCTACGCACGCGTCGAGGGGAAGCGCGGGCACGTCGCGGCTGCCAGGAGCTAAGCTAGTATATAGGCAGCAAACTGATTGCCAAACTCCCGTGCGCACCGCGGCTGCTATACGAGGATGGAGCGCATCCATGATGGGTGGGGCGCGCACCTACGCCGCGGCCAATGGGCGAGCGGGTCAGCCTGTGACTGGAATTCTTCCCACAATTGCATTGTAATATTTTTTTTAAAAAAAAATGGTTTCCAGACATCTATTATTATAAATCTAATCTCTTCATCAAGCTCAACAGTCACAACAGACGATACGTGTCATCTGTCACGCTACAGAAGCTCGACAGCCCTGCTGATAGGCCCCAAAAGAGTGGCAAGTAATTATCACTAATTAAGGTTAACATTAATTAAATATAATTAACACTAATTAAATATGATTTACACTAATTAAAAGGGTGACTGGTCGGTTTTCTGTCTAGTGCCGAGCTCCTTAACTCGGTATTTACCGAGTTTAACGAAGTGGCTAGATTTGTTAGAATAGGTGTGGGCTAATTTTGGAGGAAAAGATGATAACAATGCCATTTGTGTGATCTATGACGGCGATGTACGTGAGTGACGCGACCGCCGACCGTGTGTATGTACTGCCCAATAATTTTATCTGCGTGCGCGTGCATCACGTTGCTTCTCCCCGACCTGGCTAAACGAGCCCCATCTGAACAGGGCCAGGTGTTCTGCGGCTGGTCCAGTCCAGTGCCAGGCCCCAAATGCGACGTCTACCGTGCACTGTACGTCTGTACCCCCTTTTTGCCTTTGCAGTTGCTTACCCACCATGGTACTGCCGTACTGTTTTTGTGAATAGGTATATGTCGCTTTTGTAGATGTAGGTATGTATAGCTAATGCCATTAATTAATATGCTAATGCGATTCTGTACCTACATGTACCTCTTCTTTCAAAATACATATTTCTGCGTACAATTTACACGTGGTCGACGATATTGGACCTATGGACGATTTACTGTTCAGTTAGACTTTGGGTCATGTATGGACGATCACTGCAAATCTATGCAAGATTAGGAGGTGCAAAACTTGAAGGCTAGATTTGATTATGAGTGTCTTTCCAAGGACAAATCTAAACCATACCCATACTCATATTATCTTCTTGTAACTAGGGCGCTGCCCTGAAACCTGCGGGGGACGGCTCCCCCCTCGACCCCCCGCCCGCTGACCGGCCAGTGGGACCGCCGTGCGTACCCCCCTTGTATAGCGTCGTGGGTTCACATCGTTAGGTATAATGCGATTCTACGTCTAACTTGTTTTTGCAGGGAATGATGTGAATAGTATGGCCCTATAGCTTATTGGAATGTATGAGATGTATGTGATGCATGTAACATTCGTTCATGGCCTGCGTGTCATGATTATTTTAGCTATTGTTAGCTGTCTATATTGTATTTAACGACCTGCGTGTCGACCTTAATGCTTGAATCTATCTTTGTAATCTTCAATTTCTAGCTATTATAGGTAGTAGCCTAGTTTTGATGTTACAGGCTTTCAAGCATGGTGGCCTAAAGGAGTGATGTGGAGGATGGAGATCGTCTACACCCACATGGAGATGGATATCACCATTTTTGGGCCATACTACTTTACAGTTAAATATGTTTATCTGTGATGTTATCTATCTTATTCTTATGCAATGATATATGTGATATGTTGCTTTGGTAGGATAGAACCCCTCATAAAAATTAGGTGTTAATGCCCTTCCATATATTGCACCAAAAGATAATGATCACCGCATGGTAGTTCTACCAAAGTAGAGTGTCGTCGGTTATCATCATTATTTGGGGTAGATGTCGGACATCTACATGCGGAAGCATTTGGTTTACTTAACAAGGTTATCAAAACAGTTTTGGACCTTGGGGCATAGGTTGGGGCCGGGGCATACTGATGTCACCCAACAAGCAAGAGTCACATAGAGATGTGATTAGTAAGGTGTTGCTTACCCATGTCACTAGTTTTCTAGCCGTGATGCCAAAGCTCACTAGGAATTAGTGAAATGAGGATCTTGACCCACTATGTAACTTAGAGAGAGTTTTGTTGCAAAACACATAGTGGGAGTCTTTTGTTAAATAGTTTAATAAACGATGAACATAAACATAGCGCTAAACTTTGCATATTCTTATGTTGTAGATCATGTCAGCTAACGCCGCATCCAGTACTTTTAATTTGCGATCTATTCTTGAGAAAGAAAAACTCAATGGAACGAACTTTATGGATTGATATCGCAACTTGAGAATTGTTCTCAAGTAAGAGCGCAAGGAGTATGTCCTTGAGTCTCCTTATCCTGATGACTTGCCTGATAATGCTACTGCGGCTGCACGGAGAGCTTATGAGAAGCAAACGAATGATTGTCTTGATGTGAGCTATCTCATGCTTGCCACAATGTCCTCTGAGCTTCAGAAGCAATATGAGAACACAGATGCCTACAATATCATTATGGGGTTGCGTGGTATGTTTGAGAACCAAGCAAGGGCTGAGAGGTTCAACACTTCAAAGTCCTTGTTTGCGTGCAGGATTGCAGAAGGGAATCCCGTCAGTCCTCATGTGATTAAGATGATTGGCTACATTGAGAGTCTGGAAAAGCTTGGTTTTCCCCTTAGCCAAGAGTTGGCTACTGATGTGATTCTCCAGTCGCTTCCCCCGAGCTTTGAGCCATTCATACTGAACTATCACATGAACAACATGGACAAGACCTTGGCTGAGTTGCATGTGATGCTAAAAGCTGCCGAGGAAAGCATTAAGAAAAGCAGCAATCATGTGATGATGCAGAAAGGCAAGGGCAAGCCCAATGTCAAGAAAGGCACGGTCAAAAGAAAGTTAGCTCCCGATGAGATCACGAGCAGTTCTAAGGCCAAGCAAGTCAAGAAGGGCGCTGCTCCTAATGCAGATTGTTACTACTGTAAACAATCAGGACATTGGAAAAGGAACTGCCCAAAATACTTGGAGGATCTTGAGAAGAAGAAGGGAAGTACAACTTCCACTCCAGGTATAAATGTTATAGAGATCAATCTTGCTACTTCATCCACTGATTCTTGGGTATTTGATACCGGATCGGTTTCTCACATTTGCAAATCGTTGCAGGGGCTAAGAAGAAGTAGAAGTTTGAGGAGGTGCGAAGTGGATCTTCGCGTTGGAAATGGAGCAAAAGTTGCTGTGGTGGCTGTTGGCACCATGCCATTGTCTTTACCTTCAGGATTAGTTTTAGAATTGAATAATTGTTATTGTGTTCCATCTCTTTCCAAGAACATTATTTCTGCTTCATATTTGCAAGCAGAAGGTTATGACTTTAGATCTGTAAACAATGGTTGTTCTCTTTATTTCAAAGATATGTTCTATTGTCATACTCCATTGGTGAATGGGTTATATGTTCTTACTCTTGAAGAGTCACCGGTCTATAACATTAATGCAAAGAGGCAACGTTCGAATGATTTGAATCCCACGTTTATTTGGCACTGTCGCTTAGGTCACATAAATGAGAAACGCATGGAGAAGCTCCATAGAGATGGTATTCTGCACTCATTTGATTTTGAATCATTTGAGACATGCGAATCTTGTTTACTTGGCAAGATGACAAAGGCACCTTTCACCGGTCAAGGTGAACGGGCAAGTGACTTATTGGCACTCGTACATTCTGATGTATGTGGACCAATGAGCTCAACAGCCAGAGGTGGTTTTCAGTACTTCATAACTTTTACTGATGACTTTAGTAGATATGGGTATATCTACCTGATGAAGCATAAGTCTGAATCCTTTGAAAAGTTCAAAGAATTCCAAAATGAAGTGCAAAATCATTTAGGCAAGACAATCAAGTTTCTACGATCTGATCGTGGAGGCGAGTATTTGAGCCATGAGTTTGGCAATCATCTGAAGGATTGTGGAATTGTTCCACAATTGACTCCACCAGGAACACCTCAATGGAATGGGGTATCTGAACGGAGAAATCGCACCTTATTAGATATGGTGCGCTCCATGATGAGCCAAAGTGATCTTCCGTTGTCTTTTTGGGGGTACGCTCTTGAAACAGCCGCTTTCACACTAAACAGGGTTCCATCAAAATCAGTAGAAAAGACACCATATGAGATGGGGACAGGACAACGTCCTAGCTTGTCTTCTTAAGATTTGGGGATGTGAGGCTTATGTAAAATGTTTACAATCTGATAAGCTCAGTCCTAAATCTGATAAATGCTTCTTTATCGAGTATCCTAAGGAAACAAAAGGATATTACTTCTATAATCAAGAAGAAGGCAAAGTGTTTGTCGCCCGGCATGATGTCTTCTTAGAGAAAGAGTTTCTCTCAAGAAGGGATAGTGGGAGCATGGTGCAACTTGAAGAAATTCGAGAAACACCTGAAAACGTTTCAGCTCCTACAGAACCACAACAGGATGAACAAACTGTTGAAGAACCTGTTGTGGACACATCGACACCACGTAGGTCAGAGAGGTCACATCATGCACATGAGAGGTACATGTTCTTGACTACTCAACAACGGGACATATTGTTGTTAGACAACGATGAGCGTAAGACCTATGAAGAAGCGATGGTGGGACCAGACTCTGAGAAATGGCTTGAAGCCATGAGATCCGAAATTGAATCCATGCACAGTAATCAAGTTTGGAACTTGATTGATCCACCTGATGGTGTTAAAACCATTTAGTGCAAATGAGTTTTCAAGAAAAAGATAGACATAGATGGAACTGTTCACATCTATAAAGCGCGATTGGTGGCCAAAGGTTTCAAACAAATTCAAGGTGTTGATTATGATGAAACTTTTTCGCCCGTCGCAATGCTAAAGTCTATTCGGATCATTCTAGCGATTGATGCATATTTCGACTATGAAATATGGCAAATGGATGTCAAAACAGCTTTCCTTAATGGAAATCTGAGTGAGGATGTGTACATGACACAGCCCACGGGTTTTGTCGATCCGCAATCAGTTGGAAAGATATGCAAGCTACAAATATCCATTTATGGATTAAAGCAGGCATCTCGGAGTTGGAACATTCGTTTTGATGAAGTAATCAAAGGGTTTGGTTTCATCAAGAACGAAGAAGAGCCTTGTGTTTACAAAAAGGCTAGTGGGAGCGCACTCGTATTTTTGGTCTTATATGTGGATGACATATTACTGATCGGAAATGACATTCCTATGCTCGAATCTGTTAAGTCTTCATTGAAAAATAGTTTCTCTATGAAAGACTTAGGAGAGGCGGCATATATTCTGGGCATCAAGATCTATAGAGATAGATCAAAAAGGCTAATTGGATTAAGCCAAGACACGTACATTGACAAGGTGTTGAAAAGGTTCAATATGCAGGATTCCAAGAAAGGCTTTCTACCTATGTCACATGGTATAAGTCTTAGTAAGAATCAGTGTCCTAGTACACCTGATGAGCGGGATAAAATGAATGTGATTCCATATGCTTCGGCTATTGGGTCCATTATGTATGCCATGCTTTGTACACGTCCAAATGTCTCGTATGCTTTAAGTGCTACAATTAGATACCAGTCAGATCCAGGTGAAAGTCACTGGATTGTCGTAAAGAACATCTTGAAGTACTTGAGAAGAACTAAAGATGTGTTCCTTGTCTATGGGGGTGAGGAAGAGCTCGTTGTAAATGGTTACACCGATGCTAGCTTCCAAACTGACAAAGATGATTTTAGATCGCAATCTGGATTTGTGTTCTGCCTGAATGGCGGTGCGGTGAGCTGGAAGAGTTCCAAGCAGGAGACGGTTGTTGATTCTACAACAGAAGCCGAGTACATAGCAGCTTCTGAAGCTGCTAAAGAGGCTGTTTGGATCAAAAAATTTGTTTCTGAGCTTGGTGTGATGGCTAGTGCATCCAGCCCAATGGACCTCTACTGTGACAATAGTGGCGCCATTGCGTAAGCCAAGGAGCCTAGATCGCACCAGAAGTCCAAGCACATTTTACGGCGATTTCATCTCATCCGCGAGATAGTGGAGAGAGGCGATGTGAAGATATGCAAAGTACAAACAGATTTGAACATTGCAGATCCGTTGATAAAGCCGCTTCCCCAGCCAAAGCATGAGGCTCACACTAGGGCAATGGGTATTAGATACATACATGGTTGACTCTAGTGCAAGTGGGAGACTGTTAGTGATATGCCCTAGAGGCATAATGGAGATGTTATATATATCACATACTATGTTTATGATGCGTTACTTTGTTCCTTGAAATAGACATTATCATTATTGATCAATGAGTATGTGGCTTATTCATGAGACTCTTAATGCTAAAATGTTGCTATTTCTAAATGATCCCTGATCATATATCATATGAGGAACAAATATGATTCAAAGATCAGCATATGTATTGATTGACGATCATGTCTCATGGATCATGGTATGGTGATACCAAATCAATAATATGGACATGTGTTAGTGAACATATGTTGGATAGACCCGCCATGCTAGCAACTGTAGTGCATGCACTCAAGATTTGGCGGCACTACCTGCTAGGGAATCGTTGTGAGATTCTCAGATCATAAGAGCTTGAGGTATCTGTTCACACAGCAAGAGTTGAGTATGAGACAACGAAGATGGCTGGAGTTAATCAAAGACTATGATGTTGATCTTCAATACCATCCGGGCAAGGCCAATGTGGTTGCCGATACCCTAAGTCGAAAAGTTCGATAAGGCAAACCCAATACCGCAGAGTATCCACCAGAATTGCAAAGGGATATAACGACTGAATTTGGTAATCACAGAACAAGGCAGTATGGCAGCATTAGAACTCCAACCGTTGTTGACAGATCAGATCAAGGCAGCACAAGATGAAGATGAAGAGATTCAAAAATTGAAAAAGGACATTCAAGAAGAAAATTCATCAGAGTATGCGATAGACGGGCATAGAATCCTTACCTTCCGTGGTCGCTATTGCATACCCGACAAGAAGGAATTAAGAGAGTTGATCCTATCCGAAGCCCATTCGTCTCAATTCTCAATCCATCCAGGAGGTACCAAGATGTATCAAGACCTGAAAAAGAAATATTGGTGGAACCAAATGAAGAAAGAAGTGGCAGAGTATGTGACCAAATGTGATGTCTGCCAGCAGATTAAGATAGACCATCAAAAACCATCGGGATTGCTGCAGCCTTTGCCAATTCCCGAATGGAAATGGGATAATATCGGCATGGACTTCATTACTGGACTCCCCAAGACTCGTGAAGGATATGACGCTATCTGGGTCATTGTTGATAGATTGACTAAAGTAGCTCATTTCCTCCCAATCAAGCAAACTTATGGGAAAGACAAGCTTGCTGAGTCGTATTTGACAAGAATTGTGACACTACATGGAGTTCCAAAGAAAATTGTGTCAGATCGAGGAGCACAATTCACCTCCAAGTTTTGGGAGAAACTACACGAAGCTATGGGCACCGATCTGAACTTCAGCTCAGCATACCACCCACAGACAGATGGACAGACAGAGAGAACCAACCAGATTCTGGAAGATATGTTGAGAACTTGTGTAATTGTATATGGAGCAGCATGGAATACTTGTTTACCATTTGCTCAGTTTTCATATAATAATAATTATCAAGCTAGTATCCAAATGACCCCATTTGAAGCTTTGTATGGCAGAAAATGCAGGACACCTCTGAACTGGTCAGAAACTGGAGAACGTCAACTCATTGGACCTCAGATTGCCCAAGATGCAGAAGCACATGTCAGAACTGTCAGAGACAGACTCAAGATGGCACAAGACCGACAGAAGAACTATGCAGATAATCGCGGGAAAAACTTGAGCTTCGAAGTTGGAGATTTCGTCTACATCAAAGTCACCCCATTCAAGATAGTCAAGAGATTTCAAGTCAAAGGCAAGCTAGCACCGAGATATGCGGGACTGTTTCCAATAATCGGAAGAGTTGGGGAGGTTGCTTATCAAAGTGCAGCTTCCACCCAACTTGTCAAGAATACACAACGTGTTCCACGTATCCCAGCTCCGAAAGTGTCTACGCCAACCCACAGATAAAGTATCATTGTCAGATATTGAATTGCAAGATGATTGCACATATGCTGAAGAACCACTACAAATACTTGAGACGTCAGAAAGGCAGCTCAGAAACAAGAATGTCAGATTTTGCAGAGTACAGTGGATGAATTATACAGCGGATGAGTCCACTTGGGAAAAAGAATCAGACTTGCAGCGAGATTTTCCCAACTTACTCCCTGAACCAAGTTAATCTCAGGGTCGAGATTCTTTTAAGGGGGGTAGGTTGAAAAGCCCCAAATTTTCAAACCAAAATTTTCCTTAATTTTGCTGGATTTTTGAGTGTTTTTGGGAACTTTCCCTTTTTGGAAAGTCACCCCGGCTGCCGCTTTCCCTTTTCGGCCAGGCGCCTCCCTCTTCCTTTGGCGCCTCGCCATTCCCCGCTTTCTCCCTCTCCCCGACGCCTCCCTCATTTCCCCTTTCCCCTCTTCCCCGTTGGCGCCGCTCCCCTCCCCGCCTCCCTCCTTCCCAGACGCCGTCCCTGCTCTCCTCTCCCGATCGCGTCTTCCTCCCTCCCCGCCTTCTCTTTCACGCACGCGCCGCACGTTGGGCGACCGAGTCGCGCCCCCGGTTTTGCGCCAGTGGGTTCGCCCCCCCTTCGCCGTGCTGACGCCCCGGGTCGACGCCAGCACCGCCGCGCGTCGCCGCCTCCTCCGCTCAGTCCCACCGGTCAGCCTCTCCCTTCCTTTCCCTCTCCCCCGCAAGCTCGGTCGTCGCCCAGTCCTCCCCGTTGACGGTGACCGCGCCCGTGCCTCCTCCCCCACGAAATCCCCCCCTCCGCCCGGGTATAAAAACCTCTACCTGACCTCCTCACTCCCCTTCACTTCTCGAGCCACTCCACCGCCCCCATTCGTCTCCTGCCACTCCCCAGAACTTCCCTGAGCTGCCGATTTAGGCCGCATCGCCCCAATCGCCGTCGCCGCTCTCCCCTGCGCCGGCGACCCCCGTAAGCTGCTCTCTCTCCCTCCTTGCGCATTTCTCAATTGCCTTCGCTCAGAGCACCTTCAATCTCCCCTAAACCCTTTGCTGTCCTCCCCTGGCCAGGTGAAGCCCCGAGGTGTCCCGGCGGCGAATCTCCCTTCCGGCCACCGCACCCTCTCCGTGGCCAGCCTTCCACGAGGTTCCCCGACTGATCCCGCCACCGCCAGGGTGAGCCCTAGACTCCCCTGAACGTGTAGCCGCCGCCAATTTGACCTCTTCGCCACCGGAGAGCTCCCACATCACCGCGAACCCGAAACCACCTCCTTCTGCCTCCAGCCTCCATCACTGATTCCCTTGCCTCCCAAACTCCACAAATGAACTCCCCGTGTTGATGCGCACCTGGTGGAACCTTCCCCGGCCACCGAGGGCCATTGCCGTCGCCGGAGCGCAGTCGCTCCGCCGCTCTGCCCCTCTGTCGCGAGCCCCGGCGAGAGGTAGACGAAGAGGGGGGCGTGGCCCCATCTCCTCCGCCCGTTCCTCTCGTCACCGTTTAACACCGGCCGTCAGTTGTCGCCTAGCCACCGCCGTTGGATCTTCATAAACTCCTTTCCCCGCGTCCGTCCGATCGAGCCACACCGCTTCGGCCGCCTCCCTTGCGTCGCAGCCGTCCGATCTCCCCGCTCCGCATCCCGTTCGTTCGCTCCGCCCCATCCGGGCCGCCCAACCGAGACGCGCGTCGGCCATCCGAGCGAGGTGGGCGCGCGCGAGCGTGGGCCGAAGCCCCGGCCTGCCTCGCCTCTCCGCGCGCGCGCGCCTGTGGGCCGCGCGGGCTGTTTTTCGGCCAGGCTGCACTGTTGCACCGGACCGGTCCGTTACTGTTCACACCAATTTTGCAGCGATTTTCCAATTTCTAAATTCCAGAAAAATCCAAATAAATCTTAGAAAATCACAGAAAATCCCAAAAATTCCCAAATTTCACCACTTTGCTCCAAATAATGTCCTGAACCCATTTTGACCTCCATTTCTCCAAATTCATCCCAGATAAATTTCTAAAATTCCCTATTTGGAGATTTATGCATTTTACTCCTTTTTAATAGATTATTTTTCCTCGCTTGATTAGGCTCAAGCCGGGCTTATTTATTTTACGTGTTTGCGCTAGTGTCGGAGCTCCCGGAAATTCAAGAGCAGTCCCAGGATCCAGAAGCTTCTACGTTCGAGCTCGCCAAGATTGTCCAGATTCACGGCAAGTCACAAGTCCTTGACCATGTTGAAATCCCATGCCATTTAAATTATGTTATTAAGCTATTTGCAATAAGCTAGTTCTGAAAGGTTAGTTCAAAGTAAAATGAAATGTTTAGAATGACATGATATGTAGTTAATCCTACCACCGACAAATGTCATGTTAAACTTGTAGCCATGCCTTTGTAACCCTAGAAATAATTATCTGTTAATCTAGATAAGCGTAGATTATTATTATCACTCAAAGTCTTTACACTAATAAGGTTGTGGCTACGGGCCAATAGAATTTGGAAAACCCGACCCTAGGGCAGGGTGGTATGGGACACCGTGCCCTAGGGCGGAGATTGTCGGCATGCGCAGGATAGGGTAAGGGGGCTGTGGTGCGCCGCAAGACGGTTTTCGCCCGCCTCTTACCCTAGGTTGCAGGTCGCGGACCTGGCAGGGGTTGCGGGCCCCTGGGGAAAAAATATAAGGACTAGACCCTTACGCTGAGCAAATGACATGGTAACCGCTCAACCACAGGAGTTGACTTGTCAACACTGGTTTAGTAGCTGCTCAACCCGATTGAAACTCTACAGGTGTTGTGGAGTAGGTGTTTGGGTAACAAGGTTAGGCAGGCCGTGCTGCGGGTACCTAACAACGGTAGAATTCACTCGAAGCGGACGTTTGTGTGTGTGTGTGTGAGCCAGACCCGAGTGGATTCTACCGGGTAGAGCCTATATAAAGAGTTGAGCAGTGAAACGACCTGGCTTTCTTAACTCTGTCGCGGGAGTTAAGGGATCGTGTGGGTAAAGCTGAGCAAACTCTGCAGAGTCAAATAAATGGTATTCGAATACGTCATGCTCCCGGTTATTGGAGCTGTGTCACTTGGGTGATTCCAGCAGCAAAACTTAAGTAGATTTGTACATGCTTTAACTTATCCAGTTGGTTAATTTAACTTTTCATGAAAACCCCTGAGATCTTAAGGAGTAGTTTTGGGTCCGTTTTATCAAAATGTTTGCAAATAAAACTGCATCCACTCAAAGTTAATAAACCAAGTATACTCCCTTCCTTTGTTGATCAGTGCAAGTAGTAAGTTAGGATTTCCCTTGTGAATTGCTGAGTACGGAGTTGGAGTACTCAGACTTGCAAAACTTCACAGATACCATAAGAAAAGAAGGCAATTCAAGATTTCGTGTTAAGAAAGGTCTCCCCGTCGAGGATATCCCAGAGGATCTCTTCTTCGACAAGGATCCGTGGGTTTAGGTCTTCGCCGCGCTCAAGCGGATCTTGGAGCTTTTGTAATGTAATTATACTTTGGGCTTGCACGCCCCGCTGTCAAAAATGGATGTTAGTCCATATGTGAAATATATACTGGATTTTTGTTGTAAGCATGCAATGGTATACTCTTGCGCGACACTCCATGACTGTTCATGCGTGAATAGTTGCGAAATGCCGTGTCCGTACACGCCCCTGGAAATAGGGGCGTTACAAGTTAGACTTTGGGTCATGTATGGACGATCACTGCAAATCTATGCAAGATTAGGAGGTGCAAAACTTGAAGGCTAGATTTGATTATGAGTGTCTTTCCAAGGACAAATCTAAACCATACCCATACTCATATTATCTTCTTGTAACTAGGCTACTTTTTTTACTATATTTTTCTGTGTATATTTGTACCAAAATTAACTTGGTTACGAAATCCGGGCACTCGTAATTTGGTTAAGAAACACTAAGAAAATGAACAAAGACACTAACGCGATTGGAATCGTATCAAAATATTTAGCGACAAACCAAATTCTAGGCAACCATAGTCAAAATAATCTAACTTAGGCAAAAGAAAAAGGGCAATGCGTGCAATGGCGTCAATCGAAAGGCACCCCTCAGTCCCAACATATAGTAATTCGTCATTGAGCTTATTATACATTGCAAAGATCTTTACCATGAACTCACAATAACACACACGTTTTCTACTAATATGTCCCATCACTTTGACCTTTTAAACAATATGATTGATTGGGTATAATTTAAATCAATAAAACTAAGAAAAAGCATATTATGTGCAATTACACCTTAGGCCCGTTTGAGACGTACGAATTTTATAAGATTCTTATAAGAAGTTTATTGTTTTCTATAAAATTCTTCTGAAATTACTTTGAACTTATTGCATTCCAAATAGGGCCATAATTTTAATATTTTTTCATTTGGCTGTCACTAAAGTTCAAGTGGAGTTTTTTTTGGGTAATATGCGTCATTAATCTGATAAGGGTAATTATCATATATTTTTTCCACACTACCAACAATGTAGCATATTTTTTAATTACTTCAATGCTTCTTACGAAATTATTTTGCATACAAAAATTTCAAATATACACCAGTTTAATCAAATCCATAAAACTATGTAATATATAGTCTTGCTTGGATCTGCAGTTTTAACGAAACCAGATTTTGCTAAGCGCACTTTAGAGCCTAAGAGCAACTCCAAAAGATTAGCCAAAAGAAGTATCTAAATTTAGTGATTTAGCTATCCTCTAAAATGAATCTCACCCAAAAAAACAAGACTACTCCAACAGGCTATCTAAACTAGAGGGCGCGCGGTGGGTCGCGTACGCGCGGGAATGGGGCGCAGCGTGCGGGAAGGAAACGCCGACCGCGCCAAGAGGCTGGATGGTGAGCGAGGTAGGCTATCCAAAAATAGAGAGCGAAGGAGGAGGGATGGAGAGCTACTAAATTTGGAGAGTCATTTACAGAGTCTATTGGAGACGTTTTTTCTCCAATAATAGCCAAATTTTACCTTTAGAAAATGATTTAGCTCTTCTCTTGGAGTTGCTCTAACAACCTAAAACTTTTGTTTGGATGAGGCAACAAACTTGCGGATACCGAAAACTAGGTTTTGGTAAATTCAGTTTTCCTCGTTTTACGAAAATCGACGATATGCCGTTTTTAACAATAAAAAAATCAGTTTTCCATGTACTCATTCTCAACAACCCCTATTCTCCTTCGGCTCATGGGACAATACTAATCGAATACAAGTCAAGATCATTGGTTTCATCTTCGGTTTTTTTGGCTTCAGTTTTTTGGCAGTGCGGTCGGCATGGAGAGAGAGAGAGGGGGAGGAGCGATTGGAAAAGAGGAGGTGATTGATCCATGTGCTTAGTGGGCAAAATGGAGAGGGCAATTTTTTAGTTATGGCTTATTAATTTAGTAAATAATAATTTTCGGGAGAAATTAAAAGTTAAAGGCAGCTGAAAGTAATATATATATATATATATATATATATATATATATATATATATATATATATATATATATATATATATAAGCCTCTTTTCTACTCCAGGGTGTAATTACACCCTATATCGTATCTCACGACGTAGGGAGTATCTTGCGTAACAAGGAGTATGTACATGTAGTATACGAGTATTTAAGACTATATAGGTGGTATGAACAATTTTTCAGAGGTGGTATGTATATTTGTTTCAACATACTCCTTTTTATGTACGTATATAAAGGTATTTACAAAATACGCTAAAAACTATGGACTCCCTTGCAATTTTTTCGTGTAGTTCACATTAGAATATCTTATAATTAGTATATGAGTGTACCTAAAGTGATACAGGAGTATTTCAAATTTATTTAGGTGGTATATTAGAGGTGAGTGTAATTACACCCGGGTGTAAAAGGTATTTTTCCTATATATATATATATATATATATATATATATATATATATATATATATATATATATATATATATATATATATATATATATATATATATATATATATATATATATATATATATATTCTAAGACTGGGAAAGTAGGGGAGAGGATTGTGCGGGAGTAAATGCATTTCCTTGTCAGCCAAATATTGTGTTAGTAAAACTAGTTTTCAGTTTGTGTCATCCGAACAAAGAATTTTATAGACTCATGCTAACAGAATATATAACAACCTAAAACTGATTCTCCTAAAAATAGTATGAAATCATGTTTTATGAAAACTAATTGCTATTTCCTTTATTATTTTGCATTGTTCCAAAAGATATAGCGGAGTTTTTTTTTACTATTTTTCCTTATTTTTTGACTCACAAAAATCTAACATCTATTATAATATACTTTTAGCCAAAAACCAACCATAAGAGCCAGAAGCCAAGTTTGTAAGCTATTTGGAGCGACACCTATATCCCTAGGTTGTCCATTTCAGCACCAGGAACCATTAAAACTCTTCGGAGTCTTCGCATATTCTAGTAGTGCATCCAGAGCACCGAGTCAATATAAAACAAACTTTTTAACATATTGTTTTCTTAATGAACTCATCTCAAACTTATCTAGTTATCTGCAAAATATTCACCTACCGCAATGAACTTTGTAATGCCACGGGTAGCACTGAACTTATTTCCAAATTTAGATGAACCCCGCTTGCAACACCACCATATCACAGGAAAAGAAGGAAATGGGAAACCACACTGTATGGTATAGCCGTAGCACCGAGGAAGGGTGCTACGCTAAGGAGCACGAACACGATGCTGCAACATGGTCCTGCGGCTAGGGATGGATATGGACCCAAAACCTTGTTTTATTGAGCTTTCTTAAAATTGAACTAGTTTAATTTAATATTATTTTATGTGTAATTTAAAAGTATTTTTAGAAACGAACTAACGAGCCGAGCTAGAGTAAAATTCATTTAAAATCAACTTATTTTAATATTTAACTAATTAACGAGTATAATTGAATCAATTTTGTATCGAGCCAACGAGTCTCACTAACGAGCTTTTTTGCTACCGGCCGTAACCACATAGCGGGACATTCGGTGGAGATCTCCACCGCATGTCACGAAAACTTAAGACCTCACTCTAAACGGTTGCAGTTTTTAATTTGTTAGCTTTCGTTTTATTTAAGTCAGGAGCCACTTGAAACACGTTGGTTTCGATTTATTTTAGCTTTTTGGTTTTTTGTATTTTTTTCTCTTATTTCTTTACATTATTTGTGACGATATAATGATTTTATTTATTTATTTTAATTAAATGATTTAGAAAAAATAATAATTATTACATTGTAATTTTAACAAAGACAAACGTCAGAAACATCAGCTCTTCGGGGGCGGGTCCTAAGTCTCAGGACAGTGGCGAGCTAGCAAAGTTAGGGAGCTCAGGCAAGCCTAACTCGACGTTTATTGTGTCCAGCCACAGCTAGCGCCGCTCCATCCGGCGGCGGTGGATCTCCATAGCTTGTCGCCGACGAGTCCAGAGACAGTCGCCCACGCTCGCCTGGACTGGACTCCGCCCCTGCCTCCAGGGGCTCGCCCACCGGGCTCCAGCCCCGCGCTAGCTGGCTGCTGTGCCGACGCGGGCGCGCCTTTCGACTATGGAAAATTTATTTATTTGTCACCTTTACGATTCGGGTGGTAACAGATTTGCCACTCGGAGTCATTGTCAGTGACTCAGGTGGTCTCGGTGTTAATCTTAAAGGTGGCAAAACAAAATTGAATCTCCCTTCGACTATTGCCGTATATACGTACGGCTCCGGCATGCACGTGCGTCGCGCGGCAACTGTAGCCAGGAGCCAACCCTTATCATACAAACGGCATCCGAGGCGACGGGGGTGCCAGTGGATGTGCCGGATCAGGCGCGCGCAGCTGTGCAGGGCTGCGGCGATGGCGACGTGCCGACGCCGTACTCTGCGAGTGGCGCGCGCGCGTGCCTCACGTTTCTGGGGCGAATGTCTAGTGATCTGACCATGCCAGTCACCAGCCTAACGACGAGTAGATCCATCTGACTGGCCATGACCATGCTGTACCCACGTGGCTGACCGTTTATAGGCTGTCACTCTGTGCCAAACAGATTGGGTCTTCTGTCTTGCACATTTTAGAAGCTAAAAGCATATGTGAATATGGCCCACTCATTTAGCTTGAGCTTCTGGTTTCTGATTTATTTTTTATTATTTTTAAATTTTGGTTTTTTTAATTTTTTTGAACTTTTTTGCTGGTTCTTTTTTTCCCATATTCGTTTACGTTGTTTGTGATGGGCTAATATGTTTTTTCATTTTAAAATTTTTTAAATTTAGTTACGCCAAATAAACTATAATTAGCTACCGTGTAATTTCAACCAACTGCAATTTCAGTCATAAGCTAGCTTATTTCAGCCCAACCGAGCGGCACCTATATTAAAAGCTTCTCAGTATGATTTTTTTCTCTTTTTTCATTTTTATTTTACATTGTTTGTGAAAATATAACGATTTTTTTCTATATGCTTCAATTTTTCTTTATTTTTCTTTCAGTGAATGTCTTAGCCAAATCCTAACCATCATTACATTCATTGGCGGATCTATGGCCCTGTTTGTTTCCACTTAAGATTATTATAATCTAGCTTATAAATCATAAGTGGAAACAAACAACCCAGATTATAAGGTAACTTATTATAATCTAATAGCCTAGATTATTGTAATCTAATAAGCTCAAAAAAGGAGCTTATTTCAGGTTATAGATCCACATTTTATCTTAATGACCATAAAACTTTAGGAATATTACCCGCATTTGCCATTCATCCAACCCCCAACTCCCGTGCCTCTCTCTCCCAGGGCATTGTAGTCTTTAAACATTCGAATACAACAATCCATAACTCTGATAATCCAGGCTGCCAAACACCTGACAGCTTATTTCCCACCAGCTTATTATAAGCTAGCTTATATAATCCCCACCTATAAGCTAGATTATAATAATCTTAAGTGGAAACAAACAGGGCCTATATAAGGTCATGGGTGTTCAGTCGAACACCCAAATTTTTTGACAAAAAATTTAGTATATATACAAGGTATAATATATGTATATATTTAATTGAGCCAAAATAATTATTTCGTAGCCATGAGCCTATCACTATTCACTGATCAGCCCAACCCGGCAACACAGCAATGACCCAAGCCCATTTTTGTGCACGGTGCACCGATCAGCTCGTCTCGGTGTCTCCCCATCCCCCGATTCCCCATCCGTGCTCCCCCGATTCTCCTAACCCTAGCGGCCCGTCTCGGCGTCTCCGGTCTCCCCATCCCCCGATTCCCCATCCGGCTCCTCCCCAATCCTCTACCCCTAGCAGCCTGCGTCTGCGCGTCACCTCCAGGCTCTGGCTCCGTCCCGCAAGACTGACCGACCGCGCCTTTGGTCCTCCGCTCTGCACCTTCGTCGACACGGCACCACCGCCTGGAGGCTAGAGCTAGCCACCACCGGCGACCAGTGGCTGCACCGCCGTAGGCCGCCCTCTGGGCTCTGGCTTCGCACCGCACGACCGGCTGACTGCGCCACCGCCTGGTCTGCCTGGAGCCGGGCTATCGTCTCACCGTCTCAGCGTCTCCACTCCACCTGCGGGCTGCAGGGGACCGGGCTCTAGCAAGTAGTAGTCCAGCTCGGCAACTCCGGTGACCGGTGGTCGCATCGCCACAGGCCACGTCACCTCCGGCCCTCTGGGCTCCAACTCCGCGCCGCACGACTAGCCGACTGGACCGCACCTCTGCTCTGCGGCACCGCGCCACCGCCTGGAGCCGGGTGTCGTCTCACCGTCTCGGCATCTCCACTCCACCTGCAGGGGACCACCGGACCGGGCTCCAGCAGGCAGCACCGCAGCAGTCTAGCTCCGCCGCTCCAGTGATCGGTGACCATCTCTGTACCTTGTGGTAGTATCGTTTGAGCTCTAAATTGTGAAAAACTGAAAATGACAATGATCAATGATGTGAGTCATGTGAGTGTGTGACTATGGTCTGAAAATATCAATATGTCCAGATGACTAGATTCAACCATACTGCGGTTACTACCAATCTACCATAGATTACTGCAGGGCTAGATTGCTTTGGCAAGAAGATCAGGGGGGTTCAAAGATATCATTTGGTTAACTGGCATACAATCTGTAAACCCAAAGATCAACGTGGACATGGAAATCATGAATCTTAGCCTCTTGGGTAAATGGCTGTGGAAGCTGGAGACTGAAGAGGGTATGTGGCAAGATTTCATTACAAGCAAATACTTGTCCAATGTCATTTTGTCAAAGGTTTCTGTTAAACCTGGTGATTCGCAATTCTGGCAGGGTGTGATACAGTGGCTAGAGTCATAGAAGAGGGCTGGGGTTGCATTAGAATTCGCAAAACTCTTTGGGGACCTACTCTCCAGATGTGGAAGGTCCTCAAATTACTTTGCTCTACAGTTCACATTACTAATCAAACTGATGAGCTTGCCTGGATGTTGGGGACCAAAGGGAAATTCACTGTACATTCCTTTTATTGTGCTTTGAAGTTGCAGGCTACCCCTTTCCCTTGTAATTTCACATGGAAATTTAAGTTGCCTCTTGAACTGAAAGTATTCATTTGGCTGTTGATTAAAAACAGCATCTTTACTAGGGACAATATGATACACGGCGGATGGAAAGGCCCCAGTGAGTGCCTGTTTTGTGGCAGGAATGAAAGCATAAATCACTTATTCTTTGAATGCTCCATTTCGAAATCTGTTTGGTATGTTGTTGGCTGTACATTCGGCATTGCAACAGTACCTGGGAGTGTTAGTCAAATGTTGGGGGCATGGCTGAATGGGTTCACTCCTAAACAGAGAAGATTGATTGTGGTTGTTAGTGCTACAATCTGTTGGTCTATCTGGAAAACTAGAAATGCAGTCTGCTTCCAGCACAAACAACTTGGTGGTCCTACTGACATTATTCACTTGGTTTTATATTGGTTGGATTTTTGGCTGGTTTTTGCAGAGACAGGAGGAGCGAGTAGTATTACGCAAAGTAGTCGAGCAGCTGAGGCGGGTGGCATCACAGATTGGAAGGTTATCAAGAGGATGGGCGCCGTTGACAAGACGACTTGATGCTATTTCATCTAGTTGAAGTTGTTATTTTGCCCTTTTGCGTAGTTAGTGTCTCCATTAGCCTGTCATCTGCAAGCTGAGGATGTGCCCAGGTGCTAGGCCATCCAAGTATTGGTTTCAGTTTTGCTTTCTTTGCTATTTATGGCTGGTTGTTCTTGCAGCAGTTGTAAACGACTTTAATTATCCGTTTGTTTCCAGTAATGAAATCGGGGGACTCCTGTCCCATTTTATCAAAAAGAAAAGAAACGTTCGTTCCAAAATATCAAGAAATATTAGCTAAAACAATCAAGAGATAAGTCTTAACAAATACCAGAAGATGTAACAAATAAGTCGTAACAAATACTACCAGAAAAAATAACTAAGGGTGCAGGGGATGCAAGCGGGTGGCTGTGTTCGATCCCGGCGACCCGGCCACCTAAGGGTGAAAACTATAAATGTCCTAGAGTACGCCTCAGTAAAAGGTATGTAAGATCGCAAATTTTTACTTAGCTTTTTGTATCTCTAGACGTATGTTAAAGAGACATACTTGCACGTGGATGTGTGCTTGTGCGTGGTGGTGTATACATATACGTCTTTTTTGTAGTCATAAAAGAAAGAAAGAAAGAAAGAAAGAAAGAAAGAGCAGTATAGAACATAGCTTAAAATTGTATGGACATTTCAAACCCTTAAAACATTTTCTTCAAAAGGAACAACGTATCTTAAACGTAACGACCTTCTAGTGGCAAATTAAGCCACTGCCTTTTTTTTTTCGCAATATGGCTTTGGGAAGTTTACATATAACTTTATAGAAATGGCCTCACTATAATATGACACTAGTTGAATACCTATACGTTACTATGAAGTTTTAAAAAAAAATTATACTACATGTTCTGAAATTCCTGGATGATAAAATTTTTTACAACATGCATACAAACATGTACTAAAATTTTTTGAAATCCATAGCCAACGCACGGGCATTAAGCTATTACTACCTTGACTTCGACTGTGCTATCGCAACTTGATAGTTATTTATTCCACCAGGCATTAGTATTATCAACACCAGAGTGGAATTTAGTTGCTTGCCGTGCTAGGTTCCCCCATTTATGGGTTTTCCATGGTTTGTGGTTTAATCCTTGGTTGTAAATAATCTATCATGTGCTGTTTTTTCCCTCTCTGCTCTTGGAGTTGTACGTTGTTTAGTTATGAGCATCCTAGGTTGTTTTGTTTTATACCGTGGCCATGATGTGTCCTGCAAAATTGAACTAATTCATAAGCTCCAATAGAAGGTAGCCCTTCTCACTATCTTCTGAAATGCTTCTCATGCAGCATATCACTCTGGTACCAGTATATGGAATGTTATTAATCAACTGCTACACATAAAAGTGAGAGTAGCATTTTGTTGTTAGTTTTGCATTTGTTATTTGAATTTTCGTTAGTCACACACTTTTTCTTGCACCCGCTTGTTAAAGCTATCATTTTGTTCTTCTGTAACTTGGTTTGTTTCACACAAAGTAGCTGATCAAAAAGTAGTTTATGCATGTTTATTCTTCTGATATTATTTATGCACGTGTTTCAAGTACATATCTAGTAGAGCCACCCCCATCAAGGTACTAAAATAGCCTATGTATTCAAGTCAACCAATAGTGGTACAACAGAGCAAAACTTGACCCCAGAAGAATAGCAAGAGAAAGTAAGAAAGTAGGACTGTAAATCTCCACTTGATTCTATAAAAGTACTTATCTTAAGGCCCTTTGCTATGCTATTTAATGAGCAGATAAATGAATTACACAAGGAGTTTACCGAACACTCATTAGTAGCAATACAAAATTTCCTTTTAGATGCCTCTGTATCGAGATTTCTTCGAGCAAGAAGCTAGAATATGCAGAAAGCAAGTAAATGCTGAAAGTAGCTGTAAAGCGGTGGGTAGCATACAAGCCAGAAATGATCCACTGGGTACGCTTGGTTCAACCAATCTTTGTATTTATGTTCAATTCAAAATAGATGTGTTTATGGGCAATACAAAGAGCAGTATAATTAAAACATTGGTGAGAATCACATGTATTATTTAAGAATGATGTAAAGTAAGATTAGTACAGAAGGAATAAGCATTGTCGGTGTCATTTTAGGCACCAATAGATTGTACTCATCTTTAAGAAGTATTTCACATTTCTAGATTTACAATGTAATGTAACATTTTCATCTTTCAACCTTCAGGAAGACATTGCACATGAAGCAGAGGTTGGAAAGATTTACAAGGCTAACTATAAGGACAAACTTGGAAGAATGTTCTTGTATTGAGGCCAGACTTAAGAGATTAGTCCACTTGCTGAAGATGAAATTTCTGGAAAGAATTGATGCTTTCATAAATAAGCGTTTTGTATAGTTTTGTATTAGATGTATATATACCCATCATCTAATATGCTTTGAAATCACATTGGAATCATCTAATACGCGACCATAATTTGCTCTTCGAAGTTCAAACACCTCGGGATTACCACATGTCCTCCTAAATTATATGAAGCTTTACAGTTAAGATATACAGAGTGAAGTTACCTTTCCTTGGGGAGGAGCAGGGGTCGCCCATGCGCTACACCAAGAACTCGTACTGGTTTCAGATCGCATCGTCCTTCCTCAACCCCGCGAATATCTCCTAGATCCACTCCTCATCCTCATAAACCCTATTTCATTTAATTCAATCGAGGCCATAGAATCAGAAAAAGAAATTGGGGAAGGAAGGAAGAAAACTTAGATTAGAGCTGATGGGACGGGAGAAATCAAGGAGCAGACCTGGTGTAGAAGTTGGTGGAGAGGTTGATAAAGGGTTGTGGGGTGTTGTTGAGCACCTTGAAGAGGTTGCTGTCGCCGATGGCGAAGGCATCGCCGGTCGCCATGCCGCTCCACTCTGATGCCTTGTCTTGTAGGGACTGCATTGTGACCTGGGCTGGGATGCCACCATAGCAGCTACACTAAGAAACGTCCATCTTAGCAACCAAGGTGGAGACTTCAGGGAGGGAGGAAAGAGACATGGTGATGACCAGATCCGGTCAAGGAACGACAATGAGGTGGCTCACTTGGGTCGGCGCGGTTGGAGGCGAAGGTGAAGGGGAGGTTTCGGTGGGGTGGCACTGGGAGATAGCAAGCGGGACGGTGGCCGAGCAGAGACGATGCAAATGAGGAGCGAGTGAGGAGAGAGAGCATGCGAGACACTGGCAGGTGATGACGATGCGGAGGAGGATAGCACGACAAGAGAGCGGAATTGGGGTGAAGCAGATCGCATCTGTGCTTACCATCCTAGGTGACGAGGGGGTAGTCGGAGGTAGAGAGGTTGATGAACCAGTCCTAATCGCCACCCTCGTGTAGTAGGATGGCCACTGGGTGCAGCGTGTTGGTCACCATGATCAGGCCCCGGTTGGTGACCAGGTTGGCGTGGGTGACCACTTTGATATTCTAGAACGTGAGTAGATGGGGTCGGCATGCACGGCAGCGGCGAGCTCGAAGCACTCGACGGCCGGCACCTCCAGGTCGAGGTGCACCACGTATCTGTTGGTCGGGTGGTAGAGCACCCTAAACGTCGGGCACAGCGTGGCACCGTCGCCGGCGGATCTGGAGACGAGGTAGGCGATCCTGGGCATGGCCCGCTATGGGTAGGCTGAGTTGGGCCACATCTGCTACTGGCGCAGTTTGACCTTGACAAAGAGTGGCTCAGTGGAGGCGTGGAAACTTGGAGAGAGAGCAGAGGAGGAAAGTAGTGGGCGTAGTGGGGAGCGGTTCAGAAAGCGACGGTTTGGGAGGAACCATGCACATTTGATCGGACCGGTGTGAAGAGTCGAGGAAGAATGGACGACTATAGAGTGTTGGAGGAGAATGGATTGACGACCACTAACTCACATTTTTAAGGAGTAGAGATAGTGATAATTGACTCCACGGGTTAAACCCGCCAGACCTTCGTAAATCTGCAATTGCAGAGGCTACTTGAATAGTACTGTTACCATGTAGGAGTACTATCAAATTCCATATGCGGCAAGTTTTCTCAATCTATGTTTAATTTTGATCATGTTGGCCACTTGCTTCGAGGCTTGCCATTCATTTTACAGACAGATATTCAAGTGGTCCCAGAGTGTTCATAGAGAAGTTATATAAGTCATCAAATGGAACAAGATAGGTCACCAAAATGGAGCAAATACGTACGTATTCCCCAGTTCATACCAAATCGGTGCAACCTAATTTTGCCACCCCCTCCATAAATCCCCAGCTCTGCAAACGAGTGGCTTCTGCTGCAGCTACTTGTACTATCAGAGAACGCATTTTCAAGGCAGGCTGATCAGCACGAGATGTCTTGTCAGGAGAGACCGGACCACCACGTGCTTCCAAAATAGCTGGCTAGCATTTTGTAAGTCGCCATCGCCGTGGTGGCATGTAACGAATAAAGGATGAATAGGTGCTGGCATGCCGTCCACACCTGACAGTGAAGTGCGCAACTTGATCCATGCACGAGTTCAGCGAGATGATTAAGTTTCAATTTCTCTCGAGAGCGACAAGACGTTGGCCCCGATTGGAGCACGTGAATCTCGTAGGAAAAAAAAAGAACAACTTTATCAGATGTAGGGCTAGTCCCTTGCGAAATTTCTACGGAAATCATGCGATCAAGACGGGGCCTAAGAAAGGATTTGCATCCTCTTGAATGCCGTTCAAATTGGTACTACAATTTAGAGCGCTTTGGTTGTTGTACCGGACAGCAACGCTTAGATTGGAGTGGGAACTGAAAATATATCCTGTAAGATGGCTAGCTACTCATCTTTTCCTTCGGCGACTTCTTTCTAAGGTCCGCTCCAAACGGATTGGATTTTGATTTTTGTTGGCTTTCGATTTTTTTAAGTCAGAAATCAGTTAGAACACGTCCGATTCTAATTTTGATTTTTTCTTTTTATTGTTCGTATAGATACAACGATGTTTTCATTTTTTATTTTTTTAATTGAATGACTCAGAAAAATTAACAGTTGTTATATTATAATTTTAGCTAATAGTTAGAAGTCATAGCTAACAGCCGGCTGGAGCGACAACTAAGGCTTATACATGTATATATTACGAAGTTAAAAACAGATAGTACAGATAGACTAGGGAGATAGATAGACTAGGAGATGGCTCCACTGTTGCCGTTGAAGCCGCTAGCGATGCTGGACATTGTGGTTACGCGGGTAACTACAATAGAAGGCGCAGCGCTGAGAGGAGCTGTGTGGACAAGTGATTGGAATCACGAAGACGATTTGTATGATGCTTGGAGTTCCACGTATTTCCTCTTTTTTTTCTGTGAAGAGAGGACTGTGGCATTATTTCATCAGTAATGAAGGTAGATAGATGTCGGCAGAACGGAACTAGAACGAGATATATATATATATATATATATATATATATATATATATATATATATATATATATATATATATATATATATATATATATATATATATATATATATAACAGGGGCACCATGGTGTCCAGATTCTATGATTAAGGCTTTCCATCCACGATTGAGACTTTCTATTCATAATTAAGACTTTCCATCCTGATATTGTATATCATTGCATTTGCACGCATCTAATGGCAGGGAGGCTTGGTGCCCAGGCACCCTGGTGTCCCATTTCAACGTCCTATATATATGTGGGAACATATCTAGTGCTAACAAGCTTTTCTCTAGAGCCATCCGATCTGCTCTGTACGGCTCGGATCCAGAAAGGTGGGATGCCCCAACTCACTTATGCAATTTCGCGAAAAACCCCCTACCGGTTCTCAATCTTCTCCCCGCCCGGATGTTAAATCACTCGATCAGAATATCAGATCGAGATGGAGATGTCGATCGATTCAGAGTTATATTAGAGATCAGTACTAGCTAGTTTGCTTGCTTACGACGTCCATGAGGTCTCTGATCTCCGACTCCTTAAGGTTGGACCCGTACCTCCTGAGCCCCTCCTTGATCTCGTCGAAGGTGATGGCGCCGTTGTTGTCCGTGTCCATGGCCTTGAACATCTCCTTGAGCCCCGCGAGCTCCTCCTCCGACAGGCTCTGCGCGATCACCCGCAGCGCCATCTTCTTGAGCTTGTTCATGGCCGAGAGCTACTTCAACCGCGACAGCACCGCCGGGTCCAGCGCCCTGTCGGGGGGCCACGCTGTTCTCGCAGATCCACGAGTGGCATAGCACCTGGTGTGCCGTCAGCCGCTCCGCCGGCGGCGACCGCAGCATCCCGCGGATCAGGTCCTTGGCGCTCCTAGAGATGCTGGGCCACGGCTCCGACTCGAAGTCGATCTCGATTGGGAGAGATCGAGTGATTTAACATCAGGGCGGGGAGAAGATTGGGAACCGGTAGGGGGTTTTTCATGAAATTGCATAAGTGAGTTGGGGCATCCCACTTTCTTGGATCCAAGCCGTACAGAGCAGATCAGATGGCTCTAGTGAAGTTTTAGCATGTTAGCACTAGATATGTTCCCTATATATATGTGTTTGATAATTTTTAGTATCAATAAGTTAATATAACTGATGGTGATGTACAATGATAAAAAATAGCGATCAGAATGCTTACCAAAATGAAGGAACCCACAAATATTATTGGTTAATTACAACAAAGAGAAGGAATTAAGAGTGAAATCATGGACAAAAGATGGTCGACATTGGCAAAATATGTCATCTGATCTCAATGGGCTACAAAAAAGAGAATAAATTGAATTAAAATTTTCAAGAAAAAATTGTAAAATGATCAAATGAAAATAAATGCATTACCTTTTAGTATTTACGTTCTTTCAAGTTCATGAAGCGACGAATCACTGCATCATTGGTAACTTTCTTCATTTCTTGTTTCTCCACATAGCAAATTAGACTGTCACATGAAATCATCACCGACGCGATTGTGTAAATAAGTTTCACAATTTTCATAGCTGAAAAGCACCTCTCAACTGTAGCAGTGGCAACAGGTAGTACTAGTACTAGCTTCAAAAGTCAATAAACCAAAGGACATGTAAGATGTTTCCTTGTCTCCACCATTTTTTAGAAAGCTGACAAATAGTATGTATATTGGAGAATCTATCATCTACTCACACATCAGTAATGTAGAGGCAAAGATGATGGTTAAGGTCCCTCAATTCCCCATAATCAAAATCATTGGGATAAAGTTTAGCTAGATTTATCGAATTCTCCAAATTAAAATTCATGAAATGAGTCTCTTGGACTTAAAGCAGCCGACCAAACAAGCAAGTTAGTGGTTGTCTCATTGAAGCGACTATCAAGTTCTTGAAGTAACCAATTACAAACATAATTAAAACAATCCACTTCATAATGATGCTTGTTGTTAATTCTAGTTCTTTGTCGTTTCTTTTTTGGATTAACTTAATGTTCATCTATTTCCAACTTAGGAATATCATGTTTCTTACAAAAGGCATACACTTCAGCTATGAGATATTCCCACCCATATCTTCTAAGCTTGTCCAAATGCAACCTTGTTGATTTCACACATTTAATAGCATTTACAATATCTTGATCCTTCCGTTGCAGTGCTAATGATAAAATGTTTGTGATTATTAAGATAGTCAACATGAGATGCAAATAAAAGACAAAATCAAATGACTGAAAGTACACAAGAAGACCTAATTCTTGATCTCTATTTGTTTTGTCCTTGTCATCTTCTACTAATTCTAGCACTTTAACAATTGTTGGGAACAAGTCATCCAAACTCTTAAGAGTTTTATAATGAGAACTCCAACGAGTATCTCCAGGTCTTTAAGACATTGCTCTTGATTTAACCCTGTCCCAGTTTGAAGTAGCCCACAACCTAAGGCTTTATGCACTTCTTCATGATTGATAT
This sequence comes from Dendrocalamus latiflorus, assembly GCA_017311315.1. NCBI lineage: Eukaryota > Viridiplantae > Streptophyta > Magnoliopsida > Poales > Poaceae > Dendrocalamus > Dendrocalamus latiflorus. The sequence continues at coordinate 27,788,062 of CM029639.1, read as the reverse complement.
CTCGAACCATATCCCTTCTCTTCAAAGATCCACCCACCACATTCAACAAGAGAGAAATCATACTAAAGAATTTACTAATGCCTTTATACTTTCTTACAACAGCCACAACTACTAATTGAAGTTGGTGAGCAAAACAATGGACATAATATGATTTACTATTTTCTCTCATGATCAATGATTGCAAGCTATTGAACTCACCTCGTATATTGCTAGCGCCATCGTATCCTTGGCCTCTAACTTGCTTCAAGGTTATCTTATATTCTGCAAATAGAAAATCAATAGAAGACTTGAGATAGGAAGAAGTTGTCTCTTTCACTTGAATAAGACCAACAAATCTCTCTTTCACAATTCCACAATTATCAACATATCGCAAGACCACCGCCATTTGTTCTTTGCAAGAGACATCTCTGGACTCATTAATTAGCAAGAAAAATGCATCATGTCCAATTTCTTTGACAATAGAATGCAATATTTCCTTTGCGAAACAATGAGCAATCTCCTTTTGGATGGAAGGAGACACCATAAGGCTATTACCTGCAGTATTTTTACCTACCACCTTGCCTACAGCTGGATTGTTCTCTGCGTACCACTCATGAATGTTCAAGAAGTTTCCTTTATTATAAGACTTCTTCGACTCATCATGGCATCGAAAAGGCAATCCTTGCTTCAATAACAGTCTAGCAACATCAATTGAGGCCTAGTCGAGTAACATAAGCAGTCTTAGTAGCTTCATTTTGCATATGGATAGCAACATCAATGTGTTGTTCTCTTTTTAACAAATCATCATAATTTTTCAGAGTTTGGTTATGGACGCTATTCACTCCACCTACATGTTCTTCTAGTCTGCCTTTTTTGTTTCGACTAGACCAACCATTCACAACAAATGCCTCATACCTAGCTTTTTTCTTATTACGATCCCTAAATAAAAAGCAACAAAAGCAATATGCTTTATCTTTGGACTCGATATATACTCAAGCTAACACCCAAACTCATTAAACCATTTAGGATTAAACCTTCTCTTTTTATCTCCAAACTGTGTATATGAAAAAATGATAAGTGTGAGGTCGATAAGGTCCATTATCAAAATACTTTATTATCACCACATCTTTTTGATTAGGATGGTAATCATCTATTCCTTTCCGTTTGCCTGGATCAAACTAAATCTCTTCTTCTCAATTGATATCTTCTGGAGGTGAATTCCTAACATTAGCAACATTACCTGGCGCTTTTCTTTTTAGAAACTTCTCCATAAATTTACTTGTCATTTACCGAGTATTCGAAAACTCTATCAGTAGTACACGAGAACTTAATTAAAGGATATCACTTAATTACCCACCTGAGACTACAACAACACTGACATATCATACAAGAATATGATTATATGACCCTGGTAGCTAAAGCTAATACAATGCATTAAGCTTAATTTATATTTTGGATAGAGGGGTCAAATGAGCCTTTCATTGTCTTGTTTGGTTTGATCCAGTCCTATCGGCATATCTCCTTTTGGTGTGCGGGCTCTAAACTGTAAGTAGCAAGATTGCTTTGCAGATTTTTATTGGGTTCATGTAAAAATTCATGGAAAAATTCATTCTTTTCATGGGAAAACTAGTTACAAGTTACAATTTGAAACAAAAACAATAATCATTGTATTAAAATCATAAATTACAAATTTAATCTCTTTGCCTAAATGAAATAAGAAGAATTTAGAGAAAATTATCGGTTCTGTACTACCCGGAATCCGGGCGAATGTGCGAGACAGTCATCTACTGGCCGCTGGCGAAGTGAGTCATGACAAGGGCGTCGTGTGACTCATGTTGGTCGTCCGACGTCTGGTGTCGGGAAGTCAGCTACGAGCTTGCGGCCAACGGAGGCGGTGTGGCATGGTGAATTGATGAGTGATCTGATGACTGATGTGAATAAGTGAATTGATACGGGCCATACAGTGAGACTTGGAGGTCAGGGGTGCACTCACAGCTCACTGCACGCCTAGCGAGGCAGTAGGCTTGAGATTTGCAGAAAGTCCAAGCTGCATGGCCACGTGGGACCCGAGAGTCAAGAGAGCGCACTCATGACACGGAAGTTGGAATGTGTTGCACGTTTGCACGCTGCACTGTGGCCTGTGTGATGTCACTGCTATTCGGGTGGAACTTGAAGTTGCAGCTAGCAACTAGTTAATGAAGTAACATAGCCTGTTTGGTCATTAGAGGGACTGGATAGTGGACAACCTATGAGACTGGATGTCTGGACTGATGGCAAGCCAAGGAAATGTGTGTGCGCTTGGGCTTTTTGGTTTGTTCGATGGGCCACTAGGTGCACAGATTTTTTGGTTGGGGTGCACATATAGTGTATATGGGCTAATTAATACTAAAATTTTTTTGGACTCGTGTCCTGTGACACTGGGTGGGCCTATTGGGCTTCAGCCCTAGATGCCGGCAAGGGGTGAATGATTATCGCAATTTTTCTCTTTAAGGTATTTAAGTTTTTTACTCAAGTGACTATTTATAGTCATTAAGTTCAGATCACACTAAATAGCCTAAACAACACAAAGCTAGAGAAAAAAACCAACAAAATTAACCACCTACTTCACTGGCTTGGCCAAACCGCCATTGAGAGGCCGGTCTGACCGCTGGCCTGTTGGATCGTCAGCCTGTGTAGGATCGGATATGGCAACAGAGGGGGGGGTGAATGGTGCCTCTTTTAAAAATCGCCCCTCGAAAGTATCCACATGCGAGTCTCCTCTCCAATAGCTACGAAAAGCTATGAAGAGGAGTTCGTACTCTCTAGAGAACCACTGGACAGCTAAGAAGAAGCAGAGAAAGCAATGAAACGAAAAGGACTAGCAACGAAAAGGCACTCAGCAGAACACAGCCAGGCCGGTCTGACCGGTGTGCATTGGCTGGTCAGACCGCCTACACACCGCCGGTCTGACCGGTCACATGCCGCCGGTCAGACCGCTGGCTACACTCCGGTCCAACTGGCATACTAATCCCGGTCTAACCGGCTCCCCCGAAAGGCAGACCTGCAGACTGAAATTTTTCTGCACTGAATTTACTGAAACTTCAGATTTTGACCAAATTAATGAATTGGAGCTATTTCTTTCTGGCCAAAAAGGCAATACCCTAATCTAAACAGCATAGAGATCCTAGTAAGCACGAGATTACATCACATGAGCTTGAATTCAAGATTTGAACCAAAAATCTGTAAACAATGATGAGAAAAGGTCCAATCTCCAAATTTCTCATCAACCCCAATCTTTTGCTCATGATCCTTTGAAATCAACAGAGAGGCATCCTCAGAAGAATAAGTATGCAACTAGAACCACTTTTCTCAAACTCACCAAAGAGAACTCACATGCCCCTGACATGAAACCCTAGCACAGTAACTAACAGAGGAAATGAAGCAAAAGGGAATCTTTGGTTCTTCCATTTGATTCTTGGGAGTTTATCTGACCAAATGATCTTGAGGCATGCTCCCAACATAGACCAAACAAGAACCAACCACTTTAGCTAGAAAATCAACTCGAAATCATTTCTTGCAGAGATGAACAGAAAGATGCAGAAAACTGAAATGAACTAAAAACAACTCAAGAACTCAAAAATATTCATTGGAATGGAGATGAATGATTACAAATAAGAGTTCTACGTCCCCATACGCAATTAATACAAGGAAATCACTACATGCTTGAGAAACATACAGGAACTCAATTCCTCAACTCAAGCACACCCTTATTTCCTACAGGATACCCACACGCTTGAGCTAACCTAAGTGCATACACAGGAATGAGCTCCTTCTTGCTGTACCTCCTCCTTTTAACACCAAGGGCACACCCTCAAGGAGAAATACAAGAAGTGTCATACTCCACCCACTCAAACCTCACACATACAAATGAGGAAAGGGGTCAAACCAGATTTTTGGAGGGAAATCTGCCTCCACCTCCATTGCTTGAGTCAAATTACCAATTTGCCCCTCAAACACCTTCCCGGAAGCTTCCCGCAACCGGCACCTTTGACCGACTGGACCTTGACTCCTCCTTGAGTCTAGTCCGGTCCACTCCGCTGCGCACGACCGTACCCGGCATCCTGACCGTCTGGACCTCAACTCCTCCCTGAGTCTTGTCCCGATCCTCTCGCCGCTGCCCGTCGTGTCCACCCGACACTGATCGAGACCACCGACTCCACCTGAGTCTAGTCCTGGTCTGCTCCATCGCGTACTACCGCAACCGACCTCCAAACCGTCTGGATCTCCGACTCCTCCCTGAGCCTAGTCCCGGTTCTCTCGTCGTCGCTCGTCGTGTCTGTCACCGGTAGCTCCAGCTCCGGTTCCTCGTCTCCCGACTCGCAACCACCTCACCAGCCTCGATCATCTTCGGCATCACCGATCGTCTGGACCTCAACACCTCCTGTGCCTAGTCCCGATCCTCCTCGCCTCACCATGACCTAGCTCCGAGGTCCTGCAGTCACACATACAAGCAAACCGTCACATAACACCGCACGAAACAACATAAACAGTATTAGCACAAGTAAAGGTACTCAACCCTAGAATACCCAAAACAAACTCAAACTCACTAATACCACCGTCAATTACTTATCACCAACATGGGGATACCTCCACATGGTCTCTCAGCCTGCAACCAATCTGAATGGATCCCTATTCCTAGACATGGGAATCTCTCGGGTCAAAAACACAAATATCAAGAACTTGCCTCCCATCCAAACACTTTCAAGTTTTGAATGAGACTTGTTCAAGGCAATAAGAACCTAAACCAATCAAGAATCATAAGGTTTTTGGGCTTGAGTTCACCAAATAGAATCTAGTTCACATGCATACCAAAAATCATAAAACTCAAATTACTTCTTACTCATGAGGATTTATAGCATGAGATGTTTCAGATCTATTCTCACATGTCTTAGCAAGGTAATTAATTAAGAGGTTAGGATAGAACTCCCACAAACTTAAAATTACAAATCTATCTCACGAATAAGACAAACCAAGCAAAAAGCAAACAAGAAAATGGTTGAGACAAAATTTTGATCCATTTCAATAAAGAATGAGGTTTGCATAATTATGAGTGATAAATGCCAAAAGGAAAAGAATGAATAATAGCATTGTTATTAAAGTATATAATGCCAAAAAGAGAGAGAATAGCATTGATGCTAAAAAGGAAGAAATTTTTTATTATGCTTATTTATACCTTAGTTGAATTTTCTATCATATGTTTATTTTCATCTAAATACTATTATTATTAATAGATTTGTCATTCTCCATCAAAATAGGGGAGATTGTAAGTTCAAGCTCTATTAAGTTGGTTTTGGTGATAATGATAAATACAATTATGAGACCAATATATTTATTGATTATGATATTGATTAGTTTTATTTGAATGAAAAAGTGAAAAAAAATATAAGAGGTATACATTCCATATCACATGCTTATCTTATTGCATTCTTTGGATCCAAAGTATAGAATGAACTTCACCAAATAAGTCAAATTTGAATATGTGCATATGCTTTCACATTATATTCTTGTATATACATATTTAACGGGAGTTTACTCTATGTTTTGTAGTTTCATTAGTATTGATCTATGTCTTAGTATTGATCTATGTTCCACTTCCACATATTAAGAATTTTTACTTTAAAACATATCACTTGAGTATATATAGTTTGTGTAGTTCATACATACTCATAATCGGGTTGTCATCCAGTTCTTCCATTATTTGTAAACGGTTGGATGATTAATGACAATCAAATAAGTAATGACAATCAAACATGTTGTATACTTGTAATTCAATTTTTATCTCATTATTTGTTGAGATTATTATGAATTACCAAAAAAAGAAAGATTGTAGAATCTAATCCCTCCATTATGTGTTAACGGTGAAGTTTGGTAATTGATGATAATTATTTTGTGGACTAACATTTTTCATAAGTTAGATGAATAGGTTAGGTTCCACAAACAAGGAAGACTTGGGATGACTTCTGTGTTTAAGATCATCAAGTCAAGTGATGGATGCATCATGAGTTGATGTATGTCCAAGAGGAGATGATCATATGTTGATCATCAAGTGAAGACCCCTCATGTGTTGATGTAGGTCAGTGATGGATGTATCATGTGTTGGCGCATGTAAAAATGATGACCCGGATTTGAAGTATAGATATGAGTCATCAAGCTTCAAGGGGATACGTAAAGTAAATGTATGATTAAGTTAGGGCTAAGGATGTATTCCTAGTCTTTTACCGTTTTTAGTGTTTGGTTGAAAAACCGGATTGCTAGTATAGGTTGCCGTACTATTAACAGGGGTCATATCTAGTAGCTTGAGTTTCATCATGTGTTGATAGCTCAATCTCACCTCTTCTTTTGCAAAATCTATTGAAGTACATACACTTTTCAGGGAAATCGGAACTACCATAGCGCGTTCTACAGTACTACCGCTAGTTGAAACTACCGATTGTAATCATGGAACTACCGCATCTGTTGTGGTTGGAATACCTATGTGGTCGAGAACCATTATGGTCGAAACAATGTGGTCGAAGGTTAATGTGGTCGGGAATCAACGTGGTCGAGCCGATGTAGTCGAACCAAGATGGTTGGATCCGACGTGGTCGAGATCTGTGTGATTGAAGACTAGCGTGGTCAAACCAACGTGGTCAAGATCTATGTGATCGAAACCAGTGTAGTTGGAACTGACGTGGTCGAGATCTGTGTGATCAAAACCAACATGGTCGAAACGACGTAGTTGAAACCGACGTGGTCGAGACTTTGTGCTCGAAATCCATGTGGTCAAACTGATGTGATTAATACAACGTGGTCGAAGATCGACGGAATGGTCAGAGATCTGTGTGATCAAAGGTTGACATGGTCAAAAATCGACATGGCTGATGTGGATGAGATCTGAGTGGTCGAAACTAGCGTGGTTGGAGAGAAGTGTGGTCAGAGACTAGCGTAGTTAGAGACCTGTGTGATCGATCTGGACAAGGTGGTTGGAGATTAGCGTAGTCGGAGATCTGTGGTCGGACCGGACAACGTGGTCAGGGACCAGTGTAGTCAACGATCGGTACTTTCGACCAACTTTGTGTGAGCGGTCCAATCAGCTCTATGTGAGTGGTTTGATTAGCGAGCGGTACTACTGGCTCTGTGTGAGCGGTACTTCCGATTTATGGAATGTCCGGCTTGTGTAGCGGTACGTTTTTTCTAGAGAGACACCTATGTGGAGTCTTCTCATTCTCGAGGAAATCAGTAGTTCCACAGGAGTTTCTGCGGTACTTTCGATGATTGGTAGTACCAGACTTTGCATGTCGGAACTACCGGATTTGCCTGCAACAGCTAGTTTTCTGACCGTTGCTGAGGGGAGCGGAAGTACTAGTCGTTTGCCTGTGGTACTTCTAGAAATCCTGATTTTCTATCCTAATGGCTAGTTTCGAGGTGTGAAGTATATATACCCCCTTGTGGCCGGTTGGATTATAACTTTTGGCACTCCATTTCACTCTCTTGAGCTAATGTGAGGTCCTCCTCTCAATTGTGCATGTGTTGCACTTTGTGAGCAAGGAGGGAGAATCTAGACTGCATGTGTTGCATCTAGAGGTGAATTGTGTATCCACTCGAGTTTGTGCATTCATTGCACATGGTGAGAGTCAAGCGAGGGGCTTGACTTATTACTCTTAGAGTTTGCCAATTTCTAGACGGCATTGAAGGCATCGTGCGTGATGATCTTCTCAAAGAAGGTTGTGAGAAGACCTGGCAAAGTTGTTTAGGTTAGAGCTCACCTATCCGGAGCAGGAAGGAGTTACCACTAGTGGATAGAGGTGTTTCGGCTTAATTCGTGGAGCCAGTTCAATTCATTTAGGCTAACTTCAACGTGGATTAGGGGAGACTGACAAGTCTCCGATCACCACAGTAAAAAGCAATCGTGTCAATTGTGGTTTGTTTTCTCATGCTCAATTTACATTCATAGAATTAAATTGATTGCTTGACATATTAGAATTGTAAACCTTGATATAGTCTTATCTTGTTGATGCACTTAGGTGAACCTGGTTGTTTTACGCGTTATTTGTACTAAACCTTTTTGAGTTAAGTTTTCGCATTATTTGCTTGGTTTAGCTAAATAAAAATTGATAATTAATTAGAGAAGAAGTTTTTAGGCCGTTTATTCACCCCTCTAGTTGGTCTCCTCGATCTAACACACAATCAAGACATGGCATGAATCAACTTCAAATCAACTTAGCTCAACCCAACCTATTCTCTGGCTGTAGCCACTAGTCTGACCACTCTACCCATGCTGGTCAACCGCCCTGATCAGACTGCCAGCCACTTACCGGTTTGACTGACCAACCGGTGTGACCGTATTTTCAATGTCGGTCACACCAGCCTCTCACATCCAGTCAGACTACTCATAATGTCCGGTCGGACCGCATGAGCTCAGCTCCAAAAATATGCTCTCTGAAAAAAGCCGCCAACAAGAAATCAATCATACCGCCCTGGTGGTCAGACCGCTACCCAACATCCAATCACACCGGACCACTAGTCAGATCGCCGCTCACATGCTGGTCTGACCGTTTCCTCCTAGCGGTCTTATTAGTCTCACTGACTAGTTCGACTGGATATACTGACAACAATTTTGAAATCTGAATTTTCTGAAATTTTTGTAAAATCCAATTTTAACTCAACTAAGGTGTTACTTGTTCACGACAAATATATAATAGACCTTGTACATGGTCTCTTCCGAAGATTTGAACGAAGGGGCTGCTGTTAGGCAATGTTTTAGTATTATAGGATTAGTAATAATGCAAGAAAAGCAAAACAAAAAACCGAAAACAGGAAAAACGGCAGATTACAGCAAGCTATCTAGCCAGTCAACAATATTTGGGAAGTATTTTTTTCTTTGCTCAATGGATAGCCAGAGCAAATTCTCTTTTGAAGAGACTAATTCCCCTGAGCATAATTCGTACGGAATATTTGGTCGTGATTTGGTTCAAAGTTTAGCTCAATCCTAACTCAACGCTCCTCATCGAAACAGAGTCCGACCGTTAGCAGTTCCTGTCCCACCATGGCTGATTCAGCGAGTGTGAAATGTTCATTGCCGAGGTGAAGCAATGCGATAATCGATCGGCAATATTTAAAGGTGTGTGTGAACCTCGTGCAAATAAAGATAGTACTGCTTGCGGCCAGGCAGACGCTTGGAAGTTTCAGAGAACCCTAATTGCCGTCCCATTTGGTTACATTTTGGCGTGCATAGGCCTGTAGGTACTACTAGCGTAGCTTTACGTAATGATAATGACTTGAAGCTTTCTGAAAGACGTGGTATATATTATGGTCACTACTCCACCGCCCTTTTTGGCAAATTAGCTTGGCATTATCAGTCTATCTAGCAAGTTTATGGTGCCGCTCGATTAGATTGAAATAAGTTGGATTATGATTAAAATTATACTGTAGTTGACTAAGATTATATTATAACTGAAAGTGGCTTATTTGACGTAACTAAATTTAAAAATATAAAAAACAGATTAACCCGTCACAAACAATACAAACAAATACGAAAAAGAACCGACAAAAAACTCAAAAAACAAAAAACCAGAAAAGATAAAATTTATAAAAAATAAAAAATAAAACAGAAATCAGAAACTTAAACCGAAATAAATAGAACCTATACGATGAGATCAATATCCTGCTCTTCTCAAAAATATATATACCCACATCGACCTGGACACTCGACTACTCGAGCACTGTCTACTCATGCAATTAAGATGCGACACGGCCTCATTTGTTAATGCTGATAACTCATGCCAGCTTGTTAAGAGGCTTAGGTCACGTAAATGTCTATAGTTAGCACGTCACGTAGAATGCTAAGGTGATAAGAAATTAATGAAAAAAAAGATAGGTAAGTAGTGTCTCATGTAAGACATTATTTGGGCACGAAATCTAATACGAAGACATTAGCTAAGACATTATTTAGTCTATGGTGAAAATGGATATGAATTATCTGTATTATTCGGTTATCATATTCGATGGGATATAAATACGGTATGAATTTTTCTATCCGATTAACAGGTTATCTCCTATTCGTATTCGGATTTACTTAAAAATATGGATATGAATATGGTATGGATTTTTACCGTCCGAAATGTTATTTTATTCGGACTATTTGTATCTATATTCGTATTCGGCTAAGCAACATACATATTTTATTGCAATATGACTAATTAGTTGGACAAGTTTTTTTAATTCAATATGAATTCGTGTTTTAGGTGAAGTAAATGAATTAGAATGATTAAGTATAACTGTAAAATGATTAAGTATGACTGTACGAGGATAAAATGTTATTAACATCTTCATACTATATAAGTTATGAGGATATTTGGATCCGATCGAATTGAGTAGATATTCGATTCGAATTTGTATTCGTTACAATATTTGATTAGTATTTTATTCAAAAATACTAGTATTCATATTCGTATTTATTTACAAAATATGAATATAGTAAGGAAACTATTTAATTTATATTTTATCTATTTTCACTCCTACGTAGACCGCATGGCGAATTTCTTTTGGAAAACACACGTAAGTACGTACTGTTGCCCGCACGTGCATGCTACAGCTAGGTAATCCAATTTTCGTCCCCGTTTAAGGTTTCACTAAAAAAGACGCACGACCTAGCTAGATCAGTTGGGGGCATCAGAAGGCTATATAGGATGTGAAACATTTTCTTTTCTTCTCTTAATTGATGCTAGAATTTGTAACAAAATTTTCTCGGATCAATGTTAGAGCATTTGATTCTAGCCTTTTTATACAAGGCAGCATATCAGATGAAAATACATCAACTATTTAAAATTTGAAAAAATCTATTGAAAATTTGAAAAAAAAAATCCGTTTTGTACCGTACTATCAGAGCGGATCCCTCCGCGCCCATACATTTTACACTTACCTCCAATGGACTAAATTTTTCCTGGAAGTATTCGGACAATTTTTCAATGACAGATTAGGAAAACATTCAATAGTACATAAGAGCAACTTCAGCAGGGCCCCTACTTGAGCCCTCAAACCTCATATTTGAGAGTCAGAGCAAAAAACTGAACTCCAACAGGGCCCCTACTTGGCTCTCAAAAATAGGAGGCCTCTCAAATGAGGCCTCCAAGCCCTCATTCCTAGGGGCCCCCTACTCCGGCTCTCATTTTTCAGCTTTCTCGTTTTTTGTGGACCATTTGTGCTTTCAATTTAAATTCGGAACAAATTTGAATATTCGTATTTGAATTCGTATTTGAATATTCGTATTTGAATTCATATTTGAATTCGGAATAAATTTGAATTTAAATTTGAATGTTATGTGATGAACTTTGTGCTTTCAATTTAAATTCAGCACAAATTTGAATATTCGTATTTGAATTCGTATTTGAATATTCGTATTTGAATTCAGAACAAATTTGAATTTAAATTTGAATATTATGTGATGAACTTTGTGCTTTCAATTTAAATTCGGAACAAATTTGAATTTAAATTTGAATATTTGTATTTGAATTCATATTTGTGCTTTCAATTTAAATTCGGAATAAATTTGAATTTAAATTTGAATATTCGTATTTGAATTCATATTTCAATTCGGAACAAATTTGAATGTTATGTGATGAACTTTGTGCTTTCAATTTAAATTCGGAACAAATTTGAATTTAAATTTGAATATTCGTATTTGAATTCATATATTTAAATATTGTCCCTCATTGTGAAATCATAAATATTTTATTGTGTATTGTGCTTTTGTCTCATACATATGCATATAGTGTGTGAGGAAATAGAGGGAATTGAGAAGTAGGGGCTCTGTTTTGAGGGCTCCTGCTGGAGTGCAGCCCAGAAAACAGGGCCCTAAAAAATAGGGGGAGCCCTCAAATGAAAAGTAGGGGCCCTGTTTTGAGGGCTACTGCTGGAGTTGCTCTAAGGAGTTTTATCACTTTTAGACTCTGTTTGGATCCCATGGTCTAAAGTTTAGTTGTCTAAAGTTTTGGACTAAACTTTAGTTGGCTAAACTTTAGCCACTAAACTTTAGTCGAAGGTCCTGTTTGGATCCTGTACTAATGGATAGGACTAAAGTTTCAAAAAGACCATTCTACCTCTCCTCGTTTCGTGCGTCAGCCATTAAATGGGAGGTGAGAGACCAACATGCATGGGTAAACACGTCTTTGTGCCTAAGAACCCAAAACTTTAGACCACTTTAGTTCACTTTGGTGGACTAATGGTCTAAAGTGTTTTTTAGAGGTTAGCTAAAGTTTAGATCTAACTTTAGACCACTTGTTTGGAGACTTTAGATCTAAATTTTAGTGATTAAACTTTAGATGCATAGATCCAAACAGGACCTTAGTTATTTTATTTACGTCGGTCAATTGGAACTCCAAATACAAGGCGTGATTCCTTTTCTTCTTCTCCGACTAATTTCCATGTTTCTTTGAATCGCCATTTTTCTTACTAACGCACAAACTGTTTTCAGTTGATGTGTGAAGCCACCATGATCTCATCTACTAATACTTTTATTTCTTGTAAATAATGACGGATCGGTTGATGTATACTCCATTGGGTATGGACAATTTGTTCAATTCGAGTAGAACAAAATCAATTTGACATTTCATATAGATTAGTTAGGCACGCACGCACGCACAATCCACGCATATACTGCACTAATTTTTTTAGATGATCAGGACACATCAAAGGGTGCCCCAGCTCCATTTTATTGAAACTGAGTTCAATCATTGCCAGCTCCTTACAGTTCAGCTCCAGGAATTCAAAAACTAAAAACACGACAAGGTAAACAACAGATACATCAATCAACAGACTCGCTATTCTTATGCTTGTCTTATCCTTGTTCCTCTGTAGCAGGCTGCATTTTTATCTTCTCAAAGATTCTTCACTTGTATGCCATCTCTTCATTCTGCTGCTTCGCATTGCATCAGGTTGCCGCCTAAATCCAGCAGCTTCCATTCTGTTAACTTCATAGGTTGCTTCATCAGGCATTCCACCTTCATACAGCATCGATCCATCTCTTGTAACTCTGAACGCAGGAATTAATTAAGGCCTCCAATTTCTCAGTGTTGTCAATAGCCTCCACCATACCTGCTTCACACTGAGCCAATCTTTGCGCTGAAATATAATGTCATTACGACGATTCCATAAGCACCATATCACAGCAGCCAAAAGAGAGTCCATCACCTTCAATATTTTTTATGACAGACCCAATATTTTGCTATTGACTCATAATCCTTCCCCAAATCTTTCTGAAAAAAAAATTCAGAGAACACATTCCACGAATTCTTGCCAACTACACAGTCAAAGAATAAGCGATTTATGTTTTCATGCTCGTTACAGAAAGCACACTCCACAGGTTTCACAATGTTTCTTTTAAGCAAATTATCTTTAGTCATCAATTTGTTACGAGACATAAGCCAAAGAAATATACGAATTCAAGGTGGGATTCCCAAAGACCAAATTGCAGGAATATAAATTCGAAGTACACCTCTGAAATTGATAATCGCATAAAAGGACTTAGAAGAACAAACCCCATTTCTTTCAGATTGCCAAATTAATACATCTTGTTCATATATACCGTACTATTTAATTCGCAGCCGCTCCAAATATCCAATTCTCATCACCTCTTGTCGGTTTTTTTTGGTCAGCATATACATGATTAGGACGTGAAAACTAGTTCCCTTGCTATGCAAGTATGCAATCATGTCCCTTAATTCGCAAGTCAGACCTAGAAACAATTATGCTGCGCTACGTGCCCGTGATCCTCGTGGGTGCGCGTGAGTCGTGACGGTGAGGTTTCTGTTCGTACGCATCTTATGAAAGCACGGACGTAATTTTCTGTCGCTGTCGCAGTGTCAAATTGCTACACAGGAACACAATGTAGTGAGCTAGGGGCTAATTATCAGCATGGACGACGATGCTTCCAAACGCCTCACATGCGTGCATGCATTTAACCACGTTAAATAAGCAGTATTTAAATATTCATGCCTAAGGGCCCGTTTGGGAGAGCTCTACCAGCTCTAGATCCACGAAAAACAGCTCCACTCCACAAAATTTTACTCAAACGCCCCAGCTCCGCGAAATCTGGATCCACCAAAATCCTGGATCTGAGTGCCAGATCCATGGATTTCATGGAGCTCCTCAAGGGGTGCTCCACCGTGGAGTTGGGTGGTAATTACCCACCAATGTCACTGGTTACACACCCCATCCCACCAAAAGTGGTCATTCCCACCAAAACCTCAATTTTGTGGATCTGAAGCTGCTGTACAAGCTAAACACTCCATGGTGGGATCCTAGATCCACGGTGGAGCTGCTGCTCCATGGTGGAGTTGCTGCTCCAGATCCACGTTTTCAGTGGTGGCGCTCTCCCAAACAAGCCCTAACCCCGAGTGAATTAGAAAACCCTCTAAATTATATTAATAAGTCATGTATATAGTACACAAGTATATGGTAATTTTATCATTGCTACCATCAAATTCTTGGCGATGAATATACTAGACTTCATTATCTTCCTCATGGTAGATTTCACATCTTATAACAGTGTTATAATCGTCAACGATCACGATAGGAAAAGTAGATTATTGATGATCTCCAGTGACTTCCTCATGGTAGACTCTGTATGTCATAACCGTGTCACAATTATTGACAATCCCAGCAGCGAGAAGTAGATCATCAATGATTTCTATTGATATGTAGGATATATATCTTAGTAGCAATGTTTAAGGTTGTAAAAAAGCTTGAGCCTCGTGAGCTATTCGAGCTCCACTTGTTTTAGGTTCGATTTAAGCTCGGCTTGAACTTTAAACGAGCCAAACTCGAACTTGATCTCGAGCTCGTGAGCTTCACCGAGCCGAGCTTAAATAGTTCGCGGGTCTTGATTCGAGCTTAAATAGTGATATATATTAACTCTTACCGAGGTTACTCGAGCCAAAGTCGAACTCGAGTGTTTCTTATTGTTGAAAATTAGTGTATGTCTGAATTATTTTGAGCATTATCGAGGTTACTCGAGTCAAACTCGAACTTTTCTTATTGTTGAAAATTAGTACGTAATAAATGATTTTAATTGTTATCGAGCTTCAATAAGTCAAGCTTGAGCCTACTTAAGCTTAGGTCGAGCCGAACTCGAGACCAGGTTCATGCTTGGACCCTAACTAGAGCTCGGCTTGAGTGTCTATCAAGCTCGAGTCTAGAAGGCCAGACTCACTCGAGCTTGACTCGTTTACAGTCATAACGGTGTTGTTTGTCAGAAGATAATTAAAAGGTGATTTGTTTGCACCCAAATCAGACAAGTGTCGATCTTCAGTATGGACATCGCCATCGTTGTCTCTGTTCGTCATGGAAACGAAGATTATAGAAAAAAAAATTAAGAACAGAGGGCTGGATGATGAAGCGTGAGAGTTTGGACAAACAAGCATCAGAGTTACTTCCAGTGATAGTTCACAGTCAGCGTGAGAGATGGACTTAGCATACGTGAATGATGGGAGTCGGTTCCACGGTTTCAATCGTTCAACCGAAAGAGAAATGCAGGCCCGAGAAGGAGCTGGCAAGGTGAGTGTTTTTTTTTTTTTTGAATTGGCAAGGTGAGTGTTTCCAACGAGCATCAGAGATACTTCCAACAAAGAGCCCAATGGGTATGCACTTGGGGCTTCACTTTCGGCACTGTGCTCACGCAAGGATGAGTCTTTTTTAAAATACAAGGTTCAACACACCACGCTCATATCACCCACAAATACCCACACGTGTGCACATTTTCTACGCACACGCAACGATGGATCTAGTGTTGAATAATATGCGGTTCTAGCAGAATAATTTTAGATTCAATTATAAATATAAAAGTATAATTCTAGCAATAAACAAATGACATAAACACTAGTAAAATGTAAGCTCAAATTGTTATAGTTTATATTGCTCTTAGATATCAGACTGCTCTTATAATAGAACAAGGTCTTCTCGCCACAAATGTCAAGTTGGATCAACAATCAGAGTGGCTCTTTCTAAATGTTCTGCTAGTTTTGAGCTATGAACATTACCACAGTATGAAATAGTAGAGCAACAATATCAATTAAACTTAAGTGCAGGTACTATCAGAAAAGCAACAGAATAATGCTTCGGTAAATAACTGTTTAATGCTTCAAAACTAATCAGTGCCTCGGTAAAGAACAAAGCAACATATAACATAGTAACAAACATCCCAAAAACTGACAGAATACTTCTAAATTATCACACTGGTCTCACTAGACCGTTTATCCTCGTTGAGCATTTCAATCCTACATATATATTATCATGTGCAATCACCAAATACTAGAGATTAGATAATTAACTGACAATAAAAATCACTAGTATAGCTCACTAAACAGGATGCCCAGCCAAGAAATCAACAGAGAAACAACTCACAAAAGGGATGACACTCAAAGCCACCAAGTACAAAACACGGCAAAGCACATCAAGGTCGACGTTGTCCTAGAAAACTTATTGCCGCCGCTATGCCACGGTGTGATCGGCGTGGTTCACGAAGATATAATGCCCTTATCCACAATCGAGGCACACTAAATAGTGTAATCAAGGTCTAGGTATCGCCACACAAGACAATAGAGAAGTGTGCACTGATCAAGTCCACATAGCAAGTCAATCTTCCAACAATAGACAAGCTTGACTGCAACCAAGAGACACCACCACCAAATCGTAGCGGAGAAGAGGATGACCTGAGTCCGTCAAGACTCCAGTCAGTCCACCACCCTGGCTGGCTCCTTCACCTCCGCCTTAGGCCCTGTTTGTTTCCACTTAAGATTATTATAATCTAGCTTATAGGTGGAGGATTATATAAGCTAGATTATAATAAACTGGTGGAAAATAAGCTGTCAAGTGTTTGGCAGCCTGGATTATCAGAGTTATGGATTGTTGTATTCGAATGTTTAAAGACTACAATATCCTTGAGAGAGAGGCAAGGGAGTTGGGGGTAGATGAATGGTAAAGGTGGGTAATATTCCTAAAGTTGTATGGTCCTTAAGATAAAAGGTGGGTCTATAAGCTGAAATAAGCTCCTTTTTTGAGCTTATTAGATTACAATAATCTGGACTACTAGATTATAATAAGCTACCTTATAATCTAGGCTGTTTGTTTCCACTTATAATTATAAGCTAGATTATAATAATCTTAAGTGGAAACAAACAGGGCCTTACACTAAGGCCTCGAATGGAACGTCGGGTTGCAGCAGGGAAGATGAAGCACAACCAACTGTTGCCACCACCGAATCTAAGAACTACAAGATTAATCACTCAGGTGATAGACGATGAGGTGGAAAGTGAGAAGTAACTCTCCGATCTACTATTTCTAGTGAGAAAATCACCAACATATAAAAGGGAAGAGGCTATAGCCATGCTGTCGGAGCGTCCGCCGAGAGAGCCGCGCGAGAGAGGCACAAGACTCGCTGCAGTGATCCACCCAGAGGAACCATTCCTCTCGATCAGAGAAGCCATGCTCTCTCCTCTTTTCTATGACAGGTGGGTCCCACCGACTTAAATGCCTATTTTGAAGCCAATCAAAATTTGGAAATTACGACAAGTCCTCACGTCCAGCATCTAGTACCTTTGTTTAGGGATGGAAACACATCGGATATGATCGAATAGTCGTAAATACGAATACGAATTATACTTTTAAAATGAATACGAATACGAAATCAAATATTCTCAAATATGAATACAAATCGAATTTCGTAACAGATACGATTTCGAATTTAATTCGGTCGAATACGAATATCCTCCTACAACTTCTGTAACAAATCTAGGTAGAACAAATTCCTAATGATTTTGACGGTTTTTGACCAGTTACCGATTTCAAAAAACTCAAATTCAAATTTTGAATCACAAAATTTGTCCGATTTTTCCCGGGTTCTAGAAACAGATTGAATACGAATTGAATAGTCTTGAATACGAATACGAATATTTCCAAATGCGAATGTAAATACGAATATTCTCAAATATGGATATGAATATTCCCGAATACGAATATGTGTATTTTTGAATATGGATTTTGCTTACCACATTCGTGTTTCTCAGATACGAATATTGCATAAAACAGATTATCTGTTACTGTTTTTCATCCCTACCTCGTTCCGAAGTAATTACACATATAGAAATTCAAAAAGAAATCAATACGGTCCATTTCATAATCCATATTGAATTTCCCAATTTATTAAAGAAAAAAAGAGCAATCGAAGAATTAGAGAAAGATCTATAAAAGGATGTTAATTCTGTAAGCCAGAGACTTGCCGTTGCACTGGTCCAATTCTCCCATAAATTGTGGACAAACAAGGACTGCGAACAAGGGCCCAATAAGGCCGGCCCGTGTAGTAAGCCCGTCCCCTTCGATACGGCCGCAACGATCGGGCCTTATAAGCATCCGGAAACCGATCCGATCCGAGCCACCCAGCCCCATCTCCCTAGCGCTTCCCCACCCACACCGCGCCGCCGCACCCAAACCCTAGCACCCGACGAGCGGGCGGACGAGAGCCATGGCGGCGGCGGCGACGCAGCAGCAGCAGAAGATCCGGTGGGGCGAGCTCGAGGAGGACGACGCGGGCGACCTCGACTTCCTCCTCCCGCCGCGGGTGGTCATCGGGCCTGACGAGAACGGCCTCAAGAAGGTGGTGGAGTACCGCTTCGACGACGAGGGCAACAAGGTCAAGGTCACCACCACCACCCGCGTCCGCAAGCTCGCTCGCGCGCGCCTCTCCAAGAGCGCCATCGAGCGCCGCTCCTGGCCCAAGTTCGGCGACGCCGTGCAGGAGGACGCCAGCTCCCGCCTCACCATGGTCTCCACCGAGGAGATCGTCCTCGAGCGCCCACGCGCCCCAGGTCCTTGCTCTTCTCTCTCTCTCTGCCTAGATCCGCATCGGTTCGGTTGATCCGTTTCGAACCATTTGATTTGTCGCTAGACGCTATATCTAGGTCAGAACTAGGGAGAATTTTTTGGATGGTTGTTATCCCTAGAGACACGATACAATCGAGGTTGTTGATCCATTTAGGCAGGAGCTGGCTTTAGAATTTTGTTGCTCTTGAAGTTTACATACAGTCAGGTGATAGTGTTGCAGGTTTTTTTCTTCAAACGTTTTGGATTGGTTGGGGTTGTTTATTCTTTACATGTACATCTTGGCAGGACATAGTTGTTGTAGTAACATTTCTAATTGCGCTTTTTCGGAGCAATAAATCGGTAGATATCAAAAGAGACAGTGAATAGATGGTTACTACAATATGCTATAGAACCAATCATTTGTCATTGGAAGTGTTTGGTTTGTAAAGTTCTGAAGCAACGGTGGTGCTGGATAAGAGAACAAAGCCATTACTTTTATGTATCTGACTACAAAAAGTTCAGTTAGATCTTAATAGAAGATGCAGCTAAATCCATTCATGGAGACTATATAAGTTCTGTGGACAACTCTGTTCTGTCTGAGTTAGGTAGGTGGTTGAGGTATGCTGTCTGTAGGCCATGTAGAATGTCTGATCATGGGATTTCCAATTGCAGTGTTAGTATCGTTCAGCTAGTATACATCTTACTGAAATAGACTGTCATTTTAGCCATCGCTTATGTTCTGTTAAAGCTGTAAAATAAATCTTCTTGACGTAGCTTGCAGTGTGTCTTTTTTGTTGATAATATCTTCAATTTTGTGGTTCCAAACTTCCAAAGTCCCTAAACTAGCTGGCTTTGCTTTAGTCTGTAATCTCTATGCCTTTGTGCTCTTATTTGCTAACTGTTCATTTAATTGTAGGGAGCAAAGCTGACGAACCAACTTCTTCTGGTGATCCACTGGCAAGTAAGGGAGGTGCTGTTCTCATGGTTTGCAGAACCTGTGGGAAGAAGGGTGACCACTGGACCTCAAAGTGCCCCTACAAGGACCTTGCTCCACAGACCGAAACTTTTGTGGACAGGCCACCTACTGCTGATGGTCCTGGAGCACCAGGTGGCGCTGTTAAGGGAGCATCATATGTTCCTCCAAGCTTGAGGGCCGGAGGTGGTGATAGGCCTGGGCACGAGATGAGGCGTAGGAATGATGAGAACTCTGTCCGTGTGACCAATCTTTCAGAGGACACACGGGAGCCGGACCTCCTCGAGCTGTTCCGCACATTTGGCCCAGTTAGCCGTGTCTATGTTGCGGTGGATCAGAAGACTGGATCAAGCAGAGGGTTTGGTTTTGTCAACTTCGTCCACAGAGAGGATGCTGAGAAGGCTATCAGCAAGCTTAATGGGTATGGTTATGACAACCTTATCCTTCGTGTTGAGTGGGCAACACCAAGGCCTAATTAGTTTATATAAGCTACTACCTGCATGCATTACATATTTCCCATAATGTTCCGATCAGTATGGTCTTTTGAAATAGTACTTTTGGTTTGCGTGGATCCTGTGCCGTGAACTTGTGCTGTATTATTTTTTCTTGGACGAGAATAACTATACTCGCTGCTGTTTTTCTGTCTGGTAATCTTGCCAAAATGAAATTTGTATGGGATGAGTACTCTATCTTTCATCTGTTTTGTAGAGTTTTTCCTTTGATTTGGTTATCAGTTAAGCCTGTGCAACTCTTGGAACTGCGTTTTTTGTATGCTGCCTTGATGCTCCTGGTCAGCCTCGGTGCATCTGGTTTGGCGCATACGTTAGTTGTGTGATAACCAATACTGCTAGCATAAGAATTCGAAGTTAAGGAACTATTGGTCTTAAGACATGAGGGGTTTATATGTATATAAATATGTTTATACGGGAGCTGAATACCCTTTTTCTTTTTTTTCTTTTTGCTATGGCTGTGGCTGAAGCTAATGATTTTTGCTTGCATTTTTCGACATGGCGGCATATGGCATATATGGTTATGGGCTTGGAAAATCATTTGAAAAAGTGGTTTGGAGAAATTGTCCTGTTTATTTCAGTTTCCCAAAGCCAGAAATCATAAAAAAAGCCCAAAGGAACATGGCCAAAGACATCAGACATGCTCGTTTTAGCAAACCTTTTGCATATATGGTTTTGTAGGTTACGCCTAGCCAAACATAGCACTTCATAATGAAGGTGCGGATTAAATAGCGTGTAGGATTTGGTTAGGTGCATAAATTTGTGTAGGATTTGGTTAGGTGCATAAATTTGTCTCACCATGCGTATGATACAAATGACAACATACATACATATTTTCTAAATTACGAAGGCTCTGAGAACAATAAAAATAATAGTACATATTTCTATAGCTATTTATAAAAAAAATAATCATTAACGCTACTAAAAAGTTATTAACATGGTTAATTAGAAAATATCATCCTCATGAACTAAATACATATGGCAACTAAATATACTTACTAAGCGTATTTCATACTACCAAACCACCGTTATGCTAATATAATGCTAATGATATATTAAGCGCATTGTTCGTGTACGAATGATGTCGTTGTGGATGCCCACGCAATCGAATGACCACGAGGTCGTTTACGACTACGCCTTGTCGCAGCAAATCGAACGACCACGAAGTCGTTTACAACCACGCGTTGTAGTCGATAGTCCATAGTCTCCGACTTCTGATTTATGACTTCCGACTTCCTCAAGCACTTGGGGATACACACGCGATGCTGAGGGAAAACGCAAGGATTTGTGCTGCTCACCTGCAGCTTTTCTGAGAACTCCTATTTAATCACAATGATTACAGATCGTGGCCAACACGGCCACTCCTAAACGCATGCCATGACTGCACAGTTCGTGCCATCCCACGATCCGCCATGACGCACAACCACTAACAGAAACCGAAAAAAGCAGACACTCTCGCGTGAATGAGCACACATTGAACGTCTTGACGCGCACGACCCGAAGACCATGCCCAACTACTAGACTCGCTACCGGCAACCTAATCGAACATTCTGACAATCTCCCCTCGATCTAGTTGCCTTTGACGCTTACGACTCCAATCTTCTCGTGCAGACTCTAAAACTTCATCTACCTGAGAGGTTTCGTCAACAGGTCCGCTAGTTGTTCGTTTGACTTGATGTAGTCGATGAGGATCTTGCTATAATCAATGCATTCCTTGATGAAATGGTAACACATCTCAATGTGCTTACTCCAGCCATGGAACACCGAATTCCTGCATAGCTGAATTGCAAACTTGTTGTCTACAAGCAGAGTTGCCACTGACGCTTCTAGATTGAACAGTTTCCGAGCAACTCCCCAAGCCAAATCCCTTAGCATGCCGCTGTTGAGGCAGCGACATACTCGGCCTCGCAAGATGACAGAGCGACAATCCTCTACTTCTTTGATTGCCAGCTCACTGGGCTCCCCCCAATGAAGAAGATCATGCCGAAGGTACTCTTCCGATCATCGACATCCTCAGCCATGTCGGCGTCGCTGTACCCAATGAGTTTGGCCGCCATTGTACCTCTTGCATACCGGCACCCGTAGTCGATTGTCCCTACCACATAGCGCATCAGGTGCTTCATAGCACTAGGGTGCTCGGTACGTAGCCGACTTACGTAGCCGACTACGAACACAATGTCTGGCCTTGTGTGTACCAGATAGCGTAGGCCTCCGACGATGCTACAGTAGAACATGTCGTCGACCGAAGGATTTGAGCTTCCCTTGCTCAAATTCAGTCACGACTCCATTGGCACATGGACAGAGTTGCATCCGCTCATACTGGCCTTCTCCAGTAGCTTGGCCGCGTAGCTCGCTTGAGACAGAGTGATCTCGCCCTCACTCTGTGTTAACTCGATTTTGAAATAATAGCACTCATCTTGAACTTGGCTTCCATCTAGGCTTTGAATCGGTCGATCACCTCCAGGCGGGCTTCAGTCACCACCAAGTCGTCGATGTACACGCCCACGAGCAGACGTGAGTTGCCGGTTCCCCGGGTGTATATGGTGTGCTCAGACAAGGTTCGCTTGAAGCCGAGGAAGGTCAGCGTGCTGTCGAGCTTGGCATTCCAGGCCCTTGGCGCTTGTTGAAGCCCGTAGAGAGCCTTACATAGCCGCAACACCTAGTGCTCGCGGCTCGTGTAGACGAAACCAGGGGTTGTGCCACGTACACCTCCTCCGTGAGGTCACTGTTGAGGAAGGCAGACTTCACGTCGAGATAATGTACCAGCCATCCCTCATGGGCAGCCACCGCCACGAGTGTTCGTATAGAGTCAAGGCGCGCCACGGGTGCGAACACCTCATCGAAGTCTATGCCGGCACGCAGAACATATCCCTTGGCCACCAGATGCGCCTTGCGCTTCACGATCTCGCCGCGAGCGTCCTTCTTTAGCTTGAACACCCACTTGAGACCAATTGGGCGTTTTCTGGCCAAATAGTCGATGAGGTCCCATGTTCGGTTCTCCTCGATGGAGTTCATCTCTTCTTGCATCACCATCTGCCATCCTTGGTCAGCCTAAGCCTTGGTGACAGAAGGTGGCTCCTCCATCGTCAGCATGTGCAATTCGTCATAATCGAGCTCGTGTGGAGGGGCGTCGTCGATGTAGTCTTGCACCATCCGGAACCTCCAAGGAGCTCCTTCGTCGTCGAGGTCAATGTCCGATGGAATGGTCAATGGCGGGGATGCAAAATTGCCCGTGGTCGTATCGGTGCTTGAGGTCAGAGTAGTGGAATGCTCACCCATTGCTGTGGTCGAACTGGTGATGCCGATACCTTTAGGTCATGCCACCGGTACAGAGTAGGCCATGGTGAAGTCGTCGTGGCCGCTGGCTTATTTGGAGTGCTCCTAGTCCTAGCTTCTCCCCTCATTAAAGACGACGTCCCTGGAGATGTGCACTAGGCCAAATGAGGGGTCGAACATCCAGTATACCTTGGAGCGGTCGTCGTAGCCGATGAAGACCATGGGAGCACTCCTGTTGTCTAGCTTGCCGGCGTGTGGCCACGTGGCTTTCACATATCCTATGTAGCCAAAAGTTCGGAGGAAGTGCACGACTGGCTTTACACCATGCCAGGCTTCATAGGGGGTCTTCCCGCTCACGTTGCTTGTGAGAGAGCGGTTCAGGACGTAGACAGCCGTGGTTACGGCCTTCCCCCAGAATTTGCCGGGCACCTTCCAGTCCTTGAGGATGCACCTCACCATTGCCATCACCATGTGATTCCGATGCTCAACGACATCGTTTTGTTGGGGTGAGTACGATGCCGTGAGCTGCCGGTGTACCCCTTGCTCGGCACAATACTCGGTAAAGTCAATAGAGGTGAACTCTCCCCCCCACGGTCGGTGCGAAGGGTGCGCAGCTTGCGGATGATCTCGGTTTCGATCACGCCTTCGGATTTGTCCTTGCCTCGGAGGAGAATGAGCCACATGTAACAACTCATGTCGTTGACGAGTAAGAGGAAATAGCACTTGCATCCGTGTGTCACCGGCGTGATGGGTTCGCACAGGTCGCCGTGCACTAAGTCAAGGCAGTCGTTGGTGCGGTGCTTGGCCTCTTGAGGAAAAGGAGCGCGCCGTTGTTTACCAGTGAGGCACCCATCACAGATTTGATCGATGTGGTTCACGTGAGGAAGTTCGTGCACCATGCCCATGGTCGACATCTTCCAGAGCACGTCAAAGTTAAGGTGCCCAAAGCAGGCATGCCAGTGCCACGCCTCATCGTCGATCTGCAAGCTCAGACAGACTGGCTGTACAACTCTCAGAGCGATCTTGTACAGTCGATTTGGTGATCTCTTCACTTTGGCGATGAGATTGCATTGTCGATCACGGACGCGCAGGACGCCATCTTCAATCAGCATGCTGCAGCTGCCCTCATCGAGCTGGCCAACGCTGATGATGTTGCTCCGAAGTCGTGGGATAAAGTACACATTGTTGATGGCACAATGCCGGTTCCCTTTTGTCGCGAACAACACGGTGCCGCGCCAGTGGATTTCGACCATCGAGCCGTCTCCAAACTTGATCGAGCCGGTGATCCTGCGATCGAGTTTAGAGATCGCTACGTCAGATCCCGTCATGTGATTTGACGCTCCGGTGTCGAGAAACCAAGAGGTCTCATCATGCTCTTCATTGGGGAAGACCGATCTGGCATGCTCCTCGTTGAGGACCTACTCGCTGATGTGTTCTAGCTTGGTGGGCGCCCGGACGACGTCTTCTTCCACCGCCATTACTTGGGCCATCAGGAGAGACGGCTCGTCGTCGGTGTTTTGCACCAGATGCGCCTCCTCCCTATTCTTCTTGTGGCAATCGCGAGCCCAATGCCCCAATTTACCACAGTACCTACACTCGTCCCTCTTGGGGTTGTCGTGGCCGCCGCGAGAACGGGTCTCCTTACCATTACTCAAGGAATCTCGCCCCGCGGTGACCACGCGGCCTGCCACGGTGCGCGAAGGAGTTGCTGGACATCGATCCATCTCGATCGCATGCCTACTCCCATGCCTGCCACTCCTCCTCCGTGAGGTGCAATCGAGTTCCTTTGTCGTCGACGCCATGGTTGGAGTAGCGCTGCTCCACCGCTCGAAGTCGACCGGTCACCTCCTCGATCGAGAAAGCGCTAATGTCGAGGAGCGTCTCTATGGAAATGGCTACCTGAAGGTAGCGATCTGGGACTACCTGTAGGAGTTTCTTGACCACCTCTTCCTCCCAGATCGGATCGCCGAGTAGGTGGAGGTTGTTGGCAAGCCCAGAGATCCTCATCGAGAAATCATCGATGGACTCACTGTCTTTGAAGGAGATACTGCCGAACTTCTTGCGCAATTGCTGGGCGCCGGCTTCGTGCACGTGGTCGACACCCATACGCATGGTCTTCACAGCCTCCCAAGCAGCCTTCGTTGTGTTCTTGACGGCAAGAGTTGATAGCATCTTGGCCGGTACAGAGCGGATGATCGCTGACAGCGCGAGCCGGTCGTCGCGGTAGTCCGCGTCATCGATTTCAATGGCCTCCCAGAGACCTTGCGCCTAGAGGTTGACTTGCGTGACTAGCGCCCAGTCGTTGTAGTTTGTTCGTGTGAGCATGGGGTAGACAATAGAGCCTGAGGCCTCCCTAATGGCACGCTAGACGACAGTTGCACGGTCACCGTCGTCATGGTGCCATGGTCGGCGCGGAGGAGGCAAAGGCGAGTGTGGGCGGCCCTACTGTAGAGGAGTCATCAACTGCCTTACTAGCGGAGCCCACGACGAAGACATACCTTCCATGTGATCAGCGACACAGGCTCTGATACCACTTGTCGCAGCGGGCGTCCACGTAATCAAACGACCACGAGGTCATTTACGACCATGCCTTGTCGCAACAAAGTTGAACAACCACGAAGTCGTTTACGACCACGTGTCGTAGTTGATAGTCGATAGTCTCTGACTTCCGACCTACGACTACAATCTCTGACTTCCAACTTCCTCAAGCACTCAGGGATATACACGCGACACCGAGGGGAAACAGAAGGATTTATGCTGATCAACTGCTGCGGCTCTTCTGAGGACTTATTTAAGCACAATGCTTACAGATTGTGGCCAACACGGCCACTCCTAAACACACACGCCATGACTACACGGTTCGTGCCATCCCACGATCCGCCATGATGCACGACCACTAACAGAAACCGAAAAAGAAGCAGATGCTTCCGCGTGAACGAGCACACGTCGAACGTCTTGATGCGCACAACCCAAAGGCCATGCCCAACTACTAGACTTGCTACCGGCAACCTGATCGAACATCCTGACAAATGAAACATACCTCTTCTTGAAGGTCTTCACCGGATCTATAACTTTTTCCAACTACCAAATCTCCTAAATCACAGCAAAACTACCTAAAAAACTAATTGAAACTCTCTTCTACTCTCTCTCTCTCTCTCTCTCTCTCTCTCTCTTCTCCCTTGGTTCTCTCACTCGGCAGGGAAGAAATTGAATTGAGGGACTTCGAATGGGAGAGCAGAGAGTGATGTGAGCTATTTTATGCGTGTGGGGACACACTGACGAGTGACAAGGGCATGTGGGCCATGCCCAGCCCCTGTCAAGGAGCGCGAGCTTGACAGGACGGCTTGTCGCGGTCGTCGTGTTGTTGCCGAGCATGCTTGTCACGCTTGTTGGCCACAGGTGATCTGCTGAGCCCGGGTTACTCGGCTGGTTACTCAGCTGGCGCTACTGAGCTACAGTAGCGTGGCAAGACAGTGAGGCTCGCCGCCTGCCACGCCCATTGAATCCTTGCCGAGCTCGGGCGTCCTCCCGTGGCCATGCCCTCCTGCCGAGCTTGGGTAGCGCGACAGGCGACACAAATCACCTGCTGCGGCTGCAGAGCTTAGGGAGAGGGCTAGATTTGTAAAAATAGATGTCTGGGAGCCAAGCTGGATCCATGTGTTTTGGAGCACCTCATTGATCGAAAGGAGTCAAAATCACCTGTTATTGGTCAAAATCACCGGTTATTAGTCGGCTGGGTTTGCAAGAACAGTGGCGATTGCAACTTGGAATATTTGGAGGGAGAGGAGACAAAAGGCAAAAAGGAGAGTGAAAATCCAACCGGCTGGGAGATGAGCGCTTCCTTGCAACCATCAATGGTTCAATTGCAATTTTCAGCAAGGCAGGGAGGTTTCATGGGCCCCTGGAGCGACAGGGCTAGGTCAGGCTGGCTGTGGGGGGAGTGAAGTGAAGTTGAATGTTGATGCAGCAAACTGGTGCAACAATAAGGGATTAGAGGGGAGCAATGATAGCCGCAGCAAACTGGTTTTTCGCCACTGACGTTTTGCAGCTGAAGCACTAGCTCTCCGCAACGATATTATACTAGCTTCCTTCGTTGGATGTAACAGGATTCAGATCGAATCGGACTCTTTGGGAGTCATCGAAGCTATTTGCAACCCCGGGCAGTTCTAGGACGTCAGGTCATGTGCTTATCGAAGAAAGCTGATCGCCACCTGCAATGTTTGTCAAGGCAACTTTTGACCATTGTCCGAGGTTAGCGTCGTAATCTTCTTGTGTTTGGCAGGATCTGCCTCCCAAGTTTTATTGTATCTTTTCTCACGGATGATGTAACTTCAAAGTTAATGGAAGGCTGCCGTTTGTTTCTTTCAAAAAGGAAAGGAAAGGAAAGAAAAGGGAGACCTTAAGTGATAACTCACGACCTTAGCTGAGCTAGGGTAGGGAAACTAGAAAAACCATTCGTAATGTCTGCAGAATGTGTCGAAAAACATTTGTAAAATGGACGACTTGCAGGAATGTTTTTTTTCGTCTTAGGGTTGATAATGTAATAGGTCAAGTAATAAGAGTTATGAGTAGTCCTGAAATTGTTCTAGACGACAAAAAGGTAGGTTATTTGGGGCAAAAAAGCATATCAACTTTCGCTGAAATTGTTCTAGACGACAAAAAGGTAGGTTATTTGGGGCAAAAAAACATATCAACTTTCGATAGGAATGAAACGGGAGAAAGTGTCAAAACAAAATTTTGCTGGCGCTCACCAGAATACATTATGAACAGTCAAGAACCTGACAGACCTAAATGTCTGGTGTTACAATCACCTCTCCGGCCAATCAAGCTGGCTCTCCTACCTCGGCAGTGGTTCGAACCGTTCCCAGAATCTCTGATCTCAATTGCATCAGCAATCTACCCAAGTAATTCAGACCTTCGCCCTCGCGCCCACCACCCCAAAATAAATCATGGGGCGATGCCTCAACAAGAACAGAGCCAGCAGTTGACAACAGCATATCAGTCAGATGGGGATAAGTAGAAAACTTGCATTTTATAGCTCTGTACATAACATCAATTTTCATGGACTCCCAATCTGACCGTACCTATAAGATAGAATAATTAAAAAGAATAATAATATTAATTTACATAACCAACCAAAGATAAAATAATTAAAAAGAATAATAATGTTAGTTTAAATAACCAAGCAAGAGTACGAAACTAAAAATAACATCATATAAAGGGAGGTGCTTTTATGCTTCCTTAACAGTGATTTGCATAATTTTTAAAGCATGATGAATGGTTGATAGATGTTACCATCTCTTCGTTTGCTTTGAGATTAGCACCACTCTTATTAGAGATAAAAGCATTGAAGCACTACTCAGTAAGTAAATGTGCTAGTCATTGTTAGGAGCAACATATATTCCAAGGAAATTGTCATCATGGACATCCTACTGATGATTGGGTTAGCACCTTTATGCCGGTACTGCCAACCAGCAAATAGCTGCAGTGATATACAGTACAACACAGAAAATCGTTGCCCAGAGTGCAGAGCCAAACATGTGGAATTAATACCCAGCAAAGACAACACCAATGTCGTGGAAAAAATTGGTGACATAACATTCATCCAACATAAGAAGTTTTCTGATTGAATAACTGGATTGCTTGAAAATAGCACGATAAGATGGCATATTTCTATTAAGATGTTACGCAATATCATATAGCATATCCAAAAACATCTAATAAATCAGTGAGATAACATTGTATAATTCGCTCCACAATGTTCTGGTAAACTGCCAATGCATGCTAGAAACACATTTTTTCATAAATGTTTTGCAACTTGAAAAAAGGAGGAACCACCTGCGAGATACCTTTCTCCAGCATGGTTAACAAGGGACACTACTGCTAATTGTGTACACCTTTGTGTTTCTTGTGTGCGTGCGCACACACGAGTTGCAAGTACCATTTGGGTGGCAAGGACTTCAATATATAAAGCAACAAAGGCAACTTCATTCTTCAATGGTCCAAAATGTGCATTTGGACTTGTGTTCACTCCCATCCAAATGGGGGATCTAATTATACTGACAGCAACAGGTAAGAGATGGTTTGATCCCTGTAGTAGGCCAGCATGGAGTATTGGAGATATTTTCTAGTAGGGCAATTAAGATTGTAAGCCGCAATTGTAATCATACTTCATGCATGAGCTACCTACTGTTTTAACTGATGTTGCTGCTATGCACCAGAGGTGGGACAGACCCAGAAAGCAATTCGCAAAACAAATGGGCACTTCAGGCACCAAGATGCTTTAACCACAAAAATTAATATTACACTAAAAACACAAAGTAATTTTGATGGCATTATAATGGAATTGTTGGATGACAGAATTCAATTCAAGTATTTAAGGGTTCAATTTATCGGTAGACTTACAATTTGCAAATGAAAGTAGATCTACATTTTACAAGTTCCTCACTCCTCAGTGACACTAGATCATGCAAGTTGGAAAATAGAATTGATACACATCTTTGTAATGTTACTGGGCTAATTTTCTCTTTCAAACAATATCATTCATCAGGAAGCATCTCCCATGTTATATATCACTTATCTAGAAGTTCCCTTGATCTTTCCCACTATAATCAGCAAATATCAAAGCAAGCAGAGTATTCAGGCATACCAATTCCGGGAATTCTCTTTGCCGGGTCCTTCCTATTCTAGCAGCCTCTTCAGGACTCTTTGCCTGCTTTATTTCTTGGACAATGTCCCTTGCTTGAGGATTGTCAATACCAACAAACTTATGTTGCTGAAAAAAATTTGGGCTTACTGTAAAGATCCACATTGCGAATTATGATGCTAATATACTGTTCACAGATGTTGCAGGTCAACAAAACACTCGTGCATCATGATCAAGAATTCCTCTTCAAAGCACACCAAAATAACACAAAAATGGCTCTAAAAACAGGAGAAAGAAACCTGGTAGTAGTGTTCCACAGTTGGCCATGTGAAATAATCCCCATTTTCATCGGGCATGTGAATTGGATGAGGAGAAAAGTTTGAGAAAGCCCCGAAGGTATCCCAAGTCTTGTAAAAGGAAATAATATTTGTTTCGTAAGGAGATACTTCCGGATCAACTGAAGGTATTTCATCCACAGATGGTATTACAGGTGAGAGGTCAGGGATAGGCTGGAGGAATCCACTCATGAGCATGTCCCTATCAATCTGCGAATTTTCAAGAAAATATATAATATGCAGATATTGTCAACTAATGCCAAATAATATACATATGCCTATAATAACGCATAGCTACTCAGATGCTCAAGTGTAAAATTATATGATTAGACAAGACCACTTGTAGAACAATTTATCCAAAAATGAATGAGAACAGTGGGACAACTAAACTCTACAAAAACATATGATATGCAAGAGAAAGAGAAATATTACAAAATGAAAAGCGGAGTAATAAAAGTTTAATATAGCAACTGGCAAGTATATTTAATTGATGGAGAACGCACACGAGAATAATTGAACTAGAACATAAATAGTTAACCTGCTCATACGAAACATCAACTAAATCAATTGCCTGAGTCATTTGGTTCATCCCTAGTTCACCAACTGGTGTTGGAGCATTTACTCCCCCAATTATTTTTGGAGCCCAGAATGCATACACCTGTTGAAAGATGCAAACGTAACCAATGAAAACAGAGTTCAAACGGAATATGGCATACAACATGCACATGAAGGCACACAAATTATAGCAAACCTAATAAAGTCATGCCATTTAATATACCATATGTGAACTGGCTGAAGTTCATGATGCACAAATGATGGATATGTGATATTCGCATGTGATTTTGTAAAACAATGAGAAGTGAATGCACAGAGACTTTCCCTATGATTCTGTTCAGTGCCCCTCCCAGAGAATTAAATGTTATTTCCATAGAGTGGTTCCATAGAGTGCCCCTCCTTCTGATGTATGCCTATGCAGAGCTGAACTTGGGGAGCATCTATATATCCAACTGGTAGGAATATCCTTGCAATATTCGTATTGTAGCAAATGAAAAGCTAATGAAATCAAATAAAATTCATATCCATCAAATCCCTGTTCCTTTCATCTTCTCATGGAGATTTACCAATAATCTATGAGCATTTTAAAACAGAGACATTGGGCATAGCATATTTCATGGATAACATATAACGACAATTTCTTTGGATAGAATATATATAATCAAACGGTGAACACCATCCAGATAAGTTAATAGCAGTCAACAGAACAGTACTATTGCACCTAAGCATTTAGAAGACAACTCTATCAACTTCTTAACTGCAATTTAAATAGACTCAAAGTCTCAAACATTGTCATGTTTGATTTCACATCCACAACTTGAACGAAAAAAATCATTAAACCAGGATATAACTAATTTAAACAAAGGCAACCAATCTGCATTCTGAAATAACTAATGTAGTATGTATAAGTAAATGCAAACAGCAAACATATATAGTGAATTTAATTTTAAAAAATCACCTTATGAATAACACTTGCAGATATAGCAGAAGCTGCTAGGGTGCCACCACACTCCCATAATACGGAAAGGTAACCACGATCATAACAATATGTCATAACATCTCTAGGATTAAGCATGTCAAACTCCACTACTTCAACACCCTTCATAGCAAGCTTCTTTTGGAGATCTCTCCGGGCACCTCTTTGCGTTGCAACTATTGTGTATGCATCATGAACATTCCATAAATTTGCTTCTTCAGGAAGGTTAAGAGACTGTGACATTACAATGCGCACTGGAACATGTCCCTTAACATGTCTTGCAGTTAATCGAGGATCTGAGACACAACTAAAAGCTCTTCAATTTTGTGACGGAACACCAATATGAAATATAGCAAATAGAATATTGTATTATTTGGTCACTACCATCAAGGCGCACTGTATTTCCACCAACAATAATGGCATCACTTCTGCCACGCAATTCAAACACTCGACTTCTGGATGCTTTGCCACTTACCCAAGATGCATGTCCACTACTTGCTGCAATTTTTCCTGCCAATTTCCATCAATGGAAGTGAAAATGAGTGCAAGTTGGATATTACTGCAAGTTATAGTATATTAACAAGGCATAACAGATAGACCCAAGACCCAACTAATATACAGAAATGGAACAAAGTATGACTTACCATCTGCAGTCATAGCATACTTCAGAACGGAGAATGGAACATGAAAGGCAGCTCGGTAAAGTAATGGAGCATTTACAACAAGGCATGACTTTAAAGCTTCCTACAGTGAACAGCTTAAAGACATCAATAAGCCAATAAAATGAAAGAGCAGATTGATAATATACATTTTTTTGAGCCACTTACTAGGCTTAAAACACACACAAGGAAAAAACCTACAAGAGCAAATTGATAATGTATATACTTCTAAGATGCTTATTAGGACAAACATGCAGCAGAACAACTGGAAGGGGTGGTATTAGATGATTCACACAAATAGTAAAAGAATCGAAGTAAATAAATGAATGGCAAGATGAAATATAACCACCATGAGAGCAGATAAAATCATTAATTCATTACTCCCTCTGTTCCCAAATACATGTCATTCTAGCTTTCAAATGTTGTTCCCAAATACATGTCATTCTACAATTTGAGGCAACTTTTTACCTTTTTTTACTTTACATACCCCTCCCATTCATTATTCCCAAGGTCATTTACTACTATAGACTAGACACTACACACCATCCAAGAGCAATAAGTGAGCTAATGAAGGAGGGTAATATGGTCTTTTGTATACATGTCTTGGTTGTAGTGCAAAATCCTAGAATGGCATCTATTGAGGAAAGGAGGAAGTATGGTACAATGTAATTTGCATTCAGCAGGGGTGATGGCCCTTTAGCTAAAGAAAGGCATCGCTGAGGTTTTAGCTTTACTTAGAAGCTCAACAGCCCAAGGAGAAGCTACATGACAAATACATCTGTCATATTCAAGATAGAAACATAAATTCAGAAGATCAAACATATTCTGAGGCTAATTAAAGGCAAATACCAAATTGAACACTAGTTGAATAACACTCCGCCTAAAGTGGATATACCAAATATTCATTATATCAGATTGCTAAGGAAGAAATTGAATAAAAGGAAAAATATTAATTTAGATACAAAGTGTAGTACCAGTAGCTCTACTAATCACCAAATTGTTCACGTGATTTTAAATTGTACAAAAAGAAATAGAGAGTACTAAATGGATCTAGATTTTACTTGCCAGTTGACTTATTACTAGAAAACACAAAAAAATATATCTTGGTAACATTATTGTCATATTTACCTATCATATTGTATTGAAAGTAATAATACTTTTAACAGTTCGGTAAATAAGTTATTTTCGTTCACTTCTATCTTTCCGCATCATATTTCTTAAGACATGTAGCAAGTGAAAAGCTAGTGTTAGTGTCTCCACTGGACCGCAAACAAGATAGAATCTTGG
Organism: Dendrocalamus latiflorus; assembly: GCA_017311315.1. Lineage (NCBI taxonomy): Eukaryota > Viridiplantae > Streptophyta > Magnoliopsida > Poales > Poaceae > Dendrocalamus > Dendrocalamus latiflorus. The sequence goes on along the minus strand of CM029639.1, from coordinate 27,753,997 downwards.
ATATAAATGTTATCTTTGGAGTAGAGATGGATGAATGTGAGTTATATTGCACAGCCCAAAGAGGCTCTCTCTCTCTCTCTCTCTCTCTCTCTCTCTCTCTCTCTCTATATATATATATATATATATATATATATATATATATATATATATATATATATATATATATATATATATATAGTACAAGGACTCCAGAGATACTAAACCCTAGACTACAAGTACAATACTAGAAATACCCTTTACACCCGCCTCAAATGCAAGACATATGCAATAGCATTGCGTTTGGAAGGGTTAACACTAACATGGGGAAAATCCAAAATCCGTGTCTTAAAAACGTCAACATAGCGTGTAGCTCTTGGAAAATTGTGTCGGAAAAAACAATTCCCATTCGAAATAGTGCGGCAACCCATAAAGCAATAGTAGTAAAAAACTCATAAAGCATCTTCTCAAATCATAATTTTAGTGTCAATTCCACTAAATCATAACTGTGAATTCAGGAAATGGAGCATCATCCAAAAATGAATGATCTTTTAAAGCACAGTTCCATAATGATTTAGGCAAGGGTTACTCAAAGTAAAGCATAACTAAATATATCTGAAACTCAATTGTTTAGTTGTGTGCTTTTTTATCATTCATATTGCACATAAAAATATTTATATATTTTTTCAATTGTTAAAGTGCTTCCAAGCCATTTTCAAGGGCGCATACCACAGGAGCACGTGATTGTTCGCTGACTGCTTACTTCTTAGAGCTATTTAGAACATTTCAACTAATAAAAACTAAAGAAGAAAAAAAATATACAAGCCAGGAGTCACCATGAATAATTTACTCTGTAGATCCTCCCCCACAACATCAACTTGAATGCCTTCACGTCGTAATGATTGAATTGCCTTCCCTCTCAAGTGCTTCAAAGGATGTCTAAGACCCACCACAACTCTTGCAATTCCTGCCTAATAAAATTATTAGTGTACTGCCTGCATTTTGAGGTCATCTTATCATATCCAACTTCAATGTGTATGATTAAATTTTTCCACAAAAAGGCTAAGCAAAAGTCTAATGCAGCACTCCATTAGTCCAATTGTTTTGGGGAACCACAGTGTTCACGTGGGGAAACTCACAAGGATCAAAACTTTGCAAATTGTGAGAAAAGAACAGCTCCAATTTCTACACCCTATTGCAATCTTCAGCGAAATTAGCTACTCTGCTTTTAGAGTCTGAGACAAGAGGATACAATGTCCATCCTTACGACTTATGCCCATGGAATCCACAACACCTATGATAGGTCAGCACCACGATCAAGATCTTACGGTCATACAATTGGGATCCTACTTGTAAACGAAAAGGATGGCAAATTTGGAGAAATAGAACAGAACGATCGTGAAGGCCACCCCGTCAAGCACCTGGACGAGGGAGGCGACGGCGGTGCTGTCCCCGTAGCAGTCGCCAGGCTCGAGGTTGAGGTAGGCCGTGGCGCCGAGGGCGTGCTCCCCGGCCTCCTCGGCGGCGAGGAGCTCGGCGCAGGGCGTGCCCTGTGCGTAGAGGAACCCCTCGCCGACCACCCAGGCATCCGCGTTGTCGGTCTCGAGCTGGGGGCTAGCGATGACGCACCCGAAGTTGGGGTGCGGGGCGGTGAGCCCCGCGGAGCGGTCGGCCACGTCGGCGGCGCGGCGGAGGAGGAGGGCGTCGTGGGCGTGGGAGACGCCGCGGGGGGCGGGCAGGCGGCGTCGGCGGCGGGGGAGGAGGAGGAGAGGGTAGGATGCTGAAGCGGGCGCAACGCCGAGCGGCGGCGGCATGTTGTTGGGGTGAATAGGTGAGCTCCTTGCAATTGTGCAGAACCTATGAACCACCTTTCACACAAGTTGCATCATACGATAAGCTGTTATCAGCGTAACCTGAAGTAAAGAAAAGCCTACTTAATGCTCCCTCCGTCAAAACTTATAGAACATATTTTAAAATAATTTTATTCATAGATATAAACCATATTTCATATCTTAATATAAAATTAATAGTATATTCTTTCTATACTGTTAATAAATATCTAACTTTATTTTATATTTTCTATATGTATATATTGAATATAGTGTTTAGAGATAATAATTATAGGTAATTTAGTTATTTTCAATATCTTCTGGGTTTTGATGATAAGAAAAAAAATATGATTTAAACTTAGACGGAAGTAAGTATTATTATTCGACCAAGCAAGCAAATCATAAATTGGCATAATGGTCTTGGATTTGGATGAAAAACCTTAGAGCAACTCCAGTAGGGCCCCTATTTGAGCCCTCATCCTACTTTTGAGGGCCGAGGGGCAAAAATACTCACTCCAGTAGGGCCCCTACTTGAGCCCTCAAAAGTAGAGGGCCCTGAAATCTCCCCCTCGAGCCCTCATTCCTGGGGGTCTGGAGGGAGCCCCTACTTTTGAGGGCTCAAGTAGGGGGCCCTGTTGGAGTGAGTTTTTTTTTGCCCCTCGGCCCTCAAAAGTAAGATGAGGATGAGGGTGGGTCCTATGTGTCATCCCCTCTAAGAATGAATTTGAGGGTCATGTTTTGAGGGCTCATGCTGGAGTGTAGCCTAAAAAATAGAGCCCTCAAAAGTAGGGAGATCCCTCAAATAAAAAGTAGGGGCTTTGTTTTAAGAGCTACTACTGGAGTTGCTCTTACAGTCAGCGTACCAAACGATATATTTTTTTTTTTAAAAAAAGAAGTGTACCAAACGATAGGTAGCATTTTTCACAGATGTGTTTGCTTTTGTAGTTTCTGTTTTCTCTAGATGCTTAGTGGCTTCCCTGTTTTGCCTGTTTCCATACCTTGCAAATGACTCTGTTTCTGACTTAATGAATATGGCCAGAGGCTCTGCCGCATTTTCTTAAAAAAAAAGTATAACAAACGATGGGTGATGGGTACACAAAACTATTTAGATTTATCACATGTAGACTATTAGTTGTATTTATCGTCGAAAGTAATTTCATATCATAGTATTTTCAGTCCTCAAACTAATAAGTGGAATATACTTATTTTTATATCATAATATTTGAAGTTCTCTGAAAGCATCTAGGCACCTAAAAATATTAGTTTTGGTAATTGATGACATTATGTGAACATGGGACTAATGTGCGTTAAGTGTTTGGAAGGATTAGTCCCAAAGACAAAGTAAGAGATACACAAAAAGATTTCTCGAGATTCAAAGAACTTCAAGACAACAAGGTAAATAGTTTAGGGTTCTTTTATTTTACCGGTCTTAGGAGAAAGGTTGGAAGACCGGATTATAGATTAGATGCCGTACTATTAAGAGGGATCATGGTTAAAGTGCTTAATTACATGCTTCTGTGCTTTATGGATCGATCTAGGATCATGCATGCACTTTGAAATAAAATTGAATTAAAACTGTGCATTGTCAGAATTTTCGGAAGTACCGGCGTTCAAAAAGCGGAACTTCCGATCGGCCGGAAGTACCGGAGTTAAAATCACGGAACTTCTGATCGACCGGAAGTACCGGCTTCCAGAGCGGAACGTTTTTTCAAGAGAGCGACCGCGAGTAAACTTAATCTCTCGGAAATCGGAAGTACCGCTCGTTGAACGGCGGAACTTCCGCTAGGTCGGAAGTTCCGGGAAATATGAGCGGAACGTTTTTTCCAGAGAGCAACCTTTTCAAAACTTAACCTCGTGGATATCGAAAGTTCCGGGGCTATATCAGAACTTCCGAAAATCCAGAAGTACCGCATTTTCAACATTATAATTTTGCTAAGGCGACAAGGTTCACATATTCGAGCATTCCAAAGGAGGTGTAATATTAATCAAGCAAACAACAGGCATATAACTAAAATATTAAATTAACATGTATTTGCATATAAAATAATAGCATGCAATTTGATAATTTAAACCAAAGTAGTTTGCAGAAAACGTAGGTTCAACATGATCAAAGTATTGATTCGCCTGGCGCGGTTTACCGCGGTCTTGGGCTCACTCAAAGCTTTCTCGTTTGATGGTCTTGAGCTTTTGGTCTTTTTCTTCACCTCGATCTTGATCTCGCTTGATCCATTGAATCTTCACGATTTCCAATTTCTAATTACGTGCTAAGCAACTGAATCCAAATAAATGCAAATAACTCAATAAGATCCAAATAAATCCAAACACTTTAAATACCCGATTTAATTTAAATTATACATTTATTATGATTTGAGAATAGAAGGATGTTTTTGGTTAGCGTGTTGTAAGCACAGCAGTAGCTGGACTTGAGCAGGAAGATAAGTTGTCTAAATGCTTGACCGTGAGGCAAAATTTTAGAAATACGAGGGATCAAAAGTGAAGATGTAACTACAGGAATTATCTGCTTTTGGGAAAAGGAGGTGGCCAGACATGGCCGATCGGGGAAAAGCGAGGCTTGACCTTTTGCTTGATGACTTTCTTTTGATTTACATTTATCAAGGAAGTTCCATGAGTTAGGATGGACCTATGAGTAGGTATTATTTTGTCGAGCATTACTTTTCAGGGCATTTTGGCTTACCGAATTAATTTTAGAGTCTAAGGGTATAGCATTTTATGGTGGAATATTTTATGTGCCCTTAGTTGTCACTAGACATGTCTTATTTCGAATTAGGATCCGTTTATATGGGCACCAACTTGTTACATGCAATCATGCTCAACATATTTACTAAACCTAGTGTCAGGGCTTAATTAATGGCACCACTATTCTCTTGTCTATAGCTTAATTATTATTAGGCCTAGTTTTGGTTTCAGTTTGAGTTTTATTCCTATAGGTAAAGCTTGTCATATAGGGGTATATTATTAATAGTTGTTGTTTAGCAAAATCTTTCACTAGAATTTGTTATATGACAGCGTGTTAACTATTGGACATATATTTTACTTATAAGTAAGGGTATCTTTACTAAATGTGGATACTTAACCAAAACTACTTGTTCTTATTAATGCCCTCAATGAGTATTTAGATGTCTACATAACTGTTTAAGCTACTTTAATTATTTACATACGATAACTAATCCGTTATTAAATATTCAACAACTATATATATATATATATATATATATATATATATATATTGTGCCTTTAATTGATAGTTAGACCTTCTTTAAATATTAGGCTATATTAGTTGCTTACATATTAAATAATCAATGTTAACTCCTAAATAACCCTATGTTACACCTTGATTAAATTTATTAGTTTATATGGATCATATTCTAGCTTTCCCTGACTTTTATTCATTAATTTGGATTGACAAAATAGAAACAAAAACAACACCAAAATGTGTGGGCAGAGGACTCGAACTCAGGATCTAGCCGAAGACCCACGCACTGTCATATGCTCTACTAACCAACCGGGCAGCCGGTTCTTATCGACTCTACTGGAGGGTGTAATACAGAAGAGCAGTTAGGTGGAGGGGGACCCAAAACAGAGCATGCCGGCGGCGCGGGGTGCGGGTGTTGCCGGCGGCGGGTGGTGGCCGAGGAGGTTGGTCATGCCGGTAAAATGAGACCCCGAGGAGGCGAGGAAACTAACGGGGAAGGTGGCGCGGCTCGGAAAGGCGGCGGGGCGGGCGGCAGCAGCCCAGAGCGGCCGGCGGCGGGATGGAAAGGGGCGGCGGCGCCTGAGAGGAGGAAGGGGAAATTGCTTGTGCGCATGAGTTGCAGGAGGTCAAGGGGATACTTACGGAGGGCTTGGCCGTGCCGGTGCAGGGCCGAGGTGAGCCGGCGGCGTTGGCCGGTGGTGGCGCGAAGGGGGTCCACGTCGCCGGTGAAGTACACGCAAGGAGGGGCCTGGCTGAGAATGGGAACGAGTTTGCCTTACTCCAAGGATGCTTCCGGGGAGAAGAATCGGACCGGCGTGGCTCCGAGCAACCGTTCCCCTTCGCCGACCGAAGTTGGGGGAGAAGCCGCCGGCGGCATTAGGGGCACAGGGAACCAATTCCTTTGGGGGGTCAGTGGAGCAAGGCGGTTCAACTGGAGCCATCGGATGGGGTTTATAGCTGGAGAGATGGGTGGCATCAGAGGGGTGGGCGGCCGGGTTTCGCGTGAGGTGGGGGCGCGGTGAGGGCGACGGGACAGCGGGGCAGGCGCGGCGGCACAGAGTGATAGCGACGGGTCAGGCGCGGTGCATGGCTGCCACGGGGAGGCGAGAGAGCGCAGAGCAGCAGAGTGGAGCGGCGACGGGACGGCACGGGAGCAGGAGCTGCAGGCACGCGCCCTGGAGAAAGAAAGAAAAGGAGGAAGGCGCCGCGCATGGGGGCCCGCTGGCAGGGAGAGGGGAGAGGAGGAGAAGGAAAGGGGAGAAAGCCACACTGTCAGCAGGAGTTGGGGCCCACATGGGAATGAGAGGAAAATGAAAGAAGGGAAAAATGAGAAGTTTTAACAGTTTTTGGTATTTTGATCCTTGGACTTGGACTTCTATTTCCTCTTTAAGATTATGGTTCCTAATTTCTGAACTTTTATCTCAAGTGTTCATTCAATTACTTATTATTTGATGTTCTTATTTCTTTATTTCTTTTATTGCTGCACTCATCGTAATATATGTTTAGTATGTTGTATATTTTGTTTTATGTATATGTACATAATTTCACATAATATTATCTTTTATGAATTTATTCAATTTTTAGAATCTCAACCAAATTCAGGAAAACATAATAAAATCCAAATTCCAAAAGAATATATTGCAAAAATAATTCAAAACTTCACATTTTTCAAATTTAAATTTTCAGGATGTTACACAACGCTATGATTCATTACTCTTGGTGTTTGCCAACACCTAGACGGCTTGGCAGGAGGTTCGGTGATCTTCTCAAGAAGGTTGTGAGAAGGCCCGGCAATATTGTGAAGGTTGGAGCTCGCCTACCCGGAGAGGGGAAGAGCTACCGCTAGTGATCGAGGTGATACGGCTTAATTCGTGGAGCCGGTCCGATTCGTTCGGGCTTACCTCAACGTGGACTAGGGGAGACCGGCAAGTCTCCGATCACCACGGTAAAAAGTGATCGTGTCATTTGTGGTTTGCTCTCTTGTGCCTCATTTACTTTCAAGTAATTTATTACTTTAGAATCAATTGATTGCTTGTATTCTTAGAGTAACAAACTTTGACCTAGACTAAAATTATTTTTGCTCTTAGGATAGTTCATTTGTTATAGTAGCTATTTGAGCTAAATTAACTTGAATTTAGTTACTACATTGCTCACTTGCTTTAGACAATAGATTAAGTCTAAATTGTTAGCTTAAATTAGAAGAAATTTTTAAATCGCCTATTCACCCCTTCTCTAGTCGATCTCCTCGATCTTACATCCTCCAAGATATGTTTTACAAAGAACTGAAAACTTATAACATTTGGGAAGTACCATGTAGCCTGCTCTTTAATATGCGTAGGGCAATGGTGTGTACTACTTTGCCTTCAAGTGATTTTGGTCTAATCGAAAAGCGCAAACGACTGGATTGATTGATTGATACAGCATGCCAACTGCAGTTTATACAATAGATCACTACGGTGTAAGGTTATTAAAATTATGATCTTAATTGGATAGGAGATATTTTGATAGAATCATATTTTAATATCGAATCATAGAATCTAAAATTCTACTTGATTCTACTGAAAATATTTTTTCCAATTTATCGTGTATTCCAAGAATGATATGACTATTTATTTGGTCATTTGGAATCTACTTTTATTAAAAAATATATATCTTATTTATGACTAGAATCATGGTTTAAATTCCATGTTATTGAGAACTACGACTAGAAGAGTGATGTTATGAACATTGTCATAATATGATCATTTTACATAAAAAAGTAAAATAAATATATAATCAATTTAATTTTTATTATTCCAAACCTTCGAATTTTAATGTCTAAACTATTAACTATTTAGTACTTTATATACAACTTGAATTGAGCAATAGAACATAACCAAACATCTAAGTCTTTCATAATCTTAAATGATACGTGATTCTACATGATTCTACTATAACTCTATACGATTTTACGACTAAGATTGCGATTCTACCATGATTCTATCAGGTACGATTCAAGATGCGATTTGAGTCGGATTAGTTTCGTGGAATCACAGAATCGTACGATTCTATGACTAGAATCGCGATTTTAACAGTCTTACTACAATATACAACCGTATTTTGCTGCTGTGGGCAATATCTACAGGATTTTGCCATTACGCCAAGGAAGAGCAGCAACCTTAATTAAGTCAAGCAAGGGAGATGATGCGAATCCATAGAAGTAATTAACATCCCAACCAAAATATACTTACAACAAAATACCATGCAACGTATCACCTTTTTACTAATTGCGTACAGGTTCTCAAGTAGATTGGTTTCAAAATATTACAACCACCGTGCTCCTCCTCGCCATCATACCTGCTGTCGTCCCGCACCCTTTATCCCCTGCTCTGTCAGTGGTAGACCTAGATCAAAATTTAAGGAGCTAATATGATATTTTGTTGTAAGGATTTTTAGAGGGGTAGTTGTTTTCTGAAAGGAATCATACGAGAGAAGTTAGAGATGGAGTAGAACTTAGGTTGTGATAAAAGGATATATATAGAGGAGAAGAGAACCCAAACCCAAAAGAAAACCTTAGCCGCTTTCTTTTTCCAAGGCTGCCACATTTCCCTTCGCTGCACTGCTGCCACGCGCTACGCTTCACTGAGTCGCTACACCGATGCACACTGCGTCGCCGGACTCCACCTGCCCACACGCTAGCCCCTCCATCACACGTGCCGTTGCGCGCCAGCGCACATCGCCATGGCTCCTACGGCCACGCGCTTGCCTGCATGTGCCCTTGCGTTCCCGCCAATGCCGCCTGCCCGCGCGCGTGTTGCCCGCCTGCCCATCATCGCCGCGCCATCGCCCACGCGTGAAGCCACACGCCGTTCACCACGTGCCGCGTCGGCCGCTCTGTAAGCGCGCACGCATTAGCACGGCTGCGTCCTGCCTGCCGGCTGCCGCTGGCCCAAGTCAGCAATGCACCAAGCCTGGGGGGATCAAGAGGAAAAGAGTAGGAGCAGCGGCAAGGCAAGGATCAGGTGGGAGAAGAAAAGAAAATGTGAGGAAGGAATCACGATTTTTAGCCTTTTTACTTGAGTAATGGTGTGGAATTTTCTCTCTAGTTTGCTAATTTTAGTAGAGATTACAGCCGGGATTAGATAGAGAAGGAGCACGTTTTCATTAGAGGTTTGATTAGTATATTGGTTTGTCTGCCGTAATTTTCAATTTTCATTTCGGGTACTATATAGGCATAATATGAGGGTCATCTACAAGATAGTTATAGATAATTTTATTAGCTTTCTATAGAGTATTTAATCATGTCAATTGGTTGGTTAGATTTAGAGTTATGATTTTTATAAACCTATTATCTAGAAAGTTGCTGTCTTTTGGCAGCACGTGGTAAACTATAGATAAAAAAATACTAAAGGGAATAATTAGGGTATTTGCTCTACATGAAAAGTGTAGATAACTATCTAAGGATTTCATAGAGTCTAAGAATATGAATTTTGATTGGGTAGATTACAGGGGCGGAGATGGGCCTCGGGCCGGTTGGGTAACGGCCCGAGGCCCAGGAAAAATTGTAGTGGAAAATTTTAATAAATATAACCCAAAAATATATTACACAGTGTATAGGCCCGAGCCTTATTAGCCGGCCCGAGACTATTCCCGGCCGGCCCGATTCCCAGCCAGCCCAGCCGCGGAACGGCCCAAATGCCCGATGGCCTCCGTGCTCCGTCAGTCCGCCTGCCTAACCCTAGCCTCCAGCGGTCCAGCCCCAATCCCGCCTCCGCGACTCCACTGCCGGCCGCCCCCAGCCCCCACCTCCTCTCTGCCGCGCCCCCGCCTCCTCTCCGTCGCAGGCTCGCGGCACCATCCCCTGCGGGCTGCAGCCCCGCCTCCTCTCCGCCCGTCCGCCGTGACGCCTCCTCTTCGCCGCTCCGCCGCCGCCCGCCTCCGCGACTCCGACACCAGTTGCTCCCAGCCCCCCACCGCATCGGCGCATCCTCTCCCCCGCGTCGCCGCCCCCCGCCTCCTCTCCGTCGCGGCACCATCCGCCGCGGCACCGCCCCCCGCCCCCCCCCCCCCGCCTCCTCTCTGCCAAGTCCGCCGGCCGCCGCGACATCGCCCCTCGCCTCCTGAGCTCCTCTCCATGGCTCCATTGCCCAGTGCCGCGCCAGCGGCACCACTCCTGCCTCCACTCCAGTCTCCATGGCTTCACCGCCGTCCACCCGGCACCACGCCGCCACCCCCTGCCTCCTCTCCATGGGCCACAGCAAGGTTAGGTTTTTGAATTGATTGGGTTCACTTTACTAGTTTACTCTACCATATCCTAGTGCTTCTTGTCTGTAGGAAATTGCCAGATCAACTGTAATTTGCAATTTGAAATTTTGAATTGATTGAATTGACTGGAAGGTGGAGATTATAGTTTTTGTTACTATTAGAACAAATTGAATTGAAAGCGCTAAAGGATTGATGTGTTAGTTCAGATAGATTTTGGTATAAAACATTTGCATTATATATTTGTATATCTTCCTCTGTATAGCAGTATTTTTAAACAACTACAAGAATAACATTTCAATTGAACTATTGAAGCACCAACAACATTTTGTTTGAATTACGTAGTAAACATCTGTGCTTAAAAGAAATTGTACCGTCCAACTTTATGAAAAGCGTTATTGAGAGACCAAAAGTATTACCACTACGAGTGGCGTGTATGATTAACTTGCTATTTGAATTTTTGTAGTACTAGAATTAGAAATACATGTTGAAGAGGACCAAGACATTGGCATTTTATTTTCCATTGCAATCAAATCAAACTCCGGAAACAATAGGAACTAGAGGTATGTTACATTTCAATTTTTTGCTATGTTTTATCTATTTTGTTGTATCGTTAAACATGGTATTCAAATTTTATTTCGTTAGTGCATTTGTGTTGTACTTTTGTTATGCATCAGTGTTGATAGTATTCGACGTTAGTTATAGACTTATAGACCCTTAGTTTTGGGCCCGAGGCTTTGTGAAATCCTGGCTCTGCCACTAGTAGATTAGAAATTATGATTTTTGTTAGACTGCTGTCCAGAGACCAGTTATTGTTAGACGTAGTCATAGAAAACATTAAATTGACTTGGTAAATAATAGAATTGAATTTTGGGCATAACTAAAAAGAGGTAACTAACTTTCTATAGTTTCTGAAAATGCATGGTTTACTATATTTTGCATGTGTAGATTAATAGAAATAAAAATATTAAACCTACTGTCCAGAAGATAACAGAATGGTCTTGTAGGTTAAAAATAGGTTGTTAGATGATTTAACCAGGAATCATAGACAACCAAGAAATTATAGACATAAGCAAGAGAAGTGAAGACATGTGCATTGCATTACGTTACATTTATGAAGTGAAAAGAGGTATGAGAAAGTGAGACATATGAATGAAACTTGATGATAATTAATATGTGAATTTGAGATAATGGTAAATGGATATGAATTTTTATATGATGTTGCCTCATTTATTATACTATTGTGTACTTACTGAGTGGTGACTCACCGTACTTTGTTGATGTTTTTAGGTGAACGTTGAAGGCAACATGCATGAGTGGAAGTGGCATGAGTGATCTTTCACCTTGTGATCAATAAGTCATAATTAATTTAGACCATCCATGAAATTCTTAGATGATTAATGGTTTCCTTTAGCACTTGATGGTTTATATTGTTACTACTTGTTGCATTCCTTCGATTAGCCTTTTTATTGATTCATCCTATTGTTAATTGATTCATCTTAAGGTCTAATTATTGGTTCCCGTATTGCTAAAATTTGTACTTATAATTATGTTGAATGCTTATTCTTTAAGCCTAGCTATTGGTAGTGTGTAAATAAAGGTTTAAAGTAGCAGTGATTGCAGTTATGGGTGACATTTTGGGTTTTTGTTAAGCTAGGGTGTTACAATGATGGCGCTCTATGGCGAGATGGGGTGACTAAAGGAGATGGGTTTCGGCTTCAGTGCAATGCGGCACATCGTGTGAGGTTTACCATCATGGTTTGGAGCAGCGACAGTTGTTCGTTGGATAGGGGGATGAGAAAGGGGTACAACAACATTGTGGTGGGATGGAAAAGGTGGAAGGAGTGGCAAACAGGCTAGGATGGCGTGCTTGGGTGTCAATTTATCATCTTCCTCGTCGCCATCAACCTCACCAATGCCATCCCTGTCATACCTATGGAGGCTCCGTGAGCCACTCCTCCTTCTTTCGCACATGGCTTCGCAGGCCCTGAGAACATGCCACATGCATAGTATCACTAGAGCCCCGCTGTGACAACCTGCAGTCATCCCACGCCCTCCATCCCCTACTATGTTGTGCTGCAAGGGAGAAGAGGGCATTGTGCTGAATCGACACTGTGCCCACACGATCGAGTCCGACTCTATGGTACCAGCCATATGTTGTGGCATCTTAGCGTTTTCTTTTAGCAAATGGCCTAATGGACATACGGTGTAAACAGATGCAAATTCAGGGGGCTAAGAAAGTAAAATACAAGTTCAAGGGGTAAAGTGGCATAACCCTACAAGTTCAAGGGGCTGAGTAAAATACAAGTTCAGAAAGTAAAATGGCACAATTTTACAAGTTCATATTTTAATTGAGCAAAATACAAAGTAGATCCCTAAACTCATATATAGTTCATCTCAAATCCCAAAACCAGTTAAGTGGTTCACTAAAGGTCCAAATTTGATCAAAACAGATAGAACAACTGAGTTGGCATGCTAACCTTCTCCGATGTGGCTAGGAAGGGCTATTTTTTGTGTAAAGGTCCAGTTAAGATGTGTATTAAGTAGGCAAGCAATTTAATCCAACCCAATTGCATTTTCTCCCCCAAATCCTTCTCCCCACTCCATCTCTCCATGGTCTTCTTGCACTTGCTTCATGTGTACCATGGTTGGTGCATCCAACTCAATGGCTCATCTAAGAGGAGGGGAACGACCACTCCGGCTAGTTCTTTGCCCCTGCTGCGATTGAAGGATGGTTGTGAGGTTCACTTCGAAAACCAAAGATAACCAGATCGCATTTCTTCAAGTGCCCGAATGTAACATCCTAAAATTTCAAAATCTGATGAATAAATTTAAAAATCATCATTTTTGTATTTTCAAAATTTCCTACATTAAAGATAAGGAATTTTTTAATTTCTAGCTACTGAAAAAGAATTTATGTATTTATGTAAAACTTAAATAGAGCTTGGAAATAATTTAGTTGAGCTCTAAATAATCTAAAGTACCTCTCCAAAAAATTTCTTAATTTTTGGAGTTAGTTTGCTGATTTTAAAATTTTAAACTTGATTTCTACAATTAAATTAAATCAGAAATAAATTTAAATTTGATCTTTTCTTGGACCAAATTCCCTCTCTTTGGCCTAGCCTACTCCTGTCTGGCCCAATCCTGGCCTGCATGTCATCCTCTCTCATCCGCCTCCTATTTCTGTCTCCCTTGTGCGAAAACATCTTTTGCCGAACCTACCACCTATCTCTTCTTCTCCCTTTCGTCACTGACAAGTTGGGCCACATGCAATTGTCTTCCTCCACGTGCTACCCCACCATTGGTGAATGCCTGAGCTCATAGTTCAAAAATAGTGCACTAAAAAATCCAAGCACTTTGACCCTTACCAAGCACGCCTTGCGATGCTCTACTCTACCCCTTCCCCAAGTTGAAGACGGCATCGATCGCAAGCCATCGTCGCATGAGTTATCCGCGATTTCTCAAGCTCGACTATGAGTTTTTGTTGAGTGTCTCACCCTTATTTCACCATAAATGGCCTTCCTAGCTGTGCCATCTTACTCAATACTCCATGCCGTTTTTGCCCTTTCCCTTTTACTTTTCTCCACTAGATAGCCCAAAATGCCATCATCGTCTTCAGCTTCGGTGTGCACCCACCGCTGTGCTTTGTTGAGGCCCATGCCCATTCCGATGTGCTCTAACCTTGATGCACATGTCACTATGCACCATTTTGCTCGCTCTCTCAAAGCCCTTACTTGATTTTATGGTTCCTGCAGCGAATCGTCAGATCCGAGCCTTCTTCTTCGTCTTCGGCTGTCGCTGTTGCTGCCAAGTAGCTTCATCTCTAGTGAGCCTCAGAACACACCATGGTCATTTTCACCATCTTCATACCCCTCTAAATCCCTTTTCGTGCTCTTTTGTAGCCCTGTCTTTCCAAGGTTGGCTGTCATCGTGAGTTCGTCGTCACCACCATTCTTCGATGACACACTAGTCCAAACCTCGCCTGTCATCGTCAACCCCTCGGTCATGTACTCATGTTCCTAGTGAGCTACTCAAGCCTATTAGCTACTCGTTTTTGATTCTTATAGTCGTTTATGCATTCAGCGCCATGGCTGTGCTTAGCACCGCCACTCACCGTCATTTCTTTTCTTGTACAGTTGACCATAGGGTCTTGTGCCGGTGTCTTTGGCTCCGCAATGCCCCAGTGAAGCCAACGCGCCTCTTCTCCTGGCTTCCCATCCTATTCGTGTTCATCATCGCCACCACTCTTCATCGCCGCCATCCCCATCCAAACTCTGGCGAGCCTTCGAATCTGACACCACTACCAATAGATTCATCGTAACCTCCTCTCTCCATTCTTGAGCTTGCTCGAGCTCCACCATCCTTCCCTCGCTGCTGTCGAGCTTGCTCTTGAGCATGGCCATGGCCGACGAGACTGTCCCTTCTGTTCCTGTCGTTAACTAGTGGGCCCTCATCATTAGGGAGTAGATTAGCGTTAATGACAATAGTTAGGATTATATTAACTTAATTAATATTGTTTAAGTCTATTGAGTTGGTGACATGTAGGCTCGAGTATGTTAATAAATTATATTTATGCTGTAGACCAACCCCACCTGTCAATCTAATGATGCAATAAAACCTAACTTTCCAAAAGAAGGAAAAATAGAAATTAAAATGAAAAATCATGCACAATACTTTCTCTCTTTTTCTAGGATTTTACCAGCCGCAAAACTTCAAACGTACATAACTTTTGCATATGAACTCCAATTAATATGATTCTTGTTTCTAAATTTTTCCAAAATCATGAAATTAATTTTTAACAAAAAACATGAATTTTGGTACCTTTTTTAATTTATTTGGTATTTCTTTGTGGTTCTTTTTTCCTATTTAGATACCAATGTTTCAGAAGTTTTCAAAATTGGTGTAGAGGAAGAACCTGTGTTCAACGAGTATGGCAAGAATTCTCTTTGACCTTTTTGATCCTATATTTTAATATTATGTATTTTGTTTGATCAAAATATTATGCATGCAATTATTTTAGTTAAAGTGCTACATTGTATTTAGGATTTAGTTGATGCCTACTCGTTGCATATATTAAAAATTGGTTATCCTTGTTGTTGTTATCTTAGAAATATTATCGATTGTTGCTAGGAATATTGGTGGAATTTTAGAGTGGTACATGTGTCATATGCTTAGTCATGCTTAGAAATTAATGGTCAACATGGTAAAACTTGATTAAATATCATGTTGGGCTTTGGTTAAATGCTTTAGCAAATCTAGATAGATGGGTTACCTCTAAATATTTTGGTTAGCAGAATAGAACTAAAAAAATACTTTAGACTTGGGTAAGTGTTTTGTAGAGATCGAGAATTAGGATTGTGGTAGTCTTGCCTGAGTCATTTAAGGGCTAAACTTGGTGCCATTGACCCAAGCATTACCATACAACCATATGTCCCAAAAATAGGGTAGTTCTGGCTGAATAATTTGCATAGTCTTAACTTTGGTTTGTCATGTGTTGAATGTGGGTATTGGTTAGACATATAATTCTTGCACAACGTAAGAGTGGGCTTTCGGCTGGGTGGATAGAACCATTTGGCAATGAAACCTTAGTAGGGGAAATAGAGTTGGGATAACGCATTGTAAAGACTTTGTGATAATAACTTGGTTGCACACCCTTGGAAGCGTGTAATAGCCTATATCTCTTATGGGTAAAGTTGTACATCCTCCATAGAGAGAGATCTCAATTTATTCGAATAGGCGCGTCCCCGACCATAGACATCGCTTGGTAATAGTACACTAAGTTAGCTTTCATGGTTGCAAAATTGTTTTGGGAAATGGTATAGGTGGATGAAACCCTTACTTGAAAAGTTTTGGTTTGTTGTGGATGGATAGAATCCATGCTTAAAAAATTGTGGTAGAGGGTTGCCACTTGTTTACTTCTTTATTACGCTTATATGTTACTTTCTGTTACTGTCAAACGTTCTTATAAACTGTAGGTTGTAAATTACTATGTCTATTACAAAAGAAAGCTCCTTTTGTGTGAAGCAATTCTTCTACACAAAACAAACTAACTAGGACAATCACCCTTATATCTGCTTGCATACTATATAAATTTTGCATTAAAGTCTTGCAAAGTACAGTTTTGTACTCACAATTGCTCGTTAAACACTATTAGATCAAGAGAAAGAAGATACCTCGGTTGGCTACTTGTATGCTACGGGATTTGGTGATAATGACGCCAATTACTAGGAGTTAACCCCAGTCGGTTGCCTTGCTTGTAGACTGAGGCAAATCACTTAGGCATGTTAACTTATTTATCATTTGTTTCCACTGCAAGCACTTCTATACGTGAATATTTGGCTGGTTGGCTCCTTTTGTGTAAAACTCGGTTGTCTAAATCTATTATGATTGCTTAATATTACGTGATACTTATTTCTATTTAATTGTATATGGATGTGATATATGTTGCTAGCTACTGACCATGGGACTAGCACAGTTTACACATAAGATTCGGGATTAATTTCCCAGGTCTGGCAGCTAATCACAAGGTATGACTCAATTTGGCTGTCTTGAACTCGTTTGATTGGGCTACATTGATTTTTTTGGGTCTCAAATTTGATTCTTGATTTTTGGTGTGATTTGGTTCAACACGATGGAACTGGATGTAACCGTTGGTTGTCGTAAAAGCAATACTCAAGATATTTATAGTAGGAAGGCACCATTGGGAGAGATTGAGATCTACATGTGAGTAACAATGCACAAAAGATTGTAGGACTCCATGTTGATCTCTTTTTAGGTTTATGCGATTTGTGGAAATATGAGGGGCTATTCTGTAAATTCCACCCATATGAACCTCCACACTGGAAACATCTCAACGCCACATGTGCAAGCAGGCTCTAGCCACGTGTCTCTTTGGTAAAAAGAAGTTTAGAGGCCTAATGTAATGCCCCCGTTTTTAGGAACAGGAACGTCATTACCTTCTGTAATAGCCCAGAAGTTTAGTTACAGACAAAAAAAGTATCATGCCTGCTCACAAACATTTAAAAGGAGTTAATTTGCTTAAAATAAGACTTAACAGTCAATTTTAACAATCTTAAGGGCGTCCAAGCCCAAAACTTAACTTACAATCCGAAGATCCAAGGAAAATCCACAGGAACGCTTGAGTGGGGCCGTAACCCTAACACGGAAGCCTGTAACATCCTTTTCTTCTCTTGATCTCTGTGTTGGGGAAAGTAAAGTAAGACTGAGTACAACCAATCGTACTCAACAAATCACACGAAAATGACTAGTTAACTACATGCAGGGAGTTACCAGGTGTGAGGTGAAATAGTTCATTATTTTATGTGGATGCAGTTTTAGTTGTAAACAAGTTTTAAATATAAAAGAATAATAACTTCTTTATATATTGGGGTTTCAAAACTTGATTACCAAGCCTTCAATATTTCCAAATCATTCCTAAATCTACTTATGCTTTGTTCTTGTATTCACCCATTAAACACAGCTTCATTCACTGGAAGCACGGCGTATTCGAATACAATTAATCATGACTCTGCAGAGCTGTCCTACTTTACCCACAAGATTTCTCAACTCCCGTGTCCGGGTTCAAGAAAATAAGGCTTTTCATTGCTCAATTCTTTATATAGCCTCTGCATAGTAGGTTTTTGATCTCAACAAGCTCGGATGACCCCATGGGCCTCGCCCGACTTGTCGCAGCCCTACCGTTGTATGGTTAACCACCTCCCATACGGACTCACCCTCTATTTCCCTCCACCAGTTGTAGAGGTTCAATCGAACTTAAGCAGTTACTAGACCAGGTTTGACAAGTCAATGCTTGTGGTTGAACGATCACTATGTTCTTTACTTAGCATAAGGGTTTAGTCCTTATATTTTAACTGAGGCAAGTTTCACGCACAAACCATATTTAGTGCCACTACACTGCCACCATTTCACATCTAAGCCTCCACCCTAGGATAAGGCCTTGGGATCCGGCCCGCTTATGGCCTTCTGCGACCCTCATTTACCCTAGATCCACTTTTCAAAATTCTATCAACAAATGCCAAATTTTTTAACAGCAGAAAAATTTGATGAGTTTCTAAACTACCATGGCCACATTATTATTATATTTAATATTACTATGTCTTGTCAAGGTGAATATGGCCATCAAGTTAAACTGATTTTTTTGGGTGGTAGGACACACTAATATTGTGTCATTTTAAACAGTTATTGTATATGAAATAACAACTTGTAAATAACATAATAAAAATACTGATAAATAAATAATTAAAGGAATGTAGGTTCAATATGATTAAAAACATGTGACTTGCCTGTTTATACATAGCCTCTGGTTATCTTTATTGTAGTCTTTGGATTGGATACCGACTTCTTTAATTGCTCTTATAGTCCTTCTGTTGACCAACTCATGTGGTCCAAGTACTAGCGTGGAAGATGAATACAAATGAGTTCCTGCTTTGCAGATTGCAAGTTGGGAACAAAATACAATTAAATAACCGAAAAGACATAAAGAAGATAGGTGGTGAGGTTAGGGTTTAGGCGGTGGGTGGTTTGGCTCAATGGGATTGGAATTAAGTTAAGTGGGTTTGAGATAGTCGAAAATGTATTTAGGCATTGTATGGATTTCGGTGAATGGTTGAAGGTATGGATGGTATTAGATTTTAGGGTCGAAATGTTTATCTGGGTTGTTTAGAGCTTTACCAGAGTCTAGGGTGGTAGAGCGAGGTTGGAGAGATGTAGACGGGCTCAAGACGATAAAAAGGGCATATGTGTTTTTAGGGTTTCGATGAACGATAAGAGTTCAGACCATATTAGGATTTAGGGTCTAAAAATGTGTTTTAGTGGTTTTGAGTATTATTGATGTTCGTATGGGAAAATGGAGTGGAAAATTGCGTAGAGGGGTTCAAAATGATCAAAATGGATGTATTTTATATTTTTGGGTATAGATGAATAGTAACGGGTATTTTACTATTCATCGCGGGTCTGCACTGTTCATTCCGGGTCTGGATACTGCTTACTAATGGGTTGACTACTGTTCATACTGGGTCTGTTGCTACAGTACTAGGTTCGGTTACTATTCCTTAACAGGTTGGAGCTACAGTACCGAACCGGTACTGTTTACTTCTTCCTCCGCGCGCTACAGTGCCGAGAAACAAGGGACTTTTGGCGACGGCAATTTCTGGTGTTATGATTAACTCCGGCAAAAACTGAGGGCATGGACGGACTCAGGGGATTGAGGAGAACCCATTTTTGGCCTTGGCGTTGGGGTTGGCCGGAGCTTCGCTGGCGGCGAGGTGTCTTTGCGGCGGTTTTGAATGGCACAAGAGCTACAGGGAGGTTCTTTCTTCTAATTGGTTGTTTTTTAACCATCCAGGAGTGGTCACAGTGACTCGGGCGGTGGTGGTTTTGGTTGTGGAGGTCTGTGGTGTGTGGCCCATGGCGGGGTGGTGTTGGCCGGCGGAAGAGAAGGTAGCCGAGGAGCCACGGTGCCTGGTGAGTTATGGCGGTGTTTTGGTTGTACTACTTGGGCTTGAGGATGCTATAGGAGTGAGGAATTGAAATGAAATAGATCGAATGAAAAGAATTAAACTTTGGGCTTACTTGGGGATTTTTGAAGGTCGATGGCGATGCGACGGTCACCAGAGCAATTGGGGATGTGGGTGGCTTACCCAGGCATCAGTGCATCTCAACGGAGGGGCTTGGGGCCTTTTATAGCGGGCTTAAGGTGGTTTGGCACAGGAAATGCCCTATTCCGGAGGCGGTGCGTGGTCGAGGTGGAGGAGCACCGGAGGCTTTGGTCAGGTTTAGCGGCCGTAGGGGTGAGGTCGGCAAGGGGCTAGCATCTTGGGCACTGCGTTCCTTTTGGGCAAAGGATTGCGGCTTGTCGGCTGAGACAGAAGGGGGAAGCGGCGGCCAAAATATCCAAGGCGGTGGCGAAATCGAGCTTGGCTTCATCCGGCGCCGGTCAAAGACCTTCGAGAGGTGACAGGCAAGTTGCAAAAGAGTGGCAGCAGGGAGAAGGCGCAAGAGCGAGTGAGAGAGCTCGGGCGGCGGCGAAAAATCTAACAGTGAACAGTGCCGGCGTAAAGTTCAGTCATTGAGGTGATGCAGCACAGATCTTGAAGCTTGGATGGAATAGGCTAAGGATCAAGAGAAATCAAAACCAAAACGTAATTGAGATTTTTCTCCAAAATTTGGTTTCGTTTCACCTAAGATGTATCTAAGGATCTATTGGACCGCTCAAAACAAGTTTAAAAATCTACCATGTATTTTACTCATTTTAATTGATGCAATATATGGTTTTACTTTTAACTCATTAAACTCAGTTCGATATTTGCTTATGGTTATCTAGTTAAGTGAAAAGCAAGCTCATGAATCATGATGCAAGAACATTCCAACGTCGTTGTCCGTATCCATTTTCATGCAACAATGACATCAATAGCGTGCACCAACAAGCGACGGCCAGCAGCTCATAGCGGCCAAGCTTGTCGGAGCCAGGGAAGAAACAAGGCAAGCGGTACTCAGCTGCAGTAGCAGCATATTATTGGCTTTGTTTTTAAACGTAACATATTATTAGCTTTGAACCTTCCAATAAATGATCATGTGCTTTGGACTTTTGAAGATGGTCCTTCTTCTCTGCTTATGATTTCCGATGGTTTTTTATTATCTTTTCAAAATAATTTATCGAAACAAATTTTTTAAAACGGTTTATCGGTATTCCGTTAATTCGTATAAATAATCCGCTAGAGCAATAAGACATCGGCCACAGCCGAAAATGACGATATGGACTGCTAAGTAACACGATCTGGTACATGTGGAGATCAATCAGCGATTAAAATTTTTGATGTAAATGTTATCATTCTCCACGAAATGTCATATATAGTTGAAACAGACCACAATTCACTTCTAAATGTATGCTTCTCGCGGCAGGTATTACGCTAACCCTACAAGGTGGTAGGTATGTTTTCTTTCCCTTTGTTTTCCCATGATAATATAGTGTTTACAAGCTAACTCCCTATCCTTTCTATCCTCGTAAGAAAGAAAATCAAAACAATTTTTCATTGCAGAGTTCTGTGTAGTACATCCGCGATTCCGAAGCTAGGCTAGAACATTAGATAGATGCACACCGTTGTTACTAGCAACGAAATCAAGGACTTGTGCCACTGAAATCTCCATCCGGGGGAGATATTTTGTGCGTCCACGGTGTATACTGATCCAGTCTTGTCATCCTTGATTTTAATGCTGGAGGAACCTGCAACCAGAAAGGGCAAGTTCGATATGAACTCAAATTCGTTGTCAAATGTTGGAGAGAGGACTCTTAAAAATTAACATATTCCTAGTGCAATATGATCTCCAATGAAGTACAAAAACAAACATTGCAGTATTTTCACCGGAAAAGCACAATTTTCAACGAGTGAGAAACATACAGTTGTAATCTGTCCATCCGATAACTTGATTTTCCAAGTCATAAAGAACCAGTTTATTTGAAAGGACCAAATCTGAAAGTTGGTAAACATTAGGTGCAACTTATAGAAAAACAAAAAGTTCAATGGTACAAAGCAATGTGTACCTCCCAAAAGCACCATATCTTTCCCATCCTTGGATTGTAATCCACCATTCTGGAACCCCACACAGTACGTATTTTTCTGCAGAACAAAAACTATATATTTAGTATGAACCACATACTATGACAATAACTTACACTACTGTGACATTTGTAATTTAACATTCATAATGATGTAAATCATCTTACAGAAAAAATGATAAGAAAACTAGCAACTTATATATTCATATAATAAGAGGTAGAGCTGATGAGTTGCACAACTGTTTGTTCAGACTCCAGAGTCCAGATAAAGCAAACTAAATTCCAAAATTTGCCAAACTATTTGAAGACGTTAGTGAGCTGGGTCAGAAAAAGCATCCCAATTTACTAGAAGAAAGGTAGATATGAACAGAAATCCAAAAGGGGGCTTTTGAAAATAAGTCGGGGGCAATGCCACGGCTGGGATTGATCCTGCTCAGGAAACAAGGACTGGGACGTAGATACTAGAACAATGTTTCAATAAAACTTTTAAAAATAAATATTTCTTTGTGTTGTATCCTAACAGAACAAAGTTAATGAAACGTAGAATGTTCCCTGGAAGTTTCCCACATTCGTTAATGACTATGTTTTGGTTCAGTTTACCAGTGACCCACCGAACTTTAGCTAAGATGCACTTGAAAGATAAAATCTGTTCCGTAAAGTGTGATTGCATACTACTTTAATGTGGTGACTCTTCAGATAAGGCTTTCCCCCTTCTCTTTGAAATGTTTGATAACTGTTCGAGCTTGTTGTGGACGCTTTTGTGGGCAAATTCTATAAACGCCGTAATAAGCAATCTGCACCGGCGTCCACAACAGAGTCCGGCTGCAAAGCTACGTGATTTAGTTACCAAGTTTGTTAAGATTGGATTAGAGTCCTAGTTTGAGAAGGAGGAGAGTTATTTTAGGAAATAGTGGCCTAAGGGCCTAGTTTGAGAAGGAGGAGAGTTATTTTTGTGGTAAGCCCTGATTTATGAGGGCAACAAGAAGATTAATAGAGCTGCTAAGGGATTGTTCAGAGCCTCCTTACGGAGGGAGAGTACGTCAATACCCTTGCTTCTAATCTACCACAACATCTTTGGTATCAGACTTCTGATCCTTCGGCCTGCTCATGGGCGACTCCGTCACCGATCTCACGGCCGCCATGACAGCCATCCTAGCCGACCTCTCGTCCATCAAAACCGAACTGACGACGATGAAGGGCGACCAAAGCCGTCTCACCGTGGCTGTCAATCGCCTGCAATCCGAGCAGATCGACTCCGGCGGCTCCCACAGCGGCAAAGACTCTCCATCAGCACACTCACAAGCTTCGATTTCCGCGCTATGACGGCACTGCGGATCCGGTGGTTTGGCTTCACAAAGCAGAGCAATTTTTTCGCCAGCAGCGCACGCCACCGGAGGAGAAGGTGTGGCTCGCTTCCTTCTACATGGAGGACGCTGCCCAAGACTGGTACTACCGCCTG
The DNA here is from genome assembly GCA_017311315.1 of Dendrocalamus latiflorus. NCBI lineage: Eukaryota > Viridiplantae > Streptophyta > Magnoliopsida > Poales > Poaceae > Dendrocalamus > Dendrocalamus latiflorus. The sequence continues at coordinate 27,730,703 of CM029639.1, read as the reverse complement.
GAGCAGAATCGGGGCGCTCCCACCTGGCCGGAGTTCGTCGAGAAGGTTCAACGCCGGTTCGGTCCCCCGCGGCGCAGCAATCCCCTCGGCGCCCTCATGAAATTGCAGCGCACCAGCACAGTGGAGGAATACCAGGCGCAGTTCCTTACCTTGTTGGCCCGCTGCAGAGACGTCACGGAGCAGCAGCAGATCAACATCTTCACGGCTGGCCTCCGCAATCCTCTGCAGACTGATGTGGAGCTCCAGAATCCGGAGTCCCTCGACGACGCCATGGGTCTTGCGTGCGCCTTCGAGCGTCGCCTGGAACTGGATGACGACGCGACCGCGTCACCATCCGTGTTCCTCCGCGTCTCTTGCCGCCACAACGTCCGACGCACACGGCGGCAGCAGTGGCGATGCGTTCACCGGTTCCGACTGCCAAAGCGCCGATCCAGACCCCGCCGACCCCGTTGAAAAGCATGCCGCCAGCGGGCGCTCGCTTCAAGCGGCTTTCCCCGTAGGAGATGGCCCAGCGCAGGGCGGATGGTCTCTGCTTCAATTGTCCGGAGAAATTTACCAAGGACCACTACAAATCTTGTTCGATGAAGGGTCTGTACCTGATGGAATTGGATGACGAGACTCCGGTCGACGACGCGGTACAAGATACCCCAAGCTCCGACGAAGACGTCGAAATTTCTCTTCACGCCCTCACCGGAATCACCACGGCAGACACTATGCGTCTGCTGGTGTCCATCGGGCCCGAGCAGCTACGCGCCTTGGTTGACTCCGGCTCCACCCACTCTTTGTGGCATCTGCCACGGCACGCCGCCTCGGCCTGGTGCCAGAACCGCGCCCAGGTCTCACCGTGGGCGTCGCCAACGGCGATCGCGTTCCTTCGGAAGGCGCCTGCCAGCGGGTTCCGGTGACCATCGGTGAGGAGCGGTTCGGCATCGGTCTCTACGTCTTACCACTTGACGACTACGAGTTGGTCCTCGGCTGCCGGTGGCTCAAGACGCTCGGTCCCATACTCTGGGACTTTGATCGACATTCTATGGCGTTCTGGCGCGACGCTCACCGTGTCAAATGGCACGGCTTGGATGCGTTAACCACGCCCCAGCTCAATTCCATGGAACAACGGGATTTGATGTCGCTCCTCCTGACGGAGTTTTCTGACCTTTTTGCGGAACCAACAGGCCTACCACCACAACGTCACATGGACCACCGCATCACGCTACTACCCGGCACTCCACCGGTCGTGGTGCGCCCCTACCGCTACCCGCAGCTTCTCAAGGACGAGATCGAGAAGCAATGCGTCGAGATGCTACGCCAAGGCATCATCAGGCCCAGCACGTCAACGTTCTCCTCCCCCGTCCTCTTGGTGCGCAAGAAGGACGGGAGCTGGCGTTTCTGCGTCGACTACCGCGCCCTCAACGCCAAAACAGTGCGTGACGTATTTCCGATTCCAGTCGTCGACGAGCTCCTTGACGAGCTCAAGGGAGCTACGTTCTTCACCAAGTTGGATCTCCGCAGCGGTTATCATCAGGTCCGGATGCACCCGGCCGACATCGACAAGACGGCGTTCCGCACACATCATGGACACTTTGAGTTTGTCGTGATGTCCTTCGACCTCTCCAACGCTCCCTCGACATTCCAAGCATTGATGAACGAGATCCTTCGACCTTTCCTCCGCCGGTCAGTACTCGTGTTCTTCGACGACATCTTGATTTACAGTTCATCGTGGTCGGATCACTTGCGACATGTGCGGGCCGTCTTCACCACCCTTCGCACTCACAAGCTCGTCCTCAAGCGCTCCAAGTGCGCCTTCGCCGAACGCAGCGTGGCGTATTTGGGCCACGTTATATCCAGGGACGGAGTGGCCATGGACCCATCCAAGGTGGAGGCCGTCCAGCAATGGCCTCAACCCCGGACTCTCAAGGCGCTGCGGGGCTTCCTCGGTCTCACGGGTTATTATCGCCGCTTCATCAACAACTACGGCACAATCGCGGCCCCGTTGACTTCACTCCTGAAGGACTCCTTCTGCTGGTCCTCGGCATCCTCGAACGCATTCAGGGGGCTGAAGGCCGCCCTTACTTCTGGCCCTGTCTTGCAGCTTCCCGACTTCTCCAAGGGCTTCACCATCGACTGCGACGCCTCGGGTTCGGGCTTCGGCACCGTCGTCCACCAGGGCGCGGGTCCCATTGCTTTCTTCAGCAGGGCCATCGCACCGCAGCATGCCAAATTGGCTGCCTATGAGCGCGAGCTCATCGGACTGGTCAAGGCGGTGCGCCACTGGCGCCCCTACCTATGGGGGCGCTCCTTCACTGTGCGCACAGACCACTTCGCCCTCAAGTACCTCCTCGACCAGCGGCTCTCCACAATTCCGCAGCATACATGGGTGAGCCGTCTCTTTGGGTATGATTTCCAGGTGGAATTCCGTCCGGGCCGTTTGAACACGGCTACTGATGCTCTGTCTCGCCGGGATGAGGACGCTACCGCGCTGGCCGCGTGTGCGATCTCCCGTCCTGACTTGGAGCTGTTCGACGACCTTCGGCGCGAGGCGGTGCACCTTCCCGAGCTGGTGGCCAAACGCTCAGAGATTGCGTAGGACAGTGCCGGCGCCTCTTGGACCTTGGTCGACGGTTTTGTCCTTCACCGCGGCCGCATTTACGTGCCGGACTCTTCGGCGCTCTGGCCACAGATTCTGGCCACGGCCCATGGCGCCGGACATGAAGGAGTACAGAAGACGCTGCATCGTCTCCGAGCCTCATTCTATAACCCTCATACCAATCGGCTGGTGCGTGAATTTTGCAGGGCTGCTCCGTGTGCCAGCAACACAAGACGGACCATCTTCACCCGGCCGGTCTTCTTCAGCCTCTGGCCGTACCGAGCTCGGTCTGGGTAGACATCGCTCTTGACTTTGTCGAGGGTTTTCCCAAGGTGGCCGGAAAATCAGTGGTACTCACGGTGGTTGATCGTTTCTCGAAGTACGCCCACTTCATCGCCCTCAGTCATCCATACACGGCAATTTCGGTGGCCCGGGTTTTCTTCGACAACATCGTCCGGCTTCATGGCATTCCGTGCTCCATCGTCAGCGATCGCGACCCGGTCTTCACCAGCGCCTTCTGGACAGAGCTTATCGCTCTCTCAGGGGTCGAACTTCGTCTAAGCTCCGCATTCCATCCACAGACGGATGGCCAATCCGAAGTGACGAATCGCATTCTGGGAGTCTACCTCAGATGCCTTGCCGACGACCGTCCACGCAGCTGGCTGCGATGGCTTCCATGGGCGGAGTACTGCTACAACACGTCTTACCAGACGGCTCTACACACGACCCCGTTTCAGGTGATCTACGGTCGCCCTCCCCCGACGATCGCCAGCTATCAGCCCGGCTTGGCACGTGTTGCTGCCCTCGACAAGCAGCTGGCCGATCGCGACGCCTTCTTGGCCGACATCCGCGACCGTCTCCTCCATGCGCAAGATCACATGAAGCAGTACTATGACTCCAATCACCGAGACATTCAGTACAAGGAGGGTGACTGGGTATGGTTGCGTCTTCACCACCACTCGGCTGCTGGCATCACTGACAAGGCAGGTGGTAAGCTTGCTCCTCGCTACTACGGTCCTTATCAGGTGGTGGAACGGATCGGCTCGGTGGCCTATCGTCTTCGGCTTCCGCCCAAGGCCAAAATCCACGACGTCTTCCACGTTGCTTTCCTCAAGCCGTACCATGGCGCTCCACCACCGAGCATGGCGCCCCTTCCTCCCATGGCTCGCGGCCGAGTGATCCCCACTCCGGCATCCATCGCTCGCGCGAGGCTCAACCGTGGCACATGGGAGCTGCTTGTGCGATGGGTGGGGCGTCCCGACTCGGAGGCTACCTGGGAGCGCCTGGAGACCTTCAAGGAGGCGCATCCGACGTTCCAGCTCGAGGACGAGCTGTTTCTCCAGGAGGGCGGAAGTGTTGTGGACGCTTTTGTGGGCAAATTCTATAAACGCCGTAATAAGCAATCTGCACCGGCGTCCACAACAGAGTCCGGTTGCAAAGCTACGTGATTTAGTTACCAAGTTTGTTAAGATTGGATTAGAGTCATAGTTTGAGAAGGAGGAGAGTTATTTTAGGAAATAGTGGCCTAAGGGCCTATATATATCTGTAAGCCCTGATTTATGAGGGCAACAAGAAGATTAATAGAGCTGCTAAGGGATTGCTCAGAGCCTCCTTACGGAGGGAGAGTACGTCAATACCCTTGCTTCTAATCTACCACAACAGAGCTGCACGGACATATGTATCGCAAGTCCACAACAAACATACTAAATGTACTGAGCCAATCCTGAAGTATTAAAATCTAGCAGAGAAATACTCCGGTACTTCATAGAAGCAAATGTTGGGACTTCCAACTTTAAGACGCCAAAAGGTAAGCTGAGTAGCTGACTCACACAATACTTAGTAAGAAGTTTAATCTATCAAATCCAGATAATAATAAGTCAAAACATGAACCAAGTATGAAATATGAATAAAGAGGATTGATGAACAGCTGTTAGTATTATTTACTACGAGGCAATTGTTAAATGCTAACCCCAACAAAGACTAGCAAATTAGGAAATGACATGGGATAGCTTGTTTGTTCTGTTTGCACTCAAGATTCAACCCTGGGAAATTGAACTCTGGAATCTAGTTATGGTTACAGTCACCTATGAAGTGGCACTGTCCAGTAAAATTACTAACGTGATGGTGCCAATGAAGAGGTGGACAAAATTCAAATTTGCATTGTATGTACTATCTTTGGAGAACCAAATTATAGGTATGTGACACTGATAAATATAACATAGGGTCAAATACAAAACTAGATAACATGAAATATGAAATTTGCTAAATTATGTTCCAGTGCAACTAAATTCATGCTCTACATTCTACAATATGCACCATATTGAACTTAACAGGAAATATAATGAGCGTACTCCAGGCAGGTGTTATTAACATCTGTGTGTCAGGACCCTTGGACCTCAGGGCGTAGTGGTGGCTAACCGGTTGAGGGACCTTGCCCTGGCGATGGCCAGGACCTCCCTTCCCCGACGTCGCCAGCAGGAGGTTAGGGCAGATGAGAGGTAAGTAAACTAATTCTAATATTATTACTTGCTTGCCTGGGAATCCCAGATTACATCTATATATATAAGAAGCCAATACAATCCAATCCAAAACCGAATCCTATTACCAATCTGAAACTAACTCCTATTTGGAGTCTGAAACCGACTCTGACTTGGAGTCTGTAAGGCTAAGCCTGAGAGATGTAATAGACTAGGAAACAAACTGCATCCAGAGCTAATCCTTTGACCGACGCTTATAGACTATAACACTGTGTTACGGAAGAAACTATTTAGGAATATATTTAAGGGAGTGTCTGAGGTTTCCTTTCTTCCTTAGATGATATATAAAACCTCATCACAATTTGTACAGTCAAAAAGCAAGGAACTCATGGAAGGAACTCAAAAAGGCAAGAAATTATATTGTTGTGCCCACTGTAAGAATGTCAGGAAACGGATTGAAAAAAGATCATGAGTACAATTTGACAAATCAATACACAGCACAAAACAAATACATATATGCAAACAAAACTAGCTAGCAGCAAACATGTAAGCATGAAATTTAGGAATTTGAAGTTAATTAGTAAATTTGTAGCTGCAGTTCAACAAATTGTACAGCATGCTTTCTTACATGACACAGGATGCAAATAAGCAATGTACAACATAAGCTAGCATGGTCACAATTGGGTTGTGTTGTGTATCAAAATTTCAGATGCAATGTGAATGGCTTAACAGAATGTTGTTAGCTATATGGTTCCCAGAAAACCAGGCAAGAGAGATATGTTATATTACCCCATTTTGGAAAAGATAATCATGTGGATAAACATTCAGTGAAAGGTCTCCCTCAAAATGAAAGGTGATTTCAGGAAATCCATCATCTACACTGCAAAAGAATTGGGTAGAAGTGTTAGAAACATAAGAAAATAAAAAGTCAAAAGAACAATCATCATTTTATTTATGACATTACCATTCACCCTAGTCTATTCCTGTTTAGTAGAAAAAAGAGGATACATGTGGAGATGATCCCTACGTGGTGAATGTACAGAAGTCCAGTATCAATATCTACCAACTAATATATACCTTCATGGAGAGTGTATGAGGGGGCATTATGGAACATACCTTCCAGAATATTGGAAACAAAGGAAGTCTTGCAAATTCTTGAAGGACATCTCTTGATGCTTATCAAATACCTACAAACGATCAAGAAGACATATAATGATTAGCGTCAACTGCTCTCCACTACGAGGATTGATGCAGAGAAAAGCTTTCATACCGCAGCCAATATAGCCTTGTAAACCGCCTCCGGGAGATACGCCAATGTTGTCCCACTATCAATGATGGTACCTTTACTTTCACCTGTATCGAAAGTATTTGTTGGAAGCTGTAACGTAGCACCACCAACATCAATTGCTTTCAGGTTGACATTGTAGTGTGGCCTACAAGGTGAATTTTCATAAGGTCTCAGAAAATGTAAATGCCATCGATCCATTACAAAAGTATGCTTCACATGTGCATTATATTAGGCAATACCTGTTGTATAAAATTATAATACAACTTGTTTATTCTAGACTACTAGCCTCCTACTACTAAACTATGACCGAAGATGAGATGTGGTTTGTCCTAACTACACCACTACTAAACCATGAATCCTGCAGCTTAACTGTTGTCTCTCTTTCTAGCACTGCAAAACGATAATTCACACATAATTAGAAGTTTTTCTTCAGTACTCACAAATTTTCAAGCATAATGACATTAAGGTTAATACCAGCAGCTATCATTTAAAAGGGTAAGAAAGTCAGTATATTGTTTAGAGATAACTTAGCCCGGATAAAACTGTGGGACCAGCGGTCATAATAGCCTTAATAGGATTGGGCCCAACGAACAAATAATTTTTTGTGCAGTGGTAAACTGGTAATCCTTGAGTTGGATAGCGGCAGATGCATTAGTGCGGGCGTCCTGGAATCAACAGAGTTACTTACCCTCGGGTCCTCAGCAGCAAGCCGCTGCACCACCATCATGTGCGTGACCTCACCATTGCAACGACACCCATGGAGGTGACGAACAGGGCAATGTTGAGGCTGAGGTAAGTGGCCAGGAGAGAAGGCTAGTGTTACACCACAGTCAGGCAAGAAGGAAGAAAGCAGGGAATTGTGGTGGGCACAGCAATGGTTAATGTCATATACAGAAACTCAAGGAATCAGCTTCCTGATATAAAGACAAGCATGAACCAAACACTACAGACATGTGTGCTAATTGTGCCTCATAGCAAGGACCAGAGTCATATGCTATACTATCTGAATGAATCAAATTAAACACACTAGTCAAAAAGTTGTATTTGGAGAGCAGGTTAAGATAGATTCAAACAAAGCAAACATGGAACAGTGAGAAATAGACAAAAACAAAAAAGTGGTACTATAAGATGACATACATGTTGGGCACCAACGGTGTTGTGCTCACTTTCGGCTGCACGACATTTCCAATAGCGAAAATCCCACCACCATTTACGGTGTCCAAACAATGAGAAAACACCTTCCTAACTTTTCCTGCTGCAGCCAGCTGGGATAGCATTGATGAATTCGATTGACCAAAACCAAGAATCCCGTCAAGGGCCTGGCTAGGCGACCCCAAATCCCCACCTAGCTTAGCACCACACCTACAAAATAAAGGCAGAGTTACAATCTATCACTATTGACTGCCAAACGAATTACTGGCTTCCACATGCCATTGTTCCGACCAACTCACCCAAATGTGACGCTGGCATTGGCCAGGGTGGTCTGGCCATTGCCGGACACCTGATTGTACTGCAAGAAGTCCGTGACAAAGAAACCGGCCGTGGAGCTCCCGTCTCCGTATGTGATGCTGAACTGGCACGGCGAAGTGGAGGGGCAGGAGGGCAGCACGCCGCCGTAGTTGGCCACGCAGAACTCCTGGTCGCACGTCACCGCGCTCCCGCTCTCCGACCCCCTCGGGTCGTACAGGGTGAGCTCTATCTACAACCAGCACGGTCGCCAAGAACCATCATTCCAAGACTCCCCGAAATAAAACCCAGACATAAAAAGCAACCATCCAATTCGTAAAGAAAATTGCAGGGGAGATGGAAGCAAGGACGGGGGTGGGAGCAGTACCCCGAGGCCACTCTTGCGGGGGCAGCTGTCGCAGGAGATGCAGTTGACCCAGAGGATGTCGCTGCCGGTGTCCACCTGCACATAGTATCCCTTCGCCGGCGTGCCGATCCCAATCTGCGTGAAGTAGAGCCTGCACTGCGCTCCCCCCAATCAGACACGCCCCGCGAGCGCACAATAGAAAAGCCCATGCCTTTATCTATTTTACAGTAAAAAGAAACGCGCAGGCGCAGGGTTAGTTGATTACCCGGTGTCGGTGGGGAGGCCGCTGCCGCCGAGGGGGAGGTCGACGGCGTCGAGGAGGCGGCCGTGGCGGCCGCCGTCGTGCCTCCGGAGGGCCGCGAGGTGGCCGTAGCCGCCGCCACCGTTGCGCGGGAACTTGCGGCGCACCTCGAAGACGCCGGTGGCGGCCGCGGGGCCAGGAGGGGCGAGCGCCGACAGCGCGAGCAGGACGAGGAGGAGAAGAGAAGCGCGAGGAGGAACAGCGGCACGAGACGGCGCCATCGATCGGGTTTTGTTTCGCTTCGTAGTTGACCCTCCGCCTCCTCCCCGGCGACGGCGAGGACGAGAAGAGGAGAGGCGTCCGCGTTTGGGGAAGGCAGCGGAAAAGGGGAGGAAAAGAAGGCCGGTGGAAGGAAACGAGGAAAAGGGCGCAAGGGAAAGGGCGATGCTTTCAACGGTCGGTATTTAAATTGGGCGGCGCCGGCGGTGCTCGTTTTGCATGCCCCACCCTTCCATTTGGGACAATTGCACCGGCCGTCCCATCCGAACCCCGAAGCATGTGAAAAATCTGAAATTAGCAACCTTTTTCAAATTTGGAGCTCGAATTTAAGCCCAAGCATCCCGTCCTACAAAATTGAGGATCAAAATTAGAGCGGCTGTGTTCATCTTGATATGCGTCTAACCCAACCATGAACCGACAGCCCTATTCGTTGTTCGGCCTAGTTTTCCGGTTTTCACCAAAAGTTTTCAAAAATCAAACAATAATTAAACAAGTTTCAAACATGTACACATGCATGCCTAGCCTGGCTAGCTGCCATGCTGCTAGGGGCCGCAAGTCCACGCCGTAGTCTTCGACCGCGAACTGCGACTCCTCCTACCGCGCTGCCTCTTTGTGAAGCAACGTCGCCTCCTCCTTTGGCCACAACCACACCACCCCGGACTCCTCCTTCAGCCGTGAGCCATGGCTGCCCCTTTAACAAAAAGCCACCTTGTAGCAAAGCTATGTCGCCTCCTCCGGCCATGAGCCTAGCGTCGCCTCTTCTCCTTCATTGACTTGTATGTCGCCCTGGCTCCTCCTCCCTCTGGCTGTGAGCCTGGTGTTGCCTCTTCCCCTCCACCGACTTGTATGTCACCCTGACTCCTCCTCCACAAGCCACCTTGTATCTGAGTTAGAGGAGGGAGAGAGAGGGGAAGGGATAAGGCGGAGTAGGGGCAGATTAGGTGTGTTGGATTGTTTGGATCAGATGGACAGGAGTTGTACCGTTTTATGTACCATGTTAGCGAGTACCGCCTTTTTGAGGCGTCTATAATAATCTCTATGGTTTTGACATAGGTCTATCTGATCAACATGATGTGACTACAATGTTGGATAAAATGATGATATTGATATACTCCCACCAGTCATAAATATATATTATTTAGGATTGCGTGTAATCAAACTTTTGAAATTTTGACTATCAATATCTTTTTAAATATTTAGATTATATATATAAATCATATGTATAGATTTATCTTAAAAATTACTTTAATAATATTATAATTTTATTGTGTTTCATAAGTATATTATTATATAAATTAGTGATCAAAGTTGTAGGGGACCATGTCGATGTCCAAAACGACATATATTTGTAATCGGAGGGAGTAGCAGCTAAATTTGCTAAGATAGACTATTTCGAATTGGAATAAGTCCATTTGACCCCCTGAACTCTTACGAAAGTCTAAGTTTCAACCTCCAACTGCAAAACCAAATGTTTGCTTGAAGTATCAATACATTTTAATTTACCCCTGAAGTTGATTACAGGTGGGTTTGATCTGAGGTAGCGTCAATGTGAAAGCGGTTTTGACACACAAGCTAATTTTCAGAAGTGGGTTTTGAAACACAAGCAATCCAATCAACATAATCAGCAAATAAAACAAAAAAGATGGTAAGACCCACGTGTCATGCTAGCTTTCTTCCACCTTTGTTCTATCTCTCCTCTCTCTCCCTCTTGTTTGCATGAAGCCATGAACTTACTCTCGATCTTCTCTCCTGCATGAACATAAGTAGGGTTGGCTTAGGCTAACCGGTCACCGTGCACCACCGCCCACTAGCTCTAGTTTGGGCTGGCTTAGGCTCATTGGCCATCGCTCTCGGCTGCTCACCAGCTTAGGCTCAAATGAATACCAAGAAATTGATGCGGAAAGACAAAAGAATTGCTCAAATCAAGCCAAGAAATTGATTGAATCAAAACCAAATCCAATGAAAGATGCATTGCATAGAAATTAATTGGATTTGGAAGGGTAATATGTGCATCCATGTGTAGAGTGGGGAGCATTTTTGGGAGGAGAGGACCAGTGTTGTCCTGGGTCCATCGCATGGTGCTGCAGCGGTTGCTCGTTGCCACCTCCCACGTCTGGGTACTCCAGGCCCATGCTTGCACCCACACCGCCTACCCTGTGCCTCAACATGGTGGAGGTGGCGAAGGGTATGGTCATGGAGGTGGCGTGGCGAGGATGGCCGTGGTGTTAACGTGGGAGGGGAGTGACTTGAGATGGAGAAGGAACGGGAATGGTTTTGACTAGTAGGAAAGCTTCTTAGGGCGGTGATAGGGTACTGGGGGACAAGAAGGTGCGGAGATGGCCGAAGATGAAAGAGAGAGAGAGAGAGATACAAGAGAAGGAGGATGTGGCGCTGAAGTGGACATACAACAGAGGAAAGAGAGAGAATGTGGGCATGTATGTAGATGCCACGCCAGTGAAACCATAGTGGTTTTAAGCAAAATGGTAATTTTAACTGGTATTTGATAGTTGAAGTAGGTGAAATATCTGGTTTTATAGCTCGAGATTGGTTTCTAGACTTTCCTAAGAGTTCAATGGGTTAAATGAACTTATTCCTTTCGAATTTGATTGAAGTTTTTGATGCTATTAATTTGAACGGAAACGACGCTCTGGGAGGTGGTTAACGGTCAGTTACAACCTCGATAACAATAAGGACCTCACTGCAAATTTTCTTTTCCTTGCTCTTTTGTCCATCGGCGATCTTTCGGAACTTAAACTTTTTTGTTTTACTTTAAGAAAGCAGCGAAAGGGGTTACCCATCTAAGGACGTGGCGTCGTTAGGCCTTCCTGCACCTGCACGCGGGTGATCCAGCTCCATGGCCGGCGAGTGAGGTAAGAAATATGACTAGCCAGCATCGTGATCGTGATGAGTCACTCATTCATTAGTACAGCAAACGAGCAAGATCATTATTGTACTAGCTCCAAAAGACGGGAAAACATCAATCGGAAAGAAAACCTCGCGTAAGCCATACAAGGAAGAAGCTAGCGCCTAGAAGAGTCGTCAATGGGCATTGCAATTTATAAAGAAAAAATTGATCATATACCCTCCATTTAGATGGAAATTGAGGATTTACCCTTCTGGCCCACGTATCAGTGACTTATGATAACCCCACGTGTCATTGAGATGTGGAGGGTAAATCCTCAATTTCTCAACTAAATGGAGGGTATATGATCCAATCTTTCAAACTTTTTAAATTTTGGCTATCGTTATCTTTTTCTAATATTTAGATTGAATATGTGAAAATTGTATGTATAGATTTGTCTAAAAAAACTTTTATAAAAATATAATTTTATTATATTTTATTAATCTATTATAAAAAATTAATGGTTAAAGTTATATTTTGAAAACTATATCAATGATAGAACCGATATTTTTTTGGTGACTGAAGGGAGTTTATCGTCTACTACTGAAAATAATAATAATGTAAGAAGAGGAGTTACACATGCAGACAAGCGAGAGCATCCAACTTGGCGCCGGATAGCTCAAGGTAATGCCGGATTAGCTTCAGGGATAAGCTGCTCTACGAGATTCTGGCCGTCCAGGTTTGATTTGGAAAGCATATCAACCGATAGCTCAGATGTTGATGAGCTTTTGCGGACCTTTTTTCAATTTAATTTATGAAATGAGCTTGCTTGAAACTTACTTTTTTACAGGAAAAATTTAACATACAGCGCAGTGGGCCATGGGTTATCACATCATTTGCTTGCAAGACCACGGTCAACTTTCATATGCAACAATGCTACAGACGATAGCGTGTAGGCAACGATCAATTTTGCCTCGCAAAGAAAAAAGTATCAATTTTAAAAAATAAGTTTGGAGCTAGTCGAGCCAAATGAGAAAAGCGGTTTGCTAAGTGTTTAAAGGACACTTGCTCCAAAACAAACCGAAACTACCAGCCAATGGTTTGGTTCAATATATACATGGTACTTAGACTTATGGCTTATTTTCATTATTCAATAATTTTACCTTTTTTTTAATTTTTTTTATCTTTTTTGAGATTTTTTATCGGTTCTATTTTTTCCGTATTCGTTTGTACTATCTGTGACGGGTTAATCTATTTTTTCTATTTTTAAAATTTTTTAAATTTAATTACGCCAAATAAGCTACTGTCAGCTATAATATTTTTTCAATCAGCTACAGTGATTTTTAACTAAAAATCACTCAAAATAAGCCTTTTTGAGCAGGGTATGCCTAACTTGTCTGATCGAAAGTCCATGCAAGGAAGTCAAAAGAAAAAGAAAGTTCATGCAATGCATCGCTGATGGCTGTGGATGGCATAACTACCCGTACGCGCAGGCAAGTGGACTGGAGAACGCGGCTGCGGCGCGGCGCAGGAGGAAACGTCCGCCTTGGAATTGCAAGTTGGAAGACACCCCCGAATTTCAAGTGTGTACGGTGTGCAACTTGCACTCATTAGGCTCTACTAGAATACTAGTAGTACTACTCATGACGTTCTAATAGGTTGTTATTTGAACCTGTCACTAAAAAGATTTTAGATGTAATCACACTAATAGTTTATTACTAAAGTTTGCTCCTAAAAAATTTCATAATTAATTAATTATTATATGGATCTCCGAGTCATCCTCACTTCCCTCTCTCCCACTTCCCTACCTTCACTTAACTTTTCTTGGTCCTAATACCTAGCTTGTTAGAGCATATAAAACAATATGTCAATATGTCTCTTAGGTTGTCTTTATACCTAGGAATAAGTCAACTTTATCCTCTGAACTCTTGCAGTCTAAAAATCAATCTTAAACTACAAAACTAAATATTGGACCCCTTCAACTTTCAATACCGTTCACCCCCCAACCAAAACCATCCTGATTTTGCTGACGTGGCAACTATGTGGACAAGTTTTATTGCCAAGTGTTCTCATCACATGCACGTGTACAGCCGAGTAAGGGAAAAAAGCTTCTATTTTTCCTTTCCTTTTCTTCTCTTCTTTCTCCTCTTTTCTCCTCTTTTCCCCTCTTTTCTTCCTTCCTCTCAAGCATTGGCAGTGAGCTCTTCATGGCACTGTCGCTCTATCTCCATGGCGGCCGGTAAGGAAGGAGTAGGAGGCCGAGGACGTGGTCAACGGCTCGACTCCGACTGGATCTGCGCCACCTCCTCCCTTGGTCGCACGCTGCCTTCGACTAGGAGCTGCACCATGACCTCCCATGGCCACAAGCCACGCTACTCTCTTCCCCTGGCAATACTCTGCTGCCTCTCGCGCCCATGAGCCGTGCCACTCGTCTCCCCCATAAGGAACCACCTCCCTTAGCTACAAGCCGCTTTGCTCTTCTCCCCCTAGCCGCGAGCAGCGCTGCCTACCTCCCACATGTGGCACCTCCTCCACCGTCTGTGAGCTACACCACCAGATCTAGTTCAGAGCGTACAGGGAAGGCCAATAGAGGCGGTAATGGCACAGCTCCCAGCCAATGGCGGTGCACGGGGCAAGGGAGGTGAAAGCGCGGATCTGGGGAGGCGGGCGCAGAGTTAGTGAAGGAGGCTAGAGCTAGGAAAATTTAGGAAGGAGTAGCATGTCGCCATCCTTCTCCTCCCACCTCGTGGAAGTCGGCACGAGGTCACGTTGAGGAGGCCCAATTTCTCTCCACCACCTTCTTGAAGCCGGTGAGAGCCCTCCACCCAATCTCCTCTAGTGAGAATCACACCCAACCAGCCATGTCATGGCATGTTCTATGCCCTAATCAACATTCCCCCTTTCTTTATTTTGTGCTTCACCATGTGGCTAGGCCGGAATGACCCTTCATCTCCGTCACCAGTCGGAGGTCCACCATGCGTCTCCTCCTAGGTTAACGATGGGTGAATTCCTTGCCGCTAGAGCTTCACCATGACTTCCTGTTCCTCCACTCGTGCCTTGTCCAAGATGTCTTACATCGGAGCATCACCGCCACACTCGCGTTCTACTTCATGGCCACTCATATATTGCTAGCCCACCGTGGGCCACCATCTATTGCGAAGCCACTACAAGTGAACTTGTCATAGTCTAGGCATTCCATTTTTTCCATCCCTGATTTTCTCCATCCTCCTCTACCGTCGATGAGCTCCGTGCCCAAGGATGCTCTATTTCTAGTTGTGAAGAGAGAGAGAGAGAGAGATAGAGGAGGAAGAAGGGGATGAGGTGGATGCTAACTGTTGGCCCCTTTCCAAATTGTGTGCCATGTCATCCCAAAATGAGGCCACATGTCAAAACCATTGCCACTTTGATGCCATGTCAGAGCAAAATCGGTTTCAGATGGCCTTAGGGGGGTAAAATAAATTGTATTGATAGTTAAGGGGGTAAAACATCTGATTTTATAGTTGAAGATTGAAACTTAAATTATTGCAAGGGTTCAGGAGAGTAAAGTAGACTTATTCCTTATGCTTATCCACATTAGCAACCAATAGTACTAGAGATGATTACTCCAACAACTTGTATATTAAGACTGGCCCACACAATAATCACATCAATATTTTATAATTTCCACCTTTGGACCAATGTGTCACACTCAATACAATATTTAACTTCTTCTCCCTCAACTCTCACTCCCTCTCCTCAGTCCACCTCCACCTACTGAGCTCGCCCCATACCTTGTTGTTGGCCGCCCTTCCACCTCTTTCTATCTTCACTCTTTGCCCATGGAGCTCACCGCCGACTCTCCACTTCCCCTACCTCTCCTCAACTAGCTCATTGGCCGCCCTTCACCTTTCTCCCTTACCACGTGGAGCTCATCACCATCCCTCCACGTCTCTCCCTCACCAGTGGAGCTTGTCGTCGACCCTCCACCTCCCTTGTTCCCCCACCTCTATCACCATCGACTCATCCCCACCTGCTCCTCACTTACGGAGCTCACTGTCATTGTCTTTAGATCTACATCTGATAGGATCTAGTTGGAACGACCTCACCATCATGTGATGTGGGCATGATTCGCTGTCTCCGTCGTATCTCCACCGTCTCCCCTTTCCTCGATGTGCCAGCCTCACCCCCTCATCGCCGTGGCCAGATTCAAGCCATGCACCTCTACATCTAGCCATGGAGAGGCAAAGGGAGGCTTTCCTCTTAGTGCGATGATGTATGGTCCACAAAACGCGTTCGGAAATGACGAGACCGCTCCAACAACAAAACAAATCATCACTTCGGTTTTGGTTCGCGCGAAACACTCATCGCGTCCAGAAATAACGACCTCTCTTCTCTCTCCTCCACCTACGACTTATGTGGAATAGCTAACCGATGGCTGACATGGCACTATTAAAGATGTCCTTACTCACGCAAGTAACAAGTTCGTTCTCTTCTCTCCTCCATATCACCCTAAATCTAATGTGGCAAGCCCTTAGTAATAAGTTGTAACAACTTTTAGGAGTGCCCTCACAAACAACTTGAATTGAAAAGTTCCAGCCGAGAAAAAAAGCTTCAAATTGATTTTGACATTATGATGTCTATAAATCAATCTGACAGCTGAAACCGTTGACTAGCGATCGAGAGGCTTCAGTTTTAGTCTGGACATTGTGAAATTAAATTGACTAATTAGTCATTTTTTCCAAGTAAAGAGCATATATGTAGTATTGCTTCATAGTTATGTACTCCTTCCGTCCTACAATATAAGTCTAAATCTCATTATATGCTCCATCCCACAATATAAGTCTAAAGTCCACTATATGTATAGATCAAGAAGATATTAAATTTAAGAAAAAGTTAATACCATTGAACTATGCATATCTCTATTAAATGACATACTATAACTATTCACTCATTTTTAGCATTAAATTAGGGGTATATGGTGAAGATATTGTAATAACTACACTTTTGTTCTTCGTAATAGATTTATATTATAGAACAACGGTTTTAAAGAACGATGAATTATATTGTGAGACAGAGGAGTGCTACATTTGAGTTGATGGTGCCAAACCAAAACCTAACAACTGTAGAATTAAATTAGAGACAATTTCTGGTACATACATGGGTGGTGCGATCTCGACTAATAATAAATAAGTCCATCGGTTTGGCAAAAGTTGACTAGGATTAACTGATGTGCGGATGCGCCTAATTTTGGTCTCTTCTATTGGGCAGCGACGTCGCAGTCAACGGAGTTCATCTCTAGGATAGCAGCTAAGCACTCTGCACACACATGTAGCTAGAATCTTTTCTTCTTTTCTTTTGGTAGAGTACGAGCTAAGTCAACTATATACATATTCTGAAAAAAAAACAGATAAGACAGGCTAAAATTAGAGAAATCACTAGACTATTTCATCGTGAGCTTTGAAGTATCTGGTCTGAGTACCCCATTATTTCAGATAGAATTAGAAACTTGGACATTGGAGCTGACTGCGGCCTCCAAGAAACGAACACATGGCAACCATTAAATCGAGTCGTGCTGTTTACAGCTTGTCGCTTTAGCCCATCCTCCCACGTCGTTTTATGCTTAATCAAAGCTAGCTTAATGACGTGCACCGTACCTACCCTTCAACCGTCTGGTCCTGGCGCGGCGGCAGCCATCGAAGTAGTAGAAAGAACCTTAGCATCGAAGGCTTCGGCGTCTAGAAAACTTCTCCCCGGCAACTTCGATCGAGTGATCAATGATGGAGAAGAGACAATCGCACACGCGTTCAAAGAAAATACAGCGACTTGAATTGTTTCCATCAGCTGATGGTTAGGATTTATGGCGTGTTTGGTTTAATACCAGAACACGCCATACTAAACTTTTGTCCACGTCGCAAGTGTGGCGGTCGAATTCAGCGTCAGACTTTTGGCGAGATATGGCGCAGAAAATGAACTGACCAGCGCTTGGCAAAGTTAGGCACGCCACAGGTCCGGTCATCAAGCAAAATTGTGAGCTGTGGCAACCTTTGGCAGGTTCCGGTAACGAATCAAACACACCCTTAGACCTAATTCTTTTTAATTTATAGCTTGTAGTTTATCTTCTCTCGAACAAATAAATAAGATAGTTTTTTCGTTGTCGTTTTGAAGTGGCTTATCGGGATAGCTTTTTAAAGTGACTTAATAGTATTTAGTTTATTCATACAAACGTTCGCGTTAGAGTAAAAAAAATCATAAATCACATCTAAAAAACCCTGTTATATGAGAAGGGAAAGACATTTTGTATCTCCTCGCATTTTACAAATATTTTTTTTGAAAAAGGACCCTCGCATTTTACGAGTGAGTTCAAGCCTGTTTGAGTTCAGTTGTTGGATGCTGACTCTTCCTAATACCTACATGTCACACTACTCTTATATATGCCTTTCATGTCAGCTAACCAGTGATTTACCGACATCAATTAGGGGGCATTTGGTTGAGAGGATAGAACCATCGTTGTCCTCGTGTTTTGTTCGTAGGTTGGAACCATTCAGGATAGAACGAGATGATTCCACTTTAGTTCAAAAGTAGAAAATATTCTGCAAAGATGTTGTATTGCATCGTTTCATAAAATCGGTCAAACCACGTCCATCTCGAACGAGACGGTTCCATCCCACTTGGTCCCTCGAGCCAAACGGGCCCTTAAGCTCTGCACACGTTCCGGTACATCGTCGCCGTTCCAAGCGCCGGCGCGTTGGGTGGTGCGGCTTATCTTAGTTTGGGCCTGGAGAGGTCGCGTGCGTTTGGCCGCACTGGCTCGAAGAAGTCAAGATGGGCTGCCCCGTTTTCCCCTCTATTTCAGCAACGGTAACTGCAAGGGAAACATTATGTTTCCTATGTCTGATGCCTTTGCTTGCATTAGACGCTTTGTCCACCAAAACAATTCACACTTCGCACGTAACCTCCTATAGCCGATTCAACCAATTCTACTAGTTTCCACTTATCTCTTCGTTCTCATCCGCTCACTCCCTGACTTAACTTCCTTCCTGACTTAACTTCCACTTATCTCTTGACTACAGCACCGTGCCTCGGCCTGGCCACTGCGAGCCGTTGGCTACGCCTAGCGTCGCGCAAGCTGCTGCGTGCTGGGCTGCCGTATTGCCTGGAGGTGCCAGCGTGCCTCTGCGCTGACGTGCTCAAGCTAGGGGCTTCCTAGAGCGGTGCACCCGAGACCTTTGCTGCCGCCTGCTATGGGGGTAGGTATTTGTTTTGCTGCAATATTTTGTTTTTCTGTGTGCAACATTTTTTATTTTTATGTGTGTAACATTTTGATTTCATGTATACAATATTTTAATTTTATGTGTGCAACAGTTTGATTTTATATGTGCAACATTGAGATTTTCATCAAATATTTTTGTTGCTAACATAGCTAAAAAATATTACGTTCGTAGGTATAAAATATTGCAAGCGACTGTACAACCCTAGCGTCCGGCAACACCCTTACTGCGGGGCAGCTTCTCTGACTTTACGAAGCAAAGTCGCGTGACTTTGCTTCGTAAAGTCCGTCCATCCGGCGATCAACGACCCAGATTAATCTAGCATTTTTTTTTATTTTTTTACTTCTAGTTTTTATTTTTTTATTTTTATCTTTTTCTAGTTTTTTTATATTTTTTATATTATCTGTGTTAAAATAACCTAAAAAACTATTTTTTTTAAAATAAAAAATAGGTTATTTTAACACAAATAATATAAAGAAATATAAGAAAAAAGCTAGAAAAAGATAAAAATAAAAAAGCTAAAAACTAGAAGTAAAAAAAAAAATCAAAAAACGCTAGATTAATCTAGGTCGTTGATCGCCGGATGAACGGACTTCAGAGAATCCCATGCGCCCTTACTGCGAACGCTTGGTTTCGTGGAATTCTTCGCTTGGGCCGCAAACCCAGGAGCGCATGAGCTCGAGCAAACAATAAAAAAATATGTTATTTTAATACAGATAATATAAAAAATAAGAGAAAAAAGAAAAAAGCTAAAAATAAAAAAACTAAAAACTAGAAGTAAAAAATAATAATTAAAAAACGCTAAATTAATCTAGGCTGTTGATCGCCGGATGAACGGACTTTACAAGCAAAGTCACACTGTAACTTTACTTCATAATAAAGTCAGAGAATGCCGTGCGCCCTTACTGCGAACGCTTGGTTTCGTGGAATTCTTCGCTTGGGCCGTAAACCCAGGAGCGCATGAGCTCGAGCAAACAACCAAGTCACCAACACGGCAACACGTGGTTGAACCATAAAAAAAGAGAAAAATTTCTTTTATGCCATTAGTTGCAGTCCACTTCTCACTTTTGCCACTAAAATTTTCAAACTCTCACTATTCTGCTGTTCCATTAGGTACATGCTCGGATTTGCCATTCCAACCCGCATTCCATCAAGTCAACAGGCTTTGGACCGTTAAGAAATATATGAAAAAAAATCAGGAAAACAGAAGAAATATACCATAAATCATAGAAAATTCAGAAAAAAAATCAGAATCACTTATTATAGAAATTCTTATAATTTCACAAAAAATTTTACACTAGCAAAATGTTAAGGACGTTCCCTTAAATGCTGAGAAAGATCGAAAAGTTTTACTGTGTGTAAAATTTCCTAGTGTATTTTTTTTTCACAAAAATTGAAGTTGTTTGTTTACAAGTGATACATGTATTTTTCTGTATACCAGTACTTTTTGTATTTTTTCTGAATTATCTATGTTTTTCTTGTATTTTTCTATCTATTTCTGTTTTTTTCAATTTTCTTAACGTTCAATCCATGTTGACTTGAAGGGAATTGGACGGCAGTGGCAAAAGCAAAGGTTCTGTTCTTTTGGACTGCAGCTAATGGTGGTGATCGGTTCGGCTGAAAAGCTCATGGCTTATGGCTGAAAACACTGTAGCTAGCTGAAAAAAGCACTGTAGCTGACAGATGCTTATTTAGCATAATTAAATTTAAAAAAATTTAAAAATATAAAAAATATGTTAGCCCATTACGTATAATACAAACAAATACGGGAAAAAAAGAACCGGCAAAAAAACTCAACAAAAAACCAAAAGTTCAGAAAAAGACGAAATTTATGAATAGTGAAAAATAAGCCAGAAGCTATAAGTCGAAGCCGAGTTGATCAGAGCCAATGACTTTTATCTGTTTTTTAAGACTGCAGCGAACGACGGAGGCGTCGTTGTGGATAGCGCGTACGGTTTTATGCTTGCGAAGCTATTTGGAAAATTCGCTTTAAGAAGTCGTGTCATTTGTTTCAGTTTTCGAGAAATTAAAAGCCCAGAAAAATAAGGCCAAACCTGTACCTAACGGAACAGTGGCATAAATGAGAGTGAAAAATTTAGCGGTATAAGTGAGAAATGGACCGTAAGTGATGTCATAAATGAAATTTCCGAAAAAAGGCTGCCTTCCTCTAAAAACAACACGTGGTCGAGGTCTCGAGGATCTTGTTCAACTAGAGTCGGACCAAAAGTGTTCTGAGAAAGAGAAATAGAGAGACTCCACCCACGCTTGAACATAATCTCAAAGATTCGACTATGCTACAGTGCTAGTTCATGGAAGAATGGAGGGGATTCATGCAAAAAAAAAAAAAGCGATCACTAAGGCCTCATTTGGAAAGCATAATCTGAGAAACATATGAATATAAAAATGCAAAATTTGAATGACATGTCAAGTTAAATCCTACGTGAATTAAAAACACATGAATATGTAACAGTTTGTCTAGTTGGACCATAGGAAAAACACATGAATTTTGGTAGACATTGCATGATATTGCATGCTCGGATTTGCCATTCCAACCATTCCATCAAGTCAAGAGGCGTTGGACCGTTAAGAAATATGTGAAAAAAAATCAGGAAAGCTGAAGAAATATACTATAAACAATAGAAAATTCAGAAAAATATCAGAATCACTTCTGATAAAAATTCTTATAAGTTCACAAAATATTTTACACTAGCAAAATGTTAAGGACGTTCCCTTAAATGCTGAGAAAGATTGAAAAGTTTTACTCGGTGTAAAATTTCCTAGTGTATTTTTCACAAACATTGAAGTTGTTTGTTTACAAGTGAGACACGTATTTTTCTGTATACCAGTACTTTTTGTATTTTTCTGAATTGTCTATGTTTTTCTTGTATTTTTCTTTCTATTTCTGATTTTTTTTCAATTTTCCTAATGGTCAAGTCATGTTGACTTGAAGGGAATTGGACAACAGTGGCAAAAACAAAGGTCATATTTTTTTGGACTGTGATTGATGATTTTTATCTATTATTTAATACTGCAGTGAACGATGAAGACGTTGATGCGGACGGCGCACACAGTTTTGGGCTTGGAAAGCTATTTGAAAAATCCATTTTAAGAAGCCATGCCATTTGCTTCGACTTTCGGAGAAGCCAAAAAGCTTAGAAAAACAGGATCAAATATATACCTAATGGAACAGTGGCATAAATGAGAGTGAAAAATTTTGTGGCAAAAGTGAGAAGTTGACTGTAACTGAGGTCATAAATGAAATTTTTCGAAAAAAGGCTGCATTTAAAAAGCAACACGTGGTCGAGGATCTTGTTCAACTAGAGTCGGACCAAATATGTTCCAAGAAAGAAAAACAGAGAGACTCCACCCACGCTTGAACATATTCTCAAATATTCGACTATGCTACTGTCAGACCTAGGTCATACCAACTTGAAATACTCTGTAATTTCACTGCACTATTCCCTGGATCAGTAGATAGTACTCACAGGTATATTACTGTATCATCTCTGTAAGATCGAGGAGGTCGACTAGAGGGGGGGTGAATAGGCGGTTTTAAATTTTTTTTGTCTAATTTCAATTAACAATTTTAAACTTAATGAATTGACTAGAACAAGTTAACAATAGAACAACTAAACAACCTAGAAAGCCTCAAGTGATCACTAGTACAAGTAATTGACTAAGAGCAATATCCAATAGTCTAGGTCAAAGTTTACTACTCTAACTAACAAGCAATCAAATATGAATTAAGAGGGTTGCTTGAATGAAAGTAAGCACAAGAGAGCAAACCACAAATGACACAATTACTTTTTACCGTGGTGATCGGAGACTTGCCAATCTCCCCTAGTCCACGTTGAGTTAAGCCCGAACAAATCGGACCGGCTCCACGAATTGAGCCTAATCACCTCGATCACTAGCGGTAGCCCTTTCCCTCTCCGGGTAAGCGAGCTCTGAGCCTTCACAATCTTCCGGGCCTTCTCACAATCTTCTTGAGAAGATCACCGGAACCTCCTCCAAGCCGTCTAGGTGCCGGCAAGTATCAAGAGAATGAACCACAGCGGCTAGATCACACTCAAGTGCCTAATGGATCAATCTAATATGCAATGCACTTGAATTTTGGCTCAACTACCTCAATTGAATGCATAAGAGTGAAAGTGAGGTGTGAGAGGTTGCACTAAGCTCAAAGATGTTCAATAGGAGGTCAACCACAAGTACAAGTTCTGGTGGGGATGTATTTATACCCCACCAACCTCAATTAGCCGTTGCATTCAACAATCCTGAAAAATCAGGGAAAACAGAACTACCGCCGTTATATGGGCGGTACTTCCGGATTTCCGCCGCCCGGTCAGAACGGCTATGTCAGAGAGTCAGAAGTAACCGTTGGTCAATGAGTGCGGAACTACCGCCGTTGAAAATGTGGTACTTCCGGAATCCCGGAAGTTCCGTTCCTTGCCCCGGTACTTCCGATCTCAGCGAGGTTAACTCCAATTCAGGGCGCTCTCTGGAAATAAAGTTCCGCTCTAACGCCCGGAACTTCCGGCTACGCGGTAGTTCCGCAGGCCAACCCGCGGTACTTCCGTTTTTCGAGAGGTTAAGTTTTAGTCCGGGCGCTCTCTGGAATTAAAGTTCCGCTCTGGAGATCGAAACTTCCGCGCTTGCGGTAGTTCCGCCGTTCACCAAGCGGTACTTCCGATTTCTGAGAGACTAACTTAAACTCCGGACGCTCTCTGGAAAAAACGTTCCGCCCGTGCGCCCGGTACTACCGGCAATGCGGTAGTTCCGCCCTTTAAACGGCGGTACTTCCGAAACTTCTGACAATACACAGTTTTGATTTAAATTGAATTTCTAAGTGCATGCATGATCCTAAATTGATCCATAGGGCACATTTGAATATGATCAAGCAAATCACCATGATCTCTCTTAATAGTACGGCATCTATCCTATAATCCGGTCTTCCAACCTTTCACCAAGACCGGTAAAAAAAGATACCTAAACTATTTACCTTGTCGCCCTTGAGATCTTTGAATCTTCGTGAAATATTTTATGAGTCTCTTTCTTCACCATTTTGGACTTATCCTTTTAAACACTTAATGCACATATTAGTCCCATGATCACATAACGTCATTAATTACCAAAACCAATAATCTTAGGGGCCTAGATGCTTTCAATCTCCCCCTTTTTGGTAATTGATGACAACATAAGCAAATTTTGAGAAAAATTAAGATTTGGATATACTCCTTGTTTGCAAGTTGTATATCACAATTCTTTTGAAGTTTTGGCAATTAAGAACATGGGAAACTTTTGAACTCCCCCTAAACATGTGCATCAATTTTTTATGAAAATTGCATGGTCTCTTTTGATAAGTTCAAATTGAGCATGATCATCACATAATATTAAAGCATAATATTCAAAGATACGCATAGCCAAGTAAAAAGCATTGCATTTTGAGCACAAGATCCAAACATAGTTCATTACAATGCATAGGAATTTAAAAGACTAAACATCCATAGAGTTTAAACAAGACACAAAAGCATCACATGGTTCATTACACCACATTTTATTACATAGCCAAATAGATAGATAAAAGTCTTGAACTACAGTCTTCTACTTGCTTCATTTCTCCCCCTTTGGCATCAAAGTACCAAAAAAAAGAGAACTAGCTAGTCCTGAGCTGCACGAGAAGAAGAGCTGCGGCGACGAGTGCGACGAGTGTAGTAAACTGGGGAAGGCGGATGAGTCACAGCACTCTCCAGGGACGAGACGCGATCGATCAAAGTGGCAACCTGTCCCGAAGTCTCAATCTGGCGCTCCTCAAGTCTGAGAATGGCGGAGTAGATCTGGGACAGAGTGACATCACCCTCACCTTGAGGAGGAGGAACAGCGGCTGCCTGAGGCTGAGGCTGAGGCTGTCCACGAGGACGAGCAGGAACAGGAGGCTCTGCACGAGGCTTGTAAGGCTTGTGCGCGGTGCAAAGTGCTCCTCTGTACCCGGTCTTGCGAATGATCAGGGCCATAATGAATGGTGAGTAGTTGATCCTCCTGTTTCTGTCATTCTTATTAGCATCTATCTCTCGGATGATGAGGTCCACGACATCAAACTTCTCACCACGCATAATGTAATCTATCACATTCCAGGCATGGCCGCGAGTGGCGTCGTAGTTCCCACTCTTTGGATAGATGGTGTGGTTGATGATCCTGTTTACGAGACTTGGAATGGGGAGCAAACCTGTGATCGTCCCTAGTACGCGTTCAGCTGTCCGGTCATAGTATTCTGAATAGGCAGCAATGGGAAGTGCCGGCTTACTGAACACCTTCTCATAGGCACTGGATTCAGTACCAAGTGCCAACTGAAACTCGTGCTTAGTCCACTCAATGACCTGCTGTCCAGTGATCCAACAGAGATGCTCATAGTTGGGAGAGATATACAAGGTGGCGTAGAACTGCCGTATCATCTCCTCCATGTAGCTACACTGGAAAGCAACAAGGTGATGGATCCCGGCTTGCTGAAAAAACCGATATGCACCATCAAACTTGTCAATCTGTGACAAGTGATCCCAGTCCACATATTTATGCTGAGCAAATTTGCGCGAAGGACCATACATTTCTCTATACACTTGCTCTTGAAATTTTGTATGGAACCTTGGGTCCTGAGAGTTGCGAGGAAAAATATACTGACTGCGGTGGCACAAGATAGCATAATCATCACTGGTGATCTTGGAAAGGTCCACTTCTTGATCTGCAGCTGCCGCAGGCATCTCCTCATCAGATTCCTCAGACTCCTCATTCTGCTCTTAAGAAGCCTCGGTCCTCTCGGATTCCTCGGACTCACTCTCAGAGTCGGAGTCGGAGGTGGGACCTTTTCCCCTGTCCTCATGCTCCGGCTCAGGAAGGGCGGGAGTCGAGGAAGATTGTCCTGGAGTTCCCACATAGGACTTGTGGGAAACGTTCTTCATCCTTGGCATCTTCAAACAAGAGATACAACAACAAGGAGTGAAAAAGGATGCAAAAGGAATAGGCTAGAAGTGAAAAGCAATTGAGTGTTTGCTGTGTCAGGAAAATCGGAAGTACCGACGGCAAAACTGCGGAACTTCCGGAAAAAACGGTAGTTCCGGCATTCAAAATGCGGAACTTCCGGGACCCCAGTAGTTCCGGCCGCTCGAGCGGTAGTTCCGAATTTCCTGAGCATTTCTAGGGCAAGTTCAATCTTTTGTATTTCAGAGTATTATGTGGATTGAATCCAATGCATGTGTGTAGAAACATTATAATACACCAAATAAACTAATTTGCCCAAAGAAATTTCAGCAAAAATCGTTGCATTTTCAAATTTGACCTAGATTTGAACTAGGGTTCCTTAAGCAAGATAAAAGAGATTTTGATCGCATTTACCTTGAGGAATCGAAGGAGGGGAACCCTGAGGGTGCAGAGGATCACCCAAAAACGAAAAACTCTCCTTGGATTTGAAGATCGGGTGAGGGAGGATGTTTTTGGGAGAGAGAGGGTGGAGGAGAGGAAGAATGAGAGGCGGCTGCGGTTTGGAGAAGATGAGATGAGAGAGAGAGAAAAGATAAAAGAGGGGAGTAATGGCAGGGAGATGGCGGTTGCAACGCATTAACTCCTGCAGAGAACGGTAGTTCCGCGCGTATCACGCCGGTAGTTCCGTTTTCTCAGAAATTCCGGAAGTACCGCACAAACAACGCCGGTAGTTCCGATTTTTCTGACAGGAGCGGAAATACCGCACAATGAACTGCGGTAGTTCTGAATTTTCTGGAACTTCTCAGGAATTGAACTTTACAACAGAAATTATGCAAGTGATCCCTAGTTTTGCACTCAAATAAAATCATTCAGGATCATTGTGCATCAATTTAGCAATTGCTAAACTTTGAAATTAGTTTTTATGAAAATAATCAAATTTTTGACCAAAAAGAGAGGAAAAAAATCATTGACATTCCACACAAGAATACCAAATGAGCAGAAATGAATGAAATTTGATTTCAAGCTACATTTGAGTAATCTATGACATTTAATTCATTCCTCAATTTGCAAAAGCGGCTTTCATCTAATGGTTTGGTGAAAATGTCCGCTAGTTGATCTTCGGTTCGGATGTGGCTAATTTCAATATCTCCCTTACTCACATGATCTCTCAAGAAATGATGGCGTATATCTATATACTTGGTTCTTGAGTGTTGAACAAGATTGTTGGATATTTTGATGGCACTATCATTATCACACAAGAGAGGCATTTTATCAAATTTAATTCCACAATCCAACAATGTTTGCGTCATCCAAAGCAATTGAGCACAACAACTACCTGCGAAAATATATTCGGCAGTTGAAAGGGCTACGGAATTTTGTTTCTTGGATGACCAACATACTAAAGACCTTCCTAGCAATTGGCAACTACCCGAGGTGCTTTTTTCTATCCACTTTGCAACCCGCATAATCGGAATCCGAATATCCAATTAATTCAAATTTTGCACCTTTGGGATACCAAAGCCCTATGTTGAGGAATGTTTTAAATATCTTAAAATCCTCTTTACGGCCACTAAATGACACTCTTTTGGAGAAGCTTGAAAACGTGCACACATGCAAACACTAAACATAATGTCGGGCCTAGATGCGGTAATATAAAGTAAACTACCAATCATGGATCTATAAAGCTTTAAGTCTATCGACTTACCTCCTTCGTTGAGGTCCAGATGCCCGTTTGTTGCCATGGGTGTCTTGATGGGTTTAGCTTCTTCCATTCCGAATTTCTTGAGTAGATCCCTCACATACTTCGTTTGGCTTATAAATATACCATCTTTGAGTTGTTTGATTTGAAGTCCAAGGAAGTAGCTTAGCTCACCAATCATCGACATCTTAAATTCCCTAGACATCATCTCACCAAATTCTTTGCAAAAATTTTGATTAGTAGAACCAAATATAATATCATCAACATAGATTTGACATACAAAGAAATCATCTTCAATAATTTTTGTGAATAGAGTTGTATCTACTTTACCAATTTTAAAGCCTTTTGACGCAAGAAAGTTACCAAGGCGTTCATACCAAGCTCTAGGAGCTTGTTTTAAACCATAAAGCGCCTTGGAAAGCTTATAAACATGATTAGGATATTTTGCATCTTCAAAACCCGGGGGTTGTTCTACATATACTAATTCGGAAATTATTCCATTAAGAAATGCACTTTTGACATCCATTTGAAACAATTTAATATCAAAGCATGATGCAAAAGCAAGCAAGATTCTAATTGATTCAAGTCTAGCAACGGGTCCAAATGTCTCATCATAATCTAAACCCTCGACTTGAGTATAACCTTGAGCTACTAACCTTGCTTTATTTCTTACCACAATTCCGTTCTCATCTTGTTTGTTCTGGAAGACCCATTTTGTGCCAATGACGTTGTGCTCCTTGGGTCTCTCCACCAAAGTCCAAACATCATTTTGAGCAAAATTATTCAACTCTTCATGCATAGCATTTATCCAATCCGGGTCATCTAATGCTTCTTCTACACGCTTAGGTTCAAGTGAAGATACAAAAGAATAGTGTTCACAAAATGAAGCTACTCTAGAGCGAGTTTGAACATCCTTACTCACGTCACCCAATATTTGATCAATTGGATGATCCTTGGCTATTGCATTGTGAATCTTGAATGTATTTTGCGGTTGATCATTTTCTTCATCTTCTATGACTTGAACGTC
Source organism: Dendrocalamus latiflorus (assembly GCA_017311315.1). Classification (NCBI taxonomy): domain Eukaryota; kingdom Viridiplantae; phylum Streptophyta; class Magnoliopsida; order Poales; family Poaceae; genus Dendrocalamus; species Dendrocalamus latiflorus. The sequence goes on along the minus strand of CM029639.1, from coordinate 27,702,237 downwards.
GTTTGTTGTAGATGAAGAGGGATGCTCCACTTGTCTTGATGAGCTTGGTGACGTTGGATCTTCTTTTGGCTTAATGTCTCCAATTTGCATGTTCTCCATTGCTTTACGAAGACCTTCATCCCCTACATCATCCAAGTTCTCATGCTCTTCTTGAGAGCCGTTAGTTTCATCAAATTGGACATCACATGATTCTTCTACTAACCCCGAATTTTTATTAAAGACCCTATAAGCCTTGCTATTTGAAGAATATCCTAAAAGAAAGCCTTCATCACACCGACTTTGAAATTTAGAGAGCCGAACACCTTTTCTTAGAATATAGCATTTGCAACGAAATACTCTAAAGTAAGATATGTTCGGTTTTCTTTCAACGAGAAGCTCATAGGAAGTCTTTTTCAAAAGTCGATGTAAATAGAGGCGATTTATGGCGTGACATGCGGTGTTAATAGCTTCCGCCCAAAATTTATCGGAAGTATTATATTCATCAAGCATTGTCCTAGCCATTTCTATCAATGTACGATTTTTCCTCTCTACAACTCCATTTTGCTCCGGAGTGTAGGTTGTGGAAAGCTCGTGCTTTATTCCACGTTCATCACAATAGTTTTCAACTTTTGTATTTTTGAACTTGAAACCATTGTCACTTCTAATTTTCTTTATTTTAAAATCAAATTCATTTTGGGCCCTTTTCGAAAAACTTTTGAAAATCCCGAAGGTTTCGTTTTTGTCATTTAGGAAGAAGACCCATGTGTATCTAGAGTAATCATCCACAATGACTAAACAATAGCTATTACCTCCAATGCTCTTATAGGTTGTTGGCCCGAACAAATCCATATGTAAGAGCTCTAATGGCCTAGAAGTTGACATGATGCTTTTGGAAGGGTGAGAATTAACGACTTGTTTTCCGGCTTGACAAGCACTACAAAGTCGATTTTTCTCAAACTTCACATCCTTCAAGCCAACAACTAAGTCATGTTTGAAAAGCTTTTTGAGTTGAACCATACCCACATGACCTAGCCTTCTATGCCACAACCAACCCAAAGAAGTTTTTGCAATTAAACAAGTTTTTAAACAAGTCTCATTTGAAGTAAAATCCACCAGATAGAGATTTCCAAATCTAAAGCCTTTCAAAACAAATTCATTATTATTTTCTTCTGAGATTACAACATTTTCTTTCGAGAAAGAGCATGTTAATCCTAAATCACATAATTGAGCAACGGATAGCGAATTGAAATTTAATGTTTCAACTAAAGATATATTAGAAATTGAAAGGTCGTTTGAGATAGCAATTTTACCCAAACCTAATACCTTTCCTTTGCTATTATCTCCAAATGTGATTTTGTCATTGCTTCCATTCTCAAACGTAGTGAACATTTTCCGGTCTCCGGTCATGTGTTGAGTGCAACCGCTATCCAACACCCAATGCCTTCCACCGGTTTTGTAGTTCACCTACAAAAGAAAATCAAGCTCTTTTAGATACCCAAATTTGTTTGGATCCTTGGAGGTTAGTGACCAAGCTCTTGGGTACCCAAATAGATCTCTTCTTAGCACCCAAAATTGAGGTGCCAATAAAATGAGCAATGATTTTTCCATTTTCAGATTTTTTAAGCATATAGCATGAATCAAACAAACCAATGGAACGCATGTTAATTTTTGAACAATCATTTACCATATGTCCCACATTCCAGCATTTAGTACAATACTTACCAATCTCTTTTTCAAACATTGGAGGTTTGTATGCCGGCTTCTTACCCTTTGTGGGGACATATCCAAGTCCCTTCTTGTTAAAAGAGCATCTTTGAGCGCTTAGCAACTTATCAAGGGTTTCTTTTTCCTTGTAAGCTCTTTCTAAGCTTTTGTTCAATTTTAGCACTTGTTCCTTTAAATTCTTGTTTTCATTAGTAAGCACATCACCATGAACAAGATTTAAAGCATTTCTAGAATCAACACTAGATGAACAAGGCATGGCAAGTAGATCATCACAACAAGTAGATATGCTAGATTTTGAGATTGCTATACTAGGCATTTCATTCAAAATATCACAAGTGATTCCAATGCTAGTACTAGATTTATGATTTTCTTGGAGAAGCAAATCATGAGCTTCCTTTAGCTCCTCATAAGAGTCTTTGAGAGAAATGTGTTCTCTCTTCAAGACCTTAAATTTTGATTTTTCTTTTCCAAGAAACTCATTCAATTCAACAAACATATCCATCAAGTCATCATATGAAGGCTCATCATCATCAAGCAATTTTACCTTTTCTCCTTTAGCCATAAGGCATGTAGGAGTGGAGAATAGTGATGGAGCCTCCTTGATGGCGATGCCCACAAGCCCCTTCTTCTTGGGAGATTCGTCCTCGCGTGAGTCGGAGTCCGAATACTCCTCCTCGGAGTCCCACTCACAAATATGGGCTTCGTTCTTGCCATCCTTGTGAAGCTTCTTCTTGCCGTTGTAGTTCTTCCTTTTTGATGACTTCTCCTTGTCATCTTTCTTTGTAGGGCATTGAGATGCAATTGCCCCTTTTCATCACATTCATAGCAACGAATGTTGCTATACTTCTTGTTGGAGGAGGAATGTCCCTTCTTGGTCTTTTCATAGCTTGTGCTTCGGTTTGAGCGCCTCCTCATGAACTTCTTCATTTTTCTTACTAGAAGCACCAACTCTTCTTCGGAATCCTCCTCATCATCATCTTCGGATTCTTCACTTATCACCGATTTAGCCTTGAAGGCGGTGATCTTCTTGCTCTTGGAAGAGGATTGCTCCAAGAGCTCTTCCTTGTCCTTCTTGTAAAGCTCGTTGGTGATGAGGTTGCCCAACAATTGAGTTGGTGTCATTCTTGCCAACTCCGTTGAGTTGAGGAAGAGTGTCACCAACACTTCATATTTCTCCGGCAAGGCCCTAAGCATCTTTCGAACAATATCAAGATCGGAAAGGTTAGTTCCAAGACCCTTGAGCTCATTCACAATGTTGTTGAGTCTTGAGTACATCTCATTGATGTCTTCATGAGGCAACATTGTGAATGTCTCATATTTGATCCTAAGCCGATGCAATTTGGCCTCCTTGACCGTGGACGTCCCTTCGTGTATTTCCGAGAGGGTAGTCCAAATAGCGTGAGCCGTTTCAAGATTGCTCACTCTATTGAACTCATCCGCGTTCAAGGCTCCAAATAAAGCATTCATAGCTTGGGCGTCTAAATGAGCGTTACACCCGTCTTGTTCCGTTGGGTGATCCGGATCAAGAGCCATAACATAACCCTCATTTACGACTTTTCAAATTTGAGGACTCATGACCTTCAAATAAATAGACATCCTAATTTTCCAATAAGCATAGTTTGAGCCATCAAAGAAAGGTGCCTTTCCTATTGCTATACCCTCGCTAGCCATCCTTTTCTCTCTAGACGGTTAAGTCTAAAAATGAGAGACCAAGCTCTGATACCACTTGTAAGATCGAGGAGGCCGACTAGAGGGGGGGGGGGGTGAATAGGCAGTTCTAAAATTTTTCGTCTAATTTCAATTAACAATTTTAAACTTAATGAATTGACTAGAGCAAGTTAACAATAGAACAACTAAATAACCTAGAAAGGCTCAAGTGATCACTAGTACAAGTAATTGACTAAGAGCAATATCCAATAGTCTAGGTCAAAGTTTGCTACTCTAACTAACAAGCAATCAAATATGAATTAAGAGAGTTGCTTGAATGAAAGTAAGCACAAGAGAGCAAACCACAAATGACACAATTACTTTTTACCGTGGTGATCGGAGACTTGCCAATCTCCCCTAGTCCACGTTGAGGTAAGCCCGACGTTTCTAAGTGCACAGTTTTGATTTAAATTGAATTTCTAAGTGCATGCATGATCCTAAATTGATCCATAGGGCACATTTGAATATGATCAAGCAAATCACCATGATCCCTTTTAATAGTACGACATCTATCCTATAATCCGGTCTTTCAACCTTTCACCAAGACCGGTAAAAATAAAAAAGATACCTAAACTATTTACCTTGTCGCCCTTGAGATCTTTGAATCTTCATGAAATATTTTATGAGCCTCTTTCTTCACCATTTTGGACTTATCCTTTTAAACACTTAACGCACATATTAGTTCCATGATCACATAACGTCATTAATTACCAAAACCAATAATCTTAGGGGGCCTAGATGCTTTCAATCTCATACATGACAAATACCATAACATTACAATACCAGAGTTCAAATATACTACCGGGTCGAGTTTACAATAGGGCCGTCAGGCCTACATTACATAAAGCGTGAAAGCAGAAGCGTATACAAACGTGGTAGGGCACAACCCACCACAGGCAAGTGACTGAGACAATTTAGGTGCTACCAATATTAACCAGAAAATTGACTAATATTGGAAGCACCCACGACTTAGCCGGTCTGCTAGACTGAGGTGAGAGGCAAGACTACTAAAGCCTACCCTAATTTCCACCATCTTCATCGCCTTCATCGCCCTGGTCCTCATAGTAGATATAGTGCTCTTGGTTTACAGGCTCTGAGGGGGTGGTTAAGAGCGAGGGTGAGTGTAACAGCCCGGCTGTTATTTAAAATATATATATATATATATATAATTTAATTTAAAATAAAATATTTGCTTTTGGTGGTTTAAGTTTTTTTTTAAAATTTAATTGCCTGATTTTCTGCTTTTAAAAGGGGTTTTCTTGTCAAAATAATTTAAGAAAAAAATAAAACAAAAATTTAAATAACAATCAATTTCATTTAAAATAAAAATCAAAGTTATTTGGTTGCTTGAAATTTTAAAATTTTCATTAACCTAATTTTCTGCTTTAAAGAAGAGAGCCTTTCTGTTAAATAAAAAAATATTTTATAAAGGAAAATATCAAAATTTCAATTGAAGATATTTTTGTAAGTACAAAATAGCTTTAGAAAGCTCTATGAATTTTTCTACGATTTTTATGCTTTATTTGTTAATTATTGTATTATTTTAAAGCTAGAAAATAAAAACATTTTTAAAAATTAAAATAAATATCAATTAATTCCGAAATTATTTTTTTTAATCTTTTCGGGTTCCAAGGATCTTTTCGAAATTTTCCTGAATTTTTTCCGAATTTATGTTATTTATTTTATTTTTTTGGAAAACAATTATTATGTTTTTTTTATTTTTCTCTCTCCTCCAACAGTCATCTTCTTCGTTCGAACCGTTTCTGAACGTCCCGAGCGCGCAGCCATGGATGGATCTTGAACCTTCTAGAACTTGTGAATTTCTCAACGGTTTTTAGCGAAATAAATTGCATTCAATTCCTCTCATTAAACTCTTTCATTTACCTACCGTTTTCCCCTCATTCATGAGCCGTTTCGCGAGAAATTAACCCATGCCATTGATGAACATGGTATCTTGATCTCCCGTCTCGGACCTCCCCCGCCCCTATAAAAGGGAGCACCGTGTGCCCCTCCTCATCCTCACTCAACCCCGAAAATATCAAGTCCCCACTCCTCTTCTCTTGGGCGCAAACGGAGTTTTTCTTTTGTGTTCCAAGCGGCGTTCTTCGGCTTATTGCGCCTCGTCCGGTAGAGCCCCGCCACTTTTGAGCACATCCCCGGATTCGCCTCGTCACGTTCTACGTGGTGCTCACCTCGCCTTCGCCGGAACTTCACCGGAGCACCGTCGCCACCGTGGGCCATAGCGCATCGTCGTTCCTCGCGTCGCCACCGGCCGTCCGTGCATGCCTGACCAAAACCATGGTGAGCATCACGTTCCCCACGCTCTACTCTTCGTTTTGCCGCAAGTCTTGCATGTTAACTCCTCTCCGTTTGTCCGGAATGCCGATGTCAAACCGACAGTCGCAAAAGGTCTTCTCTGTCGTGTTCCGCCACAATTCGATGTCCTTTGGCCGAACCGTTTGCACCGTTGAGTTTGCCTCGACGCGTTCCACATCGTGCTTCCATCGCCATCGCCTAAAGATTCCCCGAGTCCTCGTCGACCTTGTCAGGCCCAGACACTAAAACTGTACCTTCGCGCGTACCCACTTTTTCGGTGAGCGCTTTATTTTTTGTTTGCGTCATATTGTGTCCTAGTCTGTAAGAAATTTTTCTACCATTTTGTTTAATTTTTCGTGGAGCCAATTGTCAGGAATTGAACTTTCCGCGAAAATGGACGTTTTTGACTCCTGGCGTCGATTCGTCGTCTCTGTTGAGCTTTAGCCCATGCCATAATTTTTCTTAGACTTGCCTCTCTGCGTTCTACACCATGCTCCCTTCCTTTTCCCCAAAAAGCGTCCACAAATTTTCGCCTCCGACACCTCGCCATGGCCGCCAATGGCATCTCGTGTCCCCATCTATCCGGTGATGTTTTCCCCAATCCGTTCGCGTCATATCGTGCCAAACCATACCAGGTAGCTACCTTCCAAGTGGATTTAGATTCGCTTCATCGAGCACTAAGATATTAAGTTTTTCCTTTTTCTCTACCGTCGTCATTCAAACGTCGATGGTATCATCTCCGTTCCTCACCGCCGTACCCACGTCACCACCTTCGCCTCATCGCCAGGATTCCATTTTGCTCGTTCGCCAGCCACCTCACAGCCTACCGACATAATCTATTCAAAAAGTAGTTCTCGGAGGTTGTTATCATTTCATGTGATGTCCAAAACTTCTAAATATTCGTTCTCCCTCATACAAACTCCGAATCCACTGATTCTTTATCCTAAATTCATCTAAAATCATAATCTATCTCCTAGTATATATTTTATAATTTTCAGATTTTATTTGGGTTTTATTTGAATTTATTTTGTTTGGTTCTTCGCGTGTAGACTACGACTAATCCGGAGAGTTCGATTTTAACGATTCGCAACATCAAGTCTCCGAGCAAGGCAAGTCTCCTTTGATCATCTTGAACCTATGATTTTGAAATGTTTTAATTATTTTAAATTATGTGCATTGCTATTTATATAAAATATTAGTTCAAATCTTAAGGGTTAGTTAAACCAACCTTGTTATACCCTCCATTGAAATTGAATGCCATGTACATTTGTCACCCTAGAATTTCATTTGTCTCAATAATGAGATTATTACTGAATCTTTGTGATTAGTGGAATGGTAGTATAATGCTTAGTCTCGCTATTTAATACCTTTGAAATCTTGAAAATGAGAAAATTATGAATTATTGTAATACCCCTGTGTTTATGAAAATTAGTGGTAATTGGAGTTGCCACTGTTCTTTTAAAATAAACTAAAATGTGAAAGTTGGTTTAGATTAGGGTGGATGGTAAGTTTGGATTGGTGCAGCAAGCACGAGATCTTGTAAAGTGTATGTTCCACCCTAGTCAATTAAGGACCGACGCTTGTGTTTGTCCAGACTGAGCATTAACCGTACAACCACAAGTCTATATGGGTACGACCTAGCTGACTAACTTATGATAGTCTAGTTTAGGTGCCACCAGTGGAAAGTGGGTGCCAGGGATGGACTGGTTATTCACAGTGAGGGACAGGGATTTACTGTACTCATATGGCGCAAGAGGGGGCTTCGGTTCGGGCAGTTAGCCTACCTGCGGTGAAACCTCAGCGGGTGGTATCTAGCTAGATTAGAGTAAGGTAAAGGCTTTGTGATAGTTTATCTGGGTCTCATGCCAAAGGAAGCGTGTTGACTTTTAGGATAATTTATCTCTTATGGGTAAAGTTGTACAACCTCTGCAGAGTGTAAAACTATTCGAATAGCCGTGCCCACGGTCAAGGGCGGGCAAGGAATGCATTCACATGGTAGATTTCTGGTTTTGTTTTAAAAGCAAAAGTTTTGTATTCCGAGAGTGGAGGGAACTCTCGGAAGGGTATCCTGGCAGTTGGAGCCAGAGAGGGTGGATGTAACCCGCAATATTAAACTTGTTCAAGTTGTTTAAGCTAGTGTTGGTAGATGGAACCTTCACTAGAGAATTATTAATAGTTTCTGCTAAAACATTTACTTTATTAAATTGATGCCTTCGAAAATAATTATTAGTAATTGAATTTAAAATATTGCTTTGTGCAAAAGAACCATATAGCCTTCCTTTGTCAATCCTTGCATCTATTGCATTTTTCTCAAGACTTGCGGAGTACTTTATGTACTCACGCGTTGCTCTCAAAAATAAATCTCAGAAGAATACGAAGCTCAAGAAGGAGACTACGACTACTTCGCGTGTGGATTTGACGAAGGATTTCCGGAGTACTAGGTCGCGCTTCCCCAGTCAATTGCCTGTGGCGTATTGATGGGTCATCGCTGGATTTATCTTTTGCTTCCGCTGTGCTTTGTGTGTGTGTGAGGTCTTGAAACCTCAGTTGTAATAATAAGACCTTTCGGTCTGTACTCTCAATTATTGTAATAAAGCGTTGTTGGTTATGTAATCATTTCTGTTTGACTGTGTGCACTAGCTTTGATCTGGGACTAGTGCTGTAATACACAGAGGGTCCGGGTTCGGAAATCCGGGGTCCCGACAGAGGTGGTATCAGAGCCAATTTGACTGTAGGACGTGACCTAGTTAGAATGGTCGTTAAAAGAAGAACTTCAAAATTTATTTTATAAAATAAAAATTTAATATTGTGCTATCCTTGTCTTTTCTTGTCTTTTTATCCTTACCTTCGTCATGGCATTCTTCCTTATCTATCTGCTTGTTTCCTTTTAGAATGGTAATTGTACTCTCTTTCCTTTGTAATTTCTATAGACGGCTCAGTAAGGCTGCGTCTAAGAAGCACTTGGAGAAGCTCGTCATCATGAAGGAGCAAGGACTACCTCTTTAGTTGTAATACCCAAGTAAAGTCTTACGATTTTAGAACGCTTATATATTACTTGCCTGTGTGTTAGGTGGACTGTACCAAGTCTTTGTATACTTGTAAAACAGTCGTTCTTAAAAACTATTTTGATTTCAAGCTAAGTTTTCCCTAAGTGGTTGCTGGTTTCTTCTTGTGTATTGGTTTGGGATGTTATTTAGTCTCCCTAATCTCTTATCTGTGCTACTTCCCTCTTATCTTTTGCTAACCCAGTTACCGCAATAGTACAAGCTCCAATTCTTTCACCGTAGTCCAAGCTTGGAGAATTCTTGGAGACCTAGAGTATATGGAAGACAACAAATTTATGGAAAGTACTCTTGTCGGAAAGCCGTCATAATCAGTGCATGTCAAGATAGGTAATTTGGAGAATTGTTGCTAGAGTGATATATCTTGGATTTATAATTGACAAGATTGAATAATATTCGAGAGGATTGAGATAAAAGGTATATTTGTGGATACAAATTGATTATGAATAAATGTGAAGAAAGTAATACTTGTGGATTAAATAGATCATGGAGAATGAGTATAGTAGTAAACTTGGTGGAACTAATTAGATCATGGGAAGAGTCTAAACTTTGCCCTGGATTTATTATTTAGGATTGAAAGGAGCAATTGGATGTAAAACAAGATTTTGTTAAAGGGATTATTTGTGATCGTTGGAGAATTAGTATTTAGAGATTGATCCAGTAAAGGGAGAGATTAAAAGATTAAGAAGTTGAATTATCATAAACAATTCATGATATCAATTTTGGGTGATTTGGTTTAATCATGAAGAGTAGATGAATTTTTGGAGTTAATTGATTATCAGAGTTTGGTGGACCTATTGATGATAAGTGGATACTAGCGGAATTCCAGAAGGTAATAGCCTTAGATATCTTGGTGGATTAATTTTATCATTGCAAAGTGGACTTTGATATGACAATTTGAATTTGGTGGATTTAATAGATTATTGCTAGATAATTGGATTTTAACTAATGGGATTAACTAGATCATTTAAGGATGTTCAAATGGATAACCTGGAGGATTTAAATTAATTATGGGAGATAGATTGTCCAATAAGAATTAGTTGAGAGATTGTCTGATAAGAATTAATTGAGGTATTTGAGATCACTCAAATTTGGTGGAAATCACAAACTACAATGTTATTGGATTCTTGTTGGAAAAATTCTATGGTTTGACGTCGATTCAAATTAGAGCAGAGAGTAAAAGTTAATGAGATTACTTGTCGAAATCAATAAGGTGCATTTGTGGTATATGATTTTGGAATCAAGAATTTTTGAAGAGTTGAAATAATTATGTCTTTCTCGGATGAACACTTGCGGAAGTTAAGCCCTCTTGGTGGAATCCTGAATTAATCGATATGATAAGGGCAATTGAAGTTAACCCAGAGCTTGCAGGCGACTAAAGATGTACCAATCCAATTTGTTGTACTCTTCCATATTTCTCAGTTAAAGGAATACTTTAGAGCATCGAACAATAAGATAGAATCATGAAGGAAGCTGAACGCGGCGCAAGAAGCATGACCATAAAGTTCCACAAAGTACAGTAGAGCAACCATTCAAAGTCAAGCAATTTGGGAGCGTGAAGAAGACCTAAGAGCCGAGTTTTCCTCTCCTTTCTTTTTCCTAGTCCGTCCGAATCTCGGGGACGAGATTCTCTTTAAGGGGGGTAGTTTGTAACAGCCCAGCTGTTATTTAAAATATATATATATATATATTTAATTTAATTTAAAATAAAATATTTGCTTTTGGTGGTTTAAGTTTTTTTAAAAATTTAATTGCCTGATTTTCTGCTTTTAAAAGGGGTTTTCTTGTCAAAATAATTTAAGAAAAAAATAAAACAAAAATTTAAATAACAATCAATTTCATTTAAAATAAAAATCAAAGTTATTTGGTTGCTTGAAATTTTAAAATTTTCGCTAACCTAATTTTCTGCTTTAAAGAAGAGAGCCTTTCTGTTAAATAAAAAAATATTTTATAAAGGAAAATATCAAAATTTCAATTGAAGATATTTTTGTAAGTACAAAATAGCTTTAGAAAGCTCTATGAATTTTTCTACGATTTTTATGCTTTATTTGTTAATTATTGTATTATTTTAAAGCTAAAAAATAAAAACATTTTTAAAAATTAAAATAAATATCAATTAATTCCGAAATTATTTTTTTTAATCTTTTCGGGTTCGAAGGATCTTTTCGAAATTTTCCTGAATTTTTTCCGAATTTATGTTATTTATTTTATTTTTTTGGAAAACAATTATTATGTTTTTTTATTTTTCTCTCTCCTCCAACAGTCATCTTCTTCGTTCGAACCGTTTCTGAACGTCCCGAGCGCGCAGCCATGGATGGATCTTGAACCTTCTAGAACTTGTGAATTTCTCAACGGTTTTTAGCGAAATAAATTGCATTCAATTCCTCTCATTAAACTCTTTCATTTACCTACCGTTTTCCCCTCATTCATGAGCCGTTTCGCGAGAAATTAACCCATGCCATTGATGGACATGGTATCTTGATCTCCCGTCTCGGACCTCCCCCGCCCCTATAAAAGGGAGCACCGTGAGCCCCTCCTCATCCTCACTCAACCCCGAAAATATCAAGTCCCCACTCCTCTTCTCTTGGGCGCAAACGGAGTTTTTCTTTTGTGTTCCAAGCGGCGTTCTTCGGCTTATTGCGCCTCGTCCGGTAGAGCCCCGCCACTTTTGAGCACAACCCCGGATTCGCCTCGTCGCGTTCTACGTGGTGCTCACCTCGCCTTCGCCGGAACTTCGCCGGAGCACCGTCGCCACCGTGGGCCATAGCGCATCGTCGTTCCTCGCGTCGCCACCGGCCGTCCGTGCATGCCTGACCAAAACCATGGTGAGCATCACGTTCCCCACGCTCTACTCTTCGTTTTGCCGCAAGTCTTGCATGTTAACTCCTCTCCGTTTGTCCGGAATGCCGATGTCAAACCGACAGTCGCAAAAGGTCTTCTCTGTCGTGTTCCGCCACAATTCGATGTCCTTTGGCCGAACCGTTTGCACCGTTGAGTTTGCCTCGACGCGTTCCACATCGTGCTTCCATCGCCATCGCCTAAAGATTCCCCGAGTCCTCGTCGACCTTGTCAGGCCCAGACACTAAAACTGTACCTTCGCGCGTACCCACTTTTTCGGTGAGCGCTTTATTTTTTGTTTGCGTCATATTGTGTCCTAGTCTGTAAGAAATTTTTCTACCATTTTGTTTAATTTTTCGTGGAGCCAATTGTCAGGAATTGAACTTTCCGCGAAAATGGACGTTTTTGACTCCTGGCGTCGATTCGTCGTCTCTGTTGAGCTTTAGCCCATGCCATAATTTTTCTTAGACTTGCCTCTCTGCGTTCTACACCATGCTCCCTTCCTTTTCCCCAAAAAGCGTCCACAAATTTTCGCCTCCGACACCTCGCCATGGCTGCCAATGGCATCTCGTGTCCCCATCTATCCGGTGATGTTTTCCCCAATCCGTTCGCGTCATATCGTGCCAAACCATACCAGGTAGCTACCTTCCAAGTGGATTTAGATTCGCTTCACCGAGCACTAAGATATTAAGTTTTTCCTTTTTCTCTACCGTCGTCATTCAAACGTCGATGGTATCATCTCCGTTCCTCACCGCCGTACCCACGTCACCACCTTCGCCTCATCGCCAGGATTCCATTTTGCTCGTTCGCCAGCCACCTCACAGCCTACCGACATAATCTATTCAAAAAGTAGTTCTCGGAGGTTGTTATCATTTCATGTGATGTCCAAAACTTCTAAATATTCGTTCTCCCTCATACAAACTCCGAATCCACTGATTCTTTATCCTAAATTCATCTAAAATCATAATCTATCTCCTAGTATATATTTTATAATTTTCAGATTTTATTTGGGTTTTATTTGAATTTATTTTGTTTGGTTCTTCGCGTGTAGACTACGACTAATCCGGAGAGTTCGATTTTAACGATTCGCAACATCAAGTCTCCGAGTAAGGCAAGTCTCCTTTGATCATCTTGAACCTATGATTTTGAAATGTTTTAATTATTTTAAATTATGTGCATTGCTATTTATATAAAATATTAGTTCAAATCTTAAGGGTTAGTTAAACCAACCTTGTTATACCCTCCATTGAAATTGAATGCCATGTACATTTGTCACCCTAGAATTTCATTTGTCTCAATAATGAGATTATTACTGAATCTTTGTGATTAGTGGAATGGTAGTATAATGCTTAGTCTCGCTATTTAATACCTTTGAAATCTTGAAAATGAGAAAATTATGAATTATTGTAATACCCCTGTGTTTATGAAAATTAGTGGTAATTGGAGTTGCCACTGTTCTTTTAAAATAAACTAAAATGTGAAAGTTGGTTTAGATTAGGGTGGATGGTAAGTTTGGATTGGTGCAGCAAGCACGAGATCTTGTAAAGTGTATGTTCCACCCTAGTCAATTAAGGACCGACGCTTGTGTTTGTCCAGACTGAGCATTAACCGTACAACCACAAGTCTATATGGGTACGACCTAGCTGACTAACTTATGATAGTCTAGTTTAGGTGCCACCAGTGGAAAGTGGGTGCCAGGGATGGACTGGTTATTCACAGTGAGGGACAGGGATTTACTGTACTCATATGGCGCAAGAGGGGGCTTCGGTTCGGGCAGTTAGCCTACCTGCGGTGAAACCTCAGCGGGTGGTATCTAGCTAGATTAGAGTAAGGTAAAGGCTTTGTGATAGTTTATCTGGGTCTCATGCCAAAGGAAGCGTGTTGACTTTTAGGATAATTTATCTCTTATGGGTAAAGTTGTACAACCTCTGCAGAGTGTAAAACTATTCGAATAGCCGTGCCCACGGTCAAGGGCGGGCAAGGAATGCATTCACATGGTAGATTTCTGGTTTTGTTTTAAAAGCAAAAGTTTTGTATTCCGAGAGTGGAGGGAACTCTCGGAAGGGTATCCTGGCAGTTGGAGCCAGAGAGGGTGGATGTAACCCGCAATATTAAACTTGTTCAAGTTGTTTAAGCTAGTGTTGGTAGATGGAACCTTCACTAGAGAATTATTAATAGTTTCTGCTAAAACATTTACTTTATTAAATTGATGCCTTCGAAAATAATTATTAGTAATTGAATTTAAAATATTGCTTTGTGCAAAAGAACCATATAGCCTTCCTTTGTCAATCCTTGCATCTATTGCATTTTTCTCAAGACTTGCGGAGTACTTTATGTACTCACGCGTTGCTCTCAAAAATAAATCTCAGAAGAATACGAAGCTCAAGAAGGAGACTACGACTACTTCGCGTGTGGATTTGACGAAGGATTTCCGGAGTACTAGGTCGCGCTTCCCCAGTCAATTGCCTGTGGCGTATTGATGGGTCATCGCTGGATTTATCTTCTGCTTCCGCTGTGTTTTGTGTGTGTGTGAGGTCTTGAAACCTCAGTTGTAATAATAAGACCTTTCGGTCTGTACTCTCAATTATTGTAATAAAGCGTTGTTGGTTATGTAATCATTTCTGTTTGACTGTGTGCACTAGCTTTGATCTGGGACTAGTGCTGTAATACACAGAGGGTCCGGGTTCGGAAATCCGGGGTCCCGACAGAGGTGGTATCAGAGCCAATTTGACTGTAGGACGTGACCTAGTTAGAATGGTCGTTAAAAGAAGAACTTCAAAATTTATTTTATAAAATAAAAATTTAATATTGTGCTATCCTTGTCTTTTCTTGTCTTTTTATCCTTACCTTCGTCATGGCATTCTTCCTTATCTATCTGCTTGTTTCCTTTTAGAATGGTAATTGTACTCTCTTTCCTTTGTAATTTCTATAGACGGCTCAGTAAGGCTGCGTCTAAGAAGCACTTGGAGAAGCTCGTCATCATGAAGGAGCAAGGACTACCTCTTTAGTTGTAATACCCAAGTAAAGTCTTACGATTTTAGAACGCTTATATATTACTTGCCTGTGTGTTAGGTGGACTGTACCAAGTCTTTGTATACTTGTAAAACAGTCGTTCTTAAAAAACTATTTTGATTTCAAGCTAAGTTTTCCCTAAGTGGTTGCTGGTTTCTTCTTGTGTATTGGTTTGGGATGTTATTTAGTCTCCCTAATCTCTTATCTGTGCTACTTCCCTCTTATCTTTTGCTAACCCAGTTACCGCAATAGTACAAGCTCCAATTCTTTCACCGTAGTCCAAGCTTGGAGAATTCTTGGAGACCTAGAGTATATGGAAGACAACAAATTTATGGAAAGTACTCTTGTCGGAAAGCCGTCATAATCAGTGCATGTCAAGATAGGTAATTTGGAGAATTGTTGCTAGAGTGATATATCTTGGATTTATAATTGACAAGATTGAATAATATTCGAGAGGATTGAGATAAAAGGTATATTTGTGGATACAAATTGATTATGAATAAATGTGAAGAAAGTAATACTTGTGGATTAAATAGATCATGGAGAATGAGTATAGTAGTAAACTTGGTGGAACTAATTAGATCATGGGAAGAGTCTAAACTTTGCCCTGGATTTATTATTTAGGATTGAAAGGAGCAATTGGATGTAAAACAAGATTTTGTTAAAGGGATTATTTGTGATCGTTGGAGAATTAGTATTTAGAGATTGATCCAGTAAAGGGAGAGATTAAAAGATTAAGAAGTTGAATTATCATAAACAATTCATGATATCACTTTTGGGTGATTTGGTTTAATCATGAAGAGTAGATGAATTTTTGGAGTTAATTGATTATCAGAGTTTGGTGGACCTATTGATGATAAGTGGATACTAGCGGAATTCCAGAAGATAATAGCCTTAGATATCTTGGTGGATTAATTTTATCATTGCAAAGTGGACTTTGATATGACAATTTGAATTTGGTGGATTTAATAGATTATTGCTAGATAATTGGATTTTAACTAATGGGATTAACTAGATCATTTAAGGATGTTCAAATGGATAACCTGGAGGATTTAAATTAATTATGGGAGATAGATTGTCCAATAAGAATTAGTTGAGAGATTGTCTGATAAGAATTAATTGAGGTATTTGAGATCACTCAAATTTGGTGGAAATCACAAACTACAATGTTATTGGATTCTTGTTGGAAAAATTCTATGGTTTGACGTCGATTCAAATTAGAGCAGAGAGTAAAAGTTAATGAGATTACTTGTCGAAATCAATAAGGTGCATTTGTGGTATATGATTTTGGAATCAAGAATTTTTGAAGAGTTGAAATAATTATGTCTTTCTCGGATGAACACTTGCGGAAGTTAAGCCCTCTTGGTGGAATCCTGAATTAATCGATATGATAAGGGCAATTGAAGTTAACCCAGAGCTTGCAGGCGACTAAAGATGTACCAATCCAATTTGTTGTACTCTTCCATATTTCTCAGTTAAAGGAATACTTTAGAGCATCGAACAATAAGATAGAATCATGAAGGAAGCTGAACGCGGCGCAAGAAGCATGACCATAAAGTTCCACAAAGTACAGTAGAGCAACCATTCAAAGTCAAGCAATTTGGGAGCGTGAAGAAGACCTAAGAGCCGAGTTTTCCTCTCCTTTCTTTTTCCTAGTCCGTCCGAATCTCGGGGACGAGATTCTCTTTAAGGGGGGTAGTTTGTAACAGCCCAGCTGTTATTTAAAATATATATATATATATTTAATTTAATTTAAAATAAAATATTTGCTTTTGGTGGTTTAAGTTTTTTTAAAAATTTAATTGCCTGATTTTCTGCTTTTAAAAGGGGTTTTCTTGTCAAAATAATTTAAGAAAAAAATAAAACAAAAATTTAAATAACAATCAATTTCATTTAAAATAAAAATCAAAGTTATTTGGTTGCTTGAAATTTTAAAATTTTCGCTAACCTAATTTTCTGCTTTAAAGAAGAGAGCCTTTCTGTTAAATAAAAAAATATTTTATAAAGGAAAATATCAAAATTTCAATTGAAGATATTTTTGTAAGTACAAAATAGCTTTAGAAAGCTCTATGAATTTTTCTACGATTTTTATGCTTTATTTGTTAATTATTGTATTATTTTAAAGCTAAAAAATAAAAACATTTTTAAAAATTAAAATAAATGTCAATTAATTCCGAAATTATTTTTTTTAATCTTTTCGGGTTCGAAGGATCTTTTCGAAATTTTCCTGAATTTTTTCCGAATTTATGTTATTTATTTTATTTTTTTGGAAAACAATTATTATGTTTTTTTATTTTTCTCTCTCCTCCAACAGTCATCTTCTTCGTTCGAACCGTTTCTGAACGTCCCGAGCGCGCAGCCATGGATGGATCTTGAACCTTCTAGAACTTGTGAATTTCTCAACGGTTTTTAGCGAAATAAATTGCATTCAATTCCTCTCATTAAACTCTTTCATTTACCTACCGTTTTCCCCTCATTCATGAGCCGTTTCGCGAGAAATTAACCCATGCCATTGATGGACATGGTATCTTGATCTCCCGTCTCGGACCTCCCCCGCCCCTATAAAAGGGAGCACCGTGAGCCCCTCCTCATCCTCACTCAACCCCGAAAATATCAAGTCCCCACTCCTCTTCTCTTGGGCGCAAACGGAGTTTTTCTTTTGTGTTCCAAGCGGCGTTCTTCGGCTTATTGCGCCTCGTCCGGTAGAGCCCCGCCACTTTTGAGCACATCCCCGGATTCGCCTCGTCGCGTTCTACGTGGTGCTCACCTCGCCTTCGCCGGAACTTCGCCGGAGCACCGTCGCCACCGTGGGCCATAGCGCATCGTCGTTCCTCGCGTCGCCACCGGCCGTCCGTGCATGCCTGACCAAAACCATGGTGAGCATCACGTTCCCCACGCTCTACTCTTCGTTTTGCCGCAAGTCTTGCATGTTAACTCCTCTCCGTTTGTCCGGAATGCCGATGTCAAACCGACAGTCGCAAAAGGTCTTCTCTGTCGTGTTCCGCCACAATTCGATGTCCTTTGGCCGAACCGTTTGCACCGTTGAGTTTGCCTCGACGCGTTCCACATCGTGCTTCCATCGCCATCGCCTAAAGATTCCCCGAGTCCTCGTCGACCTTGTCAGGCCCAGACACTAAAACTGTACCTTCGCGCGTACCCACTTTTTCGGTGAGCGCTTTATTTTTTGTTTGCGTCATATTGTGTCCTAGTCTGTAAGAAATTTTTCTACCATTTTGTTTAATTTTTCGTGGAGCCAATTGTCAGGAATTGAACTTTCCGCGAAAATGGACGTTTTTGACTCCTGGCGTCGATTCGTCGTCTCTGTTGAGCTTTAGCCCATGCCATAATTTTTCTTAGACTTGCCTCTCTGCGTTCTACACCATGCTCCCTTCCTTTTCCCCAAAAAGCGTCCACAAATTTTCGCCTCCGACACCTCGCCATGGCTGCCAATGGCATCTCGTGTCCCCATCTATCCGGTGATGTTTTCCCCAATCCGTTCGCGTCATATCGTGCCAAACCATACCAGGTAGCTACCTTCCAAGTGGATTTAGATTCGCTTCACCGAGCACTAAGATATTAAGTTTTTCCTTTTTCTCTACCGTCGTCATTCAAACGTCGATGGTATCATCTCCGTTCCTCACCGCCGTACCCACGTCACCACCTTCGCCTCATCGCCAGGATTCCATTTTGCTCGTTCGCCAGCCACCTCACAGCCTACCGACATAATCTATTCAAAAAGTAGTTCTCGGAGGTTGTTATCATTTCATGTGATGTCCAAAACTTCTAAATATTCGTTCTCCCTCATACAAACTCCGAATCCACTGATTCTTTATCCTAAATTCATCTAAAATCATAATCTATCTCCTAGTATATATTTTATAATTTTCAGATTTTATTTGGGTTTTATTTGAATTTATTTTGTTTGGTTCTTCGCGTGTAGACTACGACTAATCCGGAGAGTTCGATTTTAACGATTCGCAACATCAAGTCTCCGAGCAAGGCAAGTCTCCTTTGATCATCTTGAACCTATGATTTTGAAATGTTTTAATTATTTTAAATTATGTGCATTGCTATTTATATAAAATATTAGTTCAAATCTTAAGGGTTAGTTAAACCAACCTTGTTATACCCTCCATTGAAATTGAATGCCATGTACATTTGTCACCCTAGAATTTCATTTGTCTCAATAATGAGATTATTACTGAATCTTTGTGATTAGTGGAATGGTAGTATAATGCTTAGTCTCGCTATTTAATACCTTTGAAATCTTGAAAATGAGAAAATTATGAATTATTGTAATACCCCTGTGTTTATGAAAATTAGTGGTAATTGGAGTTGCCACTGTTCTTTTAAAATAAACTAAAATGTGAAAGTTGGTTTAGATTAGGGTGGATGGTAAGTTTGGATTGGTGCAGCAAGCACGAGATCTTGTAAAGTGTATGTTCCACCCTAGTCAATTAAGGACCGACGCTTGTGTTTGTCCAGACTGAGCATTAACCGTACAACCACAAGTCTATATGGGTACGACCTAGCTGACTAACTTATGATAGTCTAGTTTAGGTGCCACCAGTGGAAAGTGGGTGCCAGGGATGGACTGGTTATTCACAGTGAGGGACAGGGATTTACTGTACTCATATGGCGCAAGAGGGGGCTTCGGTTCGGGCAGTTAGCCTACCTGCGGTGAAACCTCAGCGGGTGGTATCTAGCTAGATTAGAGTAAGGTAAAGGCTTTGTGATAGTTTATCTGGGTCTCATGCCAAAGGAAGCGTGTTGACTTTTAGGATAATTTATCTCTTGTGGGTAAAGTTGTACAACCTCTGCAGAGTGTAAAACTATTCGAATAGCCGTGCCCACGGTCAAGGGCGGGCAAGGAATGCATTCACATGGTAGATTTCTGGTTTTGTTTTAAAAGCAAAAGTTTTGTATTCTGAGAGTGGAGGGAACTCTCGGAAGGGTATCCTGGCAGTTGGAGCCAGAGAGGGTGGATGTAACCCGCAATATTAAACTTGTTCAAGTTGTTTAAGCTAGTGTTGGTAGATGGAACCTTCACTAGAGAATTATTAATAGTTTCTGCTAAAACATTTACTTTATTAAATTGATGCCTTCGAAAATAATTATTAGTAATTGAATTTAAAATATTGCTTTGTGCAAAAGAACCATATAGCCTTCCTTTGTCAATCCTTGCATCTATTGCATTTTTCCCAAGACTTGCGGAGTACTTTATGTACTCACGCGTTGCTCTCAAAAATAAATCTCAGAAGAATACGAAGCTCAAGAAGGAGACTACGACTACTTCGCGTGTGGATTTGACGAAGGATTTCCGGAGTACTAGGTCGCGCTTCCCCAGTCAATTGCCTGTGGCGTATTGATGGGTCATCGCTGGATTTATCTTTTGCTTCCGCTGTGCTTTGTGTGTGTGTGAGGTCTTGAAACCTCAGTTGTAATAATAAGACCTTTCGGTCTGTACTCTCAATTATTGTAATAAAGCGTTGTTGGTTATGTAATCATTTCTGTTTGACTGTGTGCACTAGTTTTGATCTGGGACTAGTGCTGTAATACACAGAGGGTCCGGGTTCGGAAATCCGGGGTCCCGACAGTGAGCACGACCAACTGTGCTCTGCGAGCCAACACACAGAATGCACATAATTATAGATGCAAGGCTAAACAAAGATGGCTCGGGTTCTTTTGTTTGCTTAAAGGGACAATTGCAGTAATCATAATTAAAATCTCTATGACTTAGCATTTTACAAACATGCTTTAAAGAGTTTGAAATTGTGCAGTATTTATAGCGGTGTAGGTTCTATCTACCGATTACATAGTCCCATCCACCTATGCTAGCTTTTGATCATTAGGTTACTTCCACCTTATCAACAATGCTGGAGTACGTCCCTCTAGGAAAATTTCCAAAGTCAGGTTCATATCCACCTGACAGTTTTCTTCCCACCCTTAAAGGTTTGAAATAGAACTAACTTAAGGAAATTCCCATGTCCGCCCTTGACCGTGGGTATGGCTATTGGAATAGTTTATACTCTGTAGAGACTGTACATCTTTACCCATAAGAGAATCAACTCGATGGGCCTACATGATTCCTTAGTCATGCAGATCGAGAGATTGTCACGAGGCATTTACAATACCTCGCCCTCAGCATCTCACCCTTATGGGGTTGCTTCCATAGGTTGTGCAGAATGTCCACCACAGGTTAGCGCAGTCGAACTCCACTCTCCACAAATGCTAGCCTTGGAAACATCACTCATATATCCGGTGTCCAATTCAATGCGGGATTCTTATTACCGACCTACACCCGCCTCCGTGAGATGAGTAGAGGGTCTAGTAAATTATTCAGCCCAACCTACATTTTCCAACTTGTGGCTGCACTGTTGTACATAGAGAGGTCATCAAAGGATTAAGTCCTTAATTTATCCAAGCAGTTCATTCCACAAACCACAGATTCTCGCGTTACATCCACACCCACCACTCTTACCACCCGCCCAGACAGTTATAGCAGGTTTTTAGAGTTTTGAGAAGCATAACTTAAGTTGTCACAAATATTCAGCCACTAATATCTCGTGACTGTCCTAAAGCTAGTTTTCACGTTTAAAGATTAATGATTAGGGCAACTAGTGCCTTGGACTCTAGACAAGACCTTTGCACGACATTTATTTTGACTTATAGCTATCGGGATTTATAGTATTACCTAGGGTGACAAGGCTCATGGATAATCAGGTGTCAAAGATGGGGTATTATATTACTAAATCGACAAGCGGATGTTTAGCTACCTTGTGAGTAACATATGGTTGCATATAAAGTAAAGCATGCAATTGGGATAGTTTAAACGAACATAATTTCACATGAAATATAGGCTCAAAATGATCAAAGTATTGACTCGCTTTGATCAAAAGCTTGGGGGTCTTGTGCTGCTTCAATCGGGGGCTCGTTCACACCTTCGAGGTCTACTCGGAAGAACGTACTAGAAACACAAACGAGTGAAAATAAATAAATGCCAAATAAAATTCAACTAAATGCAAAATTAAACAAAACAAGTACCAATAGGTACATCATGATTTTATAAAAAATTAGAAACAAGTTTCGTTAAATTTGGAGTTACGATGAGAGAGAACGAGCTCCTCAAAGATTTATTCCCAGGAAAATGCAAAAAAAAAGAGGAGAGAGGGTGTTTCCCTTACAAGTGGGGCCCAGAAATCTTTCATTAGTTTTCATATTTTTTTCTGTTTCGTAGTGACTGACATGTGGGCCCACCGTCATTAACTACTAACGACCAATTTGGACAACCATTAGCCGGCTTAATTACGACGCTAATTAAACTGCGCAGCTACAGTTCTCCCCCACCATGAGGAAGGTGGAGCCGGCTGGCGGTGAGGGGGCCATGGCGGTGCGACGGCATTAGCAAAATGAGCTCCATAGTTTTACGCGCACCCTTGGGAGAAGCGGAGCAGCCGGATTTGGCCAGACGACGGCTGACGGCGAGCATGGCGGTGGTCGGAACAGGGGAAGGCGCAATTCGGCGACTTGAGGCATTAGCATTCAATTGGTTGACAGGGAGCTTCTTTGGATGGTTATGAACTCACCCGGAGCTTGAGCGGTGGTCGAGGTGGAGCCAAAGAAGCTAGCAATAGGGATGGCCTTGGCAGCGAGGTGGGTGATGACGCCGGCTCACCGAAGGAGGGGAGGGAGCTCAGCGAGGCTGGGGTTGACTTCGTGGTGGCTAGGCTGTTCTCCAGGTACCGGTAATCGGGCACCAGTGTCGATGTAGTAGAAGCTCGCTAGCAGCCTATAGGGGGAGAAAAGCCGATTAGGTGGGGACAGAGAGAGAGAGAGAGAGTAATGGTGAACTCGGAGGGAGGCTTAGGGGGTCCTAAAGTCCACCGAGGGGAGCTGGCCGTGGAGACTACCGGGGAGGAGCCTGCAGCAGAGGAGGCAGCGAGCTCGGGCAGATGAGGGAGGTGGAGGGGGAGACCGAGTGGGAGATGGTGGAGTGGGAGACGAGGCTTGGGCATCCTCTTATAGGTGGTTGAGGAAAGAACTGGGCACGAGCGGCGATGCGTCGACCGTGCGGTGGCTACAGCTCGGGGCGCGGTGACTGAAGCTCTCCACAGTGGCACGAAAAGACTGCGAGGACTATGGCTTGTCGCGACGCGAGTGAAGTCGTCCCAACGGTCGTAGGAGGGTGGAGTGGAAAGCGAGGCAGAGGGGATTGCTATCGGGCTGGCAGGGGCCATGACGGCACAGGCACAGTAGGGCCAGACCACGACGGTGCAACGTGGGGTGGTGGGGGTGTGGGGGGGGGGGGAAGCTGAGGCGGAGCCTGGTCTGGGCGAGGCTGTAGCATTGCAAGGGTTTAACATGAAAAGGGGAGCAGCGCGGGAGACAACGCAGGACGCGATGAGGCAGCAGTGTTGTCCTCCGGCCGAGCAGGGAGAGAGACCGAGCTGAAGTGCAGCCAGGGCGTTGGACCACGTGACGCTGCACGCGCACGAGGGAGGCAAACGCCGAGGAGCTACCATGGCAGAGCACTAAAGACAAGGCGATTGCCGTCCTAGGTCAGCGAGGGAGCAGCGCCGGCCAGGGGAAGAGACAAGAAGAAGAGGGAGGAGGAGAGCGGCCGGGGAGATGGGTTGGAGAAGAAAGGAATTTTCTTTTCTTTTCTTTTTTGCAAAACCATTTGAATTCCCTACCAATTTTTGAATGACAGACAGCAAATTAGATTTGAATTCTTTGAAATTGAAAGTAGACTTTGAAATTCTTGCATTAGCTTCCAAAAATGGGATGTTACAGATCCCCCCCCTTAAATAGAATCTCGACCTCGAGATTTGAGCTACTCTAGGAGCAGAAAGGGGAAGTCTATTCTAAGTTGGTCCTCATGCTCCCAGGTTGCTTCTTGCTCTGAGTGGTTGCTCCATTGGACTTTGCATAGGCGGATGGTTTAGCGTATCGTTTGCTTCTCCATGGTATCGAGGATCTTGATTGGATGTTCTGGGTAAGACAGGTCTTTCTGGAGCTTGATGGTCTCGACTGGGGTTTGCTCTTCAGGAACTCGGAGACATTTCTTGAGCTAAGAAATGTGGAACACATTGTGCACATCCGATAGACTTGCGGGTAGCTCCAATTAGTAGGCAACTTCTCCACACTTGGTGATGATAGGGAATGGCCCTATGTATCTGGGAGCTAGCGTGCCCTTCACCTTGAATCTTTAGATTCTTCGGAGGGGTGACACCTTGAGGTAAACATGATCCCCGACTTGGAAAGTTAATTCTCTACAGCGGTTGTTGGCATAGCTCTTTTGCCTGGACTGAGCAGCCTGCAGGTGATCTCTGATCAATCGAACATTCTCTTCTGCCTACTTCAGAGTATCTGGTCCAAATATATCTCCTTCTCTTGCTTCTGACCAGTGTAGAGGGGTTCTGCACTTCCAGCCGTAAAGAGCTTTGAAAGGGGACATCTTGAGGCTTGATTGATAACTATTATTGTAGGAGAATTTTGTGTAGGGTAAATATCTCTCCCAATCTGCAGTGAACTCCAGAGCACAGGCTCAGAGAATGTCTTCCAGAATCTGGTTTATTCTTTCAGTCTACCCATCTGTTTGGGGGTGATATGCGATGCTGAACGTAAGGTGGGTTCCAAGGGTATCGTGTAGACTAGCCCAGAAATGCGAGGTGAACTGGGAACCTTGATCTAAGAATATCCTCTTGGGCACACCATGTAGACATACGATGTGGGCCATGTATAACTCAGCTAGTTTGTCTCCCTTTTAGGTGGTCTTCATAGTGATAAAATGGGCAATCTTGGTCAATTTATCAACTATTACCCATATGGAGTCATATCCTGACTTGGTGCGGGATAAGCTAGTTATGAAACCCATTCCAACTTTCTCACACTTCCACTGGGGAATTTGCAGGGGTTGAAGTGGTCTGGCATGTCTCTGATGTTCAGCTTTGACCCGCTGGCATACATCGCAACAGGCCACATACTCAGCGATCTCTCTCTTCATACGAGGCCACCAATGTAAGGTCTTCATATCTTGATACATCTTGGTGCTGCTTGGATGTAGGATGTTGGGCTTCCTTGAGTATCAAGTCCTTGAGGTCCTTCTGATGGGGAACAAAGAGATGTTTCCCATACCATAGGACTCCCCATTGATCTTCTACCATCTTAGGGGCTTTTCCCTAGGCTATGAGGCGCTTGAACCTCTAGACTCTCGGGTGTCCTTTCTGAGCAGCCATAATTTGCTCCTCAATAGTTGGGTGCACTTCCGTGGCAGCTAAGGTACCATGTTCTACTAACCCCAGGTTAAGGTCTTCAAATTCCTTGTAGAGTTTAGGTTGAAATGCTTGTACCATAAGGTTGTTGTAGTAGGGCTTGCATTTAAGGCATCGACCACTACATTAGCTTTCCTTGGGTGATAATGGATATCTAGATCATTATCCTTGATTAACTCTAGCCATCTTCTTTGTCTAAGGTTGAGATCTGTTTGAGTAAAGATCTACTTGAGACTCTTATGGTCTGTGTATATATCACAATGATTCCCAATCAGGTAATGAGAGACCATGTGGAGGTGACTCCATGTTTGTGATGAGTAATTAACAACTGTTTTAGAAAGATTGAATTTGGTTTGGGTGTTTTCTGCGAAATCGTAGTCCTTACGAGTGGTCGGTACCTGATAGAGGCGTTGAACGAGTGGTCGGAAGGCCTTACGACCACGTTGGTCATGGTCGGAAGCCGGGCGCACTGTTTACGACCACGTTGTGGCGTTTACGACCACTCTGGCCGTGGTCGGAGGTCACTCGGGATGTTTACGACCACTTTGGCCGTGGTCGTAGGTCAGCAGGAGGGTTTACGACCACGAAGTGTCATTTATGACCACTCTGGCTGTGGTCGAACGCAGCTACGATCACCTTGGCTGAGGTCGGAAGTCGTAAGTCGAAGCCACGATCACTGCGGTCGGAAGTCGGCGTTGTGGTTTATGACCACGTTGAGGAGTCGACGCCTTACGACCACGTTATCGAGTGATACGGTCGGACGAGCTCGGGCAGTGGTCGGATGCGGTCGTAACGTGGTGAGACTTGGTCGGAAGTCCTTTCGGTCACGTTAGAACCTTCTGCCGTGGCCATAACTCGAGTCTAACCGGTCGTATGGCTTCCTGGAGCGGTCGTAACCTCTGGGAAACGGTCGTATGGACCTTTGAGGTGGTTGCAACCGTGTTCAGAGTGGTCGTAGGCTATATGCATTGCATGACATGTGTGTTCGACCGATCGTAATTGGTGTACAACTCTGTGGAGTGTGTTTTGAGTCCTTTTTCTGATGCAAATGGATGTTACTCTTGTCTAGTGCGGTGTTATGTGATGTTTTGTTGTCTGTGATGTTTTGTAGGATCTTGAGGCTAGTCGTGGAGAGGCATGGATGACCGGACTAAGCACAGGCGGTGCTGAGGTTGGTGAGCGGTCGGGAGATGCCGAAGATGATGAGGCGTTTAAGGTGGTTGCAAGTCTTGGACAACAAGAAGAGGAGGAAGCTTCCGGGAAGGCAGCGGAGTGGCATTTTGGAAAAATGCGGAAAGCTACAAAGGAAAGCTGTGTCTCTGCAAAAGCACAAGAGTGGTTGGCGTTAACAAGCAAAGTAGTGAAGCCGTTGGTGTTGGCAAATAAAGCACTGGAGTCCGTTTTGCTAATGGGTAAAGTGAGTGGTAAAACCCGGTGTTAGTTGGGGTTTACGGGTTTCCCCCAGTGGCAGAAGGCTATAAATAGAGAGGGTAGAGCTCGGGTGTTCGGTGAGATTGTTCCCGAGTTGCTCTGGTTTTATTTTTATCTTTTGCGTGAGTTGTGCTCGGGATGGAGCAAGTGTGCTCGTGTATCTCCCAGTTGGAGTGGCTGTAGAAATCTCCGTGATCAATCATTCATCTCTGTTCCCCTTTTGAATTCACTTGTTTCGATGTTTGGTTGGTTTGTGTGTTTTGCTCCTCGATCTCTCTTTTTTTGGTTCTCGGGTCGGTTCTGGTCTTCTTGATTTGAGGTGTGAAGGCTTGGTTTTGTTTTGCTCAGAACGGGGAATCAATTTCAAGGCCATTTGGCCAGTCCATTCCCGAGAGAAAAAGTTGAATCAGAGAGAGTTTGCATCTCATGGTCGTGCACCTTGAGCTCCTCTATTTCATCTTCGACCGTGCGGTTCAGTTCGACCACTGCATCAAGTTTGCTTTTTCTTGGTAATTTCACTTTTAGGGATCATGCTCCTGCTAAGGTTCAAGTTTCATAGCTTTTGGTTTTTCGAGCAGGAATTCCTTGAAAGTCGAAACCAAGTGGTCGTCCGCTTCTGCTGTTGTTGATAGCTTCTGTTTCTGTTCTGTTATCAGTTCAAGTCAGGCATCGATCACGTTGGTCGTTCGACCACCAGCTGGCCTATGATCACGTATGTTCGATCAAGGAATCGACTGTCCTCATCCAAGTCGGTGGATCGATCACTAGTTGACTTTCGATCAGTATGGACTGCTCTCGGTAGGGACTAAATCTTTTACGTTGTCGGTCTGGTCTTCGTATCTGTAGTGAGCAATTCAACTTTCTCGTTTTATAGCTTCTATAGCTATCGGAGCAGAAAGATTGTGAGAATACTTGGGGTGGTTTGAAGACACCATTCACCCCCCTCTGTTGCCATTTCGGTCCTACAGGTAATGCCACCAAATTTTTAGAGTGTGTACTACGGAGGCTAGTTCTATGTCATGGGTTGGATAATTATCCTCATGGGGATGGAGTTTTCTGGACGCATAAGCCACAACTTTTTCTCCTTGCATAATCACACAACCCAGACCTTGGTGTGATGCATCACAATATACTTCAAAATCCTTGTGTATATCTGGCAGGACTAACACAGGGGCTGAGGTCAACCTTTTCTTCAATTCTTGAAAACTCTTCTCACGCGCCTCTGTCCATTCATACTTCTTCTCCTTGAGCAAGTGTGTCATTGGCCTAGATATCTTGGAAAAACCTTCTATGAAGCATCTGTAGTATCCAGCTAGACCCAGCAAACTACGCACTTCAGTGACTGAGGTGGGCTGCCTCCACTCTAGAACTGCCTCTACTTTAGAGGGGTCAACTGCTACTCACCCAGAGGACACAATGTGCCCAAGGAAACTAATCTCATGTAGCCAAAAATCACACTTGCTGTACTTGGCATACAGCTGGTGTTCTTTGAGTGTCTCTAGGACTACTCGCAGATGCTCTGCATGTTCTTCAGTGTTCTTAGAGTGGATCAAAATGTCATCTATGAACACGACCACAAATTTATCCACACATTTCATGAACACCTTGTTCATCAGGTTCATGAAGTAGGCTGGTGCATTGGTTAAACCAAACGACATGACTGTATATTCAAATAGGCCATACCGGGTGGTAAAAGCTGTCTTAGGGATATGTTCTGCCCTGATCTTGAGTTGATGTTATCCTGACCTTAAATCTATCTTGGAGAAGATGGTAGCTTCGGATAATTGGTCAAACAGGTCATCTATACGAGGCAAAGGATACTTGTTTTTGATGGTTACATCATTGAGGACTCTGTAGTCCACACACAATCTAGCGGTACGATCTGTCTTTTTAACAAAGAGTATTGGTGAACCCCAGGGGGATGAGCTGGGTCTGACAAATCCTTTTTCTTGGAGGTCTTCAATTTGAGTTTTCAGTTCTTAAAGTTCATCTACCGCCATTCAGTATGGTCTTTTAGCAATTGGGGTTGTTCCTGGCTTTAGGTTGATCACAAATTCTATATCTCTATCTAGTGGCATGCCTGGTAATTCTTCTAGAAAAACTTCTGGGTATTCTCATACTATCGGCATTTATTATAATGGCCTTTCTTCAAGGTGATAGATTGTGCGACCCATGGAGGGGCGATCCACACTAACCTGTATTGCTAGCCCAGGGTACTTGGTGAGTACTATCTTTCTATTAGCACAGTCTGTCATACCCTGATATTTGGCTAACCAATCCATCCCTAGGATGATGTCTAAGGTTTGAGATTGCAATACCAAAAGGTCTGCTTGGAAGCGGAAATCTTCCATAGTGACTTCTACCTTGGGGCTTACTAGAGTAGCAATTAGGGGTCCTCCTGGTGAGCTAAGTACCACATGTCTCTTTAGTCTAAAGGTTGGAAACTTAACCTTCTCAACAAACTCCCCAGAAATAAAAGAATGCGTAGCCTCAGAATCAAACTGAACTTGTGTGGGTACCGACTTAACAGAGAACATACCCATGAGTACTCCAGAGGCATCCTGGGCGTCTTCTGCAGTGACATGGTTGACACGGCCCTGGTTTGGAGTCGATGCCATTCGTGAAGCTTGAGGTGTCTGATAGACTTTGCTTGGTGCTGATGGCTGGCCTCGGGATGGGGTGACTCCCGAATTGAACTTCACCAGGGTGATCTGGTGTTCTGGGCATTTGTTTGCGAAATGCCCTTTTGCTCCGCAGTTGAAACAATGGAGGTTTGTTGCTGGGTTGGTCGGGAAAGACTATCCTGTGGGGCGGGGCACATGAATCACACTTCCGTTGAAGCGCGGTGCTTGAACTAGAGCCTTGGGTGCTGACATCGCCACTTGGCGGAAGGAGGGGTTGCCCTAGTACACTGGCTTGGACTGGAAACTGCCCTGTGGTCTTCGAGCTATCTACTTTCTTTTTCTACTGGCTTCTAGGATTCTCCTCTCATTTTCTAGGATGAGAGCCTTGTTAACCAAATGGTGGAAGTTAGGATGGTCATGCAGAATTAGTTGTGCTCTCATCTCTTCATGCATCCCTTCCCAGAAATGATCAATCTTCTCTTCTTGATCAGCTACATCCTTTGGGGATAGCGAGCTAGTTGATTGAATCATGTGAGGTACTTACTAACAGTCATATTTCCCTGCTTCAGGTTTTGAAACTCATTATTCTTCATCCTCATGCTACCTGTTGGCACAAAGTTTTGCCGAAAGGCAACCTTGAATTCAGCCTAGGTGATGACAGACTTGACTGTGCCGTATCCTCTTCTTCCTCAGCATCATCCTCTTCAATAGTCTGCTCTTCTTGCTGACCTCCTTATTGAACGCCAGCTGTTGGGGTCTCTACCTCTACTTCCTCTTCTTCCTCGGAGTCATTGCCTAGGGGACTCTCTTTTCCATGGCAGTCAAGGTAGTTTTCCCACCAAGCTGCTACAACACCCTTGAGTTGGTGGGTGACGAAGTCCACCTTATCTTCTTCGATGCAACGGGCTAACCTGAGCTTCTTCTCGGTATCACGCAGACACTCTTCTGCTTCTAGAGGCTCATTAGCTGAGGAGAGGGTCAATGGTCTGGTCCTCAAGAAATCAGCTAGCTTTGAGTTGCGGCTAGCTGCCCTGCTTGTTGACTGGTAAACATTGCATGGATGATTTGTGTTTGCTGTGTCATTACTTGTGCCATGGTCGGGGGTCCCGGTGGTGGCGGCAGAAGGTTCAGACCACGGCCACGGCCTCTTCCACGAGCTGGGGTTCCTGAAGCTTGACCCCTACCATGGGCAGCAGCCTTTCTGGGTGCCATCTGGAAACAACTACGGCTTTTTAGGGCCCGAAAGAAAAAGGAGAAGACATATATGAGGGTTTGCTAGCCCTCTACGAGCACAGCACAAAAACCAAGTAAAAGAGAAGTAATACAATAAAAAGCATAAGGACTTAAGATAGTTCATTATAGTAGGAGGGTTAAGGGTTACATGACTGCTAGACATGGCACATAGGCTACGTCGAGTCATGACACCTGATACACAACGTCTACTAAGCTGGGTACATAAGGGGTACAATTAGATAGAATGGAGTGTTTGCAAACCAAAGGACTGCCTAGCTGTACTGCTACCTAACCTACAACAACTACTCCTCCGAGGAGTGGCTTCGGCCTGGGAAGTAAGAATGGGAACATCTCCGACTGATGCTGGGAGATTGGGAGTGAGAACGGGATTAGGTGGGGCTTGATC
This sequence comes from Dendrocalamus latiflorus, assembly GCA_017311315.1. Classification (NCBI taxonomy): domain Eukaryota; kingdom Viridiplantae; phylum Streptophyta; class Magnoliopsida; order Poales; family Poaceae; genus Dendrocalamus; species Dendrocalamus latiflorus. The sequence continues at coordinate 27,671,630 of CM029639.1, read as the reverse complement.
TGCCGCTGTGGGAATGGGAACGGGAGGGACGACACTCCCTGCTGAGTCCTCCAAGGTCGTTCTTGGGTAGCGAGCGCGTGTTCTTGCGCACTGTGAGCAAGGTCCGTGGTCCCTGGTGCTGAGTCAGAGCTCGTACTGGTGTTGGCGTTGGCGCTGGTGCTTCAACTGGTGCTTGTACTAATGGTGGCGAAAGCAGGGGTACACAACCCAAGACCGAAGGCACTCCAACCCAGCCTCAGCAGCAATCCTCTCATGCTCTGCCACCTGGAGGATGGCCTAGCAGCGAGTGAGCTGGGTGCGGAGGACGTCTGAGTGCTCATAGCTGGAAGTCAGGAGCATCCTCAGCTGCTCAATCTCCTGTAGAGCGTGGGCGTAGGTGACTGCCATGGCCTGTGTCAGCTGGATCTGGTGCAATAACTGGGGGTTGTCCACCCTGGCGTCAGGTCTCTAGAAGATACTCTCCTAGCAGGTGCGAAGGAAATGGGATAAAGGGGACTATCGCAGCCTCTCCTTGTGCAATTGGCACATATTGGATCGAAATCGGCAACAGAGGGGGGGTGAATGGTGCCTCTTAAAAATCGACCCCCAAAGTATCCATGAAAAACTCAACTCCGATAGTTATGGTAGCTATGAAGTTGAATAAGAACGAGCGCTAACAAGATTAAGACAACTGAGCTCAAAACAAAGTCACGGCAAAAACTGTGCTCGAAGCATTGTCACTGCAACAGATATTGAGGAATCAGCTGCCATGGCAAAGCAAATCGGCTGCCACGGCAACCACGGCAGGGAAATAGCTGTTTTTACTGCCAGCCGAGAGGAGCACTGAAAACTGTTGCCGGAAGCCTAAAAGAGAAACAAAGTTGGCCTTGGCCGAATGCTAACAGAGACAACAGACTGCTACCAAAGGGAAAGTACTGTAGAAAAGAAAAGCCAAACTGAAAAGAAAAGAAACAAAAGAAGAGAGCAGAACACAAAGACTGACCAGTAGAGAAGTCTTCTAGCTGCACCTTCCTTGCCGAGGGAAACAAGAAGTACTACCCTGAGAGCTCTGCTACCAACCAAAACATTGCATTGAGAGAGGTGTTGTTCGGCAGCACTAAAAAACCGACCAAAAGCTAGAATCAACAACCATTGCCGATAGTAAGAAAAAATGGTCGGACTGGCTGTCTATATATCTCAGGACTGACTTCCAAAGCAGAGAAATGGAAGCATTAGATTACAGAGAGCAAAGACAGCAATCGAGCAATAAAAGGACTGCTGCTAGACTAAATCAAAGAGATGAAACTGAAAACTGCAGCTCAAAAAGATGGTTCGGCAGAGCAAGAAACAAAACAAAAATCAGCACAAGACTTCTTGATATAGATACAGAGACATACGCGGTTACATATGAGAGATTTCTCAGCTCACCTCTCTCTCAATCTCACACTAACTAAGTCCCCATACATGCTTGAAAGATCAAGAAATCTACTCCATCTCATACAAACAAGGAGAGACACAAACATAGAACTATCACACCCACTCTCTCAATTTCAGCACTAGAGAGCACCTCTCTATTTATAGCCTCCATAATGGGTTCACACCATGCTTTACCCATTAAGCCTCCACCAACTCAATGCTTTATCCAAACCCGCTTCTTTTTGTGCAGCTTTGCGCTTTTACCAAAACACCCCTCCTGCACCTTCCGGGAAGCTTCCTCATTCCTTACCGTCCAAGCCTCGCAACCACCTCGAACCCTCGCCGTCTTCAGCACACCTCGACCGTTCTGACCTCAGCACCACCCGTGCCTAGTCCGGTCATCCGTGCCTCGCCACGACTCCGCCTCGACGTCCTGCAGCCATCACAGACAAGAAACACATCACATAGCACTGCTAGACACAAGTAAACACAATTAGCATCAATAAATCATACTTACTCATGAAAAAGCAAAAACCTGTCGAATCAAGAGATTAAGCATCCTAACCCCATACGACCAGATTTGACCAAGTCCGACCGAAACCGATTGCACCGTGCAACGACATGGTCCAAACCACACAAACCAAACTCGACTTTCCTAAAACCGATGTCAATTACTCAGCACACACTCGGGGTCACCTCCACATGGTCCATCAGCACAGGTGTGCTGCTGCTAGACGCGCCGCGTCTTGGATGGAGTCCGAGAGGTGCGTCCGAGGAGGGCCAGCCTAGATGGTGTGGGAGTTGAGCTCCCTGTCTCGCGCATAGAGGAAAACCTCCATGGTCCACAAGTCTCGATTCTAGACCCAGGTCCTCCTGCCCTTAAAGATGGGCTGGTGGCTGTACCCTAGGTACTGCAAAAGCTGTCGCAGGAGTTCAACAAACTACCCGTCGTCCTCTCCATGGGAGAAGTGATCCCACGGATCGACTGACGAAGCTTCGACCATCTAAAATTTTGAACACCAAGAGGTTAGAATAGATGATAATACAAAAGAGAGTATAAAAGAGTAAGGAACTAAGAGAGTTAAGTAAAGCAAGTAATACACTATATTTTGTTAAAGTTTTTCTTAGTTCTTGAAAATAGGATTTAAGCCTTAGATCGTGACCAGTCTAAGGTTTCTACAGTTATATGCTCTGATACCAACCATGTCGGACCCAGGTCTTACCAACCCGAAATTCTCTGTGATTTTACCACACTATTCCACAAATCACTAGATAGTGCTCACAGGTACATTCCTGTATCATCTCATACATGATAAATACCATACCATTACAATACAAGAGTTCAAATAGATCATGTTTGGTCGAGTTTACAATAGGGCCATCAGGCCAAATGTTTGCATTACATAAAGTGCGGAAGCGGAAGTGTATACAAACGTGGTAAGGCACAACCCGCCATAGGCAAGCGACTGAGACAACTTAGGTGCCACCGACACTATCTAGAAAGCTGACTAATATTGGAACCACCCACAAGTTAGGCTGGTCGGCTAGACTGAGGTGAGAGGCAAGACTACTAAACCCTACCTTAGTTTCCACCATCTTCATCACCTTCATCGCCCTGGTCCTCATAGTATACATAGTGCCCTTAGTTTATGGACTTTGAAGGGGGGTTAAGAATGAGGATGAGCACAACCAACCGTGCTCCGTGAGCGAGCACACAAAATGCACATAATTATAGATGCAAGGCTAAACAAGGGTGGCTCAGGTTCATTTGTTTGCTTAAAGTGACATTTGCAGTAATCATAATTAAAATCTCTATGACTTAGCATTTTACAAACATGCTTTAAAGCGTTTGAAATTATGCAGTATTTATAGTGATGTAGGTTCCATCCACCGATTACATGGTTCCATCCACCTGTGCTAGCTTTTGATCATTAGGTTACTTCCACCTTACCAATAACGCTGGAGTACGTCCCTCCATGGAAATTTCCAAAGTCAGGTTCAAATCTGCCTGACAGTTTTCTTCTCACCCTCAAAGGTTTTGAAATAGAACTAACTCGAGGAAGTTCCCATGTCCGCCCTTGACCGTGGGCACGGCTATTCAAATATTTTATGCTCTACAGAGACTGTATATCTTTACCCACAAGAAACAATCAACTCGACGGGCCTATGCGATTCCTTAGTCACGCAGATCGAGAGATTGTCACGAGGCCTTTACAATACATCGCCCTTTAGCATCTCACCCCTATTGGGTTGCTTCCATAGGTTGTGCGGAATGTCCACCATAGGTTAGCGCAGTCAGACTCCACTATCCACAAATGCTAGCCTTAGCAACGTCACCTCTATCCGGTGTCCCATTCAATGCGGGATTCTTATTACCCACCTACACCCGTCTTCGCGAGATGATTAGAGGGCTAGTAAATTATTCAGCCCATCCTACATTTTCCAGCTTGTAGCTGCACTGTTGTGCACGGAGAGGTCATCACAGGATTAAGTCCTTAATTTGTCAAGGCAGTTCATTCCACAAACCACAGATTCTCGCGTTACATCCACACCCACCACTCTTAACACCCGCCTAGACAGTTATAGTAGGTTTTTAGTGTTTTGAAAAGCATAACTTAAGTTGTCACAAATATTCAACCACTTATATCCTGTGACTGTCCCAAAGCTAGTTTTCATGTTTAAAGATTAACGATTAGGGCAACTAGTGCCCTAGACTCTAGACAGACCTTTGCACGACATTTATTTTGACTTATAGCTATGGGGATTTATAGTATTACCTAGGGTGACAAGGCTCATGGATAATCAAGTGTCAAAGATGGGGTATTATATTACTAAATCGACAAGCGGATGTTTAGCTACCTTGTGAGTAACATATGGTTGCATATAAAGTAAAGCATGCAATTGGGGTAGTTTAAATGGACATAATTTCACATGAAATATAGGCTCAAAATGATCAAAGTATTGACTCGCCTAGATCAAAAGATTGGGGGTCTTGTGCTGCTTCACCGGGGGCTCGTTCACACCTTCGAGGTCTACTCGGAAGAACGTACTAGAAACGCAGAAGAGTGAAAACTAATAAATGCCAAATAAAATTTAACTAAATGCAAAATTAAAGAAAACTAGTACCAATAGGTAGATCTTGATTTTAAAAAAATTTGGAAACAAGTTTCATTATATTCGGAGTTATGACGGGAGAGAACGAGATCCTCAAAAATTTATCCCCAGGAAAATGCAAAAAAAAGAGGATAGAGAGGGTGTTTCCCTTACAGGTGCGGCCCAGAAATCTTTTATTAGTTTTCAGATTTTTTGTTCCGTAGAGATTGACATGTGGGCCTGCCGTCATTAACTGCTGACGGCCAATTCAGACAACCATTAGCTGGCTTAATTACGGCGCTAATTAAACCACGCAGCTACAGTTCTCCTCCATCGTGAGGAAGGTGGAGCCGGTCGGCGGCGAGGGGGACCATGGCGGTGTTACGGCATTAGCAAAAGGGGCTTCACGGTTTTACGCGCACCCCTGGGAGAAGCGAAGCGGTCGGATTTGGCCTGACGGTGGCCGACGGCGAGCATGGCGGTGGCCAGAGGTTGGGAAGGTGCAATCTGGCTACTCGAGGCATTAGCGTTCGATTGATTGACATGGGAGCTTCTTTGGATGGTTATGAACTCACCAAGAGCTTGAGCGGCGGTCGGGCTGGAGCCGAAGAAGCTGGCGACGGGGATGGCCTTGGCGCCGAGGTGGGTGATGACGCCGGCTTATCGGAGGAGGGGAGGGAGCTCAGTGAGGCTGGGGTCGTCTTTGTGGTGGCTGGGAAGTGCTCCAGGCGTCGGCAATTGGACTGAGGCACGACAGTCCACCGAAGAGACTGGGCACTAGAGTCGGTCAAGTAGAAGCTCGCCGACTGCCTGTAGGGGGAGAAAAGCCGATTAGGTAGGGAAGGAGAGAGAGAGAGAGTAGTGGTGAACTCAGAGGGAGGCTCAAGGGGTGCTGAAGTTCACCGAGGGGAGCTAGCAGTGGAGACTGCCGGGGAGGAGCCTGCGGCTGAGGAGGCGGCGAGCTCAGGTCGATAAGGAAGGTGGAAGGGAAGACCGAGTGGGTGATGGTGGAGTGGGAGACGAGGCTCGGGAATCCTCTTGTAGGCGGTCAGGGAAAGAGGTGGGCGCTGAGGAGCCTCAGGCGACGGTGCGTTGGCCGTGTGGGTGGCGTCAGTGTCGAGTGGCTACAGCTCAGGGCACGGTGGCTAAAGCTCTCCACAGTGGCACGGAAAGACAGCGAGGACCACGGCTTGTCACGGCATGAGTGAAGTCATCCCGATGGTGCGTTGCTTGGCCCAGCGGTCGTAGGAGGGCGGAGCAGAAAGTGAGACAGAGGGGACTGCTGTCGGGGCTGGCGGGGACCATGATGACACAAGCACAACAGGGCCTGACCACGGCGGCGCAGCGGTGTGGGGGAAGCTAAGGCGGAGCCTGGTCTAGGTGGGGCTGCAGCCTCGCGAGGGTTCAACATGAACAGGGGAGCAGCACGAGAGATGACGTGGGTGCGACGGGGCGGCAGTGCTGTCCTCCGGTCGAGCAGGGGGAGAGAGAGAGCTAGCTGATGTGCGGCCTAGATGCCGGACCACAGCGACGTTGCGTGCGCACGAGGGAGGTGGATGCCGAGGAGCTACCGTAGTAGAGCACTGAAGATGAGGCGGTCGCCGCTAAAGATGAGGCAGTTACTGTCCTAGGTCAGCGAGGGAGCAGCGTCGGCCGGGGGAAGAGACAAGAAGAAGAGGGAGGAGGAGGAGCGGTCGGGGAGATGGGTTGGAGAAGAAAGGAATTTTCTTTTCTTTTTGCAAAACCATTTGAATTCCCTACCAATTTTTGAGTGGCAGACAGCAAATTAGATTTGAATTCTTTGACATTGAAAGTAGACTTTAAAATTCTTGCATTAGCACAAAAATTTCCCAAAAATGGGATGTTACAGCTACAGTGCTAGTTCTTGGAAGGATGGAGGGGATTCACGTGAAAAATGTGATCACCAAGGCCTCGTTTGGAAAGCATGAACTAAGAAACATATGAATATAAAAATGAAAGATTTGAATGACATGTCTTTTTAAATCCTACGGGAATTAAAAACACATGACTATGTAACAGTCTGTCTAGTTGGACCATTGGAAGAACCCGCGAATTTTGGTACACATTGCATGATATAGCATGTTTGTCATAATCTCAAATGAAAATTTTCAAGCAGATTTTTTTTGCATCATTCTATAGGAATGGATTCTCCGAAATTACCATAAAACTGCTTCATTGTATAGAAATTTCAACAGAATTCTTTTTTTTCCCTTTGAACCCAATGGCCCAGGTAGGAATTTTCCATAGAATTGGATTCCCCCAATGTTTATTTCTTTTTCCTTTAATCTGAATAGCCCTAATCCATTGTATTTTATGCTGCCACATAGCATAATGTCATATATGCTCTTCTCAAATACAATGGATGGTTGGTGGAGCCTATCAATGATCGAGACCTAGGGTCCTCTATCAAACTTATGGGAAAATGAAGCAAGTTGGCCCTTAATATGTGGGCCCGCTTTTCATAGGAAAATACTGACTCGGTCATGAATACTGCTTAGCTAGCCTCCAAGTCTTAAGAAAATAAAAAAATATTTACTTAAGGCTTTGTTGCCTCGAAATGTGCATAAAGAAGATTTGCTTCTCTACACAATCATTCCAGTCATTTAATAGGAACGTGGGTGAGAGAGAGGAAAAGATTATATCTTCTTGGTAACTACATCCTATTAGTGGGAACGAAGACCAAAAATTATAGTAGGTGGGAGAATAGTTGCGGTAAAAATAAGGATGTAAAAAGACTTCCTTACTTTTTACCGTCATTTCTTACTCTACGCACACTGCAATCTTTGTTTACAATCCTCCCATTCTCAAGCTCTCTTGTTCTTCTCTCTCTTTCGAGCTCTTCAAAATCTTGAGCAAATATAGAGCAAGATTCAAGAACTTGAAGATTGAGACTATCTCCCATCTAAGTCCCTAGTCAAGTGGATTTCCGCTGGTGAGGAATCTACTCCAACTCCATCTGAATGTCAGATTGTTCTTTTCACTTCTTTTGTGAAATTGGGTTTCCACTTGCCAGAGAGCAAACTTCTAGCAGACGTTCTTGATCACTATAAGATCGAACTTTTTCAACTTGGGCCAAATTCGATTTTGATCCTTAGTGTCTTTTTGCATATTTGGGAAGCTTTCCTTGGTGTTCCCCCTTTTGTTCATCTTTTCCCCCATTTCTATCAATTTAGCCATAACACTAGGGGTGTAACACCCCAAATTTAGAAATTGTTAATGAAAAGGAATTTAAAATTTTTTTGCCGCAATTTGGTGTTATTCGAAATTTTTGGCATTCATTTGAGGACCCCAATTTAGTTTTTCAATTAATAAAGATAAAATCTTGGATCGTGAACCAAGGCATTTGGAAATAAAATCCAACAAAATATGAATTTGAAATTCAAATAAAAAGCAACATTTAAAATTGAATTAAATTAATTTAAATTTAAATTTTGCCTTAAAATAAAACCAAGCCGAGAGTTTAAATTCAAATCACAAAAATGGAATTACAAATTGAAAACTAAAAATCTCAAATTTTGTTGAAGCCTTTCTCTTTCCCATTTCTCTTTCACTCTCCTCCAACCGGGTCCCACCTTCCCTTTTCTTTTCTTTTCTTTTTCCTTTTCCTTTCTCTTCCTCCTTCCCTTGTTTTGGCGCATGGCTAACCCAAAATCATTTAAATCTTAAGTCTCTAATATTTATCTGTAAATGTTGGGGTTTAAATTAAGGATTATCTTGTGCATGATTAAGAAATTCTCAAAAATGATTAGGGCATCATTAATATTTATTCCAAATCCGAATGCTAATCAAAGACATTAATGATACATATAACCTTGCTTAAATAACAAATAAGTTAAAGAAAAGGTAATCAACCAACATGCCTTTGCCACCTAAATTGAAATACAAATTTAAATTAGAAGTCTTATTAAAAATGCAATCTTGCCTAAATAACAATCGTCCTATCTTTATCTTCAGATTTAAATGGGTAATTAAGAATAATTAATGTACCAATAATTCAAGGCACAACCTTAAGAGGGCACTCTCGTAAAATATAGACCTCCAAGATTAACTCGACGAATTAAAGTTATACTATTCGCATGTTGAACTCACACCCTACTCTAGTTGTTAACACTCATCAAATAATACCCAGTGTTCTTTTGGACTCTCATATCTATCATAACTCATGAAACTTTCTTAATAAATACAAATTAACAAAAGGAGCTATTAAATTAAGATTGAGCCATGACATTCCCCGATTGGCAATTGATCATTGTCCCTTCGACATCGATCATTGTTTTATCCCTCCCAGCAAAGCTTTTCTGCCATTTTCTCCTTTCATTCAAACTCGTTTGACATTATCAAGTGTCCCGCAATTAACTAAATCTTATCTCTTATCCTTAATTATATCAAAACTTAAATAAGCTCAACTGAATTTATTTGAACTTTTAAAGTTCATTGGATTTATTTGGATTTCGATCGTTTATCGTGTAATTAGACGTTGAAGTCCCGAAGAGGTGAAAAATCGAGTGAGATCAAGATTTGGATAAAGACAAAAACCAAGAGCTTCAAGATCATTGACTAAGAAGGCTTTGAGCAAAATCAGGGCCCCAGTAAATTGAGCGAGGCAAGTCATTACTTTTGATCATATCGCACCTACCTTTTCGAGTGCAAATTATTTTATTTTGAAAATATCAAATTGCATGCTTTGTCTTGTTACACAAATTATATTCACACTTGTTCATACTTAAATTCATGTGGATAATTGCTTAATTATACCCTACTCCTTGGCTTTGAACATAAACTCTTGTCACCCTAGAGTTAATGGTAAACATACTAGTTATAAGTTGTTCTAAGTGCCATACTTATTCTTGCCTAGATACTGGGTGGCATTAAATTACCCTGTTATCAATTTCAAACATGAAACTGATTTTTGGGTAGTCCTTGGAGGGAAGTGACTGATACATGGGTCTAAAGTATTTTGTGCTTCTCAAAACTCTAAAACTCACTTTACATATCTAGATGAATGGTAAGTGGTGATGATGCGGATATAACATGATAATGTTTGGTTTGTGGCAGCACCACCCAGATAACACTAAGGCTGAATCTTGTAACGACCTCCCAATATAAAACAGTGCAACAACAAGTCTATAATGGGTACAATCTGACTAACTAATTTGCATCCACCAATGCAGGTTGCACTGTTAGAGTGATTCATGAGTCGTGTCGCTGGTTTTAAGCCGTCGTGGACATAGGTTATGTCACTGGTGTAAGTCATCATGTGGTGCAAGAGGGGGTTTGGGTGTGGTGGACGTAACCTCACTTAGATGAAACCTCAGCGGGTGACATATTGCAAAGAACTTATAGTGATCTTCTTGATTCACATGTTCAAGTGTGAAACATAACAAGTTGATTATTTTTTATGGGTGAAGTGTATGACCTTTGTAGAGTGAAAAATATTCGAACAGCCGTGCCCGCGATCATGGGCGGACATATGAACTTACTTGAGTTAGTGTCTATTTCTAAAACTTTGTGGGTGGAATAAAAACTCATCAGGTGGATGTAATTCCTGAATTTGAATTGCCTTGGGTGGATGTATCCCAATGATATTAATGGGTGGATATAACCTTGGTAACAAAACTAGTATTTGTTAGATGGAACCATGTTTCATAACAGAAGGATGGAACTTGTACTACTATTAATATTGCATACTTTTACAATATTTAAAAACATGGTTTAGTAAAAATGCTACGTCTCAAGAATTTCCTATAATTGTATCTTAAAATAATGGCATTTTCACAACAAAAAGAACCTCAAACCTCCCTTGATAACCTTGCATTTGTTATTATTGCATTTTGTGTGGTGGCTTGCTGAGTACCTTTGTACTCATTCTTGCTCAATTGCCATTATTTAGTCAGTAAGTAGGATAAAGTCAAGCCCTGTGGTCTTCTAAAGAAGTCATAGAGCTGGAAGATAATGAGGCCAAGAACTAGGTCACAAACCCCAGTTGATTGAATGTGGGCATGTTCTAAGGTTTTCACCTGTGTGAAGTTTCTATTTTCGCTACTGCTTTCTATTGATTTTGGCCTGACCAGCCCATGTGTATGTTTATTGCTATATTATTTACATTTCTGCATGATATGATTTTGATGTACAGTAATGTATCTATGAACACTATCTACTAATCTAGGGAATAGTGCAATAGAATCGTAGAGAATTCTGAATCAACAAAATCTGGGTCCGACAAGGGGTCAAGGGATTTTGTGGTAGTGTGTATTTCAAGTTAAATGACAACACAACAAAAAATCATCCCCTTTCGATTAAGGATGCATGCCATGACTATCAGAAGGAGTGGTTTTACTTTGAACTCCCTGGAGGTAGTCGCCTCAAATTTACTAGGAATGCTCCTCTAATGTGTGCGGCACAAGATAGAGAAAAATATAAGAAAGATTTAAAATTAACAACCGACGAGAAGAGGTTATCCATTGTAGTTATCTTCCTAGTTGTAGACAGACTAATTAGTCGATAGATTGTGCACGACTTCCTCCAGCACAAGATAAACCCTCTAAAAAAATAGGGTTTGCAATGCTTGGATGCTTGAAGGGGCTGAAGACTCAACTAAAGATAGCCCTCACGGTATGTTTATTCTTTAATTTTTAAAGTCATCATTTTTATTTAGTAGCAAATATTTTACTATGTTTATTTATATATTTGCTTTAGAATTGTGACAAAAAGAAGTAATATAGATGACTTCAAATATGTTGATGACAGTAAAAGATGGTTCAGATACCATCCCTCTTGACGACAATCCTTCCAGCCTTATTGAGGCTCCAAAAGACTTTGAAGACAAATGCATTCTGGTATATAAGGAAGACATTTTCTTAATCTTGAATTCTTACTAAGATTATAATTGAAAAGTACTCTCTCTCTCTCTTTTAGATGCATGCCAGAAAGTAGTCTGAAGACCAGGCTGGATTGAGCAGTCAAGCTCCTCTAGCCAAAAAAGCTAAGACTGTTGCAACTGGACCTTCACAAATGATGGTCAAGAAACAAATGACTAGATCTAGAATTGTTCTAGCAGCCTCGATCAGTATTTTAGCCACCACTACACTGTCCAGTGCCCATGCTGTTGTAGTCCAAAGCAGTACTTTAGCTGCTACTGTACTAACCAATGCTCCTTTTCCATCTCATCCACTCTGGTCGAAACGCTTCCACGATCGACCTTAGGCGCAAGAGAAGTTGGCGAATGCTACCAAAGTTGCAGAAGCTGCTAAGGCTATTGAGATTAGGAAAACTATCCAAGTGTGTAAGAGAAAACACAAGATCCAATATCAAAATCCATCTTATCGTCACCTTCCTTCATTACCATATGTTCAGGGTGAAAATGATGATGTTGAGGAACAAGATGAAACCCCTCTAATTAGAGTGAGGGTACCTAGGATAAGAGATCCTAGTGTAATATCTCTCAAGATAACTCAAGCAGTGATAATTGTACACTTGTTGCCACCAATGCTTTACTTTCTTTGGAGACTAGAGTTGGTATCTGTTTTGAGTAAGTTCACAACTTGACTCTTTCTTTAATTATTTTCTACATCATCTACTTAGGTAAAATTATACATTTATCATCCCCTTGACCACTTCTCCTAGTTCAATTGTTGGAGCTCTAGAAGAAGAGATACAAGTTAGAGTGAAGCCATTGCCTGCTCCCTTGGTTGAGCTAGCTCCAAATTGTTTGGAGGAGACAACAATGCCTGTGGCCATGGTGGAGGAAGTTGTCGGGGATGCTCTGACCTTCCCAAGAAGAACATCTATAGATGAAATCATCTCCAAGGAAGTGGTCCTGTAGGCTCTAACTACAGTGGAAAGAAGCGATAAGGCTAACAACAACAGATGTGGACGTTGAGCAGTCTCCGACTACAACGAAAAAGACAACAAGGTTAACAATAGAAGACATTGTCGCTGAGCAAGCTCCTACCATTGATATTTCACCTGTCGTCAAGAAGCCACTCAAAGTTGTTCCTGACTAGGAAGTAGGTCAAGATTCAATCTCTGAAGCAGTTGTTCAAGTAAGTATTTTTAACTTCTTGTTTGTTATATTGTAGAATTGTTTTTTTAATTCTTGCCTTGGGTTTTGAGTAAGAAAACACATCTCCTCAAAGGATGGTTTTTAATACTGAAGCTGATGCCTATTTAAATGCTCAAATAACAGAGTCATCAGTAATGTTAGGAATGGTACTCCATACCTCTACAAATCTCTTAATAAAATGACACAAGTTTTCACCAGAAGTTTGTTGAAGATGATGTAAATCATCTTTTTACCAGGTTTAGTGTAACAACTTTTAAAATTATTTTAAATAGCATGGTAAAGGTTCTCCCTACTATAAATTGAACTCTCTGGTTCGTTAAACAACCATGTACAAGTACAGCCATTTACCACAGTGGGTAACTTGTTTGCCATTACCTTTTCGTCAACGCTCATAGCCTGGAAAACAGTGGTGCATATCTAGAGGAATTCATAAGGATTTTGAGTCCCATCAAAGCTCTCCAATTACTTGGCTTGAATTTCTTTGGCCAGACTACCTCTCTTAGGCTAGGCGTTGTTGTACATTATGAATTCCATCACAATTATCAGGAGAGTGTGGTCGACGATGACCAATTATGCCATAATTAGTGCGCTCACCTATACCAACCCTGTTGAACACGTTCCGTCGAGACGGATCATTTGCATCATGGGGTTGGTTGTCACTATCACAATGATGACTCCTCGAGACAGAATGCCCTACTCTCGACCCTGTTTGGGATTATGATGATTGTGAAAGACTATGTACTTCTTTGACAGGCTTTTGCATGTCTACAACCAATGAACAAATGACTAAGAGGGCCTGCTCATTGATTTCTCCCATCTGGTGGTTGAGGATCACATTTGATAGTATGCAAACATGATCCACTGAGGTTTCAACCCACAAAGGAGATGGTATGGTGTTAAGATCTCTTACCGATGTCACTGGGACAACTTGGGCATTGTTGTGGAATGTTGTTCAGGGCCTCCTGGACATCCCTAGTGCATCGTAGCAAGGGCCTGCTCCTGGGCTGAACGTTGTTCACATGTCACTCTTTGTTCGTCAATTTCATCGATGTTGATGACTGCACATGCACGTTAGTTGGAGTAGATGGAGGGTGAGAAAATCTTGTCCTCATCAGAGGAGGGGTAGTAATAGATATTCTGGTGATGATTTTGTAGAACCCCAACATTGACATCATCAGCGAGATCATCATTGGGAACATAGTATTGACATCGTTGTTACTTGTCTCTCCAGTTGAGACAGGAGTGGGACTGTACTCACCCTTAAGGTTGCTTAGGGGCGGTAGTGTCGCCTCCGCCACCTTGGCCCTAAAGGATTGGGTTGTGGGCAGTGTAGGTTCTCTCTTGGGAACATACTCGAGGTAGAAGTCACATCTGCACACCTCCTCAAGGATGTAGTCCTCGTTCATGAGGTCGGCATAGTCGACAAGGTCAAAGGTATTCTCCTCATCCATCCATGAGGACTTGAAAACATTACGGTAGTGATCTCTAGCTTGATGGTGCCCTCCTTCTAGCACCCAATGTCAATGATCGAGACCTAGGGTCCCCAATCGAACTTACAGAAAAATGAAACAAGAGAGTACAATCAAATAGAGACTTTATTACCATGGACAGAAAGAAATTTACAAGAATGAATTTGATGTGTTTTGGGGCATGTAGGCCACCCTATTTATGCTTATCTAACAAGTGGCAACTACTAAAGACGCCTTTTGTCTCCACGCACATGTCTTCGTTGTGTCTTGAACCATCACATCCCATGGACAACTGTCGTAAGTTGCTAGATGCACCAATAACCGCTCACATGTTAATCACATGGGAAACTACCATATCTCTCAACCAGTTAACCTGGCTGGGGCTAATATAGCTGACAAGGATTGAATAAATCTATAAATATGGCTTTAATATATAATTAAGGCCGAGGGACCCCTGTGGTTGTAAATCACAAGAGGTTGCTCCCCGAATACCCTGGTTAGAGAAATAATGTGCGTGTTGCCTGGTCAGATGACTACTTGGAGAGTCTATGAATTAGTCCCTAGACCTGATTCTAGGATATTCCTTCTGTGTGATGGATGGAATGCATGTCTTATCCACTCCAAACAACACGATGCTTCGGCTGTGAGTCTCTGACAACAACTACCATAATATTGTTGCCCACGTTCGTCTTCCATAGATAGCAACCGATGATCAGGTATTATCTCTCTAATAATAACTGCCTCCCTGATCAGACGCACTGGTTCCACAAGGCGTCTTCCTCGGTAGACAAATAGGCGTCTCTTCATTGGTATTTAAGACTGGACGAGAGAAGGCTGGAGGACAAGAAATCAATGAGTATTAATCCTAGACAGATTGATATCTCATTCAATTCGGTGTAATTAGGGCTAGACTCATACCTTGTTAAATGTATCCTATAATTGGTTCATAGTAATAAAGAGCATTCTTGTTCTCTCCTAAGAATTTTAGCCATTTTCTTCATATTATTTTGTAAGATCAGCGACTCAATTGTCAACAGCTGGCTTCATTCGTAGGGATCAAGGTGCTTAATCTTTGAAGTTCTTCTTCGTTCAGCAATCCTCATCCTTCTTTGTTCCCTGTTGTCATCACTCATCTAATCATGGTAGGGACATGGGATGAGGAGAACTGGTTTGACTTGGCAGACTACACCGACCTCGACATGGACGCATGCATCCACACCATAGAACATGATGCGTCGTCATCGTACTCATCCATTCCAGGCTCACCGCTCACTAAAACCAGTGAGGTCAACTAGATGGAAGAAGAATCGCTGCCTCCATCAGTGGCACTCCTATAGGAATCAATTGTTTTGATCAGATCAAAATGCCTAAGTGCCTCTACAAGCCCAGTGTTTCTGACTGGCAAAAAATGGCGATAAAAGCTCAACACTGCAGTCCACGGATTAGTGTACTCTCGATACGGTCATGGGTGACCACTATTCACTGATGGCTTCAACGTATTCTGAGATTCGACCGACACCTAGTCACGGTGTTGATGAAGTTACTACCGACATAAAGCTGGGTGAAGATGATTACGCCTAGTGTTTGATCGGTAATCTACTGAATCAGGTTGAGTCCACCACAAAGCCCACCAGAGGTGATAATTTCCAGTCATTCCCAATCGTGGAGGCTCCTTGCCAAAGTGGTGGAAGGCTCTCCCTTAGTTTCAACAGGAGCTCATTGGGAGATTTGTGCTGGAGGCACGAAGTTAATGCAATCGGTGATACCTATCGAGATGCCGTGAATGATTCTTCATGATAGAACCCACCAAGACCCGATGGTCCATATGGTACAAACACTCATGCATCACCCCGAGACGGTGGAGGCAACAGAACTGGTGGATATCAATTGGCTAATCCACCTGCTTCTACCCCATCTCGCGTTACGGGTTGAACAGGACAAGCGAGAGGCTCAGAGGGAAACTCAGGTCATTGTACATCTTCCACCAACAGGAATACTTCGAGACCCTCGGTAACAATCCAGAACTTGCAACAAGTTTATGATATTCTGAACAACCTAGATCCTGCTTTGGCAGAAACTCTGGGATACGCTCAGGTTGCAGGATAGGCATCAGAGATCCTTCAGTAGACCATATGGTGTACAGAAATGTGCAGGGAACAAAGGAACTCACAAAGTCACATGTTGACTTCATCCGAGCATTCCTACCTTAGCAGAAGCCAACATGGTTGGGCTGGAAATAATCCAATATCTGGCTCTAGACCTCCTTAAAGATTCTGACATGGGAGTCACGAGGAAAGATGACTCTTCCAAGAGGTCACTGCTCCCCCTCATCATGAGGAATGAATACTCGGATCAGGTGATCTACGGCATTACCTGAACCAAGCAGCTTGTCAGAGACACTTTGTAAGCATCCACAACTGGGTCAGAGCACCAGTTTCTCAGTATGACTACTGAAGGTACCGGTCCCCAACTGACCACAATTTAGTTCCTTTCCAAAGAAGGCACATGCCTTGATCATAGGCTATCAAGCATTCTCGGTAGGCCTTCAAGCAGTACACTGGCCGAATAGGTTTCGACTAGCAAATCTAGAAAAATTTGATGGAACTCAAAACCCATTAGAATTTCTCCAGATTTACACACCGCCATCCAAGCTATCGGTGGTGATGATAATGTGATGGCAAACTACTTGCCCATAGTCCTCAAAGGATCTACCTGGTCTTGGTTGCTCAACCAACCAGTCAGATTAATTTACACCTGGGAGTAACTCTACAACCTATTGATCACAAACTTTCAAGGGTCATACGACTACCTTAGTAAAGAAGATGATCTCCACCGAATCCAGCAAGAACCCAATGGATAGTACGTCAAGAGGGTCAGCGAGGTTCATAACTCTATTCCTGAGGTTGCAGATTCCTCTATTATTTAGGCATTCAAAGTAGGGTTGAGAAATCGATGGTTTACATAGGACATCACAATGAACCCTCCAAGAATGTTCTTCATGTTGTTTGACATGGCCGACAGATACACAGCCGCTAGTCAGGTGGTTGAATGGAATAATGCCATCGATTGGATAAAGAAAATTTCTCAACCTGGTCTGGAGAAAAAGGAGAAGAAGCTCATGAAGTCTTCAAAAGGTAAGAAGAATCGCAAACCTAATGCTAAGGAGGTTCTCATAATTTTAAAGAAGTTCATTAAGTGTAAGAACGATTATTCCAACCGGAACATGACAAAAGCTCCGACCGATGAATCCAAGAAGAATAAGAAGTGGTGTCTACTTCATCAAGCGGCAGGGCATGATCTACGCAACTGCCATACCTAGTAGAAGAAATTAGAAGACTATTATTTAGATAAGGGTCATTTTCCTTCCATTCAGGAGGTTGGGGAACCGAGCTCTAAGAAGGAAAAGGATGGCGATGAAGAGATGGACTATCAGGGGCCACAACATACCATCAAAATAATCTTCGATGGGTCCTCCTCCTGTGAGTCCAGACGCCATCTGAAGGCCGTGGAGCGGGAAGTGCACCTTACTAAATCTCCAATCGCTGTTAACCCATCCTGGTGGTCAGAGACAACTATCTCCTTCAGCAGGGAAGATAGCCCCATCCCTTCAAATCGACCAAGTAGGTTTCCTATTGTTGTAGAACCTACCATAAATAATTGCAAAGTTAATCGAGTTCTAATAGGTGGTGTTAGTTCTCTTAATATTTTGTTTACAGGAGCTTTAGAAAAATACAAGTTTCCAAGTCGAAAGTAAAGCCCGTAAAGTATGCTTTTCATAGCACAGTTCTGAAACTAAATTGATAGGGCAAGTCTCCCTACCGATTACATTTGGAAGTCCAGATAACTTCTAAAAAGAAAGAATCTCATTTGATGTGGTAGACTTTGAAACCGCATACAATGGGATTCTTGGCCATTCGGCATTGGCCAAGTTCTTAACAGCCACGTATTATGGCTATCAGAGTCTTAACATGCCAGGACCAAAAGGGGTTATAATGGTTCAAGAGGATAGAATGATGGCATATGCATGTGATTGTAAATCCCTAGATCTGGTTGATGAACTTTTGACTAGAAATGCTGACCCGTCTTCTGTGTAGGACAAACACTCAAGATCAAAGTTGGTCCCAAGACCCTTCAACTAGATCAAGGATGTTCCACTCGACAAGGATGTTTCTCCAAAAAAACATCAAAGCATTGTTTGGGCTCGAAAATGCTAGTGCCACCTTCCAGAAGATGCTGATCGGGGTAGGACTTGATCTCAAATAGGAAGAGTCACTCGCCTCCTTCCTTTGAGAAAGCTCGAATGTATTCACCTAGCAGGCATCCAACATGCCTGGTGTCCCTAGGGAAGTGATCGAGGATAGGCTAGCACTCTGGCCAAACAAAAAATGGTCAATCAAAAGGTAAGGCGTTTTGCACCTGACCGGAAGGAGGCGACCTAATGGGAGATCAAGAAGCTTCTCAAGGCTGGATTCATTCATGATGTCGACCACCCAGAGTGGCTCTCCAACCCTATAATGGTTAGAAAAAATAATAGCAAATGGCAAATGTGTATCAATTTTATAGAGTGTGAGTTATTAAGCTTTTTAGATGCATATTCAAAGTACCACCAGATGAGTATGAGTAAAGATGATGAGGAGAAAATTTCCTCCATCACGCCATATGGCAACTTTTGCAATGTAAACATGCCATTTGGTCTACAAAATGTTGGTGCTACTTTCAAATGTTAATGCAAAAAACTTTCAGTCCACAGATTGGTCAGACCTTTGTTGATGACTTAGTCGTAAAAAGTATCAACATCGAAGATCATATCTCCGATCTGCAAGAAACTTTTACTAAATTAAGAAGACATAATCTTAAGTTAAATCTGTAGAAATGTGTGTTTGGAGTTTCCTCTGGAAAGCTTCGTGGATTCCTAGTTTCTAGAGAAATTGAAGCAAATCTAGAAAAAAATAATGTCTATCGAGCAAATGCGTCCCCCAACCATGAAGAAGGAAGTCCAGAAACTAATCAGCTGTATGACAATGCTAAGTCATTTAATAGCACAGTTGGAAGAAAAGGGATTGCCATTCTTTAAGTTTTTTCGGAAATAAGAAAGTTTAAAATGGACTAAGGATACAAACGATGCCTTTGAAGAGCTTAAAAAGTACCTTACAAGTGCCTCGATCTTAGTCTCTTCATGACTAGGAGAATCAGTGCTCTTATTCCTAATTGTGACACCACAAACAGTTAGTGTCATACTGGTCATTGAGCATGACAGTATCCAATGACCAGTATATTACGTAAGTGAAGTCCTACACGGACTACAAGAGTGATATCTAGAGATACAAAAGTTGTTATATATCCTCCTTATGACTTCAAGGAAACTAAGTCATTACTTTCAGACACACAAAGTGGTCATACTGATCGGAAATGGCAACAGAGGGGGGGTGAATGGTGCCTCTTTAAAAAATAGCCCCCGAAAGTATTCACCAAAATCTCCTTCGATAGCTATGAAAAGCTATGAAGTAGATTCATGTTCTCTGGAAGTTCATGCTTAACCAGACACACAAAAGAACCAAAGAAAGAGGGAGGCACTGAAAAGAAGCATCAAAGAAACATAGCAACCAAAGCAGGCAGGGGCGGTCAGACCGCTGCCTCACCGCCGGTCTGACAGCCGCCTACATCCCGGTCTGACCGGCACAACACTTGCGGTCTGACCACTGATATGCCGCCAGTCTGACCGGTGTTAACTAGCCGGTTTGACCGCCATAGTTTTTCTGGTCAGACCGCCCCCGGGAGCATAGAACAGCTACGACAATTTAAGAAGCTAAGAATGCTGAAACTCGCAATTTTACTGAAATTAGTGAGAAGTTTATGTTCCTTGCAGACTAAGGGGGCAAGACTAAGTTCTAAATAGCTGAGAGGCAACAAGATTCAAAAGAATTCATCACAAGACCAAGGAATCAAGTTTCAGACCGAAATTTGAAAATGGTGTTGAAAGAAATGCTTATTTTCAGATTTCTCATGACTCTTCAACCCTTTGCTTATGAAATTTTGTATTTCACTTAGCAACGATCTCTGGACTCAAGAATCCAAACCTCAAGCCTTCTTTTGAAGGGAAATCAAAAGACCCAACCTTCCCCTGACATGAAACCCTAATTTTTGGGGAACAGAGGAAATGCAGCGCATTTGAGATTATATGATTCAAGCAATTTGCTCTAGGAAACTAACTGACCAAGTGGTCTAGAAACATAATCCCATCACAGAACAATCCATTTTGCACCTTCTAAACACGAATCAATCTCTAGAACGCAAGAACTGGAAATCAACAGAAAAGGCATGAAAACAAATAGAAGCTGAAATCCATCACAGAGAAGGAGCAAAACTCTCAAATAACTTCATTCCCATGAATGATTCATAAAGAGGAATGATTACATGAGGGTTCCATTACAGCCATCTCCATCTCAACCCACTACATGCTTGGTTGGAAGATGAACACACGAGACACTCCACTCTTGAGCTCTCTCTACACAGGAATAATACAACCAGCTGCATACACCACTACTTTTAACTCCAAGCAAACACCCACAAGGAGAAAATCAAGAAGTGTCATACAACAACCACTCCCTCACCTCACACACCAAATGAGGCAAGAAAGTCAACACACACTTTTGGAGGGAAAGCCAGCCTCCAAACCATTTCTTAAGTCAAATTTCCAATTTGCCCCTCAAGCGCCTTCCCAGAAGCTTCCCGCGTCCGGTACCTTGACCGTCTGGACCTCGACTCCTCCCTGAGTCTAGTCCCAGTCCGCTCCGCTGCACCCGGCATCCTGATCGTTTGGACCTCAACTCCTCCCTGAGTCTAGTCCCGATCCACTCACCGCTGCCCGTCCTGTCCACCCGACATCGGCCGAGACCTCCGACTCAAGCTAAGTCTAGTCCTGGTCTGTTCCGTCGCGCACGACCGCAACCGACACCCAACGTTTGGACATCCGACTCCTCCCTGATCCTAGTCCCGGTTCGCTCGTCGTTGCCCGTCGTGTCCATCACCGGTAGCTCCGGCTCCTCGTCTCCCGACTCGCAACCACCTCACCAGCCTCGATCATCTTCGGCATCACCGACCGTCTGGACCTCAACACCTCCTGTGCCTAGTCCCGGTCCTCCTCGCCTCACCATGACCTAGCTCGGAAGTCCTGCAGTCACACAGACAAGCAAACCGTAACATAGCACCGCACGAAACAGCATATCAACAATAGCATAAGTAAAAGGTACTCAACCCTAAAATACCCAAAACAAACTCAAACTTACTAACACAACCGTCAATTACTCATCACCAACCTGGGGATACCTCCACATGGTCTCTCAACCTTTCACAATGGGAAGGTCCATATACTATGGTTGAAGTCACCAGATTAGGCTTGGTATGACTGGCCTTGTTAGATGGGTGTATTCTGTCTAATTTTTAGAACATTGATCGATTTCATAAATTTTATGTATAATGTAATTTTCATTTCAATATTTTAATAAAGTTACATTATATTTCTTTCATTTTTTATGAGTATTTTTATTTGTATTTCCATGTCCAAAGTTTGGTTATCTGAGCAAGTCGGAGAGATCCATTTTCCTTTGAACTCCAAAGTTTTGTTGTCTGAGCTAGTCGAAGAGATCCATTTCCTTTCAAACCACTTCTAAGGGATGCCTTTTACTTTTGGCTTTGACAGGTTCATCAAACGTCACGTGGATTTCAATTGTGACCTTCATAGAGATGGTTCTTACGATAAATTGCACACTTTTTTCTCAGAGACTAATAAGTAAAAGAAGAATCAAATAGACAACTAGACAGAGATGCTTACATGCTTGGGGGCTTGAATGCTTTCTTTTTCACTTCAACATTCTGTTCTTCTCTTGTTTAAAACTGGTCAAGACACGGAAAACCTCGTAGGTGAAATCTCTTCTCTCTTCATGTGGTCCTACCTACTAGAAGGAGTTTCCTCGCGACGGCCTTTTTCCTATGATCTTTGCCACTAGTTGAAACTTGAGTATGAATATGTCTCAAGAAGTATTGTTTATGTTGTAGGATCGGAAATGGCAACAGAGGGGGGTGAATGTTGCTTTCAAAAATTGCCCCCAAGTATCCGCATTTTGTCCTCCGATAGCTATAGGAGCTATGAAGTATGATTCATAGTTACTAGAAGAATTGAAAACATTTTTGCCGAAATGACCGGAAAGAAATGAAGCTACAAGGATTGCACTGACAAAATAAAAATCAAATAGGCCATAGACTGCAGACAATCTCAGAGAAATCACGAAGCTGAACGGAGAAAAACTGACCTCAGAGAAGTGCAAAGAGGAAACACTTGCAGTTCGGCACTAAAAGAAAAAGAGCAGCAACTGGAAATGAAAGCACATAGAGAAATATAATTGCTGGCCGAAAACTAACTGCACTGTACAGAGGGATTTCGGTTTGACTGGGATCAAATCAGCCGCACAACAGAGGAACTAGAAAACTAACACGGCAACTCACCACTGGACTGAAATCTGCACAGGCCGAAACACCCAAAAAAAAGAAACTCCCAACCGAAAAAGAAATACATGCTGAAGACTCCCTGCTGCAGTTTCAGACCGAAAGAGCAACGATTAGATGCAAAACACAACTGAAAACGGAGGAAGAAATCAGCACTAAAAGTAGCACAAAAAGCAAGTAATTTGACTCTAGCCAAAGACAGCAGTTACTGCAAATTTTAGACTGAAATCAGGGCTGCAGTCCAGCCGACTACTTGAAGCTTTTGCTAGCTACCGAAAACAGGAAACAAGATATGCCAAGAGGAGAGCTGCAGACCATAAAAACCTACTGCACTGTAGTGGTTGCCGCTGTTCACTTAGACTGAATTCTACACAGCCGAAACTACACTGAACAAAGAGCTGCTAACCGAAAGGAAATGCAGGCTGCAGATTTTAAAGACTGAAAATAGAGCAAGCACAGGATTTATTGCAGACCGCCGAAAAACTGAAATTGCCTAGAAATTGATTGCTTTTTTCAGGTCAAAAGATCTGAACCTTAAACTAAATAACACACTTATTCAAAAGAGAAGAGAATGCAGGCATAAATTCAATCACAAGAGGAAATCCTGAAATTTCTGAAAGATGACAGCAAGAGGAGGAGAAATCAGATTTCTTGGGGTTCTCTAGCCTTTTGTTCATGAGTCTTCACATCTCCACAAGAAATGATCTCTCCACTCGAAAGAACAAGATCAATACAACCTTTTGCTGGGAAAATCAAGAACTCAAGAATCCTCTGTTTTCAACTGAACAGTAAACCCTAGATATTTCAGAACAGAGGAAATCTGAGCAAGCAAGAATTCTAGAAGAAAAAATTTAAATCAAGTGATTTCTCTTGGGTATAATCTAGCCAAGGGACCTTGAGCACAAACCCAATCCAGAGACAATCATTTCGCAGCTTCTC
Organism: Dendrocalamus latiflorus; assembly: GCA_017311315.1. Taxonomy (NCBI): domain Eukaryota; kingdom Viridiplantae; phylum Streptophyta; class Magnoliopsida; order Poales; family Poaceae; genus Dendrocalamus; species Dendrocalamus latiflorus. The sequence goes on along the minus strand of CM029639.1, from coordinate 27,648,149 downwards.
AAACAAGGATTCACCTCACACAAAACCTCAGTAGAGAAAAACAAAATGCAAACAGAAACTGAGATTCATGACAAAGAAAACAGGAAATGAGAACACCCCAACACAAATCTTCTCATATTGATATTGAGGAACAGAGATGAATGATTACAAGAGTTTCTACAACACTTTCACTACATGCTTCTCCTTTCTTGAAACTCATACGCAGCAGAGAGCACACACACACAACAACTGCTCAGCTCTCCTCTTACTGCTGCCTTCCTTCTCCTTTTAACACCCAAGGTCACCCTCAAAGCAGAAATTCAAGAAAGGGCAGCCACCTTCCACTCCCAACTTCACACTCCATATGAGGCAAGGGTCAAAGTCAACAAGATTTGGAGGGAAGCAACCTCCTACTCCAAACTTGAGTCAAATCTCGAATTTGCCCCTCAAGCACCTTCCCGGAAGCTTCCCGCAACCGGTATCTCGACCATCTGGACCTCGACTCCTCCCTGAGTCTAGTCCGGTCCGCTTCGCTGCACACGACTGCACCCGGCATCTAGACCGTCTGAAACATGGGGATACCTCCACATGGTCTCTCATATGTCTTTAGTTCTTAGTAATCTTACGATCAGTTCAGATAAAGTTTAGAACACTTATTGTTCTCGCATAGTTCGTTATCATCCATGTCATCAACAAGTTTTATGTCATTTTCCGACCTCATATTGGACTATAAAGTATTTCAACTATGGAAATGGTATCTGAGGCTAGTTGAAATCATCTACTGGCTCCAACCATTGTGATTTTCTAGTAACAACTCAATCCTTTCTACAACATAATCAACATGTATTCAGTCCATTGGTTGGAACAAATTACTCTTTAAATTTTTAGTCTACTGCTTCCTTAGTGAGTCTCTACTACTAAACAAGCAGATGAGGGTTAGGAATATATGAGTACTCAATAAATTGAGAAATTGACATAAACTTTACTAATGATAAAGGTAAGTTTTACATGGTAATTTTGCATATTACATAAACATTTGTCTACTCATCAAAACCACCGAATTGGTTGGTGTTCGATGGAGACCCGACCTTCACCTTCTCAACAACCTTGTTTTCGAAGGGCTTCACCTCTTTGAAGAGCTTGGATGCATCCTCCTCTGATCAGTTGAAATCTATCTCGAGTACTTGAAGGTTAAGTGATGGGTCAAAAGCTTTAAACTTTGCAGGGCAAAGCTAACTCTATCAACCATTGTATTTCTCATCATCTACTCATGGTTGCTCTGAGAAGTAGCGAGCAGGCCTTGAAGGGTCTCAAGTTGTTTGCCAAGACAGTTCACCCTCTCGGCCAGCTCCCTCAAAGAGGATTTAAATGCTTTTATCCCCATGTCAGCAAGTATCTTATTAAAGGCAAGGATCTTCTCTTGAAGACTCCTTTCAAGCTCCTTCTCCTTAGCCTCTTCAAAACCAAGAGCTCTCTCTAGTCTTTCCACCTTTATGGTTTCTCTGCATGAGTAGCTCAAAGTTAGGTAAAATAACCAAAATATACAATAAACTAGTCGGATTAATGATCAGTTATCTTGGTTCTTCTTCTCATATGCTTCCACAGCCTTCTTATGCTTGAGGATGTTTTCATTGAACCTAGTCGACCAGGTTTCGATCGACCAGTCTTTAGTCTTGCACATCTCCTCAAGCTTCACAATGACGACCCCTTTAGCCTTAGCCACTTTTTCAAAGCTCTCTAATTATGTCAACCACGACAAGGAAATAGTTAAGAAAGATCAAAGGTTATGAAGCAGTAGGATCTAACTACGGGTAAATTGGTCCTACCGTGTCAACCGTACTCTGATACCCAGATGATGTGAGGGATTGCCCGATCTTCACGGCGTAGGATCAATGGATATAATTTGGATCTGTGCAACCTGACGAATCGATGGTGCCAACCACTGTTAGAACAGCAATCTACGACAAAAAATTTGCCCAATCACATGCTCGTGATCCCATCTACCCGACCACCAAGTAAACATGTCGTCGCTCTGGCCAATCACAAGAAAACACAAGAACGACGGGGAAGAACGCCCGATTCCCCTCTAGGTTGCAATCATATGCCAAACCTTAGGAGAAACAAGCGTATAACTCTCTGAAAAAAATAATAGATTGATTTCTATGGTCTATCTCAAGCTCACGCATGCAACAGGACTTTTAAGGCCGACTAAATTTTTTGCCGAAGGAAACCGAGTCTCATCCGAGACCGACACAACAACTCATCCGAGACTGACTCAATGAAAAAATGATACGACCGAGTTGTGTTCCAACTCAATAGCATGTAACAAATAAAAAAACATACCGAATGGTTCAGTCAAAAAGGCACACATGCCAAAAATACTAAACGAAATGCAGCCTTGACTTGGAATTTCCATCACGTGGTCTCACATTGCATGCATGTCTTCACGATGGCTAGATAAAATCTCTCCTTCCATTAATTTCTTCACGAGGTGGCTGCATGCACAACATGCATGGATGTTTGTTTCGGCTTTTTTTCGCGTGTAACACTTTTCGTTGCCTTCTATTTCCAGCTTCGTTATCCTCAACTAAAGCTTTCTTTTGTTCAAACCTAAGAATAATTAAATAGCAAATATTAGGTAGTATATTATTCTCATATAAATTAAAACCAAATTCAACTAGGAGCAAGTTCACCGATTAATCTTTTTAGCTCGTGCTCCCGTAATCGGTCCAATCATTATGTTCTCATCATTCTCCCCCTCTTGAGAAGGAGTCGTCCTCGACTCTGATTTTTTTCGGCCCAAAAAATGGTGACAAATCAGCAACATTGAATGTAGAATTTACAGCATAGTCATCACCTGGAAGCTTTATCTTGTATGCATTATCATTGATCTTCTCAAGTACTTTAAATGGACCATCTCCTCGAGGCATTAACTTTGACTTACGCTTATCCGGAAAGCGTTCTTTGTGTAGATGCACCCAACCAAATCACCTGGTTCAAATAACATCTTCTTTCTTGACTTGTTCGCCTTCTTACCATAGTAACGTTCCTTCTTTTCAATTTCTTCTTTAGTCTTGACATGAAGTTTCTTCACATATTCAGCACGTTTTGACGCCTCCATATTAACTTGTTCATGTAGTGGAAGTGGTAGCAAATCAAGTGGCGTGATTGGTTTAAAACCATACACCACCTCGAACAGGCACAATTTAGTAGTAGAATGTACCGCCCTATTGTATGCAAACTCCACATACGGCAAACGATCTTCCCACTCTTTGAGATTCTTCTTGATCATCGTTCGTAACAGCATTGAAAGTGTTTTATTCACCACCTCCGTTTGTCCATCCATTTGTGGGTGACAAGTTGTTGAGAATAACAACTTTTTCTCGAGTTGGCCCACAAAGTCTTCCAAAAATAGCTCATGAACTTGACATCACGGTCTGACACAATTGTCCTTGGCATGCCATGCAATCTTACAATTTCCCTGAAAAATAAGTCAGTTACATGCGACGTATCGTCGTTTTTATGATAGGGAATAAAATGTGCCATTTTAGAGAATCTATCTACAACAACAAAAACTGAATCCCTCCCCCTCTTTATCCTAGGCAATCCTAAAACAAAGTCTATACTAATATCCTCCCAAGGTGCATTATGAACAGGAAGTGGAGTATATAAGCCATGTGGATTAAGTTTAGATTTCACTTTGTGGCATGTCATACATCGCTATACAAACCTTTCGACATCACGCCTCATCTTAGGCCAATAAAAGTGATCACTCAACATCATGAAGGTCTTTTCTCTCTCAAAGTGTCCCATCAATCCTCTTGCATGAGATTCCTACAATAAAAACAAACGCGCGGACGAATCTGAAACACACAATTTGTTAGGATGAAATAAGAACCCATCATGAACATGGAACTTATCCCATCCTCTCCCATCTTTGCATTTAGAATATGATTCTGAAAATTCACAGTCAGAAGTGTAACACCCCAGCCAAACAATGACCTGGAATGCTACCAAACTAATAACATAATAAGGAAAAACTAACATTCATCTTACAAAATTTCGGCAGAACCTCCTTTGTTTATTGTCTAAATCAAAGGTTCCAACAATCATGATCAAATGATATGAATAATAATAAGCAATATAATCAATTCTAAACAAACTGGATTATGTTTACCATCGCACTCATAACCACAATGCCGGAATATAGAACGGAAGCAGTGTAAAAGAGTTCTAATCCTTTATTACATCTTAAACATGAGTCAACTACCACTTAAGTTATTCAGCAAATAATGTTTAATGTTCTTTCTTTCTCCCAAGGTGAATAGATCGTGCAAGTGCAACAAAACTAATCCTTCTTTATCCCCATGCATGCCGATCCCATGTAGGTACCTAAAACAAACAGCAACCACAACAACAACAAGAGTGAGTCCAACGACTCAGCAAATATAAATAGTGGCAACAAGAATAAAAGTGAACATCATTTCACAAGTTCATCCATCAATCATATAAATAAACCATGCTATGCAATATGATCAAAAATCTCTTTATCTCTTCTCTTTCGCATTTTACCGGTAATGCGGAGTGTGCATCCGTCGATGCCCACCCATGCATGTACCATCTGGTACAGGGACCAATTGCCCATACTCCTCAAGTATGGGGACCTTTAGCCCGTCATGTTATCAACATGACGGGGACCTCGGCGCTTGGTCATCTCGTGACTAAGACTTCAATAAATCAGCATGATGCACAAATGTGAATATCTTAACAAATGAAACTTGCATTCACAATAGCTATGCATCGGAAATTATGCTGAACACTTTCATTTGCAATCAACCATAAACAATACCAACATCTCATTAACATAATCTGGATCACGTATACTCATAGTATAGATCAAACATATACAAACCAACAATCATCAACCATCCACACTATAAAGTTTAAACCATCATTATACTTGCCTTAACCACGAGAAAACGGAGGATGAGTAGAAGGTGCGGCCCCTGGAATCCGTCCTCCTCCTGAATAATAATTATAATTATTGCTAAGACAACAGTAGCGAGTCTTTAGATTAAATAAAAACACCCCCAAACTAACCCAACATGTTTAGCTTGATTCAAAACCCCAAATCCTTTCGGCCATCCTGTCCCCCTCTACGGACAATCAACTACAAAAATTCGTAACTATTGGTACAGAAGTCTAAATAGGGCGTTCTAAGACTTTATGGAAAGATAATTAAATTATCTAACTAAACCTAGTTGGTGAGCCTTCCTGATTCGGCAATCTTCTACCCGCACCATCCAATTTTTCTAAAACATCAGTTTCATAACGGGTTCTCTGGACAGCGCACTAAAATTGTCATAACTTTCACCCCGAGGGTCGGAATCAGCTACGGAAATTATCTACAACTTTCATAATATGGAGATCCTCTGATTCTCCTGTTCTCTAATCGCCCAAACCAATCTACCGAAATCTGACAGAAATTCCCCCGATCTGTTGGACAGTCCTACTAGAAAAATCATAACTTTTGCTACAAAGGTCCGAATGATGCGTTCTAGCACTTCATGGAAACATAATTACGTCCTATACAACTCTCTAGGAGATGTCCATACCTAAATCCCCACGGATCTACCCCGAAACAGCCGTCTAACATAGTCTGTCCTAGCAGTCCAGAATACCGACATAGCTAGCACAATTAAAATATACATCTACTTGGGGCAAAACAGGGATTACCCTTGACGATTCGCTGAAGAACACGACGAACACCCCACGAGTTCCACCTCTTCTCCTTTTCCTCTCTTTTTCCCTTCTTCTTCCCTTCCTCCGGATTCAATCACCTTGCTGCGATTGATTTCCTTCCCCCGCTCGTCCGGCAGCGAATGGAAGTCTTGATCTCCGGCAATGGAGGAGAGGGGAGGGAGGGGCTGCTGGGGCGTGCAAGGGGGAGAGGGGGAGGCGCAAGGGGGGAGAGGGGGAGGGGCGGCTAGGGTTTGGAGGGGGTGGGCGCCTCTCCTTCCCCCCCCCCCCCCCCCTCTATGGCTGGTTTCCCTCCTGGGCCTTGGCCCAGGCCCAGGTTGTCCGAAAAATTCAGAAAACCCCCCTGAAAACACTATTTTAATTCTTCCCTTTAAGATCCTTTTCTCCGATTAATTGATTATTTGCCGAATCTCTCCCGGGATATTACAAGAAGCATATAAATCTTTCAAGCTCTCTAATCCAGATACCTTTACCTCCAATTGATTTAAAAGCGCATTCTTTCTAGATAAAGCATCGGCTACCACATTCTCTTTTTCCTTCTTGTACTTAACAACATATGAAAAAAATTCAATGAATTCTACCCACTTGGCATGCCTACGATTTAGTTTAGCTTGGCTTTTCAAATATTTCAAAGCTTCATGATCAGAGTGAACAACAAATTCTTTAGGATAGAGATAATGTTGCCAATTTCAACAAAGCATACAATTCTTTATCATACACAGGATAGTTCAATTGAGCACTTCCTAGTTTCTCACTAAAGTATGCTACTGATTTTCCTTCTTGCATTAAAACATCACCAATACCTATTCCACTAACATCACATTCAGTTTCAAAAGTCTTAGTAAAATCAGGCAAAGCGAGCAATGGTGCTTCAATTAATCGTTTCTTTAGTTCTTGAAAAGGATTTTCGTGTAATGTACCCCATTCAAACACAATACCCTTTTTAGTTAACTCATTTAATGGGATAGAAATGGTGCTGAAATCTTTAACAAAACGACGATAAAAGCTAGCAAGACCATGAAAGCTTCTGATTTGACTAACATTCACAGGTGTAGGCCAATTCTTAATTGCTTCGGTTTTAGATTCATCTACCTCAATGCCTTGTCCAGAAACAACATAGACTAAGACACAACTTTACCAGTACAAAAAGTGCATTTGTCTAAATTAGCATATAATTTCTCACTTCTAAGCACTTCTAGCACTTGTCTAATATGATCAATGTGTTCATCCATTGTTTTGCTATAGATCAATATATCATCAAAGTAGACCACAACAAATTTGCCAATGAATGCTCTTAAAACATGATTCATCAATCGCATGAATGTACTAGGTGCATTAGTTAAACCAAAAGGCATTCCTAACCACTCATATAATCCAAATTTTGTTTTAAAAGTAGTCTTCCATTCATCACCAAGTTTCAACCAAATTTGATGGTATCCACTTCTCAAATGAATATTGGAGAATATAATAGCACCACAAAGGTTATGTAATATATCATCTAACCTAGGAATATGATGATGATGTTGAGCAGTGATATTGCTAATGGTATGATAATCAACACATACTCTCTATGTACCATCTTTCTTAGAAAAAAGAATTACAGGAACAACATAAGGACTAAGACTTTCACGTACATATCATTTCTCAAGTAGTTCTTACATTTGACGCTGAATTTCTTTTGTTTCCTCTGAATTGGTACGGTATGGTGGACGATTTAGAGGTGATACACTGGGAATTAGATCAATTTAATGATCTATTCCACGCAATGGTGGAAGTCTTGCCAGTATCTCCTCTTGAAACACATCCTCAATGCTTGCAAAAGAGAGGAAATACCACTAGAAAGAGATGTTAAATCATTAGTTGAAAGCAAAATAGTTGCATCTTTGTACACAAGTGCCAAGTGTATTTTTTATGGGGTTATTGCTCACATATCTCAAATCTGATTGTGGCTAACATAACCAAATCTCCCGCACTTTTACTTTTTCCTCTCATATTTGGCTTGTGGTTCTCACTCACCGATGTATGGGAATCACTCTTTTCTTTTCTTTACCCTCATTTTCAGCAAGCTTCTTTTGTTGAAATTCAGTATGTATTTGATTAGGAGTCATTGGATTAAACACCTTTGTCTTCCTCTTCCACTTAAAAACATATCTATTGGAACATCATGTTGCACACTTCTATCATAATGTCATGGCCTTCCAACAGCAAATGGCGCACTTTCATAGGCACCACATCATACTCAACGTTATCCTCATAATCACCAATCTTAAAAGTAACATGCACCACATCTTTAAACCAAGCTTCTCACATAATTCAACACTATCCAAGTTATGACAACTACCACTATCAATAATAAGTTTGATTACCGTGTTATGTACTTTGGCTTGTGTTTGAAACAAGTTGAATCTCTGAGAATGTACATCTCTTTCTTGTGCAAGTATACTCAAATATTTAGTGACCACTAGTGCCTCTCCCGTTTCATAATTCAACACATCAACCACATCATTATCATCTGATGCTTTTTCATATCTCTTCTTTTCATGACTAAGCTCAATCTCATCTTTACTTCTGGATTCATACTCTCCATCTTCCATCACAAGCATAACTCGGTTGTTGGGACTCTCCCTAGATATGTGCCTAGACCTCAAACACTTGAAGCATTGAATTTCTCTACTCTTCGCTATAGCACCAATTGAGGATGTAGAGGATAGAACCGAGTTATTCTCACTTGGTGTAGGTGCTGATTTTGTAATCGGGGAAGAATGAGAATTAGTATTTGAATTAGTACTAGCTAGAACTATACCTCGTTCCAAACTAAAGCATGCTTTGATGGCATTAGATGATGATGATGATGATGGAGCTTTCAAGTTGAAGGTTGATGTTCTTAGTGCTGGTTTTACACCCTCTAGTAACTACTTCTTCGTATTTGTCGGTTGATGCACCAAATCAACAACAATATTGTAATGCTGATATTGCACTATGCATTTAATGTTTTTATTTAGGCCAACCAGAAAACACGCAAGTGTTTTCTCTACATCTTTGTGCACATGTGGCCTAATCATACCTTGTCATAGCTTGCTCCATCTCCTTGTAGTATTTCTCCATTGAGCGACCTCCCTACCTCAAATTCTACAATTTATAAAAATAAATCACGTTTGTAAGTGTTAGGAACAAAATGTTCTCTTAGCTCGTGCGTCATTTAAGCCTATGATGCAATTAGAGCTTCCCTATTATCTTCCCTTTGGTTCAACATTTGCTCTTACCAAATCAACACATACCCATCAAACTCAAGTGACAACATGTGTAGCTTCTTCTCCTCTGAATAATTGTGCATCTAGAAGATCTTATCTACCTTGAGCTCCCATGTGAGATATGCATCTGAATCGGAAGTGCCTTCAAATTTGGGAATATTGAACTTGAGTTTCCTAAATTTTTCCTCCACGTGCTGGTCATCATGATGACAGCCATGGCATTGATAGTTATCATTACGGTGTAACCAAAAATCATCGCCGAAGTCCTCAATGTGGCCAGCACTACCACGCCCATATCCACGGTCTCTCCCTTGGCTATGGTTAGCACCTAAAACACCTCCCCAACCCCCGGGAAAGGGTGGTCGAACCACGTTGGCAGTGGCTCAATCCACTTGAGCTTCTCTACTGAATTATGTAGCCCTCTCCGCATTGGCCTCGTCAAGCGCAACACCTTTTTTATGGACACCAACTGGACCCCGCTCTTTGCGAAGCTCCTCTAATATCTCTCTCCTCAAGACTCTATGTTGTCATTCAATTAAGTGTTGAAATCATTTATGAGCTTCTCAAGGTCAGCTTGTGTAACATATGCCTGCTCTCCCTCTTTTCCTAACATGGTAAGTGCAAACACAAAGAAAAACTATACATGCGGGTGCAGAAAATTTTGTTTGTGAAAATCACTCAACCTCACTTTCTCTTACCGACCGAAGTTCTTATGCATTCTTGAAGGAATTGAAGAGCTGCATGCACTTTGGTGATGGTAGACAACATAAGGTGATAAATTAAATGAATTCAATTGCAAAAGCACTGTTAAATAATGGCTTACTTGTAGAGCTTGGAGGAAAAAATATTTACCTATGCAATCTAAAATTTCTAGATATTGTAAAGCTAGGTAACAATCTAAACAAAAATTCCAATGCCTAGTTGTTGATCTTATGATATAAGCAAAGAACAAAGTAACTCACACGCAAAGATAATAGAACTTAGTGCAATTAAAGGAATGAGCTAATATAAAAATATAAGTAATGAACAACTAGCTCATATTGCACAAGTTATGAAGAGACGCTAGCTAATTGCTCAATGAGATAAAATGGGGCACAACATTGCTCAAAACGATGAAATGACACATCTGAAATTTTGACAGAGATATGGTGTGCTCACAATAGGTGATTAGCCAAGCAATTTTTTCTTCTCTCTTTTTTGTTCTATTATGTCCTGTTTTTTCCTTTTTGTTCTCTCTATTTTTTTACCTGACCAATCAAATTGTCATAAGAGTAGCACTCAAAACCTCACTTTTGACTTTAAAAGAAATAACAAATAGTTAGTCAGAGGTGTGCAAAGTATAAATGAGCATCCCTAGAGCAAATGAAATAGCTAGTCTCAAATAGGAGCACAGTATTCGCAAAGAATTGAATTGGCTCACAAAAGATAAACGTGATTTTTATCAGCATATGGGGGGTACTGTAGCAAGTATAATAGCGGGCTGTAGTGCATACTATACCACGACTATTGTGCATGAAATTTGGTTCTCCGGTACTGTAGCGTCAACCACAGCACTGCAGGTGCATACTGTAGCGTTGCGAACGCGTACTGTAGCACTGTTTGCTACTGTAGATGAGTACGGTAGCACTTTTCACGTGACTGCAGTGGCAGCTATAGCGTGCTAATCTTTTTTTGGTAGGTTTTGATTGGGCAACAATGCAAAAATAATACTAAGATCAGTACTAAACACAAATTCTAATGGATTAAAACCTAATGAAACTCACAAGAAATAATAGTTGAAACTAGGGTTTGGAATTTTTTGGCTTTAGTGTATAGGATAGAAAAATAAATCTAACTATGGATAAATTGATCCTACCGTGTCGACCGTGCTTTAATACCAAGATGATATGGGGTGTCCAATCTTCACGACGTAGGTCAATGATAACTTTGGATCCATGTAACCTGACGAACCGATGGCACCAACCACTGTTAAAGCAGCAACCTACAACAAAAGAATTCATCAACCATACGCTCGTGATCTTGTCTACCCGACTACACAAAGTAGATGTGTTGCCACTCCTGCAAAATACAAGGAATCACAAGAACAACGGGGTTGAGAACGCCCAATTCCCCTCTAGGTTGCAACTGTGTGTCAAACCCTTGGAAGAATAAGCGTATAGATCTATCTGAATATAATAGATTGATCTCTGGTGGGGTCCACACGCATGGCTTCATGCACATGAACAAATTTCTCACACATGCATGCATTCTTTTTGTGATTGTTCAACAGCCTCTGAACACTCCTTTTGACCTCAATTTTCATGCCAAAAAAATTTGTATTGATTTCTCTCTCTCTCTCTCTCTCTGGAGACTTGCATGTTGTGCTCCGTTGGACAACACCTTTGTTTTGTTTGGCTGCATGCATGCACTTTTCTTGTGTCGCATGGTTTCTTCTTTTGTCATTCTCGTCCTCCCACACAAACCTGAGAATAACTAAAATACTAGCATTATATAGTAACTAGTTCTCACATAAATTAAAACCAAATTCAAGTAGGAACCAGTTCTCATCAAGAGCACTTGCTTTCCTCTTCTTCCTGATCGACTTTACTAGTTCTATACTGGTAGGGCTAGTCAGACACTTTGAGTCCTCCAATCTGATAAATTTATCCTTAGTCGGATCCTCCAATGGGGTTGAAAGCAGTTTTTCTGACCACCTGCTCGGAGGTTGTGACTCCTTCACTTGCTAGTCACGACCGCTTGGGGGACGACCACCTGGGCAGTCACGACCACTCTGGAACCCAAGATCGGTGAACTTTGTTCTATGGTCACAATGGCTATGATCAATGACCCCTCCTTCTCTTCCACCTAGTCACTAGCTAAAGTTAGCTCGGCAATGAAGTTCTTCGTTTAGAAAATATATTCCTGTCAGTGTTGTTTCTTTGTCCTCCTTATAAGAGAAGGGGTAGGCTTATAAGAAAAACTTTCAGGTCATAGTAAAAGCCTACGTGGTCATCGGGGTAGTTATAGAAGCGGTCGGAGCAGCAACTAGGAGAACCAGAGTAGTCGATGATGGAGCCGGGTGTGATCTCGAGGCCCCATTCAACTTCCTCATGCTTCTCCGCCTCTTGGGGCTCAGAGAAGCATCTCCTGAGCTCTCAGATAGCTTACTACTCTCTAACCAGACCATCTACATATCATAAGAGAGTTATAGCACACCGATCAAAAAATATACAATTGATGAAAAGAGTTATGTTTTTTTACCTTGAGCCTTTTAGTCCTGTCTTCTGGAGAGGTAGCAGCCAAGACCAAGGGCACCCTCTACCTTTTGGCTGGGCTCCCTCACACAGATCATTTTGATCTGCTCTCACCTCAGAAGTGGATAGGGCTATGAAATCAGGAGAGGCTTTATGGTTAAAAAGATTTAACCAAACAAAAATGAAACTTAACTAGTTAGAATTGTTCATGACTTACATTCTGGGGAATCCCTGGTCGAGTCACTCATGCCCAAGTAACAAAGCATGGTATGGTCGTATGATTTTAGAGGACTTATCTGGTGCATGGAGAAATCCTTCACCACGTGACATGAAGTAAGACCTCTTACCCTGAGATGGTTGATGACATCGACTCATCGCCCCACCTTTCCCTCCTTCGAGGAGGATCTCCATCTTGGGTTATCAACAGTCACCCAACATATGAAAGAAAGGTTGTCGTCCTTGTTGAGCGTTATGTAGAACCACAATTTCTTCCATGATGACCATGAAGATTTGGAATGCAATTAAATGTATTCTTCAGCCTCCCCATCATGGAGGCACAAAGCGCAATCTCCAGGTGATGCCACTGATTTCTCTGACTTCGTCATCCTATAGAAGTATTTGAAGAGTGCCAAGCTTGGTAGAATCTCCAAATATGCTTTGTAGAGGTAGACGAAGATGTTCAGATTAGTAATTGAGTTGGGGGCAAGGTTTACCAGCTTGATTTCGCAGTACTCCGAGACCTAGGAGATTAACAGGTGCGCCAACAATCGAAACATGTACTCGACGTATGCCTAGAAGACTGGAAGCTCACCTTCATTCCTGCTCAGAAATTTCTCCCTGGTCGCTGATCTCCATAGGATCAGAACCTTGTCAAGAAGCATCTCTTCCTTCTCCATGGAGCTTCTTCAATCCAAGTTCCGACGTTAGCCAGTTTGTGATTAGATCCGACATTTTGGCTGGGTGGCAAAAGAATAAAAAGGGGATCGAAAGGGTTCAAGGCTACAGATGAAGAGAGCAAGGGCGGAGAAGAAGATGAAAGGTTTTTTTTTCTGAAAGCATGAAACCCAAGGCGGCGTGCTAAGGGTTTTATAATATTTTCCCCTCCAACTGCAAAAAGAGGTCACCCGATCCAAAGCCCAACGAATACCAAAACCTTTCAATTTCCCTGTTAGTTTCTCAACTTTAAAGGCATACACACCACTTCTTTGCTCTTACTATTTAAAGGAGTAATTTCCTGATTGAAAATTCAATCAGAGGATTATAAATTCACTTAAAGTTCGGGGTTAGCAAACAAGGATTGAATAAATCCCTAAATATAGCTTTAACATATAATTAAGGACGAAGGACCTCCGTGGTCATAAACCTCCAAAGATTGCTCCCCGAGTACCCTGGCCTTGGATCCGATTACAGGATATTCCTTCCGTACGATTCCAGGATTCTAGGATCCACTCCAAATAGCACGGTGCTTTGGTCCTAAACCTCTGACGTTGTTGCCCACGTTCGTCTTTCATTGAGAACAACCAGCGATCAGGTGTTCTCTCTCAAACAATAATTGCCTCTTCGACCAGAAATGCTGGTTTCGCAAGGCATCTTCCTCTGCGAACAAATATGCGTCTCTTCATTGGTATATAAGGTTGGACGAGAGAAGACCGGCAGACAATCAATTCACACACAATCAATCAATCTTAATCCTAGACGAATTGATCTCATTCAATTAGACGTAATTAGGGTTAAACGTATACCTTGTTAAAGGTATTTTGTAACCATTTTATAGTAATAAAGAGCATCTCTGTTTTCTCCTAAGGATTTTAACTATTTTTCTCATATTATTTTGTAAGATCAGCGATCGAAGCCCCGCTCCAACTGGCTTATACGTCGTGGCCTTTGGTTTTTTTTTTTTTTTGCATTGTAGCGGTTGTTAGCTTTTTCTGAGTAATTAAATTTAAAAATAAAAATAAAAAGTAATCACCATAGACAATGCAAAAGAATAAAGGGGAAAATAAAAGGTCAAAAAGACGAAATTTAGAAGTCAGAAATTGAAGCCGTTTGGAGTGGAACCTCGTTCGTTGACAATTAGGGATGCAAACGGATCGAATACGGATGGATAATGTCTCTACCATATTTGTTTTCATATTTTTTTCTCGGATGCGGATACGAATACGGATACCTCAAATACAAATATAAATACGAATAATATCGAATACAAATACGGAGTGAATACGAATCGAAATGAATACGGTCACGAATATTTATCAGAACATGAAAAACCCCCTTAAACTATACATCCAAAATCAATGAAAACACATAAATAGTTTATCTTGTGAAAACATTCATAAAATCTAAACAAGCATAAGTATTTTTATCCACAATAGTCATACCGTTGTACAGATTTTAAATCTTCAAGTGGCAGTTAATTGTTTTCTAAAGTTCTAAATAATTCTTAATGGATTTCTACCATTTACATGTGACTAATAAATTAATTAAGTATTTAGATTTGCATCAAAATGAGTTAAACGGGAGTACATCAATTTAGTCGGCACAAATTTTAATCCACCAACAATATTAAATTTATTTTTTAATAAACATAAATATTTGCTAGTGGTGTTTGTAATTTAACATGACTAAGGAACCTAATGCCTAATGGTAATGCAGACTTATGGCTTGGTTGGGCTAGTGGGTTAGTGGCAGGGGAAATGAGAGAGACTGACTTGGGATAGGCAATGTTGGGCTGAAATCCCGGATATCCGTTTTCGTATTATCCGGATAATCCGTATTCGTATCCATATTCGCCGGATATCAAGCCTACTGTATTCGTATCCGTATCCGACAAAAAAATCTGTATTCGTATCCGATCCGACACAATCTGCATCCGTTTTCATCCGAATCGGTCGGAAACTATCCGATCCGTTTTCACCCCTATCGACAATAACCATATGACTAGTCGTCATTGCCCATAATTGATCGTCTCTTAGTCATAACTGGTCATTATTAGTCTCTGGCTAGTTTGTCACTGAAGGGATGGGGTTTCCTTTGAATCATAGTTATAGATATAATTGATATGTTAAGTGGGCCCTTAATGTGTGAGCCCGCTTTTTGTATGAAAATATTGACCCGGTCAAGAATCCTTGCTAGTGCTAAGGGGTGCCAAGGGAGCAGATGAGAACAAAATCACGTCACTGTTATGTTACAAAGGGTTCAAGAAAAATTATGTTGCATAGACCTTGATGATATGGTCGTCTTTAAACCATTAGGAAGAAAATAAATTTAGTCCGAGGAAAAGAAGGGGCTTCCAGAAACAACGCGCGTACCATGTACTAGATAATAATACTAAAGCTCGAATTCGTTCCATGGAAGCCGCTGTTGATAACTCTGCCCGTTTCGCCCTTGCAAACACTCGCACATGGATCAGCTCCCATCATCATGGGACAACCAACGAAAAGCCCCGAGCGCACTAGCAGCAGGCCCAGCTTGGTAGCCGCCAATCGGTCAGAGCGGCGCGCAGCAGAGCCCCCAAAGCAACCAAAAGGCAGCAGGCGACGGAAAAGCAAGAGGCCGAATCCAAAGGGTACGCGCGCGCTTTTTTATCGGAAAGGGGAAAGAAAGCAAGACAGACAGGGGGGAGAGAGCAGAGCAGAGCAGAGCCGAGCCGCCCGCGCACATGCCCGGACGGAATCGCCATCATCGATGGCTCGCTCGCGGTCGCGGCTCCCAATGATCCTCCCCCGCGACGAGGTCCAACCGCGGATTCGCCGGCCCCGTGTCAGCCGCAGAGGATCCTCCGTGAGCCCACGTGCGAGCTCCGGGCGGCGCACCGCCGCCGCTTGATGGGGCTCCGACGGTCGGATGGGATGGGAGCCGCGGGTGCGGTGTGGGGGGGCCGAAACTGGTGCACTTTGTGGAAAGCTAAGCTGGTCCTGGGACCAGGGAGAGAACGCGGGATGAGCAGGGGTAGGTGACCCGACCGATTTGGGTTGTTCGCTCGGCCGGTGACGCCATCGATATGCTCCTGTGCAACTTGTCCCCTTTCCGAGAGAAAAAAACGCGAGGCAGCTTCTTTCCTTTCCCCATGTGTGTGTGTGTTTTATTTCCCAGTTTACTGAATTGCTTTACTGATAATTTACCTAGAGGGACCTGTCTCTGTAACCTCATGGTTCTACTTTCGTCCTTGGCGCTCTTTAAATTTTTCCCAAGCATGAAAGGCTATGTGAGCAACGTGGTTTACAGTTAGAAATATGATATTGGTCGGGCCAACTTTCTACCAACTTCGTCCACCGTATCATTGTCAACTTAGTGCATTCACAGTTAAGATTACCCTTACGTGGTGGTCTCAAGAGAGAGTTGTGCTACATCAGCTGAAGTTACCACATAAAATTTTATCCTTTCATAATACGTATAACCTCAAGTGATGGCTTTAATTATTTGCAATTCAGATCTTTTTTTTCCTTAGGGGCATGTTGTTGTAATTTACATTAAATGCCTAAACTTTACATATGAAATTTTAGAGTAAGAAAAATATGTACATATCAACCCTAAAAAGAAATGTACAAAATAACAATGTAGAAATCAGAAAGGAAAGATAAGCATGGACGCAAATATTGCAATCATTCTACAGTAGAAAGGAGTTAAGAAAATTATAAGATTGTCACGAGCTTGACTAGTGCTTGTGCAAAAGAAGGTGAGACAGATCGCAGATTCCTTCTCTGTGTGGTACATGAGGGCACCGTAGCTTTGCCCAAGCTTCTCTAACACCACTGCAAGCCACAACTCTCACTCTCTCTCTCTCCCCCCCTTCACCCTCTCTACCGAAGCTTGCCTCCGATGTGGCACCGCGGGGACATCTGTCCACCCTGAAGTATTGTGGTTGCTCTTAGGGCATCTGTAGTGTATGAAAACAGGGAGTCTTAAGCCACCTTAAGGTCAACCTTATACATTACAGGGGTGACCTTAAGCAGGCCATAAGCAAAAAAGGCTTAAGGCTGGTCCTCAAGCTAAAGACCTGGCCACAAGCATTAAAATATATTTTTTCTTTATCTGCCAAGTGGGACCGTCTTAAGGCCCCTTGGGTTATATACACTATGGAGTCGACCTTAAGGTTTAGATGGGACTCACCTTAAGGCCCATTGGGTTATATACACTACAGATGCCCTTAAGGTGGCGACACAAGCACTTACTCGTCATCAGCTTAAGATAACCATGGGACCTTAGAAAGGAATGATCTGTAACACTCTTTGATTTGGAACAGCGGATTTTTTTTTAATTCCTGCAGGAGTTGAATGGGCCCTAATGATATTCTACAATTTCATAACATACACCAAGAATAAGAGCTCTAATAATATTTACAACGATTCACATTAACGCATAATGCATGCAGTGTACCAAAAGCATACATAAGTTTTGACTGTAGTCGAAATCCACGGAGTTGTGCCAAAATGAAGGCCCCTAGGATTTACACAACAATACACATTGAGTAAAAGGAGCTTTGTCAAGAAGTGCCGTGGGCTAAAGCCGAAGCAGCTTACGGGCATGTTCTTTACGGTTTTTAAAAGTGACTTTTGACTTTTGTTATAGTATCTAACTTTTAAATAGAGTATTTTCTCAAGACAGTGACTACAAGTTAATTGTAGTACATGTTAAAAACTCAACATTTATACTAGTCAAAATTACAAGCGAATGTCTCTCTATAATCTTTGTCACGGACAACTTAAATTAAAAAATTTCAACTAAAAACTATAAAACACAACCATAAGAAGAAGAAAAAAGAACGGTCCGTGAGGCTTAGCCTCGTCCTTGGCTTCAAGGGGCGCTCCATATTTGTTGGCAAAAATAGTACATGTAGCCTCACTGTTGTAATAAGATCTAGCATGGTAAAACAAAAAAACACCTTTGCATCTACAAAATGAATAAAAATGATATTGCATTGGCTCATTTCTATTTTATAAGATTTGAAATTGTTTGGCATTCTAATTTCACACTCACGTCGGACTCCAATCGTCACATGATGTGAGAAAGCTAAAGCCTAGATGCGGAGCATCGCAATCGTCCTTTTTGACCCATTGTCACTTAGTTGAAACATGGCATCGTGCTTCTACCGTTGCCACCATTTTATGAAGTTAACACATTTCTTCTCTTCTAAACAGTAAGTGATGCACGTGCGCTTCTGCATTGCAAATAACCGCCACAAAAACTACTGATGGACGCCAGTCATACTATTTATCCTATGGGGCCTATTTTTTTAACTGAGACTTAAAATTTTTGGCTGCGGTTTATGACTTTTGAGCTGTTCGTGTAAGAAATTATAGAGTAATAAAAACTCACGTGCGGTTTTTGCCAATATAAATGAAGTCGGTAGACCCATCTTGAAAAGACACTCCGTTTAAAAGCTAGTTACTGTAAAAAAAAGTCAAAAACAGAATTCAAAAGCTGAAAAAGAACAGAACCTATTATTTTGTTGACTATCGCTCCATTGCCTGTTTCAAGCTAATGGATGGTTTTTTTTGTTGTAGTTTATGATTTATGATTTTTAAATTTCGGTTGTTCGTGAGAGAGTACAAAGAGAGACAATTATATGTGATTTTGATCGGTATAGCTGAAGTCAATACAGTGTAACTTGTAGACGCTACCTTAAAAAGGCAAATCGTTTAAAAGCTAATTATTATAACAAAAATTAAAAGACACAAATAGCAAACCTCAAAGTAACCTAGCCAATGATGCCTTTATGACCTCTCCCACGCATACCTCTAGCGTCACCACTATCGGAGAAGTCATCTTTTACCGCTATATGCATGCGTCGTCCTTAGTACAGTTATGTTCTTTTTTAGTTTTTGACTTCTGTTTTTAGTTTTTCTACAGTAAATATCTTTTAAATGGAATGTCTTTTCAAGATAGGTTCCACTAGTTAATTGTAGTACATACTGTACCGATTTCATTTATATAGGCAAAAACCGCAATGAGTTTCTGTTACTCTGTAATCTCTCGCATGAACAGTCCAAAAACCAGGGGCGGAACTAGAACAAAAATAACCGGGGTTCACCACTTCATCATATATATAACAATATATATAATTTTCAATGAATATTATGCCTAATAGTAATATGTCCGATAATTTTTAGCATCAATACTTCAATATGATCGATAGCAGTATATGATAATAAAGAAGTAACGATCGAAATACTTACCAAAATAAATAAACCTGATAATAATATTGGTTAGTTACAG
Organism: Dendrocalamus latiflorus; assembly: GCA_017311315.1. Taxonomy (NCBI): domain Eukaryota; kingdom Viridiplantae; phylum Streptophyta; class Magnoliopsida; order Poales; family Poaceae; genus Dendrocalamus; species Dendrocalamus latiflorus. The sequence goes on along the minus strand of CM029639.1, from coordinate 27,628,711 downwards.
CAAACTGAATTAACTAAGTACGAAATCACATACAAAAAGTTGTTCAGCATTAGTAAAATACATCATCCGATCTCATTGGCCTATAAAAAAGAAAAAGTTTTTAAGTAAAAAAAAGAATGATCAAATATAAGTAAAAAACATTACCTTTTAGTATTTGTGTTCTTTCAAATTCATAAAGCGATGAACCACAATATCATTGGTAATTTTCTATAATTCTTATTTTTTCCACATAACAAATAAGTCTATCATTTATGGAATAATCATCAAATAATTGAAAAGGTCAATTAGATATTTGTATGTTCAACAATTCAAAATGGCAACAAGGGCCAAGCGGCACTGTAGCCAGATGGCAAATGAGGGCCACCGGTGGCATCGATTTCTCACGTTTTCTTGTGAATATTTGCTGCCTGATTGGGTGTGGCTGTAGCGGGCATGATGCACATCTTCTGCATGACTTTATGGGATGAACAGGTGTAGAGGGTTGTGCGAAGTGACATGCTTCAGGATTGATCAAATAGACACCATGACCTATTGCGATCCTCTCTCTTGGGCTGGGTGTTGCAGTGACCTCGTGTGTTGCGGGACAGTGAAGACTCCTCATAGACTACTGCTAGCTACTAAAAATTTAGATTGCTAGTATTCCTTTTGTTTGGCTTCAAAAAAATACCGGGTGCACTAAGTTTAGATTAGGGGGTTCACGTATGGAATAGAGATATTAATACCTGTAGAAAAAAATTTTGGACCCGGTGTCCTGTGACACCGGGCCCAACCACATAGCTCCGCCCGTGCCAAAAACTACAGTCAAAAGCCAAAAACATTAGCCAAAAAGAATAGCCCCTGCACTACTTGGCTCTACCTATCGGCCCCCTCACGACATCACTATATATTGCTCATTTTCAAACTACTAATGCCGTTTGACGCTAGGCACCGATAGTCTCCCAGTTGGTGGATGCTTGTAAAAAAAGATATAGAAATACGCTACTAGGAAATCACACTAAATAATTACAAATTTGTAGGACTTGTTTATATTGGTTTCTACTTTAGTTTCTATTTGGAGAAACCAAAAACTAATATGAACACCTAGTTTTCCGTAGCGGCTTTCCTACTCATCTCGCTCCCGTTTCGCTCTGGAGATGAGGTACAAGGTCATGTGCACATCACGAACCTTACTTATCTTGCTCTTGTCTTACGCACGTATTTCTCGTTCACTTTTCCACCGCTCGCCCTTTTTTTTAAAAGCCACTTCTTTCAGCCAGTACTATTAATTTTCAGCTGAAAGCTATCAACTGCGCTAATTGGGTTTTTCTTTTATGCTGCGATTTATTAGTCTAATGAATAGTGATCGCTAAGAGAAGATAAAAACCAAACACCGCTGAAAAGAAAAAAAAGAACAAAGTCAATATGAACAGGCCTATAAGCCAGAGAAGCTACATTTAGTACGTGTGCATGGAGAAGCAAGGAAACACACACACACACACATATATGAACAATACTTTTATTTCCAAGTGTAATTACACCCACCTCTAATATATCACATAAACAAGCTTGAAATACTTCTTTATCACTTTAAATATACTCGTGTACTAATTATAACATACTCCAACGTGAACCACACAAAAAAATTACAAGTGAGTCCATAATTTTTAGTGTACTACGTAAATACCTTAATATACGTACATAAAAAGGAGTATGTTGAAAAAATATACATACTACCTTTGAAAAATTGTTTATACCACCTATATGGTCATAAATACTCGTATACTATACATACATACCCTTCGTTATATGAGATACTCTCTACGTTGTGAGATACGACATAGTGTAATTACATCCGAAAGTAGAAAAGGGTTCCTATATATATACTACTTAAAAATGTGAGTTAGTGATCGTCGGTCCATTCTCCCTCCTCTCTTCTCAACTGTCCGATCAAAGATCAGCCATCCAGATCCGCATGTAAGTAGTTCTTCCACTCCTCGTAGAAAAGGTCAGGCCGATGTGTGGGCCACTCTCCTCTTCTCTTCCCCCGCCTACTCCACCTCCCACAACCACTCCACCTCCTGCAACCGTCACCTCCTTCTCTCCCCCGAACCCTCGTGCCGCGCCTCCTCCTCCTCCTCAGTGTCACGACCAATTCCATCCCCTCACGGCAACATCTGGTCGTAGTCCCCCAACTTCTCCCAGCAGCGTCGCATCCCCCCGTCACTGCCTCACCAACACATTCGCCCGCCACCTCCTCTCCCCATCTACCCATCGTCGCCTCCCCACCTCCACCTCCCGCAACCGCCATCTCCTTCTCACTACCGAACACTCGTACCGCACCTTCTCCTCCTCGACGCCACTACCAATTCCTTCCCCACGTGACAACATCTAGTTGTAGTCCCCCAACTTCCCCCAGTAGCACTGCATCTCCCCGTCACCGCCTCCCCAATGCATTCGCCTACCGCCTCCTCTCCCCATCTGCCCGTCGCCGCCTCCCCACCTTTACCTTCCGCAACTGCCGTCTCCTCTCCCCAAACCCTCGTGCTGTGCTTCCTCCTTCTCCTCGGTGCCGCCACCAATTCCTTCTCTCATCGCCCCTCCAACCAGCGGCATGACGCTTGGTGACAGCGGCCGGTGGATCGGAGAGAAGGGCGCTCAGCGACAGTGACCGGTGGATCGGAGAGAAGGGCGCTCGGCGACAGTGACCGGTGGATCGGAGAGAAGGGCGCTCGACGACAGTGACCGGTGGGTCGGAGAGAAGGGTGCTCAGCGACAGTGACCGGTGGATCAGAGAGAAGGGCGCTCTACCGGCTTAGCAAGTAAGAGAAGTAGAAGAAAGATTGACTTTAAGATGGCGGCGGCTTCCTCTTCCTACGCCTGCCCACATGGCTCTCTCCCTGTTGCCACCGCCTAGTAGTCGGTCACCCGGTGAGCCTCTCTACCTCCTCCTGCTCTTTGCTCAGAGCCCATCGCGCTGTCTAGCGATTTTGGTCTCCCAATTTAGTCGTCGAAGTTGGTGCTGTGGTCGAAGGGGCCGTGGCTGAAATCGAGGGGCTGTGGTCGAAGTTGAAGCAGTGGTCGAATGGGGCCGTGGCCAAAGTCGAAGCTGTGGTAGAAGGGACAGTGGTCGAAGTAGAAGGGTCGTGGTCGAAGTCAGGCCATGGTCGAAAATCGAAGGGTCGTGGTCGAAGTCCAAGCCATGGTCGAAGGGGACAGTGGTCAAAGGGGCAGTGGTCAAAGTCAAAGGGTCGTGGATGAAGTCAGTTCGTGGTTGAAGTCAAAGGGCCGTGGTTGAATTCAGGCCGTGGTCAAAGTCAAAGGGTCGTGGTCAAAGTCCAAACTGTGGTCAAATGGGACAATGGTCGAAAGGGGCAGTGGTCGAAGTCGAAGGGTCATGGTCGAAGTGCAAGCCATGGTCAAAGGGGACAGTGGTCGAAGAGGGCAGTGGTCAAAATCGAAGGGCCATGGACGAAGTCGATCCGTAGTCGAAATCGAAGGGCAGTGGTCGACGTCAGGGCCGTGGTCGAAGGGGGTTGTGGTTGAGGGGCTGTGGTCGAAGTCGAGATCCGTTGTCGAAGTCGAAGTCATGGTCAAAGGGGATGGTGGTCGAAGGGGGAAGTGGTTGATGTCGATGGACCGTGGTCGAAGGGGACAGCAGTCGAAGTCGAAGCCATGATCAACGTCAAAGGCCTATGGTCGAAGGGGACAATGGTCGACGTCGAAGGCCGTGGTCAAAGGGGACAGTGGTCGATGTCAAAGGGCCATGGTCGAATGGGACAGTGGTCGAAGGGGACGGTGGTTGACATCGAAGGTTTGTGGTCATCGAAGGGCCATGGTCAAAGGGGACAGTGATCGAAGGGGGCAGTGGTCGAAGTCGAAGCTATGGTCGAAGGAGGTCTTAGTCTAAAGGGGAAGTGGTCGATGTCGAAGGGCTGTGGTTGAAGGGGGACAGTGGTCAAAGGGGGGGTGGTCGAAGGGGGAAGTGGTTGACGTCAAAGGGTCGTGGTCATCGAAGGGTTGTGGTCAAAGGGAATAGTGGTCTAAAGGGGCAGTGGTCGAAGTTGTAAATCCGTGGTTGAAGTCAAAGATCCGTGATCGAAGTCGAAACCGTGCTCAAAGGGGGCCGTGGTCAAAGGGGGTCGTAGTTGAAGAGGAAAGTGGTCCATATCGAAGGGCCGTAGTCGAAGGGGGCTGTGGTCGAAGTCGAAGATCCATGGTCAAAGTCGAAGATGCTTGGTCAAAATTGAAGCCATGGTCGAAGGGGGCCGTAGTCGAAGGGGGAAGTAGTCGGCGTGGAAGGGTCGTGATCGTCGAAGGGCCGTGATCGAAGGGGATAGTGGTCGAAGGGGGAAGTGGTCGAAGTCGAAGATCTGTGGTCAAAGCGGAATGTGGTTGATGTCGAAGGGCCGTGGTCGAAGGGGACAGTGGTTGAAGGGGCAGTGGTTGAAGTCGAAGTGGCAGTGCTCAAAGTCGAAAGGGGCAGTGGTCGAAATTGTTGTCATGGTCATAGTCGTAGCGCCTGTGGACGTGGTTGTAGCGGTCATGGTCATAGTCGTAGCGCCAACCCGGAGGGCACCTGCTGGTTCGTCCATAACCTTTGCCGCTACAAGTTCCCCCTCTAGTTGGACATCCCCGCTGCCTACCCCCAAGTCACCCCTGAGACCGAGTTCCCCACCCTCGATGGCAAGACCCACAAGGTCTCATACTCCCTATGGATTGTAACATACTTTTGACCACGAGGTGTGATCGACGGCTTTCGATTTACGACCACACGCTGGTCGATGTGTTCTGACTTACGATCATGAGGTGTGGTCGATGTCTTTTGACTTACGACCACGAGCGCTGGTTGAAGTCAAAGATCCATGGTCGAAGGGGAAGTAGTCATTGTCGAAGGGCGTGGTTGAAGGGGATAGTGATTGAAGGGGGGCAGTGGTCGAAGTCGAAGTGGGCCATGGTCGAAGTGGGGGGCCGTGGTCGAAGTTAACGCCATGGTAGAAGTCAGGTCTGTGGTCAAAGGGGGCCATGGTCGAAGGGGGCCGTGGTCGACGTCGAAGGGCTCTGGTCGAAGTCGGGGCCAAGTAGGTCGGGCGGGCCGAGTAGGCTGGCGCAAGTAGTTGGGCGACAGGGCACAAGTGCACCGGTGGCCTGCTAACGTATGACCACCAGCGATGGTTGACGGCTTGTAACTTACAACCACGAAGTGTGATTGATGGCTTTCGATTTACGACCACGAGAACTGGTTGATGTGTTCCAACTTACGACCATAATATGTGGTCGATGTGTTCCGACTTACAACCACGAGGTGTCCTCGATGGCTTCCGACTTACGACCACAAATGATGGTCATCAGCTTTTGACGTACGACCATGAGCCATTGTCGAAGGCTCCTGATTTAGAACCACGATCGATCGTCGACCGCTTCTAATTTACAACCACCAGTGATGGTCAACCGCTCCTGATCTATGATCACGCGCAATGGTTGACGGCTTCTGACATACGATGACAAGGTGTGCTCGAGGGCTCCCGACCTACGACCACGAGGTATGGTCGATGTCTTCTGACTTACAACCATGATGTGTGATTGATGGCTTCCGACTTACTTGATGGGTTTAAAAACTTTTAGAATATGTTTGTATGCATATTCTAAAATTTTTTACCACCCGTGAGTTTTAAACACATGTAGTATGATAAATTTTAAAAATCCGTAACAACACACGGGCATTCAACTAGTATATATATATATATATATATATATATATATATATATATATATCTCATTTTGTCTTTTAAATTGTTGAGCCCTTGCAACTATGCTATGGGCCTGTTCTTTTTGGCATTGGCTTGTGGCTTTTGGGCTATTTGTGCAAGAGATTACAGAGTAACAGAAACTCACGTACGGTTTTTGCCGATATAAATGAAGTCGGTAAAGCATGTACTACAATTAACTAGTAGACCCTATCTTAAAAAGATATTTTGTTTCAAAACTAGTTACTGTACAAAAGCCGAAAAACAACTATTAGAAACTGAAAAGAACATGGCCTATAGCTACTCATGTCCACAACTCACCATGGAGACATTAGGCAGTGCTCTTAGCATTGCACATGCTCCTATCATTTTACTTATCAACAAAAGCCATCGATTTAAGGGCCTGTTCGGCTGGCCACAAGCCGGTCGGCTTTTCGCGGCCGCTACAGTACCTAACTTTTAAACGGAGTATTTTCTCAAGACGGGGTCTACAAGTTAAACATAGTACACGTTAAAAGCCCAACATCTGTACCAGCCAAAATCGCAAGTGAGTATCGATTTCTCCGTAATCTGTACCGTAAACATCCAAAATTCAAAAATTTCAGCCAAAAGCTATAAACCGCAGCCAAAAAGAACATGCCCTAAATTTAACACTGCAAAAATAAGAAAAGATCCATCAATCTAACAAATTGAAAAAGGGCATGTTTTTTTTCCTCCGAAGCTGGTGGTTTTGGCTTTTGCTACAGTATCTAACTTTCAAATGGAGTATTTTTATCAAGACTTGGTCTACAAGTTAAACGATATATATGTCAAAAGCCCAACAACTGTACCAGCTAAAATCGTAAGTGAGTATCTATCTCTTCATAATATATAGGGGGTGTTTGGGACTGTTCCACAAACTCTGCTCCACAAACTCTACCGTGGAGCAGCTCCACAAAAAACCTAGAGTTTGTGGAGCACCCCTTTAGGTGCTCTCACAACTCCACCTTTTTTTCCTCGAACAGAGTGCGTGGAGCTGAACCTGTTTGGCTAAAAAATATAGAGCGGAGCTGAAAAACGTGGAGTGGAGCAGTCCCAAACACCCCCATACTATAGACAGCTAAAATTTAAAAATTTTAGCTAAAAGTCAAAAGCCGAGGTGCAGCCAAACAAGCCCAAATTAACCGCCGCTGCTGTGCTAACTTTAATCAAAAGTCAGCATAGTTTAGAACAGGACCATAGAAACCGGTCCCACCCGTGTACGGGCTATATACTTAGAATGGATGCTGTAACCAGCTGTCTGTTCCTCTGCCCCGTGGGGTGCACCTAGCAGCCAGTCAGGCAGGCCAGGCTAGGCTAGCACGGAGGAACACCCAGACGGGTGGGCCCCACCCACCAGCGTAACCCAGGTCACGCTCCGCTCGCCCCTGACCAAACCCTAGGGTTAAATACCGCACCCACGTTTTGATCCCCCCTCCCTCTCGTCTCTCTCCCGCACGCACGCACGCACCCAACACCCCGCCCCCTTCCCGAAGACCTCGCGGCGCCAAAAGGAGACCACCCCCACCACTCGTGCTCTCTCCACCCCCGTGCTCTCGCGGCGGCGGAGCCCGAGCCGTGTCCCCGAGCTAGGTTTGGTCCTGGTCTCCGCGTACGCCCCTCGCCGGCGCCCCGCTCCGCCGCCGCCGCAGGCGACATGGATCTGCCGAGCCTCGCCGTCGTGCTGCGCGCCGCGCTCAGCCACGTCCCCGAGGAGCGCAAGGCCGCCGAGGAGAGCCTCAACCAGGTGAGCAGCTCCACCCCCGGCTCCTCCCAAATAAGACCACCGCTCCTTCGTGGAGCCCAATCTCTACTGTTTGATCGCGAGTCGCGGCGCGCCCCGCGTGAATTGGGGTTTGTTCGGGGGCCGGTGATCTGCGCGAATCTGAGAGTTGCCGCGGCTGCTCGAGCCTGAGATGAGCTTGGGGTGTCTAGTTTTTTTCCGGGCGTTTTTGGGAGTTAGCGGAGGGGCTCTGATTATTATGATTGGTACAGGGGGTGTGTGTGGTGTCGTACTCGTACTCGTGCAGGCGTTACTATGGTAACTGCGGTGATGGTAATTTGGTACTGTCATATACTGTTGGAGCTGGGTGGGTTGTTAGGGGCATTAAGTTCCGGGTCACCAACAGTAATTTGAGTTACATCTCGCCTTACTGGGAGCCAAAAGGGTTGGTAGCTTAATTAACTGTTCAATCATACAAACTGGCGGGTCAACAGATTCAAGTGGACTAGATAGGCAACTGAAATTTGTGAAAATCTATCCTTTTGTCGTCCGTGTAAGCATCACAAAGTATTTATGATATTTTAAAGTATTCGTATGCGAATTAAATGCTCAAATAAGCAACGTTTAAGAAAGCTGTCTCAACTCTATTTGTCAAATTTCTGTTATTTTAATACATTTCTGTTGAAACCTGCAATTTGCACTGTCTCGTAGGCGGATGGCAGCAGGGCGCCTAGCACATTTTATAACTCTGGCTAGTCAACAGATTTATAAGCGTTAGTCAGCTGAAAATACATAAAGATACAAATTTTCTCCATGCTAGTGGAACATAGTGTTTCTTTATTTTTTTTAAAGAAGGAACATAACATTTCTGACATGAGCATTTCTTGTGAGGAAAAAGAATCTATTTATTCTGTTTTTATTTAAAATGCTATTTTTTGTTGGCAGTTGCCGAGGGTCAGTGAGGCTCACATATGAGCAATCATATATATTCACCGGTTCTGTTTTGACCTTTTTTCCTGACTATGTAATAGTAAATTTACAACCAATTATTTTATTTGAACCATGGCAACTGAGCAAATCTTCTATTAACTTTTTTTGGCAATATGTATTAAATAAACTGCACAAGTGCGCATGCTTTGTTCATATTAGTAATTGAAATGATGCTCTGGGAAGGCACCACACGCGCAATGCTCTGTCTTGTCCGGCGTTATTTTGTGAGCTAGTCCATTCAATTCAGCACCATCTTTGAGACTGTGTTGCCACTTGTTGGACCATAATACCAAACATAAATCTGTATCTTCTTTCATATATTTTCATTTTGGCAAGGTGGTTGTATTGGTCTGTTTCTCTGACCCCCCGAGAAGTCCTGTATCGGTACCTGATCTGACTTGTCGTAATGGTGATGCTTACCAATTTGCTTCATCTGAAGACAGAAGGGAATGTAGTGCACTACCACCAGCTAATATACTATAGTAACGGCAAGATAAGGTTAATTCTGGAGAGGATTTATTCTTGTGCAATGTTCTTAGTTTCTTTACTTTAATTACCCCCAGTCCAAATTATATCTTGTTTTAGCAAGAGACATGTGTACACAAGTAATAGGGGCAAACATATACCAGAAAATGGGGCCATTAGCTCCTGTTTTCTTTGCATGGAGCTAAAACGACATCTAAATCAGAAAGTAGTTATTTATTGCTTGTCATAGATAGTATATTGCACTTCCCCTTGCTTTTCATTTGTCATTTTGTTTTGAGCACTTGTGTTGATACTTCTGCGATTCCTGCAGTTCCAGTACACTCCACAACATCTGGTTAGATTGTTACAGATCATTGTGGATGGAAGCTGTGATATGGCTGTACGACAGGTTGCAAGCATTCATTTCAAGAACTTTGTTGCGAAGAACTGGTCTCCTAATGATCCCGGTATGTAGAGGTTGGTGATTGGCCATTGAATTGCTTATGCCTTCTAATAATTTAAAACTATATTTTTATTTTTCTATAGATGAGTCCCAAAAAATTTCTGAAAGCGACAAGTCCATGGTCCGTGAGAACATACTAGGATTTATTGTTCAAGTGCCCCCTCTATTAAGGTAAGTAGCTTTTTTCAGCCCATATTTCTTATTTTGCTAATGGTTGTAAAGGTTTTACTTTAGCGACTGACTTTTACATTTATGGTGATAACACCTTAATCATATGCATTACATGTTAGCAATCAGATTGTTTTTTAGGCATACTATTTTGAATTTCCTTTTCTGAACCCTTTAGTGCACGGTTCTGCCAATCATCATAATAATCCTTGATTTCTGTTCCCTTTTAGCATACGTGATGAATTATCCTAAACTATACCTCGTGACTTGTTGTCACCATGGTTATCCAAGGTGCCCAGGAAAAGTGAGGCACCTGAGTGGTGTGAATACCCCTAGGTGATGCCTTGGGTGCCTCGGCAAGCCTAAAGAAATGGAAATAAGAGAAACTTAAATGGGGAAGAAATATAAAAAAAATTGGAAGGAGGAGAAAGGGGTGGGCAGGCCCAACACCCCTCTAACCCTACCCTCTTCTCACCCCCTTGTTCCTCCCCCTCTCAATCCTAGCAGTCATTGCTGCCACCTCTCCCTCATACCACCCTACGGACGGTGCCTCTCTTTCGCGGTCGTCGGGGCTGGTGACAAGAGGCAAAGGTTGATGGTGATGGCTAGGGTGAGCTCTCACTCTCAATTTGCCTGTCCAGGTGCAGTGATTGGCCATGGCACGCTCCCCAAGCTGCTTGGACGATGGTTATCATGAGTATTATTTAGAATTAAATCATTATCCATTTATTTGCAGGATTGCCCAGTATATACCACTCCAAAGATTGGCATATCTGACGTATCAAGAAATTCAACTCCATGTCTACATGTCAGTGAGACATGGATGGCATATCCTGAAATGGCAATCTTTGGAGTGGCGTATCCTCAATTTGCCCATTAATTGCAGTCTGCAATAAATATGTACTTAGGGCCAGTTTGCGGATGCTGCACTGTAGAATCTAGTTAGTTATAGGAATCTTTACTAGTTCAAGTAAGATTTTGTTGTTATGGCTAACAAAATTCTTTCTACTATCATATCCAAAAGTAGAAAAAAATTCTTTTGAAAAGCCACTGCAATGTCAAACGGAGCCTTATGATATATGTTTAGCTAATGCGTCCTGATTGTACATCATATAATGAAAGGGATGTGAGTATTCATTTTGTAATGGCTCAATGTAATGCAATGTAATGTTTACACTACATTGTTTTCCACTTCACATGAGCATAACGTTAATACCTGTCTGGTTTAGTTTATTTAGGAAATTTTGGTAAATTATTTAGTAGAAGTATCATTAGGTAAATTGTTTTGTAAAGTATTATTTCAAGCATTTTTGAACTATATTGTAGTGCGTGCCTGCACATTTCTCTTAATGAAATTGAAATTCTGTCCACTCTTGTGGTGAAAATTCTACAAATATATGAAAACACTTCATCGACATGCTGAGACACCTTTTCATTGGTTATTTTGTAGAGCACAGCTTGGAGAAAGTATCAAAACGATAATACATTCAGACTATCCTGAGCAGTGGCCAAGTCTCCTTCATTGGGTTACACACAATCTAGAATCACAAAATCAAATTTTTGGAGCTTTATATGTGCTAAGGGTTCTTGCCAGGAAATATGAGTAAGTATGCATGTTGCTGTGTAATTCTGTTTCTTTTTGTTTGTGTGTGTTAGACAAATTCTTGTTCTGCCCATTGTTAGTGGCTAGTTTATTTATTTTGCCATTTTGCTTCCCATTGTGCAAGTATTGTTCTGATCTGAGTGCTTCCTCTGTCATGAATCTGTTTTATTCTTTCATCATTTGCTTCATTCTTGTTGCGTTATTTTGATTGTACTTGTACAATGACCCTCATGTATTTTGTATAACATTGTCGAATATTATTCTTTATGTTTTTGTAAGGGATAATAAGAGAAAACCCATATTTCTAGCAACAAAAAAAAGTGATAACCCACAAGTTCTCTCAAATCGAATTCTATAAAATTTTAAGTCTTAAGGAAGTGCAAAATGTTTGAAGGCAGAACCACATACAACGTTATACACTTTCCCTGAAAAAAGAACTTGAGGGTTTTGTGTTTCCTCATTGCGGTGTTGTCCTCGGACAAAACAATTGCTTCTTGTGTTTGAAGTTCTGCATTATCAGTTGTACCGTTCTTGACTGATACCTCCAATCTCCATTTGTTTTGAAGGTTCAAGTCTGAGGAGGAGAGGATACCTTTATATCACATTGTAGAGGAAACTTTTCCTCGCTTGCTAAGCATATTTAGCAAACTTGTTCAGATCGTGAATCCTCCAATTGAAGTAGCTGACTTGATCAAGCTGATATGCAAAATATTTTGGTCTTCAATTTATGTATGTTATGTGCTTATTATAATTAAATGTTTCTTATCAACTACTGTTTTCTGTACTTGTTTACGTGCGCAGTTGTTTTCCTTTCTTGCTTTATGTTGTGTAGTTGGAGATTCCGAAGCAACTCTTTGATCCAAATGTCTTCAATGCATGGATGATTTTGTTTATAAACTTATTGGAAAGGCCAGTTCCAGTGGAAGGCCAACCATTGGATCCTGAGATCAGGAAATCTTGGGGCTGGTGGAAAGTTAAGAAATGGACCATACATATCTTGAACCGCCTGTACACCCGGTCAGTATTCGATAAAGCTCAATTTTACCTTAGGTTACCATTCTATTTGCTTATCTTTTCATTCACTGTTTACAGATTTGGTGATCTGAAGCTCCAGAAACCAGAGAGTAAAGCTTTTGCTCAAATGTTTCAAAAGAACTATGCTGGAAAAATTTTGGGATGCCACTTGCAGCTGCTGAATGCAATCCGTACTGGCGACTACTTACCAGATAGGGTTATCAATCTTATTCTTCAATACCTCACCAACAGGTTTGGGTTTGGAAGATGGGAAAAAAATCATTTTCAGCAGCATTTTGTGCTTGTAAAGTGGCCTTCTGTGTTGCTAACATCTCATTCCTTCTGCTTGATCCTTTATTTGTCTACGCGGACACAATGCCCAATAATTTTCCATTGAGTTCACCTCCATTAAAATACTGTGCAGCATTCTCGCTCTATCATTATTGTGTTTTTTTTCTCGATTTGTAGCTTTATCATGTGCTTGCTGTTATAAGCATTGTCTTGTAATACTTCACTTGGTTGAAATTTGGATCTAACTGGTTGCATTTGACAAGAGATTGTTTGGTTGCTTTGCCTAGACAGGCAATTTTCCAACTAGCATTGATTGGCATTGGCAAGGAAATGTGTCTGATAGTGTCCCCAAAAGCTTACTTTGCTGGACAAGCTAGTGATAAAAGCATGATAAACTTGCCCAATGCATGGAGCCAAATTGGTACATCCATACATGTGTGCACACACTGAAATATCATGAAAAGAACTGTTTTTTTTACCATTTAAATAACATTCGTAGCAAGTTAAGTCACATTTTACCATCAAAAGCAAAATTTTGAGCAAGGAAACCAAAAACAGACCATGGTGCCTTGCTCTTAAATGCTAAGGATCCAAAGAACCTACCTAGGTACAGGTTTTCCCAGATGGGCTGTTTGGCTTGTCTGCCCAAACGAGCAACAAAAAAAGTGGAGGTCCAAATGTGCCTGCCTTGGAGGGACTAGTTATTCTGAGGCCATTTCAGTTGTGGTTTTGTGATTTTCTTTTAGTGCAGTGACTGCAGTCATTGTGTCCATTATTTTGTTAGGTCACGAAGCTTGTACAAGCTTGATTTATCATTTATGCTGTTGATATCCTGCTTTTGATCCTGAGTTATTTGACAAACTTAAATTTTGTTGGAAGGCTTATCGGTAATTGCATAGCATGTACCTTGCAGTGTTACGAAGAACAGTATGTATCAGATGATGCAGCCTCAAATCGACATCATTCTTTTTGAGATAATTTTTCCACTTATGTGCTTCAATGACAATGACCAAAAGTTATGGGATGAAGATCCTCATGAATATGTTCGGAAGGGCTATGGTGAATTTACATGACCTCTGTATTTCTGTCTCAATTAGAGTTGGCTATTTTCTCATAATGACTTATATGCCCTTTGTTTCTGTCTCAGTTCAGTAGCATATGCTTTTTACTTATATTATTGTCTTCTATCTGTAGATATTATTGAAGATTTGTACAGCCCCCGAACAGCTGCTATGGATTTTGTGAGTGAATTGGTAAGAAAACGAGGAAAAGCCAACCTCCAAAAGTTTATCCATTTCATTGTGGATATATTCAGGAGGTAAGTTTTCCTTGTCATTTGTATTGTGTTCATCAACTCTATACTCTTTCTAATTGATTTAATATTTAACAGATATGATGAGGTATCCGCTGAAGTCAAACCATATCGCCAAAAAGATGGTGCGCTTCTTGCTATTGGGACATTATGTGATAAGCTGAAGCAAACCGATCCATATAAATCTGAGCTGGAGCGTATGCTCGTCCAACATGTCTTTCCTGAGTTCAATAGTTGTGTTGGACACTTGCGTGCAAAGGTACCGTGCTCTGAGAGTTATTTTTGCTTGCTTCTTTGTTACTGTGGATGCATTTTTGCATTCTGAAAGAGTATTATTAAATATTAAGGTTTTTCATTTATATTATGATCACTTTGTAAAAATATGAGTCGTTCATTGTTCTATAATGGATACAAAAGATTAAATTCAGTTTGGAGTATAACATACACAATATGAAATATCTGTACTTTTCAGTGGCATATAATAAAAATCTTAGCTGTAGTTTTAAGCTAAGCAGGATTTTTTCTCTCCACTGAACCATCAAATGTGATCTAGAGTTCTAGACAATTATTATTTTATCTACTTGGTGGTAATTGGATATCTTTGTGCTTAAGTCGTTCTTTGTGCGCTCGTGGAATTCTATCTCATTGTTGATTCTGTTCTTTATGACATCAATCTGACGTATTCTATCTAACAGGCAGCATGGGTTGCTGGGCAGTATGCCCATATTAACTTCTTGGACCAGGACAATTTTCGGAAAGCTATGAGCTGTATCGTTGCTGGAATGCGTGATCCAGATCTTCCTGTCCGGGTTGATTCAGTCTTTGCACTTCGTTCTTTTGTTGAAGCATGCAAAGGTAAACTTTCTTTGTCCACTAAATACCTTAACTTCCTACTAAACTGTGTGCATTACTGCAAATATTTGGTTATAATTTGCCTATGCAGATCTGAACGAGATTCGACCTATACTTCCTCAACTCCTTGATGGTATGCAAAAAAGTTGCCTTTGACAACCTTGTAATTTGATGGTAGATTAATCCTGTGGCTGATCATGTATTGTGCAGAATTTTTTAAACTGATGCATGAAGTTGAGAATGAGGACCTTGTGTTCACACTTGAAACCATTGTTGATAAATTTGGTGAAGAGATGGCACCATATGCACTAGGGTTGTGCCAGAATTTGGTGTGTTCTTCTTTCTGTAGTTTTACACTTTCTATTATTTTGTGCTGCCTTAGTAAAACATTTTGTCTATTACTTCTCATAGGCTGCTGCCTTCTGGAGATGTATGGCTAGTTCAGAAGCTGATGATGAAGCTGACGATTCTGGTGCTTTGGCAGCTGTTGGTTGTTTACGAGCCATAAGCACAATTCTTGAGTCCATTAGCAGTCTCCCACATCTTTTTATCCAAATTGAGCCAACTTTGTTGCCTATAATGTGCAGGATGTTGACTTCCGATGGTCAAGGTATTGTACTGTTCAAGGATAGTTTTCAGATGCTTCTACTGTTAAGATTGTAGCTTTTAATTATTTCATGTCGACCAAACGCAACCTACTGTACACAAAAAATGCATGTGAAATGTTGCAGGTCACAGTTTCTGGCACAAGTAAAATTATATTTTGGAGTGGGCAAATAATGTTAATTGCATTATGAAGTTGTGCTGCACAAATTTCTTATGGACTCACTAGTGAGAGTGTAAATGATTTACATAATTAGTTCTGCTGATCAAAACAAATGTGAACTTATTTGCCTCGTTTGTGTGTCTGCGCCATGTGTATCTTCAGTTAGGGGCACATATTCCATCATAGAGGTTTACTGTTAGTCAAACAACTAGTCAACCATTATTAGCACAAAAATGCCTGAATCAGGTTTGCAAATTTCCTCTCCAAACTCCAATAGGCTCGTCCAGGGAAGGGCCCAAGCCCAACTCTGTGACACTGTTGGAGGAGGGAGAATGTTTTTTTTGAAGTTTGTGTTAGATATATCAATAACTAAATAGAAGATTCAGACTGAAAAAAACCTATCTTGGAAGAGAACCAAACTTTCTTTTGGCAAATAAGACGCCGTGGGTGCTAAAAGTAAATTCTTTTCCTTATGTTATAATGTATGCTTGATTACGCATGTAGTTTTTTTAACAAAGATTGCACAAGTAATTATGACTTGGAAAACTCAATGAAAGCAAATTTGGACAGAAATGCTTCCAGATATACGATGTCTATTTCAGAAACTAGCTGGAGTTAGAATTGGCTACATTGCCTTGTTTAAGGCAATTTTCCAAACTAGGATAATGTGAACAGCATAACTACAGGGTTATGGGTTCTTATGCTGACATTGTGTTTGTAATAATTATTTCGTATGATTTGTTTTGGTCCTTTTTGTTCGTACACTTATTCTCCTCCATTCCTTGGCAGATGTTTATGAAGAAGTCCTGGAAATTGTCTCGTATATGACATTTTTCTCACCAACGATTTCGTTGGACATGTGGAGCTTATGGCCATTAATGATGGAGGCTCTTAATGCTTGGGCTATAGATTTTTTCGAGAGTATGTCAAACTTTATAATACCATACTATTAAATTTTATCCTTACCCATTTAGAAGGTTAATTTTTATTTAAACTTCCTGATGCCCTTCACTGCATGCTTTTGCATCAAGGTTATGCTTATCATCTTTGGGTATTTTCTCCTTATGTTGGTGATATTTCCAAAATATTCTTTCATGGACTCTCCATATGCTTCGCACATGGAAACATACATGCATTGGTTAATATTTGCTGAAGCAAGTAATTGTTATTTTTGTTCTTGGTAGATTGACATAGTGCTTTTTGTACTTAACAATCTGCATATTTTCATCCTTTTAGGCATTTAGTCTTCGTACACAAGCTTTAGATTACATGAAATATTTTTTGGGTTTGTATAGTTTATGCCTTGATGGCAAGGGGAAACAATGTAATCTAGTCTACTATGATGTGCGAACATGTTTTTCTGCTTCTGTTTTCTGGTTTACTTAAAGTCTTGAACATAAATTTTTTAAATAGATGAGGCTTCCTACCATGCTAACTGATAACTGCATATTTTTTGTTAGACTAAAGTGCAGCTTTGGTCCCTCACCTTGCATGGGTGTGTCAGTTGCAGTCCCTGAATTAAAAGGACTGCATATTTAGGTTTCTAAACTTTTATGGAGTGACTCATGATATGTCCAAAGTTCAAACATGACTTAATTAGCAATCAGTGGAGTGATAATTTGATCCTATTTAAGCTAAAATTTGACCATGTGTGCTAAGTAGGATAAATGGGAAGCTAGTAAAATTTTTCCAATTTTTTTTTACAAAACCTTTAAATTCAAATGCACCGATTACACATAACTATCACATGGTCAAACAACGGTTTATATTAAGGCACTGTTACAAGTTTAGGATCTAAATAAGTGGTGATTCTCGAGTTCAAAGACTCAAGGGAAGCACATTTGCAAACTAGAGACCTAAGTTGAACATTCTATCAGTGTGTTCTCAGTTCTCCAAGGCACTTAGTTCATAGTTCATATTATTGTTGAATCCAGTTCTGTAGTAGTGTAGCTAAGCTGTCCACTGCTGAAGCTAACAGCTGTTGTCTACACAGCTCCAGCCACCTGGTTCCAGTGGACCCAAAATTCTGGTGTGCTATTTTTACCTTTATGTTTAGCTTGCTAAATCTATCTATGCTGTACTCTTTAATTTTTGGCATGTTCCATGTACTCCCTCCGTTTCAGAATATTTGTCCAGCACAAGGTTTGGAAAACCAGAACCGGGGGAAAAACCGCCGGACGGTCGGTAACGGTTACCGGCCAGTTACCGGAAAAACCGGCCGGTAACCAAGAAAAAACCGGTCAAATTTTGCGATCCAAAATTCGAATTTGAAAACGGTAACCGGAAAAACTGGTCCGGTAACCGGAAAAAAACCGGTGTAAAAACCGGAAAAACCGGTGAAAACCGTTTGGGTGATTAAAAATTCGAATAATATAAATATTACATAGAAAGTGTTTAAGAAAGTAATAAGACCTGAAGTTGTACGTAAAAATAGCTCATTACTACCTTGATCACGTCATGAAACCCTCTCCCTCAAGTGTCGTGACTCGTGAGGCATCCAAGCTAAGCTATGTTAATGTCATATACTCTACCATGGTCATGTTATGAACTTGTCAAATATATACTAGTATAGACTTACTATGGCTGTTTACAAGGCTATTTATAATAGTATAGCACTTTACAAGGCTATTTTTTATGAATTAGAAGTTGGCTATATCTTCAAGAGTCATTCAATATTTCTTTCTCTTCAGTCATCATAGTTTTGGTGCTATTGTTATTGTCTCTCAAATGAAGATAAATGTGCTGGTATAGTAACTAATAGCGATACCTGATCAAATTTTGAATTGGGCATTGTTAAATCAAAGAATAATGTTGTAAAGTCCTTAGATTTACAATAAGAGGTCCTCTGCTAAGTTTCATGATCAAGTTACTAACACCTTTCTTTATGGCAGCACCTTTTTTTTTTACTTCCTACAATAGCTAATCAACCTAATATATCAAAAACAATACCCAAACTAATATACCCACTGCATTAGCAAGTCAAAAATTCAAATCTTCATTTAAAATTTTTCGGCCGGTTTTTCAAAACCCGGTTGCCACCGGGTTTTCCGGTTACCGGCGGTTACCGGCCGGTAACCGCCGGTTTTCTCAACCCTGGTCCAGCACACATACCAAGGAGACCCAAAATTTAAGTATAATTTATTGGAATTAAATCGTGATTACCCCTATTAGAGTAGTACTATGTCTATCTAATGGTGGCAAGCATGATTCAATTTCATTAAATATTACTTCAATTTTGGGTCTCCTTGGTATGCGTACTGGACAATTGTCAGCAGCACATTTAGTGTCTTAGCCAAGGATCAAAAAACCGTTACCGGGGAGAATCCCGGCCGCCGGGCGGTACCGGTAACCGGCCGGTTACCGCCCGGTAACCGGTAATCCCGGTATAAAACCGGATGAAATTTATCAAACATTTTTTTTGTTCGGGGCGGGAGGCGGCCGGTAACCGGACCGGTTACCGGTTTTACCGGTGAGAAAACCGGAAAAACCGGATTTGGTTGCTATTCTCTATCTGCTTGATGATTTTCAGCTGTTGTTAGTTGGTTATTTTCAGTTTTGTTAGGCTGAATAGGTTTTTCAGCTGTGCCTTAGTTCCTGTGGAACTTTGTATGTCACTATGTAAACTATTTTATATTATACACACACACACATAATATATAATATATATTTCAGGAGGGCTCTCCCTACTGTTCTCAAAAAAATTGCAACTAAAGTCTAACTGCCTGTCTAATTTAGAATACTGAAATGAATATGAGTTAAATAGTCTAGCACTACAGAATCTTGACAGAGCAGCACTCTACCACAATCTTACATCAACACAAGAGCAGCCAAGACATCATTTAACATTACCAGATTGGAAAGGGTATAAGCACAACTATATTTTACATGCATTCTTTTGTTCGGCATTGTCCCATATGTCCATATATGGTAACCTTGGCCTTTGGTATATTTGAAATTCACTCAAATATCTTACATGTGAAGTCATGAAGATGTAACCATTAGAAATTTATATAAGCATCTCAAGCCTTTTGTCTCCCACATGCAGATTATTTCTTAAAGTAGTTCATCTATCTAGTACGTAATCTTCATAACACATTTTCACCCAAATATCTTACATGGGAAGTAATGAAGATGTAACCATTACTTTGTTTCTTCACATGCAAATGATGCAATAGACAAAATCACAAAAGTCTCATGCCCATGGGCCCAACATGTTCCTAAACATATGCTTAGCCATCCAAAGTAGCTACAAATGCCCCCTGGAACCCATTCCACCATCTACAAATTCAAAAATTTCAAATTTCCATCTCGGCCGGTTTTTTAATCCCGGTCGCCGCCGGGAAGAACGGTTACCGGCGGTTACCGGCCGGTAACCGCCGGTATTCCGAACCTTGGTCTTAGCAATGCACAAGTTTTGCAGTGTCCCCTAGTCAATTTCCCCAAATTTATCTGAGACCTTTGGAAATCATAGATCTATGCTTGCAACAGTATTTTTTGCACTTTTATCTTTCCCACCCATCCTTGGTGTTCATGCCTTCATATTCAAGATCCAAGGCTGGAGATTTCCATTGCATCAGTATAATCTGCCAGGGTGCATGTGCACTTGTGTGGAAGCTAGTAAAGCCCAGTAATATATGGAAATGTTGGTTTGGCTGTCATCTTGACTGAGGTTTCTTGCATTTATCTCAGGGAAAAACATCATGTGCTGTTCATGTTGTTTCTTCCATGCTATCAAGTTATTTAAAGGACCTTGCATTTACTCTTCTGCTGATCATTTTGTTTCTTCCATGCTATCAAGTTGTTTAAAGGATCTGTTGTCTGCAAATGAAACCTTTTTAAAAGGGCATTTTATGTTTAAGAGAAACTGTTTGCAGCTTGGTCTTAGCATTTTTAATCTTTCCCTACAGATATTCTTGTTCCATTGGACAACTATGTTTCCCGGGGCACCGATCATTTTCTCGCGTGCAAAGATCCTGATTATCCACAGAGCTTATGGAATGCGCTATCATCTGTGAGTGTGGCTAGAACTTCCTTGTGAAGTTATTATGCATGGTATTAGCTTTTGTTGATAGTCGTCAATACTTGTAGATTATGATGGACCAAAACATGGAGGATTCTGATATTGAGCCTGCTCCCAAGCTTATCGAAGTGGTTTTCCAGAACTGCAAAGGCCATGTGGATCAATGGGTTGAGCCTTACCTCAGGCTTACAATTGATCGGTTGCGTCGAGCACAGAAACCATATTTGAAATGCCTCCTTGTACAAGTGGTAAGATGCAATATGAACTGCCTTATTTATTTATTTATTTATTTATTTCTGTCTCACGCTCAGGGTTCGAAATCCCGTCGGTAACCGGTTTTACTGGTGGCAACCAGTAGATTAAAAACCGGCAGTTTTTTATTTAATTCAAATTTGAAATTTTGAATGTAAAAATTAGTTTCCCTAATGATGTTTACATTGTTTAATATTAATAGAATGTATTAGGAAGATACATGCATCTTCCGTGCTTGACTTCATACTTTTTGCCATGAATATATTAGGAATTTTCAATTTTTGAATGCAAAAGTTAGTTTCCCTAATGATGATGTTTACATTGTTTGACACTAATGGAATGTATTAGGAACATACATGCATCTCCCGTGCTTGACTTTATGCTTTTTGCCATGAATGTATTAGGAATTTTTAATTTTTGAATGTAAAAGTTAGTTTCCCTAATAATGTTTATATAAAACCCCTATTACGACCGGGGGAAACGCCGCGCCCCCGCTCGGCCACATCACCCCGCGCCCGCGCTCCGGCCGGCGCGTGGCGCGGGGATTTCGGTACGGCCAGGGGAGGGAGTTTCCTTCTGTTTTCCGGAAATTACGTACAGGTCCTTTTTCCTTGCAAAGAGGTCCTTTTTCCTCGCGAAAAGGTCCCTGGCGGTTTTTTTGCGGCGGATTTTTCTGAAAAACCCCCTCCAATTTGCAGGATTGCGCCCCGCGGTTTTCTAAATTGCGTACAGGTCCTCATTTCATTCCATACGGGTCCTCAATTTTTACGAAAAAAACCCTTTAACTTTTTCGAAAATACGCATGTGCCCTCGATTTTTTTTAAAAAACTCCTCACAAATTATCACCTCTTTTACTTCGGTGCACACGGTGGCTGGCGCGGCGTGTCGCCGCGCCTATGCTGCTAGTTGTTTAACACTAATGGAATGTATTAAGAAGATGCATGCACCTCCCGTGCTTGACTTCATGCTTTTTTGCCATGAATATGTTCGGAATTTCCAATTTCAAAAAACGGGTTTTGCTGTTTTTCCGATTTTTCTCCGGTTTTTTTGTGGTAACCAGCCGGTTTTTCCGATTACTGGTTTCAAATTCAAATTTTGATGCTTGAAATTTGACCAGTTTTTTCCGGTTACCGGCTGTCCGGCGGTATTTCCCCTTGGTTCTGGGTTTTGGAACCTTGCTCACGCTAATCAGCCAAGAGTCCAATTGTTGTATTGAAATTTCAAATTCTGCTACACTTTTTATGGGTGTTGATCAGCTAACTTCCACGTGGATAGGCTGGGATGGCCTGGGATCCTGGCCCATCTTCCGTGTGGATTGGCTGGGATCTGGGGCCATCTCGGTCCATCCAAACGAGGCCTAAGGGGAAGTCTCTGGTGCAAACTTGTCACCCAAAGATGGATTTGCAATAAGATATTTCCTTGACAAGTTCTTTGAAAATCATGTCTCTACATTTGAAACTGGTTATCACTGACACCTGCCAGTTAGGCAGTTACCGGTGGTTATTGGCCTGGTTTTTAGAAAGTAAATGATCTAAATCTCAATTCTAGATGAACCAATTTGTTTATTATGTATAAAAGTCAGGTTCAATGTTAATTTATGATTTGACACTAACTGCTGTTGTGGACGCTTTTGTTGGCAAGCAATTACCATAACAACTGCCAACCGGCTTGTTACCACCAATTGTTCCCTGCTTAGAACTAAGTTGGCTAACAAAGAAAAGTAAGATACAAATGATGTCGAAATTATAACCAAAGTACTAGTACTGCAGAAGCGTAAAATCCAAGTTGTAAACCATAAACTAAGCACTATTAGTTCTCAAATTTTAATTGAATGCGCTAAATCCTGTATGATAAACTGCAAAATCAGAAAAAAAGACCGTATAGTCCGGAATGACAGTAAATCTTGTTCATCCACAAGGCCATAAGAGTTTTAAAACATGTCCGTAATATTTAACACTGTTACTGAAACACTAGCAGTGCCATAACTGCCACTAGCTTGCTGTTATATCACTGCAATTGTACTACGATAACATTTGTAGCTTTGTTAGCGCCTTTGTTTTTGAGCATAAAATAGCTTATTAGGTGGGAAAGAGTCCATTTTACTCCCCTGAAGAATCACATTTGTCCGCTTAACCCCCTGATCTTCCAATACGTGTTCACTGTACACCTGAGACACCAGTTTTGCTTAGCAGTTTTGAGTGTGGACAGTGGTATTGCCACATGGGTTGCCATATCACCCATTTTGCCACTTGGAAGCACACATGGATGCTGAAGCTGATGTCAGCATCTATGTGTGATGCAATGGTGGCAAAACCGGGTTACGTGTTGACCACAGTGGCAAAGATCATTTATGTTCGCATTTATATATTAACATTAGTAGGGTTCACAATTTTACATTCAAGATAGGGTTTACTCATCAGGGACTGAACTTTGTGTTATCTATTTACTACACATATACGTAATAACCTTCATGTGCTACTTGCAGATTGCTAATGCGCTCTACTATAACCCTTCATTGACGCTTGCAACATTACATAAACTTGGGGTTGTGACAGAAATTTTCAACCTTTGGTTTATTATGTTACAACAAGTCAAAAAGAGTGGCATGCGAGCCAATTTCAAGAGGTACGTTTTTTTCCAAGTTATGTAAGGTCTTCTTTCTTCCTCGTATGGCCTACGCCCTACGGTGAACTGAGATTTTGTATTGCTTTGGCAGGGAGCATGATAAGAAGGTTTGCTGCTTGGGGCTGACTTCGCTAATTGGCCTTCCAGCAGATCATATTCCAGCAGAAGCTCTGGATCGTATTTTCAAAGCAACACTTGAGCTGCTTGTTGCTTACAAAGATCAAGTTGCAGGTGGAGTTTGCATCTGTTTTACTGCATTTTGTTTGTTTTCATGTAGTGAATTTGGTCAACTTACATGTACTAGTGTTGGTTTAATTTGATTTCTGTTAGATTAAGCTGTTTTGTTATTGTTTTGCTTATTTTGCTGTGTGTGGTGTCCAGATGATAGTTTTACTTATCGTAGTGGGAGCATCACTCTCTCTCTCTCTCTCACCATGCTATGGTTATTCTGTCATCTTCAACTTTGCTAGCTTAACTTTGTGATTTGTGTTGGTCTTTTTTCTCTCTCAATAATTAGAATGTAGGAAGCAAAACGATGCTGCTGGTGATGATATGGATGGCTTCGATGCTGATGAAGATGATGATGACGAAGTTGAATCTGATAAGGAGATGGGTCTTGATGATGATGAAGATGGCGATGAAGTAAACAGTCTTCATCTTCAGAAACTAGCTGCAGAGGTCTGTTGCAATCTTTGACTGCTAACGCACTATCACTGGGCTCAACACTGTTCTTTCATTTTTTTTCTTGCCATAGTAAGAATCGTTTGCTATCTAATGTACCTGTTTGTTTGTGTGGATATTCATTTCTTGTTCAGATTCATGGCTAGTGTAAAATGACAGATCATAATGTTTTGTTGAGGATATATCTTCTGTTCACTTCTGGAGTTGTGATTTTCTTTCGTTGATGCAGGCTAGAGGCTTCCAGCCAGCTGATGAGGATGATGACTCGGATGATGATTTCAGTGATGACGAGGAGCTGCAATCACCTATTGATGAGGTGGATCCATTCATTTTCTTTGTTGAAACCGTCCAAGGTAGAGTGGATCTTTTGCTATCAAATGCTTCTTTTCTCCCAAAAACATGTTTTAAAGTTCCTCACAAGTGAGCAACCGTTTGGAACAGGTTTGCAAGCATCTGATCCGTCCAGGTTCCAGAACCTCATGCAAACTCTTGATTTCCGCTACCAGGCGCTTGCTAATGGCATAGCTCAACATGCTGAGGAAAGAAGAGCTGAGATTGAGAAAGAGAAGTTGGAGAAGGCAAACTCACAGTGATGAGTCATAAGACATAGGTGGTTTGTCTTGGATACCGTGTTGCCATTTCGCCGGTGTGTAGAAGTGGTGGGTCAGTATCCTGTGATTTGGCGATCGCAGGTAGTGAGTTTTGGAGCCCTAGTCTGTACCGTTCAAGGCAGGCCAATTTTAGTCACACAAAATTTTATCCTTGCGAGAGGTGAAGCCGATGATAGAGCCTTCTTGGATAATCTGTCACCGGTAGTCGTTTTCTCGGTGGCCCGTTGTCGGTGTCTCAGGTTGTGCAAGCGTGACACTGGAAAGTTTCTCCCCCTTGAGGACGCTTGTTTGTCATGCTGTTTGGGCCACTAAATTTTTTTTGGGGGGCTTATAAGAGCATTTGTTGGGGGAGCCCCCCGTGGTGGTGGGGTGCATCTCCGGGTCATAAGTTTTTAGGACGGTTCGGTGTTAAAAAACTGTAGAATGTATATGGTTTGGTGCTTGTCTAGGCAATACTGTGCGGTTCCAGTGCGGGGCTGCGATATATGGTTTCTTTTTGCAAGAGGTGATGTATCTTTGATTTTTGGCAATTTATTTAGAAGGGCAAACAATTTGTCATTTTTTCTGCTAGCTGCATAATTACCTTGATTCTTGTGTGTTGTTATGTTTCGTTATGTTTTGTGGATTTTAGTCGAGGAATGGGGGTGGAACTTGTCCGGTTTTGGTTTCGCTTGCATTAACAGGATCTGAATCGAAAACAGATGTTGAGTACTTCGTATGTGACGTTGTCATTAATTGTAATCACGCGTTTACAATGTAGTTGGCTTGGATCCAGAAAGAGAGCGCTCAGCGGACCGACACGTGCTAGCAGCCTGCTAATGTGGGCGCAGCTTCTTGTCATGAGTGTGGGCTTAATATTCCAATGGATCAAAAGGCTAAATATGGGTCTATTCTTTTTTAGCTGAAGTTTATGATTTTTGGTTGCGGCTTGTAGCTTTAGGGCTATTCGTACGAGAGATTACAGAGTAACAGCAACTCATATACGGTTTTTGCTGATGTAAATGAAGTCGGTATAATATATACTACAATTAATTAGTAGACTCTATCTTGAAAAGATACTCCGTTTAAAAGTTAGTTATTATAAAAAAGCCAAAAAGTAATTTTTAGAAGCTGAAAAGAACAGGCCATATATACATGAGAAAATATACAATGAGTCCCTTGTACAATGTAATAACCGTGCAATCTTTACATGTCTAACATCCTCTCAAACTCATGTTGGATCAGAGACGCTGAGTTTGGAGAGAAAAACTGTGGTGCGCACTTTGTTTGTGCTTTGGTGAAGAAATCTGTTAGCTGAATCTCGGAAGGCACATAATGAAGAGTAACCAACTGTGCCTGCACTTGCGATCTCATGTAAGAAGCATCAACACCAATATGCTTGGTGAGCTCATACTTCACTGGATCACGAGCAATACCGATTGCACCCGTGCTATCTGACAAGAGAAGAGTCGGTACAGAAACACAAACACCAAAGTTCGCAAGGAGCCACCGTAATCAAGTGATCTCGGCAGTCAGCAATGCCATAGCCCTTAACTTAGCCTCAACACTCGAATAAGAAATTGCAGTCTACTTCTTAGTCTTCCACACAATAAGAGAGGAGCCAAAAAAAGACATAGTAAGCAGAAAGAGACCGGCGATCAAAATGATCACTGGCCCAGGTCACTTTAGAGTAGGCCTGAAGCTGTAAGGAGCCAGAACTAGGAAAGAAAAGACGACGAGAGATGGTCCCATGAAGATATCGCAGAACACGAAGGTGGCTATAGTGAATCTGAGTGGGAGCCGAAACAAACTGACTCAAGATGTGGACAGAGTGGAAAATATCCGGCCTAGTAATCCCAAGATAGACCAGATTACCAACAAGGTGACGGTATCGAGTGGGGTCCTCAAGAGGCTCACCATCAGTAGGTCGAAGATAGACTCCAAGCTCCATAGGAGTATCCATCGTGCGCTGATCAGTGAGACTAGCACGAGCAAGAAGATTCTGAATGTACATTCTCCTGGGAGAGGTAGTAGCTCTCAGGCATAGAAGAAAACTCAATCCCAAGGAAGTAACGGAGGGGGCCAAGATCAGACATCAAGAAGTGCTCACCAAGATGCTTCTTCATAGATACAATATGGAGTGGATCATCCCCAGTGATAGCCGTATCATCTACATAAAGAAGAAGCGTACGACCACGAGGAGAAGTGTGAACAGAAGAAAAACTCGCAAACCAAGCACGAGGGGCTTGCTTGAGCCCATAGAGAGAGCGACAAAGGTGACAAACCATACCATCAGGGACAGAATACCCAAGAGGCGGCTGCATATAGACCTCTTCACGCAGCTTACCATGGAGAAAAGCATTCTTGAAGTCCAACTGAGAGATGGACCATTGACAAACAGAAGCCACAATAAGAGAGTACGAATAGTGGTCATATGAGAAACAGGAGCAAAAGTCTCATTATAATCACGACCATACTCCTGCTGAAAACCACATGCTACAAGACGAGCCTTGTAGCGCTTAAGGGAACCATCCGAGCGAGTCTTGATCTTGTACACCCACTTGCACGTGATAAGAGTGGTACGAGAAGGTAGGGAGAGCAATGGCCGCAAAACCGTAGCACTCAGGAGACCTAACTGAACAACGATCACGAAGATCATACTGGAGAGTAGAGACTAGAGCATGACCTAGCAGTGATAGAAGAGGGGAAGGGGCGGAAGAAGGCACAACTGAGGGTGTATCAGGACGAGGATGGTGAGAGTAGTGTAGCGGGAAAGGAGGAACGACCTCAACAGAAGACGTAGTGGGAGCTGGAACAAAAGAGTCTGAAGAGGAAGGAACAGATAGAGGTGAAAGAGAAGAGGGTGACAAAGGTAAAGTCAGAGGAGGAAGTGAAGAGTCCAGAAAAACCAGAAAAGAAAGTAGCGCGTCAGAAGACGCTGAATTGGTGAGGACCGAGGGTAGTAAGGATGAGACTCATCAAAAGTGATATTTTGAGATATTCTCATCCTACGAGCAATAGGGTCATAACAACGATAACCCTTATGCTCAGAATTGCAGCCAAGAAAATACACTCAACTAACTGAGTAGTTAGCTTGGTGCTCTCGTGAGGAGGAAGAAGAACAAAACTGACACAACCAAAACAACGAAGATGATTGTACTGAGGAGGCCTACTAGAAAGATGCTCAAGCAGAATACAACCCTGAAGAGCAGATGAAGCTGCAGATTAACAAGATAAGCAATCGTAGAAATTGCCTCAGCCTAGAAATGAGGCAGAACATGAGATGCAAGCATCAAAGCATGAGCGGTCTTAAGTAAGTGCGATGCTTACGTTCAAAAACACCATTCTGAGCATGAGTATTGAGGAAGAGTATCCTGGTCAACAAGGA
Source organism: Dendrocalamus latiflorus (assembly GCA_017311315.1). Taxonomy (NCBI): domain Eukaryota; kingdom Viridiplantae; phylum Streptophyta; class Magnoliopsida; order Poales; family Poaceae; genus Dendrocalamus; species Dendrocalamus latiflorus. The sequence continues at coordinate 27,600,767 of CM029639.1, read as the reverse complement.
AGCGATGAAGGGCAGCAGATAGATACTCATCAGCAGAGTCAATACGAAGAACACGAATGGCTGAATCAAACTGAGTATAAACCATAGTGGCGAAAGACTGATAAATAGAAAGAACCTTTCTACGAGAAGTCATAAGATAGATCCAAGTATGTTGAGAATAATCATCAATAAAAATGGCATAGTAGTAATAACCCCCTTTCGAAATGAAGGGGGCTAGACCCCATACATCAGAATGAACAAGATCAAAAGGCCGGAGAGACACAGAATCACTAGAATGGTATGGGAGCTGCAACTATTTGCCAAGCTTGCAACCCGTACAATGTAAGGAAGTGTCACTAGAAACAGAGCCAAGAATACCACTCCGAACTAATGAAGACAGACGTGAACCTCTGATGTGACTCAAACGATAATGCCACTGGACGAAGGTAGCAGTAGAGGAAGCGACTGAAGCGGAGGCGGTGCAGAGAACTGACTGGCTGGTGGAGGCAGCAGAAGAAAGGTGCAGCCAGTCGAGCTCCCAAAGACGCTATGAGTCAAGACAAGTCAAGACGTCTAGGGCCAATCCCATCTAGCGATGATCCTAAACACAACACGAGTCAGAGTCAAGAATGATACAACCATGACCAATGATCTAACCAGTGGACATAAGCTGCATAGCTAGTTTAGGAATATGAGATATTGTAGGAACAAGAAAGGATGAAGTAGAAAGAGTGCCTCATCCTGCAACAAGGGAGGTACCATCTGTAGTCATAACTGTATGAGGAAGAATGGGAGGCCTCACAGAGGTAAGGTGGGTAGAATCTGGTGTCATATGAAATGAAGCACTAGAATCTAGAATCCAAGGCAATGAGATACCCGAGGAAGGAGGGGTGGTGGTGAAGCACCAGAAGACTGAGCAGTAGAACCAACAGAACCGAATGAAGTTGAGGTAGTAAGGCGTCGAAGCAGAGTAAGCATCTCCTGCTGAACCTCTGTAGCGGAGCTCTGTCATGACCCTGACTGAGAAGAGCCACTAGTGCCCTTGGGAGGGCGACGACCCTTACGGCCCTGGTTCTTCCGCTTGTAGCACTGCTGAAATGTGTGACCATCGCGATCACAAAAGGTACAGTGAAGACCTGCAGTAGAGGCCGCTGCCACTGGTGCAGCTGGAGGCACAGGTGTAGCGGGAGCAGGTGCTAGAGAAGACACCCGAACAGCCAGAATAGAGGCGGGCTGCAGCTGACCCACACTGCGAAGATGAGTCTCCTCAGCATGAACAATGGTGAGAGCCTCTAGCACGAACGGATGTGGCTGACGAGTCAGAAGGTGAGCACAGACAGGCTCAAACTCTGACCGAAGACGTGTCAAGAACTCATAGAGACGATGAATAGAGCAGGTGAGCACGCTGATGCACACAGCAGGGATAGGTCCGACAGACGTCCGGTCCCAGGGAGTCAAGATGACTCCACTCCGCGGACATCTGCTGGTAGAAGTCGTCCATTGTGGCATCAAGCTACAGAAGAGAGTGCGCCTGATGTACGACTGAGAGGTACATAGCATCACTTGTTGGCTCGTAGTGAGCACGAAGGCGCTCCCACATCAACTGAGATGTCGACAGCTCCACCACATCCATGGAGACAGCGATAGTTAGGCTACCCACCAGGATGGCAAAAGCACGGGCCTCATCGTCCTGCCACCTCTCATTGGAGTGAAGCTAAGGTTGGTACACCTCCATGGCCTCCTCAAAGGTAGTGATCGCAGCTTTCTGGGTTGCTTCATCAGCAGATGTACGGATGTGAGGGGCAACCAACGGCAAAGGGCAAGGTGGACACTGCCTCTCGACTATAAGATGGCCCCAAAGACGCTGACTCCTCATGTGAATCCGCATATGCATGGCCCACTCATGATAGTTCATCCCATCGAAGATGATCTTCGGAAGTGGAATAGCAGTGTGGGTGGCCATCATGTGTGGGAGACGACTTTTTTTAAGGACCAATTGCTATGCTGCTGCTCTCTCACCCAACTCGACTGGCCTGCTCCCTTTCGGCCCGCCAAATCGCAAAGCACCGACGATCCGTCGGACCAGGTGACGGCGGTGTTGGGCGCGGGCGGGCACGAGCGACAGCATGGAGGCGCTGGCTAAGGTGGGCAACGATGGCCTGAGGCGCAAACCTCGAGCGTGGACAGGCGACGATGGCTAGAGGCACAAGTAGCTAGAGGCGCAGGCGTCCAGCGTGGGCGGGCGTGAGCGACGGCCGGAGGCACAGATGGTCCAATGCGGCGCGGCGGTGTGGAAGAACAGAGAAGCTTGAGGGAGACCAGATCCAAACGGATCCGGCAGTGGGAAGCCCCGATTCGACGGATCCGGCAGCGGGAAGATCCCGCTGCCCGGATCCGGGGCTTGGCGGCGACTGGGAGGGGCGCGAGCGCGTCTGGGGGTGCCGTGCGTGCGCGGTGACCCATCTCTAGGAGATGCAGGGGTGCGCGGGTGACCAGGCGCGGGCGCTTCGAGCACGCGATGCGTGGTTGGGAGGTGGAGATGCAGCGACAGCGGCTGTCGGTGGTAGCGGCGGCGGCGGCTAAGGGTTGGGAAACCCTAGCCCTCTCTTGGACTGATACCATGTTATGAGTATGGATTTAATATTCCAATAGGTCAAGAGGCTAGCAACCTCTACATGTCTAACACATCTGATATGCATGAACTTATTATCCAGAATAGTTCCTTTCCAATCATTGCTGACCGTCTTCAAGAAACTTGTATTATCAACAGTAAGTGTGAACATATGGCTAATGTACTACTCCAATAAGCACACTTCAATTTTTTGGCCGAGTGTGTAGCCTTTGTGGTTAGGTACCAAACAAAAATTTAGAACTATTTTATGAAGTTTCCACTCATCATCCACCCAATGCGCTGTCGAGCTCATATAATTCATATTCTGGATGGATGTCAGTGTAAGTTAGACAGATCGGGTGACGCTTCAAGATATGCTTCAACTTTATCTTCTAGAGTACGTCTTCAAGCAATCCCTAGCAACTGTGATTCTGGAAGGAATTTCAAATCGTGGTTAAAGTGTTCTTAGAGTTTTCCTTGAAGCCTTTACCTTCGACAGCACTAAAAGGCAACTCATCGGTAATAACCATGTTAGTAAGGGCTTAGTGACAATCTTCAACACGGAAAGGAAGTGACCCCAAACATCTGAACTTGTCTTAGAAGCTCCTCTATATCTTCAAATGCTTGGGGATTTTCAGTGGGGATATCTGGGTAAAAGTACTACTTGACTGCCTATCTTTCTGAAATAGTGACAAGCATAAATAAATTATCATTGCAGTCTAACAATACGTCGGGCTAAAAGTATGAGAAATCACCATACTTACAAGGAAATATAAAGGCAGCACAAAAAATAGAAAACAAATAATACCTCATTTGCAAGACAGGTTTGGGCCCTGGTTGCCGTTGTAGGGTTCTTTGCTATCCTCTTAGCCCATGCTGATTTTGTTAACCTGGTTCGTGGTTCAGATCTTTGCATTGTCGCTACGGAAGGTTGCTCTGCCCCTGTAGCAAACTTATCGGTACTGTTCTATTCCGGTCGGTATGGATCGGTATATACTGTATCGGCACCTAAATTGGTACAAAGTACCCTCTACGTACCGTACCGGTATTAATACCGATCGATACCGTCAATACCGGTGGAATTGATAATACTGTCTATTGAACTATATATTATATTTGATAATACTACTATGTATTTCGAATTATAAGTGACATTTATCCTTGGATCGGTAGACCAATAGATAGTGCTCACAAATACTTTACTGTATATCAAAATCATATCTTGTGGAAGCGTAATAAGAAAGTAATAAACTTACACATGGGGCAGTCAGGCCGAATTCATTAGAAAGCAGCAGCGGAAATGGAAACTTCACACAAGTTGGACCCTCATGATGCTTACAGGCAGCCAGCTGGAGTTCGTGACCTATATAGTTCTTGGCCTCATCGTCTTCCAACTCTGTCGACTCTTACAGGGCTTGACTTTATCCTTCTTATTGACTAAATAATGGTAATTGAGCAAGAATAAGTATAAAGGCACTCAGCAAGTCACCACACATAATGCAATAATAATATATGCAAGGCTGTCAATGGAGGCTTGAGGTTTTTTAGCTACGAAAATGCCATTATTTTGAGATACAATTATAGGAAATTCTTGAGACCTATTATTTTTACTAAACCATGTTTTAAAAGATTGCAAGAGTATACAATATTAATTGTGTGCATGTTAATTCCATCCACCTGTTACGGAGCATGGTTCCATCTATCAAATACTAGTTTTACTACAAATGTTACATTCACTCATTAATATCACTAGGTTACATCCACTCAGGGCAATTCAGATTTAGGGTTACATCCACCCAATGAGTTTTTCATTCCACCTATAAAGTTTTTAGAAATAGATATTAACGAGGATATTGATATTATTACGTAATTATACACCTTGAGTATACCCCTTATCTATAAGAGAGAGATTTCACATGGTAGTCGTAAACTTTTCTACGACCACTCCTTAGTCGTAAACTCTTCTACAACCACTTCTCAGTTGTAAGACTTTCCTATGATCATCTCATAGTCGTAAGATCTCCTATGACCATGTCATAGTCGTAAGTTATCCTGCGACCACCTTATGGTCATACATCCTCCTACGAATAAGCCAAACTCCGACTGACCTGTCTACGATAACCTATTGCATCGTTGGCCTATCTGACAAGGTGGTTAGCACGTGTATTTATTCTCTAGAATAAATGCGCATAACTTCTCTCTGACATAAACAGCCGCACGATGAGTGAGATACCATTTCTCTAATAAACTCCCATCGAACGATTACCATTTGAAAGGTTAAGGCGTCTCTTGGCATGGAAAAACTGCCACCGCCTTGCAAGCTATATAAAGGAGGACGTCATGGAGAAGAAGGAAAGAGGCAAAGACGGACCCTAGGAGAAACCTGAAGGAGAATAGAAATAGAGCCAGACATTTCGCATCACTTTGCCCACGAGGTGTGATCGATTTATTGAGCAATAGCTACATAGGAGTAGGGTTGTTATTCTCCTAGGAGAAGATCCAAACCTTCATAAAAATCCCTGTGTTTTTTCTCTGTGTGATCGTAGCCAGGTCTTCAAAAGTTTTCCAAAACCAAATAAATCATACGTAAGATCGAACCTAAAACATCGACAGTTGGTGCCGTCCATGGGGAACATCTGGTAATTCCTTATCTACAAGTTCTCTTCTTTTTGATGTCCTCATGGTAGGATAGTGGAATGAGAAGAATTGGTTCAACCTGGTCGACTATGTAGATCTCAACATAGATGCCTACTACAACAAGTCTAGGTGGTGTCCTCTCCATAAAAAGGATGGACACAACCTTTGCAAATGCTGAGTTTTTCAACAAAAACTTGAGAACTACTACTCAGGCAAACGACCACTCCCAATACTCAAAGAGTTAGGACAAACGAGTGGTCAGAATTAGCCAGACGATGATGACGAGATGCTGTTCCAGGATCCAAAGTACACAATCAAGCACACCTACAAAGGATCTTCTGTGTACGAGTCAAAGCGACAGTATAAGGCTGTTGAAAGAGAGGTAAACTCCATTGACTTCCTCTTGTCAATTATCTTCCTAAATGGTTAGAAGTTATAATCTCCTTTGAGAAAAGTGACTGTCCGATCCCTTCAACTCGACCAGGTCAGTTTTTGATTGTGATCAAGCTCACCATCAACAACTGTTGAGTGAATCGAGTGTTGATCGATGGTGGTAGTTCTTCAAATATTTTATTTGTAAATGCTCTGGATGAGATGCAAGTTCCTCGGACTAGAATAAAGCTTGTATGATACTCATTCCATGGGATCATACCAGGGTTTTCGACCAAGCCAATTGGCCAAGTTTCTCTTCCTATAACATTTGGTTCCCCAGGCAATTTCAGGATAGAGAAAATCTCCTTTGATGTGGTCAATTTCGACACAGCGTATAACGCCATACTCGAACGACCAACTCTAGCATGCTTATTGATTGTTGCTCACTATGCATATCAACGTGTTAAGATGCCAGGTTCCAAAGGAGTGATCACAGTCTGCTGTGATAAGAAGATGGCACTTACATGCGACCATAAGTCCCTTGAGAAGGTCGACTAGTTACCAACTCAAGAAGCAAGCAAGGCACAATCTTTGACCAAGCACTCGAAACCTAAACCTACGCCAAAACCGAATAAGCAAGTCAAAGAAGTCCCCCTGAATCCATAGGAGCCTTTGAAGACTGTTCGCATCAGGGTTACTTCTGACCCTACATAGTAAGACGCCCTCGTCACATTTCTCTAGGAAAACGCAGATGTATTCGTGTGGTAATTGTTGGACCGAAATGGCGACAGAGGGGGGGGGGGGGGGGGTTGAATGTCGATCTCTTTAAAATCGTCCCTGAGTATTCACAAAAATCTCTACTCTCCGAAGACTATAAAAGCTATGAACGAGAAGAGATGATTGCTCACTCAAGCCGAAAACCAGACTGATGAAAGACTGAAAAAGATCAAGAAATGAGAGACTGCAAAAACTCGCCACGGCAAGAGATTACCCAGAATCAGCTGCCACGGCAAGCAAATCAACCTCCACGGCTGCCATGGCAGAGAAATTGCTAGGGAGGAGAACCAACGGAGTCTCCGGTCATATGACGAGAACAACCGGAGTCTACAAGCCAAACCTTCTCCTTCCCTACCCGGCGAACCTAAGTCAACAGGAGAGTAAAGTCTCAGTACTTGGGTAAATCAAAAGTGATTTTGGCACCCAATACTGAACAACACGTCGAGCAGATGAAGTGGTCAAGCACGACTGACCTCTATCTACCCTACGCTCCCTGTGACTCAAAGAAGCAGAAGGTCCGTGAGCAGACCTGAAGCTGTTGCGGGGTCCGACTGCTACGGGAGAGCGAGTCGGAACACCGACAACACGCTGATCACGCCGCGGGTAGCTGTCTCGACGGGGGAAATGAGATGTACCCTCAGGACGGCGGAAGACACGACCCGAGGCAGCACGAGGACGAAAAACAGAAGACTCAGAGAAACCAAGTCCTCTATGCTGCCCAAACTCCGCAACAGGAGCTAACCTAGACCTCGTGTTGATCTTAGGTGCACTCAGGATCTGGGGCTGACCCTGAATACCCCTAAGAGACTCAACACGGTCTCTACGCGTGATCTTGGCGCGCCTGAAGCATCTCTCGATCGAGTGCCCATCCTTCTGACAGAAGGTGCAATGATACTTCTTCTTTTGAGAAGTAGAAGTAGCACGCTCAAGCTTCGCCTTCTGAGAGGCTGACGCGACAGGTGGACTCACCTTACTGTCAGAGATCCCTTGGACAAAACCCGCTGATTTGAATTTAACCTCATCAGATCTGGGCTCGACCTCGATCACACCTCCTACTATGGGTCTGAGAATAGCAGGTGGATGCTTCCTCATATCCTCATAGAAATCATACCCTAGACCCTTATTAAACTTGCAGATCTTGGACTGGTCTAGAATAAGATTAAGATTCTTCTTGCCTCCTACAAACCTCTCGAGAGTGTTCATAAGATACTGACACTCCCGAAAGAGAGAGGTGCAAGAAGAGCAGGGGGAAGAGGGAACAGCAGAGGGTAAGGGAGCAGAAGAAGAACCAACAGCAGAGAAAAGAATGGCTTGTGCACGCACAGCTGACTCTGAATGGACAGCCCTACTACTAGCCGGTTGGTTCACGTCGCTAGGTGTCTCTATCTTACCCTGGGGCTTCTCCCCCCTCAGCAATCACATCACAACAAGATTGTGGCTTCTCTAATAGGTCCTTAGTTAGCTTCTCACATTTTTCTTCCAACGCAATCAAGTCAATTTTTAGTTTGTCACAATTTTTGCATGGTGAGCTAACATGGTCCTTAGAAGCATAATTAGCCAATTTCTTATTGTGGTCAACCAATTCTTGAAACTGCTTGGAAACAGATTCAAGTTCAGCAGTTAATCTAGGACAGTTCGAACATGAAGCAACTGGCTCACATAGCCAAGAATACAACTCAGAAATTTTATGATCTGCCTTCTTTAGATTCAACTTCAAATTATTGCAATTTTCACATGACTCAGGCAGATCAAGGAGCATGGTATAAGGTCCTCTAGCAGCAATGTCCTTAACCTCACATGAGGTGGGAGAAGTAGTCTCATCAGTAGTAAGTAGGGTAACAGCCATCCTACTCAACTCTAATTCAGCAAGCAGACTAACATTCTCCATCTTAACACTATCAAGCTCGGAGGACACATTATCATGCGAGGTCCTTAGTTTCTCCATGTCACCCAACAGAGCACAGCATGTATCACAATCATCACGGGAGTGAGCAGATGTAAGTGAAGTAAGCTCCCGTGATAATCTATCTACTTCCTTCTCTAACTCAGAACACCTAGCCCTAGCTCTAGCATGAAAACCACCTAGCTTAAGAAAAGTATGATTGAGTTGGTCGTAGGTGGGGCATACCTCGTCCGAGTCAGAGTACAGCTCGCTGTCGCTCAGTTCGCCCTCGAGGGCCATGAAGCACATGCCGGAGAAGTTGTCGCCGCCATCCTTGGGCTCTTGGTCACCCGTCCCGTCGTCGTCGCTCCATCCCTCCACCTCGCTGAGGTCGAGGTCGTCGAAGGCGGTGAGGACGCGGTGGAAGAGCTTCTTAGCTTTGCCAAAGTTGCAGAACTTCTTCTTTCCCGGCGTCTGAGCTGGAGGCTTCTTGTTGCGGTTCTTGTCGGTGTAGTTGTTCTTGCCCGAACCGCCGTAGTCGTTCTTGCCCTTCTCCAGCTTGGGGCAGTTTGCCCGAATGTGGTTGGGGCCACCACACTCAAAGCAAATCACGGGTCCTCCTCTCTTTCTGTCTCTCCTACCCTTGTAGGCATGGGAAAACCTTCGGGCTAGGAGGGCCAGCTGATCATCCGCAAGCTGCTCTAACTGATCATCAGTTATGTCACAGAGAGCAGCAAGGGAGAAACCGCAAGAAGAATCAAAAGAAGGACCGGAAGAAGAAACGGGATCGGTGACCAAGGCCATCGACTGTGACTTCGACCGACGAGAGACAACGTCAATCTCATGAGTCTTGAGGTGCAAGTACAGCGCGTCAAGAGTCAGGGTCGAGAGGTCTGTCGTGTCTTTGATGGTGGTCACTTTCATCTCCAAAACACGCAGATCGAGTGCCGCGAGCATCTGACGAGCGTTGTCCGAGTCGGGGTATGTGAGACCGACCACTCGGAGGTTGCTCAAGATTTTGTGAAATCACGAAAAGCACTCGTCGAGGGACTCACCAGCAAGCATCTCGAATTTGTTGTATTCTCGCTTGAACTGGTCCTGTCGAACCGTCTTGATCTGGGTGGTGCCCTCATGGTATGCGTCGAGGGTCACCCAGATATCGTAGGCGGACGACAGGTGAGAGATGCGATCGAATTCGCTTCTGCTCAAGCCCTGGATAATGATGTTCCTTGCCTTCGCATTTTCCTCAACATTGGGCATGTTTGCCACGTTGATGTTCTCATCGGCAGGAACAACATATCGCACCTTCACCTTCCGCCAGATGGCGTACCACTGAGCCTGGATGTATGTCTCCATTTGGCTCTTCCAGAAGGGGTAGTCGATGCCATCGAAAACGGGCGGCTTGGTGGATTACTTGTCCGTCACCATGGCTCTAAAGACCGGTTAAGATCTATTGATTAGAGCTAACCGGCTCTGATACCAATTGTTGGACCGAAATGGCGACAGAGGGGGTGAATGTCGATCTCTTTAAAATCGCCCCTGAGTATTCACAAAAATCTCTACTCTCCGAAGACTATAAAAGCTATGAACGAGAAGAGATGATTGCTCACTCAAGCCGAAAACCAGACTAATAAGAGACCGAAAAAGATCAAGAAAAGAGAGACTGCAAAAACTCGCCACGGCAAGAGATTACCCGGAATCAGCTGCCACGGCAAGCAAATCAACCTCCACGGCTGCCACGGCAGAGAAATTGCATAAATTTGCTGCCAGCCGAGAGGAACAAAAATCAGACTAAACTCGCCACGGCAAGAGATTACCCGGAATCAGCTGCCACGGCAAGAAAATCAACCTCCACGGCTGCCACGGCAAGGAAATTATCTACCACGGCTGCCACGGCAAACATACAGACTCAAAGTGCTGCCACGGCAGCTGCTGGCCGAGAGGAACTGCTGCTGTCACGGCAGAGGATCAGCAAGATTTGCTACCACGGCAAGGAAATTATCTACCACGGGTGCCACGGCAAACATACAGACTCAAAGTGCTGCCACGGCAGCAGTAAACTGTAGGAAACCAAAACCTGCTCTGAACTGAACAATTTCAGCTAGAAACAGTATCTATTTCAGCAAACCAAAAAACTGAGAATTTGCATGAAAAACTATGAAAATGATGAAATCTTTCCATACTTTTCGGCACAGAGCAACTCCAAAACATACTAAATAGTAAGAGGTCTTGGGAAACAAAGAAATCACACAAAAGACCAAGAATTTCATATTTTCACAGAAATCTAAAATTTTACCCGAGCTGGCCAAAAATTCAAATTACTCCTCACCCTTTGATCCTTTGGCAATGAGACTTTGCAGATAGAATATCAATAGCCTCTGGACTCCAGGTTCCAAATTTCAAGCCATTTCATGGAGCAAAAACCAAGATGCATCAAAACCCTGGAAATGAACACTTACTGAACAAGGACTACTCAAAACTCAAATAGCTCACTGGTCTTAAGTCCTTCGCTTCTGAGTTTTTGCAGGTATATTAGCAATAACACAAGGACCTCTCAGACCAAAAATCAGGCCAAACCATGATGAAAATCAAGGATTACTCCAAACCCTAGAAACAGCCTGACAACTACAGAGAGAGCACAAAAACTTAAATTCCCATCAAACCCTTGAACCTTTGGCCATGAGATTTTGTAGATAGCTAACCAATAGCCTTAGGAATCTATATGCCAAGTTTCAGAACAGTTCAAGAAGGGAATCGCAGAGGGCACCAAAACCCTAGAACTGACAGTGAAGAACAGAGAAACCCCAAAATGCAAATCTGAGATTAAAATGAAGTTTGCTCTTGGGAAACTCGATCAAATGATCTTGAAGCACTAACCCATCATAGAGCAACCCATTTTGGCTAATCCCAGCAAGCAAGAACTCAAAACTCAAAGAAATCAAAAATCCAACAAAGTGAGTATCGAAGAACAGAGAGCATGAACAGAATAAAACTTCAGATTTTCATTGATTGAATCAAGAGGAATACAAGGAGTCACCATACGCATGGACATTAGAGCAAGATGAAGGATTACATGACTCTCCACTCAATCCTCTCCTCTCCCCATCTCAATCCCTCAACCATACATGCTTGGAGGAGGAAGAACTCACTCAGACTCTCACCTAGAAACCATCGAAGGGGACACAGAGGGAACACAACTCTGCCTCCACCAACAACTCTCAACTACTAAAGCCTAAAGCCAAAGCAAACTCTAAAGCCTATTTTGACTAAAGGAAACCCTAAAATCCCTTGAAGTGTTCAAGTGGGCATGCAGCCCTTCCAACCTATTTATAGCCCACGGCTAACGGGTCTCTGCCCCGTTACGCCCGCTAAATCCAACGGAGCCCGCTCCTGCTTGTGTAGCCTTGCGAAATTCCCGTTTCGCCCCTCCTGCACCTTCCGGGAAGCTTCCGCGCTCCTTGTCTCGCACGCCTCGCAACCACCTCGAGTCCACGTCGTCTTCGACACATCCTCGACCGTTCTGACCTCAGCGCCACCTGCGCCTAGTCCAGTCCACCGTGTCTCACCACGACTCCGCCCGATGTCCTGCAGCCACACAGACAAGAAACACATCAAATAGCACCGCTCGATACATGAAAGCGTAAATGGTATAAACACACCATACTTACACACACTGAAGTCCAAACCTGTCAAAATATCAGAATATGCATCCTAACCCGTTTGACCAGGAATGACCAAGTCCGACCGAGCCCGTCGCGCCATGCAATGACTTGACTCCGAACCACTCAAACCAAACTCGACTCTCATAAACTGATGTCAATTACTCATCATACACATGGGATCATCACCACATGGTCTCTCAGTAATCATCCAACATGCTCAGGGTCCCCAGGGAGGTGATTGAGCACAAGCTAGCTCTACGGCCTGACAAAAAACCCATAAAACAAAAGTTATGGAGATTTGCTCCCGATCGACGGGAGGCTATTAGGTCTGAATTGGACAAGCTGTTGAAAGTAGACTTTACAAGAGAGGTTAATCACTTAGAGTGGTTGGCTAACCTTGCAATGATTAAGAACTCTAACGGTAAGTGGTGTATGTGTATAGACTATACTGATCTTAATAAAGCTTGTCCAAAAAATGACTTCCCTCTGCACCGTATCGATCAACTGGTTGACTCTACTGCTGGTTGTGAAATATTAAGTTTTCTAGATGCAAGCTTTGGTTATCGTCATATTAGTATGTCTCTAGAAGATGAGGAGAAGACCACATTTATTATGCCATTTGAAATATTTTTCTATGTTAAAATACCATTTGGTTTAAAAAATATTGGTATGACTTTTTAATGTTTAATGCAATTGACTTATATTCTTCAACTAGGCCAAAATTTGGAAGCCTATGTTGATGATCTAGTTATAAAGAGCATCAAATGACTTAATCATATTTCAAACCTACTGGAAACATTCAACAACCTTAAAAACACTGCTTGAAACTCAATCGTAAGAAGTGTGTATTCAGAGTTTAAACGGGAAAATTGGTCGAATTCCTTGTTTCTGCAAGAGATATCGAAACAAATCCTAAAAAGATAAAAACCATTGAGCAAATATGCCCTCCAACCACTAAGAAAGAAGTCCAAAAACTCACAAGGTGCATGGCAGGTTTAAGTCATTTCCTCATACGACTGGGGAAAAAAGGACTTCCTTTCTTCAAACTTATAAGGAAGCACGAGGGGTTCGAGTGGTCGAAAGTGGCTAACGATGCCTTGAAGGATATCAATAGATATCTTACGAGTGCTCCTATTCTAGTTTCTTCGAAACCAGAAGAGACACTTTTAATGTATCTAGTTGTCACACCATAGCTAGTAAGCACAGTACTGGTCGCAGAGCGTGAGAATGTCCAACGACCAATTTACTACGTAAGCGAAGTTTTACACGGGCCTTCAAAAACTTTTATATGCCCTCCTCATGTCTTCAAGGAAACTAAGGCATTATTTTCAGGCGCACAAAATTGTTGTGATGTTTGAGTTTCCCTAAGGAGAGGTCCTTCAGAACAGGGGAGTAGCGGGATGCATGACAAAATAGTCAGTAGAACATGGGGAGTTCAACGTCCATTTCCTATCCCGAACGACCATTATATCCAAGATCTTGGTAGACTTAGTCACTGAATGGACAAATCCTAATCTTATTCAGGATCCCCAGTACACTTCCCACGACCAGTGGATGATGTACTTTGACGGGTCACTTATGCCTCGTGGCTCGAGGGCTAGGGTGGTCCTGGAATCTCCCACGGGAGATACTTTAAGTATGCTATACAATTAAACTTTCTAACCACTAATAATGTGGCTGAATACGAAGGTTTGTTAGCTGTTGCATGAGCCACAAAAGCGCTTGGGATTCGTCGACTAATTGTGAGAGGAGACTCACAAAAGCGCTTGGGATTCGTCGACTAATTGTGAGAGGAGACTCTCAACTAGTTGTGAATCAGGTCAGAAAAGAGTACCAATGCTCTAATTCAACCATGACTCAGTACTTGTCAGAATTTAGAATGCTTGAGAAGCATTTTGTTGATTTTGAGATACAATATATCCCTCGAAAGGATAATTTTCTCGCTAACTAGTTGGCTCAAATGGCTTCTAGCCGATCACAAGTACCAACATGAGTCTTTTTGGAGCAACTCTAAAAGTCATCTTTGGTCAAAACATCAGAAACAACTCCTAATGAGATAACCTCTCTCAAGTACAAGGATACCTAGATTTAATCCATTTACAAGTATCTTCAGAACAGTTCAGTATCTAACAATGATCTCGAAGCAGATCGTTTATCCCATAAGGCCAAATGTACACTTTGGTCGATGAGGCACTCTATAAATAGAGTATTCAAGGGGTTCTCATGCGATGCATATCATAGAAAGAAGGATTATGCCTCCTTCATGACATACATGGAGGTATCTGTGGAGCGCATGCTTCTTACAGAACATTGGTCACAAAAGTCTTTTGACAAGATTTTTACTGGCCAATAGCCCTTAATGACACCAAAGAACTGGTTAAGAAATATGTACAATGCCAGTTTCATAGCAGGTAAATACACCAACTAGCTCAGGCTATATAGACTATACATTTAGCTTGGCCTCTTGCGAACTGGGCTCTTGACATCTTAGGACCGTTTCCAAAAGCACCAGGTGGCTTCAAATTTCTTTTTGTAGCTATTGATATATTCACAAAATGGATTGAAGTCGAACCTGTCATTGGGATAACAATGGAAGCCACTAAAAGGTCTATGATGAAGAGTGTGATTACTCAATTTTGGGTACCAAGTCAAAAAATTACAGATAACGGTAAGCAATTCTGGAGTGCAAAGTTTCAAGAATTTTGTTAGGAGCTGGGTACCAAGTTATGTTTTGCCTCTGTTGCCCATCCTCAAAGCAATGAGGAAGTCGAAAGTGTGAATGGCCAAACAACGTAAGGATTTAAAACTCGGGTTTTCGACCAGCTTGTAAAGTACTCAGGGGCTTGGGTACAAGAATTACCTTTGGTATTATGGGCAATTCATATGACTCCCAGTTGGGCAATAGGTGAGACTCCATTCTTCCTAGTTTTTGGGGCAGAAGACATGCTTCCTCCAGAACTAAAGATTCAGTCGACAAGGGTCGAGAGCTTCGACAACTCCAACAAAGAGCAACTTCGAGCTGATGACATTAACCTACTCGAAGAGAAGAGGTATCAAGCCTTAATCCGTTCGGCGGTCTACGTACAAGCCATGCATAAATACTATGATTGTAAGGTCCAACCTCGTAGCCTTGTTGTAGATGACTTGATATCGAAGAAAATTCAATCCTAGTATAATCTGAACAAGCTTTTTCCCAAGTGGGAAGGTCCTTACATTGTGGTCGAGGTTACCCGACCAGGCTCGGTACGACTTGCCATGGAAGATGGCCAGACTCTTTCAAACTCTTGGAATATTGACCAATTGCATAAGTTTTATGTATAACTAAGATGGCCAGACTCTTTCAAACTCTTGGAATATTGACCAATTGCATAAGTTTTATGTATAACTTTTCTACTATTTCGATAAAGTTTTCAATTTATTTAATCTTTATAATCGTATGAGGAGAAGAGCTGGTTTTATTTATGTTCATCCACCTCTAGTACATACAATATATTCAACCTGATCAGAGAAAGAAACATCACCTAGTCGAATTCTCTCCATTATGCATGTGGTCCTGCCCACTAGAAGGAGCTTCCTAGCTTCACATCATTTCCAACTCTTGCTATCAGTAAACAACAATTGAGTTAACTAAGAAAAGCCAAACAAATTTAAATAAATATCTCTAAGTGGTTGTGCTATTCTCATTTATACCTTCGATTTGATTAACCTAGTCGAAAAAAGGTAACATCACCTAGTCGAAGCCTTTCCTTTCTTCATGTGGTCCAACTTACTAGAAGGAACTTTCTAACATCGGCTCGTTCCTAACTTTTTCTACTAGAACATGACAATTGAAGTCAACAATGATAGTTGGATGAACTGCTCTGATCTCTACATACCCTATTTTGTACTCTTATAAACTAAATGAATAATCGGGGCTAGGATAGAGTTATCAATATAACTTCAATTCCTAGTCGTAATCTTTATTTCATTTCTTTTTTCATCTTACAAGTACTAACTTCTCAACAAGATGAATTGCAAGAAAAGAAAGGTGATTTTCATTAACAAAAGGTTTATTTTTACAAAGTTCCATATTACAAATTACTCTGATGAAGGACAGCAGATTTGCATCTCCTCCGTGATCTTCCGACCAGCTGGCTCTAGTTCTTCGATTAGAGGGGCTACCTCTGCTGCAGAGCAGTCGATGCATAATCGATCGGTTAAAGGTTGAGGCTTTGATCACATGCCTTGAGTTTTGCCAAGGCATAACTTACGACACTCTTAATGGTCTCTCATATTGAGCTAGCCTAATTGGTCTTTAGGGTGGCTAAGAGCTTCTCCAAAGCTCTGACTTGTCGTCCGATCGTACTTGAGTAAGTGGTCATGGTGTTCTTGGAAGGTTTGATCTTCTCAGCACCAAGCACTTCGAGTAGATCATTTAAAAGATAAACATTCTCCTGAAGAATACTCTTCATTAACTGCGTCTCCTCCTGACTATGAGTCAAAGCCGCTATGAGTCACTTTATTCTGACTATAGCCTCTGCAAAGCATAGTGAAACTTAGTTATAAAAGGATACTTCATAAAAAGACTGGTTTGTAAGAATTGGTTGAAGGTAAAGAATTTCTTACCTACTAGTTGAGACTCAAGTCTCTTGACTTCTTTTTTATGATGGTCTGCTATTGACCTGACCTTCTGGCTGACTGATGCCACTTCTTCTCTTCAACCTCCTCTAGTCAAAGGATGAGATCTCCTACTACCATCTCTGGACATAAGTCTTAAGCAAAGGTTGCTGGTCCTTAAACATTCTACCCCTCCTGATGGTCGAAACTTGTTTCGATCACCTGAGGAGCAATATCGCTTGGAATTCTAAAATTCCTCTATTGAAAATCGACATGCTTTTACAACTCAAGCGAAATTACCTTTTTGACCAAGTTCACTTCTAGTCAAATTAAATCGAAAAGTCTTTTCTTTTGATCTTCATTCGTCTATGACTTCTCTTTCTGAAGTAATTTATTTTCACTTGGAGTTCAGAGACTAGATGATGATGATATAATAATCCTCAAATTATTATTTATCTGTAAATGTATTACATCATTATACACCTTGAGTATACCTCTTATCTATAAGGGAGAGATTTAACAAGGTAGTCGTAAACTCTTTTATGAACACTCCTTAGTCGTAAGCTCTTCTACGGTAACTACTCCTTGGTCATAAGCCTTTCCTATGACCACCTCATAGTTGTAAGATCTCCTATGACTATGACATAGTCGTATGTTATCCAGCGACTACCTTATGGTCATAGATCCTCCTACGACTAAACCAAACTTTGACTGACCTGTCTATGAAAATCCATTGTATCGTGGCCTATCTGAAGAGGCGGTTAGCATGTGTATTTATTCTCTGGAATAAATACACATAACTTCTCTCTGATAGAAACTGCTACACGATGAGTGAGATACCACGTCTCTAATAAACTCTCATCGGACGGTTACCATTTGAAAGGTTAAGGCATCTCTTGGCATGGAAAAACTATCGCTGGCTTGCAATCTATATAAAGGAGGACGTCAGGAAGAAGGAAAGAGGCAAAGATGGACCCGAGGAGAAACCTGAAGAAGAATAGAAGTAGAGCAAGACATTTCGTATTACTTGTCCATTGTATTTAGTGCATTGAGCAAAGCCACACAGGAGTAGGGTTGTTATTCTCCTAGTAGAAGGCATGAACCTGTATAAAAATCCCTGTGTCTTTTCTCTGTGTGATCGTAGAAAGGTCTTCAAGAGTTCACCTAAACCTAAATAAATCATACGTAAGATCGATACTGAAACATCGATAGATACTAACTCGAGAAAGTTCCCATGCCCATGACTGTGGACATAGTTCTTCGAATAGTTTTCACTCTATAGAGGTGGTACACTTTACTCATAAGAGATAATCAATTTGTTATATTTCACAATTTTCCTTAGAAAAGTGAATCAAGAAGATCACCACAAGGCCTTTACAGTTCATCGCCCAGTGTAGGTCACACCCGCCAAGGCTTCATCCGAGTGAGGTTATGTCCACCACACTTAGACCCCCTCTTGCATCACACGGCGGCTTATACCAGCGACACGACCCATATCCACAATGGCTTAAAACCAGTGACACGACTCGTGGGTCATTCCAATGATGCAACCCATATTAGTGGATGCAAATTAGTTAGTTAAGTCATACCCATTATAGACTTGTGGGTGCACTATTTTACATTGAGAGGTCATCACAGGATTCGATACTTAGAGTTATCTAGTGCTATTACAAACCATAATTTCTCATGCTACATTCGCACTGTTGAGACCTGAATATGCAAATCCGGACTCTCTTGTGTATTTTGCACTAGTCTAGGATCACGCTAGTGCACATATTATAAACAAAGATGAAATATCGAACATATCACGAATTCACTAAGAAAAGACTCAAATATTATTAATAATTATCAGAGTATGACCTTATGGCCAAGCTTACAATTAATAGCCTAAAGGCTTAAAGAAACTAGTAGCAGAAAAACAGAAATAAGCGTAGTAGCCATTCGACATGTCCACATGCAATCGACTAGGAAGCGAAGTCCTAATCCGCGAAGTCGTCGAAGTACCCTCTTTCTAATAGCTCTTGCTGATCTGGTCCTTCTTCCTCAACTGAGCAAATATGGATGAAGCCATGAGTACGTAGAGTACTCAGCAAGTCATTTGTAATAAAAATGCAATATAGTATGCAAGGCTTACCAAATGATGGCTGAAAGGTTAATTTTGTAGAAAGCAACAATTTAAAGTAAATATAGTAAATAGATTGTAAAGCGAACTTTAGAAATGATAATAAATAAGTAATCAAAGGAATTGAGACAAACCCCAAGTGAACTAACCATTCACCCCAATGAATCACCTATGAACCAAGATTCACAAAATGAACCACCAGTGAATCAATCGTTCACCTCCCAACTTAACCCATCCAGGTTTTTATGAAAACTCTACCCCTCGTGTGAAATCACCGAGCATTGTCCATGACTGAGGACACGGCTATTCGAATAGTTTTACACTCTGCAGAGGTTGCACAACTGTACCCACATGATATGATAATCTTCACATTAAAGAAAATCGCAACAAGACTTTTACAATGCTCCATCTCAACCTGATCCCACTCGCTATGGTTTTGCCATGAGTAGGCTGACCACCTAGTCGATAATTGCTCCCCTTGCACCATAACAACATCAGTAGCAAAACCAAAGTTGAGACTTCACAAATTATTATGCTAGGTATATCCCATACTAGATATGTGGTTTACACGGTAAAGCTCAGATCAATGGTGCACAAAGTTAAGTCCTTAGATTTACCCAAGCGAAGAATCCACATCCCATGTGCAAACTGCACCGCCTTTACTGCACGATCATTCGCCCGAGTGAAAACTAATTTTATGTAACCAATACCAATGACACTACCCATGTCATGGTACTCAAATTTTATAGCTGCAGCTTCAACCATGATTCCATATCTCATTAAGTCAAAATTAAGTAATCACATGTGATGATAAACCCAGTGTAACTACAGGCATGACTAAACACTTTAAACGTACAACCCATGTGACAACTATTATTGTATCACTAGATAATTACCCATCCTATGGTAACAATAGAATCATGGCATTCAAATTATCAAGGAAGAATTAATCAATTTGGTCAATAACTACCAATACAAGGGTTTATAATAAAATAGCGATGCCTGATATTTTAAAACAAAATAATACATAATAGATTTAAAACTAGGTTCAACATAATCAAAGAACACGACTTGCCTTGACCATGCTTAGTTGACAGTTCTTGATCCTCAAATTCGGCTTCAGCTCCTTCGAAAGCGGGATCTAACGAGAGAGAGCAAAACGAAACACAAAAATAAACTCAAACAAAATTCAAATGAACTCCAAAATCCAAAAAACTAGAACCAAAAGGTAGAGCTTAATTTTATATGAATTTAGAAAAAAGAATCGGGTCAATCAGGGTTCGGACGAGGGAGATCAGGCTCTCGGAAAATCTAATCTGAAGAAAAAGGCTGAAAATCCAAAATTCTACTGTGCTGTGGACTCGGTGCACGGGATGGCTGGTGTACGGTGGGCTCGACTTATGGAATAGTGCACTGTGATTGGGCTTGTTGACGTGGCACGTGGAGCTGATGTGGCCTACACATGGCAGGGCAAGGCTGACGTGGACGGCTTGCGTGGCGATGCTGACTCGGCTGGCTCACGGGTCCATGGCCTGACATGTGGGCCCTACATGTATGTGGCTCGGCTCACGTAGACTAGGTGCATGGGAAGGCGAAGCGACATGAGTGCGCGGGTGCGGGCTGGCGTCACGGCTGACGTATGTGGGCGCGGAAACCGAAGGGGTGGCACGGGAACTGAGGCGATAGCGGCGTGTGTGGAAACCGAGTGAAGAAGGCGGACGGTGGCGTGGATCATTGGCGGCTAACCGACGGCAAGCTCAGACGATGGTTGTGGGACGGTAGAGGACCGCGGGGTCGGCCCCCTTTTATACTCAGACACCGAGGAGTCCACAGCGGGCACGGACACCGAGTCCGGAGAGGAGATGGCACGGCGACGACGGTATCATACCAAACTAGGAGACGGGAGTCTTGGTCGGAGACGAAACTCTGACAGGTGGGCCCCACGTTAAAGAATTTGCAACATAAAACTTTCATTAACAAGAATACCAAGCGAACAAATGAGACATGATTCAAAACAAGACAAAACTCCCGCGAAGGGACCAACCATGCAAATCCACAATGCTCATAGGTAGCAAAAGTGTCTCAATAGTCGGAAAACAATAATTGCTTTCAAGAACAGGTAGAAACTAATTGAAAACCCTCAACTACAATGAACCACGAGCCCAAGATAAATTCATCCACCACCACAGGATAAGAATTGACCAAATTCAACTCAAGGAAGAGAGAAACTTTTCTAAAGAACTCATTCCTAACCTCTGAAACTAAGTTGTTGAAGGAAAAATCCTTCACCATTTCAATACCACGAATAGTGATATAACTTGGCCATGTCAATGGCCACACTCCGATCTCTATCTCTCGACATCAACTATCACCACACATAATAATCATATAATCAAATCGTAGGCACAAAAGATCATCTCATAACACGTACAAAGTCAAACATTAAGCACACATTCAACTATGATAACCGACGGAAACGTAGATGCAATGCAAACCCCATTCCCACCTACAGTGCTTAGGGTGTCAAAATTAATATTTCGTTAACCACGGACCTACAGCCCGCTCTGATACCAACTGTAACACCCGAGCCAAACAATGACCTGGAATGCTACCCAACTAGAAGTAAAGCAATGTTAACAAATTGCGTTATACAAAATTTCGGCAGAGCCTCCTTTGTTTATCTATCTAAATAAGAGGTTTCACAAGCAGTATCAATTATAATAGACAATTCTCAAGGAATAAGTTCAATGCTAAGCAAATAGACTAAAGATTACTAAACCATTCATGGATATAATGCCTGGAGAAAGAACATGAGCATCATAAATATTCTAAACTCTTATTACAATTAGAATCCAAGGCTAATAATCAAATGGTACTTAAATAGTCCTTGCGTCTTATATTTAATTTTTCTTCCTTTATTTCCATTATGGGTGAAACGTGTAAGTGCAACAAAACTAATCCTTCCTTTTCCCCATGCATGCCGACCTCATAACGGTACCTAAAAAAACGACAACAACAAGAGTGAGTCCAACGACTCAGCAAAGATAATAGATAGTAACAAGAACATTCATGAACATCACTTCACACATTCATCCATCAACCATATAAATAAGCCATGCTATGCAAGATGATCAAATATCTCTTTATCTCTTTCTCTTTTGCATTTTACCGGTAATGCAAAGTGTGCATCCGTCGATGCACACCCATGCCTGTACCATCTGGTACAGGGACCAATTGCCCATACTCCACAAGTATGGGGACCTTTAGCCCGTCATGTCATCAACATGACGGGGACCTCGGCGCTTAGTCATCTCATGACCAAGACTTCAATAAAACAACATGATGCATATGCGTGAATGTCTCAATAAAATAAATCTTACATTCACATTATCTATGCACCAGAAATACTCATGAACACTGTAAATTGCAATCACCCATAAACAGCACCAATACATCCTTACCATAACCATGAACACATATATTCATATTATAGATCAAACATCGACACTATACACTATCAATTTTAAACCATCATTATACTTGCCTTAACCGCGAGAAAACGGGGGACGTGCAGAAGGTGCCGCCTCTAGGATCCGTCCTCCACCTGAATAATAATTATAATATTTGCTAAGATAACAGTAGTGGACCTTTACCCAAATAAAAACAATCACAAACTAATAAATTCGTCTAACTTGGTTCCAATTCCCAAATCCTACTGGTCATCCCACCCCCCTCTGTGGACAGTCAACTTCAAAAATTCATATCTATTGGTACAGGAGTCTGAATAGGGTGTTCTTAGACTTTCTGGAAAGATAATTAAATTATCTAACTAAACATAGTTGGTGAGACTCCCCGATTCGGCCATATTCTACCCGCACCATCCAATTTTTTAAAAACATCAATTTCACGTCGGGTTCTCTGGACAGAGCACTAAAAATGCCATAACTTCCAGCCCGAGTGTCCGAATCATACTTTCTTGACCTTACTGGAAAGCTAAGACAATTATATACAACTTTAATAATATGGAGATCCTCTTATGCTCCCTTTTTCTAATCGCCCAATCCAATCTACCAAAATCCGACAGAAATCTCCCGATCTGCAGAACAGTCTTTACAAGAAAAAACATAACTTCTGCTACAAAGGTCCGATCGACGCGTTCTAGTACTTCATGGAAATATAATGACGTCCTCTACAACTCTCTAGGAGAAGTCCAGATCTGAATCCCCACGAAGCTACCCCAAAACAGCCGTCCAACGAAATCTGTCCTAGCAGTCCAGAATACCGACATTGCTAAAACGATAAAAATATGCATCTAATTGGGGCAAAGCAGGGGTTACCCTTGACGAACCGCTGAAGAACACGATGAACACCACGTGATCTCCTTCCCCTTCCGTTTCCCTTTTTCCCTTCCTCTCCTCCTTCTTCCGGATCAAAAACGTCTCGCTGCGATTGATCTCCTTCCTCCGCTCGACCGGCAGCAAAGGGGATCCTTGTCACCGGTAGCAGGGCTTCAATGGAGGAGGGGGAAAGAGGAGGGCCTGCTGGAGGCACAGGGCAGGGAGGGGTGCGGCCAGGGGGAAGAGAGGAGGGAGGAATGGGGGTGGCGGCTAGGGTTTGGGGGGAGGGGCGCCTCCCCCCCTTTTTGGCCGGCCTCCACTTGGGCCAAGGCCCAGGCCCAGGTTGCCAAGATTTTTCAGAAATCCCCTCTAAAAATCATTGTTTAATTCTTCTCTATAAGGTCCCTCACTCCAATTAATCGATTAACTCTCGAATCGCTTTTGGGGTATTACATTCTACCCCCCTTAAACGGAATTCGACCCCGAATTCTATCCACACTTACACCAAGTTTAAATCTCCAGCTAAAACTTAACCATATTAACACGCTCCTGTTGTGAATAATTTCGGATATTGCTCACGCATGCGAGACTCCAATTCCCATGTGGCCTCTCTCTCTGTCTGCTGCGACCAAAGCACCTTGACATACTTTAAAATTTTTATTCCTCCAAGCTTGCACCTTGCGCACAGATGCTGGAAGATCCGAGCGGTATGCCAGCTTCCTGATCTGAACCATGATCGTGAAAGGCCCGACGTACCTCGGGCTAAGCTTCCCTTTGGTACCGAACCTCACCACGCCCTTGGTGGGAGATACTCTCAAGAGCACCTAATTCCCCTACCTCAAATTCCAGATCCCTTATTCTCACATTTGCATACCAGGGCCACTCGTTCAACTGTCTTCTGGACCAATTCCGGGCCCAAGACTGCCTTTTCACCCACCGCTTCCCAGCAAAGGGGTGACCCGCATCTATGCCCATACAACACTTCGAATGGTGCAGCTTTAATTTCTGGAATGGTAGCTGTTATTATGAGCGAACTTCGCTAAAGACAGCTGGTCCTACTCGTTGGTCAACGACTTTAATGGAAACCCACACTCTAGATCTTTCAAGCACTCCCTCGATACCGGGCGTACCAAATGTTGTGTACCCCACTCTAGGACCCAAGGTGGTCCCTAGTGATACATCAACCTCCGAATCCTTGCAACTAACAGAAGCGACTGAATATACCTTGGGTTATCATCCCCTTTGGTATCAACCCACACAACCTGCACAACACATGTAACTCTTGTTCCAACTCTCAATCGATTTTTTTACCTTAACAAGGAGTACCTCCTTTAACTACGGACGCACAATAGTGCTCATTGTAAACCAACTCCTTTACAAATGGAATTCAACTGAAAATAAGGGATTCTCATCGCAACCACACATCACCAACTCCCCATCAAAAGGGTCAAATCAAAAGGAAAAAAATGAGGATTCAACACGAGAACCTTTCCACATTCTAAGTAGGTAGTTTGCAAATAAACAACACATAAGTCAAAGGAGAATCACTCCAATGCCAAACACTTCCTTTGTTTTTTTCCCTGAACCAGAAAAACCACACATGCCAACATAAAGTCAACTCAAACCACAAAAGACTTTTGCTATCATCACATAGCTCAAATAAGAATCAAGAGAGCATTTTACTACCCGAGAAAATATTATTTTTTCTTTTAGGAATAAACTTTCTCTTGAATCACAAGATTCCAAATCATCACACACCACACTAACTCATTTCTCTTAAACTGGCAACATCAACACTATGCTCAAACCGAGTGCATAAACCACACCTTTGTGGAGAGACTCTACTGTCCTCACAATAACATACTCTAGCCAACTCCTCTACCAACAGGGTTACTTTGATAAATAATTTCCAATGCACCTCATCATTGTTTTCACCCACAATCACTTCACCACAATCCTTTAAGGATAATCAACTTGAAATTCTCAGCACACACACTCAGTTCCCTCACCCAAAGGACACTATCAAGGAGCATCACACTATTTAGAATCCCCTTGTTCCAATATTCCCACACAACATCATTAGCCTCCAAGGTTCTAGCATAAAACACCAAACCAAAATTTTCCATCTCCAGGGCTCCTATATATGTACTTTGATATAATTGATATAAAGACTCTCGAATTTGGTGACTAAAATTCCCACAATCAAGCATGCTCAATTATTAACAATCACATGAAAACATATTCTCAACCTAATTATCTTTAGAAAGATTCTAACCCTTGGAGGGTTACTCACTAAAGCCAAGTCATGCATAGCAATAATTCAACAATCCCTACTATCCCAATGATTCCCATAGTGGTTAGACTTCTTCACAATTACAATCTCATTAACTACACCACCATAATCATCCTACTAAACCTTGCAAAGTGCCCAATCACAATACTCTAATAAGATCGATCAAGATTCTCATACTTTTGATAATTCTAATGTTCCATCAAAATAATCGAAACATTCTTGAACCACAATCTACTATAGGTTCTACTAATTGCAATCCATAAGATCAGTTAGCTCCAAAGACAAACATTCTATTTAAATCAAATCCCCACCGAGAATTATTCCAAGGAATCAATTTATCACTCAATGAATCTCAAACAACTTGACACCTACAATCTCACCAAAATCATCTACTTGACCACCACTATCGAGTTGCCATTATACAACCTAAAAGGCTTTGC
Source organism: Dendrocalamus latiflorus (assembly GCA_017311315.1). Classification (NCBI taxonomy): domain Eukaryota; kingdom Viridiplantae; phylum Streptophyta; class Magnoliopsida; order Poales; family Poaceae; genus Dendrocalamus; species Dendrocalamus latiflorus. Next base: position 27,575,059 of record CM029639.1, on the reverse strand, counting down.
AACACGGATTGGTTAATCCTTCCTCAGAAGAAGATATAGATAGAAACAATTTTTTTTCAGCACATAGTAAAACATTTACCACTCACCGGAGACACAAGACTAAGGGAAAAAAGTCAAATAGCTAAGATCTTGGAAAATAGAAGACGAGACCACAGTTGAGTGCACAAGTCCCACAAGAAGAGAATATCAAACTTCAGCCAAAAATAAATAAATAAATAAAGCATTGCTTTTGGAAACTTGAGGAATTCCTTTGAGGCAAACCAACGAGGTTAAGCACACTTCAATAAGCTGCAAGGTACAAAACTTGAATCCAACCGCTAATACCTCTACTACACCCTTCAATTTAATAAAGGACATTATTTTCTTTAATGGAAACATCACTTTACCAACTTCAAGCAAACGATCCTTTAAGCTCAAATCACAAGAATCACTTAAGAACCGGTAGAACCTTCCAATATGTCACTCTGCGCAAACTAATTTCAGATACCACAATAATTCATGAACTCCCATAGGATCATGAATGCAAAACTCCAAACATTCCATTTAACTGACATCACGGAAGACGAACAAATTCTTTTACTTCTAAAGAATCAACACTACCCTCATCATCTCATACTCAGTTTTACTAACCTCATCATTATATATTCTTAGCATGAATCATCATAGCCTACCAGCGCATCATAAACCTTTCCAAAAGAATACAATAACTTATTTCAAAATGTTTTTCCCAATAAGATTGCAACAGTCTTACTAACATCAAGAATAATACAATCTTAACAAGAATCGTTATCGTCTACCCTTCCATTATAAAGCCCTCCAAAATCTCGGCAAATAGTTCCATGCTACTTTATCATCCCATCCTCAAATTGAAAGTATTTCAAAACCTTACAACCTCACCACGACAACCGCTTTAAATTAGAGGAGATCTACTACACACTTTTAATGATTCTACCAAAACTCTTTCATCAAAGACATAACATCATCTGACAATCCCACCATCATGTAAATATAGATCACATTTTTTAAACCCCATCCATTGCTCTCTTATTGATGCGCAACACCAAACTGCATTACACAACAGTTGCACTTAGCAATTACATACGAACACTAAGTATCCACAAAGATAACTCCAAGATTAATATCCAGTAATACAGTAATCCAACACCTTCCGAATTTAACTATCCTAAATGGTTAGATGAATCCATTGAGACCCGTTGATCCAATTTATCCCAAAAGTTTACTAATTTTGTCTCTCCTATTGATCAACCAGTTCATCAAAGTTCCACGCCTCTTAGTAACTCTATTGATTCCATTAGGAATAGCCCTATTCATAAACACAGTTCATGAACAACCACAAGAAGACAACATCAACTTATCCGGTTTCACTTCCAAGGATACTCATACCATATCAATTTATTTGATTACAATCTCTGACTTAACCATAACAAGACTTCACAAAAGGATTTTAACACCTCCCTTCAGAAAAGAGAGGTATTAAACTTCAACACTTAGAATAATCCAAAAGAATTACATAAAGTCAAAGCTTTCACACGTTAAAGAATTTGCAACATAAAACTTTCATTAACAAGAATACCAAGCGAACAAATGAGACATGATTCACAACAAGATAAAACTCCCGCGAAGGGACCAACCATGCAAATCCACAATGCTCATAGGTAGCAAAAGTGTCTCAATAGTCGGAAAACAATAATTGCTTTCAAGAACAGGTAGAAACTAATTGAAAACCCTCAACTACAATGAACCACGAGCCCAAGATAAATTCATCCACCACCACAGGATAAGAATTGACCAAATTCAACTCAAGGAAGAGAGAAACTTTTCTAAAGAACTCATTCCTAACCTCTGAAACTAAGTTGTTGAAGGAAAAATCCTTCACCATTTCAATACCACGAATAGTGATATAACTTGGCCATGTCAATGGCCACACTCCGATCTCTATCTCTCGACATCAACTATCACCACACATAATAATCATATAATCAAATCGTAGGCACAAAAGATCATCTCATAACACGTACAAAGTCAAACATTAAGCACACATTCAACTATGATAACCGACGGAAACGTAGATGCAATGCAAACCCCATTCCCACCTACAGTGCTTAGGGTGTCAAAATTAATATTTCGTTAACCACGGACCTACAGCCCGCTCTGATACCAACTGTAACACCCGAGCCAAACAATGACCTGGAATGCTACCCAACTAGAAGTAAAGCAATGTTAACAAATTGCGTTATACAAAATTTCGGCAGAGCCTCCTTTGTTTATCTATCTAAATAAGAGGTTTCACAAGCAGTATCAATTATAATAGACAATTCTCAAGGAATAAGTTCAATGCTAAGCAAATAGACTAAAGATTACTAAACCATTCATGGATATAATGCCTGGAGAAAGAACATGAGCATCATAAATATTCTAAACTCTTATTACAATTAGAATCCAAGGCTAATAATCAAATGGTACTTAAATAGTCCTTGCGTCTTATATTTAATTTTTCTTCCTTTATTTCCATTATGGGTGAAACGTGTAAGTGCAACAAAACTAATCCTTCCTTTTCCCCATGCATGCCGACCTCATAACGGTACCTAAAAAAACGACAACAACAAGAGTGAGTCCAACGACTCAGCAAAGATAATAGATAGTAACAAGAACATTCATGAACATCACTTCACACATTCATCCATCAACCATATAAATAAGCCATGCTATGCAAGATGATCAAATATCTCTTTATCTCTTTCTCTTTTGCATTTTACCGGTAATGCAAAGTGTGCATCCGTCGATGCACACCCATGCCTGTACCATCTGGTACAGGGACCAATTGCCCATACTCCACAAGTATGGGGACCTTTAGCCCGTCATGTCATCAACATGACGGGGACCTCGGCGCTTAGTCATCTCGTGACCAAGACTTCAATAAAACAACATGATGCATATGCGTGAATGTCTCAATAAAATAAATCTTACATTCACATTATCTATGCACCAGAAATACTCATGAACACTGTAAATTGCAATCACCCATAAACAGCACCAATACATCCTTACCATAACCATGAACACATATATTCATATTATAGATCAAACATCGACACCATACACTATCAATTTTAAACCATCATTATACTTGCCTTAACCGCGAGAAAACGGGGGACATGCAGAAGGTGCCGCCTCTGGGATCACTTTAAATTTCACAGATTTCACTTTCTAGATTCTTTTCTATGGCGCAAATCCGCTCTAATCTACCACGAGCAAACTTGAAGTCACCGGCACAATGTCGATTGGTAGATTACATGAAAGAGTAGATGTTGAATGCATTTAAGATTGAAAAAAGAAAAAAAGGGAAAAATCTTGCATGGCCGGCCCCGTACGGCCGCCGCGTTGGCCTGAAGCCATCACCAGCCACCGGGCCCCCATGCGCCGCAGCCCCACATGGGGACTGCCTCGAGCGCGCCGCGCTGCTGGCTTCACTCGGCCGCAGCCACATCGAGCCACCTCCGGCGGCTAACCCCCCGCATGGGCCGCCGCCTCGAGCGCGCCGCGCCGCTGGCTCCACTCAACTGCTGCCACCGGAAAACGAGCCCGACGCCGTCGGAAAGGGCTCGAAGCCGTCGAAAAACTATCGCCGCTCGAGGCCGCCACCACCGCCCGAAGCCGCCGCTCAAGGCCATCGCCGCTGCCGCTCGGTGTTGGCCCGAAGCCGCTGCCCAAAACTGCCACTCTAGGCCACCGTCGCTGCTGCTCGGCCCTGGCCTGAAGCTGCTGCCCGATGTCGCCGCTCGAGGCCACCGCTGCCGCTCGGCGTTGGTCCATCGCCGTCGCCCGAAGTCGTCGCCCGAAGCCCGTCGTTAGATCCCGAAGCTGCCGCTCGAGGCCATCGGTCGCCCGCGCCTATTGCCGCCTTCGGGCTTTCCCACCGCCGCTGCCGTGTGGGGACACAGGCTAGGGTTTTAACCCTAGCCCCATGAGGGGTGATGGGCCAGATGGCTGATTGGGCCGCTGGGCTAAAAAAGAGAAAAGACATTGGGTCGGGGAAGGTCCTCAGAATTCTGAAAATTACGGGAGGGTCCTCAGAATTTTCAGACGGGTCCTGAATTTTGCAGCAAGGCCCTCAGAAAATCAGAAAATTACATGAAAAGTTTTCTTTGAATTGAAAATTTACGTATAAGCCCTTGGAAATTATAGAATTCACTAAAAATTCATATTCCGGCATAGAAGGGCCTTGGGAATTCAAATTTTGAATTATTTTTAGCATTTAAAGCGTGTTTAGCACTGCCATTATTATTTTCTATGTTTTCTGTATGTACTTACTATTTTAATTAATCATAATTTTTTAAATTACCTTTAATCACCCAAATTAACAGTAAAACTAATAGAAAATACATAGAAATTTTTGGAACATTTCGGGATTCTTTTGTACCATTATCCAATTTACTTACCTACAGTAAATTTATTTCACACATGTTTACCGGTAGTAAACTTATTTATCGTTTCATGCACATGTAGATGACAGGCATCATGAACCGGGAGTTCAAGGAGCTGGCCTAGCATAGCCAAAACTACTTGACTTGAGCTTTCGATGTTGAGATAGTACTTGGAGCCAAGAAGCTCTGCGCTGCCATTGGAATTGGTGCACCGCAGGATGCCAAACCCACCACTTAGAAGAATGATCAGACACTTCACTTCCTCAGGCACCATGTCTGTCTCACTTTCAACAATGAGTATATGGTAGAAAAGAGCACAATAGCTTTGTAGACTACTGTCGAACCCAGAGCAACCACTCCTGGATCCTCTATGCAATTCGCACTAGTCCAGGATCAGCTAGTGCACACAGTGATAACAGGGATACATATTAAGCACAATGACAAACTTTATTTAACTAAATATGGGCATGATTGCCAAAGTTTACATCAATGGCACACAAGCCAAAATGAAACATAAGCAGCGGAAGATAAACACCGAAGCGGAAGAAGCCCAACAAACCTGCCCACAGGCAAACAACAGTAAGACGCGGCCTACTCATCCAAGTCTTCACCATAGTTGAAGTCATCTTCCTCTGTGTGGAGATAGCAATGTGAGTACAAACTTGTACTCCGCAAGTCACACGGAGAAATGCAACATAATGATAAAGGCAACAAAGGAAGGCATACAGGGTTATTTGAGCGTAAAGTAGTAATTTGTGAAATACAATAAATAGATTAAAACTGCTGAATTTAATACAGTAAGTAAAAATAGTAATTGTAAATGAAATTAATACCGTTTGTGTAGGCCCCGACCAAACACTAACCTAAACACAGGCATCCCACCTGCACCATCTTTTTCAAAAGATCTCTCATGGATTCTATCTATCCATAAGCTTTCAATCTCTCATGGATTCCATCCATCCATAAGGTTTTCAAAAACCATTTTTGAAAAACAAAATCTAATCCGTGAAAAACTTTTACTCAGCTTGTCCACGACTGTGGGCACGGCTATCTAGGATAGTTTATACACTCTGTAGTGGTTGTATAGCTTTACCCACAAGACATGATCATCCCATATTGCCATGTGATTGACACACTTCTTTTGGTGTGCGGCGGAGAGATCATGACAAGGCCTTTACAATGGAAAGCCTTCAATATGGCTAAGTCAACTATAAGGTTTCACCCCAGTAAGGAATCCACCAGACCAGGACCCCCTCTTGAGCCGAGTGAGACTTCTCATGGCCCACGCTACGCTAACTTTCAACCTACAACGAGACTCAAGTTGGGACCCGCAAATTAATCAGTCCAGACTGTCCCATACCAGCTTGTGGTAGTACAATAGGGCTTTGCAATAGTAGATCACAGACCAGTCCTTAAATGACTTAGGCTCAACCACATACCCCTTGTGCTCGACAATCAACACTACGTCTATGAACAACAGTGTATGCCTGCACGCACCACCTAACCATGAGCCTAAATCTAACCAGATTTAATATTTTATTTTGAAATATTTTATAATCCTTCTTGACTCACCGAAGCCAAGAATACATTTGCAAAGCTTGTCATTTTATGTGAAAAGGTATCCCAAACCTAAAGTTATATCTATGCAAGTCTAAGCATTTGATATAAAACTCTCTAGCCAATACTACTGTATCAACTAGAGTTTTATTCTAGGGTGACAAGGTATCGCGAAATTCAACATCAATGGACGAATTAGCAAGTGGGCAATAACTAAATTTGAAACTGGAATTGAAATACATTGAATAAAATTAAGCATGCAATATAATTTAAAATAATATAATTTTATTTTGCAAACTGGGATCAACATGATCAAGGTGTGTGACAAAATTTAGAAGCTTTGAAGTCTTCTGTCTCTGGTATGACAAATTAGGCCACCCAGGTCTTAGGATGATGAGAAATATAATTAATAATTCACAAGGACATAATATTAATGTAAAGAATTTTCTGAATCACAAAGATTTTGTGTGCCCCGCATGTGCCACCGAAAATTAAGTACTAGACCTTCTACTCTGAAAGTGAAGAGTGAAGTCCCTGCATTCCTGGAACACATCCAAGGAGACATTTGCGGTCCCATACAGCCACTATCAGAGCCATTTAAATATTTAATAGTGCTCATCGATGGTACCTTGAAATGGTCACATGTATGTTTGTTATCTACGAGAAATCATGCTTTCGCAAAGCTGATCTTGCAGATAATTTGCATTAGAAATATTTTTCCTGATCATCACATAAAGTCCATCAGAATGGACAACGCCGGAGAATTTACTTCAAAGCCATTTGATGATTATTGCATGGCAATGGGAATTACAGTTGAACATTTTGTACCACATGTCCACACCTAGAATGGACTAGTAGAGGCATTAATGAAAAGAATTAAATTTATTGCCCGACCACTTTTGTAGAATTGTAATTTACCAGCTACATGTTGGGGACACGTAGTCCTGTATGCAGCAACTCTCATCAACTTTAAACCATCGACCTACAACATCCATTTACCTATGCAACTAGCGCAAAGGTCAGTATCGAAAATTTCTTATCTCCGAAGGTTTGGATGCAATGTTTATGTACCTATACCCCCTCCACAGCGTACTACAATAGGTCTTCTCCGAAAGACTGGGATATATGTTGGTTATGAGACAACATCCATGATCAGGTATTTAGAACCCATAACAGGAGATTTGCATACTGCCCATTTCGCTGACTGCATATTTGATGAGGATAATTTCCCAACATTAGGGTGAGGAAATCAGCCTCTTGATGAAAAATGTTGGGAAATTACATGACAAACTACGGGAATCTATGCATATGACCCGCACACTAGTGAAACAAATAGAGAAGTCTAGAAGATCATTGATTTGCAAAAATTAGCAAGCCAACTGCCTGACCACTTTAGTGATTAAGGAGCGTGACCAAGTCACATGTGTCTGCACGCAATACACCGGAGATGGTTGAAATACCAAAGAAAATTGAAGGTATCCCTAATCTCGTCCAGAGGCCTCAGAATAAAAGGACAAGAATTCCGGCGCCTCGAACCCTAAGTAATCGAGGACGCCTAGTGAATAAGAATAAGAATGACTTGACATAGCCGATCACTGAAGTTCCCTAGAACCAAGGGGAGTCAGTTGAGACATGGCACCAGTATGACATCTTTAGAAAAGGGCATACCGGATCTGAACATTCCCATGGAGGGAGAAATTAGCATGGGTGTGTGCGCACACATCGGATAGTTTACCGTGACCTTGAGTAAGGTGTGTACAAGGTTTCATGGATTTTAGATTTTCGGATCAAAAGTTACGTGAGTTTTAACTTTCACAACAATGCTAAATCATTATTCACTTGTATGTTTTTATTGTTTATAACGGTCAGATTGTTAGAACTGAGGTCAGATCGCCCCTGCGGAGGTTAGATATTTCGGTTTTGAATTTTTGCCGAGTTTTATTTTTTGGTCATTTGATTTGAGATTTTGACTGTAGATTCAATTTTCAATAACTCTATAGTTATTTGATAAGAAGATCTTACATACTTATGAAAATAATTTTGGACATCACTACTCACTTCTACACTTGATCTAAACTGTTTTTTCGTGGTTCAGTGTGGATTGGGGTGGCGGGTCCGCTGGGTTAGCAGGTCGGGTGAACAGCCAAGGCGCTTGGGGCGTGCGAGGGGGGTTCATTCATGCCTGTGGCTGTTCGACTTTTGCAGCTTTACGCAGCTTTCTTCCCTCTGCTTTCTTTTCTGCAGAAAACAATCACGAGATGTATGCACACATACATGTAGGGTAACACGTACGTCACATCACTCGCGGCCCCAATTATTCGGGTCGAGTCCCATTGCTCGAGCGAGGCCAGGGCCTACTTGCCAATACAGCGAGCGCCACCGTCGGTGTACCGCGCTGTGCGCGTGATGATCATACGCAGCTTTCCAACAGTTGCATGCAAGTTGCATGCTGCTGCTGCTGCTGCTGCTGCTACTGCATCTGCATAGCATAGCATAATGCACAGTCTAGTCTACTCCATGTGGTGGTGTTGGGAGGAGAGTGAGTGAGAGAGACAATTTACGCAACCGAACAATGGACGATGGAAAACATAACTGATTGATTGAGGTGACGGATCTCCACAGCGGCACAGCCTACTCCACATGCGGGCGTGCTGTGCTGTGCAGTCTAGTGCTGCCGTTGTTTTACAAATACAGAAAATTGTGACGCGTGTCGTTGTCCGGTCTGGCGAGCTCCTTGCTATCGTTAGCTGGTTTAGCGAGGCTTTGACAACTAATTTGGTTTAGCGAGGCTTTCACAACTAATTAGGGTGTGTTTTTTCTGTGACTTCTAATTTTTTGTTTAAATTTAGAAATTTTAACTATTCGTAAGATAGACTACGGAGAGAGTATTACTATAAAAGGGGTCGTCTGACTTCATGAATCAGTGATAATAGATGTTATCACAAACGATTTTTGATCCGTCTATAAAAACCATATCACAGACGGTTCATAACAAAAAACCGTCTGAAATAGCTGTGCCAGAGCTAAAAAAAGTGAGTCGAACACGTTGTTTCGATTACGATATTTCGACCATGTTGCTTCGACTACGTTGTTTTGAACATGGTGGTTCGACCGCGTTGTTCTCTGTGTACGCGACATGGTCAAAGCCGTGGTCGAAGCAGTGGTCGAAGTGCCGTGGTCGAAACGTCGTGGTCGAAGTCATGGTTGAAGTGCCGTAGTCGAAGTGCTGTGGTCAAAACAGTCGAGGAGGCAGCTCGCGTAGCTGGGTGCCACGCCAAGCTCTCAACACGGTAGGGGACCGTGCCAGCAGGGGTGGCGCGCTCAGGGGGCCACGCCATGTGCTTTGTCGGTGTAGAGGAGGAGAAGTGAGAAGAGAGAAGAGGAGATGTGGAGAAAATGACCAGGTTTTGGGAAATGAGAGGAGTAGAAGAGAAGTGAGAAGAGAGATGAAGAGAAGAGAGGAGAGGAGTGGAGAAGTGAGAAGAGAGAAGAGTAGAGGAGAAATGAGAAGAGAGAAGAGGAGAGATGAGAAGGGGAGAGGGGTGGAGAAAAATAACTTAGCCTTCTATTTTAAAGTACAAATCTAGCAAGATGAGTAGAAAATTCAAATTCAACTAGAGCAGGTAAGTTGAAATATTATCACAGACGATTCTAAGTAAAGAACCATCTGTGATAAGTAGGTCATCATAGACAATTTTTTATTCTGAACCGTCTATGATACATCATAAACGGTTCGAAATAAAAACCATCTGTGATACACAGGTCATCACATATGGTTTTTTCCATCGCGATGAATTTAGACGGTTCATCTTATAAAACCGTCTACGGTAACTTTATCACTAGCGGTTTGTGTTGAACCGTCTGTAATGAGGCATCTAAGATGATCCTTTTTTTAGAAGTAGTGGAGATACCCAGATGCCGATATAGATGAAGTGGGGACAATGTCTACTACAATCGACATGTAGACCCTGTCTTGAAAAGACACTCTATTAGAAGCTAGTTACTGTAGAAAGATAAACCATAAGCCCAAAAGAACACACCCTAAATTTTCAAGTTAAGAGAATTTTGTAATAACCACATAAGTTTAGAAAACTATAATACAATATTATGCTATAAATATATGGCTTTGCTTCGTACGAACATGGGCATGAACTACAATGAACAAAGGGACTTGCAATTGCATTCAGTTCTTTTTGACAAAATATCATGTATTTGATACGTATACTAGGTATATACACACAAACATGGCTATGTACTCAATATTTGAATCCAAACATGTTTATTTGCTTCTCAAGTAGGTGTTAATCCTTTTCGTAGCAACTATAAGTGTTGAGTGGGCCTTTTCAACAATGAATTTTACGAAGTATAACCTAAGAATAGCGTGAGTGATCAATACCTTTGGTACTATGCACTTTGAGGTCTCGTTTAGAAAACATGAATTTCACATGAGTTTCTGGACTTCTATGTCAAAATCCTGACTTCTATGTTAGAAATCATTACAATCGAGTGATGTCACGATTTTTTATAGTTTAAGATGATTGACTTAGGTCTGAATAATAAAAAGAGAGTTGCAGATAATTTAATTAACTTTACATAGAGTTCTAGCTCAATAAATTTGAATAGGTATATTAGAAGCTAAGGTTCTGAGAATGTATCTTTCTGTAATTGATTTTCATTTGATGCAGTTGTGGGAATTTGTTAATTACGATTAGTAGATGACAGAATTAAATTCTAGGGTAAACCAAATTGGTTTGGTGGTTGTTATTTGTTATGTTTGATGCAACATCTGTCTTCCAGTACATGATAATTATTAATGTTTCATGGTAATCATATATTGGTTATTGGACGATGAAATAATAATGGATAACAGTAATGATATATGGTATTCATGGTTACATGGTAATGCTGGGGCATGGTAAGCGATTATTGGAAAATATTGCATCATTTGCATTTGCATCATGAAAGTAGTGCATGAGCTAGATCAGTGAGAAAATCATATAACTAGTCCAGAGTGAATGTGCTAGGTCAATAAGAAAGTTATATGATTAGTCCGGATTGCTCTAGATAAAGACCTACCTCAGTAGGCCCTTCACGGGATGGAATTTGAGACCCTGTATGAAAGATAACCTAGCAAGAGTGGTTTTTCGACGGGTGAACACTCTGCTATGCTGGTATAAACTATGATGAAGATGAGACATGTGCATTGCATTGGAAAGAGATTTATGGATGATGTCATGGTTATGTTACGTAGTGATACATAGATGTTGACATGGTTGAGTTATGCCTATTGCTTGTTGATGCTTATCATTTTATTATGTACTTGCTGAGTCATAGATTCATCACTGCTTAATTGTTATTTTTAGGTGACCAATGAAGATGACATGTATGAATTGGAATAGCACATGATCAATACATGTATCACCGTTGTTTCACTTATCCTACTTAAATATGTATATATATATATATATATATATATATATATATATATATATATATATATATATATATATATATATATATATATATTAGAAAAATCATTCATGCAAATATGAGAATTAGTTAATGAGACTTTTTAGAATATAATAATATTAGAATGGAATTCTAATGATTAAAATACTGCCGGTTAAACTTGATATATGTTCATCTCAGTTAATATCAATCCATGTTCTTTTATTAACTGCCGTACTTGTGTTTAAGTAAATGGTCATGTTCTTTTCAGCTTCTAAAAGCTGTTTTTTTAGCTTTTCTATAGTAACTAACTTTTAAACGGAGTATCTTTTCAAGATAGGGTCTACTAGTTAATTGTAGCACATACTTTACCGACTTCATTTATATCGCCAAAAACCGCACGTGAGTTTTTGTTACTCTATAATCTCTCGCACAAACAACCCAAAAACTATAAGCCGTAGCCAAAAGCCACAAGCTGCAGCCAAAAAGAACAAGCCCAATATCTTATGGAAAAAATAGTTAAAATATCATTGTTCAAAATTTATTAAAGATAATTTAAATTAGTAAGAGAAAAAGATAATGGTAACATCCTGAGCCTTTCTTAGACTGAGGTGTTACAAGGCCGGTGACGACTATTCAAAAGCTACCCACGCATTTACAGCATTGCCACTGCATGCCTGCCCGTATCGGCTATCGATCGATGTGTCGTTTTGCAGAGGGACATGTCCCCAGGAGAGGTCTCCACACACTGGTCATGCGACATGCATGCTCATCTAAAGTCATCTGGTCGCTCTAATTGTTCACAGAGAGCCCCGAGGTTACTATGCCTGTTCTTTTCGGTTTCTACGAGTGGTTTTTGTTTTATTACGGTATCTAATATTTAAATAGAGTATTTTTAAATACAATTTATAAATTAATTATAGTATATATTAAAAGTTCATTATCTGTATCGGCTAAAATCATATATAAAAATATATTCTTTTAATAATCTTTATCATAAAAAATCAAAATTTAAAAGTTTCAGCTAAAAATCAAAAAAACCTTACATTTATCCAAGCGTAGAGGCCTAAATTTGTTGATCTACACGTGTTGCTACCTAACGATGGATAGGTTGGTGAGAGGGATTCACAGTGCTCAATTGTTCATTCACTTGCACATATATTTTTCCTCGTGATATTCCATGGCAGTTACTGAAAGATAGCCATTTCTGAAATCTGTTCAACGTACAATAACGGGTCTGTTTTTTTATTTTGGTTTATGATTTTTGATTATAACTTATAATTTTAGGCTGTTCGTTAGAGAAAGTATGAAGTAACAGAAACTCATGTGTAATTTTAGCCGATATACATAAAGTCGCTACAATGCATACTATAATTAATTTGTAGATCTTGTCTTGAAAAATACTCTATTTGAAAAGTAGTTGTTATAGAATAATAAAAAACAGGTTTTAATGGCTGAAAACAGAAAGTTTAAGAGCTAACCACCGTCTGCATCATGCATATACCACAACGACTGGCCATCATTGCATTTCTCGTTATTTTCGTCTTCGTTGTAGATAACAAACTCATTATATCGAGAAGTCCTTTTTTTTATATATAACTATTTAACCTTAGATTATTACAAATTGTTTTATATCTTCCATTATTTGGTATTCTTTAATTTTTTGGCCCAAAAATTCAGAATAATATTAGCCAATCAAGTATATATACTACCACTTAAAATGACCTCAATTTTTTTTAAAAAAAATACTATATTGTTTTTGATATTTTTGTATGATCTATTTACACCTTTCTTCTTACTTACAATCTTCAAACTTAAATTACAGCTCCATGTTACATGCATAATTCCCTCGTCATTACAGTACACTAGACATCTAAAGATAAGCACACTACCAGAATCCATATTTCTCCTGACGGCTGATTCAGAATTACTCACTTTTGAGATATAATATTATATTTTCGTCATTCAAGTTTCACCACTTTTAGTATTTTTAAGTGTATCTTGTTTTTAGCCAATCCGTCAATTAAGGCTCCATTTAACTCTTAGTATTTTTTTTCCACATTTTAGCTTATCGCATTTAAGATAAATTCCTAAATTATTATATATACAAATTAAGTGAACTGTAAATTTTTTTTATGGATTTTATATCCAACATGCGATATTGAAAGAAATACTGATACTTGAAATAAACATATATGAACAAGAACAATTAAGTTGGGTTTAACTTAAAAGTTATATTTGTGTTGATTCATTGTGAGTTAATTAATTTTTATTTTCATTTATTGAGTTCCATTCTAAAAGAGAAATATTTAAGTCAGTTTGTACCCTACCTTTTGAAAATTCTTGATTCACCTCTTTCAAATTAAGAGTGCAGCTCATCTCCAATCCAATTGTGTAATATGTCGAAGAGACCTTATAATGACTGATTATCGAAAGGCCTTTGTAAGTTTATTAGTTACATGTCTGTGCGTTACAACGGAATTCATTAGATGTATAGAGAATCATGCTATGGAAGGGGGTTGCTCTGATCGGTTGGAAAGTAAAGAGTGATGAGAAGTTGAAGAAATAGAGTGATTAGAGGAGAATGGACGTATGACCACCAACTCGTTCTTTTATAATAATAATGAAATGCATTTTGCAATGCAAAAGGTAATATCATAGACGATTTATGTTGAATACCGTCTGTGAAGTATCATAGACAGTTCTGAACAATAACCATCTGTGATATTACTAAATATCATTGACGGTTTTTTCTTAAAACTGTCTGTGATACTTCCCGTAACTCATCATAGATGATTTGTATTAAAAACCATCTATGATAATTTTACTTATTGCAGACCCTACCCTTACAGATCTGTCTTAAATTTCAGATCTATTTTCTGTATGATCGGATATGGCAACAGAGGGGGGGTGAATGGTGCCTCTTTAAAAACGCCTCCAAAAGTATCCACTAAAATCTCCGATAGCTATAGAAGCTATAAAGAAACAGGGAGAAAAGCTCACTGGAAACTCAGAGAAATATTGGCAAATAAAACTACAAAGGAAGCAAGGCAGCAAAGAACAAACCAGAGGAAATCAGCAGCCAAAAATAACAGGCCGGTCAGACCGCTATGCATGGGGTGGTCAGACTGCAGGCTCTCGGCCGGTCTGACCGCCGGTGCCAGGCAGGTCTGACCGCCGGTGCCAGGCCGGTCTGATCACCGGCTAAAGTGCGGTCTGACCGCCATGGGAGATGCGGTCTGACCGGGCATGTCTCCAGCGACAGCTCAAAAAAATAGCAGACACCTGCTCAGCCCGAAAACAGGATAGAGTAAACTGAAACTACTGAAATACACTGAAATTTTAGTAGATTAGCTATTCTCCTTTGCTCCAAAGAACATGACCTCAAACTACATAGCAGAGAGACCTCAGAGACCAAAGGAAAACATCAAGAGAGCAAGAAATCAAGATTTGTGCACAAGACTGAAACTTTGACAGGGAATGAGCTGATTTCCAAATTACTCACTATTGTCACATCTTTTGCTCATGAAACTTTGAAATCAATTTAGCAAAGACATGAGGACTTGGACCACCATATCTGGTCACATCCTTTTGAAGGGAAATCAGAGGATTCAACCAAGCCCTGCCTTCAAACCCTAGCTATAGTGAATAGCAGGGGAAACTGACGAAGAGTGAAAAGTGTGATTCTTTGATTTAATCATTTGGCTCTTGAGAGCTAATTGACCAAATGGTCTTGAGACATATTCCCATCATAGAGCAATCAAAAACCATCTCTTCAAACAAGATTCACTCAAATTGAAAGAATCTAACAGAGAGCATCAGAAACCAGAAACGAACTGAAACACATGAGAACTCAAAAGGATTCATTGCAATGAATGATTACATGAGGTTTACAACCACTCACTACGTCCCCATACGTAGTTGAGATGAAATGCTACCCTCTTACTACATGCTTGAGAGAGGAACAAGCTCACACAGACACACTGCCTCTCTTGCTCTCTATCCTGAATACCTCATTTCCTTCTGCCTCCACCTCTCCTTATAAAGACCAAAGCTCACACTCAAAGAAGGAAATCAAGAAGTGGCAGCCAATGCCCACTCCATCCTCACATACACACATGAGGCAAGAAGTCAACACACACTTTTGGAGGGAAAAACCAGCCTCCAACTCATGGCTTGAATCAATTCTCCAAATTGCCCCTCAAGCACCTTCCCGGAAGCTTCCCGCAACCGGCACCTTGACCATCTGGACCGCAACTCCTCCCTGAGTCTAGTCCTGGTCCGCTCCGCTGCACACGACCGCACCCGGCACCCTGACTGTCTGGACCTCAACTCCTCCCTGAGCCTAGTCCCGGTCCACCTCGCCGCTACCCGTCGTGTCCACCTGACTCCGACCAGGACCTCTGACTCCACCTGAGTCTAGTCTTGGTCTGTTCCGTCGCACACGACTGCAATCGACATCAACCATCTGGACCTCCAACTCCTTCCTGAGCCTAGTCCTGGTTTTGTCGTCGTTGCTCGTCGTGTCCATCACCGGTAGCTCTAGCTCCGGTTTCTCGTCTCCCGACTCGCAACCACCTCAGCAGCCTCGATCATCTTCGGCATCACCGACCGTCTGGACCTCAACACCTCCTGTGCCTAGTCCCGGTCCTCCTCACCTCACCATGACCTAGCTCCGAAGTCCTGTAGTCACACAGACAAGCAAACCGTCACATAACACCGCACGAAACAGCATATCAACAATAGCATAAACGAAAGGTACTCAACCCTAGAATACCCAAAACAAACTCAAACTCTCTAAACCAGCCATCAATTACTCATCACAGACATGGGGATACCTCCACATGGTTTCTCATAGGCTGCTGCTTTGAGAAAGCGGTGCTTTGAGGCCATTTGGTGAAAGGAGATGGCGGATTTGAGAAGAGTGATTATAGATCCATTTATTGTAAACTATCTATGTTAGTAATTTGTTCCTAATTGCATTATATTTTAAATCTAGCTTGGTAAAGGGAGAATTGAAGATGGTTTAAATCTTGATTGATGTAGAGAGAAGATTATTTACATTTAGCATAGTTTAGGGTTTAGCCAATTCATAGTCTACTTCTACTGAATTCAATTTAATTAATTCTTGCTACATATAGCTCTTTAGATCATATATAATATACTGATTAATTAATTGAACATTTAAAACTAAATTGTTATATGAGTAGCGTAGGACCAAGCTAGATGTGCACTAAGAACCGTTTGAGTGAATAGTACATTAATGGAATGTTTACTTTTACAAGAGCTACTGAGGAGGATATGTTTTAGACCACGTGATGGTTGTGTATTTTTTTATAATAAATAATTAACATTTGGTTTTATTGGAATTTGCATTTATGAAAGTTCCAGTCGATACGGTTCTGTGCTTGAGTTTTTAGGATGGTAAAATGACCACGTCTGATTTTGACCACGGACGGTAGTCCGATTGGGCTTCTGATGGCTGGTCCGATCAACCTTGTGATAGATGGTCCGATCGACAGGTCCAAATGATAGGCGTCGACCATGGCAAATCGACCATGGCATTTCAATCACATCAAGCTTCGACCACGGTGTTTCAACCATGGCATTTCGACTGTGTCAAGCTTCGACCATGGTATTTCAACTATAGCATTTCGACCACGGCAGGCTTCGACCTTAGCATTTTGATCACGGCATGTCGACCACAACAGCCTTCGACTACAATATTTTGATTATGGCAGAATGACCACAACAGGTAACCGGTAGGCTTCGACCTCGAACTATGAACCTACCGTAAAAAGTAGTGAGCCGGTCATGAGCTACAGTGAACCGGTCTTAGCTACAGTGAACTGGTCGAAGGTTGTAATCTCGACAGCCACAGTAACCAGTCGGTGGTCATAGCTATAATACTTTTCGATGGTCGTAGCTATAGTACTTTGTCATAGTCGTAGACTTTACTAGTCGATAGTCGTAGACTCTACTAGAAAATACTTGATAGTCGTAGACTTTACAGGTCGGTACTCGATAGTCGAAGACTTTGTGATCAATAGTCGTAGACTTTGCAGTTGGCTATCCTTGTCTTAGGCTTTTCAATCGGTTGTCATAGACCTTGCGATCGGTAGTGTTAGGCTTTTGCGATTGGTTGTTGTAGGCTTCATAGTCAATACTTGTAGACTTCATAGTCAGTCGAGTGCTTCAACTCTTGTGATTTTCGAGAACGTACTCGTGTCTGATGGGTTAGTGGTTGACTGATCTGTGCATGGCGGTTGGTGATCGGTGGTTGGTGCTACAGTACTAGGTGGGTACTCGATGGTCGATGATCAGTAGTCGTAGACTTAGCAATCTGGTGTTTTAGTCATAGCGATCGATACTCAGTAGTCGGTACTCGATGGTTCTATGGTTGGTAGCGATGCTTGTTATTCCCGAGTGATCTGAGCGATGGTATTTTCTGAGTACTTATGTTCTAGTACTCGATGAGCTAGCGACCGGTCTTGCATTGTGGTTGTAACCGGTCATAATGAGTGATCTGAAGTTGGTGATTTCTAGAGAGCTGGATATTGTGGTCGTGGATGACCTAATTGGTATTCATGGATGGTTTGGTTCTTGTCTATGGATAGACAAGGGTGTGTTATACGTGTGTGTGCTAATGACGGTCGAGTTATGAAGAACGTGTGCCGGTGGAAAATGTTCTTTCGTCTTTGCATGTGCAAGTGGGCGTGGAGACGGTCGTGGTCGGTGACAAGGAGAACCGAAACTAGGATGGGAAAAATCTGAGGTCCATGTAGTCAAGGATGTCACATGAGGTGCCCAGGCTCATGCTGGAGCACGTGGAGATCAAAGGTGCTGATTCATTGAGAAGCTAAGGGTGTGCGGTCCAAGAGGCTTCGACACGAAAGGTGATGATGCATGATGAAGATACAAGAGGAGATTTCCTGGAGGCTCCATCACGTGTTGAATTAGGAGCTGTGGATGGAGTCCACAGCTTGGAAGAGGTAGAGTTTAGTTAAAAACATGTTCGGAAGGGTTTCGAGTCCCTTGGTTTTCGGTAGAGATAAGGTTTTGAGTCCGTGTTTGAGGTAAACACGATTTATGATGTTAACCTATAAAAGTAGGGTGAGGTTACGGGTTAACACATGGCGGTTTCGAGAGGGCTTTCGTCGAGAAGGTTTTTAGGGATGCTTGTGAGGGCACTTTGTAAATCCACAAACTTTCAGCAATAAAGATAGTCTTGAATCAGTCTGGTTCTTGATTTGATTGAAGTGCACTGGTGATTGCTGGTGGTTTGGATCATATGACAATGAGCAAAGTGATCAAGCGTAGCGGTCAAACAGATCGGTCAATCGAGCAAGCGGTCAAGCAGAACAGTTAATCAAGTGGTTATACACTGGGCATTTGATCAGGAAATTGATCACTGAGTGGTCGAAAGAATCATCGATGTCAGGAGACTCTAAAAAGCGGTGATAATCATTTACCCCCTCTGATTTCAATTGTCGATCCTACAAGTGGTATCAGCACCAGTAGCGATGGAAGTAGAAAGGTATGTGAATCTGTTGGACCGAAATGGCGATAGAGGGGGGTGAATGGTGTTCAATTAAAAACGACTCTTAAAAATTACGCCACCCAAGTATCCACTTGAGACTTTTCTCACCAATAACTATAAAAGCTATGATGAGAATAGCTCATACTGTCTGGAGAATAACACTGAACAAACCTAGAAACAATCAAGAAAGAACAGACTCAAAAGACGGGGCAAAGCCAATGGCAAAAACAGCCAATATGTTGCATAGCCATCAGAGGGCCGGTCTGACCGCATCCCCAGGGCCAGTCAGACCGCCTGGGTAAGGCTGGTCAGATCGCCTACCCAAGGCCGGTCAGACCGCCTACCCAAGGCCGGTCAGACCGCCTTGGTGCGACCGGTTAGACCGCCTTTTGGCCTCCGGTCAGACCGCCCGACGGTTTCAGGGCACAGCAAGAGCAGAATTTCAGATAGAAAACTAAGAACTTTGCATAACTTAGAAATTGGAAACTTTCCACTGATTCTTTCTACCCAGAAATGCAGGAAAACAATCAAAATAGCCAGAGGAGTCTAGGGCAACAAGAAAGCTCAACTTAAAAACACGAATTTGGAATTTCACCCAAAATCTGAAAACTTACAGAGACTCCACCA
The DNA here is from genome assembly GCA_017311315.1 of Dendrocalamus latiflorus. Lineage (NCBI taxonomy): Eukaryota > Viridiplantae > Streptophyta > Magnoliopsida > Poales > Poaceae > Dendrocalamus > Dendrocalamus latiflorus. Next base: position 27,555,442 of record CM029639.1, on the reverse strand, counting down.
AAAATCAAATTACTCCTCCATCGTTGATCCTTTGGACATGAAACTTTGAGGATAGCTACTTAATAGCCTCAGGCCTCTAGATACCAGGTTTCATGCCATCTCATGAAGGGAAACATGAAAAACATCAAAACCCTAGAAACTGAGCACTATAGAGAGCCACAACTGAAAACTTCAAATTGCCATCTCCTCTTTGATCCCTTGGCCATGAGACTTTGGGAAAATAGCTAATAGATAGCCTCTGGACTCTAGGTACCAGATTTCAAGTCATCTCAAAGAGGGGAAACGAGATCTGCACCAAAACCCTAGAAAGGCAAAACAAGAACAGAGGAGGCCCAAAAGCAAAAACTAAAATCAAACACTTGGCTCTCGGATTTTAGCTGGCCAAATGGTCTAGAATCTTAACTCCATCATAGAGCAACCCATTTTGGCACTCCTCAGCAAGAATCAACGTAAAAACGAAAAACTCACAAATCAACCACAGAGAGCAACGAAGAACTGAGAGGAGCTCGTGAAATAAACTTCTGGGATTTCATTCCTGAAAACAAGAGATACAAAGAACTACGTCCCCATACGCATGGACATTAAAACAAGAGGAATAATTGCAAGGGTCTCAATCCATCCTCCCTCTTCACTCAGGAATAATAATCTCGCTTGTGTAGCCTCACAAAATTATCATTTCGCCCCTCCTGCACCTTCCAGGAAGCTTCCGCGCTCCTTGTCGTCCAAGCCTCGCAACCACCTTGAGTCTCCGCCGTTTTCGACACATCTGACCGTTCTGACCTCGACACCCCCTTTGTCTAGTCCGGTCACCTCGTGTCTCGCCACGACTCCGCCTCGACGTCCTGCAGCCATCACGGACAAGAAACACATGAAATAACACCGCTCGACACATGAAAGCATAAGTAGCATAAAAATATCATACTTACCCATGATGAAGTCCAAACCTGTCGAACCATCGGAATATACATCCTAAGCCCATACGACCAAGTTTGACAAAGTCCGGCTGCAGCCGATTGCACCACGCAACGACTTGGTCCGAACCACCCAAACCAAACTCGACTTTCCTAAAATGATGTCAATTACTCATCATACACACGGGATGACCTCCACATGGTCTCTCAATCTCCCCCTTGATGTGTATATTGACAAACTCAGAAAAAGCGCAAAGTTGAGTTTGAAATGCAAGAAAGAAGTCAAACATGGTCCAAAGGAAGGAAATGAAGCTAATGACCATGTCGACAGAAAGAAAACACTAGAGCAACAACTGAAAGAGCAAATTGTCTAAAATGTTCCCAAATGGCTTTTTCTCCTCTATTCTCCCCCTTTTGACAATAAACACATCAAGGATGCAAAGGAGATAATAATATCACAAAAATTGGATGAAATGGCTGAAGTTTGTTTATTCTAAGCATTTAGAGCCATGAAGATTATCCAAAATGACCAATTGAGACCTACACCAAGCCATAACATATAAGATGCTATCAATATCATAACAAGACATGTATAAGCAAGCTAAGCCAAAATGTTACAATCTGAAAATTAGTTGAGGTTCTCAGCATATCAAGTCATTCATGATTCTAATCTAGCTAAAGGTATCCAAGAATGAGGCAAGCCATGTCAATAAGCTAAGTGGAACCGAGAAGCTAATATTGAGTCAATTTAGAGTGCTATAAGCTCAAGAATGAAACAATTGTTTGAAGCACTTTGTTTTGTTTGAAGTTAAGCAAATTGAGCACATTTGACATGATTTTTCTTTTAAAGCTTATGGTCGTTTCCAACCAACATTTTTAGTCATGTGCTAGATCTCAAGCCTTATGCGACCACTCCAAGCAAGAAGCTTAAGAAGATAGTCTAGGTCATCCAAAACTCCCCCTGAGTTCATGCCTAGTGCAATGGCAAGCCGTCTCATGAGAAAGAATTGGTAAGATCAGTTTTTTCGCATAAAAGAGATCTTTTTGCTTTTTAACATGTTGTACTAACTCATGTTACATCAAGAGACTAAAATAGCTCAATCTAAGGCTCAAAAAAGACTCAAGACTCAACTCAGTCTATTTGACATGGCATGAGTCATACAAGGATAACTAAAGACAGACTAGTCTCACATGCTACCATGACATGAGATAATTCAATTTGCAGTTTTAAGCAATTAATCATGGCAAAGACTAGACTTACACATATGAAGTCATGATCAATCTAGCCAGTAAGCACATATCATGGCAAGGTGTAAAGCATTGTAATCATGTCATAAGCGGATAATAATCAAGGCTCCATGTAGTTATATTACAATGCAGAAAATCCAGCTCCCCCTCAACATGTGATGCAACTTTTAGTTCAAGTTGAGTTATGGCAAGATTAAGCTCCAGGAACTCCTAATTGAACTCCCCCTGAACCAAAGCAATAAACCCGAGAAGCTGGAAAAGAAAACAGAAAAGGCAGTCCTGAAAGCATAGATAAGATATAGAGAATACTATGACTCAGACTGACTCTCATCTACCCCATATGACTCTAGGGCTATCAACTGCCCACCTAACACACTAAGGAGCAAACACGTACCCTATCTACCTGAGGGTGGTCCAACCCTCGCTAGAACCTACAAGCAGTGAGTGAGCTCAACCTAGTGAGAAGAGAGACAGCTAATAAGCAGCATCCTAGAATCACAAGATAAGAGCAAGAAGTCTAAACAGTTAGATAAGAAGACCACTCTAACCTATGCTAGAAGGACTAACCCCAATGCACCCCGAATGCAATACAACAGAAAGAAGTAAGAGCATAATCAATATAATAAAGCAGTAAATCACAAAGCTCCCCCTCACAACAGTCCATATGGACAAACCACCCCAAGCTCTCCCCGTAGAGCTGAAAACCTAGAGCTATCCAATGGCTTGGTGAAGATATCAGCCAACTGATGGTCACTCTCCACAAACTGAAGCACTATGTCACCCTTCTCCACATGATCTCTAAGGAAATGATATCGGATATCAATGTGCTTGGTCCGAGAATGCTGCACTGGGTTCTTAGCAATGTTAATCGCAGAAGTGTTGTCACAAAAGAGTGGAAAACTGTCGATAACTAACCCAAAGTCCCGCAGGGTCGAGACCATCCAAAGCACCTGGCTGCAGCAACTGGCGGCAGCAACGTACTCGGCCTCTGCGGTGGACTGAGTAACACCGGACTGCTTCCTCGAAGACCAGGAAACGAGAGAAGTGCCAATGAATTGGCAAGTGCCAGAAGTGCTCTTCCTATCTATCCTACAGCCAGCAAAATCTGCATCCGAATAGGCTCTCAAGGAAAGACCGGACGAGGAAGAGTACCAGATACCATAGTCAATGGTAGCTCGAAGGTACCGAAGGATGCGCTTTACCGCCTGGCGGTGAGATACGCGAGGAGAAGCCTGAAACCGAGCACAAAGACACACAATAAAGTGTATGTCCGGTCTCGAGGCGGTGAGGTACAAGAGGGAGCCAATCATGCTGCGGTACTCCTTCTGATCAACTGGCTCGCCGTCCTCATCTGGGTCAAGAGAAGCTGTGGACGCCATGAGAGTTGACACGGGCTTACCATCACTCATGTCAAAGCGTCTCAGGAGGTCACGAGTGTACTTGCCTTGATGCAAGAAGGTACCCTCCTAAGTCTGCTTGATCTGGAAGCCAAGGAAGAAGGTCAACTCGCCCATTATGCTCATCTCAAACTCCGAGCTCATGACATCGGAAAACTGGGAAACGAGAGCATGAGAGGAGCCGCCAAAGATGATGTCATCCACATAAATCTGGACGAGCAGAAGATCAGTGCCATGCCGGCGAATGAACAAGGTCTTGTCTACTTTACCCATCTCAAACCCATGACTCAACAAGTACGACTTAAGCCTCTCATACCAAGCTCTAGGGGCCTGCTTAAGTCCATACAATGCTTTGGACAGCTTGTAGACATGGTTTGGGTATTTAGGGTTTTCGAAACCTGGAGGCTGTCTCACATAGACTTCTTCCTCAATAAAGCCATTGAGGAAGGCATTCTTGACATCCATCTGGTAAAGCTTGAAACCCTTAGAAGCTGCAAAGGCAAGCAGGATTCTAATGGCCTCAAGTCTAGCTACAGGGGCAAAGGTCTCCTCAAAATCTAGACCCTCAACCTGGGAGAACCCCTGAGCTACCAGTCTAGCCTTGTTCCGAATGACAACCCCATCCTCACTCTGCATGTTCTTGAACACCCACTTGGTCCCAATGATATTGTGACCTCGAGGAGGTTCAACAAGCGACCAGACCTTATTTCTCTCAAAATTTTCCAACTCCTCATGCATGGCATTGACCCAAGACTCATCTGAAAGGGCATGACAAACGTCCTTAGGCTCAAAGGAGGCAACAAAGGTAGAATAGAGATAGAAATGAGACATGCCAAATTTTGAACGAGTGACTCGTTCAAAAAGGTCTCCAATAATCTGCTCAGAAGGATGGTCTTTTTGGATATGTCAAGGAGGTCCAGGATGAGATGAAGAAGTGGCCTCTACCTCATGAGCTAACGAGGTAGGAACAGAGCCACTAGCTCCAGAAGAAACAGAAGGCATGGGCTGACCGCCTCGAGGTGCAGTGGAAGAAGGCACCTCAAGGGGTGGATGAGGGACTGGATCGGGTAGACAACCCTCATCTCCATCGTCCTTATCATCCACAAAGATGGGCTCGGACGGCTCTAAAGAACCTGAGATATCAGGCCTAGTCCCCGGACTGGCCTCGTCGAAGGTTACCTCACAGGTCTCTACCATCTTACTAGACTCGCAGTTCCAAACCCGATAAGCCTGCGAGAAGTCGAGTAACCCAGAAAGATACCATCACAAGAATGTGACTCGAACTTGTCTAGTTTCTCAGACTTCAAAATAAAGCACTTGCAACCAAACACACGAAAATGAGATACGCTGGGCTTTCGCCCATATCTCAACTCATAAGAAGTGCGGTGCAAATGTGCCCGAAGAAAAACACTGTTCGAAACATGGCACGCGGTGGCTATAGCCTCAGCCCAAAACTTCCTCGGTGTAGAGTATTCATCGAGCATCATCCTGGCCATCTCGACCAAGGTACGGTTCTTCCTCTCCACGACGCCATTCTGCTGTGGGACGTGTGGAGAAGAGAACTGGTGCTCTACACCCATCTCATCGCAAAACCTCTCAAAGTAGGAATTCTTGAACTCCGTGCCATTGTCACTACGGATCGCTCGTAAGGTACCCGAAAACTCAACAGAAAGCCTACTGAAAAGACCTCGGAAATGTGTAAACGTCTCATCCTTCGAGGCTAAGAAAAACATCCAAGAGTACCTCGAGAAGTCATCGACCACGACAAGAACATATCACTTCCCTCCTGCTGACTGCACTCGGGCTGGTCCAACTGTGTCCATGTGGAGCAGCTGTCCTAGTGCATCGGTCATAGTCACTGTGACCGGAGGATGGGAAGCGGCGACCATCTTGCCGTGCCAGCAAGGAGCACAAACTAGATCTTTGACCATCTTGAGTTTCGGCAAACCACGAATGAGGTCGTGGCCGCTAACTCGAGTCAAATGGTCAAATCTAATATGACCAAGTCTCCTATGCCAGAAAGAAAGGTCGCGGGACTCAGAAGCAACTAAACATCTGAGAGGATCGCCAGAAGACTCAGAAAAATCAGCACGAAAGATCCTCCCAAAATGAGAAATCCCGCAAACCAGACTACCCGAAAAATCAAGAATTTTGCAAGCATTTTTCTTGAAGCTCACCTTGAAACCGTCATCGGTAAGCTGAGAAACGGAAAGCAAATTATACTGCAGCTTACTAACCAAAGCAACATCTTTCAAAATGAAAGAATCATTAACGCGCACTGTACCTTTGGCGATGACACGCCCAGATGAAGCGTCTCCGAAGGTGATCGTCTCATCACCTGGAGCACAGGCAAGTGAAGAAAACCAACGGGAGTCTTCGGTCATGTGTCATGAACACCCGGAGTCTACGAGCCAAACCTTTCCCTTCCCTGCCCGGCGAACCTCGTCGGAGTCGGAGTACAGCTCGCTGTCGCTCAGTTCGCCCTCAAGGGCCATGAAGCACATGCCGGAGAAGTCATCGTCCGTTCCATCGTCGTCGCTCCACCCCTCCACCTCGCTGAGGTCGATGTCGTCGAAGGCGGTGAGGACGCGGTGGAAGAGCTTCTTGGCTTTGCCAAGGTCGTGAAACTTCTTCTTGCCTTGAGCGTGAGCTGAGGGCTTCTTGTTGCGGTTCTTGTCGATGTAGTCGTTCTTGCCCGAACCGCCGTAGTCACCTTTCCCCTTCCCCAGCTTGGGGCAGTTTACTCGAATGTGGTTGGGGCCACCACACTCGAAGCAGATCACGAGTCCTCCTCTCTTTCCGTCCCTCCTCCTCTTGTAAGCATGGGAAAATCTCCGAGCTAGGAGGGCTAACTACTCATCCGCAAGCTGCTCTAACTGATCATCAGTTATGTCACAGAGAGCAGCAAGGGAGAATCCACACAGTGAATCAAAAAAAGACTAGAAGCCGAACTAGGATCGGTGACTAGGGCCATCGACTGTGACTTCGACTTGCGAGAGACAATGTCAATCTCGTGAGTCTTGAGGCGCGAGTACAGCGCATCAAGAGTCAAAGTCGAGAGGTTCGTGGTGTCCTTGATGGTAGTCACCTTCATCTCCCAAACACGAAGGTCGAGTGTAGTGAGCATCTGTCGGCCGTTATCCGAGTCGGGGTATGTGAGACCGACCGCTCGGAGGTTGCTCAGAATCTTGTGAAAACGTGCAAAACACTCATCGAGGGACTCGCCAGCGAGCATTTCAAACTTGTTGTAATCTCGTTTGAACTGGTCCTGTCGCATCGTCCTTATTTGGGTGGTGCCCTCATGGTAAGCGTCGAGGGTCTCCCAAATATCGAAGGCGGACGAAAGATGAGATATGCGGTCAAACTCGCTACGACTCAGGCCCTGGATTATGATGTTCCCTGCCTTAGCGTTTGCCTCAACATCAGCCATATTCCAGGCGTTGATGTTCTCATCGACAGGAACAACAAACCGGACCTTGACCTTACGCCAGATGGCATACCCCTGAGCCTGGATGTATGTCTCCATTCGGCTCTTCCAGAAGGGGTAATCGATGCCATCAAAGATGGGAGGCTTGGTCGAGAACTTGTCTGTCGCCATGGCTCTAGAGACCAGTTAAGATCTATGAAGAAGAGCTAACCGGCTCGGATACCAATTGTTGGACCGAAATGGCGACAGAGGGGGTGAATGACGCTCAATTAAAAACGACTCTTAAAAATTACGCCACCCAAGTATCCACTTGAGAATTTTCTCACCAATAACTAAAAAAGCTATGATGAGAATAGCTCATACTCTTTGGAGAACAACACTGAACAAACCTAGAAACAATCAAGAAAGAACAGACTCAAAAGATGGGGCAAAGCCAATGGCAAAAACAGCCAAATATGCTACATAGCCATCAGAGGGCCGGTCTGACCGCATCCCCAGGGCCGGTCAGACCGCCTGGGTAAGGCCGGTCAGACCGCCTTGGTGCGGCCGGTCAGACCGCCTTTTGGCCTCCGGTCAGACCGCCCGACGGTTTCAGGGCACAGCAAGAGCAGAATTTCAGACAGAAAACTAAGAACTTTGCATAACTTAGAAATTGGAAACTTTCCATTGATTCTTTCTACCCAGAAATGTAGGAAAACAATCACAATAGCCAGAGGAGTCTAGGGCAACAATAAAGCTCAACTTAAAAACACGAATTTGGAATTTGACCCAAAATCTGAAAACTTACAGAGACTCCACCAAAAATCAAATTACTCCTCCATCGTTGATCCTTTGGACATGAAACTTTGAGGATAGCTACTTAATAGCCTCAGGCCTCTAGATACCAGGTTTCATGCCATCTCATGAAGGGAAACACAAAAAACATCAAAACCCTAGAAACTGAGCACTATAGAGAGCCACAATTGAAAACATCAAATTGCCATCTCCTCTTTGATCGCTTGGCCATGAAACTTTGGGAATAGCTAATAGATAGCCTCTGAACTCTAGGTACCAGATTTCAAATAATCTCAAAGTGGGAAACGAGATCTGCACCAAAACCCTAGAAAGGCAAAATAAGAACAGAGGAGGCCCAAAAGCAAAAACTAAAATCAAACACTTGGCTCTAGGATTTTAGCTGACCAAATGGTCTAGAATCTTAACTCCATCATAGAGCAACCCATTTTGGCACTCCTCAGCAAGAATCAACGTAAAAACGAAAAACTCACAAATCAACCACAGAGAGCAACGAAGAACAGAGAGGAGCTCGTGAAATAAACTTCTGGGATTTCAATCCTGAAAACAAGAGATACAAAGAACTACGTCCCCATACGCATGGACATTAAAACAAGAGGAATAATTACAAGGGTCTCAATCCATCCTCCCTCTTCACTCAAGATCACACCCTACATGCTTGGAGGAGAGGAGAAACACAACACAGAGAAGAGATGAACGTGGGAGACACTCCCTGCTGCCCACACCAACTCTCCAACCACTAAAGCCTAAAGGCAAAACAAACTCACAAAACCGCTTTTGACTCTAGCAAACCCTAACTCTCTCCCAAAGCCATGAGGATACATGCAGCCACCAACACCTATATATAGCCCTTGGCTAACGGGTCTCCAACTCGTTATGCCCGCTAAACCCGAACGGAGCCCGCTCCCGCTTGTGCAGCCTCGCGAAATTACCATTTCGCCCCTCCTGCATCTTCCGGGAATCTTCTGCGCTCCTTGTCGTCCAAGCCTCGCAACCACCTCGAGTCTCCGCCGTCTTCGACACATCTCGACCGTTCTGACCTCGACACCGTCCGTGTCTAGTCCGGTCACCTCGTGTCTCGCCACGACTCCGCCTCGACGTCCTGCAGCCATCACGGACAAGAAACACATCAAATAGCACCGCTCGACACATGAAAGCATAAGTAGCATAAAAACATCATACTTACCCATGATGAAGTCCAAACCTGTCGAACCATCGGAATATACATCCTAAGCCCATACGACCAAGTTTGACAAAGTCCGGCCGCAGCCGATTGCACCACGCAACGACATGGTCCGAACCACCCTAACCAAACTCGACTTTCCTAAAATGATGTCAATTACTCATCATACACACGGGATGACCTCCACATGGTCTCTCTAGTCTTTCTTTGTCTGCTTTGACGTCCTTTTCAGAGGAACAATTTGAGTAGTTACCTAAAGAGGACCTGATGCTGATCTCCGCATGGGCATATAAGGCACTCAACAACGTGAGGATGAGGAAGCGAGGTGGAGCTCCAAGTTCAATCAGGTGCTTTGAGTGTGGCAAACTAGGCCACATTAAGATGGATTGTCCCAAGCTCAAAGGGAAGGTGGTCAAAGAAGATCGGAAATATCATCATCGACCATCCAAAAATTACACCAAGAGTGGAAATTTCTATCACAAGATTGTTGAAAAAGTTTTATCAACTATCGAGTACTTTGAACTGAGTGATGGTGATTTTGAAAGCTGAGACGATGGCGATCATGATGAAGATGATGTCAAAGGCAAGAAGAAGAACACTGATGACTTCATAGGAATGTGCTTCATGGCAAGCAACAATAGTGAAGATGACTACATTGATCCATATGAGATAGACTATCGTATGATTAGCTTGAAGATGATTTGATTAAACTTATTGTTGAATTGAAAAGTAGTAAAAAGAAATTGAAAGAAAATAATGTAGTAGTCAAAAGCTTGAATTCTGAGATTAATAGACTTAGAGCATCTATTGCTAAATATGATTCTTGTGAAGCTTCTTAAGTCTCACATGTTGAGTTAGAGACTGCTAGATCAGTTAGTACAACAAATCTAGTTCAAGTTAGAGATGTAACTACTAAACTTGAGGAATTAAATTTGGCATATGATTCTTGTAATGGAAAACTTAAACTTGCTCATGATAAAATTGAAAAGCTTAAGTCTAATTCTTTTAGAGCATATTTTGAGTGTGATTTGTTACAAGCTAGACTTAATTCATATCAGGAATCAATTTAGCAAATGTTGTATCATGAAACATTTTTTTTGCTCTAACTGCCCTAAGCTTAACATTGAAGTAGAAGTATTGACTAGACATCTTAATGACTTTGCTAAAAAAAAGAGAGATTGACTCAGTCTAGTGCTTCTAAGGATCTTTCTTATGAATCTGATAAGTACCTTAAGAACACTCTAGAGAGGTTTTTTTTGTAAGAAGAATCTAAATATGATCCTAGACAAATCAAAAACTAGTGTGAAAAATCATGGTCTAGGGTTTAATTTTGTTGAGCATTCTAAGAATAACCCTCCTAAAGTTATCAAGGTACTCCAACCAAGAAAGTTTGAAGTAGAATCAGAACCAAAATAAATTATCTTTAGATATGTTGGTATTACAAAAGAATTCTCTACGAAACTGAGTGCTATGATGAATGATATGACCACTCATCAAATCAAGTATCAGTGCACTTATTGTGGTAAACACGATCACTTGGTTCAATTCTGCTTTAGAAAAGCAAAGAAAGAGAAAGACAGGATGAGAAAGTGTTTTTGACCAGCAGCTTTCCATGGTCGAACAAGCGAGGCTGCACCAGTTGTTTCTCGTGGTTGAACCAGGGTGGTCGAAGAAAATTTTTGACCAGTTGTTTCCTGCGGTCCAACCAGCTTCTCAAGAGACTTTCAACCATCGTTCTCTACACGATTAGACTAGTTGAGAGTTAGACCAGCTTTACGTAAGGGGTCAGATTGTTTTTGACCAACTTTTGCTGCTTGTTTAGACCGGTCAATGGTCAGATCAGTTCTGTTGAGGAGGTGAGACTATCTCGTGGCCAAACTGGCATCTCATCGTCTGTTTGGTCGAAATATGCCAAATGTTAATGCTTCACTTAAATCTTTATCAGTACATGCTATTTCTCCTAAATCGTGTATCTCAGTACTGGATACCTAAATTTTTATTGTCTAACCCCAGTACTAAGGTACCAACGATTGCTCGTGCTCTGTAGGCTCGTCGCAAGAGGAATGAGAACATAGGATTCATTGACTCTAGTTGCTCTCTCCACATGATCGGAGACTCACGATGGTTCTCCTCCCTCACTCGTGCCCCCAGTGATGAGATGGTCAATTTTACAGATAACTCTCAAGGATGAATTCTTGCTAAAGGCACCGTGCACATCGACGATAAGTTCATCTTAAAGGATGTCGCTCTCGTCAATAAGTTGAGCTATAACTTGCTTTCAGTTTCACAATTGGTGGATGATAATCTTGAGGTGAACTTTAAAAAGCATTCATGTTGTATTTTGGATTCATCTGGTGATCTTGTATGCAAAATTAGTCGAGTTGCTCGCTTGTTTAAGGGTGACTTTTCATATTTAGTTTCTTCAGATCATAGTTGTCTTTTTCTTTAGACTCTAAAGATTTGATTTTCTGGCACCGTAGATTAGGACATATTGGCTTTGATCATCTTGGTTAGCTTAGTAATATGAATCTAGTTAGAGGAATTCCTAGTCTTAAGATTGAAAAGTCAATGGATTTAATTTGTTCGCCTTGTCAACATGGTAAAATGGTATCATCGTCTTATCCTCCACTCACTCTTGTCATGACTGATTCTCCGGGTCAATTGTTGCATATGGACACAGTAGGTCCTGCTAGGATTCAGTCGATTGGAGGTAAATGGTATGTTATTGTTAATGATTACTCTAGATACTCTTGAGTATATTTTATGGCCTCTAAGGACGAAACTTTCGGTCATTTTCAAGAGCTAGCTCTTAGACTTACTAATGAACTTCTAGGAGCACTTAGAGCAATTGAAGTGATAATCGAACTGAATTTAAGAACACATTATTTGCTTTTTGTGCTGAAAAGGGTTTAGACCATCAATTTTCATCAACTCGAGTGCCTCAATAGAATGGTTTGGTCAAACGCAAGAATAGAACTTTGGTCGAGATGGCTAGAATAATGTTAAATGAACATACTACTCCTAGGAAGTATTGGGCTGAAGCTATTTTGACTATTTGTTACATTTTAAATAGAGTATTCTTGTGAGCTAAGGTGCATACGACCTCCTATGAGCTTCGGTTTGATCATTCTCCTAGTGTCTCTCAACTAAGAGTGTTTGGTTGTCGATGCTTTATACTTAAACATGGCAATCTTGATAACTTTGAATATAAGTCATTAGATGGCATCTTTCTTAGTTATGCAGTTCACACTTGAGGTTATCATGTACTCAACATAGAGACTAACAAAATCGTTGAGACCTACGAGGTCACTTTTGACAAGACTAGTCTTGGTACTAGACCTGACAATACAGGTATACAGGTCTCAGACGCACTGGAGAACATCTTTTATGACTCTAACGATGACGACAACAGGGAATTTTTGGGCCACTCTATGACACCTACGACCATTTCTTCAAGTGATATTTCTACGACCACTCATAAGGTAGAGATCGCTACGACCACTACGAACTCTTCGACTACATCTACGACCACTTTGTAGGATCAAGGATAACCGACTAGAGGGGAGATGAATAGGAGGTTTTAAAATTTTTCTTGCCTTCTAATTAATTTCTACAATTTTAATATGGCAAAGACTTAAAGCAATTGAAACCTACACAATTCTAGTAAGTTTATGGCTCCACAAGAAACACTAGCACAAAAAAAATCACAATAAGATAAATACACAAGTGCTAAAAAGGAGACAAGAGAAAACCAATGTACACACGATGTTTTCACCGTGGTGATCAGAAACTTGCCAGTTTCCCCTAGTCCACGTTGAGGAAAAAACTCAAAACGAATTGGATCGACTCCACGAATTAAGCCTCAGCTCCTCAATCCACTATTGGTAGTCCTTCCTTCACTCCGAAGATGGTGGACTCCAAACCACTCACAAGTCGATGCTGGGCTTCTTCACAACCTTCTTGAAGAAGTCACCGTGCAAACTCTACCAAGTCATCCAGGTGCCGGCAAACACCGAAGTAAAAGATCACACACTTCGCTTGACGGTAATCAAGTGCCAAAGGATCAATATAAAGATGCAATGCACTTGTTTGGCTCAACCACCTCAAATAAATGCACAATGAGAAAGAGAGGTGTGGAGTGAATGCTCAACGCTCAAAGATGTTCAATAGAGTTTATTCATGCTAACCTTGAGCAGGTGAATGGATATTTATACCCTTACCAACCAAAACTAGCTGTTAGAAGTGAATTCTAGAAAAATTTAGGGCGAGCGAAAGTACCGCAGGCTAAAGGTCGGTACTTCCACACCTGTTGTGACGCAACAGTAACGATTGTGTCAGAGCTTGTGAACTAACCGTTAAAAGTCGGTGCGGAACTACTACCATTACAAATCTGGTAGTTCCAATAACAGGCAGTTCTAGGAAGTCGGTGCGGTACTTCTGTTTACCGCAGACTCAGAATCATCTCGAAGGTGCTCTCTGGAAAAAGGCCCCGCTCGGATTGCCGGAGCTTTCACGAAGTGGAAGTACCGCAATTTGCACGCAGTACTTCTAGTTGTCTGGACAGAGCACCGAACGATTTCGAGGGTGCTCTCTAGAAAAAAAGGCTCTGCTCGGTTTTTCGGAGCTTCCAAGCACAGGAAGTACCACTTAAGCCTGCGGAACTTCCGCTCTACGGTAGTTCCGTTGTTAAAACTCTGGTACTTTCGTTTTTCCTGATATAGCATAGATTTGGCTATCAATTTTAATTTTTAATGAATAGATAATCCTAAATTGATCCAAATGGCACAATAATATGCTATCAAGCTACTTTCCATGATCCCTCCTTATGGTATGATATTTTGCCTCTAATCCGGTCTTCTATCTTTCTCCTTAGACCGGTAAAATAAAAAGAGGATCCTAGTCTACATATACCTTTGTCTTGGGCCACTTTGATCTTCATGTTGATCCTTAGCATGTGTCTTGTCATCATTTTAGGGACTAAACCTTTTAAACACTCAATAAACATGTCAGTCTCATATTCAAATAAATTCATTAATTACCAAAACCATTTTTGGGGGCCTAGATGACTTCAATCTCCTCCTTTTTGGTAATTGATGACAGTACAAATTTTATGTCAGAAATAAAGCTATGAATATACCACTTGTTTGAACAGCCAGTTGTATATTCTTTTTGTGACTTTGAAAGTGAATAATTTTTGCAATGATTTTTCATGAGCTTCAGGGAATTATTTCCTTTTTAAAGTCAAAGTAGGGAAAGCTCCCCCTAAATACGTGCATAAAAATGAGAATTTATTTCAAGCACATGAAATGGCAATTTTAGCACAAGATGCATGCGACTTCAAATTTATCATAAACAAGACAAAAACATATATAGAGATAAAGTGCACAAGTTCATTACACCATAAAAACATAAAAGTTCATCACACCATAAAGTCATTACAAAGTAGTTCATTACATAAATATAGATAAATTTGAGCTAAATTCTTCTTCTTCATTTCTGCTTTCCTCGCCCGTCTTCCCATCTTGCGTTCTTCTCCCCCTTTGGCATCAAATAACAAAAAAGCTACTCCTGTGGTCCCTGAGGAGAAGGGTCACGACGACGGCGACCATATGCCTCATATGCTTATTCTGCATTCGTCTCCTCTTTTGAACCCCGAAATATAAGTCACACTTTATCTGATGAGTCTTGGATTAATGCCATGCATGAGGAATTAGAAAACTTTGAGTGTAATAAAGTCTAGTCATTGGTTTCACCTCCTCATGGATATAATGTGATTGGAACTAAATGGGTCTTTAAGAACAAACAAAGGAAGAATGATGTTGTTGTTCGAATAAGGCTAGACTTGTGGCTCAAGAATTCACCCAGGTAGAAGGTTTTGACTATGATGAAATATTTGCTCCTGTTGCTCGATTAAAAGCTATTATAATTTTGTTAGCATTTGCTACATCAAAGGGTTTTACACTATATCAAATGGATATGACATGTGCTTTTCTTAATGGCTATATTCAGGAAGAGGTGTATGCTAGACAACCACCTGGTTTTGAGAATGTTAAGTTTTCTGACCATGTCTTCAAATTATTCAAAGCTTTATATGGTCTAAAACAAGCACTCAGAACATGGTATGATAGGCTTAAATCATATTTGCTTAAAAATGACTTTGAAATGGGCATGGTAGATAAGACTTTGTTTACTCTTAAGTATGGCAATGATCTTTTATTAGTTCAGATTTGTGTGGATGATATCATTTTCGGTGGTTCCTCTTATACTCTTGTTTCTAAGTTTTTAGATACTATAAGCAGGGAATTCGAGGTGAGTATGATGGGAAAGCTCACATTCTTCCTAGGCTTTCAGATCAAGTAATCAATGTTGGGTACTTTTCTTCATCAGACTAAGTACATAAGGATCTACTTCGTCGCTTTAACTTGGGGACAGTCAAACCAATTTCCACACCCATAGGCTCTATAGCTGTGTTGGATTCTGACGAAGATGGAGAGCCTGTTGATCAAAAGGAATACAGAAACATAATTGGCTCTCTTTCATATCTTACCACTTCAAAGCCAGACATACACTTTGTTGTGCATTTGTGTGCTTGCTTTCAACTTCCCCATGTGCTTCACATCGTCAAATTATAAAGCGAATTTTCAGGTATTTTCAGTCAACTTTAGAATTTGGTTTGTGGTACTCTTCTTCCTCATGTACCCTTCGAGCTTTTTCAAATGCGGATTTTGGGGGTTGTCGAGTTGATAGGAAGAATACTTTTGGAACATGTCACTTTTTAGGCGCATCTCTTGTTTCATGGGCTTTTAGGAAACATGTGTCTATTGCACTTTGCACTGCTGATGCTGAATATGTAGCTGCTACTTCTTGTTCTCAACTGCTTTCAGTGACAGCTACTCTTAAGAATTTTGGCTTAAAATTGGATAGTGTTTCACTGTTCTGTGATAACACTAGTGCGATTAGTATTGCTAAAAATCCCGCGCAACATTCAAGAACCAAACACATTGATATTCACTATCATTTTCTTAGAGACCATGTGAAAAAGGATATGTTGTTTTGCATTTCATTGATTCTGATTCTCAAGTTGCTGATATTTTCACCAAACTGCTTGATACTTCTCATTTTGCTCGTTTACGAAGTGAGTTGGGGGTGTTGCATCCTATGGGATTATTCTAAGGGGGCTTGGTGTTTAAATATTACAGAAGTTTTGTTTATTATACTTGTCAAATAATATATCAAGTCCAAGTCTTTGAAATCAAATGATGTGTAGCAGAGCTGTCTTTATCTTATTTACTCATTTATTTTGTAGTCCTAGTTGAAACAGGTTGCAATTAATTTCTATGCTTGAACTAAAACATGATATGGCTAAAAGACTTTGACTAGATTGATTGTAGATAGCACCTTGTGATGTTCATCGAAAAGAATTAGCTTGATTTTGAGTCCTCTTTTTAATCTTGGTCATGTGGCTTATATGCTTCATATTGCAATCTTTTTATGTTCACTCACATTGGCATGTTCTGGTAAAAATAACAAATTAAGAAAGAGAAGATTAAAAAGATGTATGATTCAAGCATACCATGGTTAAACAAATGAAAAAGTATAAAACATGCTTGATCGATAAGAAGTAGGCTTCAAGCATGCCACCATTTAAAAGATGTGTGCTACAAATATGGCATCTTGAAAAGAAGTATGCTACAAGCATGCCACGTGCTTAAAAAATGTGGAGCAATAGGTTGCTAAATGAGCCTACTGGTTTCACTAGATTTGAAACTTGCTTTACTTTTATGCTTACTCTTTTCAGTGTGATATCTCTTTGTGCTCTTTATAGATTGGTTTGATTATAGTAGTAATGCTTGTCATTAATGCAATTTGCTTAATCATGCTAAAGACCTATTTAGACTTGATTTATGGTATATGAATTTATATGATCTAGGGAGCTTTACTCAAAAAAGATGACTCGGATACATTCTTAGTTCAATGCAAAGTGACTTAGATGATCTACAAAGCTTTTGGATGTTTTCCCTCTTTGCTTCTTTTTAGAGTTGTCCTCTCTTTGGAGCTCTTGATGATTTCATTGTCAAATGGGGGAAAACAGGGGGAGAATTTTTTTGAGGTGTTGAGGGTGAGTTTTATGTGTGGTTTGTGCTCTATGTGCTCTTTCAGCTATGGTCAGTTCCTTTTGCAAATTATCTTGCAAATTCTCTCATTTAAGAGTTTTTTAGGTGTTGTCAATATATTTATCAAGGAGGAGATCGTTAGACCATGTGATGGTTGTGCATTTTGTTGATGATGAATAATTGATATTTAGTTTTATTGGAATTTGCATTCGTGAAACTTCTGGTCAATATGCTTATGCGATTGAGTTTTCAGGATGGCAAAATGACCACGTCTGGTTTCGACCACGAACGGTAGTCTGATCAGCCTTGTGATGGCTAGTTTGATCGGCCTTGTGATGGATGGTCCGATTGGTAAGTCTGAATGACAGGCGTCGACCACGTCAAGTTTTAGCCACGATATTTTGACCATGGCATTTCGACCACGTCAAGCTTCGACCACAGAATTTTGACCACGTCAAGCTTCGACCACGGTATTTCGACCATGGCATTTCAACCACGTCAAGCTTGACCACGGTAGCCTTCAACCATGGCATTTAGATCATGGCATGTCGACCACAATAGCCTTCGACTACGGCATTTCGACCACGACAGAATGACCATGATAGGTAATCGGTAGGTTTTGACCTCAAACTATGAACCGATCGTAAGAAGAAGTGAACCGGTCTTAGCTACAGTGAACCAGTCGAAGGTTATAATCTCGATAGCCATAGTAACTGGTCAATAGTCATAGCAACAATACTTTTTAATGGTCATAGCTACAGTGCTTTGTTGTAGTCGTAGACTTTACTAGTCAATAGTTGTAGAGTTTATTGGTCAGTACTCAATAGTCGTAGACTTTACTGGTCGGTACTAGACAGTCGAAGACTTTGTGATTAGTAGACGTGTCAAAGACTTTGTGATCAGTATTCGTAGACTTTGTAGTCGGCTATCATTATCTTAGGTTTTTCGATCGTTTGTCATAAACCTCGCAATCAGTAGTCTTTGGCTTTTGCGATTGGTTGTCGTAGGCTTCACGGTCAGTACTCATAAACTTCATAGTCAGTACGAGTGTTTCAACTCTTGTGATTTTTTAGTACCTCGAGTACTCGTATCTGATGGGTCAGTGGTTGACTAATCTGTGCATGCCGGTCGGTGATCGGTTGTCAGTGCTATAGTATTAGGTGGGTACTCATTGGTCAGTGTTTGGTAGTCGTAGACTTAGTGATTTGGTATTTTAGTCATAGCAATCGGTGCATGATGAAGATACAGGAGGTGCTTTCTTGGAGGCTTTATCATGTGTTAAGTTAGGAGTTGTGGATGGAGTCCTTGTAAGAGGTAGAGTTTGGTTAAAACCTGTGTTTGGAAGGGTTTTGGGTCCCTTGGTTTATGGTAGAGATAAGGTAGTCCGTGTTTGAGGTAGACATAGCTTGCAATGTTAACCTATAAAAGTAGGGAGAGACAATGGGTTAGCACACGACGGTTTCGAGAGGGCTTTCATCGAGAAGGCTTTTAGGGGTGCTTGTGATGGTACTTTGTGAATCCACAAAATCTAGCAATAAAGATAGTCTTCAATCAATCTGGTTCTTGATTTGTTTGAAATGCGCTAGTGATTGATGGTGGTTTGGATCATGTGATAATGAGCAAAGCGATCGAGTGAAGAGGTCGAATAGATCAGTCAATGGAGCGAGCAATCGAGCAGAACAATTGATCAAGCGGTCATACGATGTGCATTTGATCAAGCAATTGATCACCGAGTAGTCAAAAACATCATCGATCGTCAGGAGACCCCAAAAAGTGGTGACAATCATTCACACCCCTCTGGTTGCAGTAGTCAATCCTACAATATGTTAAATAAGGGGGTGGCATATATGTACTATCCATATATTGACTGCTAGAATTTGAAGATGTTTAAGAACTGAGCACCAATCGAAGCACACTCAATTCAAAGGGGTATACATGTTAAACCAGTCACGATGAAGAGCAGAATATACAGGAAGGTAGTGATAACGACATCACCGACGAAGTCAATGATATGCTACCGGATGATATGGATTGTGGTTCCAATTTGGATAGGCTACATGATGGCAGTCTGGATCAGATGCTTTATGATGCAGAAGGGAACTATGATGAGAGAGTATGTTATATTTCAGGGCTTGATAGAGGACTTGGAGAAATCTTTGTTCACATATTACAAGTTGAAGTACGAAGTCAATGATATGCCACCGGATGATATGGATTGTGGTTCCAATTTGGATAGGCTACACGATGGCAATCTGGATTAGATGCTTTATGATGCAGAAGGGAACTATGATGAGAGAGTATGTTATATTTCGGGGCTTGATGGATGACTTGGAGAAATCTTTGTTCACATATTACAAGTCAAAGTACACGAGATTGTCTAAGAAGGTTTTTCGTCCATTGGGAATAGAAGTAGAAAGAATACATGCATTTCTGAACGACTGTATCCTCTACCGCAAAGAGTATGCAAATATGCATGTATGTTCGGTGTGCAACGCATCCCGATACAAACATAAGAATCAATCAGATAATGGCGAGGGAATCGAGGTGAAGAAAGGACCTCCTACTAAGGTGACATGGTATCTTCCTGTAATTCCCCATTTGAAGTGGTTTTTTGTGAACCCAAAGGAGGCAAAATTGCTATATTGGCCCTTAGAGGAGTGTAAAAAGGATGGAAACCTAAGACACCTTGCTGATTTCGCCCAGTGGAGAAATATCGATAGGAGGTTTACAGACTTCGGTGTAGAACTAAGAAATATAAGGTTTGGATTCAGTACAGATGGAATGAATCCTTTCGGTAACATGAGCAATCAACATAGCACTTGGCCCGCCACTCTCTATATCTACTACCTTCCTCCTTGATTGTGCATGGAGTGGAAGTATATTTTACTGTCGAGACTTATCCAATGGCCGAAGTAACCTGAGAATGATATTGATTTGTACCTAGAACAATTGATGGAAAATCTAAAAATACTATGGATCAAAAGGGTACATGTATGGGATGCGTATAAATGAGATAACTTCACTTTACGCTCCTTGTTGTTATGCACCATGAAAGATTATCCTACTCTTTCTAACCTATCGAGCCAGAGTACAAAAGGGGCCAAAGTCTGTACTCGCTGCTTAGATGATACCAAGAGTATGTGGCTGAAGCACTCATGCAAAGCCGTGTACATGCATCATAGTAGATTCCTTCGGAGGGCTCACCCATATATCAAGATGAAGAAATAATTCGACGAAAAGAAGGATGATAGTTTAGCTCCAAGGCATTTAAGCAAAAAAGAGATCTATACTATAGATTAAGGATTTAGATGTTATGCTCGGAAAGGGATATAAATCGAGGACCCATGAGAAGAATATCTAGAAGAAGAGTTCAATATTTTGTGACTTACCTTATTGAGAGTACCTGAAGTTCACCACTGCATCAATGTCATGCACATAGAGAAAAATGTATGTGACAGCTTGATTGGTCTCTTACTAAACATTCATGACAAAACGAAAGATGCATTCTAATGGCCAAGTCAAGCATGCATGCCGAAGATGGATAAAGTGCTTCTTGCTAAAGCCCTTAGTGATGATGAACCAACACTGCTCTGATGCTGAGATGAGTTCGGGAATGTTGAGAAGATGCATTCGCTGTCCTAACTCAAGTACGTAGAGTTGCATCCGGAACGTAGAGGAGATGTGTTATTGTTCTATGTTAAGTATGAGTTGGGTAAGTTATAAATGAGACCGACTGCCTCAATGAGTTAGAATCTTTGCATCTGGATGAACCTGTACCAGTTGAGTAGCATTCCTAGATGCAACTTGCATGTAGAACGCTTCATGTGGAGGCATAGCTAGTTGTTCATAATGCATTGAGACTGAGTAGGAGTATGTCGAGTCAAGATTAGGGGGAGATTATTGGAAATAATCTTGAGTTTTAATTGAGTCTAAGACACAATAGAGTCTGTCTCTGTGTGTTACTCAAGTTGAAGTCGTGACCAACTTGAAGTCGGAATACGTATATTATTATAGCATTAGCCTATATATTGAGGAGGCTTATAACTAATTTTGTAAGAGTATGAGCAAGCAAGAGAATAGAGAAATTCAGAAATTCTCCCGTGTTCTCTCCGTTTATTTTGCAATGTGTGAGTTTTCTCCTTAGGTAAAACCAATAGTCCCCTGACGCAGGCACGGTGGCAGTAGATGGGTAGAAGCTTGTCACGAGGGCTGGTCGATCGGGGTAGGCATGGATGACATGGGCTAGATCAGAACCATGGTGGAGGCATCATTTTTTGGTCTCCTTGCTCCTCCGGCATTCAGAAGGCCCCATGGTGGGCATCGAGGGTGCGAGGAAGAGAGATGGGAGGCTTCAAAAGAGGGGGGTGGTGAAGGAGAGGGAAGGCTGTGGTCAACCAATGTTGAGGTTGTGGAACCTGCAGCGTCGTGGTGAAATGAGGCGGCAATGATAGGAGGGGAGGGAGAGAAAGGAGAGATACAGTGGGGAGGAAGGAGATGTATGATGCTGACAGGTGGGCCAATTGACTTCTTTTAACTTTTTATTTGCTGACTAAGCATGCTAAGTGTGATGCCACATCAACACAAAACCATGTCATGTGGCAAAAACCACCGATAAAGCCAGCGCTGGATGTAATCTGCATTGGTTTTGCTAATTAGGGGTGGAAAGTGAATAATTTTATAGTTGAGAGTATTTTACAAACTTGGACTATAAGTTGAGAGGAGTAAAATAGACTTCTTCCTTTTAACTATTACCCCACGAATAAGGCACATTTAATTTGGACAATCCTATTACGTGAGGTTCATGCCGATTAATTAAAGACTAAAATCTAGGGTTGGGAGGCTGCATGAATCGTACAAACAAATGTGACATTTAATTGGGGAACAACAGGGCGCTCTCCTTCTGCACTTGTGTTTCCACGCTAAGTCATTCAAGACTTGTTTGGTTGTTGACCTCATGCACCACAAAATATCTGGGACTTTCGCATAGACATCTTATAAAGCATGTTAATTTCATTTAAAAAAATTTCGTGCAATTAAAATAGAATTTTAGCAATTTTTCCTGATATCTCAGCCTTTTGAATCTGGATCAAGCTAGCTAGTTGACATCTGATTGGCCTGTGGAATGCATGCACCAACTCTTGTCACCTTTTGCTCCCAAGCTAGCTTTGGCCCCCTACTATATGAAAATTCAAAAGGCTTTTGGCTCCGACAGTGTGTAGCTCACTAGCTTGCCCTTTGTAGGTGCCACCATATATTCATACAATGCAATATTATTCCCCAGTTGCTACATACACGGAATCACCGGATGCACCTCACTAGAAAACTTACACCCATGAGATGAGAAATCACAATATATCACCACCACTGGTAAATGCAAATGAAGGGCCCAGCTGCACATGCATGGCACCAACTACTGCAGTTGAGCCGTGCATTGCGTGCATATATTATGGCTAAAGCTAGGAGACCTGTTCATCACTAGCACTGTTCATGAGGCACTGTGTACTGTGCATGCGTTGAACAGCTCCTACCGTGCACTGTGGGTTTTATCATATACACCATTCATTCCTTTTTTTACCTGTTGTTTTAGACATCGATACAATCTCTAATATACACTTTTGATGTTACTTTTTTCTAATGATGTGTTATAAAAATAAAAAATATAATGCATGAACCGGAAGAGATTTCGATTACAAATCTGTTAAACACCGTTTTTACTGGATAAATCTAAATACTTTTCCATGTATTAACGATCAAAGTTATAAAATTTCGACCATATTTAAGAATGGAGAGAGTATTATTGTTGTACTTTAACTGACAGCACAGGCGCCGATGGCAGCTATAGAGACGGACGGCCATGCAAGTTGCCCCCGCAAGGGGCACATGCACTGAACTTTGTCGACACACCATGCATGCAGGTACCCCAGCTTGCTGCACTCTCCTTCACATGGAATTGATTCAAGATGACTATCGAGATCTCATGATCGAGGGCGTTGAATCGAAAACTACTACTCTGTGGAATAGTTGGTAGTCCACTTATACATCGGACGAACACTCCCAAGATTTGTTTGGATAGAAAGGGACTAGACCCAATCCTTTCTCGAATTGGTATGGTAGAGAAATTTACTAAAATCCCTTTTAATCAAAAGGCATTGGACCTGATCCCCATCCATCATCCGTATATTAGAGATGGGGAAACTCTGGCTAGGCGATTATGCCACGTGGAACTTGCGCCTGGTTTTGACGCTTATACACGCACTATCCCATCGGTTAGCTGCGCGCGGCTTTGCTACTGTGCTGTGCACTGCTGCGTTAAGCGCATTTGATTAGCGCTAACAGTAGTCATTAGCACTAGTATAATCATTAAGAGTTAATTAAATCGCTAAAACTCTGGCTAGGCGACTATGCCACGTGGAACTTGCGTGCTCTGGTTTCGACGCGTATACGCGCACTGTCCCACCGGTTAGCTGCGTGCGGTTTTGCTGTTGTGCTGTGCACCGCTACGTTAAGCGTATTGATTAGCGCTAATACTAGTCATTAGCGCTAGCATAATCATTAAGAGTTAATTAAATTGCTAAATATTCCGTATATTACTTAGTCCCGATCACTTTTAATTAGCGCTAAGCACCTAGCTCTGTGTGTTTTCGCGAATCTTCGCGTCGCTTTCCTCGTGGCGCATCGCTTTCCTCGTGGCACACCGTAGCTAGCTTCTCTACAGCACCCATCTCACTCCCTGCTCTAGATCTACTCCTCCCGCTCTCCACTGGCGTCGCTTGCTTCGCCTCCACCAATCAAGCTGCCCCCCTTCCTCAGACTTTGCTAGCCCTTTGACCATCGATGGCACTTCGACCGTGGCCCTCCTTCAATGACGGCCGTCATTCGACCACGGTCGGCCCTTAACCACCGACCTTCTTTGACCACGACTGACCCTTTGACCAAGGTCTGCCCTCGACCACAACCCTCCTTCGACCACGGATCTCCTTGGACTACGGCTGGCTCTTCGACCATAAACCTCCTTCGACCAATGTCCTTCTTCGACCAAGGCCGACCCTTCGACCATGCTTTGACTATAGCTGGCCCTTCGAACACTTCTTGCCCTTCGACTATGGCCCTCCTTCGACCACGATGCTCCTTCAACCATGCTACGACCATAGTCGGCACTTCAATTATAGCCCTCCTTTGACCAATGCCCTTCCTCGACCATGGTCGGCCCTCAAACATAGCCCTTCTTCGAACATGGCCGGCACTTTGACCACGGCCCTCCTTCGACCATGACGTACTCTTTGACAACGCCCTGTCCTTCGATCATTTTCGGCCACAACCAACACTTTGACCACACTTCAACCATGCCTGCTCTTCGATCACGCTTCGACCGCGGCTGGCACTTTGACCGTGGCCCTCCTTTGACCACGGCCGGCACATCGACCACGGTCGGCACTCTGGCTATTCGCCCTCTCTTCGACCACGGTCGACACAACGGTCATTCACCCTCGCTTCGACCATGGCTGGCCCTTCGACCATCACCGTCCTTCGACCACAGCTGACACTTCAACCACTGACGTCCTTCGACCAGTTCCCTCCTTCGACCACGGCCCTCCTTCGACCAATGCCCTCCTTCGACAAAGGCCGACCTTTGACCACGCTTCGACCATGGGTGGCCATTTGACCACGGCCCGTCCTTCAACCACAACCCTCCTTCCACAGACCTCCTTTGACCATGGCTTGCCCTTCGACCACTGCCTCCTTTGACCACGGCGCTCCTTCGACGAAGCTTTGACCACGGCTGGCCCTTCGACCATGTCCGACACTTCAGCTATGGCCCTCCTTCGACCATGACCCTCCTTCAACCACACTTCGAGCACGCCCTACCCTTCGACCATGCTTTGACCATGCCTGCCCTTCAAATACGCCTGCCCTTCGACCATTTTTGACCATGGTTAGCCCTCAACCATGGCCCACGTTCGACCATGCTCAGCACTTCGACCATGGCCCTCCTTCGACCATGGCCGACCCTTCGACCACAAGCCTCCTTCGACCAAGACCAACCCTTCGACCATGCTTTGACCATGGCCGATCGTTCGACCACGTACCTCCTTCAACTAATGCCCTCCTTCGACCACGGCCTACCCTTCGACCACGGCCCTCCTTCGACCAATGCCCTCCTTCGACCACGCATCGACCATGGTCGGCCATTTGACCACAGCCCGTCCTTCAACCATGGCTCTCCTTCCACAAACCTCCTTCAACCACGGCTTGCCCTTCAATCACTGGCCCTCATTCGACCACGGTACTCCTTCAACCACGCTTCGACCACAGTCGGCAATTCGACCATGGCACACCCTGCCCTTCAACCACGGCCCTCCTTCGACCACGGCCCTCCTTCGACCAATGCCCTCCTTTGACCAAGACCAACCCTTCGACCACAGCTAGACCACGGGCGGCCATTTGACAACGACCCATCCTTCAACCACGGCCATCCTTCCACAAACCTCCTTCAACCATGGCTTGCCTTTCGACCACTATCCTCCTTTGACCACAGTGCTCCTTCGACCAAGCATTGACCACGGCCGACCCTTCAACCATGCCCGACACTTCAGCTATGGCCCTCCTTCGACCACGACATGCTCTTCGACCACGCTTCGAGCACACCCTACCCTTCAACCATGCTTCGACCACGCCTGCACTTCCACTACGCTTGCCCTTCGACCATTTTTTACCACAGTCAGCCCTCAACCATGACCAACGTTCGACTATGCCCAGCACTTCGACCATGGCCCTCCTTCGATCACGGTCAGCCCTTCGACCACGAACCTCCTTTGACCAAGGACGACCCTTCAACCACGTTTTTACCACGACCAATCGTTTGACCACAGACCTCCTTCAACTAATGCCCTCCCTCAACCACGTCCTGCCCTTCGACCATGGCCCTCCTTCGACCAATGCCCTCCTTCGACCAAGGCCAACCCTTAGACCATGGGCAGCCATTTGACCACGGCCCGTCCTCCAACCATGGCCCTCCTTCCACAGACTTCCTTCGACCACGACTTGCCCTTCGATTCACTGGCCCTCCTTCAACCACGGTGCTCCTTCAACCACACTTCGACCACAGTCGGCACTTCGACCGTGGCCCTCCTTCAACCAATGCCCTCCCTCAACCATGGTCGGCCCGCGAACGCGGCCAGCACTTCGACCACAACGTGCTCTTCGACCACGCCCTGCCTTCGACCATTTTTGGCCACAGCCAGCCCTTCGACCACTCTTCGACCATATCTGCCCTTTGATCACGCTTCAACCACAGCCGGCACTTCGACCAAGTCCCTCCTTTGTCCACGACGCTCCTTCAACCATGGCCGACACATCGACCATGGCCGGTACTTTGACCACAGTCGGCACTCTGGCTATTTGCCCTCTCTTTGACCACGGCTGGCACAACAGCCATTCACCCTCGCTTTGACCATGGCTGGCCTTTGACCATCGCGCTTCTTTGACCACAGCTGGCCCTTCAACCACTAACATCCTTCAACCAGTTCCCTCCCTCAACCACGGCCAACCCATCAACCACGGCCTGTCCTTCGACCATGGTTCTCATTTGACCATGGCCCTCCTTCGACCAATGCCCTCCTTCGACCAAGGCTGACCCTTTGACCAAGGCCGACCCTTCGTCGACCACGCTTCGACCATGGGCAGCCATTTGACCACGGCCCATCCTTCAACGATGGCCCTCCTTCCATAGATCTCCTTTGACCACAGCTTGCCCTTCGACCACAGCCTTCCTTTGACCACAACGCTCCGTCGACCAAGCTTTGACCATGGCCAGCCCTTCGACCACGCCTAGCACTTCAGCCATGGCCCTCCTTCGACCACAACGTGCTCTTCGACCATGCTTCGAGCACGCCCTACCCTTCAACCATGCTTTGACCACGCCTACCCTTCCACTATGCCTGCCCTTCGACCATTTTTTACCACAGTCAACCCTCATCCACAGCCCACGTTCGACCATGCCCGGCACTTCAACCATGGCCCTTCTTTGACCATGGTTGACCCTTCAACCATGAACCTCCTTCGACCAAGGCCGACCCTTCGACCACGCTTTGACCACAGCCGATCGTTTGACTATGGACCTCCTTCAACTAATGCCCTCCCTTGACCACGGTCTGCCCTTTGACCACGGTCCTCCTTCGACCATGGCTCTCCTTCAACCAATGCCCTCCTTTGACCAAGGCCGACCCTTCGACCACGCTTCGACCATGAGTGACCATTTGACCACGGGCCGTCCTTCAACCACGGTGTTCGACCACTGGCTACGTCCACGGTGTTCGACCACTGGCTACGACCACAGTGTTCGACCACTGGCTACGACCATAGTGTTCGACCACTGGCTACGACCACCATGTTTGACTATTGGCTACGACCACCATGTTTGACCACTAGCTATGACCACATGTTACGACGACGAGCTACGACCACAGTGTTTGACCATGGGCTACGTCCACTGTATTTGACCATTGGCTACGACCACGAGCTACGACCACTGGCTACAACCATGGGCTACGATCACGATCTACGACCAATGACTATGACCACAGTGTTTGACCACTGTCTACGACCACTGGCTACTACCACGGGCTACGACTACTGGCTACAACCACTGGCTACGACCACGGGTTATGACCACTATCTTCGACCACTGGCTATCCTTGGTTTTATGCAGAAAAACACTTCACTTTCTCCGAAAATGCATACAGGTCCCCGCTTTTACGGATAATCCTCTCTTACGAATTTTTGTCTCTTTTACTTTAGTTCGTATGGTAACTAGCGAGGCATGGCACCGCGCTTATGCTGCTAATTGAGCCTGAGACTCGAATACGGGCATCATTCGCAGAGATCCAATCGTAAACACAATTTGTGTTGTATGTCTCTACAAAGAAGAGAGACTGATACAAAGATATGATCACGGTGCAATGAAAAAAGTGCTAGTATGGTTATAAAATAAAGACATGAAGTTGACGCACAGATCATCACGCGCGACTCAAATTACCGCATCGGTTATCCATTTAAATAATTGTCATAAATTTCATACTTCCCTTTAATTGTCACATCTGTTGAAGTATATTACTCATATTTCTTCATCAGCTTAATCTTTCTGGTTAACTTGTAATATCCCAACCTTTTAAGTGTACGGCCTATGTGGCCCACTTGGAGTTGTCACTACTACAAAAGAGGATATACTGAACGGCTACATCACAAACGGTTCATAGAAAACCGTCTATGTTGTAATTATCAGAGACGGTTTTACAAGTGCAACCTGTACCATCTATGATACGCAACTATGACAAACGGTTCATACGAATAACCATCTGTGATATTTTCACAGACGGTTATTAATACGAACCATCTGTGATAATGCAAAAATATCACAGACGGCTTGTATCAATAACCATATGTGATAATTCACAGACGGTTATTGATACAAACCATCTGTGATAATGGCAGACATTATCAACGGTTCATATTAAAAACGGTCTGTGAATGGGTATTAATACAAATCATCTGTGATAGTTTCATATCGCAGATGGTTTGTTGTTAGAACCGTCTGAGATACGCCACGTTATTAAATAGCCATCGTACGTGGTCTCGACAGATCTGTCTTCATTGCACTGCATTGAAGGAGGTGGCCGGCTTTGGGGAATTTGGTGAAAACGTACCACTTGTAGATCTAGGTTGTAGATCAATTTGTTCTTAGTGATTATATGTTAGTATTTGCTTCTAATAACTTATATGCCTTGTAATAGACAGAGAGATGATAGCTATGTTTAGAGAGAGATGGTAGTTTACTCCAATTTAAAAATGGGTCAGTACTCCTAGTTTACTTCAATATATTCTTACTTGATACATACATACATATATAAATGCATATCGCTTCATGAATACGTGGCTAGCTACTTAATTTAGGTATGGACAATTTATTATTAGGTGAATGACAATTATGTGTGTAAGTAGCTAGGCTGGTTAATTAGGTATAGTAGCATTAATAATCCAATTTGACACTAATTTGTTACATACGTAGTGTAGATAGATCGAATTTGGATGTACGTTGAGAACCGTGTGAGTGAAGAGTATATTAATGGCGTGTCTGCTTTTAGAAGAGTGGCCGAGTAGGATATGTTGAAGAAGGTGATGGAATATATATACTGTCCATGCACTAATTGCGATAATCTGAAGATGTTTACCAACTCAGTACAGTTCAAAGCTCACTTGATTCGAAGGGATTTCAAAAAGTGGTATACATGTTGGACCAGTCACGGTGAAGAGAAGATTACACAGGAAGGTAGTTATAACATCGTCGAGAGAGACAATAATATGCCAGTTGTGGACTGTGCTTTCGATGAGAATAGGTTGTATGATGATAATCTGAATTAGATGCTATGCGATGCAGAAGGAAACTATAGTGAGAGAGAGTTTGGTAAATTCAAGGGTATGCTGGAGGACCTAGAGAAACCTTTGTTCCCTGGAAGCAAGCTGCAATACACAATGTTGTCATCTATTTTTGAACTACTGAAATTGAAGGAAGCATTGGTTGGTCCGATAAGAGTTTCACGGCGTTGTTAGGTCTCCTAGCGAACATCCTTCTAGAGGGAAATGTGTTACTGAGAACCACCTACCAAGCCAAGAAGGTTCTTTGTCCATTGGGAATAGAAGTACAAAGAATACATGTATGTTTGAACGATTGTATCCTCTACTGTAAAGAGTATGCAAATTACATGTTTGTCCGGTATGCAAAGTATCCCGATACAAACGTAAGAATGACTCCAATGACAGCGAGGGCATCGAGGTGAAGCAAGGACTTCCTGTTAAGATATTGTAGTATCTGCCTATAATTTCCCGTTTGAAACATCTATTTGTGAATCGAAAGGATGCAAATGCTGCGTTGGCACTCAGAGGAGCGTAAGAAAGATGGAACGATAAGACACGTTGTTGATTCTGCCCAGTGGAGGAACATCAATAGGATGTTTGTAGACTTCGGTGCTGAACTGAGGAAAATAAAGTTTGGGTTGAGTACAGACGGAATGAATTCTTTCGGTAACATAAGCAGCCGACATAGCACCTGGCCCATGAATGTATGCATGTTTAACCTTCCTCCTTGGCTGTGTATGAAGCGGAAGTACATTTTACTTATCCAAGGACTGAAGCAACCTGGGAACGATATTGATATGTACCTAGCACTATTGATGGAAGATCTTGTGACACTGTGGAACGAAGGGGTACATGTATGGGATACGGACAAACGAGAGAACTTCACTCTGCGTGCCATGTTGTTCTGCACCATCAATGATTTTCCTGCCCTTCGTAACATATCGGGGTTGAGTACGAAAGGAGCCAAAGCCTGTCCACATTGCTTAGATTTCATCAAGAGTGTGTGGTCAAACAACTCGTGTAAAACTGCGTACATGCGTCACCGTAGGTTCCTTCCACGGTATCACCCATATCGCAAGATGGATAAACAATTTGATGGAAAAAGAGGATGACTCGGCACCAATGCCTTTTAGCAGGAAAGAGGTCTACGATATGGTCAAGGATATCGACGTTGTGCTTAGAAAGAGACGTAAGTTGAGGACTCGTCAGAAGAACATATGGAAGAAGAGATCAATATTTTAGGACTTGCCTTACTGGGAACACTTAGAAGTTCGCAATTGTATCAATGTCATGCATGTAGAGAAGAATGTATATGATAGCTTGATTGGTCTCTTGCTGAACATTCATGACAACCTGCCAATAATTATTTTGTGATCATCAATATATATATATATATATATATATATATATATATATATATATATATATATATATATATATATATATATATATGTATGTATGTATGTATGTATGTATGTATGTATGTATGTATGTATGTATGTATGTATGTATGTATGTATGTATGTATGTATGTATGTATGTATGTATGTATGTATGTATGTATGTATGTATATACTAATGACTTAACACTACTCCTAGAGACAGTGCATGAAATTCGACAAAAGTGCAACTGACTTTGTCAAACTCGTTGAAATTCAAGGAAAGCTTTCCCAATTCTTGATAGCGAAGGTCATAAACAAGACTAGAGAGTTCTACCCCGGCGATGATTAGATGTTAAAATATTTAATACAATTATAATCACTCAATTGTGCTTAATTAAATAATTCATTCAAATGTACATCATTTAGTTGAGATCTGTGTAATGATTGGCGTGTGCTATATATGTCATCTGTTTGTTTGTTTTCAAAGGGCATGACTAGCATTTTCTGAAGCTACCTGGAAAACAAGAAATAATATAGGTATTTAAATAGCTATCACAGACGATTTTTAGAATTAACCTCTGTGATATCTAAGATATCACACACGACTATGTCCGAGAACCGTCTGTGATATATGACATATCACAGATGGTTTTTGGTATTAGTCGTCTGTGATACTCGATATATCACAAATAGTTTTTAGAAAAGATCATCTATGATACTTGATATATCATTGACGGCTATATTAAAGAACCGTCTATGATACTTGATATATCACAGATGGTTTTTTTTTTAAATATATCTATGCTGTAATTATCACAGTTAGTTTAAGAGTCGCCTGTGAATTGTAGTAGCATATAATGCTTGCCACCTTGCCAGGTCCAAACATAGCACATTCATGTTAATCCTTATGCACGAATCGAGAACGGAAGTGTAAGCAGCTTGTTATGTGTGCGTGGATCCACCCCATGGTGGGTTGGACATTGCATGAATTTTGTGCTTAGGGTCTTACAAAACTGGTTGGTGCATGGTATCAGAATTAAGAGGTCCTAAGTTCAACACTTGGCTAAAGTAATTTAAAAATACGCGGCCCACTTTGAGACTATGTTTTAGTTCCAAGGGTGCCTAACATGACAAGGAGTGTTGAAGTATATTGAAACAACCCCTAAATTTCAAAAAATTGAATTTATTTGAATTTTTCTTGAATTTAGAAGTTTTTGCCAAATACAAAAGTCCCCAAGACTAAACCACTTTCCTCTTTTGGAAATCGCTTTCCAAGCTCCTGGAGGCACACTCAAGCCACTCCGCCACTGCCCCTGTTCCCACTGCCATGTGTCGCGACCCCATTCGCACCCATGTGCACCACCTCACTTGTCCGGCGCCAGCATCTGCGCTAGAGTTACACCAGCACCATACCACCTCATATCGCCACCCCGCACGGCATTAAATGCCATCATGCCAGTGTCGTCGGTCCACAGCACCAACTACACAACACGCACCACAGTGACCCTGCTCACCCACACTACCTCCTGCTCCACGCCAGTGAGAGGCAATGCCACTCCTACCACCAATGAGCTCGCCAGATCTGCTGCTGCAGCATGAAAACCATGTAGCGGAGCCCGCCTCAGCACCATCCCTGGCACCACTGCCTTCAATGCCTATTTAGCCAAGCCCCGTGACACCCTCACCCTCTTTTCACATGGCCCTACACTCATAGCCACCTTTCCTTCCTCAACTCCAACCGCGTCGTGCCACCATGGCCGATGCCCAAATTGCCACCGGCGAGCCCAACCTCGATTTGATCCTATCCTCTACCTCCATGCAAGTCCAATTACTCACGTCCATAGCTTCGCCCCACCACCACGAAGCTAAACCCTAGCTGCTTGCTTAGATTCACCGCATCATGCTCGCCGTCACCATGCACCATCGCTCCACCGCCCATGTCCAATGTCACCAACCCTACTCAGACCATCCCGAGCCAAGCTGACACCACCACCGCAATCTCATCACTCCCTAGTGCTTAAGCCATTGCCAATTTGGCCACATCATGGCTATAGTGCAACTGTGATGTTCCCCTATTCTAGCCAAGCTCTGCCACCGTCAGCCTGCTCCAAGCCACCACTACACGTGCATGTGTATAAGATGGGTTGCTCGCATATTGTTGTTGCTCACCGAACCACCGTTGGCTACCACCCGCCATCGTCGTCACCAAATTCAGCACCACTGCTGCTTCCCCTGTCTCGGCTGCCATAAGAGCAAGCTCCAGCTCATTTTAAAGTGAGCTGGGCAGGACATATACTCCGTGGGATGCCAAGGCGAGCTGGCAAAGCCAACCTGAGCCGGCTCTTGGCCTAATCGGCCAAACTGGGCCAACCCAATACTATTCACAACCAGCCCAACACTATTCACTGACAGCCAATACTACGCAACTCGATAGTCTCAGCCAAACCCATATTGTTCACCAAACCTAACCCACTAGGAATAGTACCAACCTAATTCTATTCACCCAACCTAATACTGTTCACCCAAAACTCGTTAAGTTTATTTATACTCATTTCGACAATCTCGAGCCGTTTAGCCCATTTTCGACTCCAACCCAACCAAACACCGCTTAGACCCTAACCACCCAAACCTTCCTATATTTAAACCTTTTTCCGGATGTTCTTATTTTGTTCCTAGCTTACTTTCTTTCGAGCCCGGACTTACTTGGTTCATTTTCCTTTGCAATAGCATGTAGATTCATTGAGCAGACCATTGAAGGAGATGATCAAGACACCGAAGAAGTAGGCCTAGTCGAAGACTAGAAATAGGATGGCAAGTCACATATTTTTCATCATGTTAATCTATATTACTTAAGTATCTTTATTTTTATTTACATTAATTATGAACTTTTATTTACATAAAATAACAGCTTAGAATGACATGATGGATAGATAAATCCTACCACCTAAAAGCCAGTCATATTCTTAAAGGCCATATTCACATTGACAACCTTGGTATGACCTACAATGGTATTTAGACGCCATATACTAAATGCCATATACATAGTTAGTAATTAGGTTGGATAGCTAAAATAATTTACTTATACTAATAAGGAATGTTTGGCTCCACATCGGTAGACATTGAAATGGAGCTAAGGGTCGAGACTATTTGGTGGGTAGCCAGCCACTAGATGGTTGGAGCCCATGAACTCACTCGAGGATTGCAGCTTTGATATGGTTTTGCTAGTATTGTGCTGTGATGCACATGGTATGTAAATGATAACCTCATCTATGGCAATTAAGGACAAGGCCTTATACCAAGTAAAGGACATATATCTCCCTCAACCACAAGCTTGACTTGTCAACCTGGCCTAGCACACTACTCGATCCAATCAAATATATATAAGAGGAACTGCTATCCCAAGATCTTTTGGATGGCCCATGTGATAAAGGTGAGATGGAAGTTGGGATTTTTATGTCACTTGTTATTCTTCACATCGGTAGGTCCAGTCAATGTCGGGGCATGGATATCTGATCGAAATTGAATGGGCCATACCTACAAAGTAGAGACTAGAAAAGAAAGAGCAGTAAAACAACCTTGTTATCTGATCAGCTCAGTTGCATGATATCATGTTGCGTATCTATTGCATGATATTGTGAGTTTGGGGTATCTTGTAGGTAAAGTTAGGCAACTTTGTAGAGTATAATATATAATATTCAAATACGCCATACTTTCAGTCAATAGAGCTATGTTTAATGTATGATTCCAACAACAAGGCATAAGTAAGTTTTGAATTGTTTCAAAATGATAAGTATAGTTGTTAAATCTCCTTTTCTCTTAATAAAATAATATTTTGTATTTCAAGTCTAAAGACCCTTGCAAATAAACATACATTTATACTTATAATAATAAAACCTTCATAACTTGTTATATTGAAATCCTAGCAATTAGTTAAGTAGATATCTTCATGTGGCTTGCTGAGTACAGTTGTACTCATACTTACTTAATTATCATCAGAATCATACTTGTTTAATTATCATCAGAAGGAGCTTGGGAGGATACCGAGCAACCTTTTGAAGGAGATTTCAATGACTCTCTAGAAGGTGATGACTACTGGCTCTAGGTCTTGACTATGCTCAAGCGTGCCTGTGGTTTAGAGGGATTTTTTTGTCTTATAACATAAACTTTGGGCTTGAGCACCCTCAATAATGTAACGCTCTACTGCTAAGCCGTACTCCCTTCTAATCAAAAGTTTGGCTTTTATGATTAAAGTTTGAGCAGGCTTGATATACACTATTTTCACTTCGCAACTAAAATTCCTAGGCAGTTGTGGGGAAATTTTACGGCCTCAAAAATAGGGTCATCACATATATTGCCTATATTTTCTCATCAACATAAGCTTTTAGGCAAGGTCGGAGCCACCGTGGGGTGGTTGTAGGTGCTTGAGCATAGGCTCCCCCCATTACACCCCTAGAACCCCCTTACCATTGCTTAGGATTTGGTGGCCAGTGGGTGGTGTGACACGATTTGTCTGGTCAGGCTTAGGAGAAGAAGAGATAGGTGCTGGACCACTAGAGGAAGAAAACGATGTCTCATGGGTGGCTATACCATCTATGATGAGGACACCCCCTAGCACTAGTACATCCTCTACCTCACATGGTGATGTTCACAATATACAAGTTTCAAAACAAGAAGTTAGCCATGTTCAACATGAAAAGAATGTACACACTCCAATTGGGCCAATAACACACACTCAGGCAAAGAAGCCACAACTAGATGTGAGCTCATTTCTTGCTAAGTTGAATTTTAATTTAGACAAGAATTTTTTAGTACCTAATGCATCTCTTTGCTTGTTCTTAGATTTATAAAGAAAGAATAACTAGAGGATGAGAAGATTGGATAGGAAGACATTGTGCAACAATTCTACTTGATAGTGCATGCTACTATTGGTGGAACCTAGAGGGAGGAGAGGGAGTCTGGGAACACCAAGAACTTCATGTTGTGCACCTAGACAAGCAAAGGAAGAAGCTGGGCTTCATGGCCGATGCATGCATGCAGCAAGAGCAGTAGATGTTGTTGTGTGTGTAAACCTCTTCATGAAGAAAATGCATGTTGTATCGGTTGCCAAGCAAACCATGCATGCAATACAAGAAAAGAAGGAAGGAAATCATGTGTTTCTATTCTTTTAAGCCAACTGCCAAAAATGTCAGTTGGGCCTATGTGCTTATTTGCTGAACTCAAAACTCAATCGATTGTATCTTAAGTTAGGCGAGTCCGAACCCAAGTTGTGGGATTAGATCTAGTATTATTCAGAGTAGTGGGTGTTGTATGGCCAAATGAGTCTGGGTGCACCCTATTTTTTGTACAAACTCCTTTGGAGAGGTCAGACCATGTTGAATCAATCAATTGTTCATAGAGAGCTATATGCTCGTTCTTCCTCGGTTGCAGAATTAGCACCTACACCAAGTGAGAAGAAGACGGCTGCATCCCCTACATTCTCAATTGGTGCTACAATAAATAGTAGAGAAATTCAAACATGATTTTATCATGATTCTACTGTGATTCTACATAATTCTATGACTAGGATCATGATTTGCCACAATTCTACCAGGTACGAATAAAGATACAATTTGAGTCAGATTGGTTTTATGGGATTGTAGAATTTACGATTATATGACTAGAATCGTGACTTTAACAACATTGAGTATGAATCCGTAAGTGAAGATGAGGTTGAGCTCAGTCATGAAAATGAGAGATATGATGATGCCCTAAAGAAGAGGAAGAGAAAGATGAGTTCAAGGCTCTTCCTTTTGAACAAGGGCCTACATTTGTGGTTACTAAAACCCTAAGTGTTCAGATCAACAATGACTAAGAAATAGCAATGCAATCTTGTCAGACTCAAGCTAAGGTATGTGGCAAAGCAATTAAGTTAATTATTGATGGTGGTAGTTGTCACAACTTAGCTAGTGTGGAGATGTGTGAGAAGCTTGGTTTACTCTACTAAAACACCCTTATCCATGCCATGTGCAATGGTTTAGCAAATATGGAGACGTGAAGGTTTAGTACATGATAAGGGTGCCATTTAAGATACATGACTATTCCAACACTATTGATTGTGATATAGTGCCTATGTTGGTGTGTCATTTGCTGTTGGGAAGACCATGACAATTTGATGTTGGTGCTATGCATAATGGTGACAACACATACTCTTTCAGATTCAATGGTCAAGGTGTAAGGTTGCTGCCCATGGCTCATAATCAAATCATTGCCACGAACATGCAAAAGCAAGTTGAGATGAAGATAGCGACTGAGAAAGAGCAAGAGAAGAAAATTAAGTGCCATCCACAAATCAGGGAGTGAAAGCCATAAGCCAAACTTTGAGAGGTAAAGAAGAAAAGTGAGGGGGAGAAGCTACTTATGTTAGCCACCAATATGAAATGAGAGAAGTGAGGAACAACCCAGATTTAATGCGCTTTGTTCGTTGTATAAAGATGCATTGCTTTTGACTAACGACTTAACCTATCTTTCTAGTGTTGTTTGTAGTATTTTACAGGTTTACGAGGATATGTTTCCGGAGGAGATACCCACTGGACTTCCTCCTATGCGTGGGATTGAGCATCAAATCGACCTCGTGCGTGGCACTTCACTTCCCAACTGGCCACCTTACTGCACTAATGTCGGATCCCAGAGCAACAACTCCGAAACCCACTGTGTTAATCGCACTATCCCAGGAAAAGCTAGTGCACACAGGGTTAACAGGGATACATACAATGCATAATCACCACTTTATTATAAAGCAAAGTGTACGGGCCTTATGGCCAAGTATTACAATACAAAAGCTCACAGCCAACCACAAAAGTAAACAGCGGAAGATAAATAAAAGAAACAGCCCATCCTGCCTGCCCACAGGAGAATGATTGTAAGACGTGGCCTATTTGTCGCAATCCTCACCGAAGTCGAAGCTATCATCCTCTGGCAATAGAATTAAGCAAGGTGAGCACATAAAATACTCCACAAGTTACACCAGGAGATTTAACGGAGTCAATGCATGCATATGTGTTGACAAAGGAAGGCATAATATGGTTATTTGCACAAAAGCAACATTTGGAGTAAATACTATAAAGTAAGTACAAAAGCTGAATTTAATACAGTATATAAAAGCAATACTTGATACTGAAATAATATCGTTAGTGCAGGCACCAACCTCACACTAACCTAACCACAGGTATCCCACCAGGACCAATTTTCCAAAAGGGGTTCACAAACCAGATTTTATAA
The DNA here is from genome assembly GCA_017311315.1 of Dendrocalamus latiflorus. Lineage (NCBI taxonomy): Eukaryota > Viridiplantae > Streptophyta > Magnoliopsida > Poales > Poaceae > Dendrocalamus > Dendrocalamus latiflorus. The sequence goes on along the minus strand of CM029639.1, from coordinate 27,517,320 downwards.
AAACCAAAATCTAATTCGTGAAAAACCATACTAAGCATGTCCTTGACCATAGACACGGCTATCCAGGATAGTTTGTTACTCTACAGAGGTGTACAACTTTACCCACAAGACATGTCCTCTCGTTGTGCCACACGATTAACACACTGCCTTAGGTGTGCGGCTGAGAGTTCATGACAACGTTGTTTCAATGTTCCATTACAAAATTAATTACGCCGCCACTAAGGTTTCACCACAACATAAATCCACATGTTGGAGCCCCCTCTTGTGCCATGTGAGACTTCTCATGGCCTATGCCACGCTCACATTCAGCCTATAGCGAAACTAAAATGGAACTTCACAAATTACTTAGCCAGGTCTGTCCCATACCAGACTTACGGTAGCACGGTGTGACTTTGTAATAGTAGTTCACAGACTGGTCCTTAACTCGACTTAGGCCCAACCACATACCCCTTGTGCCTGGCAGTCGACATTGTGTCATCAAACAGCAATGCATACCAGCAAGCACCCACCACCATACCAATGCCTAAGTCTAAACCAGATTTTATAATTTTATTTTATCAAAATTTCATAGACTTTCTTGACTCACCAAAGTCAAGAATAGATTTTATGAATCATCATTTTGTGTGAAACAATTCTTCCCACCTAAATTATTCTAAGCATGGCTAAGCAATTCTATAACATTCCAGTTAATACTAATGTACTAACTAGGTTTTCATCTATGGTGACAAGGTATGATTGTTCAATATCAAAGTTGGCCATATACAAAGAAATTGAGCATAACTAGAATATTAAATTGACTTTAAACTAAATTTGAATAAAAGTACGCATGCATAATAATTTGAAAACAACATAAATATTTTAAATTACTGGGATCAACATGATCAAAGGTGTAACTTGCCTTGCTTGAAACCTACTGCGTTTTGTAGAAGTAAAACTCTCCGGATTCGTCGAAATCTATACGCGAAGAACCAAAATAAATTCAAACAAAATTCAAATAAAATTCAAAAAGAGTTCAGAAATAGATAGTTTAGAAAAAGATTAATCTGGATTTAAATTTTGTTTTAAGTTTTTAGAAATACTAGAAAGCTTTATAAATATTTAGAAAATAATAAATAAAGTCTAAAATTTCCAGAAACATTCACAGAAATCCTTGGAAATGTTTTAGACTTGGGAAAAATATTTTCAACTCAATTTTGGTATTTTAATTCTTACAAAAATACTTTTTAACTTTGAAATTGATTTTTAAATTCTAGAACATTCTCCAAAATTACTCTAAAATAAGGGAAACTTAGGAAAATAAAAAATAAACTCTTTTTAGTTTAGATAAAATATTTAAAGTAAACTTTCTTACTTTAGGCTTTGAAGTAAAATCCAGATAAATCCAAATAAATCCAAAAACCCCATAAAATGCAAATAAAATTATTGGGATGTTACAACTAATCCAAATGAAACAAAGAAAATTCAATGACAATTGTAATAACTGCTTTATAAGGGGTATATATGCAAAAGTCTTAGTCCTTACACTATTTTTGTAACTCTTGTACCTAAGAAAAATGGTACATGAAGAATGTGTGTTGATTATCATGCCATAAACAATATCACTATTAGATATCATCATTCTATTCCTAGGTTAGATGATGTGCTAGTTGAACTTAGTGGTGTTGTCATATTCTCCAAAATTGATTTGAGAAGTGGATACCATTAGATTAGAATGAAACTTAATGTTGAATGAAAAACTACTTTTAAAACAAAATTTGGATTGTATGTGTGGTTAGCAATACCTTTTGGTTTAACTCATGTACCTAGTATATTCATGTGGTTGATGAATCATGTTTTAAGAACATTTTTTTTGTAAATTTGTTGTTGTATTTTTTGATGACATTTTGATCTATATTAAAATGATGGATAAACATATTGATGGTATTAGGCAAGTGCTAGAAGTGCTTAGAAATGATAAACCTTATGCTAATCCTGATAAATGCACTTTTTATATCGATAAAGTTGTGTTTTTAGACTATTTTATTTTTGAACAAGGCATTGAGGTAGATAAATCTAAAACTAAAGCAACTAAGAATTAGCCAACCCCTATGAATGCTAGTCAAATCAGAAGCTTTCATGGTCTTGCTGGCTTTTATCATAGTTTTATTAAAGATTTCAGCACCATTACTACCCCCATTAAGTAAGTTAACTAAAAAGGATGTTGTGTTTGAATGGGGTGCACCACAAGAAAAGGTTTTTTAAGAACTAAAGAAACATTTGACTGAATCATCATTACTTGTTTTGCCTAATTTTTTGTGGCATTTTTATACAAGAAGGAAAATCAATAGCATATTTTAGTGAGAAACTAGAAGGTGCTTAATTAAACTACCCACTATATGATAAAGAATTGTATGCTTTGGTTCATGTGCTTGAAACTTGGCAACATTATCCGTGGCCTAAAGAATTTGTTATCCACTCTGATCATGAAGTTTTGAAATATTTGCAAGACCAAGCTAAACTGAACCGTAGACATGTTAATTGGGTAGAATTCATTGAAACTTTGTCATGTGTTGTTAAGTACAAGAAAGGAAAAAGAGAATGCGGTAGTTGATACTTTATTTAAGAAGAATGTGCTTTTAACTCAATTAAAAGTGAAAGTTCCTGGATTACAGAGTTTGAAAGATTTATATGCTTCCAATAGTGACTTTTTATAACTATATTCTAAATGCAAAGATAGAAAAGGTTGGGACAAGTTCTATGTTTACGACAAGTCATATTTCATGCTAACAGATTATGTGTTTCAAATTCATCTGTGTATTTGCTTTTATTGCAAGAATCTTATGCAGGTAGATTGATGGATACTTTGGAAGAGAAAAGAGCTGCATGATGTTGAGCGATCACTTTTATTGGCTTAAGATGGGGCATGATGTCGAAAGGTTTATACTGTGATGTGTGACATGCTACAAAGCAAAATCTAAATTTAATCCAAATGGTTTATATACTCTAATTCCTAATCCTATTACACCTTGGGAGGATATTAGTATTGACTTTGTTTTATGGTTGGCTAGGACTAAGAGGGGGATTCAGTTTTTGTAGTTGTGGATAGGTTCTCTAAAATGGCACATTTCATTCCTTATCATAAAAACGACGATGTGTTGCATGTAGCAGATTTATTTTTCAGGAAAATTATAAGATTGCATGACATTCCAAGGACAATTGTTTCAGATTGTGATGTCAAGTTCATGAGCTACTTTTAGAGACTTTGTGCGAAAATGTTCATGAGATTGTGACGTCACTCCCTTAGTGACACGCTACGTCGGCGCCCAGATGTAGTGGAAAATGGGCAATGGTCTTCGCACTTTACTCGACGAGTGTGAGGGGCAAGGAAGCTAGTCGAGGAGAGTAGGATTTGTATGGGTAGTTGGTAGGGTTCTTAACAGGTAAGTTAAGAGAGATAGTTGATACAGCGATTAGAAGACGTATAGATATCTTGTGCATTCAAGAGACTAAATGGGTGGATCAAAAGGTAAAGGAGGTGGAGCATACTGGCTTCAAGCTGTGGTATACTAGAACAGAACAAAACAAGAATGGAGTGGGCATCTTAATCGATAAGTGCCTCAAGAGTGCAGTTGTTGACGTGAGGAGGCAGTGGGATAGGATTATCTTAGTCAAGCTAATCTTTGGTGACTTGGTTTTGAATGTTCTTAGTGTATATGCTCCACAAGTAGGGTTGGATAAGACCGCTAAGAGGCAATTTTGGGAAAAACCTAGATGACATGGTTAGAAGTATGCCTATTAATGAAAAGATTTCTTAGGAGGTGATTTCAATAGTCATATCGGTACAACTAGTGGAGGGTTTCAAAGGGAGCATGGGGGTTTTGGTTATGGTGATAGAAATCAAGAGGGAGAAGATATCTTAAACTTTGTCGTAGCCTATAATCTCATGATAGCTAACACCTTCTTTAGAAAGAGACATTCTCATTTAGTTACCTTTAGCAGTTGTCAGCACTCTAGCCAAATCGATTTTGTTCTTGTTAGGAGGGAGGACAAACGAGCCTGCATATACTGTAAGGTTATACCTGGAGAGTGTGTTGTCCAACAACATAAGTTGGTAGTTTTCGACTTTTGTTTTAGGTTACGGGTCCGACAATCTAAGGTCGCTAGAGCCACGAGGATGAACTGGTGGAAACTCAAAGGAGATACTGCATAGGCGTTTAAGGAGAGGATGGTCACGGAAGGGACGTGGGACGTGGGAGAAATGAATAGCAAAGCGAATAGTATGTGGACAGAGATGGCAACTCGCATTAGGAAGGTGGCTACGGAGGTGCTTGGAGTGACCCAAGGGACAAGGAAGTGCAAAAGGCTATTGAGGAGAAGAAGATATGTTACAAGCACATGTATCATGATAGGAGCGATGACAACGTGCAGAAATACAAAGCAGCAAAAAAGAATGTGAAGAAAGCGGTGAGTGAGGCACGAGGCAAGGCATATGAGGAAATTTATTAAAAACTAAGTATAAAGGAGGGAGAGAAGGATATCTACAAGATGGCTAAAATTCAAGAAAAGAAGACGAGAGATTTTAACCAAGTTAAATGCATCAAAGACGACACTAATAGACTTTTGGTGAAAGACGAGGAGATCAAAGATAGGTGGAGAGATTACTTCAATAAGTTGTTCAATCACGATAATGATGATAGTATGATTGAACTGGATGATGTTTTTGATGACACCGATAACTGGTTTGTTCGAAGAATCTAGGAGTCGGAAGTTAGAGAGGCCTTAAAAAGGATGAAAGTGGGTAAGGCGTTGGGGCCTGATAACATCCCTATTGAGGAGTGCAAATGTTTAGGAGAAGTGGTGATTGTTTGGCTAACTAAGTTGTTTAATATCAGTTTTAGGTTGAACAAAATGCCAAACTAGTGGCAGAGGAGCACATCAGTACCAATTTTTGAAAATAAAGAAGACATTCAAAGTCATACTAATTATAGAGGAATTAAGCTCATGAGCCACACAATGAAGCTTTGGGAACGAGTGATTGAGCGCCGTTTAAGAAAAGTGACTAGCATGACGACAAACCAATTTGGTTTTATGCCTAGGAGGTCGACCACGTAGGGGATTTTCTTGCTACGACAGTTGATAGAGAGGTATAGAGAGCAAACGAAGAACCTTCACATGATATTTATTGACTTGGAGAAAGCCTATGATAAAGTGCCAAGAAAGATCATGTGGTGGGCGCTTCAAAAGAAAAGAGTCCCAAAAAATATATTACCCTAATTAAGGACATGTACGAAAATATTGTAACTAATGTTAGAACGTGTGGTAGTGTTACTAATGACTTTCCTATTAAGATAGGACTACACCAAGGGTCAGCGTTAAGTCCATATATTTTTGCCCTAGTGATGGATGAGGTTACACAGGACATATAAGGAGATATCCCTTGGTGTATGCTTTTCGCTGATGTTGTGGTGCTGGCTGATGAGAGTAGGATAGGTGTTGATAGGAAGCTCGAGTTGTGGAGGAAGACCTTAGAATTGAAGGGCTTTAGATTTAGTAGGACTAAAACTGAGTATTGAGATGTGATTTCAGTGGTTCTAGGGCAGGTGATGGAGATGTTAGATTGGATGAACAAGTAGTGCCCAAGAAGGACACGTTTCGTTATTTGGGATCGAAGCTACAGTGGGACGGTGAGATTGATGAAGACATGAGCCGCAGGATAAGAGCGGGGTGGGTAAAATGGCGCCAAGCATGTAACATCCCAAAATTTGCTTTCTGAAAAAATTTAATTTCAAATTAATTATTTTAAAGTATTTGGATTTTATTTGGCTTTTGTATGGTTTTCTGGATTTTCTGGAGTTTAAAACCTATTTTTAAAATTTAAAAAGTATTTTAAGGTATGAAAATTAAATACCAACATTAGTTGGAAATAATTTTATTAAGTCCAAAATATCTCCAGGAGCTTCTGTGAATTTTTCTGGAATTTTTGGAGGTATTTTCATATTTTTCTAAGGCCTAAATAATTTCCTAGCCTTTTCTGAAAATAAAAATCAAATTAAAAAATTAAAAATCCCTCCCCTCCACCTCCGGCCGACGCGTGGACGGCCCAGATCCACCCACGTCGCCGCACGGCCCAATCCAGGCCGCACTTCCCTCTCCCTCCGCCAAGCGGGCCCGGCCCGTCAGTCCGCCATCCCGCCTTCCCCTCCCCTTTGGGCGACACGTGGCCACCCGATCCGTCGTCCGTTTGGCGCCCACGCCTCCCTCTCCCCTCCTCTCACTGCCCCGCGGGCCCCGCCCGTCAGCCGCCCGCGTCCCACTTCTGCTGCCGCCTGGGCCCCGCCCGTCAGGCCTTTCCTCCCCGCGGCACCGCCTCCTTCCTTCTTTCTTCCCCCTCTTTCCTTTCTTGCTCCGGCGACCATATCCGCGCCCAATCCAGCCTTTCCTTCCCCGGCTCTCTCCGGCTTTGGAAACCTCGGGCACCGCCGCGACCAGATCCCCCTAATTCCGCGCCTCCCTTCCCTTCTCTGCTCCCCCTTTCCTTTCCTCCCGCCTTCCCTTCCTTTTCCGGCCACCAGCCCCGGTGAGCAATCGCTGCGCCCCTGCTCCCCCTCCGCCCCTATAAAAGGTGCCCCAAGCTCTGCCCCATCTCGTCCCACCCCACTCCGCCTCTAGTTGCCCCTCTCCGCCACCCGAGAGCCCCCCGCCGTGAGCCTTCGGCTCCGCCACCGCCTCCACCTCCGGCGAGAAATCGCCAGAGCCTCGATCACCCTCGCGCCCGGCCGACGCTGCCACCACCTTCACCGTGCCCGCGCGCACCTCGGGGACACCTCGGCCGCCTCTTCCCGCCGCCGGATCACCGCCACACCGGAGCACCCGTGTTGCGCCGCCACTCCTTCCGTCGTCGGCCGCCTTCGCTAATCCCCGAGCCACGCCGACCCCTCCGTCAGAACCGCCTTCGCACTGGGACCCCGTTTTGGACCTCACCCGAACCACTCCGGCCACCCCTCGCCGCCGACGCCACTGCCTCCGGCCACCTCTACCCAGCCCCCCTCCAGCAGGTACCTCAAAGGGGTTACTTACCCTATATGGGTAAGCAACACCCGAGTGGCCAGTTGGCTAGCCGCGTTATCCCTCTTTCCCCCCTGGCTCCCTCGGCGCGCGTTCGAGCCCCCGGCTCCGCACGCTGAGGTTGAGCCATTTCTTTTAAATCCCGCGCTGACATGCGGGCCCCGTCCGTCAGCTGCTGTCGGTCTGTAGGCCGGCTGACAGCTGGGCCCCGCCAGTCAGTACCCCCGCTGGCATGTGGGCCCAGAGCTGAAGGGTCCCACCTGTCAGTGGCCGACAGCCTGTGGCCACTGACAGAGGGGTCCCACTTGTCAGAGTTGGAGCTCAGTGAGTCTCGCTGACATGTGGGTCCCACTTGTCATAGACTCAGAGTAAAGAAATAAAACAAAAGATTAAAAAATTTAAACACTGCCAGTGGGTCCCACCTGTCAGAAATTTAACAATTTCTGGATTTATTCAAACTAAAATCTTTAAATGAGCATAACTCCGTCATTTTAACTCTAAATTGAGCCGTTCAAATTTCTAAATTCTCCTAAAATAATAATTTCAAATTTCTAAATTCTCCTAAAATTTAACTATTTGAATTTTTTCATTTTATTTGAATTTTTTGTGTATTTATTTGCTTTGTTTGCTTCGTCTTTTTCGCCCGTAGATTCCACCGTTGTCGAAGGTCTCTCCACTCCGCAGCAAGAAGACCCAGAAAGCGTGCAAGAAGGCAAGCCTCCTTTGACCATTTTGATCCCATGTTTGTGAAATGTTTTTAAATTATTTTAAATTTATGTGCATCGCTATTTAATTAGAACTCTACTTTTGGTGTTAAGGCATTAGTTAAATCCAACCTTGTTATGCCCTCAATTAAACTTGAATGCCATGTACCCTTGTAACCCTAGTATTACCTTTGTCTCAATAATGAGAATTACATAATCCTTTGGTAATATTAGACGGCAGTATAATGCTTAGTCATGCTATTTAATTCTTTGGTAATCTTGAAATGGGAAATCATATGTCATTCAACTGGTAATTGTATTTAGAAATAAGTGGTGACTGGTGTTGCCACTGTGTTTTTCAAACTAAAATAAAATGTGAAAGTTGGTTTAGACTGGGGTGGATGGTTGGGATTGGTGCGAAAAGCATGAGATCTTGTAAAGTGAATGTTCCACCCTAGTCAATTAAGGACCGACGCTTGTGATTGTCCAGACTGAGCATTACCGTACAACCCCGAGTCTATATGGGTACGACCTAGCTGATTAAATCATGATAGTTTAGTTTAGGAGCCACCAGTGGAAAGTGGGTGCCAGGGATTTACTGGTTATTCACAGTGAGGGACAGGGATTTACTGTACTCATATGGCGCAAGAGGGGGCTTCGGACTGGGTGGATTTAACCCTTCTGCGGTGAAACCTCAGCGGGTGGTGTCTAGCTAGACTAGAGTGAGGAAAAGGCTTTGTGATATTTTATCTGTGTCTCATGCCAAAGGAAGCGTGGTGACTGTTAAGATAATTTATCTCTTGGGGGTAAAGTTGTACAACCTCTACAGAGTGTCAAACTATTCGAATAGCCGTGCACACGGTCAAGGGCGGGCAAGGAATGCAATCACATGGGAGGCCCTTGGTTTTCATTTTAAAAACAAAGTTTTGTACTCCGAGAGTAGAGGGAACTCTCGGAAGGGTATCCTGGCGGTCAAAGCCAGAGAGGGTGAATGTAACCCACAGTTTCAAACTTTATCGGTTAAAGTTGGTTAACTAGTGTTGGTGGATAGAACCTTCACTATACAATGCTTATTAGTTTTAGTTAAAACAATTAATTGGTCAAAATGATGCCTTAGAAATTACTTAATGGTATTTGAAATAAAATATTGCTTTGTGCAAAAGAACCATATAACCCTCCTTTGCTAAGCCTTGCATCTATTGCATTTTTCCCAAGACTTGCGGAGTACTTTATGTACTCACATGCTGCACTCAAAAATAATACTCAGAGGAATACGAAGCTCAAGAGGGAGACTACGACTACTTCTCGAGTGGATTCGACGAAGGATTTCCGGAGTACTAGGTCGCGCTTCCCCAGTCAATTGCCTGTGGCGTATTGATGGGTCTCCGCTGAATTTATTTTGCCTCCGCTGTGTTTCGTGTGTGCGAGGTCTTGAAACCTCATTTGTAATAATGAGACCTTTCGGTCAGTACTCTTTAATATTGTAATAAGACATTGTTGGTTATGAATCATTTCTGTTTAACTGTGTGCACTAGCTTTGATCTGGAACTAGTGCTGTAATACACAGAGGGTCCGGGTTTGGAAATCCGGGGTCCCGACAAAGCATCTAGTGTCATGTGTGACAAAAAAGTTCCTCAAAAGTTAAAGGGTAAGTTCTATAGGATGGCGATCAGACCCGCGATGCTATATGGAGCAGAATGTTGGGCAACAAAAGGCAACATATACAGAAAATGAGTGTAGCGGAGATGAGGATGCTGCGGTGGATCTATGGCCACACAAGGCGGGATCGCATCCGCAATGATGATATACGTGATAGGGTAGGGGTAATACCAATTGAAGAGAAGCTTGTCCAACATCGCTTGAGATGGTTTAGACATCTCCAACGACGGCCTCCTAAGGCAAAGGTACGTAGTGGAATTTTAAGACGTACTGAAAACGTAAGAAGAGGTAGAGGTCGACCAAAACTGACTTGGGAGGAAGCAGTTAAAAGAGACTTGAGGGATTGGAATGTATTTAAAGAATTAGCTTTGGATAGGAGAGCTTGACAGTTAGCGATCCACGTACCAAAACCATAAGAATGTTAGGGGCAGTGTTTTAGGTTCTCAGCTTAGATAGGAGGTTGTACGGCTTAGGGTTTTAGCATTGTAGGTTTTTTCAAGGCTCTCATCTCTTTGATCTTGAGAAGGTTTCATTCCTAGCCTACCCTAACTTGTTTGGGACAAAAGGCTTTGTTGTTGTTGTTGTTGTTGTTGTTGTTGTTGTTGTTGTTGTGGGCCAAACTCATTATTCTCAACAACTTGCCACCTATAAATGGATGGACAAACAGAGGTGGTGACTAAAACACTTTTAATGCTACTACGAACGATAATCAAGAAGAACTAAAAAAGCGGGATAATTGTTTGTCGCATGTGGAGTTTGCGTACAACAGAGTGATACATCCTACTACTCAATTGTGCCTCTTTGAGGTGGTGTATGACTTTAAACTTATCACACCAATTGATTTGTTGCCACTTTTGCTATATAAACATGCTAATATGGAGGCGTCAAAGTGTGTTGAATACATGAAGAAAATTCATGTCAAGAATAAAGAAGAAATTGAGAAGAAGGCGCACTACTATGCTTAGAAGACGAACAAATCAGGTAAGAAGATGCTATTTGAACCGAGTGACTTGGTTTGGGTGTATCTATGCAAAGAATGCTTTCCAAATAAGCATAAGTCCAAGTTGATACCCCGAAGAGATGGTCCATTCAAATTACTTGAGATGATCAATGGCAATGCATACAAGATAGAACTTTTGGGAGATAATTATGTAGTGAGTTCTACATTCAATGTTACTTATTTGTCACTATTTTTTGGACCGGAAGAATTAGAGTCGTGGATTTCCAAGAGGAGGATGAGGACATTCCTAGCACTAGTACATCCTCTACCTCATATGGTGATATTCATCCATATACAAGTTTCAAAACAAGTAGTTAGCTCCGTTCAACATGAAAGGAATATACACACTCTAGTTGGGTCGATAACACGCACTCGGGCAAAGAAGCTACAACTGGTGGTGAACTCGTTTCTTGCTAAGTTGAATTTTAATTTATACGAGAATTGTTTACTATCTAATGCATTTTCTTTGCTTGTTTTTAGATTTATAAAGAAAGGAGACTAGAGGACAAGAAGATGGAAAGGGCGACATTGTGCAATAGTTCTGCTTGATGGTGCATGCTACTGTTGGTGGAACACAGAGGGAGGAGAGGGAGTTTGGGATTACCAAGAACTTCATGTTGTGAAAAGGAAGAAGCTAGGCTGCATTGTCGATGCATGCATGCAGCGAAAGCAGTGGTTGTTGTTGTGCGCGTAAGGCTTTGCATGAAGAAAATGCATGTTGTGTCGGTTGCCAAGCAAACCATACATGCAATACAAGAAAAAAAGGAAGGAAATCATGTGTTTCTATGGCCCTGTTTGGATACGCTTAAAATCCGATTCTGGTAGAATTAAGCGAGAATCCCACCCAAACGCTTTGATTATTTTTCGATTCTTTCAACCGCCGCGGTGGGAAAGATCGGCATTTGCACTGGGAATCCAAAATCCTGTACCGCGAGCCCGAGGGGTCATTTCTTCCACCGCGACGATTCTTCAGACTGCAGATTCTTCAGACCGCGACTTATCAGAAAATCCTGATCAGATTAAAATCGATTCTCAGATAAGCGTATCCAAACAGGGCCTATTTTTTTTAAGCCAGCTGCAAAAAACATGAGGTCTAGCTCACAATTCATTAATTCCCAATAGGAGTTGGCTTGTGTGCTTGTTTGCTGAACTCAAAACTGAGTCGGTTGTATCTTAGGTGAGTCCGAACCTAAGTCATGGGATTAGATTGAGTATTATTCGGAATAGTGGTGCTATATGGACGAGCCGTGTTAGGGCTGCGCTCTATTTATTTGTTCAAACTCATTTGGAGAAGTCAGACCATGTTGAATCAATTTATTATTCTGAGAAAGTTATACATTTATTCTTTTTAGGGTTTAACAAAAAGTTGCAATCTAGAGTGAAATTAAGCGTTCTCAACCCCGTTGTTTTTATGATTTCTTGTGTTTTTGCAGGAGCGGCGACACGTCTATTTTATGTGGTCGAGTAGACGTGATTGCGAACATGTGGTTGAGCGAATTCTTTTATCGCAGGTTGCTATACTAACAATGGTTAGGTTCATCTGTTTGTCAGGTTACCTAAATTCAAAGTTATTATTAATTCTATATCGTGAAAATCAGACACCCTGTATCAATCTACTTTACTTGGTGTGCTAGCTGCTGGTTAGAATTCGAGGCCAATTAGTGAAACATAGGCCACCCGGTGCTATCTCCCCTCCACATAGGACTATGCTCAGGTGCTCAAGTGAGCCGGTGCTATCTGCTGGTTAGAATTCGAGGCCAATTAGTGAAAAGAGCCAAAGGCAACGTAGGGCCTAGGCCTGGGCAACAGGGCGATCTGCCTCTGCCATCAAATGGCGTCACACGCGATGCAATGCAAACCGTCAAACCATATACTATTGCAGGTCATGTGGCGACAGTGACGAGCGATCTCGTTGGTGGTCAGCAGTGACTAGGCGGGAGGCACGGAGGGCGAGGGCGCGCCAGCCCACCTTGGAGTCGAGGCGTCGTGTTGTGGCAGCACGATGCGGCAGGCGGCACTACGGCAACGCGGTAGATGTATATTTGGTATGCTTGGCATCTCCAATGGTTATAGCTAGCAACTAACTATAAGACTTTCACATCATCTATATAGTACACACTAAAGTTAGCATTCTAAAGAACTATCTATAAGGATAGCTATTTGATGCTTACATGCACACATAGAATTTATGGAGGCTGCCTCGTTTGGCGTTATAGACTATCTCTAGAGCTGTAGAGAGCTGCGTTCTCTTTCTTCATTTAATATCTTCCACGTAGGACAGTTGATGACATGGACTCTCTTGTAGATAGCTGCTATAGACCCATTGGAGATGCTCTTGCTATAGTTTGAACACATGAGCACCTCTTATTTTTGGCTTCGCTTTTAGGTGTAAATTGGTGCATTAAACTTAACAACATTAACAATTTTATTAAAAAAAACACGTTACATCATGGTGTCACACACGCGGATCATTCTAAACGATCCATGTTACTTTCACGCCTCTTATACATTGCCGTACATATCACCACTTTGAGCTAGAGGTGGGCATTGAACCGAGCCATGCCCAGGTCTACTATGCTTCGGACCACGTTGTGCCGTGCCGGCTTGCCCCGATCACCCTGCCGTGTCAGCCCGCCTTGTCTCTAGCAAGGCTCAGGCATGGTCCAAAGCCCGTCATGCTAGCGTTCATGTCGTGCCAGCCTAAGTCTAGTCTAAAGTAACTATACACGACAAAGGCGGCGGTGAAAGTCGAGGTGGCGGCGATGATGGTGGTGGCGGCCGTCATCTTCATTTCTCTCATGCTCATTTTATTAAAAACTAGTTAAAGTTAAATTAGTTGCATAATCTAACTAGCGCAAGTATAGCCCAATAAGTTATGTATGTATGATACATTAAGGTGTTAACCAACATTTTGTATCTATATACATACGTGCATAATTTCTTTAGTTACTAGGTGCGAGGGAAAGTATATGTGTAGGTGGCCTATAGTATATATGCTTGTATGACTAGGTGATACTGGTATAATAAGTTCTATGATGAGATATCCATATAATAAAAATATGCATGATGCAGAGGTCTAAATAATTTTATTATAATTAGTAACTTGTAATGTGCCACTAAGATCAGGTGATGCATAGTCTAATCAGGAGAAACATTAAATGCATCTTATCGTTCTGCTAGTTGAGATGTGCGAATGTGATTGCCTCCACGCCTACAAGTTTTAGTGTATGGATGGTACTACATTCAGTTTTAAATAATCATAAATACTGATTAGTGGCATTTTTAATAATCATACACGCTTGTACTAATAAAATCTTGGATAAATGGAATGCTTGTGTGATGAGGATTGCAATAGTGTGACATGCATTGCTTGATTCTTCATTGTTGGATGAGATTTGAAGGAGAGAAGGAGGCGTGGAGCTTTGCTATCGATTGCTTGGAACACGTGGTTCACCTCAGAGGCACTAGGCGTGCCAACCATTACCGGGCGCAATCTTCTCGGCTATTGTATGCAATAGCCAACGTCGCTACTAGATCTACATCCCTCTTGTCCACCAATGCGCAGTTACCTTCCTTCCTTTTTTTTCTTTTCTTCTTTTCCTTTTTTATTTTCTTTCCTTTTTCATCTTTTTACTTTCTTTTCTTTTTTTCCTTTTCCTCGTTTCTCTCCTATTCCTCTTTTTTCCTTTCTCCTCCTTTTCTCTTCCACCCTTTCTCCAGTCTCCACCAACACTTGTTCTTTCTCCCTCCTCCTTGATCATTTCCCCCGAGGCGACGAGGGCGAGGTGGCCAGCCGTGTGGAGGGCGAGGTGACTAGCCGTGCGGGAGGGCAAGGCGGGAGGCGGACGGCCGCACGAAGGGTGAGGCAGGAGGTGGCGAGGCCGAGGCGAGCAGCAGAGGGGTGAGGGCAAGGAGCGGCAGCAAAGCGGCGCGACGGGAGGTGAGGTGGGATGCAGACAGCTCACGGAGGGCGAGGCGGCTAGCCATGCGGGAGGGCGAGGCGGGAGGCGAACGGCTGCATGGAGGGCGAGGCGGCAGCGAAGCAGCGAGGCAGCGAGGCGGGAGGAAAGTGGCCGCGTGGAGAGCGAGGCGGCCGGCCGTGCGAGGGGGCAAGGCGGGAGGCGGATGGTGCGCGGAGGGTGAGGCAAGTGGCGGCGGTAAAGTGGTGAAGCAGGAGGCAGACGACCACGTGAAGGGCGAGGCGGCCGGCCGTGCAGGAGAGTGAGGCGGGGGTGGACGGCCGTGCAGAGGGCGAGACGAGAGGCGGGCGGTGAAGCGGCAAGGCGGCGTAGCGGGAGGCGAGGAGACTCGGCGGGAGTCGAGGAGGTGGCGAGGCGGGGCGACGGGAGGCGACGACCGGTGTCGGCGTGCCCAACGTGTCGGCCATGCCCTCTGTGTTGGGCCAGCCCGAGCACAGTACGCCACACTAGGCCATGTCGCGCCGCCCGTCGGACCGTCTTTCTAGGCCCAGCCCGGCTTGTCGTTCGTGACATGCTAGCCTGACTCGCCACATGACGTGTCTGGGCCGTGCTTGGACCGTGCCAGGTCTTAGGCTAGCCTAGAAAAGTACAGCCCGACTTGCAGCTCTACTTTGAGCTAATAAATACTAGCTACACGTATTTAGGGAGACTTAAGTGTATTCATGGCACTATATTAAGGTTAGAAACCTTCTGAGTTTATTTTTAGTATGGACCTAAGTGACATCTAATGAAACTTTCTCTTTTCCAAATTACCCGGTAAAAACGCCAGTTTTGTAATGCATCGAGTACTTGTACTACCACTTTGGCATTGGAAGTTTTGCCGCCACCTACCTAGAACAAGGAGACAAACTGCTTATCTCTGGCCGCGTGGCATTCTCAAATTTGGCGGGAGGATTATGTACGTACTTGATATTAAAAGAACACCATATCTCTGGTACGGGAGTGTCCGGCCGACAGTGTCACGTGGTTAGCTTTTGCATCAACATAAAGCAAAAGGGTCAACAAAACCAGTAGTTTCACTTCGATCGATCACTGGATTGCAATTAGTTACGTATTCCTTGATTTATCATAAATACAATCCATTTGGACATCCGGCGATCGATCTTCGAGACTTAACTAATAAGCCTGTTCGCTTTTATAATCACATGCATGTTAGCACTTAGCAAAATATTATATAATGTAACGTTACGAACTTTAGAAATCTGTGTTGACATTTTCAGGTGACATACCGATATACTTTTACGTATTTTTGTAAATTGTAAATGGAAGGAGTGCAGTGCCGTTGATGTGTGTACTCCGGTATTTTCACTCATGTACTATGTACTCCCTCTAATCACAAAAGAAAATTAATTTGAGCTATGTGCAATCGAATATTACAAACTTTAGCTGTCAATATCTTTCTAAATGTTTAGGTTGAACACATCATAATAATATACATAGATTTATCTCGAAAAATATATTTAAAATATTATAATTTATTAGGTTTATAAATATATTATAATAAAAGTGAGTAGTTCAAGTTATATTTTTAAGATCATGTTAATTTTTAAAACGATTTTCTTTTATGACCGGATAGAGGGAGTAGATCGTAATCTTCGTAAGCTACCAAACCATGCATGAGTTACATCATTACCAATCAGATACGGACGTGTCCCCAATCTCTGCTTTGGCCATGTGGAGGGCTCGCCGACGGCGAGCGACAGGCCTCCCACCTAGTGTGCACCTTTTCTTGATTTTTATTTGGATTTTTTTTGTATTTTCTTTAATTTTCCCTCTTTGGACCTGGGATGTGCTTCTTTAATTTCCTGCCTACTTGCTCGTCTCCACAGATTGTTTTTCCGGCTAAGTCACGCTCATAGAATTGGCATCTGTGTTGACACTACCATCTCGGTGTCACATCAGCGAAATCACTGTCACATCAGTAAAACCGCGGTGGATTTGCTGTGAGTAGGGTGATTTATACTATATTGAAATCCGGACTTTCGTTATTGTTGAAAGTGGTAAATTAATGGAGTTTTTCCTAATTGGAATGAGAATTGAATTTTAAATATTCCTTATTTAGAAGGAGTTATTACGTCACTAATCTTGCTTTTTTTTCTTGCTTTCTAGTTAGTCCTTGTGTTTGATCTAACTACTATTGTTCAAATTTTTGTTCTCATTTTATTCCACAAAATCATGGGAACATATATCTAGGGATCAATAAAACAATCGATGCTAACCAGCCATATTGTTGGGTACGTACCGCTAGGTACTGGCTAGGGGTAAAAACGGATCGGATAGTTTCCGACCGATCCGGATGAAAAAGAATACGGATTGTGTCGGATCGGATTTTCTTTGGATAATTCTCGGATTGGAAACAAATACAGATTTTTTTGTCGGAAACGAATACGAATACAGTAGGCCTGATATCCGGCGAATACAGATACAAATACGGATTATCCGGATAATACGGATTCGTATATCCGAGATTTTAACCCAACATTACCTAGCCCAAGCCATCCTCTCTCATCTCCCCTGCAACCACCCCACTAGCAAATATTTATGTTTATTAAAAATAAATTTAGTACTGTCGGTAGATTAAAATTTGTACTGATTAAATTGATGTACTGCCATTTAAATCATTCTGATGCAAATTTAAATTCTTAATTAATTTATTAGTCACATGTAAATGGTAGAAATCCATTAAGAATTATCTAGGACTTTAGAAAAAAATTAACTGTTATTTGAAGATTTAAAATCCGTACAATGGTATGACTATTGTAGATAAAAATACTTATGCTTGTTAGATTTCATTAATGTTTTGACAAGATAAACTGTTTATGTGTTTTCATTGACTTTGGATGTATAGTTTAAGGAGTTTCTATATTCCGATAAATATTCGTGACCGTATTCATTTTGATTCGTATTCGCTCCGTATCTATATTCGATATTATTCGTATTTGTATTCGTATCTGAGGTATCTCCGTATTTGCCATTGGCCCGCAAATTCGTGCTAGGTGAGCCGATGATATTCCCGGAAGAGCACCTCTTAACCCTAGGACTTGATTGCCAAACATTACACGCTTGGTATACGGCACAGTCCAATATGCCAGAGCCAGAACGGCACTCAGGTATCACTGTCAAATTCAAGCGGGAACATTTCCAGCACGAAAATCAGGAATGTGTCTTCGTTGTGACCTTTGACGATATATTTGGTCTTTTCACGCTCAACGCTCTCGACGCCTCACTCGTTCGATGCTGGACGTTGTAAGTCTGTACAATCACAGTCTCTGTTCACGTAATACCGATATATGTCACAATTTGTTGTTTTTCTGTGTGTGTGTGTGTGTATATATATATATATTCATGCTGACCGAAGCTAGATCATCGAACTCACCAATTGATTTCCTAGACCCACGCTTGGCCGCCATTGATACCATCAACGAGGATGCATCCTTCGTCGAGACCTATATTACAACAACACTGCTGGCTCACCACGATAAGGAATTTCTTCTTATGCCATACAATGAGCACTTCCATTGGATTTTAATTGTAATTGTACCAAAATGGAACAAGGCTATATACCTTGATTCTCTAAGTAAGAACAAATCCAAGTACACAGCTATCGCCCGAATACTCGATAGGTAAGTACATTGTACATTGTACTATTTCTTTCTTTCCGAATGACTAATCTAAATTTTTCGAATAACGAAGGTCGTTCGCCACATACGTTCAACAAACACGTGGCTCGACGACAGGGGCCAAGCCCTTCAAACATGCTCGCAATTTTCGGGTATTCGCTAGCTACACATTAATTAATCCTATACAACACTTAGCAGTAATGCCTTTTGATTTAACACATTCTATTTTTTGCAGTGCCACCAGCAACAGCCGGGCAACATGTGTGGATTCTACGTGTGCCACCATATGATCGACTACTCCTCGATCCCTCGAAGATCACCAATTCTAAGGTTTGTCAATCTTCCCACATTTATTTCATACTTGTCAAGTTATATATATATATATATATATATATATATATATATATATATATGCGCATTGATATTCCTATCGACAGGCTGCGCCCATCTCTACATCTGCATTGACACAGCCGGACTTTGCGCAAATTCGAGGAGAGTTCGCTTGGTTTTTGTGGACTAAAGTCATAAGAGCAGATGGAGAGTTCCACTACGTACAATGATTTTTTATTGCTCTTATCACTCTGTAATTGTGAATTTGTTAATGGATATTTTATTTCATTTCAATTAATTCATTTGCAAAATGGATGCCTTATGTCTGTGAATGAAATGTGATGTGAATTGGATGTTTTATGTTTGTCAAATGAATTGAGATGTGAATTGTATGTATATATATACTTGTTTATCTGCTTGTTTCAGAGAGCATGGCTAGCATTTCTTGAGGCTAGCCAATAAACAGAAATAGATTTAGGGGTAGAAAAGAACATCACAGACGGTTTTTAGTTACAAACCGTCTGTGATACGTGACATATCACAGACGGTTTGCAACTAAAAACCGTATGTGATATATCAATATCACAGACGGTTTTCAGTTAAAAACCGTCTGTGATAATCAGCTATCACAGATGGTTTTCAGTTAAAAACCGTCTGTGATATTGATATATAACCTTCGATTATCACTGACCCATAAATTCAAACGGTTCAGAAAACCGTCTGTGATGACGTTTTTGAACCGTCTGTGATGACCTTTTCTGTAGTAGTGTATGTTGGTTGGTGTAAAAACATTCTAGAAAATTTAAAGAAAATGGAGAGAAATTTGGATTGAAATTAACCGGGTGAAACCAAGCGATAACCGGCCGAGAGCCGACCAAATTAAAACTTCAAGCTTACATTTGATGATTGAAACCTTCCAGTAGAAAACCAATTACCACAGGTAATTAATCGGTACCGGTGATGGTTTGGTATTTTGTTTTCATAATCGGTTTTTTTAATCCTTGCTTATAACCCTATCAACACAGGGAGCAATGATTGACCTAAAGTGCCATATGCATGACTTTTAACTACATACTACCCTTGTTGATCCTTTTGTTAAAGGACCTGTATACAACTTATTTTTTTGATGGCTTGTGCTGATTAGGTCGCAGGTTTTGTTACAAGGTCAAAAATCTGAAGTGCATGAATAGAAACCACTCCAAATTAAAGCAGAAACAGTAGTATTTGACAAGCCAACCCATATTGGATGGCTGTGACTACACAGGAGGCTATATGGGATGGCCTACGTTATCGCTGTCACCGGCAGGTTCAACTTGCACACCCCCAGGTGAATTATTGTCTCTGTCGTTGGCTAATGGCATGTGTGCAGTTGTGCATCTATATAATGCAGCAGAGGGAACGAAGTGCGACACAAGCCTCAGTGCTACCACTGGAGCAGAGAGATAGAGATAAGAGGGAGAGAGAGATGTATAGTAGTTGTCGGTAAGATGGAGAGAGTTGGAATTCATCAAGGCTAAAGGGAGAAGAGAGAGAGTACAGCCTTAGCTTACATCTCGATCTCGATCTCTTCTGCGAATATGATCAAGGCTGTACCCTCTCTCTTCTTCCCTTAGCTTCTTGATGCAAACACCCATGGACGACAGCCCCTGCAGAATCACTATTGGAGCTTCAGATCCATGTCTATGATCGTGCATCCAGTCAAACATTAACATTTTGTTTACTTTCCTTTCTTTAGTTTGTTGAAGTGCCAGCATGATATCGCACGGCGTATATACTGGACTAGTTGATATACAAGGTACAATTGGAGATATGATTCCCCAGTCTGAACTGCATGCTACAATCCTAGTCCATCTTTTTTATACTCTGTGTATGCTGCTAGCACTGCCTGCAGTTTATCCACAAGTCTGCTTTCTGCTACTTATTTCAGTGCCACTGTCTGTCAACGTAGTACTTGATTATATGTGAACATGTAGATGTGTCACCACAAGAACCACAAATCTATCATCATGCTTGTGAGTTGTGGCGAGATAGTAGAGACCGTCCTTTCTTAAGGACACTCATCAATCTACTTCATTGCTCAAGGTAAGCAAGTGTTGGATCTATATCATGCTAGAACCCAGAAGTGAACTCGCAATCGCAAGCCCAATTCCAAGTCTACAGGTAAAGCTTTCGATGCACATATGCTTGAATCTCGATCTAACCCTATTTACTTTTTTCTTGTGCATTTCTGCAAGAATCTGAACTGCATGTTAAGTTGGAGTCTAATGTAACCAAATCTTCTCCCTAAAGGACGATGGCTATGAATGCCGCTGACTTCTAAACGGATCGATTTTACATAGACTGAAGAGACTCGATCTGGGTATGTCTCCAAGACTAATTAAATCAAATGTACTCAGTCAGGTTAAGGTATATATAGTCTTGCTGTTATCCTCTCTCTTTTATGTATAAATGTTTATTTTTATATTTTTCTCTCCAAGAATTTTCTTGCCATTGGACAGATCAAGGTGAAAAAGAAATCACCGAGAACAAGCGAACAATCTTTACATGTACATATCTGGTTTGTTGCTTAGGTAAAATACATGGGATAGATCACAATGGTCTGCCATCTTGTCTTGTTCTCTTGTAGATTGCATTGATTTTGTTCAGTCCACTGAGAGGCAGCCAACAACAGGATATGATGAGTGAACGGCGGGGTCTTTCAGAACAGCAATCAATCCAGACATTTGATTTCCCCACAGTAAGATTGTTAGTAAGTATGTTCCATTAGATACACATCGGGCTGATATAAAAACAAACTATGAGGATTGAGGAGATCAAATTGCAAAGAAGGTAAAAAAAGAATAGAGGTTAAATATAATTAATTTGGGTTTTGCTAGAGAACGGGCTCTAGTCATATTCAAAGAATGTCAGGATATTTTCAGAACCTTCGACAAGATGCTGACATATAAGAGATAAATGGGTATGGTGCCTCTCTGTATTAATGTCTTCTCAATTCATTTTTAGGTACGTTTTAGTATTCCTCAAAGAGTTTACTTTAATTTATCATGTACATACTATTATTTTTGTTCTGAAAGTGAATCGTCTTATGGTGCATAGAATTACAATTCCCATAGAGGAAAAGTGGAAATTTTTGCATTTATCTTGTTTCTGAAAGTGAATTACCTTATGATGAACATGTCGTTGTAGATCAAATTCCATAATCAACCTAATTGTGTAATTCTAGCAACTTCAGTGCCATTCTTTTGCTTACAAACTTATTCTTTATTCTTATTATTTCATACAGTCAATGCTAACCACAAACAAATAGGAGTACATCTCCATGTGCTCCAACATAAGTCCGATTATCTAGTGATTTCCTCGACCGTCTGAACCTCGGAATTCCCTATCTTAGTCCCGGTCCTTCTTATCATCGACCATGACCATGCGCATCTTCACGCCTAACATGAATATGCAAAGATCAAAGAATGTTTTCTCGGCACAAGTGTTCTTCAACTTGACCAACATCAGTCTACACAGGCATAACACACCCCAAACCAACAATAAATACGAACCAAATCATCCACGACCTTAATTTTCACGCTTTCCAAAAATCAACCGCAGACCACTCAGTAAGACCGATCTGACCTCCATCAATATACCGATCATACTGCTAGCCCAACACAAGCACACGAAGATTACGTGTACTCGTGGTACTCAAAATTCACATGAATTGAAGCACTCGAAGCCTACAATAACCAACCATCGACCAATCACTGTAGCTACGACCATCGACTATATACTATAGTTACGACCATCGACCAAGCACTGTAGCTACGGCCATTGACAAGGTGCTATAGCTCCGATTATCAACAAAATACTACAGCTACCGACCATCGACAAGATACTATAGCTATCAACTATCGACAAGGCACTGTAGCTACCGACCATTGACCAGGTACTATAGCTCCGACCATCCCGGTCGAAGCCTATGACTACCAACTACAGATACAGATTGAGGTCAAAGCCTACGACTACTGACTACCGATCGAGGTCAAAACCTATGACTACTGATCGAGATCAAAGCCTATGACTACCGACTATTGAGCGGTTGAAGTCTGCCGGTGAGACCGCCTAATACAAGGCTGTCAGACCGCTTAACCTGAATATTCTAGCAAATCTAGTTTTACAAAAGTGCATCAACTAAAACTTTCATAAACACAAATTTCAATGCAACCCAAATATTCATCATCTCTATATTTCCTACCTATCCAATAGTCTAACATAGTTTAATCCAATGCTAAATTAAGCCTTTTCAGTTCACAATCTAAACTTTTAAAATGAGGGCATTGTTGTTTATACTAAGTAGCCTTCATTAAATAACATTTTTTTACCTCTGGTCCTTCATAGTTGCTCGTGTGGCTCACATGCTGTCAAACTTTTTGTCTTTTTTCTTTCCCCCAAAAATAAAGTACCTTTTCTCATCTGACCAATAATTAATATATATATATATATATATATATATATATATATATATATATATATATATGAAGCCTCTTTTCTACTCCCGGGTGTAATTACACCCTATGTCTTATCTCACAATGTAGGGAGTATCTCGCGTAACGAAGGGTATGTACATGTAGTATACGAGTATTTAAGGCCATATAGGTGGTATGCATATTTTTTCAACATACCCCTTTTTATGTCCGTATATAAAGGTATTTATAAAATACGCTAAAAACTATGGACTCTTGCAATTTTTTCATGTAGTTCACATTGGAGTATCTTATAATTAGTATATGAGTATACCTAAAGTGATAAAGGAGTATTTCAAGTTTGTTTAGGTGGTATATTAGAGGTGGGTGTAATTACACCCGGGAGTAAAAGATATTTTTCCATGTCACCATGTCTACTTCTCTCTTTGTTCAATGCTTCTCCTTTTCAATTATGAAATGCGCTTCACATATGACCCGTGAATCTGATGTATGATGCAGTTATATATAGCACGGATCATCAACGGTACACCTCAGACCAAGATCGATTATGTCGAGACATCTGAAGATTTTAGCACTGTTCTTAATTGTGTAGCCTAAATATTGATCCACATAGTTAGTTCATATGGTTGGATTTATTCAATGCTTATTTGGGAGGATTAGGCGTATCTCTAAGTCCCGTTGCAGCAGTTAATTAGTATCAAAGCGAAGGTTAATTTCAAAAAAGAAAGTATCAAAGTGAAGGTTCATATAGCTGGTGTGTATATCTGCGCTACTCACTCCACCACAACAAAGCATGAAATATATGACAAGACTTAAATATTTATTCGATTTGATGATTTTCAAGATGCCATCGTTATTAGTGATCAAATCAATCAAAGGTGGGTAACTCTTCAACAAAGTGAAAGTGGAATCTTTGGACAAGTTCTTTTCCTCCATTTTATGCTAAGTTGCAGTACTTTAAAATATGTCTGTGTATAAATAAAAACCCTGCAGGGAGTTATTTTTATTTTATTTTACAAATGTGGTTTTTTAGCTTACCTGATCCACAATATCAGATCAACCTAATAATAAACCTAAGCGGCAATGCTCTTAACTCAGACTGATTTACGATGAATAACCTATAAATTAAGGGTTTAATAAGGCATGCACCTAGATGCGAGGTGAGAATTAATCTGTTGACTGGCCAACAAAATGGGCACATTAGAAGTCACGTGAGAATCGAAAATGATTGAAAATAGAACCCATTTGTTCAATTTTTTGTGAGAAGAGAATGGCTAGCATTTGGACATGTACGTAGTTAGCCATCGATCTGGGCTGGACATATCATAATTGCCTGCTGGAGCATATGGATTTTGGACTGCATAAAGAAGAAGAATTTATGGGACAGTTTACAGCCATCACATTTAAATTGGAAGAGAGTTTTTATAGCGTAGTTTGCCTTGGTTATCCATAGAGCAAAGAAATAACTTTCCAACTAAAGAAACCTGGCTAGCTATAGTTTCTCTAAAGCATCGGGGTTTTGTAAACTCTTTGTACGTATTTTCTGTTTTTATTATTGTTGTATCGGAAATGGCGACAGAGGGGGGTGAATGGAGCCCTTTGAAAAATTTCCCAAGAATTCAGACAACCCTACTTCTCCAATAGCCACTGAGCTATGAAGTCTCGAGTTGAAAAGCTTACTGGGAGACCGACCCCAGTCAAGAGCTTACCCGAACCGACAAAAGAAAGAAAATAGTGAATACTGAGAGGTTGACAGCGGAAGGACTCGCAAAGCCAGATTCCGAGTAACTAAGACTCTCTGGTCTTTTGGTCCTCAAACTTGAGGCACTGAAAGAATCCAACCTCTGGAAGAGAAATTACCAAGAAAACCCAAAGTCTTAGCTACGGTCAGCTAGAGCGACAAGGTCGAACTCGAAACAGAGGACTTGAGGCGTACGACCATTCAGTAAAGAGAACTTCTCTGAATCGACTCTTGCTCTCGGAAATGAACTGGCCAAATGGCCTTGAGACAGATTCCCAGTTCTGAGCAAGTCGAAACACACCAAAACGAAAGCAGACTCACGAAGAAGAGAAGAGAGAAAGGATAGCATGAAGAACAAGCTCTCAAAACAGATAGCAAACAAAACAATCACAACATCTCATAACGACAGAAGTCAACTTGAGGAAGAGAGATGAATGATTGATCATGGAGGTTTCTACAGCCACTTCATCGGAGGTACAAGAGCAACCATGCTCTACCCAGAGACAACTCACACAAATAGAGACGAAAAATTCAGAGTGACTCGGGAACAACCTCACCGAGCACCCGAGCTCTATCCTTTCTATTTATATCCTTCTGCTACCGGGGGAGAACCCGTTAACCCCCACCTAACACCGGGTTTTACCACTCACTTTATCCACTAGCGAGAACAAGCTTCCAGTGCTTTGCCCGTTAGCGCCAACAACTCCTGTGCATTGGCAGAGACACAGCTTCCCTTTGCAGCTTTCCGCATTTCTCCAAAATGCCACTCCGCTGCCTTCCCGGAAGCTTCCTCCTGCCTTGCCGATCACGCTTGCAACCACCTCACAGACTTCGTCGTCTTTGGCATCTCCCAGCCGCTCACGACCTCAGCACCCCCGTGCCTAGTCTCGACCATCCATGCCTTACCACGACTAGTCTCAAAGTTCTGCAAACCATCACAGACAAGAAATACATTCATAGCACGGCACAAAATAGTATCCAACCACCTGCGCCAGAAAGCAAAACTCAAATCATACTCTTACCAAATCGTATACCACCTACGACATGTCGAAAATAGAGAATAGTGAATGCAAACGACATACGACCACAATACCAAGCCATACGACCAGATACAACGAGTCTACGACTACGTTCAAGTCTCTCGCGCGCTTGCGACCGCTTACGAGAACATCTGACCGAGTTTCACCGTGGTCGAAACCCTTCCTGGTCACGTTTGACCACTTCTGACCACGTACGACCGAGCCAACCCCGTTCGAGCGCCTCACAACGAGGTCGAAGTCTTCCGACTTCCCACGCGGTCGAAATCGAAGTCTGCCGACTATCGACCACAGCAGTCGAAGCCTCGACCTCCGACGACCTCTTGTGCTAACGCGGTCGTAAAGCGCCAACTCCTCGATGTGATCGATCATCCAAGCGCCGTCTTCCGGCCGAAGCAGTCGTAGCTTCGACTCACGACCTCAGACTACAGCCAACGTGGTCGTACTAGGCTTCGACCACAGCCAAAGTGGTCGTAGCTGCTTCCCATAGCCTTCGACCACGGCCAATGTGGTCGTAACCGGTCGTAAACCCTTCTGATGTTCTCCGATCACGCCCAAAGTGATCGTAAAGCTTTCTGATGAACTCCGACCACTGCCAAAATGGTCGTACTCCCTTCTAATACCCTTCGACCATGCCCAGAGTGGTCGTAAACCTCTCGGGTGACCTTCGACCACGCCCAAGGTGGTCGTATACGCCCTAAACGCGGTCGTAACACTGCGCATGGCTTTCGACCATGCCCAATCGTGGTCATAAAGCCTTCCGACCACTCGTTCAACTCTTCTACCCGGTTTCGACTTTGGATAGCATGGTCGTAAGAGCTACAATGTGGTCGTATACGGGACACGGCTGTCTTCCGATAACGCACAGCGAGGTCGTAAACGACTTGATTCAATTTCGACCACTGGCAGAAGGCTATGACTAGCAGAAATCGACCAAACCAAACTTAGACACAGTCAATTACTCATCACAAACATAGGGTATGACCACATGGTCTCTCAATTATTGATATATCGGTGACATCTGGGCTCAGTGATTGTTGTGGAGATGGAGATGAAGATGGTGAATGATGGAGATGAAGGTGAAGATGGTGAATTATTATGGATTTCATTCAAGCCGCGCCTGCGCACTCAATCTGCACGGCATGTAGTCAATGCATATAATCGAGGTAATCTCATGCCAACACAAGAGTGAAACAAGCTGCAACGTGGAGGAAGCATCCATCAGAAGACTTCTGATATGATTAACCTATAATTTAAATCGTGATTATTATGGTATCGTGGTGACGCAACAATTTAAAAAAGCAATAGCTAAGAGTGAAAGCTATCGCGCGGAAGCTATGCTACCCCGTGGTGCGCTATCGAAAAGATGTTAATTCTATTGCTTTCTATGGTTATGTAGCATAAAAAATGAATAGGAAAAATATATAACAAGAATGTCAAGTTTAATTTTTCTTTAAAAAAATTGAACAAACATACATACATATTGTGTCTAAACAATCATGTTTGCAACACCTTCGATCAGATTAACCAGAAATTACATACATATTGTGTCTAAACAATCATGCTTGCAACACCTTCGATCAGATTAACCAGAAATTGGTTTTCACTTAAACCTATCACAAACAAATCTTATAAAAATAATAACTTAGGTGATTATTGCACATTTTTCTGAACATACACTTGCTCTACGTTTGCAAGGCAAAGCAACCAGACAACTAGTCTTGTTAACCTTGCATCTATATGGGCAATAGCCTAGATGGGCAAGGCTATCCATGCTTGTCTAGGCAAAGCGATCAAATGATCCAAACATGTCCTAAGGAGCCATTTTTTTTGGCCTACTGTTTTCCTTTTTATGTTCCAATTCTGAAATATCGTGAAAATTTAAGCATTTACCAAACGGAAAATTAAGAGGCGACCACACGCAATTGGGAAGCAATTGTATTACTACTTTACACACTACTACAAAAAGGGTTATCACAGACTGTTCGAAACCACTATCACAGACTGTTCGAAACCACTATCACAGACGGTTTTCTGTACCGTCTGAATTTATGGGTTAGCGATAATCGGAGGTTATCACAAACAGTTTGTGAGTCATTTGTGATAAATACAACACAGACGATTTGTAACTAAAAACGTCTGTGATACTTTAACATCATAGACGGCTCAAAATAAAAACCGTCCATGATACTCTAACATCACAGATGGTTCTAGCCACTAACCGTTTGTGATAGTCCTTCATAGACAGTTTATACCACAAAAACGTCTGTGATAGTTCATACTATACCTATTTTTTGGCTAGCCTCAAAAAATGTTAGCTATGCCCTTTGAAAACAAGCAAATACAACAGCAAACACAGCAGCACATTCTATTAGAATCCACCATTACAGCATCACAAGATAATGAGTAGGTTACCCATCTAACAAAGCAAGAACATGGCAATAATGCATCTTCTAATCCTACGAACCCAACTCTTAAATAGGGCAAAAACATATCTCCTAATTCTACGAACTCATGGCAAAAACATAGAAGGAGAGATCCTAACAGCGCGTGAACTAGATGTCCTTGATGCCGACTTGAGCACCATCTTAGTAGCTAGTTGCTTCTGCAGTGCTTGCAATGAAGGAAAGGCGGCAGTAGCGTCACCTTTGTGTCATGACAGTGACATTACACAAGACACTCTTACGACACTTACGATAAAAATATATCGTGCAATGAACCGTAGTGTCACAATGGAGTGCTAGCTCACAGCGGTACTCAGCGTCATCGTGGAACAAGCTAGGAGTGAATGAACTAGTTAGGAGCAACCGGTAGAACTCACACATCTTGGAGCAGCCGGAGAACTCACGTATCTTGGAGTGAAAGGGGGAGAGGGAGTAATTAATAAAGGGTGAGAGGTGGGAGGAACCGGTGTCTGCCGTTCTATGCAGAGATAATGGACGGGTGATATCAAAATCCTGAGGGAGATGTTACAGGTTGGTGTCGTGGCATTATCAGAGATGGTTTGTTATACGAATCATTTGTGATAATGCACATATCACAGACGGTTCTTATAAATAAACGTCTGTGCATTATTATAAACGATTATTAATACGAACCGTCTATTATGTCTTGCATTATCACAGACAGTTTATACTAATAACCACATGTGATATTTTCACATATGGTTTTTAATACGAACCGTCTGTGATTTCTTACTTTATCACCGACGACTCTTATAAATAACCCTCTGTGAAAATATCACAGACGGTTGTTAGTATAAATTATCTGTGATAGTTGCGGCACAGATGATTTATAGAAACCATCTATAATATAGCTATATAGTATAGTCACTTTTATAGTAGTGTGAGCTTGTTCTCTATGTACGTGTACGTCAAAAAAAAAGAAATCTTGTTCCTCGGCCGTAATTTTCTTTTGGTAAAGGCAGTGGTAGCCGGTTAGTAGGTATAGACCAGGTCGAGCCCAAAATAATCTTACGACAAATGGTCCGGGCCAAAACCAAAAGGCCAGATTCTGTTTTCTGCCTATGTTCCATTTTTTCAAAAAAAAAATTATTCTTTTGTTCTCAGAGCCCACATACCAACTAATTTTGACAAAAAGATTTATCCCTCATCTAAACAAATTTTTTTCTCTAGGAATGATCTAAACAAAGATTATTTATCTATCATAATCTGGCACATCTTTAGACTTGTACACCAAAGGTAGACGAGCATCTTTTTATCGCTTTGCACCAAGCATCTGCACTCCAGTGCAAGAGTTGATCGTAGTCACTGCTTAGTCTCAATTTCTTTCTCGTGAGGCGTCACATAATTAATCAGGGAAAAAGATGTAAGCATTTGTGCGACGTGTACGTTCTTGCAGTACTCCATGGTGAGAGCTAGTATCATTTACGGTCACAATATATATGCTACACACAAGTTTGGAACCAGCAAGAGTATATATTTGGTAATTTACCTCAGTGCATGTACAGTATGGCTTACACGGGACCTGGAACAAAAGAATAATTAATCAGAACGATGCAGAGAAAAGATTTAAGGGAAAATTGGAAATTCCCCCGAAGCCAATTGGAGTTTAATTTGCCCCCTATAAGTACATACACGAAAAATTCTATTGTGTAACCGGTGCACAATAGAGCTTGTGTAACAAGTGAATAAGGCGACAACACGTGGCAAAAATATTGTAGCATCTATTTTTAAAGAGTAAAGTCCATTACCGGTCCTTAAACTTTTTATACTGTGTCATCCCGGTCCATAAACTTTTAAAGTGTGCCAACCCGGTCCATAAACTCTGTTTGGGTCTCAAATTAGCCCGTTACGGGTCCGGCTGGCCGAATCGTAGTCGCCGTTATGCAAATAGGTCCCCATCTCCCTTCGTCGTTTCAGTTCTCCTCCTTCCCCTTCTCGTCTTCCTCGAGACGGTCGCCGCTCTCGCGGTGGCCGGCGATCGCCTGGGATCGGAGCTTGGCCACGGAACGCGAAGGGGTGCACGACTCTCAGGCGGCGGAGGCGGACAAGCTGGGCTGGGTGGCGGTTCACCATGGCGGCGCGATTGCGGCGCAAAGGGCAACTTGCGCCGGTTTACTGTGAGCTCCTCCATCCCTAATCCCATCTTCTTCCTTGAATCTTTAGCCGTGTTTGAGGAGTAGGTGGATCAGTAGGGTGCGTTTCGTTAGGGTTTTGTGTCTAGGCGATTTTGGTTAGGGTTTTGATCGATTTTTTCTGTGTTCAATTTGTCTCGGCAATGTAGGTGACAGTGGTGATCAGTTCACTGTAGAGGTTCACCATGGGGGATTTTTTGTTGGTTATGGTAATCTCAGAAGCTATGTGAATGGAAAGGTCGACTTTTTTGATGATTTAGAGGCAGATACTTGGTCCCGTCTCTGGTTTGATGACTTTGTGGAGCAATTAGGCTACCAAAAGGATGAAAGGTTGAAGTTTTACTGGTTGTTACCTGGGAAGACCTTAGCAGATGGCCTTAGAATCCTCCTAGAAGACAGAGACACTAATGCCATGGCTGCTGTTGTGAGCAAGATCAAGAACTTTGTAGTGTATTTCAATCATGATGACATTGCTGATGGGGTTAATTGGGACGACATTGTATCTAATCTAGTGGCTGAACTTCCTAAAGTACTGAGCCCACATAAAGTGCAATATATACCTAACAAGGTTGGTGAAAAGCTCCCAGTTTTCTATACTGATTTGGAGAACAGGAAAGTGCAGCAATTCGAAACCACTGAAGGTGAGTCAAGTGGTCCTAGAGATAGCACTAGTGAACAATCTGATGGTTTTCTTGACAGTGACTATGAAATGGAGGATGGGGATGAAGACATTTTGGAGACATTTGTTGATGCTGATGAGGATGAAGCACATGTGAGAGAGGTCACTGTGAAAGAGAGTAGGAAAGCTAAAGGCAGCAGGTTGAAGCTTTCTGATGTGACCAGGCACGATGTAATGTCAGAAGAGGAAGACACTGATGAGGAGGGCCTTGAGCTTCCAGACTCTGATGCTGAGGGAGAAGGTGGTCACAGGTTCAAGTCATTCAGAGATGAGGACATGACAAATCCTGCATTTTCAGTTGGACTTGTGTTCCCTTCGGTTGAGAAGCTTAGAGAAGCCATCAATGAGTATAGTGTCAGAAACAGAGTTGAGATAAAGATGCCAAGAAATGACAAGATTAGAGTCAGAGCTCATTGTGCTGAAGGATGTCCATGGAACCTTTACGCTTCATTTGACAGCAGGATGAAGTCTTTTGTAGTCAAAACCTACTATGGAGGTCACACTTGCCAGAAAGAGTGGAAAGTCAGGAAGTGTACTGCTAGATGGATTGCTGGTAAGTACTTGGAATCCTTTAGAGCCAATGACAAAATGAGCATCACCAACCTAAGCAGAACAATACAGAAAGATTGGAACCTAACTCCTTCTAGAAGTAAGGTGGCCAGAGCAAGAAGGATCATTATGAGGCAGATTCATGGAGATGAGGAGCTCCAGTTCAGTTCTCTATGGGATTATGGTCAAGAGTTGTGGAGGAGCAACCCCGGGTCATCATTTTTCCTGAACTTGGTTGATAGTAGGTTCAGCACATGCTATATGAGTATTGATGCATGCAAAAGGGGATTTATTTCAGCTTGCAGGCCCATAATTTGCTTGGATGGCTGCCACATCAAGACCAAATATGGGGGCCAACTCCTTACTGCAGTGGGCATGGATCCCAATGACTGCATTTTTCCTATAGCAATGGCTGTGGTTGAAGTTGAGTCACTTGCCACATGGAAGTGGTTCTTGGAGACTCTCAAGTCTGATCTAAACATTGAGAACACCTACCCCTGGACTATAATGACAGACAAGCAAAAAGTAAGTCTGATCTAAACTTATCTTCTATTGTAACATGCTGCCAACTCCTTGCTGTCATGTGTACTTTGTGTGGCTCATAATCTTTGTGCATTCATTCTTTGGTCAGGGCTTAATACCAGCTGTGAAGCAGGTGTTTCCAGAGTCTGAACACAGGTTCTGTGTAAGACACCTGTACTCAAATTTCCAAGAGAAGTTCAAAGGTGAAGTGTTGAAGAACCAACTGTGGACATGTGCTAGGTCTTCTTCAGAGGATGAATGGAAGAGGAATATGGAGAAGATGAAGGCATTGGATGCTGGTGCTTATGAATGGCTGTCAAAGATGGCACCCAACACCTGGGTAAGAGCCTACTTCTCTACTTTTCCCAAATGTGACATCTTATTGAATAACAACTGTGAGGTGTTCAATAAGTACATATTGGAAGCTAGAGAGTTACCAATTCTGTCTATGTTTGAGAAGATCAAGTGCCAGTTGATGACAAGGCATTACAACAAGAGAAAGGAACTGGAAAATGAGATGACAAGCTCTTTTTGCCCAAAAATCAGAAAGAAGTTGGCCACAAATGCTGAGTTTGCTAATGTATGCTATGCACTGCCAGCTGGGGTTGGAGTGTTTCAGGTGTTAGTCAAAGATTATCAGCACATTGTAGACCTGACAGCCAAAACATGTGACTGCAGGAGGTGGCAACTGACTGGCATTCCTTGCTGTCATGCAGTTAGTTGTCTAAGACATGAGAGGATAGCACCTGAATCTGTTCTGCCAAGCTGCTACTCACTGGATGCTTATAACAGTGCATATGCCTACAGCATTTGGCCTTGCAGAGATAAGTCAGAGTGGGAGAAAATGGATGCACCACAGGTCCTGCCACCAGTTTATGAGATAAGGGTAGGTAGACCTCCTAAGGCTAGGAAGAAGCAGCCACATGAGGTAGGAGGCAAAAATGGCCCAAAGTTGTCTAAGCATGGTGTCACAATGCATTGCAGGCATTGCTCAGAAGGTGGACATAATAGTGCTGGATGCAGCCTCAAAAGAATGGGCTTCAGTGCAGAAGAAGCAAAAGCTTTATTTGCCACAACACAAGCCGCACTTCAGAGAGAGGCAGAAGAGCAGGCAATGAGAGCAGCTGCTGATCAAGTCCCTGCTGATCAAGTCCCTGCTGAAAATGAGAAACCAGACCCACTAAACATCTCAACCACTCAACCACCATCAATTGTAGACATGACACAAGCTAGCACCACAGTTCTTTCTCAAATGCTTAGAGAGGTCAGATTTCTAACTCATATATTCATTGCTCTCTTAGCTTATTCCTGACATGAATCGTTCACTGATATTTTCTAACACAGGAAACTCAAGAGAGCTCACTGTCACAACCCCAAGGGCCTCTACCAGAACCAAGCTTCATCCTGTCTAACCAGCCAGTGCAAAGGACAATTCCACTGAATACAAGCACAGTTGCAGGCAGGGCTGCATTAGCCAAGAAGAGGAAAGCATCCACAAGTCAGAAGACATCTTCCAAGAAGACAAAGGCATCTACCTCCACATCTTCCAAAAGAGCATCCCAAGTGGAAGAGCAAGAACATGCTGATATTGTGTAGTCAGTGAAGGTCTAGAGTGCATCAGTAGTCATTTATCTCTATGAAATGTGCTTTTGGGCTGCAAATGTGCACTGGGTTAAGATGACATTTATCTCTATGAAATGTGCTTTTGGGCTGCAAATGTGCACTGGGTTAAGATGACATTTATCTCTATGAAATGTGCTTTTGGGCTGCAAATTTTTGTGTCCAATACTTTGCTGTTTATTGCTGTGATGTTCATATCTTTGTACTGCGCTTCTGTACTGCTTCCTCTGTTCTTTGTATGTACTGCGCTTCCTCTGTTCTTTATCCAGAGCCCAGAAAAAATATGTACTGCGCTCTGGATGCATATCTTTGTACAGCAAATATGTACTGCGCTTCCTCTGTTCTTTATTGCTGTGAAGTGCTGTTTGAAACAAAAATAAACAGAGGAGGGGCTTTCTGCTTATATCCATAGGCGCCTGACGCGCGCAAGACCCGTAACGGGCTAATTTGAGACCCAAACAGAGTTTATGGACCGGGTTGGCACACTTTAAAAGTTTATGGACCGGGATGACACAGTATAAAAAGTTTAAGGACCGGTAATGGACTTTACTCATTTTTAAAATATTTTTCCATACAGTCTGGCACTATAGCACTAATTTTAAATAGTTTTTTGTACGGACTACAGTACTGCTGCAGTGCGCCAGTGCCACTTATCGTCGCCTCATTCGCTTGTTACACAAACTCTCTCGTATATCGGTTACACGATAGAATTTTTCGTGGTACACGTCCCATGCTAGTGAATTATTGTTTGACATGCTCTCCTAATGACCCCCTTTTGCTAACTTTGTTGTTTATTCTTTTGTTGAAGTAGACTGTGCTGTGCCACCTAGGCCATGCTATGGACTGGGTGCAGTGTAGGTATTTGTACTCACTACATATATGGTTCGAATTTTTTTTACGAATAATCTATTTTTTATTTGAAATTATAGAAATATACCCGCAACAAATTTTTTTACAAAAATATACTCCAGTCGCCCCCCATTGGGCGACTAGAAGTAATCGCCCAACCACAGCGTGACACCTAGGCAGTTTGGTAACGGTTAGGCGAGTTATTTCTGTCGCTCAACCGTTGAGCGACTGACATGCAATCGCTGTACTGTTCGGTGACAGAGACTCTTGTCGCCCAACGGCTGGGCGACAGCAACGGGTTAAAACCCGAGCGGTAAGCCCGGTCGCGGCCACCGCTGTTCATTGCTCGCGCATTCGTTCGGCGACGCGAGAGAGGAGCGGAGAAAGAAGGGAAAGGAGAGAAGAGGAGGAGAAAGGAGGAGAAGAAGAGGAGGGGAAAAAGAGGAGAGCGCAGGATCTTCAAATTTAGGTATTTTTCGAAAGTTTTTGTAGTATATTTGTATAAAACGTTAGAGGTAGTAAAATTTAGTATAGAAACTTTTATTATAGGATTTTTTGTGTAGAAATTTTAGTACAATTTTAGTATAGAAAATTTAGTACAATTTTTAGTATAGAATTTTGTAGTATAGCAATTTAGTGTAGAAATTTTAGTACAATTTTAATATATAAATTTTAGTATAGATAATTTTAGTATTGATAAATTTAGTATAGATAATTTTAGTATAGAAATTTTAGTACAATTTTTAGTATAGAAAATTTAGTATAGAGTTTTGTAGTATAGCAATTTTAGTATAAAAATTTTAGTACAATTTTTAGTATAGAAAATATTAGTATAGAAATTTTAGTACAATTTTTAGTATAGAAAATTTCGTATAGAATTTTGTAGTATAGCAATTTTAGTATGGACATTTTAGTACAATTTTTAGTATAGAAAATTGAGTACAAAAAAATTTAGTACAGAAGTTTTAGTACAATTTTAGTATAGAAAATTTAGTATAGCAATTTTCTAGTATAGCAATTTTAGTATAGAAATTTTATTACAATTTGTAGTATAGAAAATTTTAGTATAGAAATTTTAGTACAATTTTTAGTATAGAAAATTTAGTATGGAAAATTTGTAATGTACATTTGTTAGTATGAAACATTTTTAGTATAGAAAGCAACCGTACTGTAAATCTAGCTAGAAAAAGTTAAATATTTGTTATACTAAATTTATTAAACATGTAATTTTACAAAAGTAACAACATGCGTATGAAATTTACATGCAGGTATGGCGCGTGATTGGCAGTATCCCCTGTTGGACGAGCACGTGGACCGCATGCATCGCGCTTCCCGTCGTGTGCCGCCACCGGGGAGCGCGGAAGAGCCGGTTGAGGTGGGAGTGGTCCAGACGCGCACACCTCGCGTGCCCTGGAGACTCGACGCCCGTTGGACAACCAGGTTTGCACTACGCCATTGTTTTAGTGTTGTCGTAAGAACGTTCCGTGCTGACCTTCACTTTGTTTGCAGGCTACGGGATGCCGGGCTACTCCCTGTTGCCCAGATGGTGCAGGCCACGGAGGAGGATGGACCCGCCTTGACCGCGGGCGGGGACGAGGTCGGGGATCGATCACGACGCTTCCCGCTCGACCGCTCCCTGCTGACGGCTTTGGTGGACCGTTGGCGGCCCGAGACGCACACTTTCCACCTCTCATTCAGGGAGATGACGCCGACCCTGTAGGATGTGTCCCTGCTTCTTAGCCTTCCGATCACAGGAGGCGCTGCCTTTGTACCGAAGGCCCCGGTCGACTGGCGCGATGACCTGCTCGTCAGATTCGAGGGGGTCCTTCCACCGGGTGCCGTGGGTCAGTACTACATCTTCCCGGCAAAACAGACCCACGGGCCGTTGCTGAGGTGGCTGGCAAGTTCCGGGTACGTGGTCTTTACAATCGATTGTGTCATCGAAGCTCTTATTTGCGTTATTATGGACTAATAACATCTTGTTTGCATTTAGGTGGAGCGGATGGACCCAGAGGCGAACGATCACCAGGTCTCGCGCCACTTGGAGGCGTACTTGCTGTGGCTGTTTGGCTGGGTGCTCTTCACCAGCAGCCACGGCGATAGCGTCGACGCGCGCCTCATCGCTTATGCTAGGGCGATCGCGGACGGCGAGCCCCCCAGGTCAGCTGGGGATCGACCGTACTTGCCGCGACCTACCGCGGCCTGTGCAGTGCGTGCTCGAGGACCAAGGCGAACTCGATCCTAGTGGGTTGTCTCCTACTACTGCAGCTGTCGTCGACGATGGGTTCTATTTGGTGTCATCGATGGGTAAGTCATATGTCAATTAGTTATTTCCTTTATACTAACGACGGTCATACGTAACATCTATTCGTCCTTGCAGGTGCAGTTCGCACATGTCCAGGTCACGCAGGCATATCTGCCATTTGTTGAGCAGATCGACCGCCTCACGGCCGACGACGTGCGCTGGGAGCCGTACTCACAGGCGGTAGTGGAGGACCGTGCTCCCGATGGATTGTCGAGTCTGTGCTGGCACAATCGGGCTTTCTGGCTAACGCGCCGGAAGCTCGTCTACGACATCTTCGTGGAGAACTACTTGCCGCAGCGAGTGATGCGGCAGTTTGGTCTCTTCCAAGCTGTGCCGGTACCTGTCGGACCTGCAGTGCCGCCTCCTGTGCACGCGTGAGTGCCCGTGTCTTATAAATTTGTACATACTTACTACTTCTTATAAATTACTAACGAAATGGTCCTACAAGCAGGCACGATAGAAAGGGAGTGAAACGCGGCACGGAGTGGACGGTGAAGATGCAGGGGTGGGTTGCTCAGTGGGACAGTGCCCTTGACGACGTGGTTGACGACCTATGACAGCACAGAGTACACGGAGTACCTGCGGTAGTACCAGACGCAGACACGTACGAGGCTCGTACATGTGGTGGACCCGTCCCCCGCACACCTCCCCGCTCCGGCAGACACGTATCTCGCGCAACTGGCACGGGATACGCACATCGCGGTACGTTACACGTATTTTCGAACATTCACTACTGGCAATGCTATCTTGGATAATTAACCATTTTATGTCTTTTCCTTCAGTCTGACGTGGGTCTTTCCACCGTCACGGAGGCCCGGAGTATGCTAAACAGGCTCGCCGTAGGTGCCGAGGTGGGCCACGAGGAGCACATCAGCGTGTACCGTCGTTTCAAGGAGTGGGGTATACGTGTCGTGCACCTACTATCCTGCACGAGGCTACCAGCGGTATCCACGCCCAACACACAAACGGCTCGTCCACCGATGCCTCCCCGACCGGCGTGGCAGTACTCTGGAGGCTCTACGTGGGCATGTCCTCCGGCACCTCACCCGGACGAGGCTGGAGGATCTACCTAGGGATGGGTTCGTACACAGCCAGGCCAGCTGTTCTCGCGTCCTCCGTACATCCCTGGTTTACCCACACATGGGGTGCACTCGACATATGCCCCTTCTCCAGGCGCGATGACCTTCGCTGAGGGTACGTATCGTACGATCCCTATTTTATCGTAATGTTTGATATCTGAAAATAACGATATTACTTTTTCAGGTCATTTCCAGTCCGAGACCCAGCACGGCCCCACTGCAAGCCCGGACGATGTCGATCAGTACTTCTCTGAGTGGGCCAGGCGGTAGGCTGGGTCGCACATCCTGACACAGCACCAGAGGTTCTCTCCGGCAGTGCCCTCCCCGGTGCACCGGAGGGCACACAGCTTGAACTGTAGCTGACTCCACCAGCGCAGGGGCGGGTGCGACACCCTCCTGCATGTTTTACTTTCTCGGAGCCTCGTCACCCGTTGCACCGGAGGACGGCCAAGCAGGGCCGTACGGGAGAACGTGGGCGCGGTGACGGGGTACCTCAGGGTGGCGCCTGATTATACACCATTGTTTCATGTACTGCTTACGTTTTTTTAACGATGTAAACTTTTTAGTACTGTGCCGTGCTTATACTCCTCGTTACCTACTCATTAACATCAAAATATCACTTACCATCGTATGTATCAATCGTTTTACGGTCAATCGCTCGTAAAAAAATTTTCCAAAATTATTTAGGCATCTACAACATGCAATGAACATAAACTTTTATTACAACTTTAGCAGATTTTTTACCAGTTTCAAATTACAAAATTGACAAAATTGAAAACATTCACAGGGGGAGCACATGCAGTCGCTTCCCCATTGGGTAACCGACTAGAGCCAGCCGCTCCACGGTAAAGCGAGAGGCATTGTGTTGGCTCCTAGTTGGGCGATAGGCTCTAGTCGTCCACCCGTTGAGCGACTGGAGCCTATTTTTGTAAAAAAATTTGTTGCGGGTATATTTCTGTAATTTCGAATAAAAAATGGATTATTCGTAAAAAAAATTCTATATGGTTCGGGCCCCCATGCCATCCTCCCATCTCGATTCGACTCATGTCAACGAGGGAAATAAACACGAATGCTTTGTTTTCCACCTATCTCGATCTGAGTTATGCAAATTAACTCGATGGGCCACGCTGAAATGATCCGAACCAATGTGACATGCCATGGTGTCCATGTCAACAAAAAAAAAACTGTAGCAATCATGCAATTGTAAGTACTCGTAGGAGGCAAATCAAGCTCCGATTAACTTCGGGGTATTTGCAAAGATTAACAGCCAACGTTAAATGTCGCTCCCTCGAGAGTCTGAATCAGTAGAAACATCGACCACCTTCGTCTCGTTGTCAAAGAGCTTGGATCGTCCGCAGTCGTCGCAGATATTTTCCCCGACGGAGATTAACGCTTCATAAAACCGAGTGACTGACGCGAGACTGTCATCCTGTTTCTGATTAACGAGGATTAAGCTCCTGTTTTGCGAATAAAAAATCGAGTGATCGACAGACGAGTTCTCATCGCTATCAGGCCAAACTCGATCCGACGAAACTCCGTATGGACTGCGTACCGGTGCCGGCGTGCAAATGGCACGTCGCTGTAGCCCAGCGACGCTGTAACATATTTACGGCGCAATCGTCGTTCGTCACCCTTGCATTTTACTCGATACATTGGCAGATGTGACATCGCCGTCACCTTTGACACCGCAAACAGCATTTGACTTTTGTTTTTCCCTTCCCTTTTTCTCCTTTGAGAGGACGCACCAGCGAGCGTTGATATGCGTACAAATTTGCCATTTTTGATGGCGTGTCAACAGGGGCAGAGTTACACTTCAGATAAAGTAGATAATTTCATCACTGAGTCCGGAACATAACTAAATTCTAACTCCGTCACTGCGTGTCATGGATCCCTCAGACGAGCCGGTTACATAACATTTTTACGGGACGAGCATGCTCGACCTTGCATTTTCGTGGCAACCAGCCTTTCAGCGAATTGATTTTAGGCGTCGCTGTCGCGATTGCTTGGCTTGGTGGCGACCCAGCTTCCGTTTCAGTTTGTTCAGAACACAAAATTTCAATTCAGGCTTCCGTGCCTGTTTCTTCTTGGGCGGTTTCAGTGCGTTCCAGGCAGCAGCAATGTTGCGTTAATCTGCGCTACGGCTGGACTACCAAGGCCGGCGTTCAGACCGTCAGTCACATATGGATGCGCGCAATGATATGGGGTGATCTTTGGTGAAGCCACGCCTCCGTTTTACCTCTTGACTTTGCAGGCAAAGCTTACGATCCTTTCGTTTTCAGCAAACATTCTGTGGCGCAGAGCCTTGGTCGCTTCAGGACAGGATTGTTTTGGGGGTCTGCCTGCCCTGACCAGAGCGTCTCTAGATCCTGAGTGCGTTCATACAGCTTGGTACTGCGAACGAACTCCACCTCGCATGGCTACAAGAAAGACATCTACCATGTATCTAAAAAAAAGATAAACTGGAACCCTTGGTAGTTAGTTAAAGAGGGTACAAACAAATATCCTCCTAGTAGTCTAACTAGCTAGCGTGGCCCTGTGTTTTTCTCGCTTTGTTTTTTCCGAGTCGTTCTCTGCAAACAGCTGCCGTTCTTCTTGATGTCCTCCTGTTCTAGCAGTATCCGAAGAGAAATATGCTCCGATGCATTGACCTTGACTGTGCACTACGGTTGATCTGCTCTTGATCATAGGTGTGTTCAAGTATCCTGCATTCCTACCCCCACTCCATAAAGAACGTACCTTCTCTGTTCCTTTCTCCTTGTCCTCTTCGTGGTCCTGTCAACGTGACGAAGATCCAGAGCACTAAAGAAACACAAAGGAGGCAAAAAGAATACTTTGGATTTTTGCCACGTCGACGAAAACACAAGGGAGATAAAGAGAAAGGAACAGGAAAGCCGTGTTCCTCCACCAACCATCATTGGTGCCTTGGATTTTAATGTGACCTTGTTATCTCTCTTGAGTCTCTCGACAGCAAAGTAAAGCAAATCTAGTGTTTTCCGTCTGAAAACTACAGAATGTTGTTAGGGAAATTCATGCTTTCCACGGCGGATTTATTTTCTAAAGGTGTTTCAATGCTCTCTCCAAAAGTACAAAGCACAAAATTTAAAGCAATCGATGGCCATGGTTTAACACGAGAAAGAGAATTCAAAAACAAAGTTCTACATTTCAAAACAATTTTGACAATCCCCTTATATTCATGTTATTATAGCATTTACCCACTATATATAAGTTTCCTATGATTTTAAATAGCTAACTACTGTTATCTTTCTACCCCCAATTCACAAAAGGGTAATGTTTTGAAGATTGACATGGCTCTCAAAACACAACTTTGGCTGCTAATTTTTTATAATAAGTTCGCTCTTTCAGCTTATCGCTTCCCTTGAACAAATAAACGGAACGGCTTCTTCGTCTTCGTTTCGAAGCGGCTTATCAGGAAAACCTTTTCAAAGCGACTTATTGACTTATCGGTATTCGGTTCGTTCGTACAAACACTCGCGTTAGAACTAAAAGTCATCAGCCACAACCGAAAAGAATGCACTCAATATATTTGTGAAGCCTAATAAAATTGTAGTATTATGAATGTTTTTTATATAAATTTAGTCATATAATTTTTGTGTGCCCAATTTAAACATTGATAAAGATATCGATAGCCAAAATTATACAGTTTATCTGCAATTATTTCAAAATGTTAGTTTTTTGTGACTAGAGGGAGTACTCAAATATAAGAAGAAATGGTTAATAAAAGTTAAGACTAAGACTTACTGGCATGTGCCTTGCATGGCACAATTTTCTCTAAGACCGACTACACCACCTC
Organism: Dendrocalamus latiflorus; assembly: GCA_017311315.1. Lineage (NCBI taxonomy): Eukaryota > Viridiplantae > Streptophyta > Magnoliopsida > Poales > Poaceae > Dendrocalamus > Dendrocalamus latiflorus. The sequence continues at coordinate 27,475,722 of CM029639.1, read as the reverse complement.
CAATCAGTGGATTTCACTTAAGATTCACCTTTCGATGTTACATTAATTACCCACCAATCTGAAAAATGCAACCATTCGTGCAAATTGAACTTGATTGTGGCGCCCCAGCATTATTATCCTCCGGATAACCGCATGGGACAAACGGGTTACTATTTGCCTAATCAGTAGAACACCGCTTCGGCAAATGGTAAACTTTTACCAGAGTTGCACATCGGAACAATAACATAGATACTGTAGATTTTATTACAGCAATGGCCACATGGCCTACAGTCTGGTTTTACAAAAGTACTGATAACAAAAGTCTAAGACTGGTACCCCAGGGCTCCTCTACCCGCTCCATCGGGCCTCCTACTCATCCCAGCCGAAGTATATGGGGTCCACCTCACCTGGCTCCTGGTAATCGCCATCCTCCTCTCCGGCCGATTCGGCAAAACCTACTTCCCCCTCATCCGGCTCGTAAGACTCCTCGAGCAGATTGGGGTCTAACAAAGGAGGTTAATAGCAAGGGTGAGTACCACGGTGCTCAGCAAGCATAATAGCAATAAATGCACTGATATGCTCTCATGTCCTTAAGTCCATATTCTAATTCCTTTATTCTGAAATTAATTATATGAAAATATCCAATCTTGCATTTTTTTAATTCTCAAATAATTTCTATTTTTCACCCAGTAAGGTACGATCCCTAGTGATCACCGTAGTCCACATTCCAGTGAACTGGCATGAATTCATGATTTTATTAGCACTGCGCAGGCTTGTACCACTGTATCCAAAGCTGCTCTGAACCTTCTTAACTAGGTTCTTCCATACTGCCTTAGGTATGGAATCCAATTCGGAGTACAGAACCTTTGTCCGATTACGTTATTCCATCCACCAGCCTATCTATTATCCATCGGTGTACCAAGTCGCTCACTTGGGCTCCACCGACTTCCAATAGTGTTTGGTTGGACCGGCTCCCGACCCAACACTCCACCTAACGCATATAGCGTCTGGGACTTACTCACTTCCGGACTTGCGTTACTGGTCCTGAGCTTCATCCATCTCTTTACTCACACATAAATACTTACCCTATGTGGTGGACTGGTTAACGTAACGGGATACTAAATTCTGCCCGTCCAAAATGGGGAAATGGTTGGTACGATAAGTACGGTTCCCTATCCGAGTGAAAACGGGGTAAGTCCTTATATTATAGCCCTATGTAAAGAGGTCTGCCTAGCCTCTTTGCATCCTTTCCCCTGAACCTCTTTACCCACCATATACCTCTCTGCTTGTGGGTCTGCTGCTCCTCTCAACAGAACCACGACTGTTCATTTCTTCTCTTACTTTCTCTCTTTCTTTTTCTCCTCTTTTTTTCTCATCTTACTCATCTTACTCATCATAACATCATCATTCTCTGATTTCTTTTTAAAACAATGGTTTTCATGCATTTAAATAGAATTACTACTATTGCTGAAAATACACATATTTTTAACATAACTATGTGCATGGTCGAAGAATGAGCTTGCCTGAGACGTAGGGTAGTTCAGAATTGACAAAAATTGAATCTGCTCCCGCGATTTGCTCTCGCTCGACTTCTGCAGTATTTAATGCTAAACTTAAAAATAAATATTTACAGCTACTAATTTTTGAAAGGGATTAAATGGAGAAATAAATCCCCCACTCTAAATCCATTTTTGGCTGGGAGGTCTAACTATCTAGGCCTACGAAGCTCTCAACAAAGTTTATTTTATAACTGCTCATAGCTAAGAAATATCAGAAGAAAGAAAGAGACTAGCTTCTGCAATCTAGCTTTATTCGGTCGGCCTGGCCTTTCTATTTCATGCGCACGCGGCCTACCTGGTCCATCGGCCTCACGCTCGAGCACGACCCACCGACGCCTCGCCTCCCCCTCTTTTTTGCCGACGCCTCACCACTTCTTTCCCATTTCTGTCGACGCCTCCTCTTTCTACCTTCTCGCTTTCCCTCTCCATCTGCCGCCTCCTTGCCTCCACTGCACCGCCTCTACGCCACCTCATCTCACCACGGCTCTTCACCGCGGCTCCCCTCACCGCGCCGCCTTCTCTCTTCTTTTTCTATCTCTTGCCGGTTACTAACCCCCTCTTTTCTACCCTATTACTCCACCCCTCCTCTCATCCGGCTATGGCGCCCTCTCCTCTTCGGCTCGGATCCGGGTGGATCCGGTCTGGATCGGTCATTCCCCGGTGGATCTACGCCTACCCAGTGTTCCCCTGACTGGATCTGAGCCGGTGCTTGCCGAGTTTGAAGGTTGGACTTGCGGTGGCTTGGGTTCCATGGTGACTGGCCGCGCCGGCTTCCGGGTTAGGGGGGTCGGTTGACGGCAGTCAAGCACTGGACACCCACGATGCTAGCTTTCTTTCTCTAAGTATTTTGCATCCATTTTATTTACTCATTTTAATCCTCTATTACTTGCTTTATTCTACCGTAATCGATGGTATACCTTAAGGCTTTGAGTAGCGGTACTAGATGTTGGGGGAATGCTTTTGTCTTTGGCTACCCTCACTCTAGGGCGCGCTCGGCTTTGAGGTGGTTGCCGGTTACCATGGTGGCAGTGGCTTCCTCCTCGGTGTGGCTTGGTTTGGATAGGTTCCCCAAAGAGGAAAGAAATGAATAACAAGAGAAGGTGGGAGCCTACTTGTTGGGTTGTCAAGCTGAAGAAGGAAAGTTGCTGGTTGATGGGGATCGCAGGTGGTTCCACGTTGTCGCTGTCGGGGAAGAAAGTGTGGCTTGCCGCTTTTGCCAAAATGGGAGTCTTGCCTCGTGGTGGTCCCCGTTGACTTGGTCCTTGCTCGCTGGTCCTTGCTGGATTCCCGATGGTTGCCTTCTCTTCGTCGGCTTCTTCTGTCCTCTGCCGCCGATGCTCTAGTTTCACCTTCTGGCCTCCGGTCGAAGGTGCTATGCTATTGCTGGGACTGGGGAAGGGGCTCTGGGGTGCTCTCGGCTGTGGACAGTCTGTGCTCTGGCTGTGTTTTCTCTTGTGAGCTTTGGCAAATGCAGAGTATGGGGGCTGGTTTTGAAGCGCTGGGGGAGGTGTTTTCTAGCCTCTCTCTGCTGGCGCTGACTTTGCCTGACTGCAGCTGGCTGTACTCGAGCTTATCCTCTCCTAAGTCTCCCTCTCCTGTGCCGAAGGACCTCTGGTCAAAAGAGGGAACTGAGCACTACTGCTCTAAGGTGGGCTGGCTGGAAACTGATGTGGGCTTGGGCTTGTGGGTTGAAAATGCAAAGATTGCATTCGTGGGCTTTTGTGGGCTAAAAGACTATATGCTGAGCTATGGGCTGAAAATGCATGAGGGCTTTGGGCTAAGGTAAGGGTCGTGGGCTTGATTTCTCAAAATTGCCGGATGATGACACCCACAGAGACGAGAGGTGCCGACCAGCCCGGGACGGTCTGAGAAGTCTCTAAGACGTTCTCGCAATGGCCTTAGCAGCCCAAGGGCACTGACGGCAATTCTTCTTTAATTTATTTATTCTCCCTTGGATTGTTAGATCTCTAATCTTCTATTTACATAAGAATATATTTGGTTTGATACTAATGGAAATTCTTATTGCAGGCAACGGATGCAAGACGCACGACAGCTTCTATGCCGAAGATTTCGTCAATCGGATTTTTATTTCTATTTTTGTAAAATAGACTTGTAAAATAAAATAATGTAAAGTACTATTGTTGATGCAATGCAAGAAATGTAATTCAGTTTTGTAATCTTAATTGTAATAAAGTTTGATTAAATGAAATAATTAGGTTTAGTTTACTGCTAATTACTTACTAAGTTAGGGTATTAGATTTAGGGTTCTTTCATTGATGCAGACACCATACCAATCATTTTGAAGGACAAAACTCTAACCAATTTCACTAAAATTGATGGAAAAGCACCGATAAGGGGCATTAGCACACATTCACGATTAAATACAGAGAACTTATATGGCACAAATGCTAAAGAGGAACTACCTGTAATGAGTTTATGAAAAGTGCCCCACTTGTCATAAATGAAAATATTTTGTCGGACTCGAATTTAGACAATTCAGATTCCTCTGTAAAAGCACTGCACTATTCTCTAGATTAGTAGATAATACTCACAGATACAACACTGAATCATTTCATATATAACATGAACTATACCATTCAATAATATTACAGATCAGAGTTGAAATAGACCGTATCGGGTCAAGTTTATAATTGGAGCCAATTAGGCCAAATAGATACATTACATAAAGCGGAAGCGGGAGCGATAGCAAAATGGGAGGGTACATCTTGCCACAGGTAAGCGACTAACTAAGGTAAGAGTTTAGACTGCTAAAGACTATCATAATCTCCTCAATCATCTTCTCCATCAGCTTCTAGGGCGTCGTAATACACATAGTGATTATGATGCACAGATTATGGGGGTATTTAGTGAGCGAGGGTGAGCACAAACAATAGTGATATGCGAGCTAACATACAGAATGCAGTATTATACATGCAAAGTTCGACAAAGATAGATTTGGGTTCTTTTATTTGCTAAAGGCATTATTTGAAAACTATAATAAGATAGAAATATCTATAACTTAGCATTTTAATTAAACCATATTTTTTATTAAAGGGAGTAAAAGTGTGCAATATTAATAGCAGTGCATATTTCATCCACCTGTTACATGGTTCTATCTACCATATGCCAGTTTTTATTACTAGGGTTACATCCACATATTAGTGTTGCTGAATTACATCTAGCCAAGGCAAATCAAAATCAGGGTTATATCACCCAATGAGTTTTTATCCTACCCACAAAGTTTTAGAAATAGATACTAACTCGAATAAGTTTCTTTGCCCGCCCATGACCATGGACACGGTTGTTCGAACAGTTTACACTCTGCAGAGTTCGTACACTTTACCCGCAAGAGATAATCAACTTGTTATGTTTCACATATTTCTTTGGACATGTGATCAAGAAGATCACCACAAGACCTATACAATGCATCACCCAGAGTAGGTTACATCCGCTAGGTTTTATCTTAGTGAGGTTATGTCCACCACACCAAGACTCCCTCTTACGCCATACAATGGCTTAAATTCAGCGACATGACCTATGTCCACGATAGATTAGAATCAGCGACACAGCCCATGGGTCACTACAATGATGCAATCTGCACTAGTGGATGTAAATTAGTTAGTCAAGTTGTACCCATTATAGAGTGGTTGTATTGTTTTACATTAGAAGGTCATCACAGGATTTAATCCTTAGAGTTATCTAGATGGTATTACTACAAACCACAATTTCTCATGCTACATCCGCACCAATACTCTTGCCATCCGTTCATATATGTAAAGCAAATTATTAGGGTTTTAAGAAGGATAAAACTAAGTTATCTCAACATATCAGCCATTTCCCTCTAATGACTGTCCAAAACTAATTTCATGATTGAAAGATGATGATAGGGCAATTTAATGTCCCTGGTATTTAAGCAAGACTAAGCATGATACTTAAATACAACTTATAACTAGTATGGTTACCATTAAACTTCTAGGGTGACAAGGATTAAGTGTTCAATTGTCCAAGGGTGGTGTATAATAATACAATGGTGAATAAGCATATATCTATAACCTTAGGATGAACATACATTTGCATAACAAGTAAAGCATGCGATTTGATAATTTAAATAAATATAATTTGCATAGAAATATACATTCAATATGATCAAAGTATTGACTTGCCTAACTCACAAGTAGATTAGTCTTGAAAGTCTTGGCTTGGCACAAACTGTGGCTCTTCAGTGTCCTCGTACTCTACTCGGACGATCATAACGGAAAACAAATAAATATGCAAGCAAACAAATAAAATTTAAATGAACTCCAATTGGATGATTTCACTGTCATTAGATAGGTCTTGAATTTAGAACTAAGTTTTATCAAATTTAGAGTGAAAATGAACTCTCCAAAGTTCAAATCGGGATTAAATCCCAAAATAAATAGAGGAAAGTGAGTACTCTCTCACATACAAGTGGGGTCCACTGAATTAAATTTTATTTTTTTATTTATTTCTTTACTAAAAAAGGTTACAGAGGCTGACAGGTAGGGCCCTTGGGTTTTTAATTTCTTTTTAAGTTAAATTGTAAAGGAAAAGGATTTAGGGACTAACAAGTCGGACAACGTACTATTTAAGACACAGTAAATGAGGACCACATGTCAGTGGCTTCACTTCTTTTAACTGGTTTTAACAGGTAAATGAGCGGGTCCCATATATCATAGAGTGAACAGTTAACTTAGTGAGGGGGGCCCACTGGTTAGTGAGTGATTAACAAACTTAACAACTATCATTAACACTAATCAAGATTTAAACATTAATCTAACGGGCACTATAGTGGCTACTTCTCCTATTGAGCAAAGCACATCTCATCGCCGGCGAGGGGAGCCACGACGGTCACTAGCGAGGGCAAAAATGGGATGCCCGTGTTGAACCGCACCTAGGGGTAGCTATGGCTTTGTCGAAGACGCACAGGAGGGGCAGCGTGACAGTGAGGGGCACAGTAGAGGCACAGCCTACAAGGTGACTGTGGCACCGGTGGCGAGGCAAGGAAAAAGAAAGCACAGGAAGCGCTAGAAAGGCGAGGAGGACCTACCAGAGAGGTTGGTATGGGCTGAAGAGGATTAGGGCAACACAACGACGAGAGGCTGAGACAACGTAGGAAAGGAGCATGGCACGGCGGTGAGGAGGTGACAACAATCCAATCCAATGGTGGGAATCGACAGAGGAGGTGGTCAGGAAGCTTCGGAGGGGTGGAATCGGCCAAATGGGTGACGAAGCAGCGGATCAACCGAGCAGCCGGAGTTGGGGACGAAGACGGTGCCGGCGAGCTATAGGGACCGAGGGGCCGATTAGTTGCAGTGAGAGGATGCGGGAGGTGAGGCAAATGCAAGGCAGGCTTGGCAGGGCACGGGACTCACTAGAGAGGGCTGTTGAAGTGAGGTCCCATCGGTGCTAAGTAATGACAACGACAAGCTTAGGGAGAGCTAGGCACAACCAAGGTGAGGGGAGAGAGAGCAATAGCAAAGTGGGAGGAGGCTCAGGAGACCAAGGTCATGGCTTAAATATCCAAGGAGAGCAACGGCTTTGTGGTGGCTTCAATGCATGCGCGATGGCCAAGAGCAGCGGCACTAGTGCCCAGCGCATCACAGGTGAGGCGAGCGGAGCCGACACTTGGAGTGGGAGGGAGTTAAGGCGCAAAGGCAATGGTCGAGCGTGCGAAATCCGAGCACGCGGCATGGACACAAAGTGGGCGTGACGAGCAACACATGATGGTGCGGCACAAGGGAAAGAAGAGGGAGAGGGGGAGCTGGGCAGGGCTTAGGCGAGGTTGGCGCAGCACTATGGCACATAGGAACACACATAGGAAGAGGTGCCCGACATTGTGGTGGCACAACGCTGAGCAAGAACGCGGGCGATGCAGCGGGAGCGTGCGGCGCGGGCTAGTGCACACGGTGTAGGGAGGGGGTGGCTACAGAGAGGGAGGGGAGGAGATGGGCCTGGTTGGGCCAAGGCCAAGGGGCCAAGTGGACCAGAGAGGGTGGGGAAGTGTTGGGCTCAGCCCAACCAAGGTTTGGACTTTGGGTTTTTGGAAAAAAACAATTTGAATATGAATTTTAGTTTGAGTTTGAATTCAAACTTTGAATTTTTAAATTCAAACTTTGAATTTTTAAATTCAAACTTTGAATTTTCAATCATGCACTTTGATTTCCCCAAAAATGGGATGTTACATATTTATTCAAAAGTCAAACAAATAGCCAAAATCAAATTAGGAAGATTCCGACAGCTTGCATGATTAGGGCCAGACTATAAACGTGTATATACAAAAACAAGGCTACATTTCCAGGTCATGCACCTAACTCTGCAAGTGCGCTAACAAATCGGATTCTCCTGCCAAGTAGAATATTGGACATTCCAACAATCAAACCGAAGAACTCAAATATCCACTCGCATCAAAATCCAAGGCTCGAAGAAACAGAATAGATTACATTGACTCGAGTGGCCGGATCGATCTTTGTTGCAAGTGTCCAAATTGAGCTATCCACGTAGTATGAGAAATAATGTGGTAAAACGTCAACGAAGAGAGAGACAAAACAGTGTCTTGTATGAGATATTGTATGGGCCAACAATCTTCCATCAAAAAACAACAAAATCTTACATTGAAGACGAGAGCAGTGTCCATGTATTGATTGGGAGGGAAGACCGGAAGAGAGGTGAAGAGTGAAACATGGAAGAAGGCGTCCATTTATTGATTGGACCTAGATAAACATTATACATTGAGAGAGTAAAATCTACAGTTATTCTAAGTGACGTGAAGGATATTGATTTCCACTTGTAACGGCGGTTTCGTGTGCTCCACGGCCTATTGTTTCACGCAAGTATCTGTATTAATTAAGTAAGGCTGTTGGTTAGACGAATTAAGAATCGATCCCCGCGATCTACCTTGATTCAATCATGCTCTGCACGATCTTAATTGGAATATTGGAAATTTAATTGGTAGGTTTGGGAATAGTTGACCCGGCAAGTTTAGGTTAAGTATGGAGTCAATTTGGTCTGAGGGTCCGATTGTATTAGTTTTTTGCTTTGCTTCTGGATTTGATTTATAAATAATAATAATTTGTAGATAGAGACACTTTTATACGATTTTGATCAATATAAATAAAGCCAATATAATATATACTATAATCGATTAGTATATTAACTTTTAAAAGTATATTTCGTTTAAAAGCTAGATAATATAGAATAATTATTTACTGTAAAATAAATAGGTTTTAAAAGTAAATACGAATATGACCATGTGATCCACCACCCTGCCGGCTGATCAGCTGGTAAGGATATGCATACACAAGTTCGCGTTCTTTTGCGTGCTGATGGTATGGAGGTATATAGTTGCAAAATAAAAAAACACCTCAGAAAGCAATTAATAACTATTTTGCTCAAGGTTATGCATAGTCGCAGAAAACGCCCTCACATGCAAAAATCGATTTTGCTTAACACACTGCATTCTCTTGATACCTTGGTCAAATAATACACCCGTTTGTAAAAATATGTCTACCTACCTACCGTGCAAGTTTGTCAATTTTTTTTTTATAAAGATATAAGAATTTTTCGGCGCACCACTACACAAAAGATTAGCATGGACAGTAAAATGGCACTTCGAAGAGTGGCATCGGCAAAATTCCACTTCGAAGGTTGATTCTTCAGTGGAATGCCACACCAATATTTTTTAGATGATTTTTATGTTCTCCCCTTCTTCCTCCGGCGGAGCGCACCTTTGTCACCAGCAGGTCACACCGGAGAGCGCACTTCTGCACAATTGTGAGGCCTTGTGCTGCTGGATTTTGCTCCTGGGACGCCGCGAGATGAACTTGAGGCCAACACCAATTGTGCTCTTGCCGAAGCAGGTTCGTCGACGCAGATCCGGCGAGGTTGGACCGAGGAGGCCGGGTGGTCGCAGTGGAGGACCGGAGGATTCCCTGGCGCTCAGCAGGGCCGGTCCTGGGATTTTAGGGGCCCAGGGCGAAACTAGAAATAGAGACCCTGGTATAAATAGCTAAATATAAATCTACACACACACACACACACACATATATATATATATATATATATATATATATATATATATATATATATATATATATATATATATATCTAATTTTACCAACAAACACTTAAAATGCGTTATGTATTAAAGAAAAATTCATATCAAAGAGTTTATAGATATCACCTTAAAAATTTCTTCAAACATTTCTAGATGCGAAGTCATTAATGATGGTATTGATATTAATCTCATCCAACAATTTCTTCTCAATACATAAAGTTGCCAAATCGTTTAACCTCTCTTGAGACATTGTTGACCTTAAATAATTCTTCAACAATTTCAACTTTGAAAAGCTTCTTTCAGCTGATGCCACAGTCACAGGCATAGTAAATAAAATCCGATAAGCAATAGAAATATTAGGATAACAATCCGCTTCTCTGACAAACTCAAAGATCTCCATAGCAGACATTAGTTTATCTGATAAAGTCAATTGCATAACACTTAACTCAGAAATTAGATCATTTAACTCAACATCAGATGAACCATCTAGAGAGAAAGTATCTGCAAATTTTGTACAACATTCTTTTAATTTAGTTCGATCCAATGACTTCAATGTTGTTGAACTCATTAAAAATCCAAATATACTTCCGAATGTTTGGAGTTCTTGAAATTTACTTTTCAATGAATTGATTGCCATATCAACCATAACAAAAAAATAATTAACTTCAAAAGGCCCAAGATAAATCTTCAAAGTATGTATATATACTACATAGTATATGGGGGCCCTTAGATTTTGGGGGCCCAGGGCGGCCGCCCCTCTTGCCCCCCCTCAGGGCCGGCCCTGGCGCTCAGCCGGAGCTCAGGTCGACGAAAACGTCACCAGAGTGTATTGGAGCCGACTAGAAGAATGGGAGCGTGCACTCTAGCCCCGTCCTCTCAATGACCTCATGCACCTTACTTAGGCCCTATTCGAAACTTTGATGATTTCTGACTTTTAAAATCTAAAAACTATATAGAACATATTAGTTTTTTAATGTAGCTTTTTTTTATTTTTCTTTTCCTTTGTATTTTCTGTAGAGATATTACAATGTTTTTCTTTTTTCTATTTCTTTAATTGAATGCATAGAAAAAACTAACAGTTATTATAGTATCATTTCAGCCAAAAAAACCACAGCACTCACTTACACTCCTTATGAACTGAAAAGAAAAAGAGGAGGGGTGCGGAGTGCGAAATGGTAAAAAGAAAAGGATGACAGTTTCCCTTTATTGAAGAAAAAACGTTCTGCACCAAATATTTGGATTGGTACTTTCTAAGAATTTTCTAATTGCAAGTTTTTGTGATGGCAGCTAAAAAATGTCGAGGTGTTTTTGCAAAAAACAAATCTTGAGTTCAAGGTGTTCTTGCAATTGACCCTACTTATATAGGCTGGATTCGTTTTAGCTTATTTGTGACTTATGCTTATACTGTCTACAGTAACTAGCTTTTAAACATTACGTTTTTTAAGATAGAGTCAATACAAAAATTATAGTGAAAAGTGCACTAAATTTAGCTGTATCGGCCAAAATCGTATATAACTATTTCCCTTTGAGTACTGCCACTCACGAACAACCAGAGTTCAAATATTTAAATCATAAGCCACTGGCCCAAAAAAAATCCACCCATACTCCTCGTATAACCATGTACTGGTCAGCAACTTCCATCAGGTAGACTGGAGACACCAAATTTAGTTTGATGTTTGACAAGGCACCATATTTGTGTGCAAAGCTAATTATGTGTTGGCAATTTCAGCTGAAAAAAGGGGATGGGTTTCTTTCCTACCCATTATTGTGTGACCTCAACGTAGTTCAAGTTTTACTACTACAGAAAAGATTGTTACAGACGGTTTAAAAATGTCATCACAGGCGGTTTGGTGAGTTATCTGAGTTTATAAGTTAGTAATAACATGAGGTCATCACCGACGGTTTTCAAACAGTCTGTGATAGCTGACTATCACAGACGGCATGTAGTAGAAAATCGTCTGTTATATATTGGTCATCATAGACGATTTGGATTAAAACCCGTCTGTAATGTCTGCAATTATCATAAACGGTTTTTAATAAGAACCATCCATAATATTTGTACTAATGATTTTTTTATCTTTCCATTTTCTCATCTTTTTTCTACTTCACAAAATGCATTTAATGGATCATCACATTTGCTCCCTTGCTCCGGGAACCGGAACTTCACCGCGACCGATCGACCACGGTAGATTGATCACAGTAGAGCGACTAAGGAAGAACGACCATGGTAGAACGATCACCGCAGAACAACCACGACAAATCAACCATGGCAGAACGATCATCACAGAACGACCATGGTAGAATGATCACCGAAGATCGAGCACGGTAGAACAACTACCGCAGATCGACCACGGTAGAAATATCATGAACTGGAACATCATGTACTCGTTGATGCTGCAGGGACCGTATATCAGAAGATCATCAAAAGTATAGTGCACGCTCCCTCTTATTGCTTTGCATTGTTAAAAAGATATAGCAGTGATTTTCAATTTATCTCTTTTTTTACTCAGAAAAAGCTATCAGACGCTACAGTCCACCTACAGTCAAAAGTCAGAAGCAGAAGTCAGAAGTTGGCTTCGAAGTTGTTTGGAGCGGCATATACACATAGACCAAGAAAATACTAAATCTAAGAGATAATTAATGCGAAATAACCATACTTATCCTTATTAAATGACATAACACAACCACCTAACCTCTTCTAAAGTATTTAAGTAGAAGTAGTAAGTAAAAAAAATTGCAATAACTACACTTTATATTTCCTCAATGAACAAATCTATTGAAATGGATTATCCTGCAGCTATAGACAAATATATGGTGGATTATTTTGAGTTATGACTTATGACTGAAGTTTTGAAATTCTAGACTGTTCGCGAGAGGTAGTACGCAGAGTAAAATAGTCGTATGCGATTTTGGCCGATATAGTTGAATTCGATACAGTTTGTACTTTAATCTATCTGTAGACATATCTTAAAAAACACATCATTTAAAATCTAGTTACTGCAGCAAATGAAAGCCAAAGCATAAACAAAGTCTTGCCCGAACACCCCCATAGTGAACCAAAGGGAGTATTATTTTTGCGATGGAGTACGCACTCCTATAGTCCTACTTAACCACGTACTTTGTTTCGTTTGAAAATATAAGACATATAGTTTTTGTGAATCTATTTTAAAATATAAGATGTGCAAGTAAATTTATTGATATTTTTTCTTGTCTATCCTTATTTATCACACATTTCTCTCTCGTGTATTTATATGTAACTCTCATATTTCTAAAGTATGTATAGCATAGGTAGCGTGATCATTTTCTCTTGGCTTCTCTTGGTTCTGCAACCTATTTAATCTCCGTATCCAGCTAAAATACGTCTCATAAAAAGAAACGGAAGAAGTACGTTGCATAGTCATAGAAACCACATCCTGCGCACATATACCATTAAGGCCCTATTTTAAATGGGTTCAGCTTTCTATACCAGAGTCCATTTAGAACGTATCAGTTTCTTAATTCCGGTTTTTAAATTTTTTGTTTTTGTTTTTTATATATTTGCATTTGTCTCAAAAAATATTACGGTGTTTTTTAATTTTCTTAATTTTAATTATTTTTTTATTTAAAAAACTAACAACCGCTACAGTATAATGATAGTCAAAAGGCTACAATAAAAGTAAAAAATGATGATTTTTAAGCCGTCTCGAGAGCTACTAAGAAGTAACCAGCCTGTCACTAGCTTAGGGCCTGTTTGGATCCCATGAGCTAACAACTAGTTGCTAATTTTTAGTCCTTGTGGATCCAGACAGAAAGGCTAATGAGTGGGCTAAAGTTTAGCCAAAGTCCCAACTAGTTGGCCAAACCCAGCTAATGAGGGCTAAAGGACCAGTCGGATGGAAAAAAAGACGCCGATACCCACGCCAGGGAAAACGTGCGTGCGCTAGAGGCTCATGGGTATAACAGACTTTGTACTGAAATAGTAATACTTATTAGTCCTTGGATCCAAACAGGACTGGGCTAATCTTTAGCCTATTAATCAGCTAACAACTAATTCTAACTAACAACTAGTCCTAGTCCATCCAAACAGGCACAGCAACGAATCAGTTTCGTAGCACGAGTGTATGATTGGATGGGAGTACGAGCTCGTACGCCGATCGGAGCAACGCGCGTTACGCACGCACGCCGATCCACCGCCCGGCGTGGCGACGCGCATGCACATGGGTCGCACGTTGAAGCGGTCGTCTTTGGCGACTGGAGATAGATAGAGAGAGAGCCTTCAACTTGAGTTGAAACTCGAGAAGCAGGTGGCGGATGACGACGGAGCGGCTGCATTCCGTGCGCGCGGCTCCCCCCGAGTCAACGGCCACCGGGCGCACGTGGGCCACGCCGGCCCCGCCGCTCATCACTCATCAGCGTATCCTATCGAAGAACCACATGAGAAGTGCAGCATCTCCTTACGATGAATTACTATTAAATTAGTGGAGCTGACATTTCATATTTTATAAATTTGTAATTTTTCAAATTAAATTTCGTTTCAGATCTAACGGTTTGACCGAGAAGACAGTCAAACCGACTACTGATAAGGTCAGTCGGCCCAACGGACTGACCAGACATGTGTGTTGCCTCGGCTTAAATTTGTGTTTCTAGAAAATTTGGTCATGTTGTGATTTAAATTTTGTCTGATTAGTGTATTTAATATTGCATAATATATGTTTTAACTAACGTAAGTCAAACTGTGAAGAACTTGTGCTCGAAAATAATTTCTTAATATTTAGATGTGTAAAAGCTTTGAGTCAACCATGGTCAACAACGAGGATCGAGGTTATGCTTATGAAGGTGCCGAGACCCAGAACGACCAAGAATGTGAGGTGATATGGCAGAGTTAAAGCATGGCACAAAAAAGACTGAAAAATATTGAAGGAAAGGTTCACACATGGTGTCTTCATATTCAAGTAGCAATACATTAATTTTATTCATCTCACATGGTGTCTTCTTGATTTAGTTGATTTGTTTTTTTCTTATTGATTTTGATTTTTGCTCTCTTTCTTGATTTTGCTTGATGCCAAGGATGTATAAATCATAAAGATGACTCGTAGAGATCAATCTTTATCCATCTAAGCATCAGAACCTATAGGTTCTTAAAGTTACCTAGTTTTTTCTTAAATTTGGCTTCATTGTGAGATTTCTTGATCTAAGAATTTTTGCTTTACATCTTTATAAGTTCTTACTTGTTGTGACATGTTGAAATACATGTAAAGCCATCTGGCCATCATTTACCCATGAGCAAGTGATGCTCCGAGTTTTTGGTGTGTTATCCGATTTTGTTGTAACTTTGCTAATTTTCAAGAAATGTTTGAATTTTGACAAAAGATTCAAGCGATCCTTTGATGAATAGGTTCTTGAGACATCAAGCAAGATGTGTGCAAAATCCCACCTCATTTGGCCATAGATTTTTAGAGTTGCACCAAAAAAGTTTGTATTCAAGTTGATTTGCTTTTTTGAGAACAAAAGAGTGGTCATACCACTCTTAGGCCCGAACAGACGGTAGTCGATTAGATCATTCTTTAACTGATCAGATTATCTACTGTGCCGATCAGACCGCTATTTGCTGCTGGTCAAACTGTCAGGAGCAGCCGGTTAGACCTTCGGGTGCATGGCTTCAATTTTTCAGATTTTGGGTTGATTGATTGGGTTTGGCTTTCCATCTTGATTTCTGTAGTTTAATAGCTATTAAAGCGCATTATTGATAAATACCTATATTGTTGTTGACCCAACTACTAGGCTGCTCGCTGACGTTGAATTCCCGGTCCGCCTCGCCGAGGGACGTAGACCACGCCCGCTCGGGCCGCGCGCCGCCGGATGCCGCGACCTGATTTCCTTGTTGTAAATCACGCAAAATCATGGATGATATTGATTCGCGTGTTAGCCATCTGGGTTTTGGATCATGCACGGCAGTGATTCTGACTATGCTAATACAGAGGTAGGAAATAGAGTTTTCTATACCATAATGACCAGATGACACATGAACATTGTTAAGAGTGATACCAACAAAAATACGTCGACACTCCTCGGGAAATGGATGGGGTTGGGGTGATTGGAGTAGTAGTCCTCAATTCCCTCTTTGCTGTCGACGGCAACAACAATGGATGGGGTTTGTTCATGTTTTAGCTTTTGACTAACCGGAATAAACGTGTTAGCTTTTAAATTTAGAGTGTTTTTTGGCCTTTCTTCTTCTTGTTTGGTTTTTCACTTTATATTATCTATAGAGATATAACAATATTTTTTCATCCAAAAAAAGTTAACAGCCGCTCAGTACAATTTCAACTAAAAACCAACACCTGAAAGCTAGAAGCCGCTAAAAAAGCCGGATGGACGTGCCCTATAATGTCATGACGTGCATGAGTTACAACCCTATTTCAAAGTGTTGTGGTTTTTTATTTTTAGTTAAAATGACACTACAACGACTATTAGCTTTTTGAGTTATTTAATTAAAGAAAATAAAGAAAAATAGAAAAAGGAAAAGTATGAAAAAGAAAAAAAAGAAAAAAGCCACATTAAGAAGCCAACACGTTCTAAATGGCTTTTGGTTTCTAGAAGTCAAAAGTTATCATTGTTGTATTGTCTATCACCTCCTCCGTATCTACATTTTTTAAAAGCCGTTTTCCAAATTTTATTATAATAGCTATTTCTACCGACTATTACTATTCTATTTCAATCAAAATCCAAAAAATTTAGCCAAAAGCGACAGCTCCAGCCAATTAAAATTACTTTTAAATTGAGTACCCATTTAACACTCGACTGTTCCTAAATTTTTTAAAACGTGGATAGTTGTTTTGGAGTATCAAATGCCAGACTGCTCAGCTTTGGAGAGCAAAATATGCTATGCAATTAATCCAACGTCATCACGTTACACCAGCAGTCCAGCATACGTGCTTCCATGAATTCTCCCTGGTCCCAAACCTTCCAATCCCAACCACCGCGGGTGCCTTCCCCTTGGGCGGCTGACGATCCGGTTGACCCGACCGATCCGACCGTCCGCCAATCCCGCTGGCTCAACCAAACAGCCCACCCAAGCCCAATCCGCCCGGTTTTATTTCCTCCCCGGCCCCACCTCTTCCCGCTCCCCTACCCCGTGGCCCCCACCTGCGGCATTGTCAAACCTTCCTTCTACTTCTCCTCCTGCTGCTGCTCTCTTCTTCTATCCAAGAACGCATCAGATGCAAGAAACGCATGCACTTGGGTATAATTGTTGGGTTCCACAAGGCTAGGCTCTAGCTGCCGATCGTGGGGAGGTGGTTCTTGGAGGAGGAGGAGGAGGTGGTGGTGGTGAGAAGCTAGCGCGCGTGTGTGTCGAGGGAGGGAGGGATGGAGGTGGGGGAGGAGGTGGCGCGGGCGCTGGGAGCGGGGTTCGACCTCACGTCGGACTTCCGGCTGCGGTTCGCCAAGGTGCGGCGGCGGCTCGTGGAGCTCGACGAGGCCGGGGCCAGGGACGTCCCCGTGCCGGGCGGCGGCGGCGCCGCGCTGCGGGGGGTGCCGCGCGACGTCGGCGTAGACAAGGGTGACCGCATCCGCTTCCGCTCCGACGTCCTCGAGTTCAACCAGGTACGCGCGCGTGCGCCGCGTCGTGCGGTCTCAGTTTGCTTTGCCCAGTTCCGGCTTGCTGCTGTCGTGCTGTGGTTGGGTTCGGGAGTTTTGGGGATCTAAAGGACGCATGCCGGCCTCTCCTCGTGTTCTTGGTTCGTCGGCTGTTCTTGCGTGATTGAAACGCTGCGAGCCAGATGCTTGGAAAGATGGGAGGTTGGCAACTTGTACTAATCGCGCCGAACTCAGTTACTGCTTGATCGTCCTTGTTGAATTGGGATTGGGCTTGCAAGCATGTTCGTTGTTCTTGGTTACTTGAAATTCACCATTTTTATTTTAAAAAGACCTTTCTTTGGGGGGAAACTCTAGGGGTAGTGGAGCATATATACGTGTTTTGGTGAAGGATTCCGTTCCGTCGATGCTTCCACGACTAATTTTTCTCTTTGCAAATTTACTTGGTCTAGTACTTTTATTCTACTGCTTAATTTGTTAAATCACA
Source organism: Dendrocalamus latiflorus (assembly GCA_017311315.1). Classification (NCBI taxonomy): domain Eukaryota; kingdom Viridiplantae; phylum Streptophyta; class Magnoliopsida; order Poales; family Poaceae; genus Dendrocalamus; species Dendrocalamus latiflorus. Next base: position 27,458,051 of record CM029639.1, on the reverse strand, counting down.
GTTTAGGATATCACACAATTTCGATTCATTTCGGCACATTTTACCACCCGATTTGTGCCCCCACCGACCAGTTCAACTTTCCGACCTAGCGTACTTTTCTTCATTAACGACAGAGAATGGATTTAGCGTCCTGAAATCCTTGTAGTCGCATGCCTGATGCATACAGCCTACCGGTGTTTGTCATTGCCTTAACGATGGCTCTTTGGCAGGAATTAAATTTGCATATATCGTTCAACCATTATGTATGTTGCATCATGCTGACGTGCTTAGGGTGTTCTACCATTCCATGGTTTTAATTAATGGTTCTTAGGTGAACTTCAGGACCAGCTGGAACTTAATATCTTGAATTTATGTCCTTCTAGCTGTAGGGTCACGCACTGACAAAGTATATTGGTAAATTCTTGGGTGTAAATTCCAATCTAAAGTCACTCCCATGGTGAAAAGAATCGTCTTTTTTCCCCTTTACTGAAATTATCCTGTCGAGCAAATGGGGGAAAAAATGGTCATGGTTGCAGTTAGTTCCTGTTTTTGTGTAGAAGTTGACTCTAGAATTGCTAGCTGTTGAGGAACAAATTTTTTGTCACTTGATCTGATGGTCATTCTTAAAACATTTTTTTTTTGTTGTAATGCCTCAAGTATTACCACTTCCAAACAAGAAATAGCTGCCTCTAAAGATATGTTCATTTATCTTTGGGGTTTTATTTAGCAGAGAATTTTCTTCAAAAAAAAAATGGCACAGAAGAATAAACAGTGCTTTAGTTGTTTCTCACTAGGAACTGAGTCTAGCTCTGTTGGGTGGGAGTGGGGGTGTACAGCCCTACCACCCCAGGTCCAAGTTCTCCTATGGCTTGAATTTGGATGCCTTTTCCTGCTTTATTACTGAAACATGTAGTTCCTCCTACATGTGTTTCAGGGTTTTAGTTGTTCCTCACTGAAGTTTAACAAGAAGCAAATGATATGTAACCCCGTGGCACAAGAAAAGCTAGTCCCTATCATGGAAGCTGGTACTATATTAATATTGTGGACCTTTTGGATGTGACTTCAGAAGAGACTAGTTATGATGTCTTTCTTATGCATGATCACAACATTTGATTGGACCATGTGGCCTCTTAAATGTGTAGAACCTTCTTGCTTTTCAAGGTTAAAAGCAGCTTTAGTTTATCACTGGATTTAAGTACAATTCACATGGTAGACTAGGGACATTCCCTTTAACACCATGAATAAAATTTGGCTGTTTTTCTTTCATCTCTCTGTTTATCGCTTTATATGTAAGTTCAGCTAACTTATGGGTGATATTCAATAATTGTAATCCTTGTACGCTCATTTGATGTTGCTTTTCCTTTTCCCCCTTCGGACTTTTTTTAAAAAAAAATTAGCTCCCCAACAAATATTTTTCCATTTTCAATTTAAAACCAGTGACAGAGCGTTGATTGGTATGGTTATCACTTGTTTGGTCAAAAGCTATTATTTTGTTTGTTACTATGAGAGTTCATTAATATCTCAGTAGAATGAAGGTTGATGATAAACACCTACTGTGGTTACTTCTAGGGTACAAAAAAACCGGCGGTTACTGGCCGGTTACTACCAGTAACCAGATTTACCGGTGGGAACCGGTAAAAAAAATCGGCCGTTTTACTTTTAGGCTTAATGCATTTCCTAGGTTGGTTTAGGGCCTTTTAGGCTTTTTTGTGCTAGATTACCTATTATATGAGCTAAATATGCTTCAATTATTATACTCACAACTTGGTTTTTTCGTTTTTAGTGGTTTCTGTGTTTTTTAAGCGGTTTTCCGGTTACCGGAATTGTTACCGGTTTTCATCACCAAAATTCAAATTTTGATTCATGAATTTTGAACGGTTTTTTTCTGAGTATTTCAGTAACCGGCCGGTTACCGGTGCCACCCGCCGGCCAGGATTCCATGTGGTTACGGCTTTTTGAACCTTGGTTATTTCTATTTCTATGATGAATACAGTTATTGCATTTCATCTGCAAATGAGAACATTTTTCTGTTGATCACAATTTGATTTTCTTGACAGATGTCGGAATTACTTAATCAGAAATCTTCAGTCCAAGGGAAAGTGCCCTCAGGCTATTTTAACGCTCTTTTTAATCTAACTGGAGCTTGGCTGACAGATGCCAAAGATGCTAAGCATCTAGCATTTGATGGATATTTCATTTCATTGTACAACTTGCACCTAAAAGCTTCTCCATTGGTTCTTCGAGATGAAGTCAAAAAGGCTGTTCCATCCAAATGGGATCCTACCGCATTATCTTGGTAAAACACTTTGACAACTCTTTTCTGGAGAAGCTCATTTTATCAATTATTTAAAGTTTTAGATTGGATTATCCTCTTAAGTGGCCTGTCTTCGTGTTTCTTGGTTTACCTACAATGTGTTTTCAATTGTTTTATATTCTCGTATGCACTTTTTGATGAGGACAATTATAGAGGGGTTTTGGTGTTTGATGTCTTTTTCTATCAGTTAGCCAGATATATTTATCTGACAATAAATTTTTAGTTAATCCAACAACCAAGTTATGTATATATGTGAATAAAACCAGCTAGATCTTGTGTATTTTTCAGGTTTATCAAAACTTATGGGACACACATAATTGTTGAAATGGCAGTTGGAGGTCAGGATGTCATATGCGTTAAGCAAAGTCATTCTTCAACCATTTCATCTGCCGACCTAAAGCTACATCTGGAGGATCTTGGCGATTTTCTATTTTCTGATGGGAAGAACCTCTCCCCCATACATCGTAAGACCAAAGATGGCAAGAGCAAGGTATAAATATTTCTATCCTCAGCCCATGTCCCCATATATTGGAATAAAAATTGGCTGACCGGATTTATTTAAATTCAGGTGCCTGATGTTTTCATCAGGATAGTGCAGCAGACTAATAACCTACATCTTTCTAGCTACTCAGAATCATCAACCAAGGATGTAAGGATTTTCTTATCTTACTGTGCCAATTGGCTCTCTAGTTCTCTGCATAATGAAACAAAACTGCTTTTCCAAACAGGGCCTGACAATTACATGCTCGAAAAGGGGTGGAGATGAATATATACTCAGTCACTCCAAATGGCTACAAACGGTTCCAAAGAAACCTGATGCTATTATGTTTAAATTTGTTCCTATTACCTCTCTTCTTACCGGTATTCCTGGTAGTGGTTACCTCAGCCATGCTATTAATTTATATCTTCGCTGTAAGTCCTGGAGAGAAATTCTTCCTTTAGTTTTTGTTACATTTTGCTTAGCAACTTCAACTGTTATCCTATAATTGTTTGTTTCAGATTAACTGCATTATTATAACTTTAATGGAAGATCTGGCTCAGAATTCTATGTGCTCAAGTAAATTCTTATAACGTTTGTTCTCTCTCAGATAAACCTGATCTTAGCGACTTACAACATTTCTTGGAGTTTCAAGTGCCTCTACAATGGGCACCTTTGTTCAATGAGCTTGTCCTTGGGCCTCAAAAGAGAAAAGGCTCCTACCCTTCATTGCAGTTCAGATTTCTTGGCCCCAAACTTCAAGTTAGCACTTCCCAGGTACCAGATTATTAATTTGCATTGTAGTTTTTCAAAGATACCAGTTCGTTCATCCATTTACCTCTTAGTCTTTGAGGACCTCTGTATGTCATATCTTGCATAATTGCTCTACTAAGATGATTAACACTAAATATAGTGTGAAGTTATTATTATGTTTCCCCGGGGCGGGGGATAGGTAGGTCTTAGAAGTTTTTTTTAGCAAAGCTGTTTTTTAGGTCAGTCGTTCTGTTAAGGTAGTGTTTGCTAAGCTACATTATTTCAGTGCAACAAGAAGTTTTTGGTTATTTTAAAAAAAGGGTCAAAACTTGCTTTCTTGAGTTTTATGAAAACTTAATGTAGCTTATTATCATTTTAGTGATAAAACCAATATTCTAATGACAAGAGTTCAAGCCCAACATAAAAAGAAACCTAGTTGCCCGAAAACTCAGGATCAAACAGCCCCTTATAACCTTGTGGTGTCTCACTCTCATCCTTTGTTGAGACATGACAAGGAAGATAACATGTCTGAACCTGGAATTCATGCTAGCAACTGCACCCACGCACACTTTATTCGAGCTGCATTTTTCTTTTGAGAGAGTATGAATGGTTTATATTGTAGTATCTTTTTTTAAAAGAAGCTAAGACATTTAATAGAATGCAATGAGGTTAAGAGGTTATCTTTCAGGGGTGCTTCTTCCTGATGATTTTTTTTTTTGGAGTTTATACAAGTTTGAGCTACAGCTCTTGTTAGAAATACATTGTTGGGATGACAAATTGGCATCTCAACAATTGGAGCCTTGCTAGAGTCTTAATTCTCATTTATCTGTCGAATTAGAATTGAAGGACTACTACACGCGTTTTAATTGTTCCAGGTATCTAGTTCCCAGAAGCCTGTAGTTGGCCTACGGTTATATCTGGAGGGTAGGAAGTGCAACCGGTTGGCCATCCATGTTCAGCACCTCTCGAGTGTCCCAAGCATGCTTGGAGACTCAATTGCATCTTCGATGTCAGAGTGGCACGAGTCTGAAGACACTGATCCAGGGTACATTGAGGCCATCCAGTGGAAGAGTTACTCTTGCGTTTGTACATCCGTTGTTGACTACAATCCCGAGTGGCACAAGAAAGTTTCTGGTGGAGTTTTTATCGTCACCGGTGCTCAGCTCATCACAAAAGGAACCTGGGCAAGGAAGGTGCTCCATCTTCGGCTCCTCTACACACACATCCCAAACTGCACTATACAGAGAACTGAGTGGACCCGAGCACCGGCAGCATCTCAAAAGGGCAGCTTCCTGACGACAATAAGCACAACTTTGAGCGCTCCATTCATGCAGCGTGACGCGCATCCTGCCCAGAAGCATGAGCCGGCACAGCTGAATTCAGGTGTTTACCCTGACGGCCCTCCTGTCCCGCTTCAGTCGAGGAAGCTCCTGAAGTTTGTCGACATCTCGGAGGTGGTGAAGGGGCCGCATGATGTTCCCGGGCACTGGTTGGTGACTGCTGCGAAGCTTGTCAAGGAAGGGGGTAAAATCGGGTTGCATGTGAAGTTTGCCCTGCTCAACTATGATACGCAGCCACTGGATGAGAGTATCATCACCTGATCATTGCAGATACCTCAGCTTGCTGATCTTTGTAGATTTCAGGATTTTAGAAGCAGCATTAGGATAAGAATTTGTTATTGATTTTTTGGCCTATAGAAAGTGTATAGTGGACAGAATAAACCAACGAGCACTGTATTGACAATGCTCTATTCATTGTTCTTGCTGTGTAACTAGTCTCTCTGCTGGTAAATTATGAGATGACTTCTTTTCTACCGAGTCATGGGTTATTGATCTAATAAATTGACTAACAAGTAAGGTGAGGTTAGTTGCACGGAATTCTGAAGATGAAACTTGGCTAGACAGATAGGAAGCTTATTTTCCACAGTAGCTTCAGCTTTTTTTCTATCCACTAGAAGCATCTAAACAAGCTACAACAGGTGACAAAAAAAATTGTTGTATACTTCAATCGAATCATCTAATTTCCCTCCAGAGCATCTCCAATATAGTGGGCAGTCGTAGCCAAATGGGTAGCACAACACAGCCTGGAATGAGCTTGTTAGATACAATCCGTTTAGCCCGTCAGTCTGAATAGGCCGTACCGTACCGGTCCATGGGCTGAGGTAGTGGCTCAAGTACAGTCCAGAGGGGGTTCACACTTCACACTATGCTGGGCTGGGACACGCTCGTTTAGCCCGACGGCCTAGCAGACACGGCCAGCCCCTTTAGCCCAAAATTTTTAAAAAGTAATAGTTTAAAAATATAAATTATAAAAAAGACATAATGAATTATAGAAATAATAGAAAAAAGCACAATAAATTATATAAATGTAATAATGAGCTCTATTAATATTAAAAATTGATGCTTCGTTAAAAATTTTGCTAAGTAAAAAAACTCAACTTAAAAAAATCTTAGCAAAGAAAAAATAGTACAACTTGTAGCTCAGCATTACAAGTAAAAAAATCATAGAAAGTACAATGTGATGTGAGGCCCACATCTAGATGCAAAACTAACCTTAAGACCGAAGGTGACTCATCCTCTCCAAGCAACTTACCCAATATTCACGATCGATCCCTTTTATCATTGCCATTGGCTTGTTCGATCTCAAAACCCTGTTCCTAGCATAACCACGGTCGCTGGGTTAGACATTGGTATGTATAGGGGTGGAAAACGCTAATGAATCATTCGTTTTATTCGATATTCGTATATGAGAAAATACGAATATGGTAAGTAAAATCCGTATTCGAGAATATTCGTATCCGTATTTGAGAATATTCGTATTCGCGTTTGTATTCGAGAATATTCGTATCCGTATTCATATTCGAGACTATTTGATTCATATTCGATTCATTTCTAGAACCCATGAAAAATCCGTACGAATTTTGTGATTCAAAATTTGAATTTAGGCGGTTTAAAACCGGTAACTGGTCAAAAACCGGTGAAAAATCGGCAAAACCGCTAGGAATCCGTTTTATCCAATATTCGTATTCGAGAAAATCCGTATTCGAAAATATTCGTATTCGAGAATATTCGTATCCGTATTTGAGAATATTCGAATTTATATTCGGTTTAAAAATATGAATTCTTATTCGTATTTGAAACTATTCAATCGTATCCGATCCGTTTCCACCCCTAGGTATGCATCACCACTCTCATGATTGCCTTTTAGTTACCATTAGCTCATAAAAGGACACAACGTAAGAGGGTTGAGTGCAAATTACAATAGCCATACCCTTCTCACGTACCACTTATGTGCACCCCATGCCACGACAGCACGAGTCAACATACATTTCATCCAATGTATCTAAGTTTGTGTGCTAATGACTTAGTTATAGGGTCTGCTCTTTTTGGTTGAAGCTACTGGTTTTTGGTTGCAGTTTATGATTTTTTTGGCTATTCGTATGAGAAATTACAGAGTAACAGAAACTTACGTGCGGTTTTTACCTATATAAATAAAGTCGATACAATATATACTATAATTAACTAGTAGACCTTATCTTAAAAAGATACTTAGTTTAAAAGTTAATTACTATAGAAAAGCTGAAAAGTAATTTTTAAAAGCTGAAAAGAAGAGATCCATATGCAGTTTGGAGTTTGATGACCTACTTGAATTAATAGGATAAGTTCGATTACCTGTAGCGCAGTTTACTCTAGTTCTGAGATCGGAGAGATCTGAGATGTGCTCTGTTTTAAGGGGAGACGTGTGTTGTGTTATATTACTATTATTCTATAGCCTTCAGGCTTCAGCCATCCTATCATTCTTGCCGGTGCAAGTGATACAACGTCTCACATAATTAGCAGCAAAGATTTAAGAAGCGTAAAACCAGGGGCGAATCCACCGGGTAGGCTTCATCAGGCTGAAGCCTACCCTCCACCGGTTGACCGAGACCCCCACCCCTCCTAGGCAGGGCTCCTGGCTCCCGACCCCCGGCGCCGGCTTCATCACACTGTGGAAGTGTGGAACTGAAGAAGAAGAAGAATTGAAATTGCAAACAAGAAGTACTGATGAAGCAAGACCGAAGAAGCACCGAAGCCAGGCCCATTTCACGTCCGTGGTCCGCCCATCGGCCCACCGCCCACATCGCCACCGGTCCACATGGTATGGCCTGTTCCCGTGTCCGAAAATTCCCCAAATTTGAAATCCCCAATCCATTTCCCTTCCGGCCTTCCCCGTTCCCCCAAATCCCCAATCAATTGACCTAGGCACGGTCGCACGAAGCTGCGAAGGCAGTGAGGAGTGGGAAGTCTGGGGACTGAGGTTTCTCACCCGTGCTACGCCGCCCGTGCTGCCGTGCAGTTGTGCTCAAGCCAAGGCGGCCGACGGGGAGGTGCCGAGTGCTGACGACGATGGGATCTGGAGGCGGGGTCACAGGGAGGTGCCGACGCCCAATGACGACGAGATCTGGAGGCGCCGAGGCCGGAGGCGCCGAGGCTGAAGCCGGAAGCACCGAGACGAGATCTGGAGCCGGAGCCGCGGACTGAGAAGGGGATACGCTGAGCGCCTGGGCCTGAGCAGCTGAGCCGGGGGCGGGGAGGGCGGAGCTGCCTGGAGGTAGGGTCGCGCGGTCGTGCCATCGCGGACTGAGGGCGACTGGGCGAGGGCGGAGTCGCCGCGGATGCTCTGTGGGCTGCGGCTACGCTAGGGACTTGGGACGGGGGTCTAAGACTCGAAGAAGTGCTGAACCGCTGAAGGCGCCGCGCGCGTGGAGAAGTCAAGAAGCTATTTAGCGGTTCAGCTATTGGCGAGTACGCCGAATACTATTCCCGGATTGTTTCTTCCGTACGGCTGAACGCACGCACCAATTTGTAAGTTTGCAGCCCAAACTCATTGTCCTATTTCTCAATTAGTTGACTACTTGATTAGCAATTTATTAGAAATAGTGTTATACTGTTGTATATACTCAATTAGCAATTAATTTATAGGTGCTTCCATTGTATCTCTTTTTTGTTTGCTTTTATTCATGTATGAAACTATGAATTTGATTGCACAAGAATACAAAACTATGTTTCTTACAAATTAGTTTAGTTATTTGAGGTGTAGGACCAATAATTTCTAGAAAAAGCTTATGATCTTCATATTTGTTTAGCCCACCCTTTTTTTATTCTAGATTCGCCACTGTGTAAAACTACTACTATTTCGCGTATTTGTCTTTTTACAATATTTCTTGTTCTCTCTCTTTTGAGAGAGTTTTCAGAATCTTTGTTTTGAAAATATTTGTTCTGCCATATTTGTTGCAAGTTTTTTTTTCAGGATATTTGTTGAAAGTTCAATCCAAGATAGCCTCATGGTTCTTTTTTGCCCGACTGCACTAATTAACTCCCCGCTGAAGGTCCATTTCGAATAAGCATGAAACCCACGAGAATATTTTGCAAGGTAACCATTGGACCCAGTCCTTTCGAATTAGCAGAGATTTAGTACATTTCCTTCGCCCGTACAAATGGATCGGGTCTAATCCCATGTATCCAAACAAGCCGTAAAGCCAACGATCTTTATCTAGATTTTCTTGGAAGTTGATTAAAAAATAATAAAAACCATCTAGCGAATTTCATGTATCACAAACTAACGTATGTTAGTAGAAAAATATGTGTCTTTGGTCTATGATATTATATATTTATCTCGGTCTATATAATTTTAGGTGTGTACTAGGACTCACGTGTGTATATTACAATATTAAAAGACAAATTGAGAATTTACCACTTTATTATCTCACTGACATGTGGTTATCGAGTGGCAAATCAATCAAATAGGGTTGGCTTGGGTGAGTTCTGTGAGGTTCAAGTTTTGGAGGGGCAATTTAGCAAATCATGTGAGCTAGTATAACGTGCCACAGTGCCACTGTTAGCTTAAACCCTAACGGCAAGGGGACGAAGCGATGCTGCGGTGCGTGTACACGCAGCGGCGGTGGGCGCACCGACGGGGCGGCTTCGTCACCGGCGGCAGCGGCTGGTCGCAGCCACCCGGTCGCGCCGCCGCGGCGGGGGCGAAAAAGTCGGAGTGGTGGGCCGTGGACGGCGAGATGCACGAGATCGGGGAGGGCGTGCCGCACCGCGAGCGCTTCGCCATCCCGCGCGACAACCTCCCAAACCGCCGCCGCAAGCAGATGCGCGAGCAGTTCATGCGCCGCACGCGCCTCGTCCTCAAGGACTCGGTAATCACGGCCGCGCCTGACAACTCTGCTCCTCCCGCAGTTTCCCCGCGCTTGGCTAGCGGTAGATGCTCCTTAAACCCTTGGATTTGCTGCCGCTAGTTGTTTCTTTACTGGTTAGTCGAAACGGGACGAATTTGGTTCATCGAAACCAAATTGGATGAATCACGGGTCGGGGTATCCAATTGAAACGGGTTCCATTGGGATTGGATAGAAGTGGATTATCCTGTCAAACGAGTTGGAGTGAAATCGATTGACTAGTTTTGTATTCGTCTCTGAAGGATTTGGTTGAGCTCAAATGGACATGATTTCTGCTGGTTGGTCTGTACAGTGTATAGCTTGTTTAACACTGGATGCATCTAGTGTTCGCTAGGAATTTATGGTGAATTCTATCAGTTTAGAATAAACTAAACTTATTCCCTCTTTATTATTGAGATGATGTGGCCTTGCTGGCAACTATTATGCACAAGTTCAGAAGCATAGCATAGGTGAAATTTTGAGTTGCATGAAACTAAGTTGAATGCGTTGATAATGCAACCTGAGTTGTAGAATGAAATGAATGACATGAAGTCAACAGCAAGCACTACTTATTGACCAAAAGTGTTCCAGATTCTGATAGTATCGTAGTACTTTAATTTGTTCCATAATAAATATAGAAATTCTGCACCAAATTATCTTTTTGTATTTTATGATTAGTGCATGCTTCAGGGAGGGAGAAGCAAACTGAATCCAGATTAGTTACTTTGTATAACTGAGGGCCAATGCACAACTGAGGCTATTCTTAGTTGATTTTGGTGAGCGCTTGTTATTAAGTGCTTTCCCTTAGGGCGTTGCAGGCGCTGGTTCATTAGCACAATTGCTTAACTTTTTTGAGGGCATGCCACAACCCCTTAGATCATTGTTTGGTTCATTACCAAAACTTTGGCTGCCACAGCACTTTTGGCTGGTTTTGAGGTGTTTATGATGCAAATTTGTGTGAAGGCTTTGGCTTGGAAATCAGCTGCCATGAAATTACTGACACATCACAACTTTGTTATGGCGACTCTTAGTAAACCAAACAGACCCATTGTACTGTGAGTTGTTCGTGCTTTCAGATTCATTTCACGTCCTTATCCCCATTGTAAGTATTTTGGACCAGATGTTTGTTTGGAATCATGTACTACCTTTTGCTATCCATGTTTTGTAGTTCCCAATAATGGAGCAATGGGAAGAGCTACATCATTAGAAGCACAGATCAACTACCAGTCATAGCCCAACATTCTCCTTTCCTTTCTTAGTTTCTTGGGATTCTCTTCTGATAGTGTGCAATTCGAAAGGACAACTTAAAGTTTAATTGCTTTGTTCTGCTGACTCCTGTCATGGGCAACTGTAGTTAGGCGCGTGACTGGCTATTTAGGTAAAGGAACTACATGGGGGGGAGGGGGGGGGGGGGAGGTTGATCCCCTATTGAGGCGACCTGCTGAAGATTTTGAGAGAAAAATTCAAAAATACTCTTTTTGGTCTGCTGTACAAGGTGTAGGATATGTTAAGCAGACCTTTGGTGTTTGAATTGATCTTATATAACAAGTTTTAGGCTACAAGTGGATTTCAGATATACTATGCATTTTCATATTAGGAGACTAACCACCACAAATTGACAGGAACACGAAACTTGGTGCAAAAAATATATGGAACTGTACCAAGAACTTAGAGAGAACTGGGAACGGTTGTACTGGGATGAAGGTTATTCAAAAAGGATTGCTGAAGATCGTGCTAATTATGACTCTGCTGAAGAAGATGACTTAGACTTTTCACCATACAGGTAGCTAATCCTGAATGTCAGACATCTATGTTGTTTACTGTCTAGTTAAATTAGTTATCTTTTTTTCATAATATAAACCTGAGTTCATTTTAACTGTAATCTTTTGATGTGTATCTGGTAGAGCTAAAATTGTATCCTCTCCTATTTGTTATTGGATTATTGCAGCTTACAAACATTTACCAATGTTTTCAACTGGTTACCCTTCTGGGCAGGTCACATTAGATGAACAAATTAGACAGTTAGTGCCAAGAATACATCTTCATTCAAGGAATGTTCTCATGTATCATTTTGTATTGCAGCAGGAGAAGGCGCCCCAACATAGAACCAAACAAGGTATTTTCTCCTCTCTTTGTACTATCGATAGTTTGATACATGTCACATGTCATTTCTTTATGCAAAAGGACTTGCACATTGTATTACAAGCTGGGTATGACTGCATGCTAACACTATGGGCTTTTGCTACGTTCTTTGCATATTGCACAATGCGCATCATTTGTATCCATGTTGACAGAACTGTAGGGATATATCATACACTAAGTAATCTGTTTCATGGAATTATTTAGATCCTTCATTAATCATTATGGTGTCAAACTTTATTTAATGTTATTTCTGTAATGCATGACATCAACTCTTGTCAAAAGTGTGCCTCCCTTCCATGACTTTCTGGATCAATTTCTGGTTATAGCGTTATGGATATGGGGAATCAGAGTAGGCAGCTTATGTAGTTAGGATTACTAATGTGAAGGCATGCACTAGAAACTCTTTAAGCTGGCAGTGGGAAAGCCACCTTGGTTTTGTACTTCTTTTAGAGCTCCTTGAGATGGTAGCAGCAGCAGGTATTGACATGAGAACAGTACTAGTGTTCTGTATGCTGGTCTTGAGTCTTGACCATGTATTATCTACAGCAAGGGTTTTAGACTTGCTGGCCCAAAGTTCCACATTTCCAGATGCTACCTTCAGATATTGTCACAATTGCAACAAGTTCAGCATGAAACCTTGCTTTCAAAGCAATTAGAAATCTGCTGCATACCTTCTTATAAACTCTCCTAGTTTTTTTCCTGTATAATTTGGGGGGCAAAATAGTAAAATATCATTTGCTTTGTGGTGGTGTTACCTGGTCCATCTCATTACTTGTAACAGGGCTGGACCCTATGAACTGGTATTTGGGCATGCAACTTCCTGAATATGATGACAGTTACTGGGGGAATCTGAAGTTGAGTTAGTATTAGCATGTTGGAGCAACAGCCTTGGGTACATTGTTGCGCTTTAGATTAGAAGGATGAGTACCTAGTTAGAATTTTGGAAATGAGGTGGTTGAAACTTCTGTAAGGTCAGGGATGCACGATGATGCTTTAGTGGTATAGCAGGCTTTTATAAATATTGGCTTTGCATAAAAAATGTCCAGGTCACTTTACTTTCATGTGACATTTTTGGTGCTTAACTGGATCCCCAATTTATCCACAATAGACACATGTGACAATAATACTAAATTAAACCATCTAGTCAAATTGTGCTTAACTTGCATCTATCAATCTAATGGTAGATGTTGTAAATAACGAGTTTGTATTGTAGGACCTTGGTTTTGGGGCAAGCAAACAAGGTGAAACATGGGAAAGGGTTACTCAAATTCGTGACAAGTTTGAATATGACAGAGAAAGGAGAATGAGAGAACGAGGTAATATGCCCTGATACTGTATTGTTTGTTTATCTTGTCATTGTTGATGTAACTAAATATTTTGTATGCCCCGTTTACTTAATTCACTTTTCTCATCTATAGTCTCCCTCTATGATGCAGCGTTTGCTCCCATGAACATGGAGACCAATTTTGGGCAGCATGACTCAAAATTCAGAAACCAGCATGATTCAAGTTTCGCCCCCAGAAACATGGAAAGCAATTTTGGTTCACATGATACAGATTTTGGAAATCAATCTGACCGAAGTTTCCAACATGGCTCAAGTTTCAGAAACCAGCACGATTCGAGTTTCCGGAAAGAATCAAGTTTCAGTAATCACCACTATCCAAATTTCCGAAACCAACGCAACTTGAGGAACCAGTCGTTTGATGACCACAAATTCTAGCGAGGATCTTGCTGAGAGCAAGGTGGTCAATGATTTGCTGACAACTTGAGCTTGCCGATTTTGTAGCTTTGTGACACGAAATGGAATGAAATGCATTTATGTCCGCGGTGTAGTTTATCCTTGTTTAGTCAAAAGGGGACGAGTGTAATAGAATTTGTTGCTGCCCATTTATACTCCTATAGCGTTTCAAAGTTGAATGTGATGGTAACTGGCATAGTGGCATGTACTTTGTTAGTCTTCTATAAGGCATCAGCACCACTTTCGTAAGATTTATTTATTACTAAAGAGTTGGGACAAATTGGGATTAAGTTCCCGTGTTACCAAATCCTGAAACAAGGCAGGAACTTGCGTACTGGCAAGAAGGAAGGTAACCTCAAAAAAAAAGAAAAAAAGAAAGGTAACCTGTATAGGCTGTAGCTTACTCTCGCGATCGAATTTCGCATCTAAGAATGATAATTTGATGGGAAATGATAGCATAGTTCAGAGTGAGACTTTTATCGGACGCCTCAGCCCGCTTTTCTCACCCTACCTGCTTGTTTGCTTTCTAGTTGTGCGTCTGTCCAAAGCTACTGCTCTGCCTCTTCCCTAGCTGTTGTGCACAACTGCACCTCTCGCTCGCCAAGTCAAGATGGCGCACTGTAGGAGCTGGGAGAGGGGAGTGTGGGACCTCTTCTCCTCCAACTCCGAGCTCGGCCACCACCATTTTGGGCATGGCCGGACCTCCTCCAGTAGGTTTCTGTTGCAAACATTTTTTTTTTCAAATTATTGCAACACTTTTTCTCGGCTGTAGCATAAATTGTTGTATTTTCTTACCGTGTGACTTTCTAAAATATTGTAGCAAGATGTATTTATTGCAATTGGGTTTCCAATTTATTGCAAGAGTAATTTTTTGTTGCAGTTGGATTTTCAATGTGTTAAAAAAGACTAATCTTTGGTTATGCTTCCTGCATGACCATCCATTCCTTATCCTATAGCTGCTTCCTCCTCGATGGCCTCTCTCTCTCCCTCTCCTCGGTCCATTGGACTAGCAAAGCTCCGGCTGAGCTTCCATCATCGACGAGCTCCCACCATGCTCTACGTCCACTTTTGCCTTGGTATTGTGCTCATAGAGTTTGTCCGCATTGCTCGCGCTCGAGGAGTTCAATCGTCGTCAGTTAGAGCTTGCCACTGAGAGTTCATCTTTTGCAGCTGGAGCTCGTCGGATCTCGTAGGACCGAAATCAGAGGAGGTAGGGTGTGGCGCGCAATAAAAAGGTTAAGTAGTAAAGCGTTGATGTGAGAGAGTGCAAAGATGTCCTACTCCGGTATGCTTGTTGTAAGCTTTTATCTCATTTTGTTGCAGCGAGTTTTTAAATTGTTACATTGAGTGTTTTATTTGTTGCGATGGGTCTTCTCAATTGTTGTAGCATGATGAATTTTTATTGCATTGGACTATGAATTTGTTGCACTAGATTTTGTTTGTTGCAATTGGGAAGGAGATTTTTTTGCAAACTTATTAAATAATTGTTGCGTCGTAGTGATTTTTGTTGCGTCAGATCGGATGGTTTAGATTACTTTTTTTTAAGTTAGATTCGTCGGTGGGTAGGAGCTTATGATGAAAAGCTCCAATCGTACGTCCGAGAAAATTTGATGCCAAATTGCTACCGAAATCCGTTCTCAACCAGCGCAAATGGATTATTTTAAAGAGGAAAGTAGATTTTCTTTTTTTGGAGGAATAAAATTCTTCAAGGTAAATCAGGCCCAGCACAGCTACGTAGCCCAGCCCACGAAGTCACTAGTCCTCGAGAGGACCAGATGACGTGACAACTCGATCGGACGGCTCAGATTCACCAGATCCGGCTATAAAATAAGCAGCAAGCCCCTCCGCGCAAAACCCTCCCGGCTCAATCTCGTCCAGGCAGCGCCGCCGCGGCCTCCTAGGGCTTCTCCGTCCCCTCCACCTCCTCCGAGCAGAGCCACCGCCGCCGAGCTCTCCAAGATGGTACGATCCCGATCATTTCTTTGCGCCTTCTAACCCTCCTCGGTGATTCAATTTGGCCTCTCTTCCCGGGCATGTCTCTGATCTGACCGAATCCTTCTGTTTGGGTGCGTGGGGGCGCAACGCAACGCAGGTGCTGCAAAACGACATCGACCTGCTCAACCCGCCGGCGGAGCTGGAGAAGCTAAAGCACAAGAAGAAGCGCCTCGTCCAGTCCCCAAACTCCTTCTTCATGGTAGCGATCCTTCTTCATCTACATCTTTCTTCTTCCTGTGTTTATTTCCATACTGTTCTGAGAGACTGTTACCAAAGCTAGTTTCTTTCTTCCTTCCACTCATCCCTAACCTAGTTTTGGTTTGATCTATTTCCTGTGTTGCAGGATGTCAAGTGCCAGGGATGCTTCAACATGTAATATCTCTTGACCCTTCACCCTCTGATTTTGGTAGTTAAGATTTTCATTACTCGAATTTGAATGTTGGTAGTCTAGTGAACCTGCCCTGGTGCTTGCAATAGAGATGCTGTGTAGACCCTTTCAATTTCTATTGCAAAAATAGCCTTTTTTAGTTTTGATTACTTTATAGCGTAGATGCCACTGAGCTGCCTTACAGCAGCCAAATGCGACCGTTGTTTGATGCTCAGTACGCATGGGCAATTTTATGGTGTGTTCAGATGTCGAATTTGTAGAGATTTGCTAATGTTAGTCACTTAGTATATTATGATCTGTGGGTAGTGAATCCTGATTACTGAGTTATGTTGTGCATATCATGTAAGATTACAATGCTAAAAACATCGCTTACCATTGTTCTCAGCTGGCAACCTTGTAAATAAAATGTCTGCTTGATGTCATATATTGCATTTCTTCTATGCTTATTGTTTGAGAGTAGACACTAGCTTTCTTTGTAACCTAAATGCTTTTATTACTTAGCATCAAATGTATAGTTGTACTGTCAAAAAGTAACTGATGGTTCTTTATGATTTGCATGTCCAACATTAGATCAACCCTAGGGATAGTAAATGCGTGATCTTTCATGTACTGTGATTCCCTAATTACCCGTTATGCCTTTATTGAGAAAAGTTGATTTCTATGTGTCATAGCTTGCCAGTCTCACAGTCAAAATGCAAAATTTGTATTGTAGAACCACTGTGTTCAGCCATTCCCAGACCGTTGTTGTGTGCCCAGGCTGCCAAACTGTGCTCTGTCAGCCCACAGGAGGAAAGGCCAGGCTCACAGAGGGCTGCTCCTTCCGACGGAAGGGTGACTAGAGTGTGGAGTCCTTTGGAAGACAATGATTGTGCCGAGCAAATGTTTCACTTTCCAGGATGTAGTCTTAAATTTTGCTCTATGTGAACCATTACTCTCCTGCATGTTGCTTAGTTAAGGCTTTCAATATCTATTTGCCAGTGTTTGTTTATCGGAAGCTACTACTGAACGATGTGTTTGCCATCTGGTTTGTCTAATTAGTTGGGTTTATTTTAAGTTTTTAGCTGAACTAAATTGCTGCCTAGCAGTGTCAGGGGAATCTGTGCATTATAAGCTGGTGTGGAAGATAATTATTGATGCCTTGTCTTATGTTTAGCCAAAAGCTAAATCTATTGCATTTTGCTTCTGAAATGATCCAGTAGATATAGCCTTGTATGCTTATGTTCG
Source organism: Dendrocalamus latiflorus (assembly GCA_017311315.1). Classification (NCBI taxonomy): domain Eukaryota; kingdom Viridiplantae; phylum Streptophyta; class Magnoliopsida; order Poales; family Poaceae; genus Dendrocalamus; species Dendrocalamus latiflorus. The sequence goes on along the minus strand of CM029639.1, from coordinate 27,440,838 downwards.
TATGAATATGATTGAGTTCTGTCAAGAGCTGGGGTTTAAGGTCGATTGAGTTGATTCTGGGTGCTTGAAATCATGCTTCCCAGCTTCCTGAATTGAGATCGCCTGCAGTCCTTACTGGGACTGCGAAATACGGACTGCACGCAATTGTGACTTGTCCATTTTCAGAGGCAACGGCGTAGATTTGATGCTACAGTTTTTTTTCTAATCCCTCTGTTCTTTTTTATTTAACATTTTTAATTTTTCAGACTCTTAAGTTGCGACTTTGGTCACTATTTTTTTATAACTTTATTTAAGAAATACTAATAAAATTATAATATTATGAAAGTATTTTTGATGACAAATTCAATAATGTAATTTTTGTATAGCCAATTTAAATTGTTTTAAATTTATTAACGGTTAAATTTTAGAAAATTTAGAAAGTTTAATAGTACGAATCTTAAGAATTCAAGTAAAAAAAAGAACAGAGGAGTGCAAAGATATAGGTTGGGTTTTTTGAGTTTAAAGTGGGTTATACTTATACTATTTACAGTAACTAGCTTTTAAATAGTGCGCTTTTTAAGACATGGTCAATAGAAAAGTTGTAGTAAAAAGTGTATTGAATTTAGTTGTACCGATTAAAATTGCATGCGACTATTTTTCTCTCTATATTGCCTTTCGAACAGGTATAATTCAATTATTTAAGCCATAAGTTCAAAAGAATCCAACCATATATTTATACATTTTAAATATCAACAGTCAAAGTTCAGAAAGTTGCTAGCATGCATACAAATTACAAAGTGATACTATTTTCTTTGGACAGGAAGGAGTATTTACTGCGGCGCATATTCTCTGACGTAACGTCAGGTGACGTTGGGTCACTGACGTGTGGGTCCTACGGCTCATGGGCCCACACGTCAGTGACCCAATGTCACCTGACGTTACGTCAGAGAATCCCAGGGGTATTTACTGTTACTTTACGTCAGCTCATTTTGTAATCAACATGACATTCATAGATAATCTCCTTATATGGTAAGGGCAGTGGAGCCAAAGAAGCTACGAGGCAGGCACATCATACTTCTACAGCGTGTATGGGCAAATATTTACACGTAGACTCAAGCGGGTCTTAATTAATTTTTCCAAAAAAATAATGCATTAGCTGAGTATTGAACTTAGGATCTTTAGATTCTGATACTATATTAAGTTACATGCTTCAATTAATTTATCAAAAAACTTAAACATATGAAGAAAATTGGCAATATATTTCAACACTTTAGATCCTTTAGGTGGTGATCGGTTCGGCTGAAAAGCTCATGGCTTATGGCTGAAAACACTGTAGCTGGCTGAAAAAACACTGTAGCTGACAGATGCTTATTTAGCATAACTAAATAAAAAAAATATAAAAAATATATTAGCCCATTACGTATAATACAAACAAATACGGGGAAAAAAAGAACCGGCAAAAAAGCTCAACAAAAAGCCAAAAGTTCAGAAAAAGACGAAACTTATGAATAGTGAAAAATAAGCCAGAAGCCGAATTGATCAGGGCCTGGCATGCTTAGATGGGGAAGTATGCTATACAAACATGCTTATGGGTGTGATCGTGGTGTAATCAAATTAATAATCATCATAAAAAATTTTGAAAAAAATTAGAAATATACTTCATTGTTTACTCTACCTATGTATAAAATTTCAAGTTCAAATTCTTTATATATAATTTGAACTTAAAATTTTATACATAGGTAGAGTAAGGTTACAAGTACATCTAATTTTTTTTTCAAAATTTTCACCATGATTTTTAGTTTGATTGTACCCCTAGATATGATTGCATAGCATATTTTCCCTTAGGGTTTGTTTGGCATTCCCAGCCGGAATCTATATGGATGAGCCATAGATCCTGGCCGGGAATGGGCCTCTCAACAAGGCCTTAGATAGGAGTTTTTTTTTCTTAACTCGATGATACCTCGGGCATTGCTGCGAAAACTATTAGCAATGTATAGGAGCAAAATTTGTCTAGCATATAAAATCACAATGTGATAGCTGTAAGATGAGCTGGGCCTTTTGGGCTGACCTTGCAGGTAAATGAATCACTGGTATCAAACAGCCATCTGCGCCACTCATACTCATCTAAAGGTCGAAAATAGAGATGATGTAGTTGCACCATGGAAGAGAGAAATAGCAATAACTCCAATTAGTGGGGATTAAATGTACAGATATACAAGATTCTCAGGTTTTAGTTTAAACGTGAATTAAATACCAAAAACATTCCAAAGAAATCCCCTCATACAAAACCGCCTAAACGAATTCCTAGTGTATTCCACCAATCTAGGGATTCAAAGAAAAAAAAATCGTATTGGATCGGACCACCTGGCCCCTAATTTCAAGTCCCAATAAGGCAATAAGCACAACTTCTTGGAGAAATTAACACTCAGTGCAACTGTAGCATCGACTCATCAAAAACAGAACAGAAATAAAAGTATACATCAAGAAATAAGTAACGTGCCTAATTACTGTTTGTCCTTCTTGTGTTGCGAAGAAACAAATAAGCTGGCCAAAACTTCTAGTCGCGGTAAATCACTTTGTTGAGTGTATACTGTATTGTCATGCATGTCCTCGGTGGCGTACTGTGCCTGTCCTATAATTTGGATGCGTGTGATTAAGCTCAGAGAATGAGAGAAGAGAGAGGAAGCAATATATTGGGGATTGCTTTAATTAGGGAGTCACTGCAGTTTTGGCCTGTGTTGGGGAGATGCCAGGATGGAGAACGGAGGAGCAGTTGCTGGAAAGAGAGTCGGCGTCCACTGGACTTGCAGCGTTTCAGGTAGGCGTCGGCTTGGATGGGGCGCTGTCAGTTGGGAGTGCAAGATCTCCGGTAAGCAATCAAAAATCCATTGCTTGTACTCTTAATATATATTCAAACGACTAACAATTTGGTTTGCTGTGAAATCTTGTTTTGTAGTTAACTAGTAAGATATCTGTGTATTGCAACGGAATTATAAATGAAGGTGATACATATAATCAAACGTGATCCAAATCACACAATGAACATTAAAAAGAGAGGGTCGTCTTCTCATCAAGAGTGGCTTGCCATGAAATCTTGTTTTGTAGTTAACTAGTAAGATGCCAATGTATTGCAACGGAGTTATAAAAGAAGTTGATACATATAATCAAACGTGATCCAAATCATACAATGAACATTAAAAAGACAGAGTCGTCTTACCATCAAGAGTGAGGTTGGTGAAGGCAGATCTACCATTGTCGAGATCGCCGCCTCGGATCTGCCCTCCGTAACCTCACCGGCTTCATTGTTCTTCCTCGCCATCGGTGTTGTACACCTCGTCCGAGCCGGTGTACTTTGCCTCCTTGTTCATCGTCCGTGCCAGTGTACTCTACGTCTCACTCATCGACCCCGCACTACGAGGAATCCTAGCTATTGCAATGAAAAATTTCTATGAAATACATTTCGTTGCAATAGTTAAATTTATTACCACAAATTATTTGTTTGTTGTGATAAACTTGTTATATTGCCACAATTCTAAGTTGTTGTGATAATTTTTTATTTTTGTTACAATAAATCGATTGTATTGCAATAAAAAATAAATTGTTGTATCAACTAATCATTATTACAATAATTTCGTACTGTTGCGATATGTATATTCTATTGCAACGAAAAAATTGCAACAAAATACATTTTATTGCAATAGTTAATGTAATTGCCATGAATTATTTGTTTGTGGTGATAAGTTTGTTATATTGCCATGATTCTAAATTGTTGTGATAATTTTTATTTTCGTTGCAATAAATCAATTGTATTGCAACAAAAAATAAATAGTTGCATTAACTATTACTGTTACAATAATTTTATACTGTTGTGATATGTAGGTATAGTAAATTGTTTTGCGATCACGTCCTCAATTGCATCTTCTGAAGTCTGTTGTTGAACTTTGAATCACTAGAGACTGTATACTCTAAAATTTGGAACTTGACAAGGCTCAATTATTTGAACCTCTGCAACAACAATATCTCTGGATCTGTCCCTGAATCATTTGGCAACTTAGACAAACTACCCAAAATGCGGTTGTTCAATAATCATTTGACTGGCTTATTACCACAAGGTCTAAACAACTTCACAAGTTTAGCTTTTCTCCAACTAGCGAACAACCACTTTTCGGGCATCTTACCTCCGTAGTTATGCAGAGGAAATAAGGTCTGTCGGGACCCCGGATTTCTGAACCCGGACCCTCTGTGTATTACTGCATTAGTCCTAGATCAAAACTAGTGCACACAGTTAAACAGAAATGAATACATCACCAGCATCGTGTTATTACAATAATTGAGAGTACTGACCGAAAAGGTCTCATTATTACAATTGAGGTTTCAAGACCTCGCACACATGAAATAAAGCGGAAGCAAAAGATAAACTCGATGAAGACTCATCAATACGCCACAGGCAATTGACTGGGGAAGCGCGACCTAGTACTCCTGGAATCCTTCGTCGAAGCCACCGGCGAAGTAGTCGTAGTCTCCTTCTTGGGCTTCGTATTCTTCTGAGATTTGTTTTTGAGTGCAGCATGTGAGTACATAAAGTACTCCGCAAGTCTTGGGAAAAATGCAATAGATGCAAGGCTTGACAAAGGAAGGCTATATGGTTCTTTGCACAAAGCAATGTTTTAATTTCAATTACGAATAATTATTTTTGAAGGCATTAGTTTCATAAAGTAAATGTTTTAACAGAACTAACATTAATTTTATAGTGAAGGTTCCAACTACCAACACTAGTTAATCCAGTCTAACTGACAAGGTTTAAAACCGCGGGTTCCATCCACCCTCTCTGGCTCCAACTGCCAGGATTCCCTTCCAAGAGTTCCCTCCACTCTCGGAATACAAAAACTTTGATTTTAAAAACCAAAACCAGAAATCTACCATGTGAATGCATTCCTTGCCCGCCCTTGACTGTGGGCACGGCTATTCGAATAGTTTGACACTCTGCAGAGGTTGTACAACTTTACCCCCAAGAGATAATTATCTTAACAGTCACCACGCTTCCTTTGGCATGAGACACAGATAAATTATCACAAAGCCTTTACCTCACTCTAGACTAGCTAGACACCACCCGCTGAGGTTTCACCGCAGAAGGGTTAAATCTGCCCAATCCGAAGCCCCCTCTTGCGCCATATGAGTACAGTAAATCCCTGTCCCTCACTGTGAATAACCAGTAACTCCCTGGCACCCACTTTCCACTGGTGGCACCTAAACTAGACTATCATGAGTTAATCAGCTAGGTCATACCCATATAGACTTAGGGTTGTACGGTAGTGCTCAGTCTGGACAAACACAAGCGTCGGTCCTTAGTTGACTAGGGTGGAACGTACACTTTACAAGATCTCGTGCTTTCTGCACCAATCCAAACCAACCATCCACCCTAATCTAAACCAATTTTCAAATTTTATTTTATTTTAAAGGATTAGTGGCAACTCCAATCACCACTAGACTTTTAGAAACACAAGTTATTACAACAATTCATAATCTCCCATTTTCAAGATTTCAAGGGTATTACATAGCATGACTAAGCATTAGACTACCATTGTATTATTCACAACTGAATATAATAATCTCATTAAAGAGCCAAAAGAAATCCTAAGGAGACAAGGGTACATGGCATTCAATTTCAACTGAGGGCATAACAAAGTTGGGGTAACTAATACCTTAAGATTTGAACTAATCTTGTATGTAAATAGCAATGCACATAATTTAAAATAATTAAAACATTTCAAAATCATAGGTTCAAGATGATCAAAGGAGACTTGCCTTCTTGCACGCTCTCTGGGTCTTCCTGGTGCGGAGCGGAGAGATCTTCGACAACGTTGGAATCTATGCGAGAAAAGACGAAGCAACAAAACAAATAAATACAAACAAAAATTCAAATAAACTTAAAAATTCAAATATAGGCCATATTTGGATAGATTATGATTTTAGAATAATTTAGAAATTTGAATGGCTCAATTTGGAGTTAAAGTGAGAAAGTTATGCTCATTTGAAAATCTCAGATTGAATAAATCCAGAAATTCCCAAATTTCTGACAGGTGGGGCCCACTGGAGAATTTTTATTTTAATCTTTTATTTTTATTTATTTACTCTGAGTCTATGACATGTGGGACCCACTGGCAGTGAGCCCACAGGCGGTCACTGACATGTGGGACCCCTCTGTCAGTGACCATAACCTCTTTGGTCACTGACAGGTGGGACCCACTGGGCTCTGGACCCACTTGTCAGAGGCTGACGTAGACGGGTGGGACCCAGGCGGCAGTGGCCAGCGCAGACCGGTGGCCGCTGACGGGTGGAGCCCATCTGTCAGCGCGGAAAAATGAGGAAAAGGTTCAACCTCAGCGTGCGGAGCCGGAGGCTCGAACGCGCGCCGATGGAGCCAAGGGGAAGAAGGGAGAGCGGGGGTAACCAGTCGGGCGGGGAGGCTTTGCCTACCCATAAAGGGTAGGTAAACCCTTTGGGGGGTACCTGCTGGCGGGGTCGGGCAGAGGTGGCTGGAGGCGGGGTTGTCGGCGGCGAGGGGAGGCCGGAGCGGTTCGGTGGGGTCCAAAAATGGAGTCCTGGCGCTGAGGTGGTTCTGGCAGTGGGGTCGGCGAGCTCCGGGGTCGAGCGGAGGCTGCCGGCGACGGGAGCAGCGGTGGCGCAGCTCGGGCCCTCCGATGCGACGGTGCTCCGGTGGCGGGGAGGGGTGGCCGAGGGGTCGGGGAGGTTCGCCAACGCACGGGGAAGCTGTGGGTGGCGGCGACGGGCTCCGGGGAGGTCCGAGGCGGCGGGGATTGCTCGCCGGAGGTGAAGGTGGCGGCGGAGCCGAAGGCGCACGGCGCGGGGCTCTCAGGTGGCAGAGAGGGCAATTGGAGGCAGAGTGGGGGTGGGGCGAGATGGAGTGGAGCTCGGACACCTTTTATAGGGGCGGAGGGGAAGCAGGGGCGCGGCGATTGCTCGCCGGGCTGGCGGCCGGAAAAGGAAGGGGAGGGGGAAGGAAAGGAAAGGGGAGGCAGGGAAGGAAGGGAGCGCGAGGTTAGGGGGATTTAATTCCCCCGCGGTGCAGGCGGTTTCCAGAACGGGGAGAGGGCGGGGAGTAAGGCCGGATACGGCGGGGACTCGGTCGGCCGGCGAGAAAAGGAAAGGGGGAAGAAAGAAGGAAGGTGGCGCTTCGCGGGGAAGGCGACGGCCTGATAGGCGGGGCCCGGGTGGCGGTCTGTAAGTCAGAGAGGAGAGGGAAGCGGTCGGCTGGATGGCCCGCACGGGTGACGCGGCGCGCATCGGGCCGGCCAGGTGTCGGACTGAGGGAGGAGGAAGGCGGGATGGCTGACGGCCGGGCCCGTGAGGCAGCGAGAGAGAGAGAGAGAGGAGGTGCGGCTTGGATGGGCCAAGCGGCGACGTGGGCGGATCCGGGCCGTCCACGCGTCGGCTGGAGGGAGGGGAGTTGGATTTTAGTTTTTAGAATTTGATTTTTTTTATTTTCAGAAAAGGCTAGGAAATTATTTAGGCCACAGAAAAATATGAAAATACCTCCAAAAATTCCAGAAAAATTCACAGAAGCTCCTGGACATATTTTGGACTTAATAAAATTATTTCCAACTACTGTTGGTATTTAATTTTCATATTTTAATTACTTTTTTAACTTTTAAAAATATGTTTTAAACTCCAGAAAATCAGATAAAAGCCAAATAAAATCCAATTACTTTAAAATAGTTAATTTGAAATTAAATTTTTTCCAGAAAGAAAATTTTGGGATGTTACAAGGTCTCCTACCTTATCTTGAGCAGCAGCAACTTGGAGGGCCCATACCAACAAGTTTTATGAACTTTACAAGCCATGTTTCCAAGAGTTTTGAGATTTACCCACACCTCTGGTATAAGGATCTGAGCTCCAGCCATGTTCAACTGTCTTTTCTTTTACATGAATGAATGAACTCTCCCTGCGGGTGGACGTGGACAACCTCCTCTCCCTCGGAGGCGACCTGGTGGGCGTGCTCCGCGGTAGCAAGGACAACGACGCCCTTGTGCATAGGGGTGGATATCAAGCTGGTTTGGCTCAGTTCGGCTCGCTAAGGCTCGTTAAAAACGCGACATGGCTCGGCTCGGCTCGTTAGAGTAATGAGTTAAAAGAGAGGCTTGGCTCGGCTCGTTGCAAAGCTCAGGCTCAGCTCATTAGACTCGTTACAGATAGGGTATGATATAATCAAGTATCCTACAAAAACTTTAATCCAAAATACGTTATATATGAGAAACAATACAAGCTGGAGTGAAACACCAATACATACTACATCATCATCACTATTATTCTTCAAGTACTCAACATTAACTGATAAAACACAACAAAGACAAGACAAACAAACACAACAGAGTTCAGAGTTCTCCTACACAGAGCATAGCACAGCAGAGTTCGTAGCAAAAAGTTGCATGTACAATATTGCATCTAGCAGGCCACCAGCAGTTCAGACACTGCACGTAGGGGGTGGACAGATGGCTCGTGGCTCAGCTCGATATAGGCTCAGCTCGGCTCAGCTTTTGGCATTTATGAGCCGAGCCGAGCTAGGGGTTGAGCTTGGCTTCTTTAATGAGCCGAGCCTGAACTGGCTCACGAGCCGCTTGGCTCGCTTGTTTGGCTCGCTCGGGCGGCTGGCTCGGGCCGGCCCATCTCACGTCCGAGTTCGGACGCTCGGCTCATCACCTGACCACCCCTACGCAAGAAGACACCGACGCTGCGACGCGCTCCCGTCCCAAAGTCCCGATCCCCTTCTTGTCTCCTGATCACGCGACACACTATTGATCCCCTTCTTGTCTCAACCCTAGATCCGGTGCCGCCGCGACGGTGCCGCACCGCACCCTCATCATCCGTCGGCGCCAGACCCTCCCCTCCTCCCCGCCTCAGCCTCCACCCCCTTCCCATTGGCCATCGCCTTCCCTGAAGTCTTAACCCTAGATCCGATGCCGCCGCCACGGTGCCGCACCGCACCCTCATAGTTCGCCGGCGTCGGCCCCTACCCTCCTCCTCGTCTCAGCCTCCACCCCTTCCCATCGGCCATCTCCTTCCCTCAAGTCTCAACCGTAGAAAACGTCAGCACCGACCACAGAGCACCGCCACCGTAGTGGCACACCTCCCCTCGCCATCGGCCTCTCATCGGCATCTGGCGCATGGAGCGACATGCGCATGCTAGCATGGAGTCAAAGAACCGCAGAGAGAGGAGGTCCTCTGGGTCCGGGTCCGGCTCCGCCTCGGCATCGACCCTAGTGGTGAACCGCCTCCCCAACCCCTGTCCATAGCCACCTTGTAGTGCCAAAGCAGCTCCGACCCCGGCAGCCTCGGTAAAGTAGCTCCTCAACCCATATTCTTGAGAGTTTAATGGAGATTGGAGAGTGTATCTTGGATTTTGATTGTTGACTGTGTATAGCACATCACAGTTGGGAGTCTCAGAATCAACTTTTAGTGCTGGCGGTAGAGTCCTTGATGATTACCGTAGTGCTTTGCGCCCAGCTATGGTTGAGGCACTAATATGTGCTTCTAGCTGGATACGAGGTTCTCATAATGACATGACACTTCCAATGTTTGTGGTATATTGTTTCACACTAACTCATTTAACTATCATCTTTGTTACTATTGAATCTAACTTGATTTCCTATTACAGGAAGAAGATGACGAGGATGATGTCGAATCTGTACCATTTCCTGAGGGTGTGGTGGCTAGCAGCTAGGACAATAACGAAGTTCACGACTGGATTGTAAGTCTCTCTACCAAAATCCTTCATTTGCTGCTTTAGGAAACCCTGACTGTGATATGACTTAATTTTTAATTTGCATGAAAACTACTGTCTAGAAGAAGCTCTAACGAATCAAGCAAACTGATCCTTGTTTACATGGTCCACTTGAACATTTAACGTAAAGGCTCCAGAATTTTCATTCATATTTTCTGTAAGCAACTAGCTATATACTATGTTCCAGAATCAAAATTTTCGGACTTCAATTGTAAATTTGCCTCGATCTATTGCGTTACCATGGTTTCTGCTTGTTATTTGTTGACGCAAACTGTTAGCGTGATGTTTTACCGAGTCATCTATGTGTTAGGTTGAATCTATCGGTAGATGGATTCTAATCTTAATTTTTGTCGGGTTCTATAGGATTTGTGGACGGTCTTGTCGAATTGACAAGTGATTTGTGGATGTATTAGTCATATTTGCTTGGCATGAATATTTGTCTGTCTTTTCCTTTTGAATATATTCATTGGTACTCCAGTTTGGATTGTAGACAGCAAGTAATTTATTCTCTACAATGGTGGCTTATTATTTTGGCAATGCAACGACTTTGTCTTTGGCAATGTAGTGACTGCTGGTGCTGGGATCCAGTCTGAAGTCCAACATTTTGGCAATGCAGTGACTGCTGGTGCAGTGATTTTGGCAATGCAGTGAACTGCTGGTGCCTGGTGGCATGGTGCAGACGTGCAGTGTCTGAACTACTGGTGGCCTACTAGATGCAATATTGTACATGCAACTTTTTGCTATGAACTCTGCTGTGCTATGCTTTGTGTAGGATAACTCTGAACTCTGTTGTGTTTGTTTGTCTTGTGTTGTGTTTCATCAGTTAATGTCAAGTACTTGAAGAATAATAGTGATGATGATGTAGTATGTATTGGTGTTTCGCTCCAGCTTGTATTGTTTCTCATATACAACGTATTTTGGATTGAAGTTTTTATAGGATACTTGATTATATCATACCCTATCTGTAACGAGCCTAACGAGCCGAGCCCGAGCTTTGCAATGAGCCAAGCCAAGCCTCTCTTTTAGCTCGTTACTCTAACGAGCCGAGCCAAACCGAGCCGCTTTTTTAACGAGCCTTAGTGAGCCGAGCTGAGCCGAGCCGGCTTGATATCCACCCCTATATGCATGCAGTTCATGCGCTATTTTTTCCTATGACATGTGAGAAGTGCTATCGTATGCTTGGGCTAAAGTGAGGACCTAGCGGTTATTCTTAATTAATTATTATAAACTTTTTTGGAAGTTAATCAATTAACTAATAAGTACTTAATTCATGCATACGGGCTGCTTTATTTGTTACATGGGCTTAACTTGGGCTTCCCCCAAGAGCTTAGTTAATCACAGGAGCTTAAAAATCATGCATGCATGCACACGGTCAAGGCAGCCATGCATCATTTTTCGGCTTGATCTCAGGGCTATATGAGTATAGGAGGCCAGGCCACACAAAGATGTGGGCCCACATGTCATCCAATTCTTAACTGATAAATTAAGTTAAGGGAGCACATAAGGATGTGGGCCCACATGTCATCAATTCTTAACTGATAAATTAAGTTAATGGAGCACATGATTTATGTATGCATACATGTGTCTATTCACCCCCATAAGCCCAAACCTATGTAGTACTTTAAGCATTAAAAAACTATTTTGGTACACCATTTCTTTGTCCCTGTATTTTATAGTGATCGTCATGATAACAATTTACAACCTTTCATTGTTTTAAGTTGTAACAGATTTTAGCTATCAGTGTTATTTATTTATTTACTAGTTACATATCCATACGTTGCAACAGAATTCATCGGATGTATAGAGAATCATGCTATGAAAAGGGTTGCTCTGATCGGTTGGAAAGTGGAGAGTGATGAAAAGTGAAAGAAATAGAGCGGTCGGAGGAGAATGGACGTACGACCACCAACTCGTTCTTTTATAATAGTAATGATTTGATATTGTTTTAAATTTAGGATAAAAGCAGTGTCAACGATGGCATCGGGATTTTTAGTGCCTCAACGCTTTTGATAGAAAGGGTATTTTCTGACCTATGTATATTTTAACACTTGCTTCAGGAGAAAATATTTTGTAATATTTAGATTTTTTGTTTTGATGGATTTTAGCCATAAAATTTATTTATTATTTTCCAATATAATAGTTGAACCATATTCTAACTCTTGGCCAAAATTGGTGTCAACACTAGCATGATACTCTCTGAAGTTTTGCTATTTGAAAGTGAAGGTTTTGCTCCAACTTCAATTCAAGATAAACGATTTAGGTGCAATAAGCAGTTTGTTTTTTTGCGTGGATAATACAATGTTTGTCCAGTTATAGTAGATCAATATGAGGTTTCTACTGTAATTTATACTCCATTGACGGCACGGTAGTTTTTCTCATCTAGACAGTTTTAAAAGAGCAATTTTTAATCATGTCATGGAATTTGGTTACTTGGCAATTTTACGCATGTGATTGCCACATGTGAAAGTTGCTCTTTTCAATAACCATCGTTTGCCAAGTTTTGTGTTCTAAGTGGAGTATATTAAATTCCATGCAATGAGTTCTTCGCTTTTTATCATTTAATGATTGAGCATTTGTTTCAGGATATTAGTTGCATAGACTCAAGATTTAGTTGGGGTTATTGAAGACCCAAATTTATTTGTCTACTTTATTGATAGCTGTGTGTTTGAAGCTACTGGTAGTTTGCTTAATTTTGCTTCGTAAGAAGTATTTGGAGAAGACTGATCTAGTCCACTCGCACAATTTGGCTTTATGAGAAGCGTTTGGATAAAACTATTCCAGTCCTAAGCATTGAGATTAGTCCTACGGCACAAGGTCAATTGATAAAGACTTATTTTCAGAAGATTTTCATATTTTGGTTACAGAAGCAAATTCGTCTCAAGATGGAGATTATTAAAGTGTGATCCGAATTCATCATTGTGTCCATGTCGAACATTGCACCTGACATAGCACCAAACAATATATGCACTGAGTCGTGTCAGACGTAGTAACGATCGATATATCTAACTCTGATCCATTTTTCTTCTCGGTTTCTTTTTGTAAGTTGTATTTTGCTTGGGCATGGGAGTAAGGGGCGTATGAAACCAAGGGAATGAAAGAGGGAATTAACCGTAGCGTGTATGGTGTTAATGTCTTGGGAATATGATAGAAGATTGTTGTGTGTGTGTGTTTACTCACAAAAATTGAAAAACGAGAAAAGATTAATAGGGACAAAAAAAAAAGAGAAACGATCACTGAAACTGCATGCACTCCTTATATTTTGAAAGACGAATGCAAAAATTATAGGTCTTATATTTTGAAACAGGGGAAGTACCTCTGTAGTCGCACGTTTAGATGCACCGAATGTTTCATGCTTGTATTTGTTCTTCATATAGTGAATTCCGTTTTCTTTTTTTGGTAATGGTTTTCCACTTAAATCTGTCTCCTATTCCATTTGATCCTCTATTTTTACCATGTGTTTTATAACATATTCTATTTGTTTTTATTTATTTAGGATGAAGGATAGGACGATGAAAGGAGTCAAGTTTAAGCGAAATCGAAGAAATAATGGTCGCCAAAAATTGGTGTCTAGATCTTTAGAGCATGTATAATAGGGTGACATAAGTTGTCTATAAGAGGTGTCACATAGCAATTTTGCTGAAGTAGATGAAAAAGAAAGAAGAGAGAGAAGGAGATTGACTGTAATTCTATAGACAATAGAAACACAAGAAAATAGCCTGATATAGACGGCTTTCGTGACATTGTATCAATGTTATCTATAAATAGCCTACTATAGATAGCTTTCATGTCATTGTATCAATATTGTCTATATTTTACAGATAACCTATTATAGATAATTTACAGATAATCCATTATAGAAGGTGTCTTTAATACTATCTATAGATGACATGAAAAAGAATAATAGACAACGACTGTCTATATCACTGTGCATATACTTAAAAGCAGTTTTGGGCACCTGGACCGTTTCGAGAACCGGCGTAATTTCCTCTTAGTCGCACTTTAGGAGCCAACCTACCATCCAAAAACCTTTTGGGCCATAGTAGTTGAGGCTCTAGCTTTCGCTTGGTAGCTGATCAACCGAAGAGATGTTGATGAAGCTTCGTACCCAAAAAGCCTGGAGCCGTAGCTTGCCAAACAGGAGGACCTAGTACACAAGAAAACATGTTGATAGACTTCACATAAGTTTGTAGCCAACTATTAGACACAAATAAAATGTAGCCCCCGCCTTAATAATTCGATTTTTTTAGTGATTGTTGTAATATTACAATATTACGGTATATGGAAACTTACCTAAAACTTGAATCAAGAACAGTGTTCCCCTAGTCGGCCGTCTAGCCTGCCTAGACGGCCGCCTAGCCCACCTAGACGGTGACTAGACGCTAGATGCCTGCCTTCCGCCTTGGCCGTCTAGCCAATTTTGCCCGTCTAGGTGTTTGCTTAGCCTAATTAGGCGTCAGCCTAGCCCGATTAGACGCTAGACATTTGTCTGTTGTCCGATTAGCGTCTAGCGTCTAGAAAAACACTGATCAAGAGTTCCAGTAGATTAGTTAGACCTTACTTCTTTTGCAAGAAAGAGCCTACTCCTTCCCCTATCCAGAGGGAGGAGGCGTATATTATAACATACACATGCACATCCACATCTACTTGCAAGAGACAAAGTTGATAAGACTGTTGAGACCGGAGTTGACGTTTTCAGGCCAAAATTCGTGAATGCCGGTGAAATTTGGTTTTCTTGGCCCACTCAAACCAATTTCAATAAAAAATTTCAGCCCATTTCAAAACTTCCCAGCCCATCAACTAACCAATCTCATTCTCCGTCTCTTTCTCCTTCCCAATCCCACAAAAAGAATCGTCATCCCACAAAATACAGATTGGGGGAGGCGGTGCCGACTGTGGGAGAGGGAGGCGGTGCTGGCTGGCGCTGACAATGAACAAGGAGGCAGTGCGGCTACGGGAGGGGGAGGCGGCACTGGCAATGAATTGGGGGGGGGGGGGGGGGGGGGGGGGGGGGGGGGGGGAGCGGCATTTCCAGTTTCGACCGAAATTGTGTGTATTTCTTGAATTCGAATGGTATGTTTAAATATTTTGATTGAATTTTTTGGTGGGGTCTAAAAATTTTTGTAAACTGAAATTGTTTTCCTGGTTGAGACTACCTTTGTGTGTGCTTCTCTATTCGTCTCGGTCGTTCGTGATAATTCATCGGCAACGCCACCCTCGTCATACGACCGTGATTAACAATTAGACGTTCAATGAACTACAACCGATCGATCATATCCACTTTAGTTATGCTTGACATGACCACAAATCAGGACGAAGCCAGTGGCACCCGACGTGACAAACACCAAGCAACCAATTCAGCTGCCCGACTGCCAACTCGATTCGTTATATGTCGTTCCATGCGCATCATGCACTGAAGCAAGTAATCTTCACGTAGCCGCCACGGGAAAGCCGATCCCCCGCCGCGTGGACGGGAACATCGCGAACAAGAAGCTCCCCACCGCGCCGGCCGCCATGGGCACCGCCGCGAGAAGCTGCCTCGTCGTCGCGGACTCCACGGGGTAGAAGCACGCCACGACGTTGCGATCCACCATGGCCACGGCAATGAACACCACGAACGACAGCAGCCCGTGCAGCACGTCGCGTGCGCCCAGCCGGTACCTCGCATCCTGCGGCGGCGGCTGGGCGCCGGAGCCGTCGATGAGGCGCAGGCGGCCGCTGGGCGTGGCGAAGCCGTAGCGCACGGCGCCCTGCTCGTCGCGGAAGCTGTCGGTGAAGCAGAGGAGGAAGCAGGAGAGGGCGCAGGCGCCGATGAGGCAGGCGGTGAGGGCGCGGTTGGCGGCCGTGCAGCTGCCGTCGGCGGTGAAGGTCGGGGAGAGCACCTCGAAGGCGAGCACGGCGCCCGTGGGGAGGTGCTTCGCGAGGTCGGCCGTGCTGCTCAGGGCCTTGCCAACAACGGTCGTCGTCATCGGCTGCGTCCGACCGTCGGCGGCGTTGCCGAGGAGCGGCGCCTGCGCCGACTGGGACTCGGCGTCGCCGGTTGGCCGGGATGCCATGATGATGACTGAACTAATGAGAATTGATCAGGGTCGTCTAGCTGGTCTCTGCTTGGGTTTAACTGTTTCAATGCGGTGCGTATATGAATGCACGATGCAATGGCTTGTTAGGCATCAGGAATGGCATACTTGTTCAAGTGGTGAACTAAGCTTAATTATGCTTTACGCTTGTTGTGATGAACAAGCAAGGAACTTCTGTGACTTGCGATGTGGGACTAATTGACCGTTCAATAACGCAAAGTATACCCGATCGGAGAATGCACGCACAGGCCCAAGCCCAAGAAAGAGAGCACACAACAGTCCGGGAACCAGGCCACGAGCCCACGATTCACTAGGCAAAAAGAAATGGGATTTTCTCTTTTGTGTGTGTTGTGGTTACAGACCAAACAGAGAGAGATGGTAGTGGAGAGGTGGGAGTGTTCTGCCTCACCCTCCCCCCTCATCTTGATATATATATCCACATGGGGTATACTTTTACAGTTATGCCTTTACATCCGTACATCCCCATTAGGGGCACTTATGTCATTACACATGTTACTCTGGTTCTTATAACCTCCTAACATGCCTGTTGGGCTTAGGTGGGGGCCACCCCTACGACAGGAGCCTCTCATGGTGAAGGGCTTCACAGGGCCGAAGCCATGTCGCCGAGTCCTTTGGCCCCCTCCGTCCCCTGCGGCCTGTGAATTTCTCCAAGCTTGTGGCTGGGGAGCCTGAGGTCTGGGATGGAAGGTGCCTTGTTGCAGCAGACGCGCGCGCTCCGTCCCCTACCCTTCGAACGGGTGGCAGCGGAGGCTGGTCGCCTAGCTCGAAGTAGACGCGCGCGCTCCGTCCCCTACCCTTTGAACGGGTGGCAGCGGAGGCTGGCGCCTAAGTCGAAGCCGAGGCGCGCGCGCGCTCCGTCCCCTACCCTTCGAACGGGTGGCGGCGGAGGCTGGCGCCTAGCTCGAAGCCGAGGCGCGCGCGCTCCGTCCCCTACCCTTCGAACGGGTGGCAGCGGAGGCTGGCGCCTAGCTCGAAGTAGACACGCGCGCGCTCCGTCCCCTACCCTTCGAACGGGTGGCAGCGGAGGCTGGCGCCTAGCTCGAAGTAGACGCGCGCGCGCTCCGTCCCCTACCCTTCGAACGGGTGGCAGCGGAGGCTGGCGCCTAGCTCGAAGTAGACGCGCGCGCGCTGAGATTGGAGCTTGGCGCCGATATGGTTGCGCTTCGGGGCTGTTGTGACCTTGCAGTCTGGTAGTGCACTTTTAATGGCGGCTGAAATCACGCCGACGCCTGGCCTGGCAGAAGTCAGGCTGTCGCGTCGTGCAGTCTGCCATTTTGCAGGTGGGACACGTGGCGACTCACGACTGGTGCGTCGTGGGATGTGAGCGGTTGCGTGACCGCGGCCGTTCGCCTCGGCCCCCGGGAAGTTGGACGCGTGTTGAAGGCGTGGAGGCATTGTGCGCTGCTTGGCCACCTACCCGGCACGGCCCTCTAGGGCCCGGCGGTTCTTCTTTCCAAATCTTGGGCAGCCGAATCGCTGCGAATTTGATCTGTCTGTGCTGCGAGCCGTATGAGAGGCGAGTGACCTTTATAAGGTGCTAGTGTTGAGGTGGAGGCACCCTTTCTTGCTTTGCTTTTTGATCTGCCGCTTTGCTTCCGCCCGTGCTAGTTGTAACCCTGCTTCTTTCTCCCTGGTCGCGAAGAGCGATGGCTAGCCATGACGACGCCACCTACCATCCCCGCAGTGGTTCCTTGCCTAGCCAGGGCGAGGTGCCCCCCTCCTTCCAGCTATACCTGTCAAGCTATAGCTTGCTGTGACTTGGGCAAGGGATACCATAATGGACCTAATTCATGTAGTGAAGACTAATGCTTCATTGGTTTCAAGCATGGGCAAGGTTGCATGGCGGCCACCTCCAGATGGTGTACTTAAAATAAATGTGGATGGAGTTTTCTCCACTAATGCATTCAATGGTGTGACTAGGGTAGTAGTAAGAAACAAGATAATAAAATAAGAAGGGGAAACAAAAGTCCAACTTGCTACAATTGTTGGGAAAATGGACAAATTGGTAAAGAGTGTCACATGGGTAAAGCACCTAAGGCTATTCTCTATAATGATCAATATTTGCTTAGGAAAGATAGAAATAGAAAAGTATTTGCTAGATGTGTTAGTTCACATAAGTCTATTGCTAGGGTCATTTGGGTGCTCAAATCACTTGTGACTTACATTCATGGATCCAACCGTGTTTGTGTACCCAAAAATGTTTAAATGTTTAATAAATATTTGAAGATGCATTGGAGACTTGACTCTTTAATGAAGAGGTGGACTCCACCATGTGCAAAATTGTAGCCAAGCAGTAGGATGATGATTTCACATGATAAGGCAATGTAATCTCGGTAACGAGTATTTACATTGAAATATCTAGCACATAGCCTTATGTAGGTTGCTTTGCATGAAAATCATTTCAAAAGTGTGTTCTTGCTCTTGTTCAAAAACTTCATTATTGCAACCTTGAGCAAGATAGGCTGTGGCACATTAAGGGGAGTGCTAAATTATAATAATATGTATCACATCCCTAAATGTCCTTATATCAATGAAGCGCTAATGTTGATTTTCAAAAGTTGGACCATTTTAGCCAAAAGTCAAACTTTTGAAATTAGTAGTATATCTTTGAAGAACTAGTTGCAAATTGTATAAAAATGCATTTCAAAGGTATCGAGGATATAACCAATTCTCAAATTATTATTTATCTGTAAATGATATGGTTATGTCATTATAGTCCTCGAGTGTACCCCTTATCTATAAGGGAGAGATTTCACAAGGTAGTCGTAAGCTCTTCTACGACTACCCTTTAGTTATAAGCTATTCTACGATAACTTCTTACGTGTACCCCTTATCTATAAGGGAGATATTTCACAAGGTAGTCATAAGCTCTTCTACAACTACCCTTTAGTCTAAGCTATTCTATGATAACTCCGTAGTCGTAAACTCTTCTATGACTACCTTTTAGTCGTAAGCTATTTTATGATAACTCCTTAGTCATAAACTCTTCTACGACTACCCTTTAGTCGTAAGCTCTTCTATGATAACTCTTTAGTCGTAAGCTCTTCTACGACTACCCTTTAGTCGTAAGCTCTTCTACTATAACTCCTTAGTCGTAAGCTCTTCTACGACTACCCTTTAGTCGTAAGCTCTTCTACGACAACACCTTAGTCGTAAACTCTTCTACGACTACCCTTTAGTCATAAGCTATTCTATGACAATCTCATAGTCGTAAGCTCTCCTATGACCATGACATAGTTGTAAGTTTTTTTTACGATCAATGCATAGTCATAAGTTATCCTGCGACCACCTTGTGGTCATAGATCTCCCTACAACTAAGCCAAACTCTGACTGACCTATCTACGACAACCCCTTGCATCATTGGTCTGTCTGACAAGGTGGTTAGCATGAGTATTCATTCTCTGGAATAAATGCACATAACTTCACCCTAGTACAAACTACCGCACGATGAGTGAGATACTATGTCCCTAATAACACCCATCGGACGGTTATCATTCGAGACATTAAAGCGTCTCTTGGCATGGAGAAATAGCCACGGCCTTGCAAGCTATATAAAGGTAGACGTCAGGGAGGGGGAGGATCTGGGATAGACCCAAGGGAGAATAAGAGTAGAGCAAGGCTTTTTCGCATTACTTTCTGCATTGTAATCAGTTCATTAAGCAATATCCACACAACAAGTGGGCTTGTTATTCTCGCTGAAGAAGGCCTGAATCCGTATAAAAGTCCCTGTGTCTTCTCTGTATGTGATCGTAGCTAGGTCTTCAAAAGTTCCCAGAACCCAAACAAATCATATGTAAGATCGATACTAAAACATCGACAGTTGACACCATCTATGGGGAACTTCTTTGCCAAAACTCCAATAATTCATTGTTTGCAAGTTCTCTTCTTTTTGATATTCTCATGGTAGGAGAGTGGAATGAGGAGAGCTGATTCGACTTTACCGAATACGCGGATCTTGACATGGATGCCTGTTGTGACTTCGGGCAAACCATGCTTTCATCCGATGGTGAGGCTGTCTCTGGAGATCCACCATGAGATCCTAGAGATTGTACCATGGATAAGGTGGAGGTAGGATCCTTATCGCCCACCACATTACGCTCAATGGAGGGACCTGTTTCCCTAGTGGGCAAGGGTCAATCTTACCGCAAACAAGATTGCATCAAGGCAAGTTCGCAACGTGAGGAGGGGTTCACCTCTAAGTGTTCAAGTACCTCACCGGCTACTCAATCTGGGTTAGCAAGCCTTGAAATCTATTCTTATAGGGAATCCACCAATAGCTGGTGGTCGTGATAATTCAGTTATTCCCATAGAGAATGTGGATAGGCACCATGTGAGTCCGCCCGTCCTCCTGCAGGGCTCAACTCCAGTCAGAGGTGGTTATAACCCAGAATTTCCCTTTCTGAAGAGGCCTATTCTGCGCCGTGAGGCTCTGTTGTTTGCTGACTCCTCAAGCCAGGAGGCGTCTGACACGAGTAGAGATCATGTTCGGGAGGTTTTTGCCCTTCCCTCAGATAATAACCACTCTCTTGGAGGAAGGCATGGCAGCGCTCTCCACTGCTCACATACTGTAACATCCCAAAATTTTATTTGCTTTTTATTTGATTTTTTGGGATTTATTTGGAGTTATGTGGATTTTATTTCAAAGCCTAAGAGTAAGAAAATGTACTTTAAATATTTTATTAAAGCCAAAAGAGTTTATTTTGCCTTTCCTAAGCTCTCCTGAATTTATAAAAAAAATTTGAGAATTTTCTGGATTTAAAAATCAATTTTAAAAGGCAAAAAGGTATTTTTGTAAACAATTAAAGCCCAATTTAAATTAAAAATATTTTTCTAAGTCTAAAATAACTCCAAGAATCTTTTTATAAATTTTTCTGAAATTTTTAGACATTATTTACTATTTTCTAAGTATTTTAGAAGCTTTCGGGTAATTTTCTGAAAATTAAAACAAAATTTAATTCTGAATTAATCTCAGGCTGACACGTGTCACACCCGTATTGATTTCGCTCCACCCCTTGATCTAATCCTGGCGGTCCACCACAACTTACCCTTTCATATTGTCTCAACGGCCGAGATTTCCTTCCTGGACACGTGCCCACCATCCGGCCGCCCGTCCCTTCCTCTCCCCTCCTCTCTCACCAACAAGTGGGCCCCACTTGTCATATCCTTCTACCTCACCTCTTCTTCAACCTCCAGCCGCACGCCATGAATGCCGCGCCCGAGCTCCGATACGACCATTCCTCTTCCCAAAAACAGCTGCCTTGGGTTCCTCCCTCGCTGTCGCACCCCTGTGGGCCATTAATGGTCCCTCCCCGCTCGCGTTCACATCGGCTAGCCAGTTTTCCCCAGGATTTCCAGCGAGCCGAGCCGCCCTCTTCCCCTATAAACCCTCCTTGAGAGTCCATTTCCGCACAACCCCTCCCCGCTCTCTCTTCTCCCCACCTCGGCCGAGCCCCTCGCCCACCGGAGCACCGCCGCCCTTGAGAGTCGCCACCGCTTCTCTCCCGCCGCTGACCGCCCCCGGTCTTCCCCGAGCCCGGCGTCGAGTAGGGTCCGAACCGTCACCGCGTTCTCTCCCTCCTCCACCTCTCGTCGGCCGCCTCTGAGCGCCAGAGCTCCGGCGAGCTCATGTCCCCGTGTGCCGCCGCATCCACCTGGCCACATCAGCGCCCCGTGCCCACGTGGCAGCCGCGTGGCAGCCCAGTGGCATGCCACGGTGGCCACGTTAGCCGGTCCCGGCCATGTCAGCATTTTAATTCAAAAATAATCCCACCGAAAATTAAAATCCCTGCTGACGTCATAAATGACCTTTTTCAGTATAAAAACAATTCCAAAAATTAGCCTTTTTCATTTTCTCTCTTTTTAAACTTCTGGAAGCCCGTATTTCTTCATTTTAACTCCGATTTGACCCGTTCAAATTCCTAATTCTTCATTTTAACTCTTTTTGAATTTTTAAATTTTATTTGAATTTTGTTTGAATTTGTTTGTTTGGTTCTTCGTGCGAAGATTACGACGATCTCAGAGAGCACGACTTCGACGACTCGAACCAGGACCACGAGTAAGGCAAGTTACACCCTTGATCATATTGTTCCTAGTAGTTTAACTTATTTATGTTGTTTTTAAATTATTATGCATGCTTACTTTTATTCAAATCTAGTTTAAATCCAGTTTGAATCCTAGTTATGCCTAACTCCTTTGTATAGCCAAATTTGATATTGAACACAAGTATGCCTTGTCACCCTAGATGAAAATCTATTTAGTGCATTAATATCAACTAGAAATTTTGTAGAATTGCTTAGCCATGCTTATAATAATTATGGGTTGGGATAATCTTTCAGATGAAATAATAAACTTTTAAAGTGTATTCTTGGCTTTGGTTAGTTAAGAATGTTTATTTGCAAGAAAAATATAAAACTTGGTTTAGACTTAGGCATTGGTATGGTGGTGGGTGCTTGCTGGCATGCATTGTTAACTCAATGTTGATTGCTAGGCACAAGGGGTTTGTGGTTAGGCCTAAGTCAGGTTAAGAACCGGTCTGTGAGCTGCTTTTACAAAGTCACACCGTACTACCGCAAGTCTAGTATGGGACAAACCTAGCCAAATAATTTGTGAAGTTCCAACTTGATCTCGCTATAGGCTGAATGTGAGCATGGCGCAGGCCGCAAGAAGTCTCACATGGCACAAGAGGGGGCTCCAACATGTGGATTCATGTTGTGGTGAAATCTTAGTAGCGGCGTTATCTAGTTGACAACTAAGCATTGTAAAGGCTTTGTCATGAACTCTTAGCCGCACACCTAAGGTAGTGTGTTAATCGCGTGGCAAAACGAGAGAACATGTCTTATGGGTAAAGTTGTTGAGAGACCATGTGGAGGTGACCCCATGTGTGTGATGAGTAATTGACATCTGTTTTAGGAAAGTCGAGTTTGGTTTGTGTGGTTCGGGCCATGTTGTTGCGTGGTGCAATCGGCTTCGGTCGGACTTGGTCAAACTTGATCGAAGTGCTTAGGAGGCTTATTCTCTTGATTCGACAGGTTTTGGCTTTTTCATACTTAAGATTTCTCTTAATGCTATTGTTGATTACATTATGTCAAGCGGTGTTATGTGATGTGTTTCTTGTCTGTGATGGCTGCAGGACGTCGAGGCGAAGTCGTGGCGAGGCACGGGATGACCGGACTAGGCGCAGGTGGTGCCGAGGTCAAAGCGGACGAGGTGTGCCGAAGACGGCGATGACTCGAGGTGGCTGCGAGGTTTGGAAGGCAAGGAATGAGGAAGCTTCCCGGAAGGTGCAGGAGGGGCGTTTTGGTGAATACGCAAAGCTGCACTAAAGGAAGTGGATTTGGTTTAGAATTAGCGGGTAAAGTGTTAAGGCTTAATGGGCAAAGCAAATGTGAACCCATTATAAAAAGGGTATAAATAGGATGCATGTCTCCTGGTGGAGGTATGGCTTGGGAGAGGGGTTAGAGGTGTGGGAGTTGGTTTGCTTTGTGCTTTCTCCTTTTTTTCTGATGGGAGTTGTTGAGAGAGAGTAGGGTTCTGTTGGTTCTTGTCCCCCCTGCGTGAGTCTGTGAGATAGAGATGAGTTCTTGAGTTTTTGTGTTCTTAGTTTGAGAAGAGATGGTTGTAATCCCTGTGTAATCATTCATCTCTCTTCCTCAATATCAATGAAAAAGGATTGTGATTGGCTTTCATGTGCTTCTCTGATGTCTTTTTCGTTTTTTGCTCTCAGTTGTTGCCTCTGTTATTTTGTGTTCTTGAGTTGAATCCTTGCTCTAATGGTTGGCTCTTGATTTCTTTGTGAAGGAAAAATACTCAAGGCCCTTTGATCATTTCATTTTCAAGAGCAAGTTAAGGATTCATTGGTTTCTGTAATCTCTCAAGCCCTCGTCAAATTTCCTCTGCTTGTGCAAAAACTAGGGTTTCATGTCAGGGGAGGGTTGGTTTTCTTGATTCCCTTCATAAGATGGCATGAGATTTGGGTTGGAAAGTCCTGAGTTCATTGCTAACCTATTTGCAAAAGTTCTTAAGCAAGGGATGGATAAGCCATGAGAAATCTGAAAATTACCATCTCTATCTACTCAATTTTTAGATTTTAGCATAAATCTTGATTCCTTGCTTTTGGAATGAATTAATTTGTTTCCTGAGGTCTCTTTGCTATTTGGAACAAATTCTTGAGCTTGTGGCCTGAGGAGATCATCTTCTTTTTACCAATTTCATTCAAATCTGCAGTTTCAGGTCATGTTCTTGTTTTAACTGCTTGCTGCCTGCTCTGAATTTCGAGGGGCGGTCCGACCGGATTCCTTGTGGCGGTCTGACCGGGCCGAAAACTGTTGTCTGACCGACCCTATAGGACCGGTCTGACCGGCCGGCCAACTGCGGTCAGACCGGCCCATGGGTGGTCTGACCGGTGTACAAAGTGCGGTCTGACCGGCCAGCTGCACTAGGTGCTGGTTTCTGTCATTTTCAGCTGTGGTTTTGATTCTTCTCCGTTGACTGGTGTTTCACTTTCTTTTCTGGTTGGATTTAGATTCCAAGAAGCATATGAACTATTTCTCTTCATAAGTTTCTCATAGCAATCAGAGAGAATAGTTTTTAGTGGATACTTTTTGGGAGCGATTTTTAAAGGCACCATTCACCCCCCTCTGTTGCCGATTTCGATCCAACAGTTGTACACCTCTGTAGAGTAACAAACTATCCTGAATAGCTGTGTCCATGGTCAAGGACATGCTGAGTAAGGTTTTTCACAGATTAGACTTTGGTTTGAAAAAAATCTGGTTTATGGAAAATTTGGATATCTTTTGGAAAAATAGTCCGGTGGGATACCCGTGGATAGGTTAGTATTAGGTTGGAGCCTGTACTAATGTTAATATTTTATTAAAACCTTGTTCTAATTATTGTATCAAATTCAGCTTTTGTTCATACTTTGCGATATTTACTCCAATGTTGCCTTTAATGCAAACTAACCATATTATGCCTTCCTTTGATACACTTTATGCATGCATTAACTCTATTAAACTCCTGGTGTAACTTGTGGAGTACTTTATGTGCTCACGTTGCTCAATTTAACTTCTTTCCAGAGGAAGCCTTCGACGACTACGGTGAGGATTGCAACGCGTAGGCCATGTCTTACAGTCATTCGCCTGTGGGAAGGCTGGATGGGCTGCTGCTATATTTATCTTCTGTTGTCTTCTTTTTACTGTTATTGTAAACCTTGGCCATAAGGCTCATACCCCTGCTATATAATAAAGTGTGGTTGTTATGTGAGATATGCATCCCTGTTGACCCTATGTGCACTAGCTTTTCCTGGGATAGTGCGATTAACATAGAGGGTCCTGGAGTTGCCGCTCCGGGATCCGACAGAGATGGTATTAGAGCATATTGACCCTAAGACGTGACCGTAGATAGAATAGAATGGGCAAATTTTAAGGATATATTTTAAATATATATATATATATATATATATTTGAAAATTTCTGAATCTAGTCTCCTTCACTCTCTTCCTCAACTATACTCTATCATAAAAATTGTTTACTAACTTTTTTCCTTTATCCAAATTGTAGATGACTGAACGTCCTACCCAAGTCACCCACAGAACCCTGGCCGGACACCTAGCTAACTATCTCTGGAACCTTCTTCGAGAGTTGGGATTTCAGGCGTGCCCTGTATAACAGGGGTATGTGAGCACCTGTGGAGACCAAGAACGTTGGAGGGTAGAAGTGCTGATCTATGCCAACATTGAAGATGATGCAGCATTCCACACCTTCGACGCTCCTTTACCCCGGGACACCTTCTTCAACGGGATCCAAGACGCAGCCCGTGAAGTGATTTGCCAGCTGAGGGACATCTATGCTCAGTTGCTTCAACACACCTCCTTCCGATACTACCCCAGTTGGTTTCCTGTCAGCTCCAGCAGCACCTTCTCCTCCACGAGGTTTGAGAGCAACCCACGGCTCATTCATCAGGTGCAGTACACCAAGTCCTTGGACTATGTGTACCAGGCCACCTTAGAGGAGTTGAGCTCCGTGGCATAGAGACTTTAGGCCGCAGAGGAGGAGTTGGCCAAGTACCAAGTAGAAGACGAGGGTTCTTCTGTTACCGGACTACCCCCAAAGAAGCGTAGAGTTCAGATGTCAGTGACAACAACCCCAATGAAAACGCCGGAGCACAAGGAAGTCAGTCCGCTCCCATTCCTCCGCCTCCGCCAGCAATTGGACCTGACTGGGCTCAATTGATGGCAAATCAGACCCAGCTGATTCAACTTTTGGCCCAAACTATCAACAACCCAACTCAGCAGTTTCATCAGCCACCACCAGCCCAAGCTCCTCAGAACAGATTGTCGGAGTTTATAAGGATAAGGCCTCCGACCTTCTCAAGCAGTGCAGAGCCGATGTATGCTGATGATTGGCTCCGCGTGATTGTAAAGAAACTGGGTATTCTGCAATGCACTGATTGGGAAAGAGTCATGTTTGCTTCTCACCAACTAAATGGACTAGCATCCGAGTGGTGGGATACTTTAACCGCCTCTCAAGTCAATCCCTAGACCATTTCCTGGAATGAGTTCGTGCAAAGTTTCCGCAAGGCTCACATTCCATTAGTTACCATTATTCTAAAGAAGAAGGAATTTAGAGCTCTGCGTTAAGGGAACCGCACTGTGAATGAATATCTACAGAAGTTTAACCAACTGGCGCGCTATGCACCAGAAGACGTGACCACTGATGAAGCCAAGCAATGTCAGACCCAGATTTTATAATCCAGAATCTACTGTGTTTAGCTGCACTATTCCCTGGATCAGTAGATAGTGCTCACAGTTTACAGTTCTGCATATCAAAGTACATATCATGCGGAAGCGTAAATATAATAGTAGACTTACTCATGGGCCGATTAGGCCGAAATCATTAAATTGCAGCAGCGGAAGAACGTAGCACACAGGTGGGACCTTCAGGACATGGCCACAGGCAGCCAACTAGAGGTTCGCGACCTAGCCCTTGACGACTTCATCTTCTCCTCCATCATAACCAAAAGTATTGCTGAAGCGTAGTGATTTGATTCCTGCTTCTGGATTTGTTATGAGAGCGAGTGTGAGCACACTAACCACCGTGCTCCGTGAGCCAATACACAGAATGCAAATAAATAGTATGCATGGCTTATCAAAGGAGAGGCTCGGGTTAGTTTAGTTGCCAAAAATCATTTTTAGCAGCATTATTATTATTTAGTCATAGTATTATTGTTGTTATCTAAACTCCACCTAGCGATTACTATAATTGACTTAGTCCACCAAATATACTTTTTTCCAAATTGATTGCTGTCTAAGACTCCAAACAACGAGTGACATCATTTAATTAATCCACTGAACTCACACTTTCTATATTCAGTGCTGTCTAAAACTCCAAACAGTGAATAACATCAATTATACAATCCACTAATCAATTGCTGCCTAAAACTCTAAACAGCTAGTGACATCATTTATCTAACATCATTTAACTAATCCACCAATATCTTTTGTATTCTCAATCCTAACAATCCAATCCTTTTGTTATTGATCCACTTCCATAATTTGTTCTTCCTATAATCAATCTTACTTTCTAATTCACTAGTACACATCCACCGAGAATTTCGATGATCAAGTCTACAACTCACTAGTATACACCCACCTATAATATTATTGATCAATATTATAGTCCAACAATTGTTATCATTCCTCCAATATTTTAGAAATTCAATTCATCCATCTAGTATTTGATCCAATCCTATTAATCCCATTATATTGCCATCATCATCTAGGAATTTATATTAGTTATCAGTGTTGTAATCCAATAATTACTTTCACACTCCCTAATTCTGCCAAAAATCATTTAAATCATCTATCTAACCTATACACTTATTTAGACTCCACCAATTTATTTCTACCAGAATCTACACTATCCTCTTCTTTTTATGATCGACATAAGTCCACCAATATCTTTATGTTTTTACCACAAATATCCATCTCCTTTACTCACGACTTTATTTATTCCTCCCTATATTTCATTTTGTAAGAAGGAAAAATATTTTATTTTTGAAATATGATACATAAAAATTTCCTGGGACCTAGCAGTTTTGAACAAAAACATAATGTTCAAGAAAATGTAATAATAATAGTGATCCAGATTCCATCCACCGTTACATGGCATCCGCACCATATAGCATTTTTCAGCGTTATAGCCGCTTAACTTACCACTGGGACGACACCCAGGACAATTCAAATCAGGGCTTTCTACTGCACTCCACTTTTTCCATTACCACCCACAAAGTTTTTGAAATAGAACTATATCTGGTTAAGTTCCCATGTCCGCCCTTGACCGTGGGCACGGCTATTTGAATAGTTTTGACTCTGTAGAGTTTGTACACTTTAACCACAAGAGACAACCAACTCATTGCCCCACACGATTCCTTAGAAGTGTGGTTGAGCAGACCGTCACAATGACTTTTCAAAGTATCTAGTCCCTTTTGTCATCTCACTTTATGGGCTTCTCCCACTTGCGGTGGGTCCCATCTATGCACGGGATGTTTCCCCACAGTTACTAACGCAGCTGGGCTTCTCAACTCCCCACAACGCTTAGAACAGCTGGGAAAACTTCACCCTCCACTGGTGTCCCTTAGGGCCCCCTTGCCCGTGTGTATCCACTCCCCATCCACTACCGGTGAGATGAGTCTGGGGATTTCAATAAATTTACTTAGCCAAATTGTACTTTACAGACTTGTGGTTGTACTGTTTTACACAGGAGGTCATGACAAGATTCGGTCCTTAGTGGTATCTGGGCGGTCTACCACTAACCCACTTTGTGCATCCACTGCACCACACTCACACCCTCGAACCATCCGCCCAGATATATAAGCAAGTTGGGGTTTTTGGGAACATAAAGTAATCATACCAACATATACCAGTCATTACCACCATGACTTCCCAAACAGTTTCTCATGATTGAAAACGACAATGAGGTTTGGGGCATTTCAGCGCCCCGAATATCTATGCAGTACTAAGCATGGCGTATAATTAGGGACTTAATTTCAAAATGTTACTATTATAATTTTGCTAGGGCGACAAGGTTCACACATTTAAATATTTCAAAGGAGGTGTAAATTATGCAAGGTAAACAATGGGCATATAACTAGAATCTTAAATTAAACATGCATTTGCATATAAAGTAACAGCATGCAATTTGATAATTTAAACCAAAATAATTTGCAAAAATGTAGGTTCAACATGATCAAAGTATTGACTCGCCTGGCGTAGCTTACCGCGGTCTTGAGCTCACACAAAGGTGTCTCATGCGATGATCTTTAATTCCTGGTCTTCATCAATCTCGGCCTCGCTTGATCCATAGAGTCTTCAGGACTCCAGTTTCTAATTACGCGATAAATGACTGAATCCAAATAAAAGCAAATAACTCAAAAGATCCAAATAAATCCGGATAAACTCAATTTAAATTTATTATAAGTTAAGGGGTGATTTGGGTGATTTGAGGCAGGGTCTGCAATAGGGTACGATGACTTGATCTTTTTATTAACAATTTCTTTTATCATTTTTGTATTTATCAAGGAAGTTCCATGAATTAGATTAGACGCGGAGCATTATTTTGTCGAGTTCTATGGGTCAGGGCAGGGCATATATCATATGAGGGGTATACAAATTTTAGCTTACCAAATTAACACTAGAGTGTGGGTTCTTAGCATTTTATGGTGTGATATTTTATGTATCCTCAATTATTACTAGGCTTAGTTAAATTTTGCATTAAGATTCATTTGTATGGGCCCTACCTTGTTATGTACGATTATGCTCAACTAATTCTAAAGTTAATATTTAATTAATCGCACATTATTATTTTGTCTATACTTCAACTATTGTTAGGCTTAGCTTTATTTTTAGTTTAAATTTATTCATCTAGCAAGGCTTGTTATATGGTTTCATGTTTTAATATAGCTACTAATTAAATCTACCAAGGGAATTTGTTTTAATGATGGCATGCTAGGGCATATATGTTAATTATATTTGATCATTTAACCAAAGTGTTTTTCTTTATCCATGCCCTTAATTAATATTTAGTCTTTTAGATTATTGCTCAAACCATATTACTTAATCATATATGAACTAACCCAAATTTAAATATTAAACAATCTCATTTACATCCTAATTAATTTTTATTTGATTCTCTGAATTATTCTCTAATTTTCCTTGAGTTTTATTAATTAAAATGGGTTAAAAAAATGGGATAAAAATGTGAGGGAAAAATGTGCAGCCAAGGGATTCGAACTCAAGACCTGCTGTATGAATCGCTCAGCACGCCATAACTAACCAACTGAGCATCCAATCGCCTGTGATGAGAAGGGAAAACAAATTAAAAGAAGCAAGCGGGGAGCTGGGCTCAGAGCAGAGCACCCGGTGGCGCTCGGCGCTGGCCTTACCGTCGGCGGCAGAGGCGGTGGTCGGAGGGGAGAACCTGCAAAATGGGGTGCTCTTGCCTGACCCTACCTATGGGCAAAGTCCCGCGGGCCAATTTGGCCGGGGCGACGCCGGCGGCTTACCTAGCGGCGGCGGGGTTGGGGGCCGACGGTGGAGATGGCGCCGGGGAGATCGGGGAGGAAGGAGTGAAGAATGAGCATGGGGAGGCTGAGGGGAAACTCACCGACGAGTGGGCAGGGCCGGAGGGGAGCCGGGATGGGCCGGCGGCGGAGACCATGGGCGGCGCGAGCTTGCGCACGGCGCCGACGAGGTGGGGTGGGGGAGAAGCTTCGGCGGCGGCTGGAGGAGGTCTGGGGCGGGGAGAGTGTGCTCCACCGGCGAGGAATCGACGGGAGACCGGTCAAGGAAGAAGTGGCAGTGGGATCGGCGGCGGCTTGTGCTCGGGCAGCAGAGGAAAAGAGTAGGGGAAAGAGAAGAAGAGGGGCGGCGCGGGGAGTAATGGGAGGAGGCAGCTCAGGGCTTCTTAAAGGCGAGCACGCGCACGAGGGAACGAAACCGGGGCGCGGGCAGCGACATGGTCGGACGGCGCGACAGGACGGCGGGGCAGAGGATGGGCGTGGCGTGGGGCTCGGGGCGCGGAGGGGACCCGACGGGCGGAGCCTGGCGACGCGGCGCTTGGCAGAGAGGCGGCGACGGGACGGGTCTAGCACGCGCGCTGTGCAGTCAGAGGTAAGGCTGGCGCGTGCAGAGAAAAGTGAGGAGAGGGAGGAGAAAGAAAGAAGGGGGAGGAAGAGCCAGCGGAGCGGCAGACGCGGGGAGAGGGGGTTGGGCCGCCAGCGGGGAAGGAACAGGGAAAATGGGGCTGGGCGGTTTCGGCCGTGCGGGGAAATAATGGGGCATGCAGGGTTGGGCCGGGCCTTCGGCCGGCCTGACCCCCTTTCTCTCTCTATTTTATTTATTTATTGTGTGTATATGCATATGTACATATACATATATATATACTTGTATATGGATGTTTTTATTTATTTCTGTTTTTGCATAGGTATATACATTTTTTATTTTATTCATATACATATACATATATATGTATTCTTCCTTATGTATTTATTTATTTGCACCTTCATTTTATACACAAGTATATATTTCCTTTTTGCCTATATTTATTATTATTTTTTGTATAAATACATTTTATTTCCTGCTCATCTTTCTAGGCCTTTTTTTGTCTACATGTTTGCTTATAATTTATATTTATATATATATATATATATATATATATATATATATATATATATATATATATATATTTGTTCCCCTTTATTCTATTATTTTCAAAATGAAACTTTTATATTTTATTTTCTCAGGTTTCTCTGGCTCATCTCCTCATATTCACATTTTAAAAGTCTTGAGTTTCCATTATTTGTGTATTCTCTTTGTGACATTTCTATTTTTTGTTTTTCAATCTTTCTTCAATTTTTGCAAATCTCAATCAAACTTTCAGAAAAATACATAAACTCCAAATTCAAATGAAATACATTGCATAAACCATTCAAGAAATTCATATTTTAATTTTCAGATTTTTCGGGATGTTACAAGCAAGAAAGGTTTCTAGAAGGACTGAATGACAATATTGATGTCCAGTTGATATCAGGTGACTATGCTGATTTCCATCAGTTGGTTAGCAAGGCCATTCACCAAGAGGGCAAGTTTGTGGAAATGAAAAATAGGAAAAGAAGAATGGCTGTACAAAAGGTTAACCCAGGAGGATTTCCCAAAGCTCGCAGCACTCCACCGCAGACCAGCTAGTTCAAGGCGCACTCCAGCAACTTCAAACCGCAGTCAAGTATCATCAGGCCTATTCTGCGCCGTGAGGCTCTGTTGTTTGCCGACTCCTCAAGCCAGGAGGCGTCTGACACGAGTGGAGATCATGTTCGGGAGGTTTTCGCCCTTCCCTCAGATAATAATCACTCTCTTGGAGGAAGGCATGGCAGCGCTCTCCACTGCTCACATACTACCCTTGTGGTGATGGCGATGAGACCTCTAGTGATGAGCCAAGTGAGTACTCTGATGAGCTCAAAGAAATCCTTGAAATAATCGCTCTCCATTAAGGCAGGCTCAACCAGCCTCAGATATTGAGAGTCTTGAGACCATTTGAAGGAGATTGGCTGCCTAGAGGTCTTTGCCTAGGTGCATCCAATGACAATCTGAAGAGGCTCGGGAGCTTCAACACATAAATGATCTGCTTGAGAATCCAACTTAAGAGCTTGCATTAGCACCGGACTATGACCACTTCACTGAAGGGATCACGCAAAGGCTCCGAGACATGATGGCTAGGCTTGAGCAACCTCGCCATCACAACTCTGGGAGTCGAACAGGTATGACTATGTCTAGTCATTCGCAGAACTCACCTCAAGGAAATCATCATGATGACTGGTTATGTCATTCTCCTAACCCTAACTCCAGTGGGAAAAGAGTTCCTCGAATGACCCCGGATCGATGAGCATATGGAGGAGGTGATCAATCACCACTTCGAGCAAGAGATCTGCAACAACAGATGGAATATAAGGAGTATTACTCCTGAATGGTCGAGACCTATTATAGGTCATGTCCACCGACTACTGTGCATCGTTGAGCATGGTCACCTGGAGACATCAATCATTCTTTCCTGCAAAGGAGGTGTCATAATCTTGTTACCAGATGTCGGGCATTCATGCCTGAACTTCGAGTAGTACACTGGCCACCACGGTTTTGACTGATAAACATGGAGAAGTTTGATGGGTCCCAAAATCACATCGAGTTCCTTCAAATTTACAGGACCGTGGTTCGAGTAGAACGAGGAGGAGAGCATGTCATGGTGAACTATCTTTTGACTGGGCTCAAGGGATACGCTCGATCGTGGTTGCTTAATCAACCACTAGAGTCGATTCATTTGTAGCAGCATCTCTATGATCTTCTTCTGGACAATTTCCAGGGCACATACAATCACCCTGGGAAGGAAGACGACCTGCACCGGATGAGAGAGAGCAACAATGAGACCATACGATAATTCATCAGGCATTTTAGTCAGGTTCATAATTCTCTAGAAGTTTCTGATGCTTATGTTATTAGAGTATTTAAGCAGGGAGTTTGCAATAGAAGGTTCACATAAGATATCGCTTTGAATCCTCCAACTATTATCACTGAGCTCTTCAAGACGGCTGATCGTTATGCAACTGCTGCTGAAGTAGTCGAGTGGAGCAAGACCATTGACCATTCTGATCGAGGTACCAAAGAGGTAGGCGAAGGTAGCAAAGAGAAGGGAAAGGTCAAGAAATCCAAGAATAAGGCAAAAGGTCAAAAGCCTCAAGCCGAAAGTTCTAAGGAGGTCTTGGCTGTGGGCGATAAGGAGCCACGAAATCCCAGGTAGTACGCTGATCGAGGCAAGGGCAAAATCTCCGCTCAGAAGGATAACAAGTCTAGATGGCATCCATTTCATAAAAGTAAGGGACACGACCATCGCAACTGCTGAGTTTTCCAATGAAAACTCAATGACTACTACTTCGGCAAAGGACCACTCCCTATACTTGAAGAGTTGGGACAAACGAGTGGTCGCAAGTAGTTGGACGAGGACGAGGAGATGCCATTTTAGGATCCACAGCATATTGTAGAGCACATCATGCAGGGGTCTTTGGCCAAGCCAATTGACCAAGTTTCTCTACTTGTTATGTTTGGTTCTCTAAGTAATTTCAAGACAGAGAAAATCTCCTTTGATGTGGTCAATTTCAATACGGCATATAATGCCATACTCAGACAATCAACTCTGGCATGCTTCTTGATAGTTGCTCACTATATATATCAATGTCTTAGGATGCTAGGACCCAAAGGAGTGATCACAGTCTGCTGTGATAAAAAGATGGCGCTTACATGCAACTGCAAATCCCTCGAGATAGTAGGCTAGGTACCAACTCGAGAAGCAAGCAAGACACAGCCTTCAACCAAGCACTCGAAGCCTAAAGCTGTGCCGAAGTTGAACGAGCAAGTCAAAGAAGTCCCTCTGAATCCAGAGGAGCCTTCGAAGACCGTTCGCATCGGGGTTACTTCTAACCTTGCATAGGAAGACGCCCTCGTCACCTTAATCCAAGCAAATGCAGATGTATTCACGTGGCAAGCATCTGACATGCCTGGGGTCCCCAGGGAGGTGATCGAGCACATGCTAACTCTATGACCTGACAAGAAACCCATAAAACAAAAATTACAGAGATTTACACTTGATCGACCAGAAACTATTAGGTCTGAATTGGACAAGCTATTGAAACAGGCTTTATAAGAGAGATTAATCACTCAGAGTGGTTGGCTAACCCTTTAATGGTGTGTATAGATTATACTGATCTTAATAAAGCTAGTCCAAAAGATGATTTCTCGCTTCCTCGTATCGATCAATTGGTTGACTCTAATGCTGGTAGTGAAACATTAAGTGTTTTAAATGCATACTCTGGTTATCATCAGATTAGTATGTCTCTAGAAGATGAAGAGAAGACCGCATTTATTATGCCATTTAGAATATTTTGCTATGTCAAAATACCATTTGGTTTGAAAATTATTGGTCCAACTCTTCAACATTTGATGCAATTAATTTTTTTCCTTCAATTAGGCCAAAATTTGAAAGCCTATGTTAATGATCTAGTCATAAAAAGCATCAAATAACTTAATCACATTTCAGACCTACAGGAAACATTCAACAACTTTAGAAAACACCGCTTAAAATTCGATCCTGAGAAATGTGTGTTGGGAGTTACTTCAGAAAAGTTGCTCAGATTCCTTATTTCTTCAAGTGGTATTGAAGCAAATCCTGAAAATATAAAGGCCATTGAGCAAATACACCCTCCGACCACTAAGAAAGAAGTCCAGAAGCTAGCAGGGTACATGGTGGCTTTAAGTCACTTCAATGCACAACTGGAAGAAAAATGACTTTCTTTATTTAAACTTCTAAGGAAGCATGAGGGATTTGAGTAGTCGAAGGAGGCTAACGATATCTTTAAGGATGTTAAGAGATATCTTACGAGTGCTCCTATTCTGGTTTCTCCGAAACTAGAAGAGACGCTCTTAACATATCTAGTTGCCCTGCCATAGGTAGTATGTGTAGTACTGGTCGCGGAATGTGATAGCATCTAACGACTGGTCTACTATGTAAGCAAAGTCTTACACGGGTCTAAGGAGCGCTACCCTCAGGTTCAAAAACTCTTATATACCCTCCTCATGTCTTCAAGGAAACTGAGGTATTATTTTCAAGCGCACGAAATTATTGTGTCGCCTGAGTTTTCTTTAGGAGAGGTCCTCCAGAACAGGGAAACAGCAGGACGCATGGCAAAATGGTCAATTGAACTTGGGGCGTTCGACCACCATTTCATGTCCCGAACGACCATTAAATCCCAGATATTGGCAAACTTTATCACCAAATGGATAAATCTTGAACCTGTTCAGGATCTCCAATACACTTCCCACGACCAATGGACAATGTACTTTGATGGGTCAATTACACTTAGTGGCTCGGGGGCAAGGGTGGTCCTGGAGTCTCATGCGAGAGAGACCTTAAAGTATACTATTCAATTAAACTTTTCAGCCACTAATAATGTGGCCGAATACGAAGATTTGTTGACTGGCATACAAGCTGCAAAAGCCCTCGGGATTCGTCGACTACTCGTGAGAGGAGACTCTCAACTAGTTGTGAATCAGGTCGAAAAAGAGTACCAATGCTCTAGTACAACCATGTCTCAGTACTTGTCGGAAGTCAGGAAGGTTGAGAGGCATTTTTTCAATTTCGAGATACAATTTATCCCTTCAAAGGATAATTTTCCCGCTGACTAGTTGGCTCAAATGGCTTCTTTCTGATCACAAGTATCGACAAGAGTCTTCTTGGAATATCTCTAGAAGCCGTCTCTAGTCCAAACATCAGAAACAACTCCTAATGAGATAGCCTCTTTAGAGTACGAGGATACCTGGATGAGACACATCTATGAGTATCTTTAGAATGGTTCAGTACCTGACGACGATCTCGTAGCATATCATTTATCCCGCAAGTCCAAAATGTATACTTTGGTCGATGGGGTACTCAAGGGGTTCTCATGCAATGCATACCGTAAAAAGAAGGATTACAACTACTTCACGATATTCATGGGGCATCTATTGAGCACACGCTTCTCACAGAACACTGGTCAGAAAAGCCTTTTGACAAGGTTTTTACTGACCAACAGCTCTCAATGATGCCTTGCATTGTGGGCCTGTCTGACAAGGCGGTTAGCACGAGTATTCATTCTCTGGAATAAGTGCACAAAAATTCACCCTGGTAGAAACCACCGCACGATGAGTGAGATATCACGTCTCTAATAACTCCTGTTGGATGGTTATCATTCGAGACATTAAAGCATCTCTTGGCATGGAGAAATTGCCGTGGCCTTGCAAGCTATATAAATGTGGACGTCAGGAAGAAGGGGGAGGATCCGGGATAGACCCAAGGGAGAATAGGAGTAGAGTATGGCTTTTTCACGTTACTTTCTCTATTGTAATCAGTTCATTGAGCAATATCCACACAGGAAGTAGGGTTGTTATTCTTGCTGTAGAAGGTACAAACCTATATAAAAATCCCTGTGTCTTCTCTTTGTGTGATCATAGCCAGGTCTTCAAGAGTTCCCCAAAACCCAAACAATCATACGTGTGATCAATACTAAAACATCGACAAAAGGTTTTCCAAAGGTTTTGACTTTAGAAAAACTATTTTCAAGTAAAATGAGTTTTTAACTCAAACTAGTTATATAGTATTTTGTTTTGGCTTTAAACTAAAAAATGCAAAAAAAATTGTTTCTAAAATGAAATTGAAGAAGTATTTAATTGCAAAAACCTAGAGTTATCTATTTCAAACAAGTTTGGTATTGAAAAGTTTTCCAAAAATCCAACAAATCAAATGGTATCTGGTTTTTAAATTAGTCCAAAATTCTTGCTTGATCTAACTGGTTACAATCTAGTACTTAAGTTAGTTTTGCCTGTTGAGTCAAAAAATATTCACATGTATTTGTTCACAAAGGTATTTTAGACTCATCATATGTTCAAATTGGCAATCTTGGAGATATTTTCTTTAAAATGAGTTTGTTTTACAAAATAAAAGCATAATTTAATAAATATATGTTAAAAATAAATTTCATGGCCTATCCTAGTTGGAAATGCCCCAAATGTGGTTTTATGTTGATTGTGTGAAGGTCACGAGAAAAATACAACATTTCCCCTAATCTTTCTCATCTCAATTCTACAATCAGCCTACCTAATCCTATTCACCGATCTAACCACCATTGTAGAACCAGCCTGTCTGGCTATTGCGGTCTGACCACTGCATGTGTACCAGTCCGGCCATTACTATTTCCAGTGGGCAAAACCTTTAGTCAGGCCGAATCATTTTTCTCTCCCCTCCTCGAATCAAACTCCACTCTGCCTGACTCCCCCTTCCGGTCACCCCTTTCATGTCAGGCTGTCCTCCACCGCCACCAGCCACGACATTCCTCACCAAAGGTCTCCAAAAAGTGGTTTCTCTCCTCCTCTACTCATTCCATGGTTGGCATTGTCTTCTCCCTTCCTTTTCCCAACATGGATTGAAGCCCTAGGTGGAGGCATGTAAAATCTGGCCAAGAACTTCAAGTTATCATCTTCTAGCTTCAACTACTTCCATCCTAAGACGATAATTACTTGTTTCTCTAGTTGCATTGCTCTCATTCAGGTTTTCCTCAAATCCTAGGGTTTAAGGTGAATGCCATTTGATTCCTTCAAGCTAGTAGAAAAATATTCATTAACCAAGTAGACCGGGAGTAGATTGATGAATGTTTAACATGCAAATGCCTAGATTTGTAGTGGAAGGTAACTTCCCTAAATTCATACCAGTTTCTGTTGGGCACGGTCTAATCACCATGGGCCAACCAGTCTAACTGGCCCCAATAGAAACAAGGGTAGTGGCATTTTGTTTTCGCTACTCCTACTGTTGTTGATCGTTGTGTGCTCCTCTTTTGATAGTGACCTTTGATAGTGACCATTAAAGAGACAAAAGAGTCTTGTCGCAAGAATACGACCACTTCCTTTATTCAACCCTGTGAGGATCACCATCTAGCTCATGGTGGTTCCTCCTCTCATCGAACATCAACACGGAACCAACCCCGTCGACTCACTACGCCTTGTTAATCTTGGTGTTTGCCGATGCCTAGAAGGTTTAGAGGAGTTATATCGGTGATCTTCTCAAAGCTACTTGCGAGAAGGCCTGGGTGTTTGTGAGTGGCTTGGTGCTCATTATCTTTGGAATGGAGGAAGTGTAACCCTAGTAAATTTTAGGTGTTGACTTAATTCGTAGAGCCGGTCTAATTCATTTGGATTTACCTCAACGTAGATTAAAAGAGACCAACAAATCTCCAGACACCATGGTAAAAAAGCGACTATGTCACCTTATGTTGGTTTGCTCTCTTGTGCTTTATATTGTGCAATTTACATTCCTAGACTTGAATTGATTGGTAGTCACTATAGGATTGTAAACCTTCATATAGACTTAGGTTATTAGTACACGTAGTTGAGACAATTTATTTAGGTTTTATTTGTGCAAAATCGATTTGACTTACAATTTGACATAAAACTCAATTTTGGCAAAAAAAAAAAGGATCTACTCGACCTTACACTTGTCAAGCCGTAGCTTGCTGTGACTTGGGCAAGGGATACCGCAATGGACCTAATTCATGCAGTTAAGACTATATGCCTCAGTGGTTTCAAGCGTGGGCAAGGTCGCATGGCAGCCTCCTCCAGATAGTGTACTTAAAATAAATGTGGATGGAGCAAGGAACGCTGCTGGTACGTTCTTCGCGGCGGCAGCGCGATGGTACCTCTCTCTGACGAACGCGCTTCATATGCTGAAGCACTTGCTTGCAGGGACGGTCTAAGGATGATATCCAATTGGAATGCTAATCATGTGATAGTGGAGATGGATGCCTTGAATTTTGTCGATCTTTGGCATTCCAGAGGTGATCACCGGCCTGAAATAACGATCATTCTCATGGAAATGCACACGGGCTTGTTCTTTTCAGCTTCTAAAAGCCGCTTTTCGGCTTTTCTATAGTAACTAACTTTTAAACGGAGCATTTTTAAGATAGAGTCTACTAAGTTAATTGTAGTACATACTGTACCGACTTCATTTATATTGGCAAAAATCACGTATGAGTTTTTGTTACCCTATAATCTCTCGCACGAACAGCCCAAAAGCCAAAAACCGTAGCCAAAAGCCATAAGCTCCAGTCAAAAAGAACAAACCCAAGTTTTTTATTCTCTTCTTTTGATATTGTTCATGTAAGCAGGACGGCGAATCTGGCTGCGCATTTGTGCGCCAAGCAAGCCTCTCCCCAATTAGTGGAGGTATTCTTTTTTACTATAATTGATTGTTTTTGCCAAAGCTTTTCAACACGACATCAGATAATGGAGACACCAACACGGTGACGCATACGGCATTAAATTTTAAAAGCCGTTTGAAGAATCCGCTTTAATCGATAGTCCTATTTCGATGTTTAGCTTTTTAACTTTTAAAGATACCAAAAGCTAAATCAGAAACAAGATAAAAATACCAGTTTCTTACGTACTTGGTCTGCTCAGGTATCCGTAGGGATGAAAATGGATCGGATAGTTTTCGACTAATTCGGACGAAAACGAATTCGGATTATCTTGGATTGGATTTTCATTGGATAATTTTCGGATCGGAAACAAAAATGGTTTTTTTCGAAAATGAATATGAATATAGTAGATTTGGTATCCGTTAAATATGAATATGAATACAAATTATCTGAATAATACGAGACTAGATATCCAACATTTTAGCCCAATAGCGAAGCCAGCCGATGGCCCATCACTGCCAGCAGTCCATCGCTCCACTTCCTTGCGAGTCGTAGTGTTAACTGAAGTAGTACTACATGGTTCTAGCCTCTACATTCCGAGCATGCATAAGGCTGTAAGAGGCAAAATAATAAGCACCGTGCCATTTCTGTTCTGTTATACATGCTATGCTAATGCTATAGCCAGTCACTTTCACTCAACAAATGTCTATCAGTCACCACAATTAGGTACCCTCTGTTTAGACGAACAACAAATACTCGTAGCCGAAGACAAGCACGGCTTGTGGTTAACATGTCATGTATGGCTACGTCTGATCGCATAGAAACCCATTGTACTTCGTCCTGAACTAAACTAATAATCTAGCTACTCGCACTACCTATTCTAACGCGAGTGCGTCTTCATGGACCTCTTATCTTGTTAACATTTCCCTCATGCTAATATTTCATCATTGAAACGAGTGCCATCAGTAACCTGGGTAGTAGTGAATGTTTATTGGTTACTAGTATGATGGATGAACACTTATGAGCTAAATGCCTAAATATGGCAAAATAAGCGTTATGTTTGAGCTTGCTAGTGCCAATATTACGTCTAGTTGCTGAAAATATGAACAATTCATCAATATTTGCATTAAATAAATTAGTTATATGTTTTCGTTAATTTCTCGCATACGATTTAAGGGGGTTTCTATGTTCCAAAAAATATTCGTCACCGTATTCGTTTCGATTCGTATTTATTTTGTGTTTGTATTCGATATCATTTGTATCCGAAATATTTGTATTTATATCTGTAATTTAGAAAAATACGACAGAATCATTATTCATGTAATTGATCTGTTTTCACTTTAGATACCTGTTTTCACGCAGCAATGTCTGCAGTATGACTGTAATTCACATCATTAATGAAAGCAATTGCTCTTGGTCCAAGAAAAAAAATCTGCCAAGGACGGGTCCTGTGGGGCTGTGATCAACCGGGATGTACTTGGGAAGTTGGGAGTAGACAAGATCTTTGGGATGTTTTTCTTCCGATCACAGGGAATATTCGCGCGCACACACACAAACGCATAGAAAGATAAAGATCCAAAATAAATTCATGATTTTATAAAAATTTTACTGAAATACACTAACACGTGTGTAAAAGTAGATATAGAATTTAAAATTTAATGAAAGGAGTCATACACCTACTACTTCATCACTCCATCAAACGATGGTTCCCTTGTTTTATGATGTTTTTAGTTTTAACAGGTGGTTATCACACTCATGTTATTCTCTTGGAATTCGGTTTCCAATGGAGCCAAATCGATAATTAGGCCATGATTTCAGATGAAGTAGCATCAGATTACTCCTCAACGTGTTAACCTGAAAAATACATTGGATTATTTATCAATTAGGAGATATTAGTTGTGTGAGCAGTGCAAGCTAATTATGCTTGTTCGATTTTTGTTGAAATCAAAAAAGGAATCAATCAATGCCTCAAGTAGTTTGTGCTAATATTCATCCACATTTTTCGCAGGAAAAAGGATCTTGAGGGTACGGACATAAACATTTCTTCAAGGCAAATTTGGTTGTACGACACTTAAAATGTTGGCATTTACCCTCAGACACTCTAAAATGTTGGTCTAGGTTATTACCTAGAAGGAATTTCAAAACTGTGCCCTTTTGCCATAACACATCGAACCGATTAAAATAATATTTTTTTGGTGTTTTGAAGAGTATCTCACATGTGCCCAAATTACCCATTCTGTTCTTAATCAAGAACAATACTAAATTAACTCCAAAAATCCAAAAAAATTAATGATTCCAAATAAATTATTTTAAATTCCAAAAAATTATTAGTCACAATAAATACATTTAAAATTCATAAAACAGAAGAAGTCTTATAAAAACCAGGAAGAATTCAAGAAATTATCAAAAAATTAAGAAATGATATTTAAAATTAACTTTAACCGAAAATTAAATTTTTTGTATGTTACAAGGAGAAGGATGAAAGAGGGAGAGATGTTTTTTATTTTTTAAAAAAATTGTGCCAATGCAAATTAGAGATTGTGCGCATGTTATCTCTCATGTTTACTAAGGACATCTGTAGTGTATGAAGATAGAGGGTCTTAAGCCACCTTAAGGTCAACCTTATACATTACAGGGGTAACCTTAAGCAAGCTATAAGCAAAAAAGGCTTAAGTCTGGTCCTCAAGCTAAAGACCTAGCCACAAGCATTAAAATACAATTTTTCTTTATCTGCCGAGTGGGACCGTCTTAAGGCCCCTTGGGTTATATACACTATAGAGTCAGCCTTAAGGTTTAGATGGGACCCATCTTAAGATCTCTTGGGTTATATACACTATGGATGCCCTAAGATAGTATTGTTTTCTTGGGCGTAGTGTGTAGTATTGTTTTCTTAGGCGTAGTGTGTTGTGGGCTTGTGGCAAATAGCTACAATTTTAGTGTGTTTTCTGGCTAAACCACGATTTGGAGTGTCCTAGGACAAATGCCAACAATTTACGGTGTCTGGTAGCTAATTTTGTCTTTCTCAAGAAAACTCTATAATGTGAACCAAATTCCAATTACTCATTTTCGAAATATTATTCCAGTAAGCAAATTAATTAACAGTATATTATATAGGGAGCACATGGAGAAAAGCACTTAGGTACTCTTGTAATGTCTAGATGAAAAAAAATGGAAAACCGCAAAAAGAATTAAATCGTTCACTTCCTACCAATTAACTCCAAGAGGCTAATCCCACCTAGGCATTTATCCAATTTTCTTTCAATGCATTACCTTCCTCTCAATCATTTTACGACAAGAAAAACGCATGCAAAAACCCACAAGGCACATGGCATATAAGCGTCACAATGATAGGCACAACATTGGTGCGACTGGTGTCAAATCCTCACTCCCAGAGCCACACTTTGAACAACGGAACAAATCGATGTTGAGATCTCAGTTGATAAGACCTGCAACGATCAGGTCCGCTTGAGCAGAGCGGACAGGTTGACAAGCACCCGGGCCACCTTTGTCTCCCACATGCCATCACATCACCTCCCTGGCCATTCCATTCCATGTATTCACCCAAAGACACATGGCCCAGCATGGCCCGCCGGCTAGTAGCTTCTTG
Source organism: Dendrocalamus latiflorus (assembly GCA_017311315.1). Taxonomy (NCBI): domain Eukaryota; kingdom Viridiplantae; phylum Streptophyta; class Magnoliopsida; order Poales; family Poaceae; genus Dendrocalamus; species Dendrocalamus latiflorus. The sequence continues at coordinate 27,397,547 of CM029639.1, read as the reverse complement.
CTCAACACTTCAACAGGTGGATGGCCGGCAGCAAGAATGGTTAATCTGTCCGTCATGGACTCTGATGTACACAGGTTTTGGATCAATGTTTGGGTCCCGTGGCTCCGAAGAAAGCTGAAAATGTTACATGCATGAATTGTGGACCATTGATATTGGCTGGATAAATTGTAAGTATACTGTTCGAGAGGTAGGTGAGTTCGTCTCCGTCCGCGTGTTTAGGCGCTATTCAAGTTGTAGCCGTGTCCAATTTAGCTGTCTTGTTCTAATAGTAGTCTGTATGTGTGTTTGAATCGGAGCAACACCAGGCTATATAAGCAAGAGCCTTAACTATGTTTTGAATGTGAGAAAGAAAACAGAAAAAGGTGCTAGTTGACGTGCACTACAAGTACACTTGTGTACGTGAGTTTTTGCTTTGATTTCTCTTGAAGCTCTTATCGGTAGAGCAGATCCTGGTTGAAAGCTCATAATTAGTATCAGAGCCCTGACGAAAGACGGAGAACCAAGCGGGGTGAAGGAAGGTTCCGTTTTGCTGCAATATCCGATGCTCACGAGGAGCAACTATATTACATGGACGATTAAGATGAAGGTGTACATGATATCATAGAGTGTGGTGGATGCCGTCGATCCTAGCATCACTGACACACGCAAAAACTAGATTGCATTAGCCACCATCTACCAAGAGATACCGAAGGATATGCTCTTCCTGTTGGCTGAGAAGAAGATGGCCAAGGATGTGCGGAAGGCACTGAAGACCATGCATATGGAAGCTGAGTGCGTGAAGGACACCAATGTGCAAACCCTTAAGTTGGAGTTCAAGGGGCTGCACATGGAGGAGTCAGAATAGATTGACGATTTCGCCGTCCAGTTGACGACCATCGTCAACAAGATTCAAGCGCTCAGTGAGAAGGTCGAGGGGACATACACCATCTCTTGTAAGTTTCTTGAGATTGCATCGACAATTGAACAGTTTGGAGACCTCAAGACTATGACAGTGGAAGAGTCATTGGGCGGCTGAAAGCGCACAAGGAGCACCTAGGATGATATGGCAACACTAGGGAGGAACATGTGCTGCTCACCTGTGCCCAATGAAAAGCCCAAGGAGGTGAAGACCAGTGGTTGCAACAGGAAGACTGAGAAGATAAAAGTGCGATACTATAATTGTCAGGATTGTGGACACTTTACATCAGAGTGTCGTTCTAAGAAGATAGAAGAGAATGCTTATATTGTATAGTAGCTAGAAGATGACGAGCCGGCGCTACTCATGGTCGAGGTTTGTGAGTTGTAATCCTATATTAAATTAGAGATGAGTTCGGGGCGTTGAGGAGATGTAAGTATAGTCGAGTCCAAAGTATTGACGAGGTGTATTCATTGTCTTATGTCAAGTAAGAGTTGAGTAAATTATAGTTACAATTGACTACATCAACGAGTGTAAAATGCGTTAGAAATTAGAGCTAATAGATGTTACAAGACTAAGGAGGTGAATGCTAATCTTTTAAGCAAACCATCCTAGACGTTGTTGAGTTCATGCGTCCGGGCGCTGTCCAGGCTGTAGCCATGTCTAACTTGGCTGCCGTGTTCTAGTAGTAGTCCGTACATGTGGTTGAATTGGAGCAACACCAGGCTACATAAGCAAGAGCCTGGTACAGAGTTTTGAACTTGAGAAAGAAACAGAAAAATATACTAGTTCAGCCGCACCAGAAATACATTTCTGTGCGCGGGTTTTTTTGCTTTGATTTCTCTTGAGGTTTTTGTCGGTAGAGCAGACCTGGTTGAAAGCTAACTAGGCAAGTTTAGGGAATTTTCATGGACAACCTAGCTAGATCCTGTTCGGCAAATCTGACCCAAGATTTCTGTGTTTGGGCAGACTAGGCTTCACATATGGGTCAGTTTGAATAGATCAGATTCGTAATTAGCGGTCTTAAATGCACACTATATTTTAAGCGATATTACGTCCGCTCTAGGCGTAACCTTTTCCATGTTGGAAATGGCATGGCCATTGTTGTGCTTCGCACCGACGGAGCTAGGTACAGGGAGGTCGCAGAGGCTAGGGGCGGCCAAAAGAGCTCGCATTCATTAGGCTTGACATTTGCACGTAGGGGGCTCAATTGGTTACACCTACACAGGGGAACATGACATAACGCAAGATCCATTCAGGATACGAGCTTTCATAATGCAAGTCATTCGTAGCTGCAGAATCACCAGTACTGGGACCCCAAGTGAGTTGCCGAGAATATAGAATAAACATGTGCCCCTGACCGAGCCCTGATCGGTTCGGCTTGAACTTCTGGCTTCTGGCTTATTTTCCACTATTCATAAATTTCGTCTTTTTCTGAACTTTTGGCTTTTTGTTGAGCTTTTTTGCTGGTTCTTTTTTTACCGTATTCGTTTGTATTATACATATTGGGCTAACATATTTTTTATATTTTAAATTTTTTTAAATTTAATTATGCTAAATAAGCCTCTGTCAGCTACAGTATTTTTTTCAGCCAGCTACAGTGTTTTCAGCCATAAGCCATGAGCTTTTAAGCCCAACTGATCACCACCTCAACCAGACAACCGCTCTACCATCCCACCCTATGGACAATTACTAGCGTTCGTTAATTATAATAAAGTTATTATCGTACGTACATCAAATTATCATATGTAATTTATAAAATACGTACAATTATCATCCATAATTCATAAAGCTAATGTCATGTGTGAGTGAAGTTACTGTCAACATACACGCATTGAGAGGAGAGAGAAATATGCATGTCAATAGTAAATAACTCATACAGAAAGTTACTGCCGAGTGTGAGTAAAGTTACTGCTAAACATATGTAGAGTTATTGTCCGTTATAATACTATAAAAATGATAGTACTTCTATATATATTTAACAGTTACTTCACTCATACACGATAGTAACTTTAATGACACGAATTTTGCAGTGTTAAAATATATTTAACATGGATATTGTTTTATTAAGCTCAGATATTGTTTTATTAAGCTCATAATTTCGAATACAATGGTGCAAACGGATCGTACATTCGACTTTTAGTGAAAGAATTATTGTATATTTTAGCTTATAAATAAGATAAAAAAATAAATCAAGTGCATTTATTTTATTCTCTCTCCCACTACTTACACGCAAGTCAAGTTACTATTTCTTTAACATAAAGTTATCATGTATAATCATCAAGTTACTATCTACTAAACATAAATTATCATTACATATACATACATACATACATACATACATACATACATACATACATACATACATACATACATACATACATACATATCCTTGGCCATTGCAAACAAAGGAAAGAGTAAAATAGAGTTATCTATAGAAGAAATGAGTATACCAGTCGAGTGTTTTTGCACAAGGGTAAAATCATGGTTGTTTTCAAGTAGAGAATCAAGATATATTATCTTATTTCACTTTGGTACAATGACTATAAGGATCCAGTGTCACCTACTCATATATGTTACTATAGTCATTAAACTTAAATTCGTGTTGTGTATAAGGTATAAATGAAATTTGTATAGCAACTAGTGAAGCACTTAATCCTAGTTGTAGGGCACCAGTATGTAGCCTTTGTTGTCCTGAGTAAGTAATCCTATCATTATGTAATTCTTGATGTAAGATGCATACTGGGTGATGCATTGCTCAAAGATCGAAGCCCATGACGAGGAAGCTTGTTGGTGCTCCACATGTATCAGGCATGCAAACATGCGTAATCCATTCCAAAGTAGGGTAATAGTGTGTTAGGACTAACAACATTTCGGGGGAGAATGTGCAGGGCTCACCAGGCACCTTAATATTCTTTGATTTGGCCTTAGCACCTAATCTGTGATACGTCTTCCTGGGAAACGACTCGGCACACTTTTCTTGTTTCTTCGATGTTGTCTCCACGGGAGTCGATATGGCAGTCTTTTCAAGTGGAGGTTGAGGTGGAGTTATCGAGAGTTCTGTTGGAGAGGCATGATCATGTGGAGATTGCTATGTCCCGCTTGGGCCACTGGATAATAGTGTGTAGGGCACCCCCTAGTGTTATGATTAGGGATGGCAATTGTGCCCGTTTACCCGTGGGTAAATACCCTAATGGAGCCGGGTATGAGATATTTTCTTTACCCATGGGTATGGAAATAGGGGGAGCACTCTACCCGTCGGGTAAACGGGCACGGGTATGGGTAAGTTCCACCCGTACCCGCCCCGCCCGTTTACCCGCGATATAGATTGACAGGTGGCACAATCATAGCAACATCTCTAATTATTATTGATTGTTATAAACTTTTCTACATATCTAATTGCTATTGATTGTTATAAATTTTTTGATAGCTATTATATTTCCTAGCAACAACTGTTGCTTATATGTATCTGTCATTAGTTCAACTCTCATATGGTGACTCTCAGTTCGCGGGTAAATGGGTATACCCATGGGCGACGGGTACCCGCGGGCAGCGGGTATGGGAGAGGTTTTTCGCCCGTTATCCTTCGTGGGTATACCCGTGGGCGTAAATCGGGGTCGCGGGTACGGGTATGGGCGAGCACTACCTGTACCTGCCGCGCCCAATTGCTATCCCTAGTTATGATGTCTTCGTTCGGGGGCTTCTTTAGCGGGACAGCCATGAAATGGACATGTGTCATATCCACCTGAACCTTGGCATAACCCTACACCAGCTGGGCATTGTGTAGCACTGTCCCTTTCTGGCATAGAAACGCCATCCCTCACCCAACCTCAATAGGAATGGACCCAACAAGCTTCATTTGGAGTTTGCAGGGCATGGGCTCCTACAAAACGATATACAATTAGCTAAGGCATTCTATAGGTCTATCTTTGGAGCATTCCAGAGATATACATTACCTAGATTTCATTAATCGGAAGTCAGACGTTGCTTTGGTTAGATTGGTGTGTGGACACGCACTAGTTCGATGATAATGTAGACTGGCTTCCATAATAATGGGGGTGACCTATGACTAGCTGAGTACTTGCTCTAGCCTTTTCTCTAAATGTGCTATCTTCCCAAAAAATCCTGCATGAATCTACTCTTTTATCTGCTCCTCGCAGTCGGCCTTCGATCTCTTCTGACTCATGTATGAGTCAGAGTCATCTGGGAATTCCTGCCTCCAGGGAACGTAAATCCCAAGGCCTCACATGTAACCCGGGTGCTCCTTGTTTCCTAGGTCGGTGGATAATATGACACTTTCCCTGACGGCCTGGAAGTTGCCTTGGGAGGATTCCACAGTTAATGTTTCCTACAAGAGGCCAACATGTTATTTCAATTCCTATGAAGTTATGGATATATTACCAGCTAGGTGGTTCGATATCTTACCAAGCATTGTGACACTTCTTAGTCTGCTAGGTTCTCAAAAGATATGGCACCCGAAGATGTGGTAGATATCCTCGCTCTTAACCAGTTTCAGGCGCACTCATTTGTGATCCCAGCAAATGGTGGAGAGGCCTCCGACAGGATTATCTCCTCATCCTTCCTCCTCTATTGCGGGTTTTACACTTGTATCTAGTGGTACCGAGTCTGTAGGGGTGAGTGTTCTAGGCCTGGATTACCTTGTGTGCTGCGCTTTCTACTTGGAATTCGGTGGTCATCTTTATGCCCACAAAGGTGTCCCATATATCCGGATGGAGAAATGGATATTTCATGAATGATGTCCTGTCCTCATTCATGTACGTCATGACAAGCGTGCTCTTGAGTTCTTACACACCTTGCCCATCGCCAAGAGCGCCTGTCATTACATGAGTCCTTGGACTTCTTCTCTAATCTCGAAGGACCTTGAGAGTTCTTGCCAAAGCTGTTGTTTCTCTTCTCTCATCAGAGATTTCCAGCTCGGTGTAGTGATGGGGACTTGTTGCCTTACAACTATCCCACAGATGGTTCGGAATACGGTCGCTGCTTTCTTGGAATGTAGAGGGACCCTAACTGGACTGACCTCCATGATGGTCATTCGGCTCTTAAACATTTTTGATATGCCTCGGCCCTCTCGCTTAGTTGCTTATTTGGTCTAGTCATCAAATGCATTTAGCAAAATTGAATTGGAAGACTGTGTGGATGTCATCTCAACATGAATGATCCAAAGACTATTTATGACAAATATGAAATTGTCTTTTACTGAAGTACTAACTAGAAGATACTCTACAGTAATATACAAGATAGCATCACATGAAGCATATATATGCTAATTTGCTGGGCAGATATGCTAATTCCACATTTTCAAGTGGTGCTGACCATGGGTTTCGAGGAGGGCGATGGGCGGCGGAGGCAGGTGGCACAACAAAGATGATGATGAGTTAGGGTGGGTGGGACTTGTGGTGGAGACAGGTGGGAAGTGTAGGTGGAGCGGCGAGGCAGCGGTGAGGTGCTGCGGGGGGTGGTGGTAGGTGGTGGGAGAGGATGTGTGACGAACGATGATGGCGCTGGAGCTGGGGGCAGCGCTGGGAGCCGTAGGGAGGCAGGGTGGGGGCGGTGAAAGGGGATGCCAAAAGGAAGGAAGGCAGGTTTGACGGCGGCGACCAAGGGCGGTGGCAAAGGGGGAACCGGAGGTGGAGAAAACAACAAGCAGGGGCAGCAGTTGAGGGCGAAGTTGGAGGTGGAGCTAAAGATGGTGGCGCCGTGGGGTAGCGCTATCTATAGCGCTAATGCGCTCACTGAAGCGCAATAGCAACGTCCATGTATTGTAATACAGTTTACATGATTAAGGCAAGATCACAGGCGTTATAAAATGGTTATTTTGACCAAACTGTTACAAAGATGCTGGCATAATTGATCGGTAGTAAGGTACAAAATCTTAGCAAGAACAAACGCCTATGTCCAGGTGTACAAGTTGCAAGATTTCTGTACATATCAAAGCTATCAGAACACGGGAATAAGATAACCAAAAACATTTTCCAAAAGCAATTGCTATGAGCTACGGTCTGTCAACCCTTTTCAGGGAAAAGAAAACCCTGTAATCCGCCAGAAAACTACTACCACAACTGCATGTGGCTACATGCACTATCCCTACCGTCATGTTGCTCTAAGCTTCGTGCTCAATCTCTCTCCTTTCCTCTCCCTAGCCATCTCCTTCCTCTTTGTCCCTCTACATCCTCTCTCTCGGCTCCCAAGCCGACGCTGCCCTTCTCCACCGAGTCGCGCCTCTGTCACCGCTCACCGGAAACCTCACCGCCGCTCACCGAAGCCTTGCAACCGCGCGGCCCCGCCAAAAACCCTGCGGTGGCGCGGCTTCTGGAAGTGGCACAGCGCGGCTTCCGATGGCAGCTTGCAGACGGCTTGGCAAGTGGCGGTAGCGTGCCGATGGCTTGAAGGAGCCGAATGAGAGAGGAGAGAGACGTGCAGGAATATAATCTAAGGGCCTGTTCTTTACCTCACAAGCCAGCGGTTTTTGGCTTTTGCTATAATACCTAACTTTTAAACGGAATATTTTCTCAACACGGGGTCTACAAGTTAAACGATCTACACGTTAAAAGCCCAATATTTGTACCAGCCAAAATCGCAAGTGAGTATCTGTCTCTCCGTAATCTGTACCGTAAACAGCCAAAATTCAAAAATTTCAGCTAAAAGCTATAAGTCGCAGCCGAAAAGAACAGACCCTAAGAACATAATGGACCTTCACGGTAGTGCTTGTAGCCGCAGCCCGCAAGCAATAGTAGGAAAACTTACTCTAATCTGGCTACACTTGTAAACCTCTATAAGCAAAAAGAGCATGGAGTATTAATGAAGCCAAAAGAGCAGCCATCATTCGAGCAACCTATAATACAACTACAGAAGCAATCCAACCATATCGCTGCAGTGCAGTTTAGACTCGCTTGAATCAGATTTAAAGGCAATAAGATGGATCACCAAAGCAACCATGCATAATAGCTCCGCAGCAAATTAATAGAATCTTCCAAATGAACAACACCACCAATCCATACAGCTAAACCACTACATAGAAAACAAGGTGTAGGTGTGGCCACCCATCAAAATAATCCTGACTCACTGTCCGTTTCCGTCCACACGGCCGGGTCTGTTCAAGTTGTAGCCATGTCCAATTTAGCTGTCGTGTTCTAGTAGTAGTCCGTATGTGTGTTTGAATCGGAGCAACACCAGGCTATATAAGATTAGCCTTGTACTCTGTTTTGAACATGAGAAAGAAAACAGAAAAAGGTGTTAGTTGAGCCGCACCAGAAATACACTTTGTGCACATCACTATTTCACTGCAATATCCGATGCTCACGAGGAGCAACTATGCTGTATGGATGATCAAGATGAAAGTGTACAAGGCGTGTGGGATGTCGTCAATCATGCATATGGGAGCTGATCTCGTGAAGGACAGTAAGGTGCAAACCCTTAAGTAGGAGTTCAAGGGGCTATACATGAAGGAGTCAGAATCGTTTAACTATTTCACTGTGTAGTTGACGACCATAGTCAACAAGATTTGGGCGCTCATTGAGAAAGTTGAGGAGATATACGTCATCAAGAAATTCCTCCATGCCATTTCTCGCAAGTTTCTCGAGATTGTTTCGGCTATCGAACAATTTGGGGCCCTTGACATCATGACGGTGGAAGAGGTCATAGGGCAGCTGCAGGCGCATGAGGAGTGCCTAGGATGATATGGCAGCACTGGGGAAGAACATGTGTTGCTCATCCGTGCCGAGTGGAATGCCATGGAGGTGAAGGCCGGTGGATGCAAGAGGAACTTGACAAGACAAAAGTAAGATGCTAAATTGTCAGGACTATGGACACTTTGCCTCAGAGTGCCATTCCAAGAAGAATGAAGAGAAGGCTTATATCACGTAGAAACTAGAAGATGATTGAGGTCTGTGAGTTGTAATCCCATATCAAAATAGAGATGAGTCTGTGGCATTGAGAAGATGTGTTCGTTGTACTGAGTCAAGTAAGTATAGTTGAGTCTAGAATGTTGAGAAGATGTGTCCGTCGTCCTATGTCGAGTAAGAGTTGGTGGTTGATATTGACTACCTCAACGAGTGTGATTTGCGTCAAAAATTAGAGCTAGTTGATGTTTAAAGATTAAGGGATTGAATGTCCAAGTTAATCTTGTAAGCAAACCATCAGAGACATAGTTGAGTCTATCTTCATCCATGGGTCCGAGCGTTGTCCAGGCCAGACTTGTCAATTCCATTCTGAAGGCCATTCTGGTTTCCCTCTTGGTATGAAATGTGCCGGTACTGGCCCATACTGCCGTACCATTCCAGATTTTAATATAATAATAATTAAATATATATGTAATTATATGCAAACATAATTCACTTGGAATCTCAATTAAATATGCAACCATAGGATAAAAAAACACATAGTTCAATCCATGCAATTATCAGAGCATCACAAGTTCACAACATAGTAAGCTAGAAGTGAAGACTGAAGACACTTACTGTGGGAAGGCAAGCAGTAGGACATGCTAAGAGTAGCTGCTTTCATTAAATGACTGGCCACATTTGCTCTGTTTCAGCCTCCTTATCCAGAGGGCTCTCATCAATGGTGGTCATCCCAGTTATCAGCTCCATCAGCACTACCCCAAAGCTGAAGACATCTGCTTTTGTTGTGATTTTCCTAGTCAGTGCATTATCATGGCAACAAATTATCAACCATACATTCAGAAATCATAATAACAAGGTGGCATAACCAACAGGAAAGGGGGAAATACTAATAAAATTTCATCAAATGGTAGCTCTCATTTGCTGCATCAAAAAGAGGTTGAAGTTTCACAATATTGCACTAAGCTACAGGTTGTGTTCTTTTCATAGATAGAAACAAGGAAATAATCTCATCAAGTGTATAAACGTAAAATAAGATGACGACAGTAAACTGCAAACTAGTTCATCAGAAATTTGAAGATCATTGTCAAATCAATTTAGTTATGTGATAAGAAGTTTTTTGAATAGCAAGGATTACTCCAATACTTAGCACATACTTGAGTCTTCAAAGGCAATTCACAGGCTACAACATCGGCATAGCCTTTCACCCATTGATCCAGGTAAACAATACAACTAATAGAGTAGGCAGACATTCAAATCCAAATTATGTGCTATATGGTAACGACAGCTAAATCTTGTTAGGAAAGAAGAGCATGCATGTATACATCTAGACATCTACGGATATACCAACCAAGGATTGACCAATAGCCAATGAACATTTCCAATCATCAGCCACACATAGTCACATAGGGCACATCCAGTACCACCATCCAGTAGAGAAGAGAGACAGGAAATCAAACTCGCTAGGAGAGAAGCTCGGTGTTACAGGGCGCGCACGGGGATCACGAGAAATGGGGGGAGGAGCTCGGCGTTGTAATAGTCACCGAGCCTAGTGAACTAGCCGACGGCCGGACTAGCCAGGTGGGAATGGTGGCCAGGGTAGGCGGACCGCATAGTGGCGGAAGCCAGATCTAGCGGTGATCCGAGGAAAAACCGAGTGCGAGAGCCGAGGAGGCAGGAAGCTAGAGGAAGCGGCACCGGCTAGAGGAAAATTGTACACAAGAAGGCCAGGAGTTAGAGGAAGCGGTGGTGGAGCGCAAGAGGCAACCGGTAGGGGGAGCGCCATGGGCCAATTAGAGCTGGAGGGAGAGCTGAGGAGGTAGATTTGGTGGAGGAGAGCGCTAGGCAGTCGACAGTGGCTGGGGAGGGCACCGGGACCGATGAGACTAAGGGCGGCAGTGGTCGGGAGCAAGAAGAGAGAGAAGAAGGGATGAGAAATGCAGGATGGGAAATGGTGGTCGGCCATGGCTTGGGGTTTTGGTGGAAGCGTTGGCTGGTACCGAAGTCAGCGGTACGCAATATTCCGACCGGAATGGCCAGAAGTGACTAGAATTATAGCCGGTATGGAATGTAACCTCTTTTGTACCGTTTTGTAGACCGATATGGAACATACCAGCCATTCTGACTGGTACCAAAATGGAATTAATAAGTTTGGTCCAGGCTGTAGCCATGTCCAACTTGGCTGTTGTGTTCTAGTACTAGTCTGTATATGCGGTTGAATCGGTGCATCACCAGGCTATATAAGCAAGAGCCTTGTACTCTGTTTTGAACGTAAGAAAGAAAACAAAAATATGTGCTAGTTGAGCCGCACCAGAAATATATTTGTGTGCGTGAGTTTTTTGTGTTTGATTTCTCTTGAGGCTTTTGCTAGTAGACCAGATCCTGGTTGAAAGCTAACTGATACGGGGTCGTCCAATCTTCTCAACTTAGGATCAAAATACTCACGAGGATTCGACGAACCGCAGTGATATTCCGTTGCCAATGCAAGAGAAGAGTTAGCACTCTATAATTCGCCCAACCACACGTGCTGAACTTCACAACCACAAGATGAAGTTCTATCGCACTCCCAATTTTCAGTGGAAAGGTTGAACAATCCTGATTTTGATGAACTCCCAATTCTTCCCTCAGGTTGGTTCGGCCAACAGAGAGAACAAGAGTATTCTATTATCAAAAGTAGTCTAAAGAACAATAGGGGGCGACTGCTACATAAAGCCAACCCTAACCTCCGCACGCACGCACTTGGGCCTAAGGCCGAGTTCAATCTGGTTTACGAATCCTAAAACAATTCGGAATTAAACACTAACTAATTACATGGCTGAATTACGCAAATCTCAGCCCACTATTGGCACGCAGGCCCACAAACCACTAAATTGGTTCATGGGCCTCTTCTTCAAGTCTTGGCTTGGTGGAGCTTCCCTCCTTTTGACATGTGACCGTATGAGCCTTCTCCCTTGTGGTCGCATGGCTCTCTTTCTCTTTGGGGCTGACCCGTTGGTCCTTCTGTCCTTATTCTTCCATTACTTCAAATCTGAGAACGCACAATGTATTTGCATTAGGTAGTATACCATTCTCATCTAAAGCAATAGGAAATTTTTTAAGAAACAAAAGCACCTGTTGTTGTAGTAGCTTAGCTCTTACTCTTGTCATAGGACCTGTTAGAGTCTCATCACTAGTTTTATCATACACCCTTGGAGTGGAAGGTGAATGTGTAGTAGAGATGTCATCATCACTAACGTAGGTAAGTTTAAGGAATTTTCATGGATAACCTAGCTAGGAGGGCGTTTATATTGACTTTTACTGATTGTTTTTAGCTATGGTTTTTGGCTAAAAATAAATAGTAATGGCTGAAAGAAGTAGCTTTTAAAAGGAAAGGGCAATCGGTAGAAAAATAAAGGAGAGATGAGTGCGCGTGATGGGGCGAGAGGAGTGGGGTGCGTAATGCACCCGTAACCCCCTGTCTTATTCTCGGAAAGAGACGATAGCAATAGGAGTGGAGAATCCGTTTCGAGAAGCTAGATGTTCATATTGGTTTTTGACTTTTCTAAACAAAAGTCAAAAGCACAAACCAATTCGAACAGGATCATATATCCTGTTCAGCAAATCTGACCAAAGATTTCCTTGGACAAACAAGGGAGCCGCTCCAACCGGCTTAAAGCCTCAATTTTTGGTTTTGACTATTAGCTGCAAATGCACTGTAGCAACTGTTAGCTTTTTCAAACTTAAAAAATAGGAAAAAATAGTACAAAATAAGAATAAAAAAAGAAAACCTCATTATTTTTAGCGATATTACGTCCGCTCTAGGCGTAACCTTTTCCATGTTGGAAATGGCATGGCCATTGTTGTGCTTCGCACCGACGGAGCTAGGTACAGGGAGGTCGCAGAGGCTATGGGCGGCCAAAAGAGCTCGCATTCATTAGGCTTGACATTTGCACGTAGGGGGCTCAATAGGTTACACCTTCACAGGGGAACATGACATAACGCAAGATCCATTCAGGATACGAGCTTTCATAATGCAAGTCATTCGCAACTGCAGAATCACCAGTACTGGGACCCCAAGTGAGTTGCCTTCCATAAAACTGCTACTACTACGTATAATCACTAGTACTGGAATCCCAATTGAGGGCCTGTTTGGCAACAGCTGCGGCTTTTGACTTTTGACTGAAAATTTTGAATTTTGATTGTTTACGGTACAGATTATAGAGAAACAGATACTCACTTGTCACTTTGGCTGGTACAGATGTTGGACTTTTAACGTGTAGATTATTTAACTTGTAGACCCCGTCTTAAGAAAATATTCCGTTTGAAAGTTAGATACTATAGCAAAAATCAAAAACCGTCGGTTTTAGAGGAAAAGAACTAGCCCTGAGTTGCCTTCAACAAAACTAGTACTACTACGAACCATATATATGTAATACAGTTTACATGATTCAGGCAAGATCACAGGCATTATAAATGGTTATTTTGACCAAACTGTTACAAAGATGCTGGCGTAATTGATCAATAGTAGGGTACAAAATCTGAGCAAGAACAAATGCCTCTGTCCAGATGTACTAGTTGCAAGATTTTTGTCGTAACTTTTGCTGCATATAGTTGGTCACGACTCATGACTAGCCGAGAGGCCCAAGACCAATCTTGTGAGAGTTGAGACAAAAAGTTACCGTGCACGCACTATTGATCTGTATGTGCTGTTGTGCCTCCCCCTGATGTGTGCACCCCCCAGCCAATATTTGCACAAAAGTTTATGAATATATCAAAGCTATCAGAACACGGGAATAACCAAAAACAATTTCCAAAAGCAATTGCTATGAACTATGGTCTAACCCTATTGGGGAAAAGAAAACCCAATAATCCGCCAGAAAACGTACCACAACTGCATGTGGCTACACGCACTATTCCTACTGCCATGTAGGGATGAAAACAGATTGGATAGTTTCCGCCGGATCCGGACGGATACGGATACGGATTGTGTCGGATCGGATTTTTTTCGGATAGTTCTCGGATCGGATACGGATACGGATTTTTTTATCGGATACGGATACGAATACAGTAAGCCTAGTATCCGTCGAATACGGATACGGATTATCCGGATAATACGAAAATGGATATCCGAGGGGAGGCGAGGGACTTTAATTTTTATTTTTGATTTTTGGATTTCAGAAAAGCCTAGGAAATATGAAATAAACTCCAAAAATTCCAGGAAATTTCACATAAGTTCCTGGTGACATTTTGGACTTAATAAAAATATTTCCAACTAATGTTGGTATTTAATTTTCATACTTAAAAATACTTTTTAATTTCAAAAGTAGACCTTTAAACTACAGAAAATCCAGGAAACCAAATAAAAGCCAAATAACTTCAAATAATTAATTTAAAGTAGGATTTTTATAGAAAATCAAAATATCATTTTATTTAATGTCTATTTTTTTGGTTTTCACTTAATTTACTTTTCAAATCAGGCTTTTTCAAAAACAGAAAATCCAGGGCAAAACCCAAAAATAAAATTTAGGCAACAAAAATACTTATTTTAATTAATTTTTATTTATTTATTTATTTTTATTTTAATAAAAACCTGGGCTGTTACAACTTGATGGATGAAATGGAGGAATGAAATGTTCTTATGTTTGTTCAAATTGCTATCATGTTATCATGTGTATTCCATGAATTGCACGTTGTTGTAACTTATGTAGTTATGTTATGATCGACTATTGGGTATATTTTCATTGTTGATGAAAAGATTATGCTTGTTTAGATTTCATGAATGTTTTGACAAGATGAACTATTTACGTATTTTCGTTAATTTTGGATGTATAGTTTAAGAGGTTTTCATGTTCCGATAAATATTTGTAACCGTATTCGTTTCGATTTGTATTCGATCCGTATCTGTATTCGATATTATTCGTATTCGTATTTGTATTCGAGTTATCCGTATTCGTATCTGTATCCGAAAAAAATATGAAAACAAATATGGTAAAGGCATTATCCGTCCGTATCCAATCCGTTTTCACCCCTACTGCCATGTCGCTCCAAGATTCGTGCTCAATCTCTCTCCTTCCTCTCTCTCTCTCCCTCGCCATCTCCTTCCTCTATCCCTCTTAACTCTTTTAAAATCTTTCTCTTAATATTAACAACATACAACGAAGAACCAAATTCATAACTCTAATCAATGAGTTTCTCCCTACTTACCTTGCGTAACTTGTGTACGTAGGAGATTATCCACGGAAAGATCCTCAAGTAGCTCCTCATGATCATTCTCAATCGCGACTCCACAATGTCTAAAGCTCTCATTCTCCTTAGAATTCAAAAACTTCTTATCCCTAAGACTAGAACAATTAAAATAATAGAGTCCACTACAAGCTTAGCAAAAAGAATTTTTTCCTCCATGCTTTCGCTTTCAACTTGATCTCAAGCCTCTCATCACAGTGGACATCATCGGCAAAGGAATCCCGACAAGAATAAAAAAACTGCTCACAAGTTCTCATCCTACTTGCCATTCTGAAGATTGGTTAAGATAAAAAAAGAGCAACTTTATTCTGATACTACTTGTAGGATTAAGTATGGCGAGTCAGAAGATAGTGAATGAATCTTTCAAAATATACCCCCTAATATCAACAACAACACGTAGCGAAAAACCAAATTCACAACTCTAATCAAAGCCCTAAGCCAAAGATGCAAAAACTCTGAAAATCACAGCCTTACTAGTCAGACCAGAAATTGCATTCGGTCAGGCCAAAAATTGAAGCTGGTCAGACTGGAAAAATGGGGCGATCAGATTGAAAAATATGTGGCGGTCAAATCTCTGACGAATAGCGTTCAGACAACTATGAACAAAAATTTCAGACAAATGAACAGTAATTTCAACACTGTTTCGAATCCAAAAATCTACATAACTTTTGATCCAATTTTTTTTTATCAAAAGCTATATCCACACCTAAATCACCTCAAATAGCACAAACTTGCTCATGGTCCAAATAAAAGAATAATTGTTCATCATGACCATTACCATAGCAAGATAAAGCACAAAAGAGCAAATTAGAACAATAAAATACCACTTCACAACAAAACATGATGAATGACCCAAAATGTATTTTACTCACATAAAAGCGCAATTTGCTCTAATGCAACCTCACAAAGCTTGTTCTCCCCATTTTTAACCTTTTTAAGCATTATTCTCTTTTTAAGTTCATTCTCATCAATTTCACCCTGTTTAGACTAATACCAAATTTTGCCTTGATCGTTCCCTCCCTTTTGACAAAATAGTCATCAAGGGCAAGGAAGCAATGCAAGCTCACAAATACTCATTCTTCCCCTAAAACGGTATATGATACCACATGCAAATAACAAGGGAGCAAGAAAGAGCATGTATGCATGAATGAAAATACAAAACCTAAAAAAGTGCTTTGAAAATTATCCAAAGTGAGGTTCAAGCTAAAACGATACCACTTAGAGCCATAGAATGCATACAAAGCTATCTCAATTATGATAAAGCATATATAACTAATCTAACTAAGATACCATAATGTAGAGTATTTAATTTAGTTTCAAGGTAAGTAAGGCTTCAAAATTGATAAGTTTAACTAAAGGTATCCAAGTATGAGATAAACCATGTCAAGAAGGCTAAATGGAACTAAGAATATCAAATTGAAATATTTAAAGTGCTAGAAGTTTAATTTTAGCCAATTGTGCTGAAGTACTAGATAAAAGCCATTCTTGAAATTTTGGAAATCATTTAGCCCTTATCTTAGCAAAGCAAGTTATAAACTAGGAGCCTTCCATAACTGCTCCTAAGTTTCAGCCATTTTTCATATTTTATTTTCTTATTTAAGTGCTAGATCTTAAGCCTTACTATGACCATCCTAAGCAAGAAGCTTAAAAGAGTGGTCTTGGTCATCCAAAACTTTTCTTAAGTTAATGCCTACTGTAATGACAAGCCGTCTTATGAAAAAGAATTGGTGAACCAAAAACTGTCTGTGCTACTCACACATCACAGACGGTTCTAGCTACCAACCGTCTGTGATGGACGAGTATCATGGACAGTTGGTAGAACCGTCCATGATACTTGTCCATCACAGACGGTTGGTAGCTAGAACCATCTGTGATATGTGAGTATCGCAGACAGTTTTCGGTTAGAGCTGTCTGTGATAGTATCCTTCACAGATGGTTCTTAATACGATCTGTCTGTGTTGTGGCTTATCACAGATGGTTCAAAAACTGTCTATGATAACCTGATATTATTATTGACCCATAAACTCAGATGGCTCACAAAACCGTTTGTGATGATGTTTTTGAACCATCTGTGATGATCTATTCTGTAGTAGTGCCACTAGATACAAAAGAACCAAAATAAGGGTTAGCATAATGACATGAAGGTTCAAGCTGGAAGATCCAACAACAAACTTGAAGGCATGCCATGACGGGATAACTTGATGAAGAAAGCGAGTGCCATCTCTAGGAAGGTGATGAATGCTATTCTTAAAAGCGCCATGTTGTGGACCAAACTGACGAAAATCCTTTCTCAGGGCAACACATGGACCAAACTTCATTAGAAACAAGTCTACAACGCCATCCAAAACCACTAGAAGGGTGATTAAAGAAGCCATCAATAAAGCGAATTCTTGAGTCAGGCTCTTTAATGTTCATGTCATGAGAAAACTATGAACACTTAGAAACTTATAAGCATGGTACTAACGTATGTGTTTGGCATGCCTAAAGCAAAACTCTAGAAGATGCTCATCCTTCTCACAAAATGAGCAATAGTACAAAAGTCTAGAGGTAGATACGGTCCCTGACGACGAAGTACCACTCTCGCTCAAAAGAAAAGTCTATTGGGACAAACAAGAAGAGCCACTATCACTTCTAGTGCTTATGTCGGCACTAGATGCACACATACCATGAGTTGAGCGATGTGCATTTCTAGAAGTTTGACGACGCACTCAATGCTAGTGTTTGATATGGCGGAAGCAAAACTCAAATATGTGTCCATCTTTCTTACAAAAAGTTCAATGATACTTTCTTCTTAGAAGAAGCAATTCCATGAGAAGAAGAAGCACTCTTGTCATTTAAAATCCTTGGACAACAATAGAAGAACCAAAAGAATCATAAAACTTGGCACTCATATCATTGCACACTTTCTTTAAAGACTCAACTTCTTCTTTCAAGAAAAATGCAAGAAGTGTAAGATGATAACGATGCATTTTTAGCAAGCTTGCAATTTAAAGTATCAATTTCAGTTTATAAACTAGCACAATTCTTGCAAGAAGTTAAATCACCTATAAGCAAATTTTTATTCTCTAAACACATGCTACAAGGGCTAGATTTAATCTCAATAATTTCAACCATAGCACTGTCTAATCGCTCAAGATGAGTGAAAAATGCTCAAATTCAATTTTTCATTATCAGTTTTAGAATTTTCTAATTGTTCTACACAGAGCCAATTTCATATTTTCATTTTTAGCATGTATGCTTTTGCAAAAATCACATTCATTGCTAGCCAATGACCTAAGATTGCTAATTTCTATTTAGCACTATCAAGCACATGAAGTAAACCAATACAAGAATCGCATGGCATAGCAACCTTCAAGCTCAAATGTTCATTTTTCAGATTGTAAGCATGCAAGGGATTTTATTCATGTTACACAAGTCCTTGAGCAATAACTCACAAGATTCACAAGACATAGGAGATTTCAATCTAGCGATTTTATGAGACAAATCTATATTTTTCTCTTTTTATTTTTTCTACTTTATCCTCAAGTTTATGCATTCTAGTTGCTACATGCAATGAGCACTCAATGAGTTTCTTCTTGCTTACCTTACGTAACTTGTGTAGGAGATCATTCACGGAAAGATCCTCTAGTAGCTCCTCATGATCATCCTCGACGTGACTCCACAAAGTCCAAAGCTCTCATTTTCTTTCTCAGGATCCAAAAGCTTCTTATCCCTGAAACTAAGACAAATGAAAGAATAGAATTCACTACAAGCTTTGGAAAAAAAATTTCTTTAATACCTTCACTTTCAACTTGAGGTCAAGCCTCTCGTCACAGTGAACATCATCGGCAAAGAAATCCCGATAAGAATGAAAAAACTGCTCACAAGTTCTCATCCTACTCGCCATACTCAAGATCAGTTAAGATCAAACAAAGAACACCCTTGCTTTGATAACATTTTAGGATCAAGTATGGCGAGTTAGGGGGGTGAATTACTCTTTCAAAATCCCCCCTAATATCAACAACAACATACAGACCAAATTCACAACTCTAATCAAAGCCATTACTCTTTCAAAATCCCCACTAATATCAACAACAACATGCAGCTGAAAACCAAATTCACAACTCTAATCAAAGCCCTCAGCCAAGGAAGCAAAAAATTCTGAAAATCGTAGCCTTACTTGTTAGACTGGAAATTGCACTCGGTTAGGCCAAAAATTGAAGCCGGTCAGACCAAAAAATGGGCTAGTCAGATCAAAAAGATAGGTGGTGGTCAGACCTCTGACGAATAGCGGTTAGACCACTGTTCACAGAAATTTCAGGCAAATGAACAATAATTTCAGCACTGTTTCGAATCCAAAATCCCATGTAACTTTTGATCGATTTGTCCAAATGATGTGAACTTAGCATGCACCTTCTCTACAATGTCACGAACATATTCCAGGCAATGATCAAGAAAAACATTACCAATGTTATGACATTTTTCTATTTGAGTTAAGGGTGCACCAAAGCTGGTCTAAAGAAGGAAGCTTCCATTTGCCCTTGCTTGTGAGTTCTAGATGGGCTAGGTGCTAGGATGGGTTCTCATATGTCATAGCAAGCTAGAACACAGCACAAATTCAACCCAAAACACTTATAAGAGCAAAACCCGAAAATCACCTCTCTCTTGGGAAAAACCGAGCAAACTCAAGAATTTCCTCTAGATCATGCCTAGATGGATGGGATATTGTCTCTAAGAGATATCTCCACCTCTTATACATTCTTAGCACCAGAAAAGCTCAAGAGAAGATAAATCTAAACAAGAAAACCAAGAAAATAAAAAACACAAGAGGGGATCCATTGCACAACTCACTTAAACAAACTTTTGATATTCATTTCACTTAGATTAGAATGTTTTACAGCCAACCGCTCAGGATAGCAAATCTCTAAGCCTAGAGCACACATATATAAGACTCCATCATAAGGAAACCCTAACCCTAAACTTGGAGTCTTACATGACTCAACCTAACACAAGGCTTACATAGTGGAGGCTTCTCAACTCTTACTAAACTAGCCACTCCTTAGTGGATCACATCACTTACACTCGGGGAAACACAATAGCCCATACACAAATAGGTTTTAGCATTACACAAACTTGCACGCTTTTCAGAGTGTGACTTTCCAAAGGCTCCACAAGCCTGATAAGATATTCCATCCATAAAGATGTGACCTAAACCTCTTAGGCTAATGCCGCTATTTTGCAAACCGCCACTTCATCCGATTTCGGACAATTCCCCAAATTGCCACATTCCGATCTTCACGTCGATGTGATGCCCATGACTTATCGCCAAGATTGTACGCCTGCGCCGAGGAAGTCACCACTTGGAACACCCAAGTTGGCACACCAACATCACTTCGCAGTACGTGATGCCCAATGTCTTGCTGCCAAAATTGTACCTCTGCTCCGAGGAATATCACCACTTGAAACGCAAAAGTCCAATTGGTATATCACATGCATGCATTGTCTCTTTACGACTTTTGTCTTCCTCCCATGCTTCTCGGCTTGAGATGTTGCTCCACATGAACTTACACGACACACCAAAGAATCATAAATATCATATACTTGACTCTTCATTAGTAAACTATATGCATAGACCTACGCTATGGCTAACCCTGGCATGAAAACCCTTTGACTGACACTTGCATAGACACATCATGACTAACACTATATAGATACCGCCATGACTCAACCAAAATAGCAGAACAACGTCAACTTAGCTCAGCAGGGCCGAAATGCAATATCACAAAATCAAACTTAATAAACATAAGCAAAGCATAAGCAATATCAAATAGTCATCATTCTCATAAGGCTGCCATCACCTGATCTTACACTTCAATAGTGCTTGTAGCCACAAGCAATGGTACGAAAACTTCACTCTAATCTGGCTACACTTGTAAACCTCTATCAGCAAAAAGAGCATGGAGTATTAATGAAGCCAAAAGAGCAGCCCTCATCCAAACACCCTATAATACAACTACAAAAGCAATCCAAACATATCGCTGCAGTGCAGTTCAGACCCGCTTGAATAGCTCTGCAGCTAATTAATAGAATCTTCCAAATGAACAACTCCAGTCCATACAACTAAAACACTACAAGGATTACAGGGTGTAGGTGTGGCCATCCATCAAAATCATCCTCACTCATTGTTGTTTACAGATCACAATACCTCAACTTCATGCCACCCCAAAGCAACCATGCATGAATAGCTCTGCAGCAAATTAATAGAATCTTCCAAAAGAAAAACAACTCCAATCCATACAACTAAAACACTACAAAGATAACAAGTTGTAGGTGTGGCCATCCATCAAAAATCTTCCTGACTCATTGTCGTTTACAAATCACAATACCTCGACTTCATGCCATCCCAAAGCAATGCCAGAGGAGCTGACAACAATCAAAACATCAAAGGCCCCCATACTTCCCTACGGGGTCCCCCACGCTTGCCTATCAGGATCCATTCAACTTCACTGAACAGACCAGAAACCTGATCAATACAGACAGATAGTCTCTGCACACAAAAAGATTTTCTGGAAAATCCTTACGAACACTCGCCAACAAAACAAGCTTCCTGAACTTCATCCCAAGTCTCAGGTCCATTTGTCAGCGATTGTTCATATAGATTTCACGATAATCTTTGTTCATTTGTACTCATACAAGGATTACGGTATAAATGTATAAATGCCATTTACCAACACATGCTCCTAGTGGCCTCAAGCTGTTCAACACATCAGCAATTACAGAGTGGAGGCAAGTGAGACCACACTTCTGACTTAGCCTGGCAGAAAACAGTGTCACAGTACTGTAAGTAAATGCTCACCAGTGTTGCACATTATGCAGCTGGATACTGGAGCAAGTTTGGCAGAAGCTTGCGGCAGGATACTGGAGCAAGTTAAGCAGAAGCTAAATACCATTTCATTAGCTATGTAGCCTACAGAGGTTGCAGTCAATAGTTGTTTCTTTAGGCATCTAATATATGGCGGGGACTCAAACCCAAACAGGTAAAGTTGTTTCTTTACCACCAAAAGAGAGGCTCCCTGTATCATTAAACCTAGATCACAAAATGCGAGGCGAGAACCAGCCAAGCTACTATTCAAGAAGCTTCAAGTCTTAGACTCCGTTCCCATTGTTATGCTCCTTATTACCGGTGACACCGGTGGCGTTGTCGTTGGCACTAGCAGTGTTATTGGAGCTGTAGTAGGTGTGCTTCTTGGATGAGCCCTTGCACTGGCCAGCTGGGTACTTGCGTGCGTTGATCTCCAGCTTGCGCAGGGCAGCCTTGCCAAGGTCGACGCCACATATGTCTGACAGCCGGACGAGGTAGAGGAGCACGTCGGCGAGCTCCTCCCCCAAGTGCTCCTTCTCCCCCTCGTCCCAGCCCGGCAGCCCCTTGGGCACCTCTCCTTTCCACTGGAATATCTCAGATAGCTCCCCCACCTCCCCTACCTGCACAGCATGAAGCACACACAAGTTACACAGCACATGAAATTCCCATGAGAAAAGATTGTGCTAGGTGCCGACTAGACTAGGCCCAGGAGCTAGCTGTGAAGCTTCCCACATTGATGCTGTTGCCTTTTTTGTTAGCCCTCACCACAACAGCAGGGTACATTAGGAACAGAAGGATTGGCATCGGTTGGCTGGTGAGGTGAGTGGGATCCAGCTTAAGTCCAACTCACTCACACTATTGATATGGATAATCTACTAGTGAAGAACAAAAAAGAATACACTGCAACATGATGTGTATTGGCAGCTATTTCCAGGGAGCTCAGGATTCAGGATTTTGTTTTTTTTTCCTCTGTTGTACCACCTGTACAGTTTTCTCCGTGAGACCTTTGTCAGGAATGGTTGGTGGATGGTTTATGTCGTTTTTAAGGTGGGGTAAGCAGACGCTGTTCTATATATTGTTTTATTCCGTATTTTGCAAAGAAGAGAAAAACAGGAGCCTGACTATTACATATACATATTTTTCTCTCTAAAAAAATCTATACACTTACAAATAGAGATGTTAACTTCAAATCTTGCCTATGGTTCATAACTAACATATTCTATCTTCCATCTTACAAAAAGAAAAAAAAGGCAATGCCAATGTTTACAATTTCGTCTTCTCTGGTCCTACCTCACTCTTTTTTAGGGAGATGGCTTAAATAGCCATGAACAGATCTTAAGGAAAGAGTAAAGTTCCCTTATTTTAGTAAATCACAACCCCCCCCCCCCCCCCCCCAAACACCAAAAAAAAACAAAAAAGAAAGAAGATGATGATGATTTAAAAAGGGCCATAAGACACACAAGATTTACAAACTAAAATTTGACAAAATACGAGGTGTACAGCATGCTGAATTCTAATTGGGCTTACACTGACCCATTTTGTAGTATGGACTAGTTAAATTTCCACAAACCTTAATATTTAAAGGTTGGCTGAAGAAAGAGAATTAATAATCCATACATATCCCTGTTCGGCATCAATGATGAACTAAATAGATTTATGAAGTCCACAATTTTGGCAGATGTGACATCCATCTGACAAAGTGGTTTTCTATTGAGCATGCCATAAAAATAAATTATTATGTAATAAATTAGTGGTATATTAGTTCAATAATAATATTCTAGAATAAATGTAATTATGCAAACGTAATGGTATATATGAATAGAACACACTAAAATAAGAAATATGAATATGCTGGTACATGACAGCATTTAAAATGAAGTAACGTAACACTTCACCCAACAGTGCATCCTTCTTGTAATTGTAACCATGACAAAATTTTATTTGACCGCCCATTTTACTAGTTAAGTTAATGACATCTCACATGTCAATACTCAACGCTTTCTTCAGTGCTTTCCTTTTCATCCCCTTCCTCCTTCCTCCTTTGTATGCCCCATCAGCAAAATCACATACCATTACTTAGCCCAAAAGAGAGAGTCCCATATTGCAATGTAGTAGTAAAAGAGAACAAAAAGGAACGAACCTGACAACGACGAGGAGGGCAAGGCTTTTCTACGTGCAATCATCCTCTCTCTGGGCTAACACCCAAACCCATCCTTACCCTCAAGTTTTTATATCTTTTTTTTTTCTTCACATCAAGAAACCCCCGAATTAACCCGCTAAATAAATGGGACAAGAAATTGATTCCAAACGAAGAAACAAATATTGGCCAAGAAATGTCAAGAAAGGAACTGAGAAGCAGACCATGGCGAGGAGGAGGTTCCTGGGGGAGTGGAACTGCTCCCAGTCCCTCTCCCTAGCGAAGTCCGCCATCCTCTTCCGCAGCTCCTCCAGGCTCACCGCCGCCGTCACCACCTTACCATCACAACCAACGCCGCCGGCGCAGCCCTTCTCCACCTCCCCCATGTCCGCCTCCACACCGTTCATCTCCTCTGTTCTTGTTCTTCTTTTAATTTTCCCTCAGTTATTGTTCTTTTCCTTTTTTATGGCGATGATTTCTCCTCTCTTGTTGTTGCAAGGCAGTAGGATTTAGGACGGAATAGAGCGGAGGAACAAGGGAACAGAGTAGGAGGAGATTTATATAAGGGGAGGGGGGTATGGCCGTATGGACGACCTATAATAGTTTATGGGTGTTCAGATAAACACAAATTTTTTTTATAAAATATCAGATATATAATAGGTATATTAGATTTATATACTGTTAGTTGTGTTAAAATTATATTTTTATACTTACAAATAAATTCAGCCCGTACTTCTTGTATCTCGCGCGAAGCCCATGTAATAGTTAAACCCATTTTTCTTTTCACCTTAGTCCTCCTCACGCCCAAAGAGGTGAAGCTGTAAACAAAATCATGTGTGAGGCGGCGCGTGGTGCAAAGTGAGCGTGTGGCAGCACGGATGAGCAGAGAGGTATCGCGGGCAAGCGGACAGTGGCACAACGAACACGAAGGTAGGAAGCGGGTGACAGGAAGGGAGCAGCGCGGTAGCCGGGAGGGAGCGTGGCATTGGGAAGTGAGCAGCACCTCCAACTTATTATCATCGTACTCTCTTTAGATCTAGGTGTGTTCCACCCCCACTTCACTTATTTTCTTTCTTGGTCTGTTTTGCTCTTTAGAAAGGAACATACAATTTCCTCTTAGATGGACAGTTCTTGCTGATGCAGAAATAGTAAAAAGGGCAAGATCAACAAGATATAAAACTCTCATTTATCTCTATAATTTGTTGTTTAATTCATATAATTATGCTCGCGTTATGTCACCCATTTCCTCATAAGAAATCATTAATTTTGTAATTTATGTATTTTTATTATATCTATATACACGTATCGTTGTATCAGTGTTTTGGGGGGGCGGTGCGCTGCGGTATCAATATATTCAAGCAATTTAGCTCCGAAATCCAAACACCCATCTTAAAAATCCTGAATCCGTCACTGGGGTGGTGTTGTTAGCGAAGAGTAGCAGTTTCTTTTTCGTGAAAATTCCTTCGTGCCACTTAAAGGTTAACCTATTCCTCCTATGCCACTGTAAAAATATAGTTTCTTATCTATGTTACTGAGTTTCTTCTACGTTTTCTTCTATACGATTTGTGTTATCTCCTTTGTCAACTAACATGCAAAAAGACTCTTTTACCATTTTTCTTCATGTCCTCTCTCCTTCCACTCTCTTTTTCATGTCCACCTATCCAGCCTGACGACAAAAAGCAGCAACGGCTGGCTCTCCTCCTCCTCTCCTCTTTCTCCTCTCTCCTACCAACCAGATCCAAGCCATCCTCCTCTCCTCTCTCCCTTCTCTCTTTTACCAAGGAGTTCCATGCAAGGGGAGGCGTGGTGTGCGTAGATTCGGCCAAAGGTGTAGCGGCTCAGTGGCGGTGAGAGGTGTTGTGGTTCAGTCGACGGTGCCCATCAATGATAGGAGGTGCGGTGGCTAAGGTCGACATGTCAGTCTCCGTCGACAACAAGCACATGCTCCATGTTTGCAACTTGGAAGTTCTACAATAGCAAGGAGGTTGACCTTGGCTGCGGTGACCGCATCCAGGCCATCGACGCCACTGTTGCGCTGATGCAAAGCGTGATATGTTCTTGTTTCTTGATTTCAAGTTTGATATGAATCGGTATAACCAACGAATTGGTTTGATTTTTGAGCAACTCGTCTACTTCTAGTTTTGATTTTGGTTTAGAATATATCCTCATGTTCGAGCTGATGGCCATACTTATAGGGTGCTTGGACTAGGCAGAGAGGAGAGAGAGGGGCCATCCTCAAGAGCCATGATGGCGGGGTGGGGTACGAGCACCTCGATCATTTGTGGTGGTGGAGGAGGGGCAGTGGAAGCTCGTTGTGGGTGACGGTAGTTGGTGGCTACAGCTGATGCGGCACTTAGCCAAGAACGGGGGGGGGGGGGGGGGGAGGTGGCTGATGGGGGCAGGAGAGAGAAGAGAGAGGGGAAGGAAGTAGATGAGGGTATGTAATATATGGATTATTTAGGTCTAACAACGACTCCAACTAACTGAAATGATGGGAATGACATAAAAGAGAATAAATGAAAAACTTAGTGATATACAAGGAAACGAACTTTTTCTACTGCCAAATTAGAAATTAGGATAACTCTCAGTGGTATACAAGGAATTCTTCCTTCTTTATTTGGCAAGATGTGGGGGCGCATGTTTGGGTCTTGGCCGGGCTCGCCGGAAGGGGGTGATGGGCCGACTGCCGCCGACGGTCAAGGCCGTCGAGCTGTTTATTTTGCTACTCTGTGCACGTCCATGCTCTTCCTTTAGTACTCTTCTTTTTTCTGAAAATAGATTTCTTAAAACTAATATGGTAGAACTGCACAATTAAGGAAACATTTCGAGGAACTGCATAAGTTTTGGCAAAATGTTTCGAAAAGATCACACCCCTTTCAAGCAAACGGGTTCAGATATTATGGGCCACCTACAACAGATCCAAGGTTTGATCGTACCCACGGTATTCTACCCTCCGCTCCGTGTGCTTGTCTCGGGCTCAATGGCTTTAAGCCTTCCATTTCACTGGTCTCGCATTTGCAAGTTTGCAACTGCTTTCATATTGAATATAACGTGTTGAATCGCGCAGTGTCTCTTGTAGGTGGCCCCATGATGTCAAAAACCCATTCTCTTGGACAGGATGTATTTAGCAACATTTTTGGCTCCTCCGTGCAACTTCAGGCCCTATTCTTTTTCAGCTTTTAGCTTTTCTATAATAACTAGCTTTAAACAGAGTATCTTTTTAAAATAGGGTCTACTAGTTAATTATAGTACAAACTGTACGGACTTCATTTATATCGGTAAAAACCGCACGTGAGTTCCTGTTACTTTATAATCTCTCATACGAACAGCCCAAAAGTCACAAGCCGCAGCCAAAAACCATAAACTTCACCCAAAAAGAACATACTCTTAGGCTTTTGCGCATAGTGATTTTCCTTTTTAAAAAAAAACTATAACTGATGTGGATCAACCAGTGAAAACGCTAATTAATGGGCGAGTACCCAATCTTTTACGGTACCACACATGAATTCTCACAAACCGATCTGATTTGATCGAATTACAATATCAACACATTCAGCACAATCTAAAAACAAAGTATTCTCAACTTGCGCACAACTCTCTCTCTCTCTCTTTTGCTAAAATTCCCTATCTCTCGGTAATTCTCCTATCTCTCACGATCTCACAGAGTATTTACGTCTTCTGTGATTGATCTGTCTTTTGCATAACAGAAAAATCGATCGGACTGTTCGCCAGTGACGGTTCCTCAACACGTTATCAGCACGAATCCTCCGATGAATCAAAAGAACGCATATGACGCCTTTTGGAGGAAGTGTGCTTAGCTGACAGCGACACAACAAATACCATCTTGAGAGAGACAAAATACTTTCAGTTGATTAGTAAGAATCCTGGCAGCCTTACAACAATCGCCGGTAGCGATGCTTGTATAATAAGTTTAGAAAGAGCCATAGTTATACTCCCAATGGACACAACTTTGGTCATTCAAGAAGTCTTATTATACCCAAAATCAACTAGAAATCTCCTAAGTTTCGCGCCAACGGTTTCCATGTTGAGACTAAAGAAGAGTATGATAAGAAATACCTGCTCATTACGAAGCGTGAAGCAAATAGAAAAAGGGTATTAGAAAAACTTCCTTCATTATAAACTGGGCTATACTACACCAACATCAAGGCACCTACAGCCTATACTGCCCTGAAAACAACATTTAGAAGCTTTGAACTTTTCTGTCTCTGGCATGACAGATTAGGCCATCCAAATCTTAGGATGATGAGAAATATAATTAACAATTCACAGAGACATAATATTAATGTAAAGAATTTCCTGAATCACGAAGATTTTGTGTACCCCGCATGTGCCACCTAGAAATTAGTTACTAGACCTTCTACTCTGAAAGTGGAGGATGAAGTCCCTGCATTCCTGGAGCACATCCAAGGATGTATTTGCGGTCCCCATACAGCCACTATCAAGGCCATTTAAATATTTCATGGTGCTCATCGATGCTTCCTCGAAATGGTCGCACGTATGTTTATTGTCTCATTTAGAGTTGGTCAGGATTTTTCTTTGTAATTCCATGTCATGCGGTCACGCATACGTATCAATGCACGCAGAATGCAACAGGACCAGAGATGAAGGCCAGGCCGGCAGCGGCCAATTTGGCGATGTGCGCTTGGGGTCTTGAAGATGGAGAGGAGTAAGTGTCGAGGAACCGTCGCTGGCGAGCCCAGATCGACTGATTTCTCCTATGCAAAGGGGTGAATCAAAACACAGAATAATACAATACAATAGTAGATTGAACACAAGAGATGAGAGAGAAGCTCATTTCTTTATTGCCTTTTCTCTTCCACAAAAATACAAGTGATGACAATGGGGACCCTTTATTTATAGACTAAGTGGAGGGTACCCACCAATGGGCTGGGCTTGCAGGCCCAGGCCAAGGTTTCCCAATACTCCCCCTTGGGCACTCATCTGACACGACAATGCCTTATCAAAACTCCATAAAAACTCAGTGGAAAAATTTAGAGAAAGAGATATATGTAATGTTGTGTTGCACGAATTGCCTCATTAAAAACCTTGGCCGAGAAACTTTAAGAAAACTCGTCAAGGGAAAAAGAGTACAATTCACCCAATTTCATTCAATCTACAGGATTTAATCTTTGGGTACTTGATCTTTGTGATCAAGTTTTAGTAGTGAACTCGTGAAATGTCTCCTTTGAATTCTGCACTTCTCTAAGTCTCATCATTCCAATTCCACATACATATCTTTTAAAATTAGATGCTGAAGTGACTTAGTGAATAAATCTGCAAGATTTTCACATGATTTAGTATGCAATATCTTAATTTTGTCCATCTTTTGCAATTCATGAGCATAGAAGAACTTAGGGTTGATGTGCTTTGTAAGATGACTCTTCACGTACCCCATCTACACTTATGCAACACAAACTGCATTATCTTCATAGATAATTATGGGAGCTTGTATGATGTTCAACCACATGATTGCTGGATGTGATGAACCATTCGTTGAAGCCAAGCACATTCTCGTGCGGCCTCGTACAACGCTATGATTTTCGAGTGCTTCGTCGAAATCGACACAAAACTTTGTTTAGAAAGATTTCCATAAAATTTCAGTTTCACCACATAGGAATATATAGCCTATCTATGATCTAGTTGTATGCGGGTCTAACAGGTACCCGACATCTGCGTAGCCAATCATGTTCAAGTCTTAGTTTTTTCTGTAGAATAATTCAAGACCTTTGCTTCCTTAGAAGTATCAAAAAACGTCATTTATTCCCTACTAATGCCTTTTGGTAGGTTCTACACTGTACCTTACTAATAGGTTTACGGTAAATGCAATGTCCGGTCTAGTATAGTTTGCTAAATACATAGGTGCTCCTACTGCACTTAAGTACGGGAATTCTGATCCTTGGAATTCCTCCTCCTCTTCTCTAAGTCTGTACAGATCCTTGTCTTACTGTAGAGATCTCCCGACCATCGGTACCTTCAAAGGGTATGTCTTTTCAAAACCAAACCTTTCTAACACCTTTTGAGTGTATGCGGATTGATGTACTAATATTCATTCTGAGACATGCTCAAGCTGCAAGCCTAAGCAATATTCGATTTTACCAAAATCTTTCATTTCGAATTCTAATTCCAGTTAAGAACTTGCCTTCTTTATATCTTCCAAGTTTTCGATGATATTCAGATCATCTGCATACACTGAGATTATACAAAATCTATTCTGAGATCGTCGTGTAAATATACAGGGACAATCCTCATTGTTCATATAGCCTTTCTTCCATAGAAAGTTGCTTAAGCGATTATACCATATCTTGCCTGATTGCTTAAATCCATAAAGTGATTTTCTGAATTTCACACTGTACATGCCTCTATTTGCTCTGTCTTGGTCCAGGACAAGGATATCTTCAAGCACCATCATATAAATGTCCAAAACCAAGTCTCCGTAAAGGTATGCAGTTATCACATCCATCAATTTTATTTCTAAATTCAGGTTTACTGCCATTGAGATTAAATATCTAAAGGTAATACCACCCATGATCGGGGAATAGGTTTCTTCTTAATATACTCCTGGTCATTGAGTGAAACCTTGTACAACAAGCCTTGCTTTATATCTTACAACTTCATTTCTTTCATTTCTCTTTCGAACAAATACCCCTTTATACCCTACGGGGTGCACATGGGGAGGCGTAAGGCTTACATGCCCAAACACTTCTCTTTTGTTTAGAGATAATAATTCAGTTTCTATTGCCTTTTTTCAATCCTCCTAATCTGATCTTTTCTTACATTTAGTGAGCGATACAGGCTCTGGATCAAGATTAATGATTGTGACAATTTTCTTTGCAAAATAAATATCGACATTGGCTTTTGTCCTATTCATATATTCTTCCGTGTACACATAGTTTATAGCTATTTCATCATGGGTTGATTCTTCTAGTGCTTCTACTTGCTCACCACTCCTAGTTGTGGGGGCAAGTGGTTTTAGCTTTTCATATCTGATGTGTGCACCCACATCCATACTGATTTCTCCCTCCATGGGAATGTTTAGATCCAGTATGTCCTTTTCTGAAGGTGCCATACTGGTGCCATGTCTCAACTGGCTCCTCTTTTGATTCTGGGGAACTTTGGTGATTGGCTGTGTTAAGTCTTTTTTTCCTTTTTTATCAGGCATCCCCGGTTACTTGAGATTTGAGGGGCCAAAGTTCTTGTCCTTTTATTCTGAGGCCTTTGGACGGGATTAGGGATACCTTCAGCTTTCTTCGGTATTTTAACCCTGTCCGGTGCATTGCGTGCAAGCACATACTAATTGGTCACACTTTTTAAATCACTAAAGTGATCTGGCAGTTGGTTTGCTAATGCTTGCAGGTCAATGATCTTCTGGACTTCTCTATTTGCTTCACTAGTGTGCGGGTTGTGTGCATAGATTCCTGTGGTTTGCCATGTAATTTCCCGATATTTTTCAACAAGGGGTTGATTTTCTCCCTCTAATGTTGGGAAACTATCCTCATCAAATATACTATCGGTGAAACAGGCGGTATGCAGATCTCCTGTCATGGGGTCTAAATACCTGATTATGGATGTTGTCTCATAACTAACGTATATCCCAGACTTTCGGAGGGGGCCCATTGCTGTATGCTGTGGAGGGGGTATATGTATATAAACATTACACCCAAACCTCTAGAGATAAGAAATTTTTGGTGCTGACCCTTGCGCTAGTTGCATTGGTGAATGGATGTTATATGCCGATGGTCTAAAGTTGATGAGAGTTGCTGCATGCAGGACTGCATGTCCCCAACATGTAGATGGTAAATTACAATTCTGCAAAAGTGATCGGGCAATAAATTTGATTCTCTTAGTTAATGCTTCTGCTAGTCCATTCTGGGTGTGGACATGCGGTACAAAATGCTCAACTTTAATTCCCATTGCCATGCAGTAATCATTGAATGCATTTAAAGTAAATTCTCCGACGTTGTCTATTCTGATGGACTTTATGTGATAATCAGGGAAATTATTCTTAACTTGAATTATCTGCGAAATCAACTTTGTGAAAGCATGATTTCTTGTAGATAATAAACATACGTGCGACCATTTCAAGGAAACTTTAATAAGCACCATAAAATATTTAAATGGCCCTGACAGGGGTTGTATATGACCACAATGTCTTCTTGGATGCGTTCCAGGAATACAGAGACTTTATCCTTCACTTTCAGAGCAGAAGGTCTAGTAATTAATTTTTCGGTGGCACATGCGGGGCACACAAAATCTTCTTGATTCAAAAAATTCTTTACATCGATATTATATCCATGTGAATTTTTAATTATATTTTTTATCATCCTAAGACCTGGGTGACCTAATCTATCATGCTAGAGACAGAAGAGTTCAGAGCTTCTAAATGATGTTTTCAGGGTAGTATAAGCTGCGGGTGCCTTAATATTAGTGTAGTATAGCCCAGTCTTAAATGAAGGAAGTCTTTCTAATACCCTTTTCCCATTTATCTCACGCTTCATAATGAGCAGGTATTCCTTACCATACTCTTCTTTCGTCTCAACATGGAAACCGTTAGCGCGAGTATCTTTGAAACTTAGGAGAGTTCTAATCGATTCTAGGTATAATAAGACTTCTTGAATAACCAAAGTTGTGCCTATTGGGAGTACAATTGTGGCTCTTCCTGAGCCTATTATACAAGCATTGTTATCAGTGATTGTTGTAAGGCTACCAGTATTCTTGCTAATCGACTGAAAGAATTTTGTCTCTCTCAAGATGGTATTTGTTGTGTCACTGTTAGCTAAGCACACTTCCTCCATCAGGCACCACACACGTTCTAATATAAAATACTTTATTAATGTGTAATAGAAGACAATCAACACACAAATAAAATACTTTAAATATCAGAACATATCATGCCATTGTTAACTGAATGAATTATAAAATATCATCCAACCATCACGAGAAAAATAAATTGTTTGAGTATCATCAATGCAAAGTCTAACTTATTCCTTCCACACATGACAATTAAAGTCTAAATGTATTTTGTGCATTAGACCGAGTTTACTAAAAAACCAGAAACTTCGGCTGCGATCTTCTCAGGGGTGAGATGCTCTTCTTGGAAAATCATGGCGGCGGTGGCTACAATGTCAAGAGGGGTTGCTGTTGTAAAAGTGGAGTCAATCTCCATTGGTGCATGCAGCTGCTGAGAATTCTCTCCCTCAACAAAGGCAGAGTGGGTTTCATGCTACCCTTTGCCACACTTCTTTTTCTTGGCTTGGAAGGCATCAACAACATGTTACAGCTCTTTACATATCCACGACCAGTGCCCCCACTTGCCACACTGGTAGTAGGTTTGGTCTTACTGACTATAGGGCTTGTCATCCTATTTTGGTTTGCTGGCCTTAGTCTCCTATGGAGCATTTGGCTTGCCTTTCTGGGCTGCGGTCTTGCCCTACCTTTCCCTTTTCTTCATTATAGACTTCTGCACCTTGTATCTCCCAGCATTGGCCTCACGGCCAACAGAGCTCCCAGGTGACTGTGCGATAAAGTTCTTGTAAAGAACTTCATTTTGAACCTCTGCAACCTGTATAATATCAATCAATTCAACGTACTCCTTGTAGCCGTCTTGATGATAATTGCGCGTAGGCTGCATTGCATTGGGGTAGAAGGTGGAGAGGGTCTTCTCAATCCTTCTGCTCATCTGCGATCTGCCTATCACAAAGTTGAAGATTGGTATAAATTATGTGCAGAGCAGAGTTGTACTCCCTGACTGTTTTGAAATCAGCAAACCCAGTCGGATCCACTCTTGCTCTGCCTGAGAGAGAATCATATACTTTAGTTTCTCGAACCACTTCTTAAGTGCAGTCTACAATGCTAGCATGCTCTTTTCTACCATGTACTCATTCTTGAGAGTGAGACAAAGGTAGTGCCGAGGAAGTGAAGTGCTTGATCATTCTCCTCATGTGTGGATTTGGCATCCTGTGGTGCACCAATCCTGGTTCCAAATACGATCTCGACATCAGAAGCCCAAGTTAAGTAATTTTGGCCGTATTGGGCCAGCTCCTCGAACTCCCGGTTCGTGATGCCTGTCATCTACATGTGCATGAAAGGAATGGATAAGTTTACTACAGGTAAATATGCATAAAATAAATTGCACAATGGTACAAAAAGATTCTTGTAATGTTTATGCATTTTCTATAAATTTTACGGTTAATTTCAGTGATTAAAGGCAATTTAAATAATTATGATTAATGAAAATAGTAAATAAATACAGAAAACATAGAAAGTAATAATAGCAGTGTTAAATATGCTTCAAATGCGAAAAATAATTCAAAATTTGAATTTCCGCGGCCTTTTTGTGCTGGAATATGAATTTTCATTAAATTCTGTAACATTTAGGG
Source organism: Dendrocalamus latiflorus (assembly GCA_017311315.1). Lineage (NCBI taxonomy): Eukaryota > Viridiplantae > Streptophyta > Magnoliopsida > Poales > Poaceae > Dendrocalamus > Dendrocalamus latiflorus. The sequence continues at coordinate 27,363,196 of CM029639.1, read as the reverse complement.
ACTTATTCGCAAATTTTCAATTCTAAGAAAATTTTTTGTGTAATTTACCCACTTTCCAAGGGCCTTTTTGCAAAATTTGGGGCTTGTCTAAAAATTCTAAAGACTCTCCTGTAATTTCTAGAATACGGAGGGCCTTTTTTCCAAAAAAACTGGGCTGGTTCTGATGTGGCACCAAGTAGCAGTTCAACTTTGGTTAGTGCTTGCAGTTCTGTGCACAATGTTCAAGAAGCTTTGAATACCAATTCTGAGGTTTCTAACGTGCACAAAAGACATATTTGGAAAGCTAATGAATTCTATTTTCCAACGAATCAAACAGCACTTGATTTGGAGCTTCCTACACAAAGTTATGGCGATTTCATTGGATGCTGCACGAGCTGTCCGGAGAGACGCGCGAGACTTGCAAAACATAAAGAGTTCGAGTATTGCAATGCAAGTAAGGGTAAAATCCGACCACACCATGACTTTATAAAGGTTGAGAAGGATTCCTTTTCAGGTTCCAAACGGATTTGGAAGCCCCTTGAACCAGAAAACAAAACATATAAAGATTTGAAACCGATTCGGACTCGGATTGGGACAGCTGGCAAGACCGATACTAAAACGTCCATAACTTTCACAAACGGAGTCCGATTTGGGCGTTCTTGGACTCGTTGGAAAGATATTTTGAAGCCCCACATAATGGACAAGGTTTCAGCCACGAAATCCTCATAGTCAGATCGCAAATTAAGAGAGAATCCAGAGGTAGCAGTTTAGGTATTTCCTTTTTAGTTCGTATTGGAGTTTGTTTCGGCCTTAGGCCAAGTAGTGCGTGAGTTGTAATCAAGGCCGTGCATTGTGCACCAATATAAGGCCAGGGCCTTAGCCCCATTGTAACTTAGACTTTGATTTGAGAAATAGAAACCAGAAAATCACCATGGTTTGGTGGCCATTGTTGGCGTGTTCTTGAGATTTCCATCGAGGAATTGCTCTTGGTGTGTTGAATCCAATTGTGGTGTTGGATTCTACTCGCTGAAACTTCGGTTTCTCTACCCTTTGTTCACGTGCTGCGGTGTGCGTGGGAGAAGGCTTATCTTCGAGAGGGCATCCAACAAGGCGTATCGTGAAAGATCAGGGCCAAAGCAACGGGGTTCAGCTAGCTTGCTAGTGGATCCGCATCATCTGGTATCAGAGCGTGGTTGATCACGGTATGAGGTTGCTGAATTTTTTTTCTCTTGATGGCGGGTTCTATGAAGATTGAAGATGACAAGGCGCGACATAATCATGCCGAGCCAATCGGGGAGGTGCCCCAATATGCGGCGTCTTTGCCGCCCGAGGTACGAATTGGATTTGAAGTGACACGTGACTACTTCTTAAGTTGTCACCAGAAGCTTGAAGGCAAGGTTGATGATTTGGGGGCGCGAATTGATGTTTTGACGGAGGAGATACGCAACCAGCCACCACAATTTCAGCATGCTAAACGGGAACCCCAATATCCCGAACGGCGTGCACCATATGAAGACGACGAACACGAGGAGATCTTTGATGGTGCAGCAGGTATTGCTCCACAACCGCGCCATGCTCGGGACTACCGTGGTGCTGACCGTGGTAGGGACATGCGTGGCAGAGGTGGTGTTGGGTTTGCTCAGCGTGTTGCCGTGGATGATGGAATTGGGCGGATAAAAATTTCTATCCCATCATTTAATGGTAAAGCTGAACCGGAGGAGTACTTGGATTGGGAGATGCGTGTCGAACAAATTTTTGACAGCCATCACTATACTGAGGATAAGAAGATTTGGTTGGCGACAATTGAGTTCACTGGATATGCTCTTGTTTGGTGGAACCAATTGTGTCGCGTAGGAGCTCGTCCAGATACTTGGGCACAACTGAAGAATATTTTGAGGCGACGTTTTGTCCCAGCACACTACACGAGGACCTTGTACAACCGGCTACAACAACTACGTCAAGGTAATTCTAGTGTTGATGAATATTATAAAGAGATGGAGATGTTGATGATCCGTACAGGGACAGAGGATCATGATGAGGCTACTATGGCACGTTTCTTTAATGGGTTGAATGAGGATGTGCAAGATAGGGTGGAGATGGTCCATTACTACAACATTCAAGACTTGGTGCATCAAGCTGAACGTGCTGAACAACAATTGAAGCGCAAACAAGCCAAGGGTGGACATGCTAACACTCAAACAAAGTCATGGAGGCGTTCATTACAGCAAGGCGATGATGTGGGTTCACACTCCAAAGTGGCGGCATCAAGCCGTTCAAATGGTGCTCTTTCAAGGGAGGCAAGCAATAGAGGTAAAGAAGCAACTAAAACTGATTCTAGTTTGCCTTCTAATGCTCGTGCTAGAGAAATTGAGTGTTTCAAGTGCAAGGGAAGAGGTCATATGATGCGTGATTGTCCAAATCAACGAAGCGTGCTTCTCAATAAAGATGGCTATGCTTCAACAAGTTCTAGTAGTGATTCTGAAAGTGAAAAATCCGATGATTCCAAGGAAGATGTTGTCTATTGTTATCCAGAGTTGAATGATGTTAATCTTTTGGTCCGAAAGGTGCAAAGTAAAGAAACTGAAACAAAAGGACAGCGGTGGAGTGTTTTTCAAGCGGAGTGCAAAATCAAAAATAAAGCATGCAAGTTGATCATAGATGGTGGAAGTTATACCAATGTGATTAGCAAAGATTTGGTGTACGCTTTAGGGCTGTCCACGTGGAGGCATCCTCAACCACATCATGTGGAGTGGCTACACAACTCCGGAAGGCTAAAGATAACTCACAAGGTGCGTGTTCCGTTTGTTGTTGATGACTATGTTGACAAGGTGGATTGCGACGTAGTTCCAATGGATGCATGTGGGTTATTGTTGGGAAGACCATGGCAATATGATCGCAATGCTACGCATGAGGGCCGATCCAACACATATACATTTGTACATGAGGGAAAGAAGCATGTGTTGAAACCAAAATTGGAGAGTGCTATTCATGTTGATGAAGAAATTACAGCCAAGAAGAAGCAAGCTCCCAAGATTACCCCAAAGCCGAGGACGGCTTTGCTTCAAGGAGGGGAGGATGATGTGGCACCAAGTAGCACTACAACTTTGGTTAGTGCTTGCAGTTCTGTGCACAATGTTCAAGAAGCTTTGAATACCAATTCTGAGGTTTCTAACGTGCACAAAAGACATATTTGGAAAGCTAATGAAGTCTATTTTCCAACGAATCAAACATCACTTGATTTGGAGCTTTCTACACAAAGTTATGGCGATTTCATTGGATGCTGCACGAGCTGTCCGGAGAGACGCGCGAGACTTGCAAAACATAAAGAGTTCGAGTATTGCAATGCAAGTAAGGGTAAAATCCGACCACACCATGACTTTCTAAAGGTTGAGAAGGATTCCTTTTCAGGTTCCAAACGGATTTGGAAGCCCCTTGAACCAGAAAACAAAACATGTAAAGATTTGAAACCGATTCGGACTCGGATTGGGACAGCTGGCAAGACCGATACTAAAACGTCCATAACTTTCACAAACGGAGTCCGATTTGGGCGTTCTTGGACTCGTTGGAAAGCTATTTTGAAGCCCCACATAATGGATAAGGTGTCAGCCACGAAATCCTCATAGTCAGATCGCAAATTAAGAGAGAATCCAGAGGTAGCAGTTTAGGTATTTCCTGGAGTTTGTTTCGGCCTTAGGCCAAGTAGTGCGTGAGTTGTAATCAAGGCCGTGCATTGTGCACCAATATAAGGCCAGGGCCTTAGCCCCATTGTAACTTAGACTTTGATTTGAGAAATAGAAACCAGAAAATCACCATGGTTTGGTGGCCATTGTTGGCGTGTTCTTGAGATTTCCATCGAGGAATTGCTCTTGGTGTGTTGAATCCAATTGTGGTGTTGGATTCTACTCGCTGAAACTTCGGTTTCTCTACCCTTTGTTCACGTGCTGCGGTGTGCGTGGGAGAAGGCTTATCTTCGAGAGGGCATCCAACAAGGCGTATCGTGAAAGATCAGGGCCAAAGCAACGGGGTTCAGCTAGCTTGCTAGTGGATCCGCATCAGGTCCCCTTCGCCCTTTTTTTCTTCTGGCCTATCCAGCCCAATTCGGCCCATCACGACTGGTGGCTAGGGTTAAAACCTGATGTGACCATGTCACAAACGTATACGACCATAACACCTAATATCAAGATTGAACAAAAGGTGAATTTATTTCTATCTATTCCTACTAATGTTATTCATGAGAATAGTACTACCTCATGTCACTACTTTGTACATTCTTAGGTTTGACAAATGGAAGACTTTTAAACCGAGGGGAAGGAGGCCGGGGCCAAATCAATGGAGAAAAACAAGGAAGAAGAAGGACAACGAGAAGCCCTGTAGTGGGTGGGCAAAAGGGGAGAGGTCCATGTTTTGGATGATGTTTCCAAGGGCAATTCGGAATTTCCACAAGTCCAACCGAAATCAAACTTGGAATCAACTCAGAACTCAATTCGGATTCGGTTCGGGACAACCAGACAGGACTATAATAAAACGGCCATAACTTTCACAAACGAAGTCCGATTTCGGTGTTCTTGTGCTTGTTAGAAAGATTATTTCAAGGCCCATCCAATGGGTAAGGCCTCAGCTTCAGTAACATTTTGGTCACGTCGTAATCGCCAAAACAATCCGACACTGATTCAGCTTGATAGGACCGATTTCCAACATGCATAGAATTCATATCCGGAGTTCGTTTGGGATGGATGAGTACTTGATAGAAAGCTTATCTTATCCTATTTCCAATGGATCTGGCCTTATCTCAAAATTCCTTTTGTGCGGAAAGATATCACTGAATCAAGTCAGGACTATTTCTGAATCCGAGTCTAAAGGTGCTGCGCCACCTCCAATTGGGCCCAGGGGCTTTGTAATTCTTTTTAGAGTGGCTGTCCAACCCTAGGACGACCCTTGGCTGCCCCTCTCTCTTCTTCAACTCATATATTCATCCTCTACCCCCTTTGAACTCTTTGGATTTCGTTGTGTTTAGGTTTAACCATTGAGCAAACTTCTGCTCTTCAGTTGTGTCGGACGACCACCTGTCAAGACAGCCATCGGAATCCCACCTTTTAAACTCAATTTATATATTTGCAATTTCAGATTGCTTGTTATCTTGTTCTTGCGTGTTCTTCGATTGCATGCAGGAATAGACATTCGTGGTCAGGTCAACCGCGTTCTTGGCACGGTTGATAATAACTTAGAGTGTGGTTCAGCGATTGCTAAGGCGCAAGCGACGTCGTACGATTGTAGTCGGATTACAAGAGTAATCTCCACCAAAATTGATAGTTATCATCCTATCGGAAGATCGGGACCCCATTGCCTCATCAGTTGGTATCCTCATCATAGCGACGGCGCGTGCGACTCTGTGAGAGGAGCGGCGGTGAAGGCACGAGGCGGCGACCGAGCTCAGATTTAGCTCGGGGCAGCAGCTTTGGGCCAGCAGCGCGTGGGAGCAGTTGCGCTCGGGCCGGTGATGCTCGGGAGCAGGAGCGCTCCTCATGCAGGATGTGAGCGGCGGCTGTGGCAGCTGCTACGTTCCGGCGCGGTTTGCGGAATGGCTGGCCAGCGTGGCTTCGAGCGTGCGGTGGACGGCCAAGGCGTGTGCGAGCACTTGTGACCAGCGGCTCATGCAGAAGCATGACACGGCGGTGGCCCGAGGTCGAGCGGCAGCGGCGGCCATGTGGGGTTGCCAGGTGGCGGCAGGAGCCCGTGTAGGGGTAGCTCCAGTGCGGCTTGGCGACGGCCCAGTGTGGCACAGCCGAGCGGAGCCGGTGGTGCGCATGAGGTGGTGACCCATGCGGGGTCAGTTGCGAGCGGCTAGCGCTCAAGCGGCGGCGCTCGTGCGGGAGTGGCGTTGTGCTACAGCCTGCTACTTGTGCGGCTGCGTGACTCCAGATCGGCGGCGGCGAACGACGGTGCAGCTCCATGCTGGCGGTGACCGAACGGTGGCGTGACGCATGCGGGCGACACGGCCGTGTACAAGCGGCGACTCGTCGATTTTTTTCAATCTACGGTAGAATCAACCTCTACTCTTTCATGTAATCTACCAATCGACATTATGCTGGCGACTTTAAGTCTACTCACGATAGATTACATCGGATTTGCACCATAGAAAATAATCTAGAAAGTGAAAATTTTGCGGAATTTAAAGCGATCTAGATAGGCAATCACTCTACGAGTACTTCTTTAATTACCTTTCGAGGAACCGTCGCTAACAAGGCCAGTTCGGTTGATTCCTCCTATGCAAAAGGGGTGGATCAAAACATAGAATAATGCAATACAATAGTAGATTGAACACAAGAGATGAGAGGGGTGCTCCTTTCTTTATTGCCTTTTCTCTTCCACAAAGGTACAAGTGATGACAATAGAGACCTCTATTTATAGATTAAGTGGAGGGTGTCCACCAATGGGCTAGGCTTGCAGGTCCAGGTCTAGGTTTTCCAACAGTAAGAAGTGGCTTGGAGTGGCTCAGACATACGCCATGCATGCAAGGGTGGCAATGGGCCGGGGTCTCGGGGAGGCCCCGCCTTGCCGCTGGCCTCGTTAGCTTTTTTGGGAGACCCACCCCTGGTTTCATGGTTACCGTATCCTACACTGATTAAAAAACAGATTAAAATAATTTTTAAAAATAATAATATAATTTTGTTTATTAATTTATAATTATTTAGGCATTTTGTTTTGTAAAATATAGCTTCAAAATATATATTCTAACATAAAGATTCAAGTTTTAGTCTAAATATACAAAAAAAAATACAATCTTCTATATTAAAAAACTATAATATATTATTTACAAATATTTATTTTATGTTTATTGAATCTCTGTGGGCTGAGAGTGTTCCCATCCCACCCGATGGGAAATTCCCCATAGGGGCGGAGGGGCCGTCCCCACAGAAATGGCCACCCTTACATACACAGTGTCTTCCTCGGCCGACGTACCAGCGCGCACAAGTGACATGGTCCCGTATTTACACAGGAATCAACACTACAATTAGTAGGAAATTTATCAGTTGGTTTTATATGAAAATTTTCTGACTCCACTGTTGCTTACTCGGGATTGAGGGATAGTATGTTATTTGAGGCTACAGTTTATATTAATATATAAATAATAATTGCTTTTAGAAACCCAAATCGAAAGCAGCTGAAAAAAAGGCCGAAGCGTATCGGCTGGGAGGGGCGAGGACTCCGGCACGACGGCGAGAGGAACTCAAGTTTACAACGGAGCGAGGGAATCGCGGGACCCACCTGCCAGATGCAGATAAAGCAAAAGTCTGCACGCAACACGAAACCTAAAGCCCCAGCGCTTCAACTGGCAACAGATATATACAATGCATGCATGCATCCCTATATAAGATCGATTACGCTACTTAGTACGTACGATCGAGTTCATCTTTGATCTGCGAACCATCAATCCACCCGCGCCGCGAGCGAATTTGATCTAGCTACCTACCTACCTATCCCCATGGTACGCAAGTCCTCTCGTTACGATGCGTTGCATGGTGTGTAGTTGTTCTTCGTTTTCTCTTTAGATATGAGCGATCGATCGGTTGTCATTACAGGAGGAGCCGCCGGTGGACAAGGAGAAGACGGCGGCGCGGAAGCCGGGGGCGGCGTTCTGGTCGTGGATCTCGAATGTGGCGGAGCTGCTGACGCGCTGCTGCAATCCTACCGACGGCCCCCGCGACCCGGAGGCCTTGGCGAGGCAAACAATCTGTAAGTGTATAGCAACTAGCTAGCTGTATTATGCCTAATTAGATACTGCTATTTCGTTGCTCCTTTCTGCATGCAACGAAGTTAATCTCCCGTTGTTTATGCTCTGTTCTTGCGTGAAATTAACCTTGCAGTTACCGTCAACGAGATCGAGGCCTTGTACGTGCTGTTTAAGCTGATCGACCGCGCCGTCGTCGAGGACGGCAGGATCAACAAGGTCAGCGAAAAATTCCATATATATATATATATATATATATATATATATATATATATATATATATATATATATATATATATATATATATATATATATATATATATATATATATATATATATATATATATATATATATATATATATATATATATATATATATATATATATATATATATATATATATATAGTATAAATAACAGGGGTACCTAGGTGTCTGGACACCTAGTCTCCTTACCTTTGGATTGCTTTTAGATGCGTGCTAGTGTGATTGAGACTTTCCATCCATGATTAAGACTTTCCTTCCATGATTGATTTAGCATGCCTAATATATTACATACCATACATACTATTGCTCTAGCACGTATCTAAAAGCAATCTAACGGCAGGGAGCCTAGGTGTCTGGGCACCTAGGTGTCCCATTTCAGCGTCCTATATATATATATATATATATATATATATATATATATATATATATATATATATATATATATATATATATATATATATATATATATATATATATATATATATATATATGATCGAGATATCCAGTACTTGATTGATCATAGATTTACAGGTCCTTAATATTAGCGGCCGTTTTCTTTGGGACTTTTTGCATCTGCTAATTATCGGCGCCGCCTTTTGTTCTCCTTTAAAGAATTTGCTTCAATACTTTTTCACCAAATATTAAAGAAAAATAGTTTGCTTCAGTTGAGTGCAAATTTGCACTACTAACAAAAGTAAGCATAATCGGTATTTATTTTGTGCATTAATCACGTGATAGAACAAAATATGGCCTTTGCTGGATTTGTGCATTAATCTAGATTACAGGGTATATTATATTCATTGTGTAAATGAGCTGTATCTAAACACCTTGCAGTATTTAAAATTATGGTATTTTTAGGAACCATGGCATTTTCTCAAAACTTCAAGAATAATTTGTATCCAAACAGGGCCTTATCTGTTAAGTTAGTTGTGTATTTTAAACAACGAAACAGATTAGTAATGCAACAGCCAACGAGGACTCGATTCGGTGGTTTCGATCCGACTAGACTCCTTGGGTAGCTGAAATCTTACTGTTCAGATTGTACATATTTGGCCCCACCTTAAAAACTGTACAAATCGCAATTGAGAAAAGTATAAAAATATCTCTCTTTTACTTTGCTTTAAAATTCGTAAATTTTTTGAGTGAAACATTTCCACTGCTTTAAATCTCAAATAATTCACATCAAACATGTGTCTGGTGTTTTCTCGATCGATATTGGCTCACAGTTTGATGGCGTTTTGATTTGCAGGAAGAGTTCAATCTGAGAGTCTTGGGGCCGAACAGAGGAGGCACCATGTTTGCAGATAGGGTATTTTTCCTTGTTTGTTTAGAATAGCGTGATTAAGAGCAGCGCCCATCTTTAGAACGTTGCATAATGGTATTTATAAATGGACAAAGGAAAATGGATTTTCTTACTTTGATGTTTCACAACTTCATTTTTAGGTGTTTGATTTGTTCGACACGAAGCAAACCCAAGCTCTCAGATTTGAAGAATTTGCACGAGCTTTATCCATCTTCCATCCTGACGCTCCCGTTGATGATAAGATCAACTGTAAGTCGATAGATTATTTTTTACTGTGACTAAGAATGTTATTTCTGAATCTACCTAAGAATTTGGTATCATTAGGGCTAAACATGCATCCAGGACCGCATTTTTAATCATCTTATTGGTAGATTACCCTTTTATATATTTATAAAAACACTGGGTTGCGTGTTAGTGTTATATATGTACTTCAGCTTAAGCAGATAACTCTGGTATAAAATTTGCAAAGACTTAAACAGGAATGAACACGCTATGAGCTAAACACTCTTAGGCCTGACTACCACCTTCGTTCTCAATTAATTGACCGTTGACTTTGACTATTTAAAACTTTGACCAACAATAATTTCAAAAATATCAGTTAGGAACATGAAAATGGTACCAGTAGATTTACCCTAAACAGTATTTAATAATATTGTGCATTCGTAACTATTTACATATATATTGCTATAAAAATTGAAGGTAAATTTTATACTACATTTCCAAGAGTCCACAGTATCAACTATTTGAGCATGGAGGGAGTACTTAGATTTTATGATGTTATCCTTAGGGCTACTTTGTGATTGCTGTGCTGTACTCTGCGTAGATTTTTTTTTTACCATTACAGTAAGTTTTTTTGCTGCTACAGCTCCAAGAAAGATTCCTTAAACTAATTGTTGCATCCAAAAGTAGAAATAAACAAGTGCTTTGAAAAACAAACTCAATGCCAAATGGAGCCTTAGACCCTGTTTGGCACAGCTTCACCAACAGCTTCATGAGCTGTTGTGAGCTGTTTTTTTGCCAAACACCCTTTTTGCAAATAGCTTCACCCATGAAGCTCTTTTTTTTGTGCTCTCACAAAGGAATAGGGAGAGGTGAAGCTGAAAAAAGTAGCTTTTCACAGCTCTCTCCCTCAGGCTCATATTCCAAGGAAGCGAATGCCCCTCTAGTTCACAAAAATTTACACGTATTTGCCACTCTCTCCCTCAGGCGTACGCACCGCTCAGTTCACAAAAATCCCGTTCACTTTTTTCTTTCGCGTACGCACCGCTCTCTCCCGTTCACGTATTTTAATTTTTTTTATTTTTTTTATTATTTTAATTTTTTAATTCATACTCATTCAAATATATTATTTTTTAATTCATATGACCATATACAAATATACAACTCTAAATGTTAGAACAAGTCAGGTAGACAGGGGCATCTTGGACAATTGACCTCTCTCAGCCATGTATGAAGCTGTTGGTGAAGCTGTTTTGCCAAACAGTGTTCTAAAACAGCTTTAGCTTCACCGGTGAAGCTGCTCGTGAAGCTGAATCTAAAAAAACAGCTTCACTAGTGAAGCTGAGCTGTGCCAAACGGGGCCTTAGTTTCTTTTAGTTAAAACGTTCAGGTCAGAGGATACAGTCTATTTTCTTCAGGTGCTTACATATCTTGTATTCTTGTGTTATGGCATCTTTGTGAAAAAGAAAAACAAGTGCTGCTGTGCCCTATTCATGTTTCTGTAGACACCACGATTTATACCATTGGGCAAACTCTAAGCATATTGTTGCGCGACCTGAGAAATACATCCGGTTTTATGCAGTTGTCGTTCATAGTTTTTATAGATGCTAGCTATAGCATGTGGAAGTTTGATCACCGTGGTTGAAAAATCGAAAGAAAGAGAACTTACAAAGGTATTATTTTCGCAGTTTCCTTCAAATTGTACGATCTCAAGAATCAGGGCTTCATCGAAAGACAGGAGGTGGTTGTCTAACTAGATTGTCACATTATAGGCAAATTCATATCAGATGAGGACTACAAGTAGTTTTCATTATTCAATTTGTTAGCAATCAGCTGTTAGGAAGACTTTTACATGAATCATGAATCAGACCTGCTTTGTTGTTAATTATTTCACATTATAAACTCTTTTGTTTTTTTATCTTAGTTGAAGCAAATGATGGAGGCCACACTTGCCGAATCAAATCTGAACCTCACAGACGAGGTCATAGAAACCATCATTGACAAGGTATGCATTCCATGTCCTTGGTTTACTGGATTCCCGATTAAGTCGCTCTCAATTGCATTGTGTTAGAACTTACAAATGACGCACTTCTGACTACAGTCTTTTGAGTTCTCTCAAATAGAATAATTAATCGAACTACTCACCAAAGTATCTCTCTACTCTGTCATTCAGACATTTGAGGAAGCAGATACGAAGAAAGATGGGAAAATTGATACCGAGGAGTGGCGCAATCTTGTGAACGCACATCCTTCTCTGCTGAAGAATATGACTCTGACATACCTAAGGTTAGAAGACTCCCCTGGCTTGCGCATTTTTTGATCTACACTGCCCTGTTTCAACTTCCAGTCAAGTTTAGTACGTTATTGATTGAAAAGTATGCTTAAGAGAGCTTTTCTTTAACGTTGCTTAAGAGAGTTTATTTGGTCACGCTTGTTGGTGATGGTTTTTCTATTATTATTATTTTTGTAATGTATGGTCGTTAGATTCATTCAAAGGAAAACTAATGGTAGGAATGCTTTGAAACCCTTCTATATACCTGTAGCCCGTAGGATGGCTGATGATGAAAATTAACTTCTAACAGTATTTTGAGAAAAAAACACTTTTTATGCTGTGGGAATGTTTTTGTATTTTCTCTCTCAGAACGACAGACCGAACTTTGGAACACATTCCAAGCTACCTACCAAACTGTATTGTGTGAATTACCATCTACTTGGTATTATTGATCTGGCATTATGGCAAATTACATTGGTATTATTGATCTAATTGCAAATTTGTTCTATGAGCAGAGATATTACCGTGACGTTTCCGGAGTTCATCTTCAACTCCAAAGTAAGGGAGTCTTGAGGTCCAAGGGATTAAGCAAACATTACAAGCAAAAACTCAGAATGACCGTGCATGTCTGGAGGAGTTAGATTGGCATGCATCTCCTTGCTCTTTTGTTGTATTATGTGAAACTTAACAATGGTAGATTCTTCTGCATCCAGTTAATGTCACGTGGGACCATACATATGTTCTATCTGAGATCTTCAGATATTGTTTTATGAGTAGAACAATCCATGTTTCTCGGTAGCAGGGGCGGATGCACAATAGGTGCATGGGGGTACAGCTGTACCCCCAAAATTTCTGGAAAAATACTAAGTATATATACCCTTTAATACCTTGTATATGTATAATACCTTGCTTCTTATGACAAAGAAAAACTTATTAAACTTGCAAAGTTTTATCCTCAAGATTTCACAAGTACAGATTTGGTCCAACTTTCTTCGCAACTTAATATGTTTATTGTTGATGTGCGTAACGACACAAGGTTTCGACAAGTGAAGAATCTTAATGAGCTCTCTATCAAACTTGTTGAGACAAAGAAGCACGATCGTTTTAAACTTGTTTATTTTTTGCTGAAATTTGTCCTCATCCTTCCTCTGGCTACTGCAAGTGTTGAGAGAGTATTTTCAGCAATGAACTATGTGAAGACCAAGCTTCGGAATAAGATGGGTGATCAATACTTAAATGATTGTTTGGTCACATTTATTGAGCGTGACTTTTTTCGACGTGTAAGCGATGAAGATATCATTAAACGCTTTCAAGTCATGGCGGAACGGCGTGTGAAGCTTTAGTTTCTATCATACTATAATTTATAAGATTTAGTTGGAAACTTATAATGGAAACATGTAACTTGTTCCATACTTCCATCTATATATAATCGCAACTATTTTATCATCATTTAGTGATCGAATTATGTCAATGTCAATGTCGATGAACTATATCGTTTTGGTCCGTACCCCCATGATTGAAATCCTAGATCCGCCACTGCTCGGTAGTACAACGAAGTCCCTTAGATTAGGCTTAGATTAGGCGAAATTTTAGTACGTTATTCCTTCCAATTATGTGTGTCATGTGGGGGCGTACGTATGTACGACGCCACAGATCGGGAACTGATGCGCCTGGATTGGATGAAATTTCTGCAGTGGAGAACAACCCAACTGAAAAGGAGTTGGCTTCGGTTTTCTTTGTAGACACGGCAGCAGGTTCCAAGGGAACGGCTGAGGTTTAGCAAGACTAGTAATCAGATTAGAATAGGTTATTAGGTTTCCTTGTTTCCTTTGTTTCCAAGGATAGGCTTGTTAGCTTTGCTATATAATGGTTGGCCAATTATAATTCAGAGGGCAATAAAGGATTATCTTTCAATCTCAATTCTTCTGTTCCTACTCTATCTACGACGCCCTTCCTCAAGATGGCCGATATCGACAAGAAGACGGCTACAATCACATGTATGCCACTTCGGAGAAGATTGTGAATCAAAAGACGGTGCAACAAAAGACGGCAGCAGCGCTGTTCCCAGCAGCCACTATGACGCCACCAGAACATATTGTGATAGCCACGGTTCTGTCGACAACTGCCATAACCTAGCCACGTCCTGCCGCGGCAACCGCGTTACTGCCGAAGCTTGCCATGGCAACCATGTCGCTGAGCGACCTATTGTGGTACTACCGATGCCCGCCGTAGCCGTGCCATGTCCTATCACGGTGTTGCTGAAACCTATCGTGGTAACCGCGTAGTGGAAACCTACTACAACGTTGTTGTGGTTTCCGCCGCATCTGCCATGGTAATCGTAGATGTCATCAATGTTGTTGCACCTGTACATGGAGGCCACGGTCTTCAAAGTCACTAGCAAACATCACAACATTTCGTCAACTTAGGGTCTTCTAGGGCAGCAGCCATGGCCGCCACCACAGCTTGAGGACATACTGTTTCAAGACGAGGGAGATGTCATGTGGGGCGTACGTATGTACGACACCGCCACAGATCGGGAACTGATGCGGTTGGATTGGATGGAGTTTCAGTGGAGAACAACCCAACTGAAAAGGAGTTGGCTTCGGTTTCCTTTGTAGACATGGAAGCAGGTTCCAAGGGAATGGCTGAGGTTTAGCAAGACTAGTAATCAAATTAGAATAGGTTATTAGGTTTCCTTGTTCTTTTCTAGACACGGCAGCAGGTTCCAAGAGAACGGCTGAGGTTTAGCAAGACTAGTAATCAGATTAGAATAGGTTATTAGGTTTCCTTATTTCCTTTGTTTCCAAGGATAGGCTTGTCAGCTTTGCTATATAATGCTTGGCCAATTATAATTCAGAGGGCAATAAAGAATTATCTTTCTATCTCAATTCTTCTGTCCCTACTCCATCTACGGCGCCCTTCCTCTTACGCCTTCCTTTCCTTCAGAGCATCACAACATACCAACACGGCGCAATCCTCGACTATGCACGATTACAACCTATGACCTCGAGACTAAGCTCGTGACAATGTGAGAGATCTATCGGGAATTTGTGTCGTTTGCAACTTTAAATGGGTCCCGCCAACCCTGCAGGACCCCAATTGCATCTGCTGCTAGTTCATGCTCAACTTCCTATGGATATGACAAGAAAATGTGTGGATAGCAACGATGTCTTGACATGTCCAGCCAGGGTACAAAATCTTGTGCCAGCAATTTACTTCAATTTATTCCGAGTGTTGGTCAACTCGTGCAATTTTGAGCAGATCTAGATATAGGCCTTTCCTTTCAGCTTATGGTTTCCTGAAAAAACAAATAGAATGTCTTCTCCATCGCTATTTTGACGTGACTTATTGAGATAATATTTTCGAAGCGGTTTATCGACATTCAGTTCATTTGCATAGACTAAAAGTGTAATACCCCCAAAATTTGCAACGAGTAAATAAAAGAGCGTAGTTTGCCGTCAGACCCATCGACCTTTTTGGAGTGTCGATTTAGTATCGCGTGCAGAGGTTCCCAGACCATCCCAGGACGATCGGCACCGTCTAGAGAGCCGTATAATTAGCGTTCTCAGAGGTTCCCGGACCGCCCAAGGACAGTCGGCACCGCCTCGTGTTTCGGATGTTCATCATCCGGCAAATCTCACCTTACCTTTTACCGACTTACCACTGCAGTAGAAACCAAGCCAACATAGCCTTGGACAATATTGCCCTTGGGCAGTCAACTTATGTGAGAGGAGCATGGGCATTAAGCGAGGGCATGCCGGTCATTTCGCAAATGCCAAGGCAGCCCCAACCCTGCCCATATAAAGCCAGCACGTCATAGCAAGCCTCATTTTCTCACCCCATCTTCAGCCAAGGTAAGTGCATAGCAAGGGAAGCAAGCCACTCCCCACTCCTTTCACTACCAAGGCCGAGAGCCAAGACCGAGAACATCCGCACCACCGAAGACCACTGCAGGGAGGAGGCGAGGAAGAAGAAGCCCAGAGCCGAGGAGCAAGGGAGCAGCCGGCCATGACGACAAGGGGAAGGCATGAGCAAAGGAGCGACCGACCGTGACGGCAAGAGGAGGAGCCACCTGAACCTCAACCTCATCCACGCCATTCTTTTTCTTCTAGCTCGGCAACCAAGTAAGCTCACCTCCCATTCTCGGCACCACAGCACAAGCATGCGAGAGGTAAAGTGTGTAGAGTAGAAAGCAAACCGGGTAGTAGATGGGGAGATGGCCGAATGGGGAGAAGGTAGCGGGCTCCCGGCCGGCTGCAAGCCGGGGCCGGTGAGCCGAGGGAGGCGAGGTGGCGCAGGCGACCGAGGGCGGCGGAGGCGGCCAGCGGCCGTTGGCCGTGCCGGCCAGGCGGCGGCGCCCAGCGCCCCACCGCCAGATCCGAGGCGCAGTAGGGGAGGCAAGCAGGGGGCGGCCGGCGGTGGGCCCGAGGGCCGGCAAGCCGGGCTCGCCCGCGAGACGTCCTGCCGCCAAAGTAGCGCGTGGATGGGGGGTCCCGCGTGCAAGAGAGAGGGGGAGAGAGTGGCGGCGGCGAGGGAGGAGAAGGCCGGCGGCGGCCCCATGGTCGGCGGCGAGGGGGGAGGCCGGCGCACCCATGCGCCGCCGCGCCGCCGTGCTGCCTGAGACGCGTGCAGGGGGAGGAAAGAGGCCGTTCGGCCAGAATGGGTATGGAGAGAGAGAGAAAAAAAAGTGAGGAGAGGAGGAGATAAGGCCCTGGTGGCCGTTTGGAATGAGGAAAGGGGGGAGAGAAAGAGTGGCAGGGGAGAGGAGGCCATTCGGCCAAAAGAAAGAAAGGAGAGAGAGAGAGGCTGGGTAAGGAAAGAAAGAAGAAAAAGAAAAAGGAAAGAAAGGGAGAGGAAGAAAAGAAAAAGAGAAAAGAGAAGAAAAGAAGAAAGAAAAGAAAAGAGGAGAAAAAGAAAGAGAGAAAAAAGGGGGGTTCGGCACCTGCGCAACAGGTCCCTCAAAACCCGTGCGTTTACACCCAAGATCGGGATACGAGCTTAGGGTCGTTGTTCTCCGTTTACGCTCTGGTTTTTGATCTGCCGTTGAGTCGGGTTAACATGTACGCAGATGGAGGTCCCGGGTCAGAGCCGTCCACGCGTCATCCCCGAGGCTAACCAGGCAAGTGCATTGTAAAGCAGTGAATTCGGGTAGTGATTTTGGTTAAATTGAATGATGGTGCTCTGCTTACCGTGTTGGGGTAAGTTTACTGTTTCCGGATGATGCATTGCTTACTATGTTGGGGCAAGTTTACCTTTTCCGAGTGCATATTGAGAAAAGATGAATGATGAACGTTGAGACATGCCATGTTGATATGCATAAATGAACTTGCATCGTATGCATGTCATGAAAAGAGAGAAAGTTGGTCCACGTTGAGTGGACGCTCCATGGGAGTGGAGTTGAGGTCCCTATATGAGAGTTACGGGCTACTGTGGTCCCCGTATGAAACAGGACGGGCTTGTGATCCCCGCATGAAACAGGACGGGCCTGTGTAAGCATCGACGGGTGCACACTCTGCTATAGCGGTATAGGCTAAAGAGTTGAGAAAGAAGTGCATGAGCATGTGCATGGGCATATGCATAATGATCGGTTGATGAGAACCTAAAGAGATAAGAGAAAGGTGCATGTGCATGATGAATAGTTCATCGGAACGTAGAGTGGTTTCATGGAAAGTGGTTAATGAGACTGGAATGAATATGGTCTAATGAATGAGCCTGTTATTTGCTGTTTTGCTTTGTACTTGTTGAGTCGGTGGACTCACCCTTGCTTCGTTGTTGTTTTTAGGTGACCGTTGAGGATGTCAAGCGCGGGCGGGAGTAGCACATGAATAATCGGCACAAACTAGCAGTATTTTTGTATCACTTTTGTCAGTGTACTTTAGGTTTTACTAGACTAGAGTAATCATTAAAAAATACTATGATGTATCTGAACGCAGTAATAAAAATAAATTTAGTGTTGGTTTAAAATTTTCTAGTGTGATGTAATAGTAAGAGTATGCAGAGGTGGTAACATCTTGGTCCAGAGAATGGGCGGGGTGTTACAAAAAGCCATCATCTGTACCTATAAGCCATCAGCCATAACCGAAAAGAATGCATCCATATAGTGCCAGGGTACAACATCTTGAGATTCAACTCGTAGTTTCTCTTTCTACCATGTTTTGGTTTCGGCAACTTTCCAATGTTTTCAATTACGTGTGTTCTCAATCTTTTGGATCATAATATCTCCCATAGACGTTATTTAGGGTTGAACCAAATCCCTCACCTAGGTGATTACCATAGAACAAATACTAGGACTGAGGATGTACTGTTTCAAGACGAGGGAGATGTCATGTGGGGCGTACGTATGTACGACACCGCCACAGATCGGGAACTGATGCGGTTGGATTGGATGGAGTTTCTGCAGTGGAGAACAACCCAACTGAAAAGGAGTTGGCTTCGGTTTCCTTTGTAGACATGGAAGCAGGTTCCAAAGGGAATGGCTGAGGTTTAGCAAGACTAGTAATCAAATTAGAATAGGTTATTAGGTTTCCTTGTTCTTTTGTAGACACGGCAGCAGGTTCCAAGAGAACGGCTGAGGTTTAGCAAGACTAGTAATCAGATTAGAATAGGTTATTAGGTTTCCTTGTTTCCTTTGTTTCCAAGGATAGGCTTGTTAGCTTTGCTATATAATGGTTGGCCAATTATAATTCAGAGGGCAATAAAGGATTATCTTTCAATCTCAATTCTTCTGTTCCTACTCTATCTACGACGCCCTTCCTCAAGAGGGCCGATATCGACAAGAAGACGGCTACAATCACATGCATGCCACCTCGGAGAAGATTGTGAATCAAAAGACGGTGCAACAAAAAACGGCAGCAGCCATCTCAATTCTTCTGTCCCTACTCCATCTACGGCGCCCTTCCTCTTACGCCTTCCTTTCCTTCAGAGCATCACAACATACCAACACGGCGCAATCCTCGACTATGCACGATTACAACCTATGACCTCGAGACTAAGCTCGTGACAATGTGAGAGATCTATCGGGAATTTGTGTCGTTTGCAACTTTAAATGGGTCCCGCCAACCCTGCAGGACCCCAATTGCATCTGCTGCTAGTTCATGCTCAACTTCCTATGGATATGACAAGAAAATGTGTGGATAGCAACGATGTCGATCTTGACATGTCCAGCCAGGGTACAAAATCTTGTGCCAGCAATTTACTTCAATTTATTCCGAGTGTTGGTCAACTCGTGCAATTTTGAGCAGATCGAGATATAGGCCTTTCCTTTCAGCTTATGGTTTCCTGAACAAACAAATAGAATGTCTTCTCCATCGCTATTTTGACGTGACTTATTGAGATAATATTTTCGAAACGGTTTATCGACATTCAGTTCATTCGTACAGACTAAAAGCCATCAGCTGTAGCTATAAGCCATCAGCTGTAACCGAAAATAATGCATCCATATAGTGCCAGGGTACAACATCTTGAGATTCAACGCGTAGTTTCTCTTTCTACCATGTTTTGGTTTCGGCAACTTTCCAATGTTTTCAATTACGTGTGTTTTCAATCTTTTGGATCATAATATCTCCCATTGACGTGATTAAGGGTTGAACCAAATCCCTCACCTATGTGATTACCATAGAACAAATACTAGGACTGACTACAATCATTCTAAAATTTCCTTCTGTTTAGATTTGATTTTAATGTCAGTTTGGATACGATTTTCAGTGTTCAGTGCATCCTATCTTGCCGGCAACGTGCCAGTACCGTGACTTCTAGATACTACCAGCAGCGTGGTTATCATAGTTCCGTAGTCCTAGTAGGTTAACTGTATCTATGTTTCCCTCCGCTTAAGAGTTAAATCTACAAACAATTCACAGTGGCTAGTTTACTGTTGTCTGGGCGTAGTTAGCTATAGAATGATTGGGTTAATATTTGCATTCTATCTTTTCATGAGTAAGTCGATACGTTCCTGATTTTGAACTGAAATTAGGATATCACATTAACTGGTTTCCTTAGAAACAAAGATACGCAGTTCCTCTTGTGTATTCTTGTCTGCAGAAACCTATTCAGGCTCGAATGAGGCAGACACTTCATCGGCATTAGTTCGTTAAAGCACGCAGTTACAATTATTAGACCTGCCTATGCATTGATTCTCTCGAAGGTACTAAATGCAGTTGATTTCTAACAATTCGACTGCTACATCAACCTGTTACAGTACACGCATTTCTTCGAGAAAGCCGTATAATATGAATTTGTTTCTTGTCAGAAAAGATCATAAGTTCCATGTATCTCTCCATGGTTTCTTGAGCATTTGTTCCCAACAAAACTGCATGCATTTGAACTTTGCTCGACGTAATCTCATGTTGTCATGTCTGCAGGAAACGAAGAACTGAAAACTCTATCCTTCGCCTTCATTGCCTGGGGCCCCAACAAAACACATATGTTGTCACCAACTGGAAACAATGAGGGCAAGATAAAACAAATTAAATTCATGAAATTAAGATTAAACTTATGCTTACTTCTTTATCCAAGTTGGTGCATGAGGAAATGGCGAGAAGCAAGAGCATCTGCACCACCAGTCCGCACAATATTCCAAACCAAAGCCCCTATTCAGAGATCGAACCCGTAAGAAAAGAAAACTCCAGTTGAAAAGAACAAAATAATGGAAATTAGTTGATGATGGAGCAAATACCATTCCTCCAAGATGGCAGACAAAGGCAAAAAAGAACGCTGCAGGGATACCGGCGAGGTAATACGCGGCGAGGTTGATAAAAGCACCCATCTTTTGTTGTCCACAGCCCCTAACAACACCTGCAAAATCAAGTAGCTCCATCTATGATCGATCACTATCTTAGGTAAGAATGTACATTAACTTAAATGCCTTGCTCATACGATGTCCAGTCAGGGGCGGAGGGAGGGGGTAGAGGTGACCAAATGAGCCGACCCGGCACAAAGCATGCTATTGTAGCCCCGGCTCAAGCACGACATGGCCCATAAACAAATCGTGCTTGGCCAGCTCGGCACAAAGCGCTAGGCCGTGCTTGGGCTGCCTCTCTGACCCAGATTGCCAGCTTGGCACGGGCACAATAGGCACAGCACGGCCCATAAGACACAGTAGACCATTTAGCCCATTAGGCACGGGCTGTTTAGCATGATTTCAGTCCGTTTAGCCTGATAACAGTTGATGTTTTGAATTATCTAGCTGTTTAAAACCGTTTGAGAGTTTTAAAATATGAAGAAATTGAAAAAAACTCAAATTTTTTTTCTATAAATAGGCAACAAACCCCCCTCATTCAGGCACACTCAAACCTACAATCTTTTCTCCAAATTCTCTTATGAAAATTTCGATATACTTTGTGATAATTTGGCAAAATTAAAAATATTTTTGGCAAAATCCAAAAATTCAAAATCCAGCTACAACCAAGAAAAGATGTACCAATATTAATTTTAATATTTTTATTGTTATTACTTTTCTTTGTTGTGATGTAAAATCAATAATAGTGTAATCTTCTGGTTGCATTTTGCAGTTTTTTACATTTCTCTATAGAAAATTTTGACAATTTTTTTTCCGTCAGTGATTATAGAATTTCTTTGGAAGATCTTTCATCCTTCGGAAATGAAACGTCTTCTGCACCTCTGCTTCCGCCTTAAATGGGATAACGGACCCTAGCTATACTATCGTTAGGCTCTTCAAATGCCGCCGTGTTTGCTAGCACCGAAGAAAAGAGATCCAAACCCAGTACATTAGAAGTGTGGCAAGATTTTGATAAGATAGTGAAGTAAGACGAGGCTGGAGCTTAGGTAAGATATGTTATGTGCAAAATTGTCATAGTGAATTATTTGTAAAGTCATCAGGTAGAATCGGGCATTTGCTCAGACACACCTAAAGATGTGAAGAAAAACAAGACATAGCCATGAGGCAGACGTAGCTACAGTACAACCCCGATGGAATGGTACGTAATTGGAATTATAGTCCTAAGGTAGCTCGAGAATCTCTTTGCCGTTTAATTGCCTCATAGGATCTATCTTTAAAGTTTGGTGAGTCTCAATCATTCGAAACCTACATTAAAACTGCTCATAATTCTAGATTTTATTCAGTTTCTAGATAGACAATAACTTGAGATTTAGTTAAATACTATAATAATAGTCGTGCTAAACTAAAAGAACTTTTGGGACCTATACATTTTCGGTGGTCTTGACCTCGGACATATGGAATGGTCAGCTAGGGAGGATTATCTTAGTATAGTTGCTCGTTATGTTAATGATGATTGGGTAATGAAAAAGATAGTTATAGGCTTTAAACTAATTGATGTAGCAAATACGGGCGAGAATATTGCAGAATGTATTATCAAAGTTATGGAAGATTTTGATCTTACAAATAAAATTTTTGTACTTACCCTGGACAATATTGCAGTAAATTCTAGGGCAATGAATATTCTCACTCTGTTATTTAGTACATATGCCGAATCTTTCTTACTACATAAGCGATGCGCTTATTATATTATTAATCTTATAGTTAAATATGGTTTAAAGATATTATATCTGTATATTCATGCTTTTTGTGATGCAATGTTTTGTAAATCATTCTAATCAACGAATTTCAGCATATAACAACTTTTGCATTACGATGGGTGTACGTTCAAAAAAAGTTTGGTTTAGACATGCTGGTAAGGTGGAGATGAACTTATCTCATGCTATAGAATATTTTACCCTATAAGAGTACATTTTCTATTTTTATTCACATGCACTATCACAGCTATGATGACAAAAAACTATTAACTAATTAGTATTGGTATGTTGCTGAAAGTTACTAGTATTTTTGAAACTCTTTTATGATTCCATTGTTGCTTTATCTAACGTGTATTATCCATCATTTCTTTTAATTGTGCATCATATTCTTGTGATTACAGGTCACTTGGAAGCTAATAAAAATGACGTAGTATTATGAGAGGTTGTGTGCGCTATGAAAACAAAATATTAGAAATATTAGAAAGAGATTTCATATTTATACATATTTGCATTTATTTTAGATCTAAGAGCTAAAATCGAAGGATTCTCTAATGCTCTTTCACTTCCAAGTGACACTGCAAGGATAAATTATTCTAATTATTTTTTAGTTGTTTGTACTAAATTGTTCGATGTTTATCAATAGTACAAACAAAAGTTTCAGAGAGATCGCTTGTAATAACCTCCACCAGTGTCCACCACATGTAAGAAGACAAATATGTGGGCAAAATCTTTGGTGCACCAGATTCCTCCAGAAGATCGAGTTCTACAACGTTAATCCGTACCAGTGGGGAACTATCCGCCTTTCTGAACAGCAATCCCGTGGATCACCAAGCAGAGGACTTCAACATTTTGGGATGATGGCACAAACATAATCTAATATATTCGGTGCTATCCATATTAGCATGGGATATGTTAATTGTTTCTATCTCAATGGTTTCTTTTGAGTCTGCTTTTAGTTTTTCTGGAAGAATATTGGAGGAGAGAAGAACAAGTCTCATGAGTGAGATGGTAGAAGTACTTCTAACTGTGAAAGATTGCGAACAAGCTAACTCACGAGCTCAACACTTTGTAGAGAATACAGAGTTGGCAGACACATTCAACAATCTCTATGTAAACGATGACATTTAGATCATCGATGTATATTGTACCTTTTTCTCATTTTTATATGTACTGCATAGCTATAGTCTGTATATTTTTTCTTTACCAAGGTTTTCTAAGTTGAATTTTTACTTGGCAAAGTTTTAACGAGATAGTCATTTAAACATTAATAAAGCTCATTATTATATCTCCATAATTTATTTTGTATTTTTTCAAATTCTACCCATTATTTGGAATTGTTTTATTTTTATAATTTTTGAGCCGAAATAGGATAATAGGGCTCCTTGGCCCATCGGGCTAAATGGGCCTATGCCGCCCAACATAGCCCATCAGCTATCTGGGCCGTACCTTGGTCGACAGCTTGGCCCATGTGCCGGTACAATATGGCCCATTTAGGCTAACGGGCCAAGTAGGTCATGCCTAACAGGTCCGTGCTATGTTGGACGGTGCCGTCCATTTGGACACCACCAGGAGGGGGGGCTGGCAGATGCGAAGGCTTCCCCCATGATCCAACAAATACAGATATACCCATTTGTGTTTTGAAAGATTTTATTTGAATTGATGCTATTTGACCTCGCTTATTGAATTAAATTACACTACATAGTATAGTTGGCCCCGTCATCTCTTGTGTCTGGTACTAAAGAAGTAAATTATATGCATCGTTCATCGATGCTAGGACGACAGGTCTGCCTGAAGGTCCAGAAAACAGATCCACAGTTCAAGTGGGCGTTTCATCTGTTTCTCTGTTGGTATGTTATGCGAAATTTGTGCGGCACGCAACTGTAACGGGAGGTTTTCTTTAAGAGATTTTTAAATTAATACCTAAAATTCAGTTTATGCTGCCAGAATCACAAAAAGTTATTTTCCCCATAAATCTTGTACAGTTTCACACCCAAATCCGAAATCACATTGAAAAAAGGCCAGCAGGATGGTTAGTTTGTACCTGAAAGAACACACTGGAGGCCGTCGAACACGATGGAGATGGCAAGGATTTGCATCATTCTAGCAATATACACAGCCACTTCCTCCTCGTTGCTGTATGCATACCCCCATAAGTTGCGCACCAGGAACATCACAAGCCCTTCTGACGCGCCTACCAACAATGCCAGGAGAATGACAACGCGGGTCGCCAGACGGGCTGCCTGCGGTCGCCCTGCTCCGAGCTCATTCGACACACGGGTACTGCACAGAAATATTCAGTTGCCATACATACTAGAATCATCCAAGAGATCAGTGTGGTTGAAGCTTAATTATGAGCATGCATGGTCTGTTGTTCAAACTTCAAACTGACCTTATGGCAGCACCAAGTCCAAGCGGGACCATGAATGCGAAGGAGTTAGTGTTCAAGCTGCAAGAATTACAGCAGCGAGAAACAGAATTAGTTGAGACATAAGAACGCAATGATAAGCTGCACCAAGAAGGAAGTGTGTATAGGACACCAGATGGACAGGACGGCCGTCTCGAGCTTGGGGTTAGGGAGAAGACCAGAGAGCAGCACCAGGAGCTCAAACGACCACCACTCCATGCTACAACGCAGATGCATACTTAGCAACGGCATCAATCTCAGGGTCACAGTAAATTCCAGAGAAGAGAATTGCGCTGTTAATCATCAGTACAATGCATGCAGATCCACACCCACCAGACCATCAGAGCAGATGGCACAGCAAGCTTCAAGAAGCCGAGGATGTCGTGGAACGCCTCGCCGGAGAACCCTGTCCAGGTGCTCTTGCAGGACGGCGAAAGCCTGACGTAGAGAGCCAGGATGGAGACATTGGTCAGGAAGGAGATGGCGTTGGCCAACGCGGCGCCTTTATTCCCCATGCCAAGCTTGTACACCAGCAGCCAGCACACCAGCGCGTGGTTCAGAGCCGTGGCGCCGGAGCTCAGCATCACCGGCACGACGATGTTCTGCGTCTGCAGGAACCGGACATGGCACTGCAGCGGCCCGTACACGAAGAGCGCGGGGATCATCCACCGGATATAGCTGCCCGCCCCCGCGGCGATCTCCGAGTCCTGGCCGAAGAAGAGGAGGATCTCGCCGGTGTAGGCCCAGATCGCCGCTATCGGGACGCTCACCAGGCCGAGCACCAGCATCGCCCTCTGCTTGTAGACGCCGAGCAGGTAGCCCTGCTTTGCTCCGAAGGCTTGGCCGCACAGCGTGTCCAGGCTGGTCGCCATGCCGGCCTGGCAAGATCTACTCAGTACTCGGTAGCACTTGTGACGGAAGCATGGAAATACATTTGAGCTGAGATCCTTGAGTAATTAATACAAGGTTACCAGCAAGCTGAAGCCGGTGACACCGGCGAAGGAGGTGGCCATGGAGGCGGTGGATAGCGCGAGCTCGCCGAGGTGGCCGACGAACATGACGGAGATCATCTGGACAATGTTCTGCAGGAGGCATCCGGCGATGAGCGGCCCGGCAAGATAGAGCTGTTTCTTGGCCTCACTCACCACCAAGCTTTCCTCACCTCCTGCTCGTCCCTTCTTCTCGGTGCCCGTGGCAGTGAGGAGCGGCTCCTCCATGCTTGCCATCAGGCTTCACTGTGCGTGCGAGAAGACTAGACGGAAGCAATGGCGGCCGAGCAGGACCTCACTGATTGATCTGCTTTTGATCGAGCATGGTATATTTTATTTGAAGGGAAGTAGGATAAGAACACGCTGGCCAATTAGCCGCCAAGCACCGTAAGGAAGCCGACAGGATAGACGACAAAACTAGCAGACAGGATAGACGACAATACTAATTGTCAGAAAACAATGAGCCTGTTTTTTTGTGGCTATGACTTATGAGTTTTGGTTGTTCGTGCAAGATATTACAAAGTAACAGAAACTCACGTGCGGCACTCGGGAGCAACAGCGCTCCTCATGTGGGAGGTGAGTGGCGGCCCTGGCGATCGCTGCGTTCCGGCGTGGTTTGCGGTATGGCGAGCCGGCGCGACTCTAGGCGTGGGGTGGACGGCCGAGGCATGTGTGGGCACTTGGGACCAGCGGCTCGTGCGGAAGCGAGGCGCGGCGGTGGCCCGAGGTCGAGCGGCAGTGGTGGCCATGCGAGGCTGCCGGGCGGCGGCGGGAGCACGTGCGGGGGTAGCACCAGTGCGGCGGGGCGACGGCGCAGCGCGGAGACCGAGAGCCATCGGCTGAGGCAGCTCGATGCGGCGCGGCCGAGCGGAGCCGGTGGTGCGCACGAGGCGGTGACCCATGCGGGGTCAGTCGCGGGCGGCGACGCTCATGTGGGAGCGGCGTTGTGCTGCGGCCTACTACTCGTGCGGCTACGCGGCTCCAGATCGGCAGCGGCAAATGCTGGCACGGCTCCATGCCGGCGACGGCCGAACGGCGGCGTGACGCATGCGGGCGACACGGCCGCATGCAGGCAGCGACTCATTGATTTGTTTTTCAATCTACGGTTCAATTAACATCTAATCTTTGATGTAATCTACCAATCGACATTGTGTCGGCGACTTCAAGTCTGCTCGCGGTAGATTAGAGCGGATTTGCACCGTAGAAAATAATCTAGAAAGTGAAAATTTTGTGGAATTAAAAGCGATCTAGATAGGCAATCACTCTACGAGTGCTTCTATAATTACCTTACGATCCACCGGAGCGGTCGTGCTGATAACGTGTTGTGGAACCGTCGCTGGCGAGCCTAGTTCGACCGATTCCTCCTATGTAAAAGGGGTGGATCAAAACACAGAATAATGCAATACAATAGTAGATTGAACACAAGAGATGAAAGGGGAGCTCATTTCTTTATTGTTTTTTCCCTTCCACAAAAGTACAAATGATGACAATGAGGACCCCCTATTTATAGACTAAGTGGAGAGTGCTCACCAATGGGCTGGGCTTGCAGGCTTAGACCCAGGTTTCCTAACAGTAAGAAGCAGCTTGGAGGGGCTTGGATGTACGCCATGCACGCAGGGGTGGCAACGGGCTGGGGTCTCAGGGAGGCCCCACCCTGCCCCTGGCCTCGTTAGCTTTTCTGGGAGATCCATCCCTGGTTTCGTAGGGACCGAATCCCACAGTGATTAAAAAATATGTTAAAATAATTTTTAAAATAACAATATAATTTTATTTGTTAATTTATAATTATTTAGGCATTTTGTTTTGTAAAATATAGCTTCAAAATATATGTTCTAATATATAGATTCAAGTTTTAGTCTAAATATATAAAAAATACAATCTTCTATATTAAAAAACTATAATCTATTATTCACAAATATTTATTTTATTTTTATTAGATCTCTGTGGAGCGATGGAAGTTCATTTTTGGAGTGTCGTTGGTCCCTGAGTCACAATTTCCTCGGCTTGGTCTGGTTTGCAATATATTACATACCTAGTATATGTAGAGGTTCAACATGAAACCAAACCAGCAAAGTAGATTCACTGTGAGATACACGAAGGCGCATTTTCTCCACAACTTGGGCAACTTCGTTGTGACATTTGAAAACTTATTCTTACTATTCAACCTCGACAAACTCAATGCCTCACTTCTACGATGTTGGACACTGTAAGTGTACTGTACAATGAAGTTCTACATTTATGTCATACCGATAAATGTCGTTACTCTTTCCTTATGTATAGATACATGATCCAACAAGTCCAGCAACGGCGACAATCGGTGGGTTTCCTCAACCCACACTTTGTATCTGAGCATTCCATCAACAAAAATGCATCCTTCGTCCAAGATTACATAACGAGGGGATTGATTTCTCACAGTGATAAGGAGTACATCATGGTACTCTTCAACCAAGGGTAAATGCTTCACTACTTGCCACACAAGTTTCATTTGTACTTTATATGCAACATGAACATAGGATTAATTACTATGGCGACACACATGACTAGGTCTCACTGGATTCTGATTGTGATTGTACCAAAGTGGAGCAAGATAATATACATTAATTCCCTACTTAGGAGCAACCACGACCTCACTCGTGTGCAAGAAGCAATTGACAGGTATACTCATTTCTTCCATAAAGAACTCTATTGTAATCTTTCCTTCCTTTGCAATGGCCGAGGCTAACTTTTTTGGAATCACGTAGGTCGTTTACCGCTTATGTTGCCCTGGGAGGAAGACACAAGGAATCCAATGACACGATGCGACATAGGACGCGATTTCTGGTACCCGCTACAACACAACAATCCTATATCACACTTTGTTATAATGTCTCTAAAATTGACAATACCTATGTATGTAATTCTATTTTTGCAGTGCCACCAGTAGCTACAGGGTAACGTGCGTGGATTCTACATTTGCCGCCATATGAAGGAAATAATGGACACTAAGATGAATGATCCAGAAGTTTCTCAATCTTCCAATAATTATTATTTTCTGGTTATGTATATGTATATATATACACATACATGCTAATTAATGACTTAACATTGCTCCTAGCAACAGCGGGTGGATTTTGACAAAAGTGCATTTGATCTTGACAATCTCATCAAAATTTGTGGAAACCTCTCCCAATTCTTGCTAGCAGAGGTCATAAACAAGACTGGAGAGTTCCACCTCGGCAATGGTGATTAGATTTTCATTGGATTCAATTGTAATCACTCAATTGTGCTTAATCAAACAATTCATTCAATTTAATTCATTTGTGAGATCTGGATAACGATTGTCATGCTATATATGTGATCTGCTTGTGTTGTTTCATTCATCTGTGTGATTTATGTAATGATTGTCCTGTGCTATATATATGTGATCTTACTTGTTTTCAGAGGGCATGGCTAGCATATCCTGAGGCTAGCCGAAAAAGAGCAAATAAAACCGCTGTTGAAATAGCTATTACACACGGTTCGATGTTCCAAACCATCTGTCATATATATCCCAGATGGTTTCAAACACCGAACTGTCTGTGATATGAATGATATCATAAACGGTTTTTGTTATTAACCGTCTGTGATATGGAACCATATCACAGACGGTTAATAACAAAAACCGTCTGTGATATCGTTCATATCACAGATAGTTTTTTATTAAAAACTGTCTGTGATAGTCGACTATTATAGACGGTTTTGTTAAAAAACCATCTGTATTGTAAGTTATCATAGACGATGTAGGAGTCATCTGTGATAACCACATATTATTAGTGACACATAAACGCAGATGGTTCAGGAACCGTCTATGATGACAGTTTTGAACCATCTGTGATAATATTTTCTATAGTAGTGACACCACCTTACTGTTCTACCGGAGCTATGCACTGATTGGTGTATACGTGGAGTTCACCTTGTGCATGACTGCATCTGCATTTGTGGGCATTCAACTCAAGGCCTTGAATCGGTTCGGGTTGATCAACTGCTGCGGGTGTCTTTGGTATTTCACAAGGGCAGTTCAGCCTGAAATCACTGCTAGTATTAGTGTCTTTGCTGCTACTATCTGTAGCTTTGAGTCTTTTTTCTTTTAAGTTTTTGTTGCATCCATCTAAGTTCGTGCATCTCTTTCAGTTCATCAAAACCATGCGAATCCACAAATTTCATGTCAATCAATCAACTGCTTTGCTAGCCACGGTCTATCTTCATGGATGGTTATGGTCCTCTCTTTTCTTTTGCATAGTTATAGCCGCCACTCTTCTCTTTTGAGCCACTGTAGATTGTGGAAATCTTTATGATGTCACCGCTTCTCTCTGAGCCTCCGCCCCGAGTCTCTAAGGCAACTGCGCTTCTCTTTTGCGTTGTCGTCGTCTCGGGCTTCGATCTGTGCCACTATGCTTCTTTCTCTCTCTTTGTTTGATTTGATAGTTCTCTCTATTTGTGTCTGTTGTAGGGGTGGCCCCCACCTAAGCCCAGCCGGCCTATTAGAAGGTTGTAAAGCCCAATATGGAACATATGTAATGACATAAATACCCTTGAGGGGGTTACTCGGGTGTAAGGGCAAGGTTGTAAAAACACTCCCCATGTGGATATATATATATATTTTATATATATATATATATATATATATATATATATATATATATATATATATATATATATATATATATATATATATATGATACAGGCCATGGGGGAAACCCTAAGCATTGCTCACCTAACTCTCCACTACCATACTCTCTCTCTGTGTTTGGTTTGTAGCCACAACAGTTGGCGCCGTCCGTGGGGAGGACAGGAGCAAGCCTCAAGATTTGAAGGAGGATGGCACCGAAGAAGACGCATCATCGGTGGCTAAGAAGAAGAAGGGGGTGCGACGGTGTCCCGTGTCAACACCAGGACTTCGGCATCGGCAGTCGCGGGCGTGGTTAACGACCCGGGCGCGGCAGCCTTGAACGTCGACGATCAGGGCATGACGGTCGATCCTACCATCGCTGGCACGGCGGCCGACCTCACCTCACGCGCGACGATCGACTCCGCTGTTAGGGCGGTGTCTGACCCCGCCCCGCACGCGGTGGGCGATCCCACCACGGGCGCGACAGTCAACACTGGTAGCATCGACCGGATGGTAGGGGGTAGCGTTGGAGCCCATGTTGGCACGGCCGCCGTCCCTACGCCCGGTGCGGGAGCGGCGAGACCCGGTGGCAACGCGGACCTCGTCACCGACCCCGGAGTCTACTGCGCGGGCGCATCAGGCAACCCAGGAGCACAGGCCGTGGTCGCCGCTGTCCAGGCGGTGTGACTGGGTGTGTCGATTGCCCCAACTACGCCAACGGTGGAGAGCGCCCTGCTGACAGCTATCGGCACGATCCAGTGGGAGCTAGCTGATCTCTGGGGAGCCATGCGTGATATGCAAGAGGCTAGGAGTCAGCAGACCCCGCCAGTGGTCGCGCTGGAGCCCACGCCAGAGCGGGCGGATAGCCGCGATGCCCCCACATCTAGCCGCGTTCCGCTACGACGCGTGGACCTAGAGTTCGCACTCTCTACGGGCCTGCAGCAGTCGGCATGGCCGGAGGACTTCAAGTTCCCTAGCGCCATCGAGCCGTACAAAGGCGACACAGACCCTCGGGAGTTCGTGCGTGTGTACGAGACCGCCATCGAAGCCGCTGGCGGAGACGACACCACGAAGGCGAAGGGACTCCCCTCGCGTTACAGGGAGTGGCGCTCTCTTGGTTTTTCACCATCTGCCAAACTCCATCTACGCGTGGGAACAGATCCGCGACCGCCTCTACAACAACTTTTAAGGGAACTACGTTGAGCGCGTCGACATGGATCAGCTCTTCGCCGTCAAGCAAAAACCCTCGGAGAAGCTCCGGGAGTACTTCAAGTGCTTCGCGAAGGTCCGCTGCTAGGTCAAGGATGTCAACAAGACAACTATTATCAACGCAGCGATACAGGGCCTTTGCCCGGGGCCGCTGGCCGAGTACAACGCGCGAAAGCTGATCAAGATAGTGGCGAAGCTCTTCGACAAGATGGAAGAGTACGCCAGAGCAGAAGAAGACGCGCGGTGGCGCCAGGGTGATGACTCCGACACTAATCAGGCGGAGGACACGACGAAGAACGGAGACTCGCCGAAGGAAGGCTCCTCGAAGGGCAAGCGCAAGCAGGAGCCATCGAAGGACGCCACCGAGCATAAGGACGCCTAGCACACGGGCTCGTCGAGCGACAAGCCCAAGCGTGGCCAACAGAAATCTCGGAGAGCCCGCTATGTCTTTGACATTGAGGGCGGCTCTAAAGACAACACCCCCGCCGGCCACAGCGGCAGGGCTCGCCGGGGCCAGGTCCAAGGGCGCGGTCGGGGTCGCGATGACAAAACCCGCGCGGAATACGACGACCAGCACCATGGCCTATGGTGCGAGGTACATGGTCGAGGTAACCACGACACGCGTGTGTGCACTACCATCGCGGCACTGCGACAGAGCGTCGCCAGGGATAGAAACCTCGAAGCACGGCCTCCCGTCGTGGCCCACGTCCAGCACCCCCGGGAAGGCCTCATGCAGATCCAGGATTAGGGGTTGCAGCCTCAGGAGGGCCCCTGCGGATTCAAGCCCACGTGCAGCAACCCCAGGAGGGCCCCCTGTGGATCCAACCCCCGGAGGGAGTCCAGCACAGGGTCATAAACGTCATCTCCGGGGGATCCTCGCTGGAGTTCACCTCGGCACGGCAGAGGAAGGCCTATGCGTGGAGGCTACACCACATGGCAGCGTACCAGGCGTAGGCACCGCCGGACTGGGCGCAACATGAAATCACCTTCACGTCCCCCGACGCCGAGGGCGTAGAGTTCCCCCACCAAGATCCCCTGGTCATCCAGGTCGCCATCGTAGGGTGCGACGTTAAGCGTGTCTTAGTCAATGGAGGGAGCTCCGCCAACATCATGTTCGCAGCAACCTTCGACCAGATGGGGATCCCCCGAAGCCGCTTGGGTCCCTCGGGAATTCCGCTGCAGGGCTTCGGAGGTCAGCCCCTGAGGGCGCTGGGCCAAATATGCCTGCAGGTCTCCTTCGGCCGGGATGACAACGTGGAGAGCGAAGACATCACCTTCGACGTTGTCGATATCCCGCACCCCTACAACACCTCATTGGGGCGGCCGACCCTCAATTCCCTCGGGGCAGTTCCACATCACGGTTTCCTATGCATGAAGCTCCCAGGCCTGCGGGGTGTTAGCACCATCCACGACGACCAGGATATGGCCAGGCGCATAGAGCTTGGTGCCCGAGGCTCGCACCACGAGGTTCAGCGGGACCCCTAGGCCGAGTACGCCAGCGCAAGGGCACTCTGGCTCCCGCGTGGATCGCTGCAGCAGCAGAGGCTCCCACCGCGCCTCGCCTTGCCGCCACGACAACGACAGTCGTGGCTGTTCTAGCCCTCGAGCGATCAGTGGTTAGTACCCTGTCTTTTTGTCATCGCTCACCTGCGCAAACAGGAATTCAATAAAGTTCACCGTTTGTGAAACTAGTCTTGTTTCTTGCAAAAACACATGGAGGCTACGTGCGGGGGGACGCCTTCGCACACACTCTACAGAGTATAAATAAGGCGTAGCGTTGAGGTCCGCCTCCGCACGCACTCTACGGAGTATAAATAAGACGTAACATCGAGGTCTGCCTCCGCACGCACTCTACGGAGTATAAATAAGACATAGCATCGAGGTCCGCCTCCGCACGCACTCTACAGAGTATAAATAAGACATAGTGTTGAGGTCCGCCTTCGCACGCACTCTACGGAGTATAAATAAGACGCGGATGTTGTCCCTGCGCACTCTACTGAGTATAAACAAGACGCGGGTGTTCCCACGCACGAATGGGCGTTATCCCTGTGCGTACTCTCTAGAGTATAAATAAGACGTGGTAGATGGTCCCACGCACTCCACGGAGTATATATAAGACACGGATGTTGTCCCTGCGCACTCTACTGAGTATAAACAAGACGCGGAGGTTCCCACGCACGCATGGGCGTTCCCTCGGTGCGTACTCTCCGAAGTATAAATAAGACGTGGTAGATGGTCCCACGCACTCCACAGAGTATAAACAAGGCGCAGTAGAGGCTTGCCTCCGTGCGCACCCTGCGGAGTACGCATAAGGCGCAGCAGAGGCCTGCCTCCGTGTGCACTCCACGGAGCTCCGATAAGGCGCAGCAGAGGCTTGCCCCCACGCACACCCCGTGGAGCACAAGTTAGGCGCGTGGCCGTTGTCCCCGCACGCCCCCCACGACAGCGAGTATGGGAGTCGTCAGCGTTGGGAAGCAGCCATACCCGCGGGGTCAGCCTTCGTAGGGGACGGAGCGCTCGCGTGTCTACCTCGACTAAGCGCCAGCTCCGCTGCCACCACTTCGAAGGGTAGGGGACAGAGTGCTCGCGCGCCTACCTCGACTAGGCACCAGCTCCGCTGCCACCACTTTGAAGGGTAGGGGACGGAGTGCTCGCGCCACCTCGACTAGGCGCCAGCTCCGCTGCCACCACTTCGAAGGGTAGAGGATGGAGCGCTTGCGCGCCCACCTCGACTAGGCGCCAGCTCCGCTGCCACCACTTCGAAGGGTAGGGGACGGAGCGCTCGCGCGCCCACCTCGACTAGGCGCCAGCTCCGCTGCCACCACTTCGAAGGGTAGGGGGCGGAGCGCTTGCGCGCCCACCTTGACTAGGCGCCAGCTCTGCTGCCACCACTTCGAAGGGTAGGCGACGGAGCGCTCGCGCATCCACCTCGACTAGGCGCCAGCTCTGCTGCCACCACTTCGAAGGGTAGGGGACGGAGCGCTCGCGCGTCTACCTCGACTAGGTGCCACTCCACTACAAGTCGCCGAGTCGACGGCCAAAGGACGGAGCGCTCGAAGCACTTGCCTCGGCTACTAGGTGCGAGAACGAAGGGTCGGATGTTATGAAGGAATCAGAAGAAAGCGCGGCCACAAAAAACAACGGTGGCAAGTATTTCGGCCAGTGTTTATTGCATTCGAATACGAATGTGTACAAAGGCACCAGCCAACCAACATCCCTAAGCTCTCATGCATAACCGCCCTCGGGTACCCGGGTGCGCTACCCGTCCGGCTCCATCTTGACGCCCCCTTGTGCCGGAGCCTCACTTGTCGAAGTGCGGCTCGCCCAGAAATCCAGCAATTCTTCGCCCCACCGCCAGCATCGAAGACGCTGCCAGGTCACGAGGTCAGAAATAAGCGATTGGTCCCTATCACGTAGCTGCTCGGAACACAGAGATACACTAGTAAGAACATGGGGGCCAATTTCTGCTTTATTCATAGAAGAGGGCGTGTACAGTACAACACACGCTAACACACGAGAACCCCGATGTCACACCTGCGAGTTTGCGTCATGCCCTGAGGCATCGGTACCACCTTCGTCGTGCCTTGGGACTTCATCCAGCCATCGGCCGAGGTTACCCTCGCCGTACATGGTCCGCCGTAGCTCCACCTTCGCCGCTGCTTCCCCGATGTACTCCCAAATCCACTCGTGGAAAACCCGAGCAGCGGGGTGAACAGCGCGCACGGCACCAGACATCACCCCGGCCCCTGCCAGCATCTCCAGTTGGGGGTCAGCCAGTTCGTCGACATGTTGGCAGCCCCAGTGCCGAAGAAGCACACACGCCAAGCAGTTGTTGCCAAAGGACGTTACGGCGCTGCGGGCGAGCTCAGACGCATCCCTATTCCAATGAAGCGTCTGCGGCAAGTCTTCGGGCCCGAAGGAGTGAGGCGGCACTTCGGCCACAAGGTCTTCAATGGTGCATTCCAAGGCCAGCATGGCATCCCATGCGGCCACCGAGGCGTCACCCAAAGTGCGGTCTCGCTCCCCAAGAGACACGGTAAGGCGGCCTTTCTCCTTCTCCAGTGCAGCGATTTGCTGGAGCAGGCCGTTTCGCTCCTCTGCGGCCGCTTGTCAGGTCGTTTTTGTGGCCGCTAACCGCGCCACCGCCACAAGCGCCTCGACGTATGAGAGCGGCTCTGCACACTCCGCATCCAAGCGTTGGATGTGAGCGTCTTTAGCAGAGTGCGCCTCCTCGGCTGCGCAAAGGGCCTCTTCGGCAGCACACAGCTGGTCCTCTGGCGCCCCCCGCTCGTGGACGTGAGCAGCCCGCAGTGCCCAACAAAGGGCAAGAGTCTGTACGACACGTCAGTTAGTAAACTTCTAAAG
Source organism: Dendrocalamus latiflorus (assembly GCA_017311315.1). NCBI lineage: Eukaryota > Viridiplantae > Streptophyta > Magnoliopsida > Poales > Poaceae > Dendrocalamus > Dendrocalamus latiflorus. Next base: position 27,327,347 of record CM029639.1, on the reverse strand, counting down.
GACCACGCGTCGCTAAAAGGTCATGCGCTCACCCTCATCTCCGAGGCCTCCAGTACGCCTCCAAGTAGCTCCGACCCGCATGTCAGCAGCGCCTGGTTATCCAGGCTCGCGGCCGCACCATCCGCGATCCCCTGCCACGCTCTCAGCACCTCTGGTCGAGGGGCGAAATCCATTAGGCTTGGGCGCGTGGCATCCACGGTAGTTTTGGGAGCGTCAGGCGTCCCTCCTAAAGGCACGTCCCCGTGCCCCGAAGATTACCCGCGCTCGGGCAGGCCTGCCGCTGCAAAGGAACGTGACGATTAGAGACCCATGAGCGCACCACAAGATTAGGTTATGGAAGGTGGGTTTACTTTTGGCATCAGCCGGTGGCCTCCGCTGGGCTGTCCCCTTAGTCTCAGAGGGAATCGCAAGGATGCCGGCATCCCCTGACGAAGCCAGTACTCCGAACTGGGGAGCCTCCAAACCGGGGCCTAATTCCGACAGGTTCCTGACCCCGGTCGCCGCAACCCTAGAGGGAGCTTCGGTGTCAGAATTGGAGTCCCACAGCTCCCTACCCTAGTCGCCACAGCGAACCTCCTCCTCGGGTGAGGAGGTGATCGTATGCGCGGCCGCTTCGCCCTGGGGGGACGAGGCGGAGACCCCTCCTCGGTAGCCTTCACGGCCGGGGGCTCCGCTCCAGTAACCTCCGTGAGTGGCAGCCCCTCAGTAGCTGCCACGGGCGAAGGCTCCGCCCTAGCAACCCCCGCAGGTGGCAGCTCCACCGCCCCGGTAGCTGCCGCAGGTGGGAGCTCTGCGTCAACAACCTCCGTAGATGGCAGCTCCGTCTCGGTAACCATGAGCGACAAGGATTCCCCCTCCCAATTGTCCACGGTACACTCTTGGTCCCTGGCATCGCCCAGGGACCCCTCGCCTTCGTCCTCCGCACCCGCTTCCAGGTCCGAATCGGCATACTTCGCCGAATCGGAATCGGCGTCCGCCGCATTATCGGGAGTGGACGCAACCACCGCACCAGACGCGGCCGCAGAGGACAAAGCCCTCCACGAGACGGCAGTCCCTTCCCATTGGCATCGTCGTCTCGGTGGCGAGGTTGGCTCGGGGCCGGAGTGGCGCGCTCCGACACTTCAATGTTCAGGGCCTCGCACAAACGGTTTATCCGGCCCAGCTCCGTCTCCCCAGTCGCGGCCATGCGCAAGTCGTGCTCCCTGGCCGTATATGCCCTGAGGAACACGCCCACCGCACGCTCCGCGTCCTCCAGGAAAGTCCCTATAGGCGGCAAGGGGCGGAGTTTACAAGACAGTCCAATAGGCAGAAGGGGAAAGCAAGGCGTCACCAAGACTTACGGGGTTCGGCGGGCCTTGGTAGCGAAGACACGGACGGGCGGATGTTGTCGCGCCGAAGGCTCCCAGCCGCGACGCGCCATCCATTGGCAAGCGGCGCCACACCATACATGATGAACTCCTCGGCGAGGTCGCGCATGTTGAAGTGGGCGGCGATCCCCATGAGCCTCTGCGCCCTCCGCCTATCTTCGTCGTCAATCGGTGTGCCAGGCGTGGTATTGAACGCCACCGGCCGGCTCGAGCACTCGAGGCCGCTGCCGCTGCCGCTCGCCACACGGTGGTAAAACCACCGCTTCATCCAGTTCAGCTTC